>OZ037940.1:24992239-26459739 GCA_964035585.1 Polytrichum formosum | reverse complement strand
TACTTAAGGTAAAGCAGGTCTAGTAATAACATAACATATATGTCTTTGTGGTTAATCATTTTCAAGTGGGAGTTCTGTAGACTAATTCGGAGTCTTTGATGCTATTTCCAGAGTCTGATCGTACTGAAAAAGGGGAAACAAACACATGCTACAGTATAAACGACTGCACTGTCACCTTGCACAACATGATTAAGACCCATGACAGTGTTATGTGGGACTGCCATTATTCCAGGGAATATTCATGGTATTTTTCGCATTCAATCTGAATGTGGGAATATTCCATAGAATACTATCAGTCCCACAGAACATTGTCATGGGTCTGAATAATGTTATGTGGGTGGTAGTGTTGGTGGCGTCTAACTGTGGGCCCGCCCAAACCACATTATAATGTAAAAAGGTTTGGATGACCCACTACGGACGGATGCTACGACTCACGCAACGTGAGCTTATAAGTTCCCCCAATTCTTCAAACTCCCACACCACCCTATTGGATGGAAGCCAAACGAATCTTGAGAACTCCTAGATTCCTTAACAACGTTCGGTCCTCTTCGTTCCTCGGTGTGTTTCGGCACATGGCACATGAGAGGCTACTATACTATAATATAGTATAGTAGAATATAATCGACTATTCGAGGAGGGGATGATACTTCTAAGTATGCACAATTCATGCATTAACCCTTATTTATAATAACAACAACAAGACCCATGAATGTGTATGGGAATGAGAGAGTCTTAGCTAAGGGGTACACATAAAGTAGCTAGGGGTGGGACCCCCACTTCAAGCCAAGCTCTTATCCAATCCGGATAGCCGCCCCTCCCCCTTCTCAGAAAGCGAGGGGGTTCCCAAGTGCGTTCCCAATGGTGAAGAGGCTCCTGTAGCCGCCGCATCACAGCAGGTGGGCCAGGGTCAGCTGCGGTGGGAACGCGTGGGAACTCATGTTCCCAAACCGACAGTTAGCTGTGTGGTTATATTCGCCACCTCATGCGTCAGTCATGCCTGTGACACGTGGCGGGTTATTTTCATGTTATTAGACCAAGTCAATCAGTGGAGTGCGTGCTTTTGACAAAGTATTTGGCAAGTTTTTGACACTTGACAACCCAAACACAAGAAAAGCAAAGCAAGCACATCAACCGGCATGCACGATTTAGAAATCAACATGTTAGTGTGACTTGTGAAGGAAAAAAGACCACACGTCAATTGACACGCTAGAAATTGAAATGACACGTACTGCTAGGCATGTGACACTGAGGTGACATTTCAGAAGAAAAAGTAGATGTTTATAGATGTCACCAGATGTTGATGTTTGGAGGTGTTGGGGTTTTAAATGTTAGAGAGCTTTTAATTAAGTATTTGCAGGTTGGATTATGGATGAATCGGTTGAGTTTGAGAAATAACCGGGTTGAGTTCAAGACCTCATGAAAGTTACCGAATGTTTTATAGGAATCTATGGAATATGCCTTGATTGAATAAAGATGGACTTAAAGATCACAACATGTAACTTGTTGAACTTGGGAATGCCATGAGTTTGGAGCTCATTTGTGATTTGTAGGGGCACCACAATTTATGAGGAAAGTGGTTGGCCTCGATTCGGACTTGCTAACAATCTTTTACTTCTTGCATGTTTCACGTCCTAGGAGAAGTGGACTAGTTGGAAAATATAACCATTTCAAACCCACCTATCTTAGGAGGAGTTTTTTTTCTTGAGTGCAGACTACAAAAATTTGGCAGGAAAATGATGCCACTTCAATATTGCTTCATTTTTTCGTACTTGAACCTGGACCCCTAGTGTAAGTGCCTTGGTTTTTTTGTTTTTTTTAAATTTAATTTGGGTGCTCTTAACCAATTTAATTGCTCAATTTGGAGTTTCTTTGGTCTTGGACCTTGGTGTAAATTGACCTTGTTGGTTGTTTATGGCCAAGGATTGGTGACACCCATGTACGTTAATTCTTATCCACATCAGAATTATGGGAAGCTTGGCATAAGTGTAAACCCAACTTTTGGACCAATAAATAGATATAAATAACAACATTTTGTTTTAGCATTGACGTGAATGGGAGCTAGTTCTTCTCTACCATGGTCGTGTTTTACAAGCTACATGTTAGGGGTACCTCCTTCCTTTCCAAAGATGGGCTTCTTTGAGTAGTGTATGTGTATGTAAGGGGTTTATTCCCCTAAGGAGGGTTCACATGGGCTTGTTTGTTATTGGGTTTCCTTTTATTTAGGACTACTTGATAGTTGTTTGGTGTACATGTGTTCCATGAGTGTTTGGCTTTGGTCTTCGGTATTTTGAGACGTTATGGTTCTTTAATTGATTGTTTGTGTATGGCTCCCCTAGCGTCTGCTATGACGGTGACGAGCAAGTTAACTTGTCATCTAGCAGTTTTCAGTGTTTTTACATGCGGGTTGTATTTAGTGTTCCTTTTTCACTTTGGGCGACAACGGGGAATTTGTCACAACAATATCTAAATTTCTATGAATTGGTTAACATTGGCTAATGTTAAGGGAGTTCAACTATCCGTGGGGGCACCTAGGACACTAGGACACAAAGAATATATGGTTTAACTCTAGCTAGGCATGTATAAGGGAGGATAGTGCATGAACATTGTAGTAGCCAATTTAGGATTGTGATGTCATGGGGTTGAGAGGTTTGGTTTCTAGCATTGACGAGGGTGTAAGATATGGTGTGTTTGTTTGATTGAAATGTGCGAACTATGTGATGGACGGCTTTGTTATGACGGACTTTGCAGAGTCCTTTGATGTGGGGGTTCGAGCATGTGGAGAGTAGGCGTGGTCACGTATCTATGGCGTTATTGGGGTAGAATGTGCAATTTGGGTTTGGGTGTGTGATTGGCCAAAAGAAGTTGTTGTGGTGACTACCCATATATTGGGCGAAGTGAAATCTGAGTGTTTGTGCAATGTGGAATTTGGTCACGGTATAATTGCATGTCCATTTGTGTTCACCTACTTTTGAATTCTTGGGAGTGTTTAATATAGCCTCACATATCTTATGTCAAAAGAGAGGGCTTTGCCTCACCCATTCCACCTTTCCAAGTACAATTGTGCCAAAAGTGTGTATTAATTGACTTGCTACGCCAAAATGGTAGGCATTACTTTGCGTGGCCCCACAACACAAGGTCCTTTGTGTAGAGAGCGCAACCTAAACCAACTTACACAAAAAATTTAGTGTGTTTTTTAATGGAAAAAGCATTAGAGTTGATATCCACAAGTTGAACGTTACCGTGACCAAAGTGTAAGACCATTGACGAGGGCTGGGGCGAACCAACCCCTATATTCGTACCTTACCGGGGAGGGCGAACGGCTAGGGATTCGTGGCACTCACTTAAAATCAACCATCCTACATATCGTGGATGAAGTGGCTCCAATACAAAAAGACCCCCTATGAGGTTGAGGGCCGATTCATTCGAATGTGACATCACTAGACATCCGGTAAGGTACCAATGTATGGGTCGGTTCGCCCTGGCCATTGACGAGGACCTTCATGATTTGAGCATCTTACCGCAAGGTGCTTTGTGGTTTGTGTTTTTGAAACACCAATAGAAGATTGCCACATTGCAATTTTAGAAAGAGTGAGAATTTTATTGAAATTTGAAGCTTATGGACTACACAATCCTAAGGACCATGAGATCCAAGCAAGAATATTGAACATAACTACTACGGTGCCCTCCCCTATGGACCTTTTGATCGTGAAGATCGATGGCCTAGATTGAGGATGAGGGAAGCAAGGGTTATGCTACAAGGAAGTCATCCTCTTACCCAATCTTGGATCGCCACCACGTATGCCAGTTGATTATGTGTTGCAAATAGGAGATCTTACACTATGTTGTTCAGTTTGCATTTTTAATCAAGTGTTTTGCTACCAAAAGACATCAAAACCAATGTTAAAATGACATTTGGCAACCATGAAATGAAATAAACACTTTTCACTTCAGATGATGATCCCTCTACCACTAATACTCTACCAAGTGTGTTTGTTTGGGGTGATGTAATTCAATGGACGTGAGCCATTAGATGTTTGACATGTACCTCGAGATAATTGAGATCTTGAAGGATTCTTAAAAATCGAGTTCGAAAGACTTCTCTAACCCAAAAAGCTACAATGACGAGGGGGTTGATATTCTTACATTGGTTACTTAGGTGCTTAAAGAAAGTACTATGCCAAAATAAAATTGTAGTCAATAGCATTTTGGACCATCGTGTGACTTCAAAATAACACATAGTAAGTATTACGATGATTGTGACCATTGGATGTAGT
Organism: Polytrichum formosum; assembly: GCA_964035585.1. NCBI lineage: Eukaryota > Viridiplantae > Streptophyta > Polytrichopsida > Polytrichales > Polytrichaceae > Polytrichum > Polytrichum formosum. The sequence goes on along the minus strand of OZ037940.1, from coordinate 26,455,465 downwards.
AGTATGTCAAAAATCTATTGTGTTGATGCCATCATCATAACATGACAATCGGGACATGTTTCACCTTGGCATTTTCATTGCATTTTTGGTAATTGCATTTGGCATAATCTTCTCCCTTCACAATCTTCAAAATGTGATAGTTGATATTTGGAGTAATGTTTGAGATATCATTAGAGGTATGAATTGAGATTAGAGTACGGTAGATTATTTCAAATTTTTAAAGCTAAGTCCCCGAGTCTTGATACCAACTTCAAGTGACGTGTGTGAGTGCATTAGTGCGTTAAAGTTTGTGCCAAGTCCTCGGAACTTATGGGTCAGCTAAAGGGGGTGACTCGATAAGTCATCCAAGTCCCAAGAGTATACTTAACCCCTAACTTCCCAAACAACCAATTTCCGGTTGATGGATGAATTTTTTCCGCCTATATTAACCCCACCCAACTCATTCATTCATGATCAAAATGATCATAAATATTCAACCAACATGGATATCTACATATAGACATATGACCCATGTAATTTGTAGATGATTAGAATGTGTAAAAACATGTCAAAGTGGAAGTGGTAATGTTTTTATTGTGTTGGGAGCAGTGATTTTTTTTTTGAAAGAAAATGGGTGTGTAAATTGGCGCTTAGTTTATTCATTCACTAGCTCTATTGGCACTTTGAGTGGGAACAAAGGAGTCCAACCTGGCGATGTGGAATGATTCAACATATGACAAATGCGATGACATGTTCAAGAAAGTTTAAGTGTGTGGCGATATATATTTTGTTTGCGGCACATTATGTGGCTATGCTTTGGCATTTTAGAGTTAAAATTAGGCCCCAACCTCCTAAGTTGCTAATGCAAATTGGGCTACATAAACAATTCCATATAGAAATCATTATTCCACGGGGGAATTGAACCCCGATCTTTCAACCCTGCCCATTGCAGCGTGGAATGACCTGCAAAACTACACATTATTGCATCCCATCTATCACCCAACAAAAGTTAGTATAGAAGAGAACACATGAAGATTCGGCCCATGTACACCATGAAAATCCTCCAACGGTTCCTTCAAAATATAGGTGGTAACTTTATGTAACACTTAAAAAAAAACTTGCAAGTTGCACCCCAACCATGCCATAGTCCACACAATGCACATGGTTCAAAAATGGCATCATATTCTATATTACGCTTACTCTACCTCATCATGTTCCAAAAATTGAGTGTAGATTCAATACATTGGAAACCTCTCATGTATGAAGCCAATACCCAATAATATGCTGCTACTAGTATAATTCATCTATTCTTCCCCTCCATACCGATTTCTCTGTGCTTTCCAATCTGATATGGTTGTTTGGTAAGGGAATGTATCTAGGGTATAAAAGTCTTGTGCAAACATGCGGATGACCAAATCTAGGTGTGTTGTAAGCCGGTTCCTCAACTTGCTCTTCAAAAACGACAAAGAACTAAATGTGCATGGAGCACCTTCGATAAATGCAGTGAGCCTCATTATTGGTTTTTTTTACAATATCCGCTATTTTACTGGGGCCAACACCAATGCTAATATTGCATTTATGGTTGGCTGCCTCAGTGTTGGCATCGTATGCTGACAACTACATTGTCCAATTATGATGTTGTCACCTACGAAGTGCAGGTGGTGTGATGAGTCCAAGATGGCTATTTTTATCAACAAAGGTTAGGGTTTTGGCCACCCATCCCTTGGCCGTTAGATTGCTCGCCACATGGACGCTTGGGATGAAGCATTGGGCTGGCTCTTCGAACCCAACCAATGGGGTCGAGTTTGCTATCTTTCAATATTTTCATATGTTTTGGGGCTATTTTGAAAAAAACCCCAAAATTGTATGTGTACATATAGCTGGGCCCAAATGAATGTAGCAAAAAGCATCTGCGTAGCCGAATTAAAAATTGCTGGTTGGGAGCTCCTATGAGCGTGTTGATCTTGGTAAAAGTCAAATGTCAGATGCTCACATTGACCGTTCAATTTAACATGTGGACACTTTCATAAATTTAAGGAATCCTTTGCATATATGTGGTTTAGAAACATGCTCCAAATGCAACGTGGCCAGCTTACTGTGATTTGCACATTTTGGCATGCGAATTGTGGAGATGCTTAACTATTGAGTTTTCCCCATTGAGTGGATCACACAAGCTTTCTGCTCATTTTCCAAGTGAATTAGATTGGTCAAAGGTTTTTTTCACGAGATAGACCATGGCATTTTCTCATGCACCACTTCCTTCAGTTGTTAGAATCTAAAAGTTCCAAAATTTATTCGTGCCCATTTTTTCCCTCGTTATAGCTCATCTCCCATGTTTCAAGATCCTATAGACAAATCTCGTTTCAGCCTCAAAGCTCGTCCTTGAAAATTCCACAACCAACATTGAGTGAAATGTTGTTTTATGGGTTTGGGAAGTTAAGGGTTAAGTACACTACATATGATATTTAGTGTCACTTACTTTGGAATTACGCAATGCTATATCTATTTACTGTATATCTCGTATTTGACCAACAAATGTTAAATGGAACATTAACAACTTTACTTAGTAAAACTTACACCAATGGTAAAAAGATATAGCACCGTGTAAATCCAAATAGTAAGTGACACTAAATACCATTTAGTGTAGTTCATTGAAATAAAGCTTGTGTCATCTTGGTCTTGGCCATGGGATCAAAGTACATGGTTTAAAGGATATCCATAGAACTTGCAACGGGGTCAAGACTTGGGGAATATAACTTACTTGGGACTTTGACACACAAAAAGTCTTTCTTCAAAACTTCGAGAAAACATATGTCATTAAATTAATCTACACTTGACTTGCCGTTATGTTGGAACCGTGATTTTGTGTCCAATAGGTACATCTATTGAAGCTCTATACTAGATTTTCCTTGCATGGAGGCATGTCACTAAGTAGACAAAGGGGGTCTTTTTGAAATGGTCAATTCGACACATTGTCATCTAGGACTTGTCAAAAACATCACATTTTGTATTAAAATAGATGGTTTGATGCAAAATATTGATCTTGCTGATGGGTCCCATGAGACACGTGTCAAGTAGACGGCGTCAAACAAACCCCATTATCTTACTAGTGATAATAGCTTTCGAGGGAAAGAGACTCCCTATATATATGCATGCTACCGTTGGGGAACTAATGCATTATAATCTATCTCCTTTGTTTTTCTTTCATCCTTTTTCCTTGTTGTGTTTCGTGTTGCATTGTCTTGATATATACCTAATGCCATGCCTTGGGGCTTGCATTCATTGGGTTTAGGACCCCTAATTATGCCAACAAAGTTGCGATTGACCCTAAAAGCCCTATAATGCAATATAGGGCTCACGCCACGATGATGTGGATGAGCGAGCACAAAAGGTCATGCAACGGCCGAAGTTGGTTTGCAACAATCTTCGAGCACCTACAAGACACAAGACGTTTCTTTGTATGTACCTCAATTCCTATCTTCTCCCCCAAAAGTTGCCCGTTCCCCAAAAATCTTGTTGTGCACAACAAACAAGAAAGAACAACCCAAAACATGCTATTATATTAGAACCCAACCTAAGCTATTTCGCCCGTGATTACGTTGTAAAGACGTTTTTCAAGGGTCCAACATTCATAGCTTTTAAGGGGGAACTGCCATTCATGGATATCCTTTGCAAAGTGGTCAATGTCTTCTAGAATGTAGCATATTTATTTATTGTAAAACGCGAATATAGGGCATTAGTAAGTGGCCCTGGGATAGATCATATCTTCATTCAGTTGGGCCCTGCACCTCCCACGCCTCCTTCACTGCCCACACATGTGTGGGAACTCTTCCTCGTTGGGAACCAATGTGACAATAAAATTATATCAAAATTATAAATATTCAAGTCTGGTCGCTTAAGCCATTAAGTTGCATGTGAAGGACTCCATCAATTAACTTGGGAATAATGAAAGTGATGACCAGGCTTGAATAGTTGTAATTTTGATATAATTTTTATTGTCACAGTGGTTCCCAATGAGGAAGAGTTCCCAAGCAGGTGCGGGCAGGGAGCATGCGAAAGACCGGACAATGGAGGAGGCGTGGGAGGGGCGGGGCCCAGCCGAATGAAGATGTGATCTAGCCCGGGGCTAGTAACGGATAAGAAAGGGCTCATTATAGCCACTTCAACTTAATTTAAAGTTTGGTATAGATTTGATTTGGTATTTGTCACACCATTCGTCACCAAGTCACTTTTAATGTTAACGATCTAGCCCCACCCGAATCAACCCAATTCTCTTGCTTTTGACTCCTCACTCAATGCATTTGCATTTACAGATTTATTTTTTTAGGGTTAGAATTTACCGATTCCATGGTTTCCATAAGTTACTCCGACTTCCGGACATTGATGGTTTGTAAGGATAAGCTTCTTCTACATGTGATCATGTTCATAGACGACATTAGTCCTTCATTGTCATGGGGTTCATTCCAATGAATTTGGAGTTTTCATACCAATTTTGAGCTAATTGGCTTTGATCAGTCACTTGTATGTAGAAGTCAACTTTATAACAAAGGTGTGGGAACGAATTTGTTTAATTGTTTCACTTTTTCCTTCTCCTTCCAATACAAAAATAGAAGAAGTACCAACACTCACAAAGTTGGAGTTTTTCAAGAACTAGGAATCATTGATAATCTTGTGTTGTTTCCTAATTTTGGATAACACGATGGATGTGGACCGTTGGGTAAAATAGACACACATATGCGATTTTGGAATACATACATGTGAGAATTTGAAATTTCAGCATTGGAGTTCATATTCCTCTTCTAGAGGTGGTCAAAGTTCATTGACCGGATGATGGGTGCCCATAAGCCTTTTGGCTTCCATGACTTAAATTTGTTTTTTGTTCATTTGATTTATTCATTGAATGGAATGCCATCTACGGAGCATGTTTGCTTTGGGGTCTTGCCCAGACTCCTAAATGTCATTTATTATTACAATGGGAAACACTTGCATGCACGAAACTTTGCCTCCTTGATGAAGTCTTAGTGACCTTCTATGAGGATCAAATTCGCTTTCAGAGCATCTTCCTCTTCTTATTTCAAAGCAAAATCTAATAGGAGTTGCACCTATCTATTCTTGATATATAAGAATCATCATGCCAAGTGGGACGCTGAGATGATTATGTAAGGTGGCAGTCTAGAATAAGACTGTCAGCAACATATGATCCCTTGGGTCATTGGGGGAATAAATGGCTAAAACTCCCTAGACACCCAAACCTTCACATATCCTAATTTGTAGGTCTTGGCTGATAGCAAACACAATCCTTCAAACCATATCATACTTTCACGATCTTAGTTGGTACCGACTAGAATCGAGTGTCACCCATAATTCAAAAACCAAACAACCCAAATGATATTTTTCCATACATCCAAACTTTCACATGCCTTAAACCCTAAACTCCGCCATGGGGTTGTGTACCCAAGGACTTCACTTCATGCACATTTGATTAAGAGATCCTCTATAATACACCCCTATCCTTTGCAATATGGCCTATCAAACCGCTCGACACTTGCTTGTAGAGGTCACGATGTGTGTTTCTTTATACCATGGCATTGACGCCATATGCGAAAGATGGTTTTCACTCCCAAGTCGGACCGGCTTCTAAGAATTCAATAACGGTCTCTCCAACTATAACGCCTTTCCGTCATTACCTTACAAATTTGGGACACTCTCTTCAAATATAGACCTATGGAAACTCTCCAACCCTACTTCTTATATTTTGGAACCATTTGCCATTGCTATGATTATGGTATCATTCCTTGAGATATACTACTCTATCATTCTCCAAACATGTTGCTCCTACTATACTCCAAACATTCATGTCTTCTTTACAAGTCACTTTAGCTCTCTTCAAGTACTTCACGCACATCTCCAAAATACATCAACAATACTTGCTTTCAACACACTTTGGCCTTGGCCCTAACAATACCATTTTATCTTAGGAATGTATAGTATTCTCATGGTCCTACCTAAGAGAGCCCTTGTGTTCTCACTCCCCCTCTTCCTCTTGTACAAATTTGTTCGTGCTTCCATTAACTCTAACCCTTAGCTTAACCTTTGCCCTAACCCTAACTCCACTACACTAGATAATGTATATAGTGTCATGTACTATTTGGAATCACACAATGCTATATCTATATATTGTATATCTCATAGTTTACCAACAAATGTCAATTTGGCTGTTTGAACATTATAGAACACTAACAAGTTTACTTGGTAAAACAAAATACATCATAGTAAAAAGATATAGCATTGTGTAACTCCGAATAGTAAGTAACACTAAATATGATATTTAGTGTAGTACCCTAATCCCAACCTTACTATTATAAATTTGTCCAATAAGTAGGTTTTGCCTTTCACAACTCGGTCTTGTACGAGCCCCCCCCACCACCACAAAAAACCAAAACAAAAAAGATTTTTTTCCATATTCTAACTTAAAGAATATGAAAGAATCAAATGTGACTCGACTTGCCCATAAGATTTGGTAATGTGCAAATGGACGTGACCCTGGACCCAAAAACGTCACGTTGGGGGGAGGGGCATGGATTTTTACCACACCCCAATGGCAAGTAATGGGAGACAAAATCTCTTTATCACCTTGCATCAATCATCAACATGTTTTAACCGCCTCCATTGATGCCTTCCATAACCAACACTACATCCTTCCCCCACATACTTCATATGTTTGCTAGAAAACGCCACCTCAAACATGAGGCAATATCATTTGTCTCATAATCATGCTCCTTTAAATCAAAGTTTGTACTTATGATCAAGGGTGAAGTGTCTCTCATTCATGCCATCCTAAGGTTGACGTATTCTCTCTATCTTTTAATACCACAATTAAGATTTAGTGATTGTAGAATATCAAGTTGAGTTTAAATATCATCATCTTTGAGAAAATTCAAAAATCATAGATTATCCAAAACAAATCATGATAAGGTGAAATTTGACTATAGTATCTAAATATGACAAATTGATAGAAAACAATTCAAAAATTGTAGTTGGAGTCTTGGACTTACCAAGCTTGCAAATGCAATAAAACACTCAAATTTTGATCATTTCTAGATTCATAAAGTGTTGTAAAAAAATAGACTCAAATGATATCATTACATCACTTGAGGTCATCACAATGAAATTTGTCTTCAAGATCCATTAAGCATGTCTGGAACCATTTTTGGATTATTTTCAAATGCACATATGGCAAAAATCACCCAAACATTGAAGCTTATATTACACAAGAGATTCATGCAATACAAGGCAATCCAGGGACAAAAAAACCCATCCACAAAACATATAAATAGTCCTCCAGACTCTACGACCTATGCAACCTAAACCAAATTGATGCGTTGGTCCACCTCCTCAATATGTTCACCAACCCAACTATCAACAATATAAGAATGGCCCACGTAATCAAGAAGTATGGCTCATAAAAAACAATCCTAGCTCACTACAACCCCCGAGGACACCTACATCATGAACGCATGCATGTCCCTAGGGAGACCACAAAACAATGCTATCCCCAATTGGTTTACGACATGCCACTACATTCACTGAATGCTCGTGCATCGTCATTTACTCAAAATACACATGTTCCTCCAGTACAGAAACCGCCTCCCAGTCTCCGCCCCAACCCCAAAGGTTGAAAAAACCGCTGGTATCCAACTTAACGAATTCACATTTTGCCATGATTGCGACCCCCGGTGACGTTATCTAAGCCCAACAAACCAATTGCCAAACATTGGTTGATGCTTTGAAAAACAAAGGTTGGTATGTCAACCTTATCATCAACACAACATGATATGAGGTGGCATTACACACAAACTCCATCGACGCCCTCCATAACCAACGGAGAATCCCCTTAAAGCCATACAAGCATACATGAACAAAATCCATCTCATTGCATCAACTACCTTACACAACGATTGCTTGATGAATGTGGCCTTAAAAACGACCAAATTTCCATCTTCCCCACACCATAAACCCAAAAAGAAAAATCAAACATCATCAATACCCCCCCCCTAGGTCCTCTATTTCTCCTAGAGTAGACCACTTATGAAACGAGGCAATAGCAATTGGACCATCACTTAGCTTTGTAAACCCATGTTGAGGTTAACATACGAGCTCAAGTCTATGCTCAAAAGTGAAGTGTGTCTCATTCATGTTATGCAACTTACATTTTAGCCAACCAATCCAAAGTTTAAATGGGATCAATCCTTATTGGAAAAAAATTTAAAATATGGAAGAGAACACTTAAGAAAATAACTTGATGATAGTCAATGGCAATGTTGTTTGCTCCAACTCTATGGATGTAAACTAAATTTCATCCTCTATAATGTGTCACTCTTTGAAAGCCAATTCTAAACTAGGTCTTCAAATCATATTTCATAACAACTTTGACATAAAGTCAACTCCCCATGCCCAAAAGGGTCGATCTATTGAATAAAACATGTCCATTGAATGGAATGTAATGAAATTGATTTAAAGTCCAAGAAGTCAAAAAGGCTACAGGGTCTGAAAAGTACATCAAGATGGTTTCAAACCAACCAATTCTCTAAAGTTGCGGAGTGTGGTAACCTCCGTGAGATAGAAGCTAATGTGAACTTGATGGCCTGGTTGAATAAATGTGTTTCATATAGATTCCTAGAACCCAATCTATTTTCCTCAAGACAACCATCTATACGATCATTGTAATCTTTAACTTACATTAAGGTAGAGGGTGCTAAAACCAACACCTATAAACGCCTCCCAATTGCCAACACTCTATTGCCTTCAACCGTACCCGGCGGTGTAGGAGTGTTTGGGCCCATGGGTGATGGTTTTAGGTGCCATTAGTGGTGCCACCTCATAGCGACCTCCACTACCTCCATGTAGGGTAGGTAACGGGCTCCACTCTATCTCGGGTTGGTTCAAGGTGGGATTAGGGTGGCTTGTCAATGCCTATTCTAGCCATTCTATTCTGAACGCCAAGGAGGTAGGCCCACAAAGCACAAAAGGGTCATTCCCCAGGATGCAAGGGGGTCGGTTCCCAGGATGCAAGGGGGTCGGTTCCCAGGATGCAAGGTGATGGTTTTGCAAGCAAACTGGGTGGGATCATGGAGGTAGCCGTGTGGCTTTGCGTACCATTACTACTTGGGCTTTGATGTAGTTTGGGTCTAGTACCCAACTGTGTTGTGTTGGTTCTAGGCAATGAAGGTGGGGGTCCTCATCATATGCAAGGTTGCCATACACAGGGCCTATGGATTGGTTTAAGGAAGCTAGTAGTTTTGACTTTGAATATTCATCAAATATTCAATTGAGACTAAAAATAATTTTTCTTTCTTGATACCTATGTTTAGCCCAAAGGCTAATGTATGTATATATATATATATATATATATATGAAATATCAACCACATAGCCATATGTATGTGCAATAGCTTAAAGTGTTGGTTTAAGCACCCTCTACCTTAGCCTCTTACGACTTTTGTATTTCCAATTGGATTGTGAGACTTAAAAACGAGAACATGTGCAATGTGCAATTGCTAACAAAAGTATACAAGTCCCGATTCATCCAACGGTTAGAGTAGTTATCTATGCAATCGATGAGCCCAAAATAGGACAAAAATACCACCATAAAGTAGAAAGATATGTGCAACATTCCTACAAAGATTCCCACATGCCCGTCAAGGCTCAAGAGGCCTATCGAAATACGCGGCATATATAACACATACAAGTATAGTATAGTAGGCTAAAAGCACCCGAGTTCGTCAAATGCTAACTTCTACTTGTGTTTATTTAAAGGGTGACGGCTCGGTCTATCCCATTAAAGAGCCAGTCATGCACCTCCAAATAGGGCACTATCGTTGCTTTCTTTGTGGCCGAGCTTGCGGGATAGTTTAGTCAACTCCATCCGATCGACGGTGGGGATTGATCGAGCCCTTTGTTTCCGGCATCCGTGACACCAATTACCTTACTTAGAGTGATTGTAAGTGCTTCCGGTAAGTGTGAAAAGAATGTCCGTGCTAAGTACGAGCATCTTACCATTGCATCACTTGGGTTCGAGAGAGTGATCCAATTTCCCACTAACGTGAAGTCGGAATTGGTGTGCTAGGTGCTTTTCTTATACGATTTGACGGAACCTCACAAGTTACATCCTAAGTTGCATATATATCAAAATTAGTAAACATGGAAACAAATTTCCCAACAATTTAACGAGAATTTGTTTGTGTCATTGTATATTATACGTGAAAACTATTCGATTTGAAGTTGGAATTGATTTTAGAGATCCTAAATTAGTCCAATCTAAGTATATCCCTCTAGGGAGTCAGGTTATTATGTTGGTTGGATGAGAGGTGCGCTCGTATGAAGGGGAGGCCACACAGGGTGGCAAATTGCTAGTTAAAAGGATTGATGCCACCCTCCTCAAAACTTGGGAACTAATAATTAGGTGGATTTTTCATTGAATTGGTAGTTGGGAATGGGGAAACCTCCCCACCAGACTACTAGCTTTTGAAAAATGGTGGGGAGAAAACATGGCCCACCATTTTGGGAGTCAATAAAGACACATCATTGGGTCTTAGATGTTTAAATTGTAATATTTGGGTCTTTTTGTAAAGCAATCAGCTGTGAGATGGGGTGTCACTAAACTAAACAAAAACGACAGCTCATTTGCACATGCAGTGTGGCCACAAGTTTCAAAACATCCAGTTTCACCTCTCCGGTATGAAACAACTTTTGTGAAAACCTTTGGTATTGGGTGTGTGTGGCCTCCACTTGAGATAATTCCCTATCTCAATCATCAAGTTCTAATGTGAATCAAAGATTGGTCAATCACTAGGTAAAGACCAAGTTACACTCCGTTGAAAGGGTTCGACTAAGGAGACCACCTTCACAAGGTTAAATAATATCATGGCTTCAATTATGATTTTCTTGGTAACAATCATAATGAAAGATAGGGCACAATTCCACGTGTCAGTGCTTGTTCAACTTTAGTGAAGCTTTCACCAATCTCTTCAAGCATCTTGTTGGATGAGCACTTCTATGAGGGGCAGGGGAGGGGGGCATATGAGAAGGTAGATTTGCCTTGTTGTATAACATGCAAGTTGGAATATGGTCGATTTCATACTCACCCATCTCGAATGTTGCATGAGTGATATCCTTGCATGGTAAGTAGTACGAAGCACCTTCAAGGGAAGGAACATGCGTAGCGACGCATAAATCACTACAAATGAAAACCATGGATGGATGCTTGAGTATCATGTTCATTGATTGGAAAATGATGGCTTTTTCTGAAGTGCACAACCATTGCAAGAAACATCAATGAGTCTATGTCAATTTGATTACGTGTTCAATATATCTACTTGTGCACTACTTGCACCGTTTTCTAAAATATGTAGATTTTCTTGAATTTTTGTTGTTGTTTGTCAACATAAATGGCTTGGCTTTGTAGATCAATGTGTTTTTCAAATGTTTATGATTTTTTTCCTTCACAAAATTCAAAGTTAGTATATCTTTTTGAATCACTTTCACCAAAACCTATGTAGGGTAATGGAGTTGCGTACTTGACCGTGCTTACGCCCATAACTTGTCTATGAATTGCTTTTGTGTTAACCCGTGTGGGTGATTCTTGAGTTGAGTTGCTAGGATCACATGAAGATGAAGGTGGTGATTACAATTTACGAAGACTTGCATGATTGTTGTAAGTTGATGTAAAGAATTTAATTGTGTGACTATCGCAAACATAATTCATGGCAATTAGAGATTACGCGGTTACTCAAAGACGACACCCTGGACTTTATCTTGACTATGAGCCATTGTCTACTCGCCAAGCTATTGAGCTTCACGATTAAAGTAGAGAATGAAACTAGAGTGATAGGATTCCACATATAGGATAGAGCCACACACATAGAGGAAGCACAACCAAACTACAAGAGTGTGAACTGAACATGATTAAAAAGAAACGAAGGAGTAAAAGACCATAAATTGTTATTAGAAACTTTAATCCCATGTGACATTAATCCTTATAAACACTAATTCAGTTTCTCCTGAGACCTAGTACCATGATGTGTTTCCTTGGGTTAGTTTTAAGTGATAGCAAAATCTTAACTACAATCACCAAATCCAACTGAATGTGTGTAGCCATTTACAAACATAAACAAACATAGGCTTAACCAAAAAAATAAATTAATGCCTCTTGTTTGACATATGATGCAAGGCGCCAATGAAATGAAATTGATTTTATAGTCCTAGACGTTGAACCATGGTAGCAAACGACGCCTTTGGATCCACACTTCCAGTGATCGAGGAGATTTTTGGGCATAATCGGTTGAGATCCTAGTGTTTGCAAGTCCAACCGGTTACATGTTGACATCCTTCGGGTTTTCCTTTATTAATTTGAGGTATATTCCATAGATTCCTCTAAAGTGATCGGTAATTCTCTTGAAGTCTTGAACTTCAACTGGTTATTTCTCAAACTCAACCGGTTCATATGTAACTCTCACCCTCCACAGAAAAACTAAACTGGTTAAAAATAGAAGCTGGGGTGACTTTGCTAGAAATCGAGTTTTATTGTTTACTACATTCTTGAAGCCCTTTTGGACGCGTGACTATGTTTAGCCACTTTACATTTTCCTTTGCTAGAAATCGAGTTTTGTTGTTTTACTGCATTCTTGATGCCCTTTTGGACGTGTGTCTATTTTTAGCCAGTTTAGTTTTTCCGTGGAGGGTGAGAACTAAGGGGCGCTTCACACTATGGCCGAAGGTTGAGAGGCCGTCGATTTCCACCAATCAAATTGCAAGAAACCAAGAGTTCGGCCTCTCGACCCTTCACACTATGGCCAAAGTCCAAAGGCCGTCGCAATTTAAAATGATTACTTTTTGAAGTAGGCGACGGACTCTCGAAGGAAGTTTGGGTCGGACGGGAATAGAAACCCAAACTATGGTCGAGAGGCCGTTGGTTTGTTTGCATTAAAAAAATCAATCATTGACAAGATCTTGGCCGTTAGATTGGTGGGGTTATTTTGAGCAAGGAATAAAGTGGAATGCTCCTTTGGGTTTGGACTTTGGGCTTGGCCTTTGGAGGCTTCACACTATGGCCGTCCAAGTCGAGAGGCCGTGGGAGTTCATGGCCAACGGTTTGGACTTTGGGTTTGGCCTTTGGAGGCTTCACACTATGCCCGGCCGAAGGCTCCACATACTATATTTTATTGGCTATGTATTTTCAGCCCATTTCTTTGGACTCTCAACAAAGTTTGGCCACTCAATCCCACGGCCTCTCGACTTGGACGGCCCTAGTGTGAAGCGGCCCTAATTGCCGGTTCTCCCCGCTCATAGCACACTTCTTCAACAATGAGTGCCATGAAAGTTTAAAGCTATTGAACCCAATGACATGATCCAATGGGACGACCACGTGATCCTTGTAGTGCCATGACCTAACTTCAATTCAAACTTACGACATCTCGCGATAATCATGAAACAGACAACACACTGTCAAAAGGTAACCACATTGTGAAGGCATGATAGTAACTGAAATTGAGCACATGACAAAAAAGCGCCCGCGTCATAGCAGTGGATCCAAAACAAACTTCGCAAGGTATTGATTGAATTGCAACCGGTGTGTCCGAAGAGATTTTTGGGCATATTTAATCGGTCGAGATCCGAGTGTTTCCAAGTCCAACCGGGTTAGTTGCACGTGGACATCTTCCGGTACAAAATTCTTTGTGAATGCGAGGAATATTCTATAGATTCCTCTAAAAAACGATGGGTGATTTTCCCGGAGTCTTGAACCTCAACTGGTAATGGTCCGAGACGACCCTAAACTACCGATTGATGGTGGAGAGATACCCAAATCTCGAGGAAGAGGTTGGCGGTTCGATTCCCTGTTGTGAAATCTCCTCTCTGCTTGACAGAAAACTTGCTAGGTGGTCAACTGCCTCTTGAGCTTTGGCGCTGGCCTGTCGGCCTTCTGTCTCCAAAAATAAGAAAAAAAACCTCAATTGGTAATTTTCTCAAACTCAACCGGCTCATCTGTAACTAGCGGTCGGTTCTCCCCGTTCATTGATTCTAACACCTTTTAATTCTCCGTCATGTGCACATGGAGTGCTTTATAGTTATTTGGTCTTGTATTGTAGACCAATAATTCCCCGAATTGTTTACAAGGAATGACAAATGATGTGGGGTTTGCGTGTACACTATTTTGTCTAATTAGTGTGGGCCACACTAATTCCCAATAAAACACGCTAATTTCAAATTATAATTTAGAGTGGCCCACACTAATTTCAAAGGTGAAAAAATTGTGTGGGCTTTGTCGTTTCCACAATTGGATGAAACTTCATAATTCCATCCAATTGTGTTTGAAGACTTTCCCCACATTTGCGGAGAACCCTAACACACACGGATGGATGACAGTACGAATTACATCCAAAGTGATGCAAACACTAGAAATTTAGTGTGGGCCACACTAATTTCCAACCCACGTGAATTTCCCACCCACACTAATTAGACAAAATAATGTAGTGTTGGTGACCTCGAACTAAGGGTCAATTCGGCTGAAAATAAGATCATCGGATTATATAATCTTCCTTTGTGATTTCACCCTCCTCCGGTAGCCGTCACAAACCTTTACCCAAGTGGACCGGTACTCGTCCATTTTTGAATTTGGGTCGATGGGAAAAATACATGGGACTCCAGGTTAATTAACCCTAAGGGCCACTTCACACACGAGCCAAGAGCCGTGACCATGAAATTGTGAGAGCCCAAAAGAAAGTGTCCAAAGGCCGTCCCAACACACCTCTAAAACCATGTAGTGTGGTCACGGACCCTTAAGTGTAGTGTGAAGTCATATGTGACCGGGCCCTCAACCAAATGCTATTTCAATGAATTTCTATTCATGCGGATCCTCACACAATGATAAAATAGAATAAACCAACGGTTGCGAGCGTTCGGAGTGCCATGGTCTCCGGGTTTTGTGTTAGGCCTACCTCCAAGAGGTGGTTTTTGAAAATAGTCCAAGTGACCATGAAACATGATCCATTCGATGCCATGTAGGAATCCATGTAGACTTTACACCCATCATCTTGCATTCACATGCTCCGTTGGTCCCTCAAGCGTAATGTGAAACGAACTTGGACCGGCCCCGCCTTTTCCACCAATGAGAGTGCTTGAAGTGTAAGGGTCACGGGCTCTCACTCTCGTGTGTGTATCCTAAGCCCTAAGCATATCCCACACAAATCCAATTCGCTCCCTTTTAGCATCTATTAGCATCTCCGAGTTTTCACACTATTTGCCACTTTACACTAAAATGAAATGCATGGTGATGTCACTAGACAAGAGGCACATATATATGTGTAGGTTACATACACCTTCACGATATGATTAAAGCCAATAAGTGCCAGCTTCCGTGCTTACAATAGCCTCAAGTTGACCCATTATTCCTTTCCCAAAAACGGAGGGTTTGACATTTGATTGCACCATAATAAGCAACAACAACTTTCGTGAGGCAAGGCAAGTCCGTAACTTACTTGGACTATACACCTACTGCCCCAAATAAAAAACTAAAAATGTTAAAAGAAAGAAGTAAAAATGGTGAGTGAGAAGTTAGTAAACCCTAAATTAAAGCACATTTACCAACCGAATCCTGGCCCACATTAAGACCGTCAATTAGTTCTTAATGTAGGCCCTAAAGTAAACATCACGTGGCAGCTTTAACCTCAACTTACGTGTCAGTAATAAAAAAAACTCTCTAAAATGTACCGTTTTATGACACTTATTTTAATTACCCCATTTACAATGTTTTATCTTAAATACCGGGCCCACTTTAACTTTAACATAGTCGCCCGCGAACAATGGAGACCGAACGGGGCTCCACCTTGGGGAATGTGGATTATAGGGTGGGCCTATTTTGAGGCGGGTTTTAGGTCAAATTTGGAAGATCCCTTGCGGTTTGGGGACTCGTTCAATGGCTATGGAGGACCATCCAAACGGAGCCTCCCCGGGTGGTGAGCGACAAACCCTAATTGGACTTGGTGACAAAAAAAACAAAAAAACAATTTGGGCAAGTTACACCTCGATGAGGAGCACAAGTGGGATGATTTTTATAAGAAGCGAAATTTGGGCTCACACGACATTCGGCAAGACATGACCCAAACTCTTTGGAAAAAGTGGGTCGCGACATGTTAGGGGACACAAGAGGAGTGAAGCTAGGACACGAGCCTGAGCATGAGCAGGCCCTATCACCAACTTTTTCGGACATGCCCATGATTTTTGAACCCTGAAATTTGCATGTATAAATATTTTTTTGTTCAGGGTTGCTAAATTGTTTTCGGTGGGCACCTCTGCCCGTGGATCCTTAGGCCCCTATTATCGAGGGTCAGAACCCTATAACCCCTATAGCTGAGGTGTTTGACATGAGCATGCTCATGTCAGGGCGCTCATGAAATAGCAACCCCCGACACAAGAGCAATTGTTGCGAAAGGAGACGTAAGTGATGAGATAGTGGCATGGGTGGCTCCCGATCCGGCCCACACAAACCTATGGGCAACCTATGGTGAAATGGCATATTAATAAGGTGATTGGAATTCACCATGGACCATGTTTTATGATGGATTTTGATGTACGTGTTCTTATCCAAGTTTGAAATGTGCGTATCCCAAAGGGTACCATTAGAGCTCATTACGATCATCACTTCAAGGATTCGGAAGAAGCTCATTTTGAATGGGGAAATAGCATGGTCATGTGTTCATATGGCTTAGCATTACAGAAAAATGGTAAGGGGTAAGTCCAACATTTGTGTCCAAAAACATTAGTCTTGACCATACTAAGAAGCAAGTGTTGGGCTTGTGTTAGAAAACAAACAACAACCTTTGGCTTTCATGGGGCATGGGGGGTGGGTTCTATGATAGATTTGAATGGATACAATCTAATTCTAATCCTAAACAAATTTTTTTGATAGGTTTTGGAGGTGCCATATTTGCACCGAATGTTACTTGTAAAGTCTAGAAGAAGATCCGACCAATGGTGGTCATGCCTGGTGGATTTTGTTTCCCAACACTTGCCAACAAGGGTTGCAATAAAAATTTGCCCCTATCTCTTCATCGTTGATCCGTACTGAATCAACCTCAGTTGAGCATTTCAGTGTATCTTACCCTACTTTAGATGTTATTTAGCTAAAACTTAGCAATTCCCTGACTCTACATAGGAATCGATGTTTTCACCCTCCTGGATGGTAGGTGTTGTGAACATGTACCCACACCCATCCTGTCTCATCTTAACCCGACCCAACATTTATGTGCACTTAAACCCAAATGGACAATGAAATAGATAAACAACCAACAACAACAACATTTAAGCTTCGCAACCACCGAGTCATCTTGATGGATTCAAGTTACACTTTGCAAAGTGGCTCAATCCGTAAAGATGACACGAGTGTTCTAAGTTGGTGAGTTATTTGAAGATCAAAATTTTAAGTCCTATTCTTTGCTTCATGTCATGGGGAAGAGAGGGTTGTCAAAGTTTTGTTGTGCGCCTAGTGAAGATGACCAACAAATATTGAATCTTGCTTCGCTAGAATTTTGCAAATTGTACATTATTTTCTACTCACGACCTAGTGTGCATCACACTAATTCTCTAGTGGAACCACGGCATTGAATTCCTATGACGAGGTAGGCCCTAGATCGATAAAAATGTGCATGTAATTCACTCCGTGTGGTTTGGAAGAAGATATTATGTGATGCACTTTTGTGGGTGTTTCTACCTACACGATTTGAAGGCTACTCTAATTTTCTAGCACAATCTTCGACCCCAAAAGGCTAAGAAAGAAGCATGTCTTACTTCCCTCCCTCCCCCCGAGATCATGGTTCTCAATTCCACTCGAGATCCACCTTCAACCAAACTAGTACATAGGTTGCCACCACGAGCATCGTGAAGTGAGCTTTAAAAAAACGAAGTTTATTGGGTTTAGTAAGACGGGTCCCTTGATCATGTTTCAAAACACTTTCTCCTCCCTCGGGAGTTCATATGTTTATGTTATTTGGTGTGAGTTACTTTGTAGAGCTCCATAGTGCTATTTCATCAATAATATTGGGTTGTTCAAAAGACACATGACAAATGCTCTAACTTTGGATTTATGCTTTCCCAAAAACTTGGGTATCATGCCATGACCCATGAATATCCGGATTTCACCGTAAGCTTGAGAGAAAGGTGAAAATTTATTGGCAAGGATCCGCTATCGATCTTTTGAGAGGGTTTTAAAAGTTGACCGTTTGGCATTGAATCTTGAAAAGTGAAGCTTTACCTTTTGAGTGCACCCATTCACTTTTGATCGCTTCGATTGTATGGATCATGTTTTGTATTTGACATCTAGTGATTCCACTCATAAATTTGCTTGTGAAGATACCCGACCCAAATTGTTGGCAAAATCTTTGTGCATTGTCGTGTCACCACTGAAGAACCAATATATATATATATATATATATATATTTCTAGTAGTATTGGAGAAAGTGAGAGAAAACCCAGTAACAATGATTGGCGATATTTAGTGTGCTACACTAAATATGATATTTAGTGTCACCAATTCTAATTGTCTTGCTCAATACTAATTGTAAAACACGCTTTAGTGTCACCAACACTAAATGTTAACCCAACATTATTTGTCATTCCTTGTAAATTTTGGGGGGGATTATAGATTTACAGTGTTGCAATTACTGTCACTTGCCAAGTGATTTTTCATCCAAATCTCAATCATCCATGACTATATTTCATCACAAGTTGTTGACAAGACAAGGTAGGGTTTTGGCCAACGGATGAACTCACCCATCATCCATGACAATACTTGTAAACTTATTCATAAGCGGTGTCATCCGAAAAGTTACCATATGACACTAAATATCATATTTAGTGTAGTACACACGAAACACACGAAACACACGAGCATTACAACTACAATTATTATTTCAATTAGCGCGCTTTACCGGTCGACAATTTCTCCTATTGAAGATATAACACTTTAGTACAAGCACAACACATAAGAAACCCGACCTGCTCGTTGAAATCATATTTAAAACCTCGATGGTAATGATAAATAAACCTACACTAAAATCCACACTAAAATCTTGCATTGAAATGAACAATGTCGTGAGACGAAAATCTTGCATCATTGTTGAACTCCTTGGATTGCTTTTCAAATTGTGTCGAGTGTCCAAAACTTAAGCCTACGATAATAAGAATACTATCATAACTTGTGTCGCTTCAAAGCCGCTCAATATTATCATAAGGCATGTGGGTGCTATTTGGTTCGTTTTTTTCCCATGTTCTCCAACTTCTACCGATTCGATTTACACAACAAAACTTGTGTTGCATTAGCAAATCTACGATGAAACATTTACTAGAACCGGCTTGAAAACCAGACCTCCCTTGATTTAGGTATGATCATCGTAAGTGCATGTTTGTTGATTTCTGAACTGAATACATAGGTCCTCCCAATTGTGTTCACTATTGAGTGTAGAGTAGTTACACTCTAAACTCCGTAGCATCACACCTGTGGCAACCAAAGTGCATGGGATACTACGGAGTTTTGTAGTGTTAACATGGATGCGTGATACTAGTGAATTAGTCTAGCATGTGACACTATGGAATAACACAAAGTGCAACATATAAAATGGTGTGGTGTGGTCCACTCCGCTTCGCCTTCCCGGGCGATGTGGCAGATGCATGCACTAACATTCAACAAGTGGCATAAGAAGAAGAAGAAGAATGAGAATAAGAAGGTGACACTCCGCATATTGACACATGGCGCAATGCAAGGGTGTGGGTTGACTTCTTTGGTGGCTTGCATTAATGACAAAATTCGTGATATAAGGGAGAGAAAGGTGACACTAAGGAGTGAGATTTGAACTACGCACATCCGTTCCCTAGGGTTTCGGGATATTAGAGAGTGAGTGGCATTACGGAGGTTGATACTACGGAGTTTAGGGTGTATTAGTATTTGAAGATGTAGTCCAATCTCTTGTAAACATGTGTCTTTATGATGATTTCTCTTTGATCCTCGCCAAACCACATACCGATCAAATCTAGGGGTCTGATTAAGAAAATGAGCCACTTAAGACGCATCTTCCTTAACGACCACATTGGTGGAAATGGCACTACCGCAAATATGTGGCGCACTTGGATACGACGACGGTAAGGCAATAGCTCCGCCTACAAATATACTACCGAGACCTATAAAACTAATATGTACGTTTTTTGGGTTCTCATCCAAGATGGATTAACTTAAGCCTCAAGAAGGGCGCAGCTTCAAGGTCGCTAGGCCATGCAAGCCATGAGGAGTGATTCAATCCAACCCCAACCCCAAAATCAAGGCATATCTTTCCAATGGTACACTAAACATGATGTTTAAGTGTCATATGGTATTTTATGTCACTATGATATCTTTTCGGATGACACTTCGTATGAATAAGTGAACAAAATATCGTCATGGATGATGGATGAGTTCATCCATTGGCCAAAACCCAACCTTCTCTTGTCAGCAACTTGTGATGAAATATTGTCATGGATGATTGAAATTTGGATGGAAAACCACAGGGTAAGTGACAGTAAATTGCAACACTGTCAATGTATAATCTCCCTAGAAAATTTACAAGGAATGCCAACCAATGTCGGGTTAACATTCAGTGTTGGTGACACTATACGGCGGTTTACAATTAGTATGGAGCCAAGACAATTAAGAATTGGTGACACTAAGGGCCACTTCACACACGAGCCAAGAGCCGTAACCATGAAATTGTGAGAGCCCAAAAGAAAGTGTTCAAAGGCCGTCCCAACACACCTCCAAAATCATGTAGTGTAGTCACAGACCCTCCAGTGTAGTGTGAAGTCAAATGTGACCGGGGCCCTCCACCAAATGCTATTTCAATGAATTTCTATTCACGCAGGTCCTCACGCATGATAAAATAGAATAAAACTAACGGTTGCAAGCGTCTGGAGTGCCATGGTGTCCTGGTTTTGTGTTAGGCCTACCTCCAAGAGGTGGTTTTTGAAAGTAGTCCAAGTGACCATGAAACATGATCCACTCGATGCCATGTAGGAAACCACGTAGACTTTACATCCACCATCTTGCATTCACATACTCCGTTGGTCCCTCCAGCGAAGTGTGAAGTGAACTTGGACTGGCTCCGCCTTTTCCACCAATGAGAGTGCTTGAAGCGTAATAATGGTCACGGGCTCTCAATCTCGTCTGTGAAGCGGCCCTATATATCATATGTAGTAGTGTAGTTTATCTAACATTACATCGCATCCTCTTCAAGGCTGGGGCGAAACAACCCATACACTGGTTCCTTGGAGGCAAGGGTTTAGGCATCCAACAAGGAACGAGTGTATGGGTTGGTTTGCCCAAATCTCCTCTTCACCACCTACTCGGATTTAGGTGAACTAACCCATACACTCGTTCCTTGTTGGATGCCTAAACCCTTGCCTCCAAGGAACCAGTGTACGGGTTGTTTCGCCCCAACCACCTACTCCGCATATACTAACTTGAATTTTCATTTTCCACCACACCGGGGTGAAAGATTCCCGGGGTTTGGTGGAGTCCATATACATAAATATTATCGACGCCCGAGATATACATACATATATATATATCTCTATCAAAGCATTTTTGAGCGCTTTGGGCCGCGCTCCCATTGGGTAGGCGTCCTTGTTGCTCATCCTCTTTTGGATATAGCAGTGGGACCTTCCGCATGCACCACCCGACGGGCCTCGAGGCAGCCCCGGCGTTGGTACATATCTTTCTAAATGCAAGTGCTAGTGGGGAGTTTGACTCACGGAGGGTGGTGGTTACACGGTAGATATTTCTTTAGATATTTCGGGACTTGAATAATGGAGATCGGGGAATATATGGGTGGATGGGTGGGAAGGCCGGGTCCACCGAGGAGGCCTTGTATCTTTATCTCGTGAATAATTACACAAGATAGAGTATTCCAAGATGTGAGGACCATGCCTCCCCCCCCCCCCGCCCACCTTTACCGCTCGCCAAGTACTACAAGCCGACAAACGAAGCTTGGAGTGGGCCATTGAAGTCGATCGCAAGCTACAACAATTGCACGACGTGGCCCTAAAAGTGACGATGAAAGTGCAATCTAAAGGCCAAATGGCTCGTTTTGGGGAGTTTCAAAACATGAGCCCCAAATGCCTAACTTGGAGTATGGGTACATACTTGATACTGAGCTTTTCCTCCCACCGGTTGGTGATGATGTATGTGGCCTTGTTTTGGACGCTTCCAACTCCAAAGACGATTTCAGCCGTCGAATCGGATCTGGAAATGCGTAATCCATTTAGCAAGTGTCATTTCAAGGTTCAGAATCAGAGATCAAATGCAAGGAGGAGTAAAAAGTAATGAGAGGTCGAAGGGAAGATCACACAGGCCTCATGTAATTGTGTTAACATTATCCCTAGAATGGGTAATTTATTTTGAGCAATACTCCAATCTAATTGTAACACACATGTTTTTAAGCTTTGGTGTGCATTCATAACCACCATGTCAAAAAATAGGAGCCCAATTAAGAGGAGTCATCCACATTAAGCTCCCCAATACCTCTCAATACAAAGCCAACTCCGATGCCTAAACAAGACATAGGATAATATTACATGTCAGCACTCAACATCACAAAACCATCCACAATTGCCTGATGCCATGAGCCTCCAAACACATACAGATTGACCCACTCAAGAAGCCAATAATTGAGAAAAGCGTGAGATTCAGCTTAGATTTCAAGTAATCCATTAACAAATGATGTGCACCCTTAAAAAGGCCTCAAGTTCGTTCCAACAAGTTGACAGGTTCCCAGGAATTCTTCCACACAAGCTCATCATGATTATTTCCATCACTTACATACCATGTTGGGTTTGTGAGTGACACATTTACTACATACTGCAGCCACCACCCAGTAAGTACATACCACATGGAATATAAGAACCATCCGAGATGCCCTTCCAGGCTGTCACAAGGGACCAAAATCTATCAGAAATAGGTCGTCCCATTCCCAATAATGGTGAGAAAACTAATAACAAGGATGGCCACCTGTCAATGCAACCCAGGACAGAGTTCAAGCAGCAATAAGTTGAGGTGATCGTGATCCCTGCTTCACCCTAAACCCGTCACTCCGAAGAGGTCACCCTCAAACCATCTGGCGACATTTAGTCACCTCCTCAGGTCAGCATCCTTGACTCGACTCCGTCACTTACTTTTTCTTTTTCTTCTTTTTCTATGGAGGATAGTTCATACCTGATTGCAGCAACCTGTGATTTTGTTGGAGAGATTGTAAGATTTGCTTGAATTACCCCTTGGCCACAATTCTCATTCAAGGTCCCAATTTTCAGCAGCAGCTTCATGAGTATCAATTGGCTTGGTTTCAAACAGAGATGGAAGACCTGCCCCTGCTGAGGTGGTTTGAAATAATTAACAGAATACACCAGAGATCTGAATTCGGGATGCAACAATAACAGGTCTTTGTGCTATACAAAGATGCCTCTACACCGACTGCCACAAAAGTGAGGAAGGAGAAGCTATATGTTGTAACCGCCAGTAGCACAGAGGAAATCCAGGCTTTAAACAGAATCAAGCAGAAGGGGACCAGAAACAAATGGTTTTGCAATACCGAAGGCAGTTGTTATATATAAACCAGTCACCAACATTGAAATGATTTACAATATTGTCACAAATGTTACAAGGCTGCTATAACCAATATTTATTGCCTGATGACGTCTACCAAATTTTCATGGAAAAAAGATGTGGCCCGTGATATTTGGAGGTTGGGAACAATGTAAACAGATGACTCCACAGCAGCAAAATTGTAATACTCCAGTTCAGGTTGAAAGACTCCAGCCAACTCTTGCTCAAGCTCCTACTCCAGTTCCTTGGCAAAATCCTCATTGTCCACAAACACCTGTATTCAGTGCAGAGAGTCTGTTATGAATATACAACTTGTATTCATGCAATGTCTGCTTACAATGTGCAGTGCAATTAACACTAAAGATAACAATACTTCGACAGAAAGGTTACAGAATATGAGGAAGGAGGAAGTTGGCAGTAGTAAGCAAAGAGAAAACTCTAGAATCGTGGGGGCAGTTGGATCTTGTCGTTAATGGCTTTTCCCTTGTTAGTACAAACCACATATTGCTGCTCTTTGCAAGTAGGAAAGAAGATTCTTTGAATCTTGCATATAACCATTCACTGTAGACAAAGATGGTAAGCAACTAGGGTGTAACTGCACATCAGCTTTGAAAATTTCTAGAGAAACAAGTCTTCAATAAGAGAAAATGTTGAAATTTGTTTAAGAGTCGAAAATATATTTGAGGATAGTGGTCACTTGCCGACTTCCATCCCTCAGGGTCTAGAATAGCTGTGATTTTGGTCTTGAGCCCGGGAAGAGGACCCGCCTCACGAACAATTTTGCCTCCACATGCCTTGATGGCATCTGCAGTTTTATAAACATCATTGGTGCCAATAGCAATCTGACCATTGAAAATCAAGCGTCAGTAATTAGCATGTGATGGAAAAAGCGCATTTGATATCACTAATAAAAAGCGCATAGACCGGAAGATCATACAAGAGAATTATGTCAATACAGGCAAGTGTCACATGACCTGCCATGTACACCTCTACCAAAACAAATTCATACCCGTGTCACTTCCAAGCATTGCGCTGCTTTCCATGTTGCTTACTAAGTACATGTCATAGAACTTTAAAATCAGAACTCAGGATTGTTTTATGTGACATTCTTAAGGGATTGCTAAAACTAAATGTGGCCATCAGTGTAGACTGCTTCTAATCTTTGTAAGAAACCAAAGAGAAGCCAAAGAAGACTCATACCTGTCCATATGCATTCCCCTTGGTATACTCTGTTACACCATAATTGTATGTGAGCTCCAAGACTGTTGTCTTCAATTCATCATCGCCATAGCCCACCATGGAAAGTGTATACTGAAAAAAACGAAGAGTTCATGTCGTCATATTCATTGTCCAATTTCCCCATAAACAAACCAACACAAGCCATGGGGATGGATAAAAGCTGGTGATCTAGGATATTTGATATTGATCATTTATCATTTATCATTCATCAATATATATTCAAGTAATCGAGATGGAGTGAAATCAAACAAATTATCAAAACCTTGGATTTCTATACAGAGCTCAACACAATGAAAATTCGTTCTAACCTTCTGATCAGGGTTATCCCGTCGCCGAAATTCCTTCATCCCGAAGGCCTGTCCAGGTCAAGGTCAGTCAGGTCTATAAGTGTTGGCCAGGTCCAGGAATAACAAAATAAGAAAGGTCTGTATCCTCAATAGTTGCATATGCAGACATCAATAATGCTTATATGTACTTTCAGGTCCCCTGAAATCAAGAGACAGCCAAACAATGTCTTTGCCTTCACTTTGCTCCAAGTTACTGGGAGTCAACAACATCGGTGTCCCTTGTTGAATTGGGAGCTCAAAGCAGTTTCTTTGGATGGGTGGCTAACCTACAAAGACTTGGCAGGGAGCTTCAAACATGATAATAATATCTTGAAGTACTAAAATATCAGGCTCTAACCATGCCAGTAAGTCAATCTCAAACAAAGACATGCACATACTTACCAAACCACAACATACAGATACAGTACCTTCTCATAGAACTGCACTGCACGATCAAGATCACCAACTCGAAGCATGACCTGGCAGAGAGGCTCAGGAGTAGAGGGCCTCTGGATGAGCTCAAACTTGTAACCATCAGGGTCCTCAATAAAGGCAATTATTGACTTGCCACCCTTTACAGGACCAGGTTCCCTTGTGACTTTCCCACCCTTTGCCTTTACAAGATCCACAATCTTCTGGACCTGCAGTGGTGGAAGACAGTTAAAATCTATAGTAAGACGACATGAAACAGACCTTCACCACAGTGGTGACTGAATAACCTTCAATGCTTGTAAAAGCATTCAAATCCAGGTAGTATAATTTATGCACAGCATTCTCATGAGTGAAAATCTTTCAATTATTTTTCTCAACCCTCCTTATGACAGGCCAACAGTGCCTTGCAATGACCTACTGGAATCAACCACTTCACCTGATGTTTTCAGGCTAACTGTGCGTCACTCTGAATTCAGCTTAATCAAGTAGAACATTCTGTCACAATCGCCACATATTACCGAATTCTGACTACGAACCTCAACCAAATATGCAATGAAGTCAAACTTACATCCTCCACTGCAATCCCAAAATGCCCAAATCCTGTCCCAATATCATACTTGTCCACGCCATAATCTGAACCACACAACGGCATTAGTTTGATGAATCACATGCAGTCTATTCAAAAAACATGTTTAGGATGCCATTCCTATTCTAATTTGACGCAGTAGCATAAGATGCTGCAATCCGTGCAAAATTGTGTACATTCTAAGCTGTAAGTCAGAGATCCACATGCTCCAAACAATATGGCAACCTCATAAATTCAGAACTATGAAGCACAGTGACAGATGGCACAAAAGAACTTACTATATGTCAACTCCACGACAAAGTTAGTGTCTTCTGGCCCATAACCAAGAAATGCATTTGTGTACTGCTCTTCAGGAATATCCCTCCTCCTAAGAAGCTTCATCCCCAGGCATTCTGTGTAGAATCTGCACACATCAAGCTCTGGCTAAGTTTTATTTTTAATCCCCTCATCACATGTTTGTATATGATAAAACAAACTGACAAAACTTGCATGATATACTGCAATGCTTTTATTTAGATGTGAATTTGTTTATAGCAAAACCATAGAAACAGAACAACATTGGAAATGAAATGGATGGAGAATAATAATTAAGAGAATGGACAAGAAACACCGTACTTGATAGTTTTATCGAGATCACCGACGCGGTAGACAACATGAAGCATTCGTCGATCATCTTTCTTAGCAAACTCTAGGAGGTTCTCTTCATTTGTTGTGGTTTCAGCTGAGGCAGCTGATGCCATTATACTCCGATCTTTACCTTGAAGAAACTGTGATAGACCTGGAAGCCCTGGTATTTGTCTACCTATGGACATAACCACCACAAGAAAGAGCTCAATGTCATTCCTGTTTACAGCACCTAATGACCATTAAGTGCTATAATTAGGTGCCTGCTATTTAAGATAAAGATCAAGTGCCATCCTCTACAACACCATGCCACCATAATTGGATCCTACTCCTCACATCACTCGTGCATAAGACCAATACTTGTAATTGACTATGTAAGTCTGCATATTCATGTCCACACTGACTTAAGTATGTTAGACCTTAGCATTCTTCGAATTAAGCCCTCCCAATTTTCTGTAATCCTCCCTAACACTTGGCACTTATGTGACTGCCTACAGAATGTGAGCGGCAATGTCCACAAGCCAATCTCGGCAGTTATAAACCCTAAATCTTAAACCCCGGCCCTACAAGGCTGCAATATTATTACCAAAAACAGCCATGCATTCTATCAACTTCCCCAGCCAACATCTAACAGAGGGATTAATGTGCGTTAAG
This sequence comes from Polytrichum formosum, assembly GCA_964035585.1. Taxonomy (NCBI): domain Eukaryota; kingdom Viridiplantae; phylum Streptophyta; class Polytrichopsida; order Polytrichales; family Polytrichaceae; genus Polytrichum; species Polytrichum formosum. Next base: position 26,427,952 of record OZ037940.1, on the reverse strand, counting down.
ATTGATGCGTTCTGCGATTTACTGTAGTCTCGTTCACAGAAACCAAAGGTAATGTGTGGATGTGGATAAGGCTATGATTCTAATATTGGAATTTTATAATGCATGTGCATTTCCAATCAAGGACTGCAGCTGGCAAGATCAACATAACATAATTTGATGCATATGCAGACTCCTAACCAGACAAAAGGTCCAATGGCAAGAAGGAGAATGATGAGCCAGCCAACGCCAGCAATGTTATCAGCCTCCTTTGCACAAGTTGCACCGGTGTCTGACTTGATGCATGCACTACATGAGTGTGTGTCCGCAGGCATTTCTGGTGCCTAGATCCACCATCTACAGTCCCAATGCCCGGGAACGTGTAAGGATGAATGCAAGTATGCAAAATGCAAATACATATATGCCAACGTTCAAATTTTTCATCCGTAGCAGAAAAGAGAGCTCCCACGTCCAACCTAGGAGCGCCTCACTTCAATGCAACTACCGCCACTAGGAGTGCCTAGGTTAAAGAGAACGAATATAGTAGATGGAAGGTCAGAATCTAAAATGCACACATGCCCACGAAATTCATTATCCTGAGCAGAAAAGAGAGGCTTCCAGCCAACCTTAGAGAACTCCACTTCACTCAACTAACATTACTAGGGGAATGGATAGGTTATCCTCAAAGTGATAAAGAAAAAGAATACGGCAGATGCAAGGCCAGACTCTAAAATGCACATATGTCCACCAAATTCATCATCCTGAACGAAACAGAGAGGTCCCAACGTCCAACCTAAAAAATCTTCACATCACTTCACTCAGCTCAAGTCGCTAGAGGAGTGAGTAGCCTATCTTCACATTGATTTATTAAAAAAAACGAATATGGCAGAATGGAGAATAACAATTCAAGATGCAAATATGTCCGCAAAATTCATCATCCTGAGCAGAACAGAGAGGATTCCACGTCAAACCTAGGAAAAGTTCACTCCAAACAACTAACGTCACTAGAGAAATGCATAAGAGTGTGTTGAAGTCATGGAGAAAGAAAAAGAATATGGCAGAATGGAGAGTAACAAATCTATGGTGCAAATGTGTCCGCAAAATTCATCGCCCTTTATGTCCAACCTAAGAGAACTTCACTTTAAGCAACTAACGACACCAGACGAATGCGTAGTTTATGTTGAAGTGAATAAGGACAAAGAAATGGCAAAATGGAAGGTCAGAATCTAAATCCATCATCCTAAGCAGAACAGAGAGATTTCACGTCCAACCTAAGAGCACTTCACTTCAAGCAACTCAAGTCAATAGAGGAAGTCTCTTCACAGTGATAACAGAAAACGAATGTGGAAGAATGAAAGGTAAGAATCGAAGATGCAGATATGCCCGTAAAATGCAACATCCTTAGCACAACATAGAGAATTCCACGTCCAACCTAAGATCACTTCACTTCAAACAACTAACGTCACTAGAGGAATGCGTAGAGATTATGTTCACAAACAACTAACGCCACTAGAGGAATGCGTAGGTTATGTTCGCAGTGATAAAGAAAGAAAGCCAAAATCGGTAAAATGGAAGGTAAGAATCTATATTTCATCATCCTGAGCAGAACAGAGAAGATTCCACGTCCAACCTAACAGCACTTCACTTCAAACAAACTGATTCCAACAACTAACGTCACTGGAGGAATCCGTAGGTTATATTCACAGTGATGCAGAAAGAAGGCAAAACTCTGTACAAAATAAATGGAAAGAATCTGAAAAAAATTCACCATCCTGAGCAGAACAGAGAAGATTCCACATCCAACCTAACAGCACTTCACTTCACTTCAAACAACTCAGAGCACGTCACATCAAACAACTAACGTCACTCGAGGCATGCGCAGAACAGAGAAAATTCCACGTCCCACCTAGGAACACTTCACTTCACACAACTATCACTAAAGGTATGTGTAGATTATCTTCACAAGCGAGAACGAAAGAAAGCTAAAATCCTTAAATAAGGAACAAAAAGAATCTAAAGTCCGTCATCCTGAGCCGAACAGAGAGGATTCCACGCCCAACCTGAAAACACTTCACTTCAAACAACTAACAAACAACTAGCATCGCTGGAGGAATGCGTAGGTTATATTCTCATTGATAAAGAAAGAATGCAAAAATCTGTAAAACAAAAGATAAGAAACCAAAATTCGTGATCCTGAGCAGAATTCTACGTGCAGCTTAAGAGCAGTTGAGTGAAGTTAGGTGATGAGAGGAATGAATGCCAAAGGAGAGAGAGAGAGAGAGAGAGGGAGGGGGGGGGAGATGGAATTCTTACTTGAGGAGAGGCGGAGAGCGTGGCCGCGGATGGAGGAAGGGGCGAAAGAGGAGAGACGACGGAGGGAGAGGGGAGAAGCGGAGGAGGAGGAGGCGGGGTGGGGGAGGGAGCGGAGCAGAGAGGAGGCCGTCGTCGCCATAGCCATGGCGGGAGGGCAAATTGGAGGAATGAGGAGAGGAGAGAAGAGGAGTGGAGTGGAGTGGAGTGGAGTGGAGAGATTGAGAGCGCCGAAGGGCTCGCCGTAGCGAACACCCACGGGACTGGGGTGAGGCGCGCGCGAGAGGGGCGAGGAGAGGCCAAGTGGCTTCGTCCCACGTCAGATATAATCTACATGGATAATGCAGGGGGTTGTTAAATGGTTACCTTTTTCCTCCCACTAGCCCAATTCTCCTAAGATGTGAAAACACGCGATATGTGGGTGCTATTTGGTTTGGTTCTTTTTCCATGTTCTCCAACTTCTACCGATTCAATTTACACAAACAAAACTCGTGCTGCGTTTGCAAATCTATGGTGAAACGCATGCAAAAAAACCATATTGAAAATCAAACCACCCCTAGTTTAGTTATGGTTATCGGAAGTGCATCTTTGTTGATTTCTTCATTGGATGCATAGGTCTTCCCATATGTGTTTCATCTATTGAGTGTAGAGTAGTTATTTGTATATGAAGATGTAGTCCAATTTTCGTTTCAGTACGTGTCTTTATGATGTTTGCTCTTTGATTCTCACCAAATGTATATAGGGGTTTGATTGAGAAAATGACCCACTTAAGATCTATTTAGCTTAAGCAACTCCATATCGAGGCCGTAACCACTTTCCTCATTAGTTTTGGAGCTCGTATGAGTATCTTATGCATTATCAAAGCGAAGATTCTTGTGCTGATTAAATGGTCATATAGATCCCCCCAATTTGGTGACTATTCAGTCTATATAGAATGGCTATCGTATTTTGAACACGCAGTCTAATCTCTTTTAAATATGTTTATTTTTGGTGTCCATTCTTGAAGTGAAGTCGTACCACATACCATTCAAATATAGGTGTCCAATTAAGAGAAGTGATTGAATTAGACATGTCTAGCTTAGATGTTTTTATTTTGATTTTTTAAATTTCGACCAGCTGATTCTTCTAGGATATGAAACATGTGATGTGTACAAGATGGTTAGCAAATCCAAATCAAGGCCGTAGTCACTTTCCGAGTCATAATGTTTGGAGCTCATACAAATATCTTATTTATTATCAAAGTGAAAATTCTCATGTTCATTAAATGGTTATATTAGTTCCCCCAATTGTGTTGACTCTTGATTGATATGTGGCTAGGTGTGGATCTAAGAACAAACACCAAAACAACATGTTTTGATAGAGATTGGACTAAGTGCTCAAAATTGATTGACCATTCTAGGGTCAATAATGAACATAATATGGGGGACCTAGATGACCCCTAGATGACCATTTAATGAGCACAAGAATCTTCACTTTGATAATGAACAAGATATTCATGTGAGCTCAAGAAAAAGTTATGAGGCAAATGGTTATCGGCATGATTTGGATTTGCTAATTATCTCACACTAAATTGTGTGTTTCATATCCTACAAGAAGTAGATGTAGAGAGAAAAAGTATACAAAAAACATACATCCACCTTATGTACAAAGTACCTCAAAGAGGGACCAAACTTGCAAGTTTGGTCTCTCTTTGAGAGAGCTTCCTATTGAGAGCTAGTTAGCTCATTACCCATCTTGACACTATTATGGTTTGGGTAACCCTCGAGAACCGGGAGGTTCAAAGGTGATTACTGAACATAACCATTTTAGTGCCATCTCTTTGAGGCCCTCCAATCATGAAGACCTTATACTTACTTAGATTGGCAAGGGAGGGGGGGGGGCACTCTTCTTTGAGAGTCGGAGCCACGTGCGGGACCCCTTATTAAGGAGCTCCTATATACAAAATTTTCACGACCAAAAAGAGACTATATAGAATTTTATGGACTGTGTAATAGTTTATGTATGTGTACAAAATTTTGAACTCCTAGAGTAAATTGTCTCTATTATGTATACACAATATAAGCAATTGGAAAATAATTGACATTCCTTGGATATATGCTCATAAATGACTTTGTATTGACAAAGTCATTGAATAATGACATCGGGGGGATGACAAGTGAGAAACCTTATGGAGGCCTTCGAGTATACTCACCTTTCCCAAAAAATTTAAATCATCATTTTTACTTTTTACTTTAAAAAAAACTTTACCCCTCCGGTGAATTATGTTATAGGGAAGTCATCCTCTTCCTTAATCTTGGAGTGTCACCTCAAGCACCAAATGGTTGTGAGATTAGGCAATTCAATATCAAAGCTTGCATGGTATCTAGTTTGAGTGTTTGAAATCAAGCCTACCCTACAACTTTTCATTCAAATCTATGAGGGAGTCTAAGTGATGATCATTGTGGGATGGAAGCCAATTCTCCCCAATTCCACCAAGTTTTTTCATGGTAGTCCATTGGCATGCTTGATCATCCAATTCACGAGTCAAAGAAAAAACCCGTGGTTTAGTAGTCATGGTTGCAGAGCTCTACTCCAACTCTGCCACATTTTGAACTCATCACAAATATGTGTACACTTATTCATCTTATTAGAAGTAGATTCATTCATTGTTTGCCAAGCTACATTTTACAAAATTATAGCAAAATCCTTGAGGTTTTCATGCATGAATAATCGTTGTTCACCCTTGTCGGTAATGTTCCTCCCATAACTTACTCCTCACATGTATATAGTGCACAAAGGACATCTCCACCCCCCACTCACCATAATTCATATACCGTAGCTCTCTAGCAGCTTGGGCACCTTTCTGCCTAATAATTAATTAAAGTGCAAAAGTAAGTTAGGCAGCCCAAAAAATAATATTCTAAAATTGGGCAGATTCAAAAAGAAATTTAAAGTACGTTAAACATTCATCCAAGTCATTTCTATAATTCATGGATGGTTTTCCTAATTTCATCTATGGCGGCTACGATTAACCTAAACACTTTCCTTAACCAACATTCCTTACCCTAAAGTTTGTCTTTTACTTGTATGTCAGGGTTTGGCTTGGCAACAAATTTTGCTTTGATTTGATGCTATTTTGTTGGATTCTAGTGAAAGTCACTTGCATTATTGTGATTTTAGGCACTCTTTGAATGTTATTTCTTTTTTTGGACACTCAACGAAATTAATTTCCCAAAAATTTAGGCACCTTTAAAATTAATTATTTTCTGCCCAAGCTGCTAGAGAACTACGGTACAATGGACAATGTGTTGGTGGTGGTGAGGCCGGCACCCCACCATCCCTCATCATTTTGAAAAGGCAAGGGGACCATGGTAAAAAATGATATGTTGTTTGCATAGGTGCAAAGAACCTGGACGGCATGGACCCATACTAGTAAGGAACAATAGTCATCTAACCTAGGTCCTATCAAATGCGAAGTCGGTATCCACATTAAAGTTATCCTTAAAGTCTCGGGATGCCGGGTGAAAGTCAAGCTACAGTCTCGAGTTGAGAGATCTATTCTATATTTACAGGGTTTGTCTTCTTGTGTCAGTAGACTAAGAATAATGACAGGGTCAATCTTTGGGAACCTTGAGTTGGAACCCTCGGGAGCTTTTGACCCTGACTCCTTTGTTTCTAGAGGCACCCTACCCCCTTCTGCTTTCCACTTGCATCCTCATTTCCTTCTTGAGCCAAATGTAGGCAGGCAGCCGCGTTGGCAGGCTGCACCGGGCTAATTAAAGCTCCGGCAAAATGGGGCAGGCAAGCTCCTTAAGTTTACGTTAATCCACCTAAACTCAAGGTACAGGTCTAAAGTCAGGTCTCCCAAGGTTGAGATTTTAAGGATAACTTTATTGAAAATGACGAAAATTATGAATAGATCCACTCTAAGAAGATGCTTTGGCCACTAGGATTATTGACCCACTTCAGGGGACTTTGAGGATTGAAGTATGCCTGGAAAAAGGGACGTGTTGGCTTGGTATTGGCCGCCTCAATCATTGGCACACTTGGCATTGTAGGGTTGGTGGAGGTAAGCATGACATGTGGCAAGATTGTTGTAGCATGTTGCCGGCGGGTAGGGTAATGCATGCCGCCTAGTGAACTACGAGAAATTTAAGCCAACTTAGTCACTATTTTTGGTTTTTATTATACTCAATCAACAACCGATCTAAATGATGTGGTTATTGTTTGTATGCTTGATAGAAAATGGAAAACTAAGATGTTCGTTTTGAATTCATATCTTTTGAATCCATGGGCTCAAAATTAATCTACATAAAGGGGTCAGGGGTCCTGCACAAAGGTGGATGAATGAGGTTCTTTGGGCTCATTAGCCAATAAATTCAATAAGGGTGTGTCCTAAACTTCCATACAAAGTGTCTCGATGTTGTGATCTTCTTCTTTTTCTTTTTTTTTTGAGACAGAAGGCTGACAGGCCAGCGCCAAAGCACAGGAGGCAGCTAACCACCTGGCAAGTTTATGTCAAGTAGAGAGGAGATTTCACAGCCGGGAATCGAACCGCCAACCTCTTCCTTAAGATTTGGGTATCTCTCCACCATCATCCAGTAGTTTAGGGTCGTCTCGGACCACAATGATGTTGTGATCTTGAGTTTGTTTCAAAGTGGTAATGGTAGCTTGTGAGGAGATTGGGGTATGTCTCTAAGAACACGCGTTGGGTGGATGACATGCACCTCTTGGCATGTAGCAAATTGGTGGAGGTAAGCATGACATGTGGCTTAGCTTGTGAGGTGTACTATATGTATTTTCGTTTATGCCATGTGAGAGTAATGGGTATTTTTAGGGGCTAATAAGTTATATTCCTATTATAGAATGTTCCAAAAATTTGACAAGTATTTTGAAATTTCAAGATGTTATACAACTAATTTCTAAATGAATGTATTGGACCCTACTTGCTTCGAATATATTTATAATTTTTATGTCCAAAGAGAATATGGGGCCCTACATTTTGTCCCACATGTTTTTCTAACACCTCCCAATTTGATTCCCCCCTCTTTGAGATGTCATGCATGATAATGCCTAAGAAAGAGTTAAGGATTGACTCTTGCGTGGTATTGAACTATGCATGGTTGGTGACATCGGAAACCCCATCATACACACATAGGCAGTGGTTACCAATGTTGGGCAGGTATTTGATTTTGTTACTAACCTCTGGTTCCAGTTTTCGGAGACAAATTAGAAGCAAAGAATCTTTCGTTCCAAGGTTTTGAGAGTTTTTACAATAAAAGAACCTCCGGTCCCAATATTTGATTTTTTTTGAAAGATCGTGTGGTTATCTTGAAAGAACCGACAAAGAACTGGCGGTCTATTAGAAGGTTATTTGATTGGGTTTTTCTTTTATGAGAACCATGGTTTATGAATGAAGTATGGTTATTTGAAAATTTGAGAACCACGGTTATAAACTTAAAGAACCACCCTGATAACTGGTGGGGGTTTGATACCAATTTGAATACCTGGCCAATATTGGTGGATGCCATTGGCACACCACAAGCCGTGCACACAAGCTAAGGTGTGGAGTTGGGTTGCGACATTTTGATAATGTAATCCCATATTCATTATGGGTTGAAACATTGTGTATGTTGAAGCATATACTATTAGGAACATATTTACAAGCTACAATTACATTTTCTTCCTACAGTATTGCACTTGAACATGGCTCATATATTGCCCTTGCAAAACATTCTAAATTGATTAGTGTCAATGCACCATTAAAGTTAAAATAGGGGTACACCACAACTAGCTTGGGTATGTGAGGTCAATTTGGACATGTCTTTTCCTAATTTCCATTTCCGCATCATCTTTCAAAGGCTCCAACCAATCGCTTCACTTTCACATGGTGACCTCACATGTAGCCTTTGTGTTTTTGCATAAAATAATTAGTTTACGCCTAATTTAACCTCAACACATACCGAAAGTACAAATGACCAATAACACTAATGGACTAGATAACCAACAAAAGGAGAGTGGATGACGAGTTGCTTAACAATCATAATTGATAAGCTCATGGACATAATATGAGAATTATGGATGACATTGTGCTTTCATGAATGAAAATTGTGATGAGTTCTAATTTCCCTTTTACTCTTGGATGAGTGATCGGGTAAAGTAAGATTGGACATGTCATGCCTAGATTCCATCTCCACACCATCGATGGAGAGTTTCCACATAATGACATGATGCCATGAGCTGATTTTTTGGACTAGAAAGAGTTAAGTTATGCCTAAAGTATGCAAGACTTATTCGGTTATTTATCTTAATCAGACACCTGTATTTGAGTGTTGTGTTGTTAGGTTAGATCTAAGGACGGAACCCAACAAAACATGTGCTTAAAAGATATTGGACTACATGCTCATAACTTATCAACCATTTTGGACTCAATAGTCCTCACCAAAAACAAAAAAGGGGAAAGGGGGTATGTATAATTATAGAATCAATACATGACACACTTATGATAATCATGCTCATAACTGATTCAAGAGAGGTTTGATGTCCAATCTGATTTTTTTTTGTTGATGCTTCATCATAGATTGCTAATGCAACACAAGTTTCCTTGCTTTAATATGATCAATAGAAGTTGAAGAACATGAAAAATGAATTGAATGACACCCACCCACATACCTTATTTCGATTCACATGTAGAGGCATATTTACATTTACCTACACCCTTGGGAACGTTTTGATGTTTGAACCCAAAAGTAGAGAGAGTCAGAGGGGGAATTATCAAATACGAACATACCTCTCATCTATCCAACATAAAAGCCCTGACATAGTGTGCATCTTGGAGGTTTCTACTTTTAGTAGACTTGACACCATCATTAGCTTTAAAGACCCCCCAGAATCAATCTAGTCCAAGTCATTCGAGATGAATCAACAAGAAACCCATAAGGGGTCAAATTTTAATGTTGGATGGATGAGAGGTACGCTCGTATGCGATAATTCCCTCTCTCCAAAGTAAGGTAGATGGGCCTCAATTGGTTATTATTATTAATATTATTACTACTACTAGTATTATTAGCATTATTTATTTACTTTTTCCCAACTAGCCAACTTCTCCTAGGATATGAACATATTATCAATCAAGGTCGTTAGCAAATCCAAATCAGGCCATAGCCACTTTTCTCATGATTTTTGGAACTCATATGAATGTCTTATTCATTATCATCAATGTGAAAAATTCTCATGCTCATTGAAAGATCATATAAGTCCATGACACAATTATGTTGACTAATGAACTTAGAATGGCTAGCATATTCTCCACACGTAGTCCAAACTCTTTCAAAACACATGATGTCTTTTTGGTATCCATTCTTGAAGCCACACCAAACCACATACCACTCAAATACATGTGTCCTAATATGAAAAGTAAGCATTTAACCCATGTATATCTTAGAGGAGGAAGGGAAAAGCCAACTTAACCTCTAAGCGTCTAAGAATCCCAAATTGGGCCTCTCCAAGCAAAAAACTTGAGTTACATACTTTCATTTCTAGCTAATCATGTCAAAGTGATTCCACCTAAAATCAACTTATTCTTCAAGTGCACTATTAAAGTACTTAAACGCTTTGATGTTATTGAAGACTTCAAATATGTAGCTTGGGTGCCCTTGGGTGCAAATTCATATGTTGTAGTTTAATCATCAATACGTATGAGTAACTTCTTATTTTCTCCTTGATATAAGACAATGTATATAATTAGATTTCAAACACATAAGTATACAAAAGATGATATATGAACTAGGTGAAGCCCATATAAATTGTGTATATGGTTGCATATTGAGACCCACGTCCCAATGAACGGGGAGAAGTGGTTGCTAGTTACAGATGAACCAATGGAGTTTTGAGAAATAACTAGTTGAAGTTCAAGGCTTTTTGAGAACTTTTCCCATGATTTTAGAGGAATTTATATAATATACTTTGATTTAATAAAGAAAAATTGAAAGATGTCAACACATAACTGGTTGGATTTGGAAACACTAGGATATTGACCGATTAAGGTAGATGGGTCTTAAGTGGTTACTTTTCTTAATCAGACCCCTAGATTTGATTGGTATGTGGTTTGGTGAGAATCAAAGAGCAAACATCATAAAGACGCATGTTGAAAAGAGATTGGACTACAACTTCAAATATTAATAACTACTGTACACTCAATAGTGAACACAATTGGGAGGACCTACATATCCAAGTAAGCAATCAACAAACGTGCACTTTCGATAACCATAACTAAATCAAAGAAGGTTTCAATTTGTAATCCGGTTTTTGCATATGTGTCATTGTAGATTTGCTAATGCAACACGAGGTTTGGTGTGTAAATATAATATGTGGAAGTTGGAGAACATGAAAAACGAACCAAACAACCCCACACACCTTAACCCTTAAATGCTCATGCAACCCAAAATGGGTCACCACCTAATATTATGATAGGGTTTGCGACCCACTAGGTGGCAATCTATGTGTAGGGTGGTGCCCACTACCATGTGGGTCAAAACAACATATAATAACCTCATACTCCAAGCATGTAGGATTTTTTGTTAGTTTGGAATTGCTTGTTTTGAGAGGCGGTCCCATGAGCTACCCAAATATAGGATTCAAATTTAGGAGCCAATATCTTTCACATATGATGTCCAATTTGGGTGGGGTCCCCCCCTCCCCCTTAAGACAAGGTGACAATTGTGCACGACTATACTGGATGGATTTGGAATTTTTTTTAGTGCACATGTTGCTTACTCCCAGTCAAAAAAATCCCAAAATGTCCTCATGTGACCCTTCAACTTTGAGGGTGACGGACTTCATCTAAATTTCATCGAAAAGACCCTATTTTCTGGGAGTGGCTCACTTGTCAATCACAAAATATATTATGACAAGGTTTCCAGTTATGAAAAATTTGTGGTTTGACTGAAATGGTCATGAAACGAAAAATCTCAAATTTTTTTCTAACTGCCCCCCTTGATGAAGGCCCTGTTCACATGTCATTTTGACCTAGCAAATGTGGTCCGATTGACTTCAAAATTTTCCAACAAAAAACATTGATAGTCTAGTTCACATCCGTGCGGTTAGAAGTCAAGAAAATAGATTCTTTTATGCGACATGACTGAAATTTGAAGCACTGGTGTTGTCCTTGCCTAAAAATGGAATGTGAAGGCTTGAGCATGTTAGGGGTGAAGGGTTAAGGCTCCACTTCTCTTTCTCTTTCTCTTTGCTTTTCCCCTTTTTGGGAGCGTGTGCAGCGTACATGCCTCCACCCAGTCTCATGCAGTGGGGACGAGTAGCTGCTCTCCTATCCTCTCCTTAGCCACTCATCTCGCAACTCTGCCTCGCCAAATCACCCCACTTTTCCTTCACTCCACTCTCCGCTAATTGCAGCCTTGCTTCAAAATTCAAGTCAAGTTAGCCACACACATTCTTCCATTTGCACTGTCCCTTCTTCTCCCTTCTCTTATTTGGAAGGGACTCCGTTCCTAGCCCAAGCTTCGGACGTTTCTCTCACTTTTACAGCTCTAACCAACAACAACAACAAAGAAGGCGTGCCTTCATTTGCAGGTACTTATTTACTGATTGATTGGGAAGTTGGTGTCGGTAGGTTGGAGCTTTAGGCTTGTTTGTCAGTGTCACTTGAGTCACTGCTCTCTCTCTCTCTCTCTCTCTCTCCCCCCCCCCCCCCCAATTTGCAGTGTCCCATTGTTTCTGGGTTAGCCCTCATGATTGCATTGTCATGGTGCCTTGTGCTCCCTTTCCCATTTTACATTAGACCACACTCTTAGCCCAATGCTTGCACTTTGAGAGCTCCAACAAAGAAGGTGTCCATTGAGTTGCAGGTATTTATTGATTGGGAAGGTGGTCTTAGTTTCTTGGTTGGGGCTTGTTTCTGCTCTTTCTCCTCAATTTGAAGTTAGCCCTGGTATCTGGTGTGTCTAGATTTGCAGGCGTTTATAGGGAAGGAGTGGTCTTGTGGGTTGGGGCTTGTTTGTTAGTGTCACTTCAATCACTGCACTCTGAGTCTCCCCAGATATGGAGTGCCCCTCTTCTGTCTGGGTTAACCCACACATTTGCATTCGTCACTTCTTGTCTTTTCTCCAATTTAGACATCCTATTCCTTCCCAAGCTCAGTCTTTGAGAGCTCCAACAGAGAAGGTATGTCTTGATTTGCAGGTATTGTTCGGAAGGTGGTCTTGGTGGTTTGAGCTTGTTTCTCGCTTAGCCCACACATTTGCATTTGTCACTCCTTCTCTTTTCTCCAATTTAGATAGGCACCCTATATTCTTCCAAAGCTCTCTCACTTTAAGAGAGCTCCAACAAAGAAGGCGTGTCTTGATTTTGCAGGTAATCTTGATTGCAAGGGCAAGCTAAGTTGGAGGTTGAGGGTGGTGGGGGCAACATGGCAGCAGCTATGGTGGCAACCACGGGAGCTTGTGTGGGTTTATTGGGAGTGAGTGAAGTGTCAGTGAGCAGCAGCTCCAGGGCGGCAGCTCCCTCCTCCCTTCTTGTAAGTTGGCTCACTTAGTAACGTCCCTCAAGAAAAAGTTTGTGTGTGGTTTCTATTTTTGCGTACCCATTTTGTACTTATGTTATCTTTTTTTGTTACTATGTTTTTAGAATCTGGAGAATTGTTTGCGTCGCTTCAACCAATGCGAGGGTAGATAGAAAGGCTTCATTGGTGAACACACAGGAAAGGTCCAATTCTTTGTTGCCCCAAAGTTGTGCAATGAAACGAAATGGTTTCAAAGTCCAGGAAGCCAAAAGGCTTGTGGAACTAAAAGTACATCAGGATGGTGTCAAACTGGTTAAGTCCCGTGAGATAGAGGCTAATATCGACTTATGGTCCAATTGAAAGAAAGACTTGAGACTCCCTAAAACTACATTATCAAATGCTGATTGAAACTTAACTCTAACGGAATTATACATGAGACACTCCAACACAAAGTGTGCCTCATTTTCAACTACATTATAAGAGTAGAAGTGGCATAATCTATTATCTCTAGAAATAGGGATAGTCAACCATTGTCCAATTTCAATGGCAAGTCTATGATTTGAGGTGTAGTAAGCAACAATGATCTTGCGTTGTGGTGTTGTCAATGGTTGCTTCAAGTACGATGCACATTTGTATTTGAAAAAATTCTTGAGGTGGATGCAATGTAGTTTCTCCTCCAAGAGTTGGAAAGAGTTTCACCCTTTAGCAAGAAAAGCCTTTTTGAGATCATCGAATGTGCCTGCAGACACATGCATCACTCAGCTTCTTCCTACACATTGAGTTTTGAAGGAACTGCTCCCTTCATGCCTATCCTTCTGGCAACGATGTTTTTTATTCTATTTATTAATTAATTTTTTTCTATATGGGTTGTGTAGTGCTTTGTTTTGTAAAGCATCGTTGCTATATGAATGAATTTAGTGGTTGTGATGTTCTGTGATCACATTGATTCTCAATGCTAATGGCTCAACATTCAGCTACACGATTCATTCAATCATTGATTTAATGCATAATGCAACCTTTTAGGTCTGGCAACAACCAAGCATCAAAAACAAAAGATACAAATGACAACCCTATATTTGGTAGACACGGGTTCCATGTTGAAGTTTAGGTTAATGAGATTGAATCAGTATGAAATTAGTGAAAAAAAATAATATATGTATTTAGTCGTTTGTGATGGTGTTTTGTGTGATCACATTGGTTTGGCAGGCTCAAGCTGCCCTTGGCAACCGGAGGATGATCTTGCATAAATCACCTACTTTGCGAAGTAGTCTTGCAAGGACCTGGGCGAAGTCACAAGTTTCCATCACCTGTGCCCATGATACTTCTTCAATTGAAACAACCACCTCAACTAATCTGGAATCAGAAATTGAGCTCAAAAGTGCAGCTGACAAGTCGAATTTATTCCTGCAACGAGCTCTGCTGGTGACCACAGCTTCCCTCACCCCCTTCCTCCTAACTGTCCAGGTACATGCCTGGTATGGGCAATTTCTCCTCTTTAAAAGAGCCGTCCTATTTATTTATTTATTTTTTCCCTATAACATTATTGAGCTTTCTGCTTCAGGAAAGCCATTGTTTTCTGTGAACGAATTGTCATGCCCCAGCTGGGCTGTCAGATTCACACTGAAATCAAAGAGTATTCAACTTCAAGAAAGCGTGCTCTATTATTTCTACAAATTCTCACACCTGCTATAGGCTCTCAGATTCATTATGGAACGGTGAAATCAAGCCTGTAATATTCGAGCTCACAGCTCAGTGATTTCTTAGGCCCACACAACATGGTTTTATATTATAGTTATGCTTCTACTGAATTGATGATTGGTTTTTATACAAAGAGGAGTAAGACACATGTCTGGAAAGAGGGCGGCTATTGAGAGGAGTCCATGTGTTGATACCCATTTGTGTCTAAATTAGGAAAGGTTCACATTCTCAAATGTCGATGTTTTCAGAACTGCTCAGAGAGAAAAGTTTTCTATAGTAGGGGTCACCATCTAGACTCCCTAGGTATCTAGTTTCCCTTCTAAGGATAAATTATAAATTATAAATTATTTTCTTGCATTTATAGTCAAAAATTTACTTATGAAATGAAATTGATTTTAAAGTCAAGGAAGAAGGAAAAGGCTAAAGGGATTGAAAGTACATCATGATGGTTTCAAACCAGCTAATTCTCTAGAGTGGCATTTGGCAGAGTGCTGCAGCCTCCATGAGATAGAGGCTAATGTCAACTTGGTGGTCCAATTGAAAGAAAGACTGGATGTTGCCTAGGACTGCATTCTCAAATAGTGATGGAAACTTATCTCTAATGGGTTTATATAGGGACATTCCAACACGAAATGCGCCTCATTTTTCAACTGCATTATAGGAGCAAAAGTGGCATAGTCTAGTATCTCTAGAGATAGGGATAGTTGATTATCGACCAATTTCAATGGCTAATCTATGGTTCGAGGTGTTGGAAGTGGCAATGATCTTGCATTGTGGTGGTGTCAATGGTTGCTTCAAGTATAGTTCACATTCGTATTTGAGAAAATCCTTGAGGTGGAGGTAATCTAGTTTCTTCCTTGAGAGATGGAAAGAGTTCCACTCTTTAGCAAGAAAGGTCTCCTTTATATCATCATATGTTATTTTAAATGCGGTTGGGTTGTTAGGGGTGCCCCAGTGAGATAGACCCCATGATGTCTTCCACATGGTTGTTGATTTGTGCCAGGTGTTAAATCCCTATTTGGCCAGGTGTCAGGAAAATGAGGCTACTTTATTGACTAACCAAGAGGGGGATAGGTGGACGAGCCATTGTTGAAAGTCTATAGTGAGCTTGAGAATGTGTAATTCTAGAGGAAGTTCTCCAAATTTGGCCAACAAAATATGATAGGTAGTTGAAGAACGTCGCACTTTGATGTGACACATCATATGCATCTTCATGCCCTTCTCAAAAGCACCTTAAAAAAATAGGGTCGTAAATACCTTTTAGGTTGTGTAACCCCAAGGGTTACATGCCTCCACTGCTTAACCCAGGTGGTGGTGTTTGACATTTGTGATATTGCTTGAAGTTTCCCTCAATTGTTCAAAACTTGGGGTTTTTAATTAAGTTAAACCCTACGTGTTACATGTTTCATAACATTACTCAGCACTTAGTGCTCGTTCAGTGAACCCTTGGAATATAACAATTGGATGCTTGGAAAGCTATGCAGGGAGACTTAGATTTTAACCGAGCTCCCAACATTTGATTGTTATATTCCGAGGGCCCACATCGCTGAGTAATGTTATGTTTGCAAATTTGTTGTGCAGTTATTTCCTATATTTGCATGAAGGGATGCTTCCAGAGCTTGGGGTTAAGAAATGATAATCTTATGTGTTACATGTTTTTGTGGTGCAGGATGCATATGCTGCCGGTGGTGAATTCGGGATACTTGAAGGCCGTATTTTCTCACTCATCCACCCAACAGTGATGATCTCTCTCTTTGTGGCCACTGGGTACGCGGGCTACTTGGGTTGGCAGTGGAGGCGTGTGCGAACGATCCAGGATGACATCAATGCTTTGAAGAAGCAGGTGCCAGTCGCGGCTGAGGGCCAAACAGCACCCTCTCCACTTGAGGCCCAGATCAAGGAGCTCAGCGAGGTATGTAGTATTCACATCTATTCTATTATTCTTTATTGCAAAGTGTCATGATGGTAAGTTCATCCGTGTCACAAAATTATCATCATACCAAAGCTCATACCAAAGCTCATCTGCTAACTGTATCTCACATCCGTCACGTCCTATCCACAAGAAGCAAACATAAAATGCCCGCCGACATTGCAACATTTATTTTACTAAATTTACTCGTGTCAAGTGTTGTTTCTGCAAAGTTTAAAAAATTCAATTAACAAACTTTAATAACTGTTTGAGCTCCACTCTAGTTATTCTATACCTACACTCAGAATCACTTCCATACCTATACATGCTTGTCAACTACTACTATGAGAAAGAATTGCCAAAGCAGGTCGACAAAAGTGAAGTGTTCCTGGCTAAATTGAAAACTTGAAATGCACTTAGTACGGAGGTTAAATGTTGGAGACTGTTTTTTTTGTTCACTTCTAATGCGCCCATTGTAAGGGATCCCATCTCACCTGGAACATGTATAATTGTTGCTGTCACTTTAAACCACTTGTTGACAATGGCTTTTACCATATCTTTTTGTTTCTTTTTTTGAGGTGGGGTGCTCATTTTGTCTTGGAATCCATGCAGGAGAGGAAGGTTTTGGTGAAGGGTGGGTTCCGAGATCGCCATTTCAACTGGGGATCCATCTTGCTGGGAACTGGGGTTCTCTTCTCCGTGACTGGAGCAGTCAACACCTACTTGAGGACTGGGAAGCTTTTCCCTGGACCCCATCTCTATGCTGGTGTTGGTATGTTTACAATACTTTAACATCTCAAAGATAATTTTTTTTTTCTTTGTTTGCTCTTCCTCGCACTTGGAACTAGTAAAGTTCTACACAGCCTCAGACAAACCTATTGAAATTATGTATAGACGACTTTTTGTTTTATGATGCTTGGAACCCTTCATTTTTCTTTCTCACAAAATTTATGATTTGGGAAAGGTGACATGAAAAATTTCTAGCTGTTCCTCACCAAGTTATGGAACTCATGTTTCTAGCCACTTAAACTAAAGATCAAGTGATGTTGATATATCTTGAAATTTACTTCATTTTTGGAGGAAAAATTGCTTCAAAAATAGTTTGGTGAAGATCAGGGACAATGATCCTTATTCCAACCATATGGATGTAGTAGGCTAAAGTTACCCTTCACAACTTCCGATAGCTACTTCCTAAATAAGGTTTCCAATTCATATTTTATAAACATCTTTGATCCGAGCTGGAACCCCTAGGCCTTTAGAGGTTAACCCTTGATGGTATAACCATCCTACAATGGGACTCTCAATGTCAAACAATCGGATCCTACTAAAATATAATTGTTTCTTAGTAATTTGTTTTTCCCATACATAGCCGTTGAAACTGTCTTTGACCTCCAGAAGCTACATCATAAAATTTTCATAATTGATTCTCCTCTAAGGTAGATGGGTCTTAAATGGTTGCTTTTTCCAACTAGCCTACTTCTCCTAGGATATGAAACACATGATTAGTATGACATGGTTAGCAAACTGTTCTCAAGGCAGAAGCCACTTTGCTCATAATTTTCGGAGCTTGTTAATTTGAAAAGTAGTGCTCATTACATGGTCATCTAGGTTCCCCCTAATTGTGTTGACTATTCAGTCTAGAATGATTATCCTATTCTGAACACGTAGTCCAATCTCTTTCAAACACACGTCTTTTTGGTATCCACTTTTGGAGCCACACCTAACCACATATCACTCAAATATAGGTGTCTGATAAAGAAAAGTAACCAAATAAGAATTATCTACCTTATACCTCATGAAGAGCTCACATCATCTCAAGAGACATTTTTGAAAGTGTTGCGATGGGTTTTTCACAGGTATTACGGTGCTGTGGGCCCTTGCTGCAGCTCTTGTCCCATCCATGCAGAAAGGAAATGAAACCGCCCGAAGTCTCCACATTGCCTTCAACACTGTCAACCTCTTGCTCTTTGTTTGGCAAATCCCGACTGGCTGGGAGATCGTGTTGAAGGTTTTCGAGTTCACCAAATTCCCTTGAACCATATTGTGAAAGGGAGAGGTTTAGTATCTACAAACGTATATACAAACAGCAATTATTTGGTGACATTTCCTTCCGTGGGGCTTGATACAACAGGATCTTGAGTTCTGCTAATTGGAATGGACTCTTTGGAAGGCTTTGGAAATTAGCATCTGAGAGTGATGTTCCACAGAATTTGTGTACAACATTTGTATAAAAATTCAGAATAAAGATTAAGCAGTTCCCAACCAATCTTGTATCATCATAATCGTATTCATTGTTGAGCTGTTTCGTTAGATACCATAGTTGCATATTAGATTTGGTATAAACTTCTTCTTTTGACACTAAATTGTAGAATTTGTGGGAAGCTATTTCTTTTGATTTTATTTAGAGATTTCAATATAGGAATATCCTTGGGTAGGTCACTCTATAGGATTTTTGTGCATCACGTGCAGCGGAGGGGTATTTGTTTAAGGGTTATTTACCTCCAAGGCACAAATTAAAGGCTCCTTATATTTACTTAATCCTCTAAAATGGTTTATTTTTTCTGCACCCTATCATTATTTATACTGTCCATGTCATTGCAATTTTTTGTAGTCTACATTCTTTTTAATTGAAGAAAATTAATTTTAAAATATATGCAATGTAAAAGTGGTGGGAAAAAACATGGCAACAAAAAAACTTAAAGCATACATACAGTACCATTGTAAAAACTAAGTGCAAAAACTTATCATATAGGCGAAAGACTTGTGCTTACCAAAAAAAATCTTAACTTGTGTAAAATATATGTATCGATTAACCACATCATAGAAGAACAAGTGTGATAATACGATGTATATCATTCCAAGATCATAACCTGAATAATATCATACACTTGCAAGTGGTGAAGAACACAAGGATACCTAAGCATAATATAGTTTAAATTTTGCTTTAAAATTTGCAGTTTTACAACCCATAGAACATAATCTTCATACATAAAAATGAGAGCTTAGGGTGGAAACACAACAAGAGTGAGCATGTGTTCACAAATACAACACCTGCTCCGTAAAGGTTTGATCCAAACACAAAAAAACTACAACCATTGTAGCTATGCAAAAGTCTTGTGGTTTCTTACAAGTTTGTACATGTGGATTTAGGGTATGCAAAACAAAACAAACCTATGTAACCATGTCCCATACCTTAGTGTCCAATCATGCACCAAAGAAACAAACGATTTACGATTAAAAAAACATACAAACGTTAAAATCTAAGAGTAGGGGTTGCCCAAACTCCACATTGTCAACTGAACTATCACCATGACGGACAAAGTATTAACGCAACCAGCTTGACTTGAGGTGCAAATGAATTTCATAGAGGTCCGTTATGTCAAGGCGTGCAAAAGAACTCGTGCGAAGGTGGTCGGGCATCAGGTTATTCAAAACCCACGACTTACGTAGCAACTCCATGTAGGCGTTGAAGTTGCCAATCGCCAACCTTTGAAATGCACGCTGGCATGGAGGAAACGCAACGACATTGATTTGTGCCAGAAGATCTTCACCACTCCATTACCGTTAAAATCCCAAGACTTTAACACCCATCGGTTGTCTTCATGCAATAAGTATTTCATCTGATGAAGAGTTCATCTAGTAATCCAGAGAATTAGTAATCCTTGTGGAACCCGTAACCTAGAGCTTCCGAGAGGCTTCACAAGCTAGTCTTCATTGTCCTCTTCGATATGTGGAAACTCCTCCTCGGCCGCTTGTTGGTGACTTGGATCTGTTACGTGACTTCCATTGTCTAGACGACGCCATTTAGGGGCTCCTTCCACCTCACTCCGTTGCGGCAAGACATACACATTGCCTACTACGTTGTTCAAGCCTTCCATCTTCTATCGAATCCTACATTTATCGTCATTGTCCCAAAACTTAAATAGCCACTCTAGCGCCGATTTCTCTTCCAAATGAACCCTGAGCGAGGTGTACATTTTCTCCTAAAAAAACCTTCAACTTGCTGTAATATTGCAGCACAACATAATTGCCCTCCATAATCCACATCTTCACTTGATTTGCCATTCGTAAACACCAATATGATTGCCCCAGTAGAAGTCGAACAATCAATCACAAGCCACACACGGAAATTCTAAATCCTAAACTACCTCCAAAACAACCGTAAGACCTTCAACCAAGAAAATTATGGAACTTCAGGGCCGCCCTTGATCCTAAATCAACTACAAAGGAGACTCTACAAAGGAGATCCTAAACCAACTACAACAAGAGATATTTGCTGGACTTTGTTACCATAAGCTTCAACAAGGAGGAGCTTCAACAAAAAGTTGCCCAAAACACAATGGACTCGAGGAAGAAACAAAACCCTAGGTGTTTTTTACAAACGGCAGTGCAAGAAAACAACCATTACCGGGCGTTGCAATTTTCATCTATTTTTGGGCAAATGATGAGCCATTTTTCATCCATCCTTTGTGAGGCATGTGTACAAAATTGATCCTACTAAACATACATCCTAGGATCCTTATTTTTTGGCCCCTATTTTATTTTTACAAAAAGGAATGGCCCACATTTTAAACCTATTTACCTTACTTGCAATGGGATTGTCTACTTTTAATGGACCCTTCATTATTTGGAATTCTTTTATAAATTTTATGTCAAATGAATTTAATCCTCCCTATATTATGCCGCACGTCATTTTTTAAATGCACTAAGTAAACTACCCGGGGGAATATCACAAAATAGCAAAGTGTCTAAATCAATGCAGAAAGTAAATCAATAAACCCTAATTTATCTACATTCCACATCATTTTGAATATCTATTACCACAACAACAAAATACAAGATTTATTTTATTTTATTTTTAGTGTGGTTGCAATATGGATGAACAAACAAAATTATATGTTTTTGTGATTTGATTTTTACCCAGGGTAATTTGTATGGGTAAAGAGGCAACCTATTTGCGAGGTCAACCTAATTGTCATCTTCAATGTAAATTACCTTGAACTTATCTTCGGTGGACAATAAAAATGAGCTATGACCAAGAACACCAACACCTTCACTAGCACGACCAAGAGCACCAACACCACGTGTAGCAAGGGGAAGAGGGAGGGAGAATAGCAACAATAGAGGGGAGGGAGATGGCAATGGCATCTAGGGTATAGGATTTAGGGTCCCATGTGCGTTGTTCTCTACAGTAAGTTGCTACTGGCCCATAGTGGTTGTGCTTAAAATACAACCAAATAGTTAGCATGCCACCCAAAATGTATGCCCATAACATAGAACTAGCTACCCAATGGCTACTTCGTGTCTACGTAGTGGCTATTGGAGTAGTGATGGTTACTGTCCATGGATACCATCAGTGCCAAAATACATACCCTTTATTACATTAATGGATTCAACCTAGTATCACTCTCTTTGTAGTCAAACGGAGTGAAAATGACGGAACCAATCAAAACGACAGTAAACTTAAAAGCACCTACAACCATAGACCAGGGTTTATTTGGACACAATCTTTTCTAATGACATATGTCATGGTAGTGCCCCCCTAAAGAAAAAGGAAATTTGTAGCCTACCGCCACCTTAAAATTTGGATAAAATAAACCAAAAGCCATAAAAAAAATACCATTACTTACACCCATCAAGTCTCATCATATGGCATTCCTCATGATGCATTGTGCAGCCAATTCATGCAGATGCTTATAAAACCAAAAAAAGTAAACATCGTTTCGAGGTCAACCTTATGTCATCGTTTCGAGGTCAACCTTATGTTATTCGATTCTTCGAGTCAAAAGAATCGATTTCCACCTGGCCAAAGGAAATTGGTCCAAACCGAGTCAACTTGGGCTCGGAGAACAATAAGCCAAAGCCGCCACAACGATTCCTTGTTGGAGAAAGCAGGTTACCTACGCAACTTAAACTTTCACTGCTCTTTCCCCACCCCGACAACTTCCCCAGTGGTTTCTCACAATTTCTCGATCCTCATCCCAGGCCCGAAGCCATCGATATAAAAAGGCTCATAATCTCCAACCCAAATCCCACAAATGAACATTTTAGCGAATCTTTCTACACACATCATTGCGTGCTCGAAACTTGGAAAACTCTAAGTTAGTAGCAGGGATGGCTTCAGTTACGAAATTCGTGGATGTTCCACAGGTGCCGCTCGGGAGTGCGGGGCTCGTGGTTTCGGCCCAAGGGCTCGGGTGCATGGGCATGAGCTCATTTTACGGTCCGCCGAAGCCCGACTTGGAGATGATCGAACTCATCCGCTACGCGATCGATCTTGGAGTCACGTTTCTCGACACGTCTGATGCGTATGGGCCTCACACGAACGAGGTTTTGGTCGGGAAGGTGTGATTTCGTTTCTTGCCCATTCACCTCTATGAATTATGCATAACTCTTCAAACTAAAAGCCCATGGCGTGTTTGGTTTGACTTTGCCAGTAAAGGGGCTTTGGAGTTGATGTTGGGTGATTTCTGGGAATGAAAATGGGAAGGACTCAAGATTATTAAGTGGAGAGAGCACATTCTCTTTCCCTGGGAATAATTGTACTTGGTTGCACTCTGATTTTAGAGTGAAAGTGCAGGATGAGAAATCTTGATTCGATTTCATACTGAATCGGAAGTGGATGGAATAGTGGGTGTACGTTTGACTAGGTTAAGAAAGAGAACAGGCTTCATAAGTTGAGTGATGCTCATATGGTACACAGCAAAATTCTAGCGTGAAAGTTTGTTGTGAAAGTAAGGATTCGAATTCATATCGTTCCGTACTCATTGGTATTGTAGCTTCATTCCATGTGATGCTCTTGGCAAAAATATTCTCAAAGTAGGATGCGAAGTAGGCAGTTATGTGCGTTGAGGAACTCCATAGCTTACACATGTGCTCTTGGCTCCATAGCTTACCCAAGAAAAGGAACAAGGAACACCAGCGAGGTCTTGGTGGGGAATCTGCAATTTCTTGCCCATTCACCTGACTGTTTGAAACTTGCAAGTAATTGGGGCAATAGAGTTGATTTTGGGTGATTTACCGCAAGAAAGTGGGAAGGAACTCAGCGAATTTTGAGTACTGAGAATTTGTTTTGTTCCTCCTTCGTGGTTCACATGGGTAAATGAACTGAGATTGTTTTGTTTTAATTCATTTTATGAACTTCCTCCGCTCCTAGTGGTCCCAATTCTTAAGAAAAACATCTGACATTAAGACACCCTATTTCTCCTTCGATTTGCAGCAGTGTCTGGAGAGATTTTTTGGCATAATCGATCGATATCCTAGTGTTTTCAAGTCCAACCGGTTACATGTTGACATCTTTCGGGTTTCCTTTACTTAAATTGGGGTATATTCTAGAAATTCCTCTACATTGATCGGTAATTTCCCCAAAGTCTTGAACTCCAACTGGCTATTTCTCAAACTCAACTGGTTCATCTGTAACTAGTGGCCGGTTCTCCCCCTTCATTGATTTGCAGGCCATAGAAGGCAGACGGGACAAGGTGCAGATTGCAACCAAATTCGGGCTCGTGGTCTCCGAGAATTTTGGTGCCCAAGTGCGAGGTGATCCCGAATATGTGAGGTCAGCTTGTGAGGCGAGTTTGAAGCGGCTCAATGTGGACTACATCGATCTTTATTACCAACACCGTGTGGACACCACCACGCCCATTGAAATCACTGTAAGAAACCCCTCCCATAACATCGTCACTGCCTGAAAGATTTTTTTACTTTATTTTCAATCTGGATTCAAAACTCTGCTTGCATAATGCTTGCAAGATTGAATGTGGGAATATTTTACAAAATATTGTCAGTCCCACAGAACAATGTTATGGATCTGAATAATGTTATGTCACCGAAAGATCACTTGTATTCGTTAATTTGAGACTTTCTCTTGTCTCAAATTAATATATGGACCACAACAACATGGTCTAATGTTTGGGTCGTCCTACCTAAACCATCTTGATATGAGTTCTTAATTGGGTTCTTGATATGAACACCCGCTTCAAAGTATTTGCATCTTACAACATTCTCCAATATATGTGTGATTTTATCCATGTTCTTATATTTGTAACTGTCTCAAAATGCCGAAAAAGTCCCAAATTAACGAATATAGTGATAAAGGTGGTTATAACCATTGTTGTGTGGGTATCATCATATTTGATACCAGTTGGGTGTATGTACTTAATCGATTTTCTTCTTGATATCATTTGAAATTTACGAGTATTTTGAGAGAAATAGTATTTTTGATATCAACTAAGATTTTTGTACCATGCAATTTTGATACTCACGCCTTGATACAATATTGATATGGTATTGAACTTGCAAGTGTCGAGTTGCTAGGTGTAAGAATATTCTTTAATCTTATAATGCCAACTAGGTATCAATTTTGGCATGATATTGTAAATTTTATGGCATGCGTTCATCACAAATTGTTTTGTTGAATATCATGTGGTGTTTTGTTAAGTTCCCTGATTTATTTTTTGGGGCCATAGGTGGGGGAGATGAAGAAGTTGGTAGAGGAGGGGAAGGTGAAGTATTTGGGCTTATCGGAGGCCTCGGCACAAGACATTAGACGAGCCCATGCTATTCACCCTATCACGGCTGTGCAAATTGAATACTCGCTCTGGACCCGTGATGTGGAAGAAGAGATCATCCCGACATGCAGGTTTGCACAACAACTTCCAACTTATATAGGTGGGACATTTTGAATACAAGGGGTATAAGCTGGGAGGGCATGTTAAGGTCAATATATGAAATGTGATCGGTGGGCTAGGAGTTACTTGTCAATTGATGGGGATTTGATTTTTTTTCACATTCATTTTCATTTTTGTTGGATTGTATTGATCCTCCACTTCGATTAGACCCAAGTGAGCACCTCTTAACATAATACCACCACATCTCTCAATTTGAGGAAATATGTGACATTTTTGTGCATATTCCAGTTTAGTGAGGTTGTAACTCCTTCAATGCATGTTTTAATTTTAGAGATTTAGATCAACAGAGTTTTGATTCTTTGCCTCTTTTCCTCCCCTCATCTTTCCTAGTGCATTTCTTTTTTCTAATTTTCTCTATTTATTACCATGTTGGAAGTCTATTTAGTTAAAATTTCTGGTACCCCCTGCTAATTGTAAGAGAACAACAACATATAAGTCAAAAGACCTCATGAATTTGTTAATCTAACTCGCATGGAATTGTTTGGAGGTTTCAAATCAACATGTGGAGAGGTTTAAATTGGGCGATGTTTTGCAGAGAATTGGGAATTGGGATTGTCCCCTACAGCCCACTTGGCCGGGGGTTCTTTGCTGGATATAAGCCTGAGGAGACTCAAGGAACGGAGACTCGAGTAACGGATGTCCGCAAGGTACTAAATTAATTCTTCCCTTAGTTTGCACACATCACAGCAGTGTCCGGGGAGAGTTTTGGGCATAGTTGGTCAAAATCCTAGTGTTTCCAAGTCCAACCGGTTACATATTCTGAAATTTTGGTTTTTCTTTACTCATTTGACATATATTCCATAAATTCCTCTAAAATGATCACTATTTTCCCTGAAGTCTTGAACTTCAACTGGTTGTCCCTCAAACTCAATTGGTTCATCTGTAACTAGTGATCAGTTCTCCCAGTTCACTGCATCACGGCCACTTCCATCATATTTCGAGGAGGTTCGATTTTGCCAAGAAATGAGTCTGGCAAACCTTCGTTTGCTGGGTTTACGAATGTATTCTTTGTGCAGATACAACCAAGAATGCAAGGAGAGAATCTGGAGAAGAACAATAAACTTCGTGAGCATATTGAAAAGATTGCTGAGCTGAAGAATTGCTCATTGAACCAGCTTGCACTTGCATGGGTGCATCACAAAGGGAGTGATATCGTCCCAATTCCTGGTATGTCATTTATTGATCTCGTGCCTTTTCAAAGTTGTTAGAGATGAATTTACTAAGATGAAAATTATACTAGGGGTTCTCACTCAAGTTTTCTATGCATAGAAGGTTGTCTCCCCACCTAAGCATGTGGTTTGATGTTTTATAATCGACGCTTTGTGTTGAGAGGTCTTACTTTTTCACGCTATGAAATTTACTAAATGAGAAAAATATTCAAATTAACCCTTAAAGGTCGGAGAGGTCCTCTTAGGGCCTCGTTGACCCTAAACTATTTGACCATAAGATAGCGTCAAAACATGTCGGAATTGCAAATATTTTCCCCCCAAAATGTGTATCTCAAAATTCCATATCTAAATATATATGCCGATCGCACTAAAAGAATTACATGGAGGTCTGAAATGGGATAAACATAGGCTGATGGGAGAGGCCCTCTCACCCCCCCCCCCCCCCCTTGACCTTTAAGGGTTAACTATATGATAGTTTTTCATGTTCTCCAACATCTTGTGGAACTTGCTTTTTT
This sequence comes from Polytrichum formosum, assembly GCA_964035585.1. NCBI lineage: Eukaryota > Viridiplantae > Streptophyta > Polytrichopsida > Polytrichales > Polytrichaceae > Polytrichum > Polytrichum formosum. The sequence goes on along the minus strand of OZ037940.1, from coordinate 26,401,190 downwards.
TAGCCACCCAAAAAAATTAATTTTTTATTTTTTCTGGTGGTTTTTCGGAGGGAACTAATTCTAAATTGGATTTGTGGAGATTGATGACAGTGTTGCTAGTTGTAACCATATGGATGCAATCTAAATCTCAATCTTCACAACTTTCTTTTGTAGGTTAATGCTGAGTTATTAGACATGCAAATCATTTCTATACTATATATCTTTTATTTTGAAGAGTACAACTTAAGATTTTAAGGATTAAGGTATGTGCCCGGGGGGTGGATTCTTCATTAGAAACCTAAATGGCGTGTGTAGGTCACTATGAATTTAAACCCCCTATATCTCAGAAGTTTATAGAGAATAACAAATGTATATGTATTAACGGTTGGCCAAAAATGGACTCATGTACTTATACTAAGCTTTTATGATGTGATAAATGCCTCCACAACATATACAAAATATAAATCATGAATTAAAATTGCCTTTGTTAGATATAAAATCCACTTCCACTTTCCAATGAGAAAATCATTGAACACTTTTCATTCATAGCATGTAACTCAATGATTACATCATACAAACAAAAACAATAGCCCAATAACATCGCCGTGATATGGAGAGTAGAACTCAAGGGGGGGCCCATGAGCGCTCCAAGAGCCTCCAATTTGCAAAAAATGTAGAACCCAAATGCAAATCCTAACAAGAGTGGACATGGTAGTAATTGAAGACTATTACCATATTACCACAATGGATGAAAATGTGAACTACATGAAACTAACACATCTATTGTCATTTTTTCTCTAAACCTTAGGGCCCCCTTTTTGTACATCTACCTTTGCTGTAAAATTCTTGAAAGCATTTTTTAAATGTACACACTAGAGAAAAATAATACCCCTTCTTACACTCACATTAGTTCGTACATGGTATGAAGAGTCCACCCTCCAGGGATACGTGGGCCTTATGTGGTCACTCTTGTACTTGAAAACCAGGTTCAATAGCTAGCAAAGTTGGGAGAGCCTATGTAATCACTTAAGAAAAGAAAAGGAAAAACCAACATCATGCGATCCGATGTGAATTTGAGCCTATTGGCCCAACCCTGCTCAAGGGTCCGGGCCCATTCATGCAGGGTGTGATCACTTTAAGAAATAGAGAATCATGACTTTGACCTCTTATAACTTATGCATTTGAACTTAGATCCTAAAACTTGAAGTTATGCTGACAATCTTTGTGATTCATTGCAATCACTAACCATATAAACATAACATTATTCAGATCCAGAACAGTGTTATGTGGGACTGACAGTATTCCACATAATAGCCCCGGATATTCTTCACATTCAGAGAATATATGGGAATATTCTGTGGAATACTATCAGTCCCACAGAACACTGTTATGGATCTGAATAATGTTATGAAACAAATCCCAATCTGATCTAACATAGAAAATTGTTTGAGGAGTTCAAAATCCCCGCAATAGGATCCGATCCCACACACTTTTAACGTCATCCTCGTGCTTTTGTGTTGGCAGGGACCACGAAGAAGACCAACCTCGCCTCAAACCTGGGTGCCTTAGGGGTCTCCCTCACGAAGGCCGACATGGACGAGATTGAAGCGGCGGCGGCGCCCGAAATGGTTGCTGGGGCTCGCAAGCCGGAAGTGCAACTCAAAGACTCGTGGCAGCATTCCCAAAGCCCGCCATTGCATGAATATAACGCATCGTCAACCAAAGGATTTGGGGTTTAGGGTTTATGGCGGAACTGGAGTCTCGAGAGGCGGAGGATGACGTTGGTCAGAGACAAACTTTGAGTTCTCCTCACTTGTCGTGACTTGAACAAATTACAAGATTTGTGGACTTGACCAATGGCTTGTCTATAGAAGAATGAACTATGGCCATTGTTTCAATTGCATGTTTAAGATTTGGGGTTTAAGGTTTATGGCCGCACTTGAGCCTTGAGAGTCATGGAGGTGATATTGGTCGGAGACAAACAATGAACAAAAGTTCTCCTTACTTGCCATGACTTGAACAAATACAAGATTTTGTAGACTCGACCAGTGACTTGTCTACGAAAGAATCAACTATGAGCATAGTGTGAATGCATGATTAAGATTCGGGGTTTAAGGTTTATGGCCGCACTTGAGCCTTGAGAGTCACGGAGATGATATTGGTCGGAGACAAACAATGACAAAAGTTCTCCTTACTTGTCATGACTTGAACAAATACAAGATTTTGTAGACTCGACCAATGACTTGTCTACGAAAGAATCAACTATGAGCATAGTATGAATGCATGATTAAGATTGGGGTTTAAGGTTTATGGCTGCACTTGAGCCTTGAGAGTCACGGAGATGATATTGGTCGGAGACAAACAATGAACAAAAGTTCTCCTTACTTGCCATGACTTGCACAAATACAAGATTTTGTAGACTCGACCAATGACTTGTCTACGAAAGAATCAACTATGAGCATAGTATGAATGCATGATTAAGATTTGGGGTTTAAGGTTTATGGCCGCACTTGAGCCTTGAGAGTCATGGAGTCAATATTGGTTAGAGACAAACAACGAACAAAAGTTCTCCTTACTTGTCATGACTTGGACAAATACAAGATTTGTAGACTTGACCAATGGCTTGTCTATAGAAGAATCAACTATGAACACAAATTCAAATGTATGATTAAGAGTAGGGTTTAGGGTTTAAGGCCAAACTTGAGCCTTGAGAGCCACAAAGATGACATTTGTCGGAGACGAACATTGGGCAAAACTTGTGGACTTAAAATTTGACCAATGACTTGACTACGGAATAATTGAGCATTGTTTCAAATGCATGCATGTTTCGTTGGGTCGCTAGCAAGTGGCATGTGACATTAACGTTGTCATCAATGCATATCACATCATGTCACTTGTCATGGTCACACCTTCATCAACCCTTAAAGGACCAATGAGCTTGATGTACAGTCATGAAACAAGAAAAATCAGAGTTTTCTCTAGCTATCCTCGAATGAAGGCCTTGTTTATATGTCAATCTGACCTAGCAAATAAGATCCAATCGGCTTCAAATTTTCATAGCAAGAATATATGTATGGTAGTCTAGTTCACATCCGTATCAAGAAAACAAAGTCTATTTTGCTACATAACAAAAATTTGAAACACCGATGTTGGAAATGCCCAAAAATGGAATCTAAAGGCTTGAGCATTTAGGGGTTGAGGACACTTCTTGGTTTTTTTAACTAAAGTGTCAAAATTGACCATATCTAAACTAGTCCATTCATCAAATGCATTATTCTAGTGGGATCGTATATATATTTATGTGCGCTTGTGCAATGAATGGATGATTTGAACCCGTACAAATGACCTAGACTCATTCTATACATAGCACATCTATCTAACCATCGATGTCACATGTGACTTTCTTTTCACTTCTTTTCATAACAGGTTGTGTTGAATATGATTTACTACCTCATACCAAATAAGTATCAATTCAACACTTGTTGAGTGTTCGTATAAATCATCACGTATCATGTATAAACATACCATTGGTCCTTTAAACTTTTAAAATGCTAGATTCCTCCTAGACTAAGGTATGTATACCTTATTTAGCCACAATCTTGAGTGGTATATGACAAGGCTTGGAGGTAACCCTTAAGTGTGCAAGGGACCCACTTTGGTACCCCTCTGGGCCTATACTCCAAGGACTTTCGTTCGTGTTCATTGGAATTTTGAATGATGTGCATGGGTAACTATACTATGTGCGTTAATGCCTCAATTAACATCCCTTTTTACATCCATGGGCCGCCACATTAGTATGTACGTGGTATGAAGAGTGCACCCTCCTGGGCCTCCCCAAGCACAAAAAAACATGTACTTGAGCTACATCGTTGTATATTTAGTCAATTGTGTCAAAAGTGACCTATCCATGGTTAACTCAGTTTTTGTTGAGAGTTTGGGTTCAAATGCACAATGTGAGTGTTGTGGATGTAAATGCACACTTAGTATTTTGTTCATCAATGTCACGTATGAGTATAATTTTAAGACTTGGTGAGGCTCGTAGACATTGTGTATATATGTCGTACATTGTACCCCTACATCCTTTAAGGTTTAAGAATGTAACACCAAACATACATGTTTTACAATGCAATTGGACTATATGCTCAGAAAAGGAACATCATTAGGTTTAACAGTGTTAACACAATTGGGAGGGCTACGTGATTGTTGTACCATAATGAAGAATCCTCACTTTAACCTCTTATAACTTTTGCATTTCAACTCCGATTTTGACACTTGAAACAACAATCTTCACGATTCGCACTTGCTATTTGGATGAGACAATCTATGATCCCCTTCTACGGCCAAAAGTGTATGTGAAGTTGGAGGATCCATTACAGGCCCACATACCAATAAGTGATTGACATGATACCTTTGGCAGATGAGAGGTGTACATCATTGGATTTTTCATCGACCTACTAACAATATATGATTGCAGCTCACTTTGCATGGGACATGCAGGTGGTGTGGCACATCCATGAGCAGAATTTAAGCTTCAGAAACTCCTAGACCTGTGTTAGTAGGGAGAGAGAGAGTGAGAATTAGGGTTGTGATAATTTAGATACCGATGTTCATCAGAGTTCATGTGCTAGTCCTTCAGGTGCAGGAGCTCAGCAATCTGAGAGGTTGAATTTTGAATACGGGAGTTTGCGTTTGGTGGACATAAGGAACTAAGGAACTAAGGTAAGGAGGCTTGAAATTAAATGGACACTTTTAGCTCCGCACCAACTTTCTCCAAGGATGCGAAACACACAATTAGTGTGAGATGAATGCCGATTCCGAATTGTCATGTTCATAGCCATTTGCCTCATTGATTTTGTAGCTCATATGAATATCTTATTCATTGACCAAAGTGAAGAATCTCGAGCTCGTCAAATGGTTATATAGGCCCCACCAATTATGTTGATGACTATTGAGCCGAGGATGGAATTAGTGGCTACCATGGTTATTTAGTTTCTTGGCAGAAGATGACCAGATGTTCCTCTCCAGGGTTGAAAATTCTGTGTGTGCTCTGTTTTGAGAAAATTCTTGACCAGGAAGTCTTACTTCCAAGATCTTGGGAATGTAACTTGTATTCATGTGGTGGTTTTGGCTTCTGCTAGTACATGGATTTATGAAGGCTAATTGATGGGGGTGAACAGGTGCAGCAATGCTGGGTCAGGTCGTGCGGAACAAGAAAGTTATCCTCAGGGACTACACCCATGGGAAGGTAAACGAATCCGATATGGAAGTCCGAGAAGGAAAAATCTGCTTGCAATTAAAGAGTGACAAAAATAATGACGTCCTCGTGAAGAATCTCTATCTCTCGCCTGACCCATACATGCGGTCCCGGATGAAAGGCGTCACCGATTCGTACATCCCTCCTTTCACTCCCGGAGAGGTTCGTTTCGCATTTTTGGAATACTCCTAATTATTTTCTGTTTGCATATTTTGGCCACCGAAATTCACTCCATAAACTTGTCTGGAGGTAGGTATCATGTGGAGTGATGTGTATTTTGATCGTGTTATGTCCCTCATTTGGAAATATGCTTCTCGTGGGTCATGTGGGACAGCCTTTGGATGGATTTGGGGTGAGCAAAGTGGTGTTATCAAATAACCCTAATTTCAAGGAGGGAGATTATGTCACTTCGTGGTTGAATTGGGAAGAGTACAGTCTCATTCCGGGTGGCGACCGTTTGAAAGTCGTGGATGATTCCCTTGCCCCTCTTTCATATCACTTGGGCTGCTTAGGTATCCCTCTCATCATGCTGCAATTCCAAAATTCAGTTATATTGCGGTCATTTGTTGTAGATTATGAATGAATCACATGAACGGTTTCCTTTGAGTGGATCATCGTAAAATTACTCTCTAAATAATCGGCTTTCTAAATTTATTGTGTCGTACTCTTCCCACCCAACAAGCGCAAATGTTAACTAGCTCTTCATTGTCCACAGATTATTGAGAGAGAGGCAACTCTCTAAACCCCCTACCACCCGTGAAAATCAAGTGACCAAGGACTCTAGAGGATTGTCTCTTTCTCTCTCTCAATAACCGGTGGCATATGAAGATCTATGATATATAAGGACTTTATGGGTGGGATGAGGATGCGGCACTGACCCAAAAAAATTTGAAAGCCAATTTTTGAGAGAATCACCTTACAGCGACCGTAGGAGTTGCTCTCAGTAGACGCCTCAACAATCATTGTAAAACCATTCTCTCAAAAATCGGCTTTTAGGTGTGTTTATGGTGCAATACTTATCCCACCCGCATAGCCCACATGTTTTCCACTTCTTTATTGGCCACCAATTATTTTGAGAGAGGGCCTAGGCAAACCTCTAAACCCCTCCAAAAATTAATTGATCGAGGAATTTAGAGGGTTGTTACTCTCTCTCGGTGGCCACTGAAGTTAACCCTTGGTGCTTTATGGGCTTCAAGGGTTGAATGAGCATGCGGCATTGGCCCAAAAAAATTTGAAAGCCGATTCACAGTGATTGTTGGAGATGTTTACTGAAATGAAATGAAATTAATATCAAAGTCCAGGAAGCCAAAAACACTCATGGGATGGGGATGGGGATGGCATCTGCAGGGATGCCTGGATTCACAGCCTATGTCGGGTTATATGAAATTTTGAAGCCCAAAAAAGGTGAGACAATTTTTGTGTCTGCAGCTTCAGGAGCAGTGGGACAAATTGTAGGTCAGCTCGCGAAAGCCGCAGGTTTGTATGTGGTGGGCAGTGCTGGATCTCAAGAAAAGGTGAGCCCCAAAGCTTGAAATTATTCGGCTTGAAATTATCAGGGGCACTTTACGCTAGCCCATAACCATTACAATCTAAAATCTCTCAATTGGTGGAAAATGCTGAGACAGTCCCACTTCACTTCACTCTAGAGCTTGTGGGTCTAAGGACAAAGGAAGTTTGAATGGATGAAAGACCTACATGGACTCCTACATGGCATGCAATGATTAATATTTCATGGTGTACCTGATTTTACATTAAAACTCGGAAACCGTGACACTTCAAAAGCTCACAACCTTTTGATTTATTATAAATTGATCTGTAGAAGGGTCCACATGAATAGGATAGTAATGATATGGCCATTCGGTTTAGATACTGGTCATGTATGTCTATATCTTACACTTGAAGGCCCTTGACCATACAAATTTCAATACTAATTCTCCATGGTACAGCCTTGAGTGAGTTTCAAGGGCCCCTACAATTTCTTGTCACAGCCCTTTGTCATAGTGGAAAGTGATCCTCAATAGTACTTCCCTTGTGAGCCAAAGAAAATTTCACAATTGCGAATGTCATGGGAAGTCAATGAAAATTTGTTGTGAATTTTTCAAGATCCATCAGAGTGCTGCAAGCAATTCTAGGGCAATTCTAGTGCTAATAAAGAAAATTTGATGATTTTTTTGCTAAGTGGTGCGCTCCAATGTCATATTTGTGCACCAGATTGATCTTCTGAAGAACAAGCTGGGATATGATGCAGCATTCAACTACAAAGAGGAGCCTGATCTTGTTGCTACTCTGAGGATGTAATTTTCTTCATCTCAGCTAAGAGCAACAGTTCCTATGGTTACTGTTAAAATAATTCTCTCGAGAATCGGCTTTCAAAGTTTTTTTGAGCCAAAGGTTTTGGACCAATGCCATGCACACATCTCATACATAAAGTCCATATGTATCATAAATCTTCATTCTCCACTAATTATTAAGAGAGAGTCAACCCTCTAGAATTCTTTGACTCTCAATTCTTGAGGGTGGGAAGTGCTTTAGAGGGTTGTTTCTTTCTTAATAATCAGTGGGCAATGCAAATTTAAGATTCATATGGACTATATGTATGAGATGAGTGCACGGCAATGGTACAAAACTATTGACCCCAAAAACTTTGAAAGCCAATTATTAATTATGGGGTTTATTTTATAGTCTCTGAGGTAGACGTGCATAATTCCAACATTGCAATACTTTGGACATCTATATTTGATTGGTATGTGGTCAGGTGTGGATCCAAAAACGGACACAAAAGACATGTTTTCAAAAGAGATTGAACTACATGCTCAAAACATGTTAATTATTCTAGGCTCAATAGTCAACATAGTTGGGAGGACCTCTATGACCACTTAGGGTGAGTTTCCATGTAGGTTGCTTGCCCACTAGATTCTAGTGGGAATAAGGACAAACTTGCCCAAATGTAGATGGAATCTAGTAGGGTAGGGTTTGTATGCGCCAACTACCTCCTCTTCCTCCTCCAGGTTACCAAGGGTGGAGTTTTAGACCATCGGTCTCCAAATCCTTTGGTGACCAACACTTGTAGGTAAAAAAATGCTTTAGTGGGCGCATGGAAGTCTAGTGGCCAATGTCCATAGCCCTCCACATTCTAGTAGGCACCAGAATGTGGTTGGTTGGCGACTTGTGCTTATCTACATAAGAACACTTCCGACCCACTATTATCTAGTGGGCAGGTGGCCTGCATGGAAACTCACCCTTAATGAGTTTGAGAATCTTCCACTTAGATAATGAATAAAATATTCATATGAGGGCAAAGCATTATGAGGCTCATGGCTACAGGCACGATTTGGATTTGCTAATCATCTCGCGCTAATTGCGTGTTTCATGTCATACTAGAAGTGGGTGCAGAGAGAAAAGTATCCATTAAGCACATCTACTTTTTAGTTGCTCTTAGATATCCTTCTGCACCTTGTTCTTCTGCTTGATTGTGAAACAGTTTCTCATTTCTAATTTAGATTCTCAAGCACATTTGTTGGCTTTGGAAATAGGCACTGCCCGCGTGGAATTGACATGGATTTTGAGAATGTGGGAGGCCAGCTGCTTGAAGCTGTTCTTGAGAATGTGAATGTGGGCGGCCGGATCGCAGTATGTGGGCTCATTTCAGAATACGATTCGGAACGGAGAGGTGGTGTCACCAACATTTACAGACTCATCACCCAGAGGGTGACAATGCAAGGGTTTTTGCAGTCAGACTATGCTCATTTAAGGCCAAAATTCATGGCCCTCGTGTCTGGCTACTTGGAGATGAAAAAGCTGGTGATCATTGAAGACTTTGCAGAGGGTTTGGAAAATGCTCCAACAGCTTTTTGCAAGCTGATGGATGGAAGAAACATTGGGAAGCAGATCGTCCGAGTAGCTGCAGATTAAGGTGGATGGGTCTTAAATAGTTACTTTTCCCAACTAGCCCACTTCTCTTAGGATGTGAAACACACAATTAGTACAAGATAGTTAGCAAATCCAAATAGAGGCCGTAGCCCCTTTCCTCATAATTGTTGGTTCTCCTATGAATGTCTTATTCATTATCAAAGTGAAGATCCTCATGCTCATTAAATAGTCATATATGTCCCCCCAATTATGTTGACTATTGAACACAAAATGGTTATCATATTTTGGGCACACAATCCGATGTCTTATAACACATGACAATTTTTTTTGGTATTCGTTCGTGGAGCCACACCAAACCACATACCACTCAAATATAGGTGTCCTAATAAGAAAAAGTAACCGAATAAGGATTGTCTACCTTAAATTGCCTTGGACTAGGTAATGGATGTGAGGAGCCTTGCCACAACCTTTCGAGTTGCAGTAGCAATGAGCTACGTACCCAGTGTCGACTACAACCGATGGCAAGACAATAAGTGTCCATTACCAGATGTAGGGGTCAAATCGTGGCAAGGTCATCAATTCCAAGTGTTAACCCTTAAAGGACATATGCTTTCCCGATACCACACCCAAAATATCTTTTAAAATTCATTTTAAGCATGATTAACCAATTAATTTACATAGGCTCTATTCTAAAGAAGTATAGATCTTGCTAAGGTGCTCGATTTGGCATTCTAAAAACCCCATTTGGTGCAATGGAGTAGAAGTTATGAACAAGATTCTCCCAAAATAATACCAAGCCCGTGGGGCTTGCATTGTCCTTTAAGGGTTAATGTGCCTCCTTGTATCCAATAATGAGTACCTATTGAGTTGCGGTAGCAGTGAGGAACGTACCAAACCATGGCATGGTTATCAATTCTAGGTGATGGACACTACATTGATTATCCCAATTAGTGAGGGTGGTACTAATTCCCGAAGCACACACTATTTAGCCAAATCTCAAAGTTACCAAGGGTTGCGAGTTGCCGCATTACTTATTCAGCAATGATTTCTAACTTTTTATGTCAACACCTCTAGATTAGTTTGACTAATATTTATTTAGACTTGATTGCTGTCAAATATTAAATGAAAATCTTTTATCCATTAACTTTATTTTTAACCTTAGAGGTAAGATATTCAACTGAATGAAAACTAAAATTTGAAAAGGAAGGAAAACCAAACCAAATCTAACAGACATCTTTCAACTAATCGGAAAATAAATGTAGCAACAAGTTTAAAAACACCATGAGTTTCACCTTGATCACAAAATCGCGGGAATAAGGTTGGCTAAGTAACTTCACGCACCATGTTGCCAATGAAGGTTTGAACCATTCCAGGATTGTTGACTGAATTGTGGAACGCGGGATTTGATATTGCTAGTGAATAAGCATGAAAAACTAGCCAATCTCCCATCTATCCCTACCGTGACAAATAAAATCGTAATTTTCATCACGACCCTCCCATTTTTGTCTAGTTTCTTTATTAATCACACACTCTGTATTCTTAGCTTCTTAAATCTTAAACTAACATTCTAAACAAAAGTGTTAATATAAAAGAAAGAGGAAACAAATGTAGGTGGGGATGGTGGGGGAACTAACGGGAGGCGGCAGACATAGAACTAAGGTGACAACATGGCAATAGGACTAAGTAGAATAATTTGTTTAAAAGAAAAAAAATCATTTTTTATCTTAAAGTGGCAGCATGGTGATAGGCCTTTTTTGGGGGGGGGGGTGTTTATAAGCATGGGCATATGTATACATGCATATGATAGATAGGTATGGCATGGGCCTACATGAATATGACGAATACATATGGGCATGGACATACGTGCATGGGGATTGGAGTTGAGTTTATCCGGAATATTAGTTCATATGCACGGGAGCAACGGGCTGGGACAGCACGGATCCATGTTAATATAATAGTTGTATTGCAATTGCTACACTAAATATGATATTTCATGTCATATATTGTATTTTATGTCACTATGGTAACTTTTCGGATGACACTTGTTATGAATAAGTCAACAAATACTGTCATGACTGATGGATGAGTTCATCCATTGGCCAAAACCCTACCTTCTCTTATCAGCAACTTGTGATGAAATACTGTCATGGCTAATGGATGCGTTCATCCATTGGCCGAAACCCCACCTTCTCTTGTCAGCACTTGTGATGAAATTTGGATGAAAAATCACTTGGTAAGTGACAGTAAGTACAACACCGTAACTCTATAATCATCCAACAAATTTACAAGGAATGACAAATAATGTTGGGTTAACATTTAGTGTTGGTGACACTATACCGCGGTTTACAATTAGTATTGAGCAAGACACTTAGAATTGAGGATACTAAATATCATATTCAGTGTAGTTTTGTTGGCAAAAGAATCCAGAGGAGGAATTTTGCTCCGAAAAGTGAAGACATTCTCAGCGCATGTGAACCTCATATTCATTTTTATAACTCATGGAATTTACACATTGATTGAAGACCCATGGATACATGCAAACTCCGAATGCAAAACTCTCACCGACATTTTTGCCTCTTTCAGAAATGCTGTCAGAATGACAAAAGACAAATGGCCGATACTTAAGAGATGGAACAGAGATATATAGAGCATGTATTGCAGTTCTTTTTTATTGGTAAGTGGAAGAATTACAGAGGAGAAAATTCAGCTCCGAAAAGAATGTATGACTGAAAAGTACATTCTGTGATTAATTACAGATTTGTCCTAATTTGCTGAGAGTCACCGACGCCTTGGTCGACCGACGAAGTACAAGAAATCTGAAGATGATGAGTTGCCACAAGAAGATGACTATGATGAGTAACCCCAGGCATCATTAAACGATCTTCATGCTTCAAGACCACATTCACTAATAAACCCATTGCAGATGGACCTAAGAGAGATTCAAGGTTTCGAATTTGAGCTTTGAGGATGCAGATGAAGAATCACAACCTTCGCAACCCAACGAGCATGAAATCGGCGCTGAAGAATTTGTACTCTTCTTGGGCTTGGGTGTCTCCGAGCATCGCCCGACAGCGCGCGGCGATTCGTCGTTCGTGGCACACGAACCACGCATCCGTGCATTCAGAGCCCATGTGCGCCGTCATGAGGGGCTCAATGAGGGACCGCACCCACGAAGAGTAGTATTTGGCGCATTTCTTCGGGTTTTGCAGCAGATTCATCCGCATTTCGTTGGGGCACAGCGGGAGGTCCTCCAACACTTCCAACCTTATGACTTCGAACCCGCCCGTCTTGGTGATTGATTCTTGGATCTCCTCCACCGCCAAACAGTAGAGTGGTAAGTTGAAAGCATCCCTCGTCTCTTCCGTCACAATCCCCTGAAAAGAAAAACAAACACAATGACAAGGTTAATAATGTCTCCCAACAATTCATCCAGAGTTTTGGTTGCAGAAGAATTAGGAGAATCATCTATGCGATTCCAAGAGCAGAACAAGATAGAGTGAACCCTTCAGAAGAATCCTAGGGCAATCGCAAAACAATTACCCAAATCAACAAATTCAGTTTGGAGGGCAAATCCAAGATGATATACTTCAAAAGAATTCAAAGCCATTTGCAAAGAATTAGCATAACCAACTGTTTTGATGAAAAACCTTCACAAGAATGCAAGGGCAATCACAAAACAATTACCAAATTCAACAAATTCCATTGGAGAGCAAAGCATGATGGAGCCTTTCAGAAGGATTCAAGAGCATTTGCACAGGATCAGCAACATCAACATATTCAATTTGGAGAGCAAAACAAGATGGAACCCTTCAAATGCAACAATTCTAGGGCATTTGCAAAACCAACAACAAATTCAATTTGTAGAGCTGTAGGGGGTTATAATATTTTCTAATGCTGACCTCAGCAATGAGATCTTCCCAAGTATCTTCGAAATCAGGGCCGGCAAGGAAGCGGTGACGGCGCTCGGGTTTGGTTTGGTTTGTGGGGTCAGGGAAATCCGTGCGCCCTGACATGTAACAGTAGAGAATTCCACCGGACGCCAATTCCACTTGCCTGCAATGCAAAAACTTTTGGAAGTCACTCTTGCTCTGCTCAGAGTATGCTTGTGCGATGGAAAGCTTCCCCCCCATGATCCAACATGAGCCTCGGTTGTAGAGTGGTGACTCGGGGTCTGTTACTTCAGTTGGGATCTGCAAAAAGTCATCGAAAACACATGTCAAACCAAAAACTTCCTCAAATCACAAAAACTCAAAATTCCCTCACATTCCCCTAAGTATGATATTCCACTGGTTGTCTTGAATATGATGTCAACAATCTCTTCTTTCCACATGTGGTGTTTGAATTTGAATGAAGAGAACCTATTTCGTGAGGTTTCATTTGAGGATCAAACTCAATTTAGGACCTTTCAGGACCTCATGAGGGCATGCCAAAATGAGTTTGAGGATAATAAGTCCATTGGGCGCCACAAACATTTCCAGCTTGCAAATGAATTTCCCAAATTTCTCAATCTACAGAAGTCTACATTGTGCAGAGTTTCCAAATTTTGACATGCAGTTTCTACTGTTTCTGCACCCAAAAGAAATTCTCAATTCCTAAACGAAATGAACACACATTTCCGAAATCTTAAACTCTACACAGCTTGTAATTTACTTGAAACCCAAGCTCCTGCACTGAGTCCCACATTATCACATTGTGCACAGGATCTTCAGTTCCGACATGATGCACCCATTTCCTGGGTGAAAATTTCCACCCAAAAATTCCTCGATTCCAAGAGAAAATGGACACATCTCCGAAATCAACAATGACCCGAGACTGTGGGAAGATAGAAAGAAAGAAGGAATCTCTTAACCTTCCATGATTTTTAGTGTCCAAACATGGTAAACCTGCAGTTAGTTACTATTCACTTCAATTCCTGTCTGCTTAGAAATTTGTGCACTCAAAAAGTTGCAGTGAGTCAGAGAGGGCTAGGAAATAGATGCATACAAGTTTCTGTCATCTCCGGAGACTGCAATCATACAACCTCCAATATAACCACCACTCTGTGCAAAGAAAATATTTTCCCAATTAACCCTACATGCGTGTGTACTTCAAAAAAATTGCACTCAAAAAGTTGATGCAGTGAGAGGGTTACGGAATGGATGCATCGAATTTGTGCACTCATATAGTTGCTGCAGAGAGAGAGGGTTAGCGAATGGATATACAAAGTTTCTGTCATCTTCGGAGACCACAATCACACAACCTCCAATTCAACCACCACATTGTGCAAAGAACAGATTTTTCACAATCAACCCCACAACGCATGTCTGCTGCTTCGAAAGTTGTGCACTGGAAAAAAACAGTTGATGCAAAAAGTGAGGGCCGAGGGTTCGGGAATGTGATGATGGTAAAAAATCAAGATGGAATTTGAATGTACCTGGGAGATCCAATGCAAGCAATGGAGGGAAACAGCGAAGTGCAAGCTCTCCTTGGGGAACAACCTGCCATAAAACGATCCTGGCACCCCAGCTGCGAAGTAATCCCGGATTCGGCCACTTTCACCATCCTCATGCTTGATGGGGGGCAACAGCCCAAACATGCTGTTGAAATCGTTCCCGGGAAGGTCGTTGAAGAAAACCTGGACTTCAGGCATGTGCAGGTTCCGGTGCTTGTACTCTTGGCGGATGCGGGACACCAGGAACTCCATGTACAGAAATGCGTTACGACCCGTGGAGCTTCCAAAGTCTGCTAGCCGTAGACAGGGGATTTCTTCATGTAACTGATTTTGGTCGTTTTGGTGTTGTGGTTGGTGGGGTAATGTCATCTGATGCACGGCCTCAGAGAAAAACGGTTGCAGGCCGTGCAATGCGTACTCTTGCACTACGGACATGCGGTTGTAGCTGCACTCGCCATCGCCACCATTCATGGACATGATTTTCTCCAGTTTCTTCTTTACCATGGGTTTAGTTGTAGCTGTGGAGGTCGGTGGCTTCAGTGACCGCATTTGGGACCCCATGTCTCAAAATGTCTCAAAAATAGTAAACTTAACCCAAACCTCGAGGTAAATTCAATTCTAACTCAAAGCTTAGCCTGTAATTATTATAAAACTCGGAGACAGGTTGGATGAGGAGGAGCTTTGCAATGAGTGATTCGGAGTAGAAGCAGACATGTCTCAAACTTGACCCCCCCAAAAAATCTGCAGGAAATGAAATTCAATGCTACTCAGAGCTACTATACTGCTGAAGGGATTACAAAGCTCGGAGGCAGGTTGAATGAGGATGAGGATAAGGATCTTTGCAATGAGTGAGTAATTCGGGGTAGTAGAACATGTGGTTTTTGATCTTCTTGTGACCGGTCCATGACCATGAGTGTCCTCTTCTTCTTTACAGAAACTGGGTTTGAAGGTCACTTGAAGCTGTGGGTGGATGTGGTTGTGAGTGATTCATCAACCTTGGAAAGTGTTAGTAGTTCAGAACTGAAGTTACATGCACACGCTTGGGGAAGATGATATGCGTTGGGTTGCAATGGCTTGAACCATCTTTCAAGAAACCCAGAAGAACTCAGTTGTTGAATGTGCTACGTTTCTGTTTCTATGGATGTCAACTGTCTCAAAGTAAGATGGTGGAATTCTGGAAAAAAGAATTCATCCTCAGAGCAGCTAGCAGAGCTGGTGGTGACTTCAGAGGCCTGCTCAAACAGAACATATGAAATACCATTGGTATGATGAAACAGGCAAACAAATCGATTCTATAGCGACTCCTCAAAACTACAACATAGATTGTCAAACATATTGATGTTTTGAAAAGTTCATGTCTGCAATTAATCAAGCAGAGCAAGCATGCCAGCAAAACTGCACAGCATCATCATCAACACCCAAGCTTGATCTCTCTTGACAAAAGCACGAAAATCACACAAACTCACAAAATCATCACAGCAAATTACTGTCACAAGTGTTATTCCTCCTCACACCCAACTGTACCCGAGCTTCTTGACCTCACTTTTCCACAACCTCCTCAAGAATCATCCCACACACTTCAAAAACAAAAATTCCAAACAAAAATCTCATCATTTTTTCCTTCCAAATCCACCCCTCACCCTACTGACCCCATTCAAACTCTACGTCCAATCCCACCAACATCTGAGATAATTTATCTCTCCATCTCTGTCTCACTTTTGTACACCAGCCTCCAGTCCCACACGCTTGGAACCCATCATACTGAACTTATCCCACTAAACCTGCACACCACAATCGACACCTGAACTTAACCCTCTACAACCTCCCCAAGGACCCCACACACTTTACAACCAAACTTCACAAATAAAACCACTACACTACAAAATTCCACATCACAACATGATGTCATGTCAAACACCTCAAGAAAAATTGTTCCCTCCACCTGTCTCCTATCAAATTCAACTTATCCCACTAAACCTGCACACCAACCAACATCTGTGCTCAAACCTCTACAACAATTACAAACATCTACATTACCTGTCATCAACAACACCTTAAAGGATTTACAAATTTATCGATCTCTCTCTCTCTCTCTCTGCAAACCTCCCTCAAGGATCGCACACTTTTCACAAACCAAAAAAAAAAGTCTATATTACCTTCCACAGCCTAATCCTCCACTTCTTCTTCACCTCTGCAATATTCAAACTCGCCCATCATCATCATCAACACCTAAGGTAGTAATTGCATAACATATCTGTCTCAAATCTGTCTCGATCTTGAGAACCAAGACTCCCAATCAAAATGTGGTGATGCTCCACCTCTCTCGGATCTAAATGCTTGACATAACATTGATGATGGAAAACTGGTACTAAGCTGGATCCCTACCTCAGGATTGTTGCAGATTGGATGAAGTTGGAGCACTTGATGATGATGAAGGAATCAATGAACCAATCAATGCATGTACTATGATACTGTGGAGGAGAGGAGATCATCAGGCAATGAATGAAAGAACGAAAGCGAGCCAAATCATGATGTGTGTGGACTCTGAAATACATGATAAATGTTTCCGGTGGGCTAGGAATGATGAGCACTTTGCACATGGAATGGATTTGTGCTGGTGGGATTTCGGAATGAGCTCCATATTATAGGCCACAGTGGGAGGTGGGTCCCGCCTCCTGGTGGTGGATCCCACTTTCGTCACAAAGAATTTAGCCTGCATTCTAGCCAAGCCACCTAAGAATATGAAACACGTGCAAGGAACGAGGGAGAGAAGTGGGCGGTTGGGAACCTATAAGTGGCCATTGGGAGCGTTTGCTCACATGGCAAATTGGGGTGGGGTAGGCGGGGATGTCCACGTGGCGCGTTTGGGGAGGCATGCACTACTATATATGGTAAGGGTGTGGACGGGTGGCGATTGAGTTGGGTCGAAGTTCTTCATCTCGAAAAGGATCCTCGTTTGATTGTTTGGTTGGTTGGTTGGTTGGCTGTTTATTTGTTGGTTCCCGTGCTATGAAACCAGAATTTGATTCATTAGGTCACACTAGGATAAGGTATGCCATATCCAAAACCAACACATAACCTCAACCCTCAACAACAACATATAGGATTGGTGTACATTTGAAGCCCCCGATTGTATGATCATCATACATCTTGTTAGTTTTAGGTGCTCATTGCTCACGTGGCATAAGCCCATGTGGCGCATTGGTGCAAGAACTATGCATGCAAGATTGGCAGTTGAGTCGGTTGAAATGAAGTCTTCATTGTGTAGGGCTGCTTTTCTTTTTTGTGGTCTTCTACTATGAATTGGAACTCGATTCATTAGCACCATGTAAGATAAACACACTCAAAACCAACACTTTGTTTTGTCCACGTGGCATGTTTGGGGAGACACTACTATATATGGGTGTGGATGGGGTGGCAATTGAGTTGGGTCGAAGTTCTTTATCACAAAAGGGATCCTCGTTTGATAGATTGTTTGTTTATTGAATCCCATGCTATGAAACCGGAACTTGATTCATTAGGTCATACTAAGATAAGGTATGGCATGTCCAAAACCAAAACAAAACCTAAACCCTTGACACTTGTATTTAAAATTGTTGTACATTTGAAGCCCCCGATTGTATGATTGGCATACATCTTGTTGGTTTGAGGTGCTCATTGCTCATGTGGCATTAGCCCATGTGGCACATTGGTGTAGGAACTATTGGTACGGGAGTGGTGGTTGAGTTGGTCAAAATTCTTCATTACGAAGGGCTCCTTGTTTTTTGTTATGTTGTTTGTTGGTATGAAATTGGAACTTGATTCATTTAGCACTAGGTAAGGTAAACACACCCAAAACCAACACATAATGTATAACCAACACTACGTATAATTGCTATGCAATTGAAGCCTCAAATTGTATGATTGTATGTACATATTGTTAGTTTTTGGTTCAATGTTGCTTTTGGGTATAAGTACCTTAGTACCCCTCTCCCATGACAAGGGTGCCCACGTCATGATGAACGTGAAGCATTCGTTGGCCACATGGTGTAAGTTTAAACTTTTATGCACTAGTGTAAGTATAAGTCCTCTTGAAAATTGAAGGTTAGTCCCTTATGTACATGCATACAAGGGTGCAAGCATGGTAAAGTGGACCAAAAAAATGCTCCAATATATTAAAACCATAATTCTTTTGGTCAAAGGCCTAAAAGTAGTAGCAAAGTATTGTTTAGATTGGATTTCTTTTCATGATGACATTTGTTGTTGTGTTGAATACTCAAATGTAGAAAATCAAGTTCAGATTTTCAATACTTATCATTAAAAATGATCCTCACAAGCAAACGGTTGAGTCTGGTTTTGGACATAGATTTCATGACCTTAACTATTTTGAAGTTGGAATTTTCTTTCATATTCCTTGCATTCATTATGTATTTGAGGGTATCATCACAAAACTTTGTGGAAAACCATCAATTCAATGTAATTTTTCGTACTTTAAGCAAATTTTACACAGTCACTTGTTCAATATCACCTACTTGCACACCACTTGTACCGTCTTCTAAAATATGTAGACTTTTCTTGGAATTTCTTTTGTCATCATAATTTGTTTGGCTTTGTAGATCAACATGTTTTTAAAACGACTATGCTTTTTTTTCTTCAAAAAAATTCAAAGTTAGTGTATAGTTTTGAATCACTTTCACTGAACATTAGGCAAGGATCAAGAGTTGTCCACTTTACCGTGCTTGCACCCACAACTATCTTTCATTTCCCACGCATCTACGTATTGTGAGGACTAACCCATGGCCACATGCAACTACCTCACATGTCACTTCAAGTTCACCTACAACCGGCTTTTCTTGCCCATGATCTCGGGGAGGTCACTCCATTGTCAAGTTGAACACCACGTGCGTTAAGACAAAATCTACTTTTTCTAAAGGGCATCACCGAAATGGGTCAAAATTTTATCAAATTTTTTCATGAGTAAGATATACACGGTATCTATCACATAGTAAAAAATAGTAACCAAATTTGATGATCTATTTTTTTATATAAAACATACCGTTTCTAACTAGAATGACATAGAATTGAACTAAAAATTTACTTTAAAAAAATGAAGATGACTAAAAATTTCGAAAAAATATACAAAAGATACTCTCAATGGTTATGTATATGTAGAACAAATATCATGATTTTTAAAATTATCTATGGCATGTAATATAGGGGTAGCAAACTTTTAACGCACGTGGTGTTCAACTTGACAATGGAGTGACCTCCCCAAACCCATGATAAATGACATGGTTAAATGAACTGAAGATGAATGGGATATTTTAAATTTATCTCTCTCCAATCTTGCTTGCTCCATTTTAATAAACCCAATTATGACCCCTGAAAATGGTAGTTATGAAGTTGAGGCCACAACAAACTCATCCCTTTCTTGCACTTTGAGGATCTTAATGTGGTTCCATCATGGGATTTGACATGATTGTAATAATGTGGAGACTCTAAGGTACCTAACCATGTCACAGGCGCTACCAACTACAAAGGCAACCTCTAACCGTTGGATCATATCAAGAATTATCTCATCCACTTATGGAGCAATTGGGAACCATGAGGATTGTCTCGTGCCCCCTCCCCTCCCCCCCCCCCGAAAAAAGTCCAACTAAGGTAGAAATACCCAGACCGGTTAACCACCCTCTACCTGTGCAGTAGACCGCTGTCAGAATAGTGAAGTGCCATTTCTGAAACTGACCATGGCGAGGCGGCAACTTCAATGCGTGTACACTTACTGTAGCCAATGGGAGTCAAGTTTAATGTACTCATGAGTTAACCAATTTAGGTGATGTTCTGTATGGAAATGCGGATTACCGTGTTCGGTGTAGGGAGAATCTAGTGAACGAGTAGGGGGTTTGACAACTTTCCACTTTGAAAAACTGTAGAATATTTTGTACAGGGCAAAAAAATATGAAACAATTTGCATTCTTCATGAATCCTTCTCGTCTATCTCGGAAAATTATCTCATGATTGTAAGACCATATCTTCAATGCGAATCACCTTGTTTTCACGGGTTATGGTATTTCTACCTCACTCCCTTTCAAGTTTATTCCTTCCAATGTCTCCACAATCATAACATTATTCAAACCCATGACAGTGTTCTGTGGGACTGGTAGTTTTCCAAGGAATATTCCTAGTAGTCAACACATTCAGTTTGAATATGAGGAATATTCCCTGGAATACTGCCAGTCCCACAACACACTGTCATGGGTCTGAATAATGTTATGGTGATGCTTGTTTCCCCTTGAAGGAAGAGTTGTAGGTTCAGTACACCATCATTCAAAAACCACTCCAATGATGATAGAATCAATAGAAATATTCAACAGTTAGAGGTTGTTCTCTCTATGCCTTTCGAGAAATGGTTGGTAAACATGCAGTGCAAACTTGGTGGAAGTGACGTGGGCTAATTGCATCCAGTTTCTTTGGCCCAGTGGTTGAGTCAATTGTAGCAGCGGGTTTAAGGGTCACCAACTAGTCTGCAGGGTGGGCTACTACATTGTGGTTAAGATAGGAGGCTACAATGGATCAGTTGCAAGAGTAGGTTTAGGGTTTAGGGTTTAGGGTTTATAAATTGTCCTACCATAATGGGATGGGGACATCCAAATGCTCCCATATTGGACAAAATCGAGGGGGTGGGGTAGAAAATGATCCAAACTTCATAGCCTCAAGGCAAATCAGGCATGAACTTGGACCATAATAGAGTTATCTATAAAGTCCCTCAAAGAGGGATGAGACTGTGGGTTTGATCCTTCTTTGAGAAATTTTTTTGTTGAGAGCTCATGGAACATTGGAACCTATTTGAAAGTTGGGTGAAACTTTGGGGACCTCCTCTTTCCACCTCTCAAATTTTGAGAGAACGCTAGGAACTTAAACAGGGTATGCCAATGGGACCCACTATCTTAAATCTTGGATCGGCCTATGCAAGGCTAGGTTGGCCCACCCATCCTAGTAGGACAAGCTAAAAAACCACTTTTAAATGGCCCAACATCACTCTTTGTGCACAATAATTCATGCATTAAAAAAAACTTATTAGGTGACTTTGTGTTAATCCTCATAAACTTAGGGTTTGGACCAAATCCACGGTTTCATATGCTTTACTTTACAAATAAATCTAACAAATTACCTGGATATGGATGGGGAAAAAACGGCCTTCGTCTTGGACGATGCTTATTAGGGTTGTTCATCATCCATCCCGCACATTTGGCTTAGGGCCACTTCACACACGAGACTGATTGCCCATGACCAATATACTTCAAGCACTCTCATTGGTGGAAAAGGCGGAGCCGGCCCAAGTTCGCTTCACACTACGCTTGAGGGACCAACGGAGTATGTGAATGCAAGATGGATGTAAAGTCTACATGGATTCCCACGTGGCATCAAATGGATCATGTTTCATGGTCACTTGGACTATTTTCAAAAACCACCTCTTGGAGGTAGGCCTAACACAAAACCGGGAGACCATGGCACTCCCAATGCTCGCAACCGTTCATATATTCTATTTTATCATGTGGGAGGACCCGCATGAATAGAAATTCATTGAAATAGCATTTGGTTGAGAGTTGGTCACATATGACTTCACACTACACTTGAGGGTCCGTGACGACACTTCATGATTTTGGAGGTGTCTTGGGACGGCCTTTGGACACTTTCTATTGGGCTCTCACAATTCCATGGCTCCTGTGTGAAGTGGCCCTTAATGGTGAGATACTTTTGAAGAGGGGCGAGGTGCTTTCAATACACAAAGGGAGCACGTGATGGAATGTGACAAGTTACCTAAAAGGAACAGATCGGAACGCAAGTGGGAAGGGTCCTTGGGAGGCCCACTTGGTCCCTTGTCTGGTTCTAAGTTCTTACTTCTTGTCTCTTCTTCTTCCCCATAGCTCGACATGCAATCTTTGGACTTGATTCGGATACTAGGCTGTCACCACCGCCTTCTTAACCCATAAGGAACGGGTGGGTTGTTTACACTGCACAAGTGGTTGTGGTTGTAGTTAATCACAACAATTAATCGTAATTTTTATTTGCTAATTTTTATTGACATTTTTATGCTATTGCCAATGCTCAACTACTAACATTAGAGTTGTATCGACTATAAGTCATCCCAATACTTTGACCTACAACTTACATGAGTGCCACCTGCATTTTCTAAGGGTGTGATTCATCCACAATACATCTTTCATTAAATGAATACTTAATACCATGCGAAGCTATGGAATTTGTCACAAGGACAATGAAAAAATTGTGTTTTTTTTTGGGTATAAACGGATTGTCGAGTTTCATTTTACAAATTTCATGCATCTGTCAATAAGTCCTACAAGCAACCATGCATGTGACATAAGCTATAATAGATGAGATCTCAAAATTATATTGGACAAGTTTGCTCTGTTTAGAGCATGTCTCTATCCATGACAAACTTGCCTACCTTTGTGAATCTAGTCTTAATGACATATTTGTTGTTCGACCATGAGTTCATGCTACATCATGTTTGAAGCCGTTAGAAAAACAACTTCGGGTAAAAGTTTACATGATCTTATTGATATTATGGCAATTAGTAGTTGCAGTTTTAGATAGACAAAGGGAGACACTACATGCGGCAACTTGAACGAGGGATATGCCATCCCATGAGAAGTAGAGGTTGTTCTCGGGGGTTTTGTGAACCTGGGACATGCTCACTGAGCCATCGTACCGAGTGTTAGTTTGAACTCTTCAGCTAGTATGCATGATAATAAGACGCAAACTACATCAAATGTGGTCACCAACATTTGTACACATGTAGCATCACCTTGTGGCAAATAACAAACATGTGAGTATGGCACAAACACATAGAATCTTATATTATTATGGAAGGTTTGGGGTCAAAGAACCAAAACTTAGACATTAGAAGAATCCCTATTTTTTAGACAAAGAAGGTTAGATTGTGAAATTGTAGGCTTTGTCACTTTTCCATGGATGAAACTGCCAAAAGCATCACAACAAATCATTGATCTTGGTTGAAATCATCACATTTTGGATTAATGTGTCCATGTTTAACTGAAAATATGTAAGATCATCTATATGTGGCTTCATCACTCCAACAATTGTCGCCATCTATGTTCTTGAAATTCGGGAAAAGTAAGAAATTTATTTATAGGATTTGCATTTTCATGATGAATCCCTTCAACAATTAAGCTTCTAGATCATGCCCTCAATTGATCACTCCCTTTCAAAATCACAACCAATATTATTTTGGTTTTTGATTACTAGAAAGACCCAACAACATTTAAGAAGATAATAGTAATAATACTAATACTAATAATACTAATAATACGATACTTAGAAGAACAATATAGGTGTATTTACCAAACTGTGATGATAGTGCTAGGGCCACAAAATCCGTAGTCTTGTGACATGTGACTATGTGAAAGCCGTATCATTGTGAAACAACAAAAGCTTACCATGGTTATATTGAAAGGACATGACGGTATGATTTGACATACACATGTTCCAAACGGCATAACATGTGCTCTCACAACACAAGTGGATCAATACTTCAATCTACTTCAATCTTTCCAAATCGTGCATTGACTTGTTCTTTGTTGCTTCTAAAATTCGCCTATCAAAACTTCACACACGTTCATTCATAATCAATCGCGTGACAATGTTGATGGATTGTGTGTTTATTGAGAGGTCCACGTCTTTATTAACTTTGGGCAATCAATTTCTACCCAACTAACCTCCTTCACACAACATCACTTATGAAAATAACTTTTCAAGAAATAAGTTACTTGTATGTTATGCATATGCCCCATAGGTGGACCTTTCAAAAAAACATGACTCATGTGCGTCAAATATTTTCAAATCAATGTCCATATACATAATTTTGGGTGGATCATAACTAAGAAATAGCAAGAAGCCTATATACATACAAAATTAATACACAAAGGCAATATCATAACATTTTTTTTACAAAAAATAAAAATTACAAAAAACATGCCTCAAATATTCATAGGAAAAGATCACTTCATCTTCTGCTACATCCAAGTGGTGAACCTTCCCCTATATCTCCCTCAATGATAACCTTTATTCTAGACCTCCCCCTGCCCATCCAAAACCTCAAAACCAAATCCTAAATCTAGGGTCTTGGGTTGGCAACACGTGATGACGGTGGATGAACCATCCATAGATTGGATGACTTATGTAAATGTTGGATAATCATATCCAAGTTAAGCCTGGCCTAATTGCCTATGATCTTTTACATATGTATGCCCTTGGTGTGAACTTATGTACCAATGTTCTACAAGGCACAATACATCTACATTGCCAATACAAATAATGCTCTAAACCTATGTATATTTTGTAACCCAAAGTTGCAATAAGCATGCTATTTGTGCACCCATGTGCTACGTGTATGATAAGCAACGTGCAACTAGGGGTGCATAGGTCCACCTATATTTGTTAAGTTTGTGCATTTATACGTAGTGTAGTGAAGTGAGCGCTTGAAATCATCACTTTAAATGGATGTTGTTTTTCTTCAAAAATTAAATCTTCTTTGCACATGCAAACTTCATGATGAATATAATATCTTAGCACGAGTGTAAAACCACGTTTGTTGGCTATCGCCTAGTTCGAGCATGCCATTTTCAAAATAATTGCCTTTCATCAACGAATTTGTGGTTAATTTCTTATTTAGAGAAAGAAGTGGAGGCTATAGCCGCTCAAAGATAGCTGCCGGGCCTAACCAATGCCCCCTTGATTGCCTTCTACAAGAGGGAGGCTATTCCAAGAAGACATGCTATTTTCCACAAGCAAATATCTATTATGGTTTTAGCGTAGGATAGGTACATGATTTTTCAATTACCAAAGCTTAGAGATTGAGATTGTATGAGTAGTGAACAGGCTATTCCCAAATAGGGAACTTGAGGCGTGAGAAAAGAATTGTAGAAGCGACTGATTTGTATTCTCAAACCAATTAGGTTTTGACATTGAGAGTAAATGAATGAGACTTTTGTGCAATTGTCTTGGTGTTTTTGGAACATGAAACTAATAACAATCGTATACATGTCAAAGTAGATTGAATGTGGCAAGTCTACATTGGATGTCATGCGTGTATGGAGTTAAGGGCAATTATTATGTTGTATGTGTGGTAAGAGGATTGCAATTTGTAAGCATTTGATGATGTCGTGACCCTTGCTAGCTCCCCTTAACTTATCTTCACCGTTTTTCAACTCTAGCAGGTGTCACGAGTGTTAACCCTGCA
This sequence comes from Polytrichum formosum, assembly GCA_964035585.1. Lineage (NCBI taxonomy): Eukaryota > Viridiplantae > Streptophyta > Polytrichopsida > Polytrichales > Polytrichaceae > Polytrichum > Polytrichum formosum. The sequence goes on along the minus strand of OZ037940.1, from coordinate 26,375,393 downwards.
CATCCCTACACATGCGCATGATTAGCTCTCCATACCAATCTCCAAGCTCATGGCTTGGTTACCAAACCCTCGTGCACATGCATTTGGGACTCTCCCCTTAGTAGGTAGTCAATGGTTAGATGCGAACTTCCATTCATGGAAGTCCAATCTTGAGTTGATCATCGTGTTGCCGGAGCAACACTACAACCACCTAAAGTGTCGTGCACCTCTCCATGAGGAGTGCCCAAAACACCATGGGCACAAGGAGACCCCGGAGTGACACCCGAAACTTGTGGCGCCGTTGGTGAGAAGGCCCAAGTGATTCTAGTGTGGGTGAGGGCCCCAGGCGTTGGGAACGCCTCCCATCCACATAGACTAGGAGTTTCGAGGGTAAGGCCATGAGCTATGAGTAGCTTATGGCGTCCGGATTCTAGAAAGCTCATGAACACCTCAATCGGAGGTGTGAGCTAGGAGATATGGCAATTTGAGTGGGGCACTGTCCCGGTACAACGCCCTGGGACAGTAGTGACTTAGAAGTGGCGCCCAGGACTGCCAAGGTTTGAACAGACATAACTTCCTCAATACTTGCCCGAATGGGGCAAGTGAGGAGTTCATCGGCATATACGTGAAGCGTAAATGATGATGGAGCAGTCACTGGATAGCACCAGAGATCATACAAGGAAGTTATGGCGTTCTGAAGCTGCTAGGGGCTTCCAGCCCAAACGGCTAAGGGAAAATGTCTACTTGGCCCCAATTCTTGGGAAAGGAACAAAAAGTTACTTGACGGTGGGGTAGGGGCCTTGCCCAAAGTCCTAGAAGCTTATATGGGTGAGGTAGCGTCGCCGGTCAAACCCACCCAAGGCCGAATGGCACGGCCTCTACAAGCGTTGGCCCAATGTGGGGGCATAGTTGCCTAGTATGGTTTGGGTTGTTATAGTGTTGTTCCGGCAACGCGATGATCAACTTAAGATTGGACTTCCATGAATGGAAGTCCACATCTAACCTTTGATTACCGATTAAGGGGAGAGTCCCAAATGCATGTGTAGGAGGGTTGGTCCCCCACCTATTAGCTAAAAAAGATCCGCGGTATGGGGAGCTAACCATTCGCATGGGTGGAATGCAAAGGGTTAGCGCTTGTGACCCTTGTTAGAATAAAGAAACGGCCTAGATAGTTAATGGACGCTAGCAAGGATTGCGATACAAAACATACTTGACAACTATGCGCCCACATTGGGCCAACGCATGTGGAGGCCATGTTGTTCTGCAGTGGGTGGGATTGGTCGGCAACGCCGCGTCCTCATATAAGCCTCTAGGAGTTTGGGCAGGGCCTCTACCCCACCGTCAAATAACATTTTGTCTCTCTCCTAAGAATTGGGGCTAGATAGACATTTTTCCTTAGCCACTGGGGTTGGAGTCCCCCAATAGCTTCAAACCTCCATAACTTCCTTGTCTAGTTTTTGAATATGACAAACGACCACTCCATCAATATCTACTATTCGCATACATGCTGATAGACTCTTCACTTGCCCCATTTGGGCAAGTATTGTAGGAGTTATGGTTATTCTAACTTCGGCAGTCTTGGGCACCACCCTGGTTACTGTTGTCCCATCACAGCGCCCCCTGGAGTGTTGGCAATGTCCCTAGGGAGCGCCCCACTCAAATTGCCATATCTCCTAGCTCACACCTCCAATTGGGGAGTTCTTCAACATTCTAAAATCTGAACGCCACAAGCTACTCAATGCTTATGGCCTTATCCTCGTGATTCCTAGTCTCCGTGGGTGGGAGGTGTTCTTCAACGCATGGGGCCCTCACCACACTAGGATCACTTGAGCCCTCTCACCTATGGCGTCACAAGTCCCGAGTGTCACTCTGGGGTCCCCCTTGTGTCCATGGTGTTGCAGGCACTCCTCATGGAGAGTGTTGAATGTTGCCATGTGGGCATCCATGTCATACTTGGGACTCAGGACTTGGAACCTTGTATGAAGTGGTAAGTCCCAATTTCCATGCTCTCAACGGCTAAGATCGCATGGATTGACCTCAAGTGAGTTGGGACTTAGGACTTGGGACCTAGTAAGAATTGGCCCTAAGTGGTATGTGGTTAGGTGTGGATCTAAGATTGGACACCATAAAGACATGTGTTCCAAGAGATTAGGCTCAAAACATGGTAATGTTTGTAGATTCAATAGTGCACACAACTGGGAGGACCTAACTTGTACGATCATTCAATGAGCACAAGGCTCTTCACTTTGACAATGAACAAGATATTAAATTACAAGCTCCAAAAATCATGCGACAAATGGCTATGGACACGATTGGGATTTATTGATCATTACTCCCTCCGTCCCAAAACGATTGTCCGTGTTTCTAACTTTGGCAAGATTAAGGCCCGATAACCATTGACCGAGTAGTTGTAAGTATGAGTCTTAAAATAGAAATCAACAACAACTCCGAAATGCACCCAAAAGTTGCGGTGTCGAAAGACTTCCTGATATAGAAAGTTTGGCGTGAAAATATTTGACTTTGAGCCTCAAAATTCTAGCCGGGCAGATAAACTAAACAATCATTTCGGGACAAAGGGAGTATCTTGCACTAATTGCATGTCCCATATCCTACAAGTAGTGGGGTGCAAAGAGAAAAGTATCCAAATAACACACATCTATGTAACCTTAGTAGGAAAACCATTTCTAAAATCAGTGTTTGGGGAGATTTTTGGGCATGATCGGTGAAAATCCTAGTGTTTTTTGTTTTTGTTTTTGTTTTTGTTTTTGTTTTTGAGACAGAAGGCCGACAGGCCAGCACCAAAGCACAAGAGGCAATGAACCACATGGCAAGTTTTTGTCAAGTAGAGAGGAGATTTCACAGCCGGGAATCGAACCGCCAACCTCTTCCTTAAATCCTAGTGTTTCCAAGTCAAACTGGTTCCATGTTGTGATCATTCAGTTCATGTTTATCACTTTGAGGTGTATTCCATAGATTCCTCTAAAACGGTGGGCAATTCTCCTGAAGTCTGGAACTTTAACCAGTTATTTCTCAAACTCAACCGGTGCATCCGTAACTAGTGGTCGGTTCTCCCCGTTCATTGCCAAAAATTTGGTTGTGTCAATTTGGTTACTAATAATAACCACCCACAATACCGCCCATCTTTAAATAAATAAAACGTGAGGAAGGCATGACATCTTTGGGAACATGGGAACATGGGAACATGGGAACATGGGAACACACACGTGGGTCGGTTGTGCCAATAAGGGAGCGCCACATGGTCGGTAATTGGGAGGCAAGTAGATACCTAGAATAAAAAGTATTTTCCAACTATAAATATGCATGTGGTCGGTACCTAGATGTGAGCCTGGTAGGTAGGCATGTTGATAGGAGACATGGATGTAACACAAGTAATGTATTTCATCCACTACTTTTCCGTCCATGTTTAGTAGTTGGAGAATATATTCTGTTACGAGTCGATGACAACTTTAGCTTTATTAGAGATGCATGTATTTTGGAATGGCTGAGACGGAGTTGGATCTTATCCATATCTTCTTCATTTGTCCATTTAAAGTCACAATGGTGCTGGCTAGACTCTAGAGTCTAGTACTTCTTGCTTGGCTTGACTAAATATAATAGGTGGCATTGCGGCTACGAACGGGAAGATCCGACCGCTAGTTATATAGATGGGTCAATTGAGTTTGGGGAATACTAAGGGCCACTTCACACACGAGCCAAGAGCCGTGACCATGAAATTGTGAGAGCCCAAAAGAAAGTGTCCAACGGCCGTCCCAAGACACCTAAAAAATCATGTAGCGTGGTCACGGACCCTCAAGTGTAGTTTGAAGTCATATGTGACTGGGCTCTCAACCAGATGCTATTTCAATGAATGTCTATTCACACGGGTCCTCACACATGATAAAATAGAACAAACCAACGGTTGTGAGCGTTCGGAGTGCCATGGTCTCCCGGTTTTGTGCTAGGCCTACCTCCAAGAGGTGGTTTTTGAAAATAGTCCAAGTGACTGTGAAACATGATCCATTTGATGCCATGTAAGAATCCACGTAGACTTTACATCCATCTTGCATTCACATACTCCGTTGGTCCCTCAAGTGTAGTGTGAAGCGAACTTGGACTGGCTCCGCCTTTTCCACCAATGAGAGTGCTTGAAGGTACTGGTCACGGGCTCTCAATCTTGTGTGTGAAGTGACACTAAGGGCCGCTTCACACTATGGTTGTCCAAGTCAAGAGGCCGTGAGATTGAATGGCCAAACTTTGTTGAGAGTCCAAAGAAATGGGTTGGAAATAGCCAATAAAATATAGGAATTGGAGCCTTCGGCCAGGCATAGTGCAAAAACCTCCAAAGGCCAAGCCCAAAATCCGGGAGAGAGAGAGAGAGAGAGAGAGAGAGCATCCCACTTTATTCCTTGCCAAAAATAGCCTCTCCAATCTAACGGCCAAGATCTTGTCAATTTTTTATTTTTTTATGAAAAAAAATCGACAGCTTCTTGACCATGTTTGGGTTTCCATTCTTGTCCAACCCAAACTTCCTTCGAGAGTCCGTCGCCTTGGTAAACAAGTACTGCCATGTAGGCATTTTGGAGAGTGACGGCCTTTGGACTTTGGCCTCTAGTGTGAAGGGTCAAGAGGCCGAATTCTTGGTTTCTTGTAATTTGATTGGTGGAAATCGACGGCCTCTCGACCTTCGGCCATAGTGTGAAGTGGCCCTAATTGTATCAAGTTCAAGAGTTCCAAGGCAAATTGTCGATCATTCTAGAGGAATCTTTGGAATATCATAATATTACTAGGATGTTGTTCCCTAGTGCCGGAAATCGTGGGAATTTACATAATTTATTTTTCTTATGGTGGGTCCCTTACAAAAGTGAATATTACTCAACCTTAGCACTATTCACTTCACAAAGCCAAAGCCCCAGTTGGACCATTCCTCTCATTTGACCACCAAAAATATTTCAAAGAATTTAAAATATGTATATAGAGTCAACTGAGCCGGCTTGCCTGCTAAATTGCAAATGTGGATTAATTTACTGGAAAATTGTAAATTGTCCCAACCATAACGTTATTCAAATCCATAACAGTGTTTTGTGGGATTGACAATATTTTACAAAATATTCCCCACATTCAATATGAATGTGGGGAATATTTCATAGAATAATGTCAGTCCCACAAAACATTGTTATGGATTTGAATAATGTTATGGCCATTTCAATAAATATTTACTTGCCATATTTGTTGGGTGTGAGCCCAAATTGATGCTCACATGTGTTGTTAACACTTGTAAAACATTACAAGTGGTGTTTTGTTGATTTATGATTATTCACAAAAATATAAAAAGAGTGAAGCTTGAAGAAAGCTAAGTTTGAAGCATTAGGCTTGTGTGGAGTGGATTTAAGTAGTATGAGGACATACCTTGGTAAAGTGTGGTAGGTAGAAAGCCAAGGTTAGTTAAATGTTTGAATTAGGATCTTTGTTGATCAATTGAGGGAGGAAGGCTTAGGAGATAAGATGAGAGCCTACAAAGTAGGAGGAGAGTTCGAAGGCTTATCGAGAGCCTTGTGGATGGGATGAGTCCCTACTTAGAAGGAGAAGGTTAAGGGGTTGTGATTGGAGGCTCTAATCCTCTCACCCTATCCTTATCTCATACCCTCTCTCCCTCTCAACTCACTATATGATCCCTCATTCTTCCCTCACTCATCCTCTCTTTCCTTCGTGCTCCTTAAGCACCCCACGGGTTATAAGTGTGGGTGTGTGGGAAGCAAGATAGGAGCACATGTGTGTGCTTAGTTCTTAGGTGAAGAGCCAAGGCTATTTAGCCTTGAAGAGGGATTGACCTCTTGTTAGAAGTAGATTGGGTTTAAGGAATTTGGAGTTTGATTGTAAACTTCAACTTGTTGCATTGAGATTCATATTGAAGTGAGAGAGTTCAAACTTGTTTAAACTTGTGGCATTTAGAGTGACTAGATTGTACTAGGTGCATTACTTGTAGTGTTTTATTAGTTATGAACTTGAGCAGAACTTTATAGTGAGAGATTTGTCAATTATGGATGATCAGAGTGTTCAATGGGTATGAAAATTTGAGGGATTGTTTATTATAAAGTATGGGAGTTGTGGTAAAAATTTGAGAGCTTCAGTCATTGGGATGAAAGAGTTATTAAAAGTTGAAGGGGAGGGTGTCTAGGAACAAAGCAGCAAGGTTTGAAAATATGTATCTCTTAGAGGGTTATAGATATGGATACCAAAATTTGACACTACCTTCTGAACTTATATATCTATCTTGTGTCAAAATTTTAGATTGATTGGACGTAGGAGTTGGAAGTTATTAGAGTTTTAATGACCGGATGCTTTATCACATCATTCATACTAAGTAGTTAGAGTTAGAATTTCATGCATAACTTTTGCATATGAACTCTGTTTGTGCCAAAATTTGGTGTGGAGATTTTTGATAAGGTACTTAACAAGTGTACCAAATTTCACTTGAAGAACATAAGTTGGGTGGGAGTTATACTATTCTGAAGTTTAGTATAAAGACATTGATAGAGATTTACATCAAGAAGAACTTAGAGAAGGAAGGGCAAGGATAAGTATATAAGTATTTTTTAATACTTGTATTTAAAGCCTATGTGCTCATGAAATCCACAAGCGAAGTGTCATGTACCAATACGGAATCAACCACGATGACTCGATTCACAAGAGGGATATCTTTGAAGGCATGCGTGGCCAAAGCGGCCGGGTGGACATTAGAAAAGGCTAAGGATATAACCTTGCCCGACATTAAGGAATGTAAAACTACATAGTGTGGTGTTAATCAAGTTGTGTATATTCCAAGGATAGATTGGAATTATATATTGGGTTACAAAGAGAGAAGTCTCTACATGTCATTATAAACTTTTCCACTCGGGCTAGGACGAAATCCAAGGGTGGAGGATTTTTGGTGACATTGGGCTTGCTATCCCAGATAGTATAGGGACCATGCTTGTAGGCATGAGTAATGTTACGGATATCAACATGAAACTTGTTCGGCTTGGGAACACTTGGATTTCAATCGATTTTGCCCAAAAACTCCCCAAACATTGCATCACATACCGTACCCGGCCGTCAGGGTCGGCAAAAATTAAATAAAAAAAATAGAAGTTGAAAAAAATACGAAATTATTGGAGAAGAGAGTTGAAAAGAAAAGTTATTCATTGAAGAGCATGCCGAATATTACAAATTTGAGCCAACTTCATGTAGTAAAATCCCAAAATATTGCATACCGTAGCATCATAACTAGTTTGTGCAATTTTTTTTTTAAACCGGACATTATGAGCCCGAATTTTTTGTTGTTTGCAGAGAAAATTGCATTAACCCCTGAAGAGCTTGTGGCCAAAATCATGGCAAACCCATAGGTTGCAATGGCGTTTTAGGATCCAAAAGTAACACATACAAAGGACCACTAATTGAGATTAGGGCATTCAATTAGGTTAAACACACCAAGGCCGCCACAAAAGGGTGAAAAAATAAGAAATCTTTCATTGTTGTGAACTAGCCTTGTATTAAAGCGTTGAATCTTTTACAAATATTTTTTGAAATTGTTGAATTTTTTATTAATTTATTTTTACCATGCCTGACCCACTTTCTCCACTTTAATTAATTATTCGGCATGAGATGTTGACCTTGACGGCCGGGTACGGTAGTGAGGATTGATTAAGATAGGAGCACCTCAAACTGAGAAGTTGAGATATTTGGCATACATGTGGTAGCCGTGTGAATCCAAAAAAATTATTCCCGGATAGAAGGAAAAAAAAAAAAAAAAAAAAAACCCATGTGTATGGCAATATTTTTTATCCCCCCCCCCCCTCAATATTGAAATAAATGCAATTCTTTTAATTGAAAATTGTGTTGGCACCCAAAACCGTCAAGGGCCTTGATGTTCACATGGTGAACATCCTTGAATCAACATGTACATGTACTTATTATACAAAATTTCGAGGTTGTTGGTTTTGGGTGTTGTCTTGGTTTAAGGTGCTCCTACTTTATTCACCTTTCAATTCACATCCTCTCACATGGGTAAAGATACATGCCAACCTACCAACTCCCCCCCCCTTTTAATGTGTTGAGGCGACTACTAATACAATTTGTGTTAATGTTGGCAAGGCGAATTATTTATGTTTAGTAAGGGATCGTAACTAGCACCTTATGTCTACTTGAAGTTTAGAAAAGCCCGAGGTTGGGTACGATTACAAAATGTTTGAAGTTTTGTGGCAACAAAGGAGTATGATATCTAAGAGTTTTGACAATATTTGGCTTCCACAATGAATCTTCATACTAAATACCTCACATCAAATTACTCTTGTTTTGTGCATGACAATCTTGTTTTACCACAATGCCCATGGTTACACAAACCGAAACCCCTCCCACATTCATTGCGAGCTTTCACATTTACTGCCTTTACTCTTGAGCAAAGCTCCTGGTTTTCTTGGAGCGTCCTCACCAGGTTGGATACTTGGTGGTAAATGGTACTCCGGAATCGTGGATTATGGGACCGCCAAGCATCAAAGTCCACTAGCCACTAGCAACTTGCAAAGGAGCTTTGGGGCGGCCATTCCACAAGTTTGGTCATGCCACTACTTGTTGCTTCCTCTCTACGTCCACCTCCCCAATCACTATAAGAAAACTGCGTTTTTTGATGATGTTTTTGAAATTTTAGGCGACATCCAATAGAACATCCAGATGTTACAGTGGACGTCATTATTGACATTTGGATGTTCTATTGGATGTCGCCTAAAATCGTTTGCGTTGTCCAAAAACGTCATCAACAATGTAGTTTTCATCATCAAAAACGCAATTTTCTCATAGAGAATCCGGAGTCATGTTGTTGCTTGAAGCTCCTCTCTCATGTGAAAATCCACATGCGGTACAAACTCCAGGGCTGGGGTGGCTGACCTCAATGCCTTTGGGGTTGGCAATGATGAAGATAATTGCGCTAAACTGCAGATGAAGACTTTGATGTACTTGCAACACCACCTCCAATGCTTTTGAAATGGATTTTGGAGAGACAACCTTGGATTGGCAGGAGGATGTAGCCAACATCACCATCAACAACACTCAAGTAAGTGAGTTTGATGTTACCCCCCCTGTTGCAAAATACCGCAGACTCTCTTCCAACCCCCGTCAGATGCATGGGCAACTTGTAGCATTATGAAAAGTCAAGGATTAGGGAGGATTTCGCAAACATGCACTTTTTCTCTTTGCAATCTCTCTTGATAGACGTGGGATCCTAGGAGTCTTACCCTAACATTACCCAACCCAAACGTCTTAACTCCGGCGCGGAGTTCGATGCGGCTCCGATGCGGCTCCGGGGAGGTTCGGATGCCAGCTCCGGTGGGTCCATTTTTCTGGCCCTCCCCGTTTTGGTCCCTTGATGACTTTTTTTGGTTTTTTTTTGCTAAATTTGGGTTCTACGGCCCCAAATTACTCTAGGAGGCCCCTTATGAGATCAAGTAAGGCCCCACCCAATCAAAAAAATAGGGGGCAATTTTTGCCCCAACCCACCCGAACCCACCGGAGTTGGCATCCGAACCTCCCCGGAGCCGCATCGGAGCCGCATCGAACTCCGCGCCGGAGTTAAGACGTTTGGGTTGGGTAATGTTATCCGGAGTCTTACATGCCATCTCTTTTTCTTCCAAATGCCCACCATTCTAGTTGGATGCAAGGTGCAAGAGCGTAGGCATCAAGTACATGGTGCTCTTAGTATTAGTACGAATTTCCTTTGCAAAAGGTGTCCAAATTCTTACTACTTCAATCTTTGCCACTACAACATCACCTATGCTCACATATGAGCTACAACTCTATGTAGTCGTTGTTTAGTTTTAGGGTTCCATCCCAAGCTTTGGACCATAAAGCGCAAGCAAATGCAATTTTTCTTCAATTTTCTTTCCGAAGCTTTTGTTGCACAAGTCTAGTGTTTTTGCCTACTAAAGGCTAGAGTCTCATCTTGCGTCCAATCCAATGTACTTGTCCTTCAATAATTCCATATATCCAATTGTTTCAGTTGTTGCATGAGGGTTTGGTGATAGATTATGGTTGATCAAATTTAATGGGAATCACCTCAAATGGTTGTGAATCAATTCATATGGTTGTTTGCAAATATTTTAGGATATTGTATGCCCTTTTGATTGTTGCACCAAGCTTCACGTTGTTTTTTCTCCTTGTGAATGAATTGAAATTGAGTACCTAGTTTTGTAATTGGAATATGCAAGCACTAAGATTGTAGGATATGTTGAAGCAATAGGAACTTGTTGGAATTGTTTAACTTGGTAGATTGGCTATTATGGATTTTTTTGTTGCTATTGCCAATATGAATTTCATCAAATCATTTACCAATTCCAATCCCCAATACTATCAATTTCAAATTCTAAATATCCACTTGAGAATGTCCAAATCCCCAATATTAGAAAGTGCATTCCAATCCCCAATATCAACAATTGCAATACCAAATCCAATTGCATTCTATCTTAAAAGACTTTGCATTTGTAGTTTAGCTACATAATTGAAAAGTAGTATTTTGATACCATTCATATCATTCCATGATATCAAGTACTTGTAGATAATAAAAGAACCAAAATACCCAATTAATACCATATAATAGAAGAAAAAAACACCAAAATACCAAAGAAGGATTCAAATACCAAATAATAAATAAAACACCAAGATACCAATTTTTTAAAGAAATGCCAAATAACAAAACCATCAAATACCAAATATCAAAAGAAAACACCAAAATGCTAAATAAGCATTGAAATACCAAATAACAAAACACCAATAAACCAAATACCAAAAGAAATACCAAACAAACAAACCCCAAAATCCCAAAATCCTAATTCCAATTACCAAAACACCAAAATTATAGTGCACCTAGAAGTTAGAACACCAAAATACAAAAATGAATGATTCCATATACCAAAGTTGTGGATTTGTTTGGTTCCAGTCCCAATCTTTGGTATGAAAACTAGTGCATTGTAATAATTTCATAACTATATGATGCAAATTCTAGTGTAATATAAACACAATGGTGCACATAGTACTATTTGAAATATGCCTTAAACCTAAAAGGTGTTTGATTGAACTCCAAAAGGGATTTACATTTTAATAATATCAATTCACATAAACATTAAAGTTGTCCTAAAAAATAAAATTCTACAACCCTATTATTTAATAATATTGAGATCATTTTTTATTCCACAAATGCTATACCAAATCATCTCTCAAATTGTAGCGTTTCCAAATCCTGTAAATTAGAAGTGCCCACTTGCAAGTCATAGAAGGTGAAGCTGCATCACAATGTACTTTGGGAAGAGCTTGGAGTATCTAGGGTTGGGAGGTCTTCATCAACTTTTATCCTCTGTTATCATGTTGTGCATTATGATACATGCATACATGACATTTGCAATATTTGATGTATTCCACAATATGCAAGAGTGCGCAATCATAGACCACCTAACTTGTAATACTCCGAATCACCACATCAACACTAAAAACGGGATTATCATGAAAACAATCATTGTATAGCAACTCGGTGTGGAATAAAGCATGCCTATTTTTGTTTGATATTTTTCCTAGTTGACTATTGCCCTTTTGGACATGTTCATCGCCTTCAAAATCTATGGGGTTATTGAACACAATTTCATCATGTGTTCTTCTTCCTTGTCATCACCATGATTGTCCTGTACGCTTTGGTTATAGGGACTCCAATGCTCGGACATCATAATAATATGCACACTATTATCTAAACCCTACACGACAATCCCATACACATTCTAAAATCTTCACAAGCCCCACATGAAGTTGATGCTTGGTGGGATTTGTGTGTATATAGCACCATAAACCCTAAGCAACAATTCAAGAACAAATGAGCATTGATACTATGTCAATCTTTATTTTTAATTCAACAATGTTTGTGGTGATCCTCACACATATGATAGCCCTAGTTTTGAGAGTTTTGATAAACCTAGACCCTAAAATCAGTTAAGTATGTCATGGCATTCAAGGCTTGGTCTACAACTTGTGGTAAATGTTTTCATATGCTACAAAAATTGGGTAATCCGGGAATTTTTTTTAAAATGAATAATTCACATCTAGCTTCTAATTGTTTGTTATTAGTGGCTTTATTTTTGTGTTGGACCAAGGTTTGACAATTGAATCATGTGGACATCCAAGGCGCCAACCTAGAGACCTAGCCTACGGATGAATAACCGTAACACGAAACCAGGATGTGCCCAATAAAATTTGTTCATAGTTGACATTAGGATGGAACTATTACTTTATGGCAGGGGATCAAGGTGCCCCAAGACCGTGGCGAAGTAGGTGGGGGTCAATATGTGCGATAGGGTGTAAGCCACAAGGGTGCTGAGGCTGGTGGATTTTTTTTATTAACTGCGGGGACCGCCCACCAAATTGGGGTTGGCAAAAGATGTATATTCCCTTTGGTGATACCCAAGTTGGTGGGCATGCTCTTAGTATCTTTGGGCCTCATTGAAAGTCTTAAATTGAATTGTTCTATTTTGTTTTCTAGATTTTCAAACAACGTCGGTATTAACTTCAAGTTTGTCCTATGTAGTTGTGTTTTGTATATTTTGTGTTAAGAATGATGTTCATGTTTTAAACTTGCCGATATATTTTGAATTTTTTTTTTGTTGAGAATCAAGATTTGTTGTGATTTTATTTCAGTTTACCAATTGTTCATACGAATTGATGTGTTACAAATATCAACTCTCAAACATCTATGATTGATTAAAACTTCATCATATCATAATTTTTGTGTAGAGCTCAACTACCTCCACTTGTTTCAAGGGTTGACCGTATCATAGTGACTTGAAGAATCGTCCGGATTAAGATGATTCAAACTACTTAACGTTCTCCTTGATTGCTATCTTTCAACCTCTAGTTTAAGTTGACGGCTTCTTCTTGTTGGTGATCTAGAAATCTTTTAGAAACTCCTCTACTTTGTAATTCTAATGATCAAACTTTCCATAGTACTTGCAGGTTCCTTGTATTGATATCTCTTTAAGTGGTTCTTATCTATTCATAAATACTCTCAATCTTATATCCTGGTTCTGTCGTACTCCCTTTGTGTTGCAGAAGTCTTCATGTGTCGTAGTTGTCTTTTAGCTCAAGTACTACTACTTAACGTTAATTGAGGTCACAATTACTTCTTCGATTGTGACACACCTCTTCATCTGTCATAGTTGTCTTTTAGCTCAAGTGTTACTACTTAACATTGATTGAGGTCACAGTTACTTCTTCGAGTGTGTCGCTTCTCATAAGTGGTATTTCTTCAATGAAACAACGATGTGTGTTGTAGTTGTCTTTTAGCTCAATTGTTACTTCAATCCCCTTGTGATAGAAACCAAGTGATCAAGTAACTTTAAGCAACCTTGTTGGTCGTTGTAGCTCTAGTAGAGTAGACTAAGTATCTCTTGTCGTTGTAGACCGAGTAGCTCTAGTAGGCTAAGTATCTCTTGTTGTTGTAGACCAAGTAGCTTTAGTAGGCTAAGTATCTCTTGTTGCTGTAGATTATGTAGCTCTACTAGACTAAGTATCTCTAAGTGTCCATGTGTCAAGTAGCGATCATCACATAACAAGTAACTTGCTTCTCTTCGTAGCCAAGTAGCTAAGTAACCAAGTAGCAAGTAACTTTTCCTCTTCGTAGTTAAGTAGCCAAGTAGCAAGTAATTTTTCTTCTTCGTAGCCAAGTAGCTAAGTAACCAAGTAGCAAGAAACTTTTCTTCTTCGTAGCCAAGTATTCACTCCACACTCTTTCCCAAAAAAAATTCTCTTGTGACTCTCCTTCTATATTCCTAATTGTTGTTCTCCGTTGCCGGAATTTCTTTCCAATGAAACATAGGTGGTAATCAATTTAATAATTACCAAGTTGTTATTAGCCATTCTCTTACCACATAGTGAGGATCTTCTCTCCACATGTGTAATAATACCTCTACTAAACTTCCTCTTTCTTATCAATTCTTGAGGAAACATCTTTGTGTCATTCTCTCGAAACTTATCATTTCTTATGAAGTCCTCAATCCCACTTATAATGTAGCTTTTGTCTTATAATAATCTCTCAACATAATACAAAGTCAACTATATGGGCTCCAATCTATTTTTAGCACATCAATATTAAAGATAGTTCAATCTCAGCTATAAAATAAATACATTATATTTTTATTTTAGACCATTAGTTGTATGAAAATATCAACTATAAATATTAATATTCTAATTTTAGAATATCCATATAAAAGCCAATCAACAGTTATGACAATATAATCATGTCATCATATTAATATTGATAAAGGTCTCATCATACTACATTTTATGTTCGTACTACTCATTATATTCAATTCTCCAATTATTAATTTTTTGTAGTCTTAGATATTGTAGGTTTCATGATTGTTATGAAAATAAATGCTAGTTGAACAAATTAGATGCACAAGAATCAATTATGATTGAATTATATTGAGAAAGACAACTTAGTAGATAGATACATAGATAGATAGATATGCCCAAATATAACTCGTCCTTGCAAGTATTCACACACTTTTCCCTATTTCAACTTCTTTTATTTCCTACATCCTCGTGTTGTCTATTTTCCTATTAAATAATTGCCTTAAACTATCCAAACACATTCTCTTGCCTTCCATTATAATTGGTAATCACTCACAATGTAAAACTCCTTAATTTTTACAAGTCTCTCAAGCAACCATCTCTACTCACATGCTTTATAATCTCACAATTAATTTGTCACTCAAGTTATCGCCTTCCAGTTCTGCAACTATTTTCACTTCATGTGAGAGTCTATAATCAATCATTACACAATTGCCTTTCAACATCTATAATTTCTCTCACCTCATATGAGTTTTGTAATAATTTATCACACAAGCTATCCCTTTCCAACTCATATGACTATCTCATATCATGTGAGTTTCTATGCATAATAGTCTCTCAAATTATAACCTCTCAACTTGATGGTGTCTAAACCAACAATTACTTTGCCTCTACCTTGAATAGCTATAGAGAAATTTTGAGCTTGAAGCTCTTCCATTCAAAATGGTAAAGATACAAAGGACCTAGCTCTCGTAGCTTATCTTCGTGAATAAGGTGAGTGAACTCTACTCCCAACTCTATATGTAGTGAGAGGTGGCATCTAACATGTGTTTTCCTCCTAGATTACTATATCTTCTATTTCTCCAAGAAGATGAAGAGCTCGGGGAAGTCACTTAGTGTATTCTTTAGGGACACATGAGCGTACAACACATATTTTTTTGGGGTATGTAGCTCATTTACTACATTTTAGTGGACCCTATATTTTTTAATAATTCTACTTTCTTCAATTTCTTACCACCCTATGTGTAATTATAAATTAAAATCTCCATAATACTTCAGACCCTTCATTATTTATATTTATTTGAATTTTCCTTCGTGGACAATAGCATTGTACTATAGCATTAGAAATGGAATTCATCACGCAACAAAAATTAAGTTGTGTATACAAGAAGCATGTTATTCTTGTCTTGCGTGGGATAAATACAAACATCAATGAAATGTTCCTCAAAAGCACACTTAATACCCTCATCCAACGAGTTCATCCATTTTGTAGATGGATTTGTGATCATTTTTCATCTAGTTCTTGAATTTTTCTTACCCTAAACTCAACCTAAAAATAATAAAAATTCCCTACTAATTACTATAATGCTATTTTAGAAATACAGAAACATAATTTTGGGTATTACAAGTGACCCTATATTATATATAATGTGCTACCTCAAATTTCTTCAAGGCTATGGTATATCAAAAGTATATATAATTTTTATCAACCATGAATAAATGTCACCCTACATTTGTTCTCTCATAGTTATCTAAATTTTCGACAGTGACTTCCCCGGGATGAAGAGCGCCCTTCCCGAAATCCTCAAAGGAGAGCATATAATCTCCATCTCCTACTACATACAAAGAGTGGTAGATTGTACTGTAAGATCTACATATGCATTATCTAGATATGGGAAGTTGCATGAGAATTGTCAAGAACTCATTTCTTGGCCTTCATTTTTTTTCACCTCCCATTACCTTTACCTAGGTGGCCTATGAATTATCTAAGTGGCCCAAGGAGCTCATCAATCCTAGAGGGCCTCTAATTTGGTGTCAACATCTTGCACTCAAACGAGACTTATTTTTTCATAACATTTTTTTTGGAGAGCCTTAATGTTTTTTCAAGACCACCTTGTAGTTAAGGTTTTTGCTAGGGCTTAAACTAACCCAAGAAAACAACCCAGGGGACTAGGTCTCAAGGAAGATTGAGCTAGTGTCTATAAGTGACTTTCTCTCTTTCTCTTCCACGACTCTACCTCTCTCAAGTCTCTATGTCGTTTTTTTCTGGTCTTACTCAGGCTAATGGCCTCTATCAATTTCTAATGACTCTTCAATTCTTAACTGCCCATCTTAGGCTTCTTTCTCTCTCGCTTCACACTTGGCGATTTCCTCTTCTCACATGCTATGGCCTTTCTCGCGCATCTCGGCTCTTTCTCATTTTAATAGACAATCACCTCTTTATGAGTAATTGCCTTCTTGAATAATTTTGGATGATTATCCTCTTAATTAATTCTCTCGGGAGTATTGCTTTCACTTACATGTTCTTGGCTTATCGCCTACACTTATCTCTCTCAAGTTAAGTGTCTGACTCTAAGATTATTTCCTAATAACTTAATCTCATATCTTCTTTTCTCATGTATTTCTTTTATTTGTCAAAACTCTCTCAAGTAACTTGACTCCGCAAATCAGTAGCCTCACTCAAACTCGCTCTCGATCTCACTCTTTATTGACCTTTTGCCAAAGACTATTTGCCTTTATTAAACTCATGTTCTCACAACCTTCAATTAATTACTTGCCTAGCTGGCATTCAATTATTCATGTTTCACAAGGGTTTTTCCCTCTATCTTTGGCAATCAACCTTCACTCTTTGTTTCAGATTGAGTGAACCAACTCATGCTTATGGCCATAGTGTGGTCACTCGGGGGGTGCACTCCCTCTTATATTTTGCATACACGTGCGCTTAGGACCTATTTATCGGGGGGGCTATTTGCCTTGTAGAAAAGATTATAAGGTATGGTATTTTTCAAAATAAAGGTAAATGCTTGTACTTTATTACACCCTATCAATATTTATAAATTTTTGCATGAATCATTTAAAAAACACCCTAATTTACTTATACTGCATTTTTTTCCCTTATACCCCAAGTAACATTCAAGCCGGCTAGCCTGCAAAGTCATCCATCCAAGTTTTTTCAACAGAAAATTACCTCTTTTCATCCACTACCACATACCCTACCCTAGACCCGCTACCCCTAGTAATTGTTTCCACGCTATTTTACATGTACTGACTAGATAAAAAAAGCCATTATATGTGATGCTATTTTACATATAAACATGTTTCACTATTTTAAAACCCCTTATATTATATGTACGTTTTTGCAAAATTTATCTACAATGAATATATTAGACCCTACTTTTTATCGCACGTTGTTTCTACAATTTTTGCCAGTGCCCCCCCGAGTGTGGTCGTGATCAACACTGACTCTCAAACTTTACCATTAATTTTCCTCGCCCTCTTGGCAATTTACTTGTATATTTCAACGCTCATGGCCATTATCAACAATCACAGAAGACATTACTCTTACTTCCAAGAATATTGCAATGACATTCACACTTCCATTTCAATGATACCAAGACAATTGCCTAGTTATTTTTAACCCGTCACTATCAAAGTTTGTGTAACATATTTGAGTTTGTATCACACAACTCTTCCTGTTCCACTCACCTCTCAAGCTACGTGCTTGAGTTAGCGTCTATGGCTGAACTCAATCATTGAGTTTCGACACCTATTGTCTATCGCTACTCTACGCTGAGACTATGCAAGATTTTGAGTTGAGACAATAGCGCTCCTTCTCTCCTGTTTGCCCTCTCCTTAAGGGTGGAAGCATGTGGTTGGCCTAACTAACCGACTATCGCCTCATGTTCCTGCTATGGATGAGACTCTAACTTCCATTGTCTGATGATTCTTACTAATTTTTGAAATTTAGCCTACAAACCAGGCTAAAAATTTGAGTTTACACACATCATTCTTCCAACCCCTTCAACTCAAGAGTTGGTGATCCATTTTTGAGAAGAGAATTTTTTTGGTGAAGTGTTCAAGGTTTACTTCATAATGACATTTTGAGAACTAGATTTGGATTGATCGTATCATGTGTGGTTCTCTTTTGAGCTCATAGCCAACCTCCCACATATTGAACGATATTCTAGACGGAATCACTATAATCATAAATATTATTGATTTTCAATCTTTGATTGATGTTCATCTCCAATGAAGAGTTGATATGAATAGTTTTCTCTACTGATGCAAAAAAATATGTATATAGTTAAGAATATGATTAAATCTAGATATTAATATTCAATGCATCACACTCAAAAATCTCATAAGGAATGATGACTATATTAGTTATATTTCAGATGTGGTATGTGTATCACCAAGATGATTATGTGTACGATGCAGTAAATGTTAGAAACAAAACATCATCCTTGATAAACTATATGACAAATTTTCAATTTTTATTAACAACTGTTGTTCATGCTCTATACAAGTGATCATATTGTTCATGCACTGGAATATATATCTTAAGTCTTTATAAGATTCAAACAAATCATAAGTCTTTTACAAAAATATCCAAGAAAATTAATGTCGTCTTTATTTTATCAGGTTTTCTTAAATTTTTTGCTTTGAAAATCCTTACACAAGCTCATGACCTTATATAGAAGGTCCCAATGTACAAATGTGATCTTTGACTTTGTGTCAACAAATTTTCTTCATAAATGTTTAAGATACCAAAATTGTAATGATCTTACCTTATTACCAATCTTGAAAATACATAAAACATGAGGGATATTAGAGGTTAAAGTAAGCATATAGAGAAACAAATATGGGATTCATATCTTATTTTTAAATTTAGTTGCTATGCATTTTTTTAAGGATACATCCATATACAAAATGATAATATAATTACACAATTGATGTACTTTAGTGTGGGTTTAGATAATGAATTCATTATTAGCATTGCATTTTGATAATTTTATTGGAGAATGTATTTAAATTCATAATATTTTCAAATGACCACAAAGACGCATCACATAGTCACATGACCTGTCAAAATTTGAAAAATTCTAGTAGTAGGTTGAAATGTAAAGAAATATGATGCAAAGCTTATACCTTGCTCATCTTCATGTGTGTGATGAAAATTCAAGTTTTGACATGTCAAGTGACTGCACGACGTGTCTCTATGGTCATTTTAACAAACTACGTGGTCCATTTAACAATCCCCTATGTTAATACATATTTAGAATATTTTGATATAAGATCATATAAATATACATAATGGTATTTTGTTAATTGTAAACAGTTTAACTATGGACATCTTCACAAATTGTACATCATCTTGACATAACACAAATAGCCACCACTACAACAATGAGTTTCATGCTCATAGGATGGGGAGGGAAAGTTTGAAAAGTTTAAGTAGTCTTCAAGCATAACCCTGAAAGGAACGAGGTGTTTTTAAACCCCTAAGTGGTTTTGTTCTCTTGTCAATCTCTCCTTCACCTTGGCAAGCTGGTTGGGGGTTCAAGGGTAGCTCCAATATGGTTGGATATATATATATATATATATTTGGGGGTGGAGTTATAGCAAATTTGTAACCAAAAAGTCTACTACCAAAGGTTCAAATCATGTGTATGAGATTTTCATATGATAAACTTTTCATGATGCCCAAAAAAATGTTGTAAGCTTCATTCTAAACACAACCGTGTACACTTGTGAATCAATCCTTTGTGGACAACTTTGTTTTAAGGATGTATCTTGTTCACAAAGAGGACCATACTTTTGATAGTTTGCTTTGAAATTGCTCAAACCCCTCGAGCCTTTAGGGGTTAACAATTGAGACGATATGAAGACAAGGGTGCAACACGGTAAAGTGGACAAATCCTAATCCCTACCTAGTGTTAAGTGAAAGTCATTCAAAACTATACACTACCTTTGAATTTTGTTAAAAAAATCATAGACATTTAAAAACATATTGATCTACAAAGGCCAATAAAATTTATGATGAAAAAAACAATTCCAAGAAAAGTCTACATATTTTAAAAGATCGTGCAAGTGGTGTGCAAGTAGGTGATTTTGAACAAGCAACTGTCTAAAATTTGTTTAAAATATGATAAAATCACATTAAGTTGATGGTTTTCTACAAATTTTTGCGGTGATGCCCTCAAGTGTATAATGAATTCAAGGAATATGAAACAATTCCAACTTTAAAATATTATTAATTACTTACATCTAAGGGCCGCTTTACACCTAGAGGCCGGGCCAATTCGTTGTGTAAGAGGCTTGAAATCCTCACTTGTGATTCGCCAAAAGGCTCAAATCGGTCCCAACCCCTTTACACCTAGAGGTCGGGGCGATTTGGTGGTATGATTTTTTTAATTAAAAAATGTACGTTATGACACGGCCCGAGCTCATTGAATTGGGTGCAGCCAAAATGGAGGGCCAACTCTTGGCCTTGGGGCCAATGTCATATTTCACTAAAAAAACCTTCTTAAATAAAGTATGATTTTTTTAGCGAACTAGATCCGTTGGATTATGTGGAAATCTAAACGGCTCTATGCTAGATTATGCTAGATCCGTTGGATTATGCTAGATTTATTGAATCGGCCTAGCTTCTTGGCCCTAAGGCCTTTACATATGGGAAAATTGGCCCCCGTTATAATCTTATTATAATGTGTAGTTGAGGCCGGCCTCCAACCCAAAAAGGGCTGAAATTTCATGCAATCGGCCTAAGGGGGTTTGGCCCGGCCTCTAGGTGTAAAGCAGCCCTAAGCGTATTTTCTCAACCCAAAGAAGGAAATAATAAAAAAATCTAACAACAACAACAACAACAACAACAAGTATTTTAAGGGGCTCAAATTATGGAATTGCATGTTCTAGGTGGTTATGAGTTACCAAAATTGTCTACCTTGTGTTTATCCACCTAAGGTAGTATATATTTAGGGTCTCCAACTTTTACCCTTCAACTTTCAAGCTCGGCTCTGCATACCCAAACTCCGAGTGGATGGAGTAGAAAAATGTGTTCTCGGAGCAATGAATCACATAAATCTTAGAAGATTATTATAGTACTTATAAATTTCATTGACATTTCCATGTCTATCGCCTTTCAGATACTTGATGTTAACAAACTCTTATGAGGTAGACGTGCCTAAGTTGGCACTTACCTTAATTGGACACCTATATTTGAGTGGTATGTGGTTAGGTGTGGTTCTAAGAACGGATACTAAAAAGACACGTGTTTGAAAGAGACCAAATTACGTATTCAGAATACGATAATCACTCTAGGGTCAATAGCCAACATACTTGTGGAAACCCATATAACCGTTTAAATGAGCACAAAAACATTTGCTTTGTTAAAGAATAAGATGTTTATATGATTCCCAAAAATTTATAAGGAGAGTGGCTACGAACTTGGTTTGGATTTGCTAACTCTCTTGTACTAATTGCGTGTTTCATATCCTAGAACGAGAAGTCGGCTAGTTGGAAAAAGTATCCATGTAAGACCCATCAGGTGGCTTAAACCCAAGACCTTAACTTGGATCCCATGGGAACTCTGAGATGAACTGCTCAAGGCTAGAATAGTATCCGGATGGGTGACCTTCCTAACACTTGAGTTCGGTGCACCCTACCACATGTGAACCATCCCATTGTAGTGGGGGTATTTGGGTGAACCCGATATTTTAAACCAACCATGTGGTTGTTCACCTTCAAAAGAGGTAGTAGTCATAAAGGGGGGGGGGCACTAAGCCATGGTTCAGACGAGCACCTAGACAAAGCATGAACAAAGACATCCTGGCTAGTCTTTTGTCCCCTAAAATTTTATTTTTATTTTTATTTGAGACAAAAGGCCGACAGGCCAACGCCAAAGCACATGAGGCAGTCAACTACCTGGCAAGTTTCTGTCAAGTAGAGAGGAGATTTCACAGCCGGGAATCGAACCGCCAACCTCTTCCTTAAGATTTGGGTATCTCTCCACCATCATCCAGTAGTTTAGGGTCGTCTTGGACCATTGTCCCCTAAAGTTTGGAGCCACCCCCATACAAGACCCAAAAATTCTCCATCTTGTCCGTTGAGCTAGACAAACCTCAGGTTTGAAAGGCGCACTGGATTAAAGTTGTTATCTCAACTTGGACCTTTGACAATCTTTGGTCCATGCGCTCGTCTGAATTGGGCCTATTTCTTGTATCGCATGTTTTGGCATTACATATAGATTTCAACCAACTTGAAAATGAAGTAACACCATAATTCATGTCGGTGGCAACATCATAGTTGTTTGTTTCCTTTTCTTTTCTTTGTAAGACCCATCTACCTAAGGTCGATAACAATGCCAAGTCCAAGTCGGTGTGTTTATAGAGGAAAACAAAAGAAATCGAGTAGATAGAGTATGTCATCACATTAATTCAGATGAGTTTGTACGTGGGGTGGGGCCAAGAATAAGCCAGATTCTATTTGAAATTACACTTTGTTTATTCTTACAACATAACAATTCACTGGCATATTTAAGTTGAAAAAACTCAGGTGAAGCAATGTTATGATATAATTAGAATGAAACGGTTGATAGCAACCGAATGATGTCATGCTCAAGAAAACAAATCCAAACTAAGGGAACATGTGTACAATACACTTTAGAAACGTACTTGTTTAGATGATAAAGTGGGATTTGTGTGGATCATCATCATCATCATGTCGTTGCCTTTGGCAGCTATAATTGTAGCTTTACTTTGTCATAATAACAAAAAGGACAAGAGTGTGACAAAAGTGACTCCACACATACAATGATCATCGGAAGTTGAAATTGGTCTTTTAGTAGCCACTTTGCATAGGAAATAAGTTAGTGTGTTTTGGAATTTTGCGCCTCCTCTCACGTGGTTAATTTTAGCATATCAAAGCACTTTGGGATGAGGACACACACATGTGGGAGCTTTTTCGACAACAAAATCGGGCTCAAATGCCAATTATTGGATAAAATCATTTGGGAAGATGTGTTTCGGGAACTGCATTGACGATGAAGACTCATCACAACATTTGGAGCAATTTAATAATGAGGGTTTCTCAGCCTCGAAAGGAGTGCTTTTCTTGAGTGTGGACCGTTGAGATTTAGCGGGAAGTTGATGCCAGATTATTGACGCTACATTGATTTGTACCTTAGACCCATACCTAAATGCCACTTACTAGGTAATGCCCCCTCCCCACCTGACTTTAGCTAAGTCTAAAAGTTGGTTCTAAAAACACGGCCTTCACACCATCAACACTATCTGGTCTCGAGCCTAGTTGGCAAATGATGTGGCATGGTTTAAAAGTGGAGGTTTTAAGCCTCAAGCACCGACCCTCCCATTGGTGCCTAGACATGAGGCAAGAATGTAGGACCTTTAAAAGTGTCGCCTCTTGCCCTTGTAATTGGTTGCTTTTAGTCTTAGCTATGAGGGCACGAGGAGCTTCATTAACAAAAATCGATGGTAAGATAAATGAGTAGTAAGGCATTTGGGGATGGGACAAAAACTATCCAACATTCATTGCTTGGTAAATAAAACAATGAACATGTGTGAAAGCTACTTAACTAAAACCTACTCAAAAATCTCAAGAGCATGTTCTTGTAGGTGCATTGGGATAACCGGATGTCTCCGCTATAACTGAGGGAGCTTTACCCGGTTTCTAGGAAAGACTTTGGTTATTTGGTAGAGTCGGGTGGGGAGGGGGCATAATATTGTTTGGGAACATGTTTTGGAACTGCAGTGATATGAAGCCCATGACATTTTGGAGCAACCTCATAAAGAGGGGTACTTAAACTTGTAAGGAGCATTATTTTTGAGTGAGGACTGTCAAGATTTGGCAGGAAAATGATGACACATTAGCACCACTTCATTGATTCGTAGGACATACCCAAATACGAGTGCCAATTAATAATGGAATAAATTGTTTGGAAATATGTTTTCATATATACAACGATACGGAGCCCACAACATTTCGGAGAAACCTTGTAACTAGGGTTTCTCAAACTAAGGAATATTTTCTTGAGTGTGAACTGTTGAGATTTAGTGGAAAAGTGATGCCACATTAGCATCAATTAAGTAATTCATCATGATGAGTTGTTGCCGTTCCCTTTCAATTTGCGGTACCTAATTAGGGTTTTTATTACACTTGTAACCAAGGGACATAAGGAAAATTCATCTAGAATTTCTTATGGAAATGGTTGGCGGTCCAAAGACCATGACCAAGAGAAATGCACATCTCTTTTGAAAAACCTTAAAAACCTTGGTCACGAGACATAGTGTAAAGCTAACTTAGACATGGAAGTAGTGTTTTTGATGAAAATATCAAATAAAAACAATGAATGATAATCATGTTTATATAGAGTAAGGATAGGCACTTAAATGTATATTATAGAAATAGATTTCCTCTTGCATGGTCGCCTTCATCCTCTGTTGAGACAACCTTGTTGAGTTCTCTTGCCGCAAAACTAAGAATTATTTGCACATGGGCTAGACAAACCCATGAATTAATTACGCATGGGAGTTAGAGATCTCCCGATGGAAGATCTTTAATGTTGCATTTGGACAACTCCAACTGAAATACGTGGATTGGAGTTAAAGACAACTCTCAATGGATGGTTAAAATGAGCTAGAATTAGACAATTGCCATGGTGTCCTTCCCGACAATCACAAGCTCAAATGTCCAAGAATTTGGGATGGTAATTTTTTTGGGTAGGACTTTGATTTCATTTGGTCAAATTGGCACAAATAATGTACCAATGTTGCCCCTATGACAATCTCAAAGCAATGTCCATTTTGCCTCCATTACAAAATCCATGAGTCATACGTTACGGGATTGCATGATTGTATCCAAACGAGGAGGGCATGGTCTTGGACCATCAAGATTTTGTGGGAGCTAAGTGGGGTTAAGGTGAGAAAACTGTGGGAATTTCACTAGAAGCAAATGATCTCTAGGAAATAACACTTGGAGACAAACCTAACATCTCCTTAAAGGCTTTACCGTATAGATTGAACACAATGACACAATGTTCAACCAAACCCAATGGCATGCCACCAAGGTCAAGTGGCTTATAGCATGCCCACTCTTACTGGTCGGGGCAAGTAGTGAATGACACCTACCAGCAGGCGCCACTTTTAGAGTTGGTTTAGCCAGTGAGAGCCATTGGATGTAACCAGTGCTGGTAAGAACCGTTCACTACACCAAATATGATATTTAGTGTTCGATACACTAAATACGAACGCATACGCTAAAGGTCGATAACCCTATGAAAGTAAGTAACATTAAATGTAAACTCAAACACTAATTATCGATTATGGTAATATGTGGAAGTTACATGTTTGAATTTAGTGTTAGCTCGGGGAGATCACTCCATTGTAGAGTTGAACACCACGTGCGAACAAAGTTTGCTACCCCTATATTACATGTCATAAATAATTTTAAATTTTATGATATTTTTTCTACATATACACAACCATTGATGGTATCTTTTGTATATTTTTTTGAAATTTTTAGTCATATTCATTAATTGTAGCAATTTTTTTAGTTCAATTCTGCGTCATTCTAGTTAGAAACGGTATGTTTTATTAAAAAAACAAATCATCAAATTTAGTCACCATTTTTTACTATGTAACATGTACCATTTATATCTACTCATGAAAAAAAATTGATAAAATTTTGACCCATTTTGGTGATGATTTTTACATTTTTTACATCTAAAATGATCGCACGTGGTTGTTCAACTCTACAATGGAGTGATCTCCCCGAGAGTGTTAGTAAGGATATGAAAAAAATAACAATGATAAAAGGAGAATTACAGGAAGTGAGGAGGAAGAGAGAAAGAGAGAGATTCTTGAAACGATCGAAGAAGAATGCTTCACAAGAAGGGAGGTGGCAGTAGGGAAGGTAGCAACACATTTATGTCTAACACTAATTGTCAAGGAATTGAAAATTAGTGTTGAGTAGGGTAGGGTGTTAACAACATTAAATATCATCAAACACTAAATATCATATTTAGTCTAGTGGCCCGCACCAGTAAGTATGGGTGGGCTAGTAAGTTTGGGACATGCAATATGTATGCAGTGTGGGGACATGTTTTTAAGCTCATCCAAACTAGCTCCATCTTGAAAGACCAACCTTGGGGAGCATGTGGGATCCTTTGTCAACGGTATTGGAAGATCTTCTAGAAGTAGGGTGGTTCTGGGGCCTTGTTAGTGGTTTGAGGATTGTCATTGGTTGGTTGTGTGTATGGGGGAGGGGGAGCTAAGGCATGAGCAACGAGCGGTGAGTAGCAACATGTGAGTGATGAGTTTAAATATAGTAAATTCCCATAGGTATAGGGATCATAATATGAAATTTGTAGCGTATTGTCTGATCTTATTCAAATAATAGCAAAAGTCACAAATGAAGTGCGCCTATTACCATCGGTGTTGGAAAATTTGTCAGTCAAATGCTAAATTTTATTATAATAATCCATAACATTATTGTGTGCAATCAAAGTAGATTGGAAACATTAAATGTCATGTAAATTCATGCTCCAGTATCCTAAAACCATATTTTTAATGGTCAAATGTCTAAAAGAAGTAGCAAAGTGTTGTTTAAATTTGATATCTTCCCATGATGCCCTTTATTGTTGTGTTAAATACTCAACATAGAATACCAAGATGAGATCGTCAAAGCATAGCACTAAAAGTAATGCTCATAAGCAAATGGTTGAATTTGGTTTTGGATGTGAATTTCATTACCTTAAATATTTTGAGTTTGAAATTAGTTTTCTTTTTCCTTGAATTCACTATAAACATGAGGTTATCATCAATCAATTTTGTAGAAATCATCAATTTAAAGTAATTTTGATGTATCTCAAACAAATTTCACACATCTACTTGTTCAATATCACCACTTGGACACCACTTGCACCATCTTTTAAATGTGTAGAATTTTAAGAATTGTTCTTGTTAACTTAAATTTTTTGGCTTTGTAAATAATTATTTTCATCACTATATTCGTTAATTTGGGAATTTTTCGGCATTTTGAGACAGTTACAAATATAAGAACATGGATAAAATCACACAGATATTGGAGAATGTTGTAAGATGCAAATACTTTGAAGCGGGTGTTCATATCAAGAACCCAATTAAGAACTCATATCAAGATGGTTTAGGTAGGATGACCCAAACATTAGACCATGTTGTTGTGGTCCATATATTAATTTGAGACAAGAGAAAGTCTCAAATTAACGAATATAGTGATTTTCTTAAAATGTCTATGATTTTTTTTCACTAAATTCAACGTTAGTATATAGTTTTGAATTATTTTCATTGAAACCTATGCACGGATCAGAGCTATTCACTTCATTGTGCTTGCACCCTTGTACAAAGTCCATGTATTGGCTTGCATTGCCCAACATATTTTGGCAGATGTGAGGGCCAATATGGCAATGTGCCTTTGAGAAGCAATATAGTCATTTTGTAACACCGATGTGGTATGAGCGACACCATGCTTTATTGAAGTCAAGGACTTCTCTATGCATGCACTCTTTGCCCAAGTGTGTGGGCAAGGAGTGAAGTAGTTAAATTCATTAGGCTGATATGAAGTTTACGGGGTTGACACTTAGTGTGACTTATAGGAACCACATGTGGCAAGGGTATAATTGATCGGGGAAATCTTGCTCACAAGCAATTAAATGACCCATTCAATTAGGTAATTTTCTAATTGTGCATATTTTGTAGTACCTTTCGATTACTTTAAAAGGTTAGGGTTAATCAATTTCATGTACCATATGTTTATTGTAAATCAACAAGTGGTTGGTGGGAAGAGTGCTATGCCCTATGATTCATGTGGCCAATTCTAGTTGGTTGTCTGACCAAAGCCAAACTTTGGCTCTCATTTCAAATACCATCTCCAAAGGAAGAGCCTATAATTCATTGCAATGCGGTTTAGCCTCAAAGCAGTTTCATAAAGCCACAATACAAAACATACATACACAAAATCGATACGCACTCAAAAACAACATGAAATTCAAATTGCATAAGCACAAACCAATGACATCCCCATGTAGAGTGATGGAAATCCTACTACATTTTTATTCATGTGAAAGATTACCATCACAAGCATAAAAACTCAACAAAAATGCAAATGCGCCAACACTGAACTGCTAGAAGGTATACAATTTGTAGATGCCACCAAAACAAGGCAAAATTGTGTGTTCATATAGTTAAAATAACCATAGGAAAAAGCTTCCAAAGCTAAAATATTGTCTTTATTAAAGTGCAATGACTACGCCTAATCTATACGTAACATCTTCAATAGTTGAAGGACCTCTCTCTAGCAAAGGTGTTGATTGCAATGCAACTCATTTGCACAAACAAGTCCCATAAAATTAGTAGCAAATACTATGAAAGCAAGCACAAAATTTACATCAATATACAATATGGTTTACGATTAATACCTTTAGAAAACCATTCATTACTCGGGTGTCACCCACACACAAGGGTTCATCTCATGTTCATTGCCAACGCACCAACGATGAAATCATAGGGCCAACATGTTAAGAATGATTATCACCCCTAGCCTCATGGTCGAAATCAACCTGTTGTCATGGCAGATCCCAACCTAATCTACCAGGATCCGCATCTTTGTCTTTCGATATGGACTACACCTAACTAGGAACCTCTTTTCTTTGTCCCTGGTTTTCCTGGATGGCAAATCGCGAGGTGCTCTTGTTCCTTAAGCTACGCCTAGCTTGATCTACCCATCCTAAATGTTGTTGGTCTTGGATTTGCTGTGTTTTGGCCTAGATCTATATTCCTAGCTCTAACTTCTTGCAATCGAAGTTAGACGTCCTTTACAGCTACCATGCCACACAACCATGATGGGGATATGTCTTGTTGGAGGATATGTTTCTTGCGGTAGTTACCTAGATAGTGGCCAAATATGTATTTACGGGTTTGCATGATTTGCATGTTAGTGATCTAAGGGGCATCCCCTAATAGATTGGTTCCTTTAGGTGGATGTTTGTGTTGGAAGGCCATTTATTGACATTGGGTATTGGGTGCAAGCACGGTAAAGTGGACAACTCTTGATCCTTGCTCATGTTTAAGTGAAAGTGATCCAAAACAATATACTAACTTTGAATTTTATGAAATAGAAATTCATAAACATTTAGAAAACATATGAATCTACAAAGCCAAGCAATTTATGTTCACAAAAAACAATTTCAAACAACGTATATGTATTTTAGAAGATGGTGCAAGTGGTGGAAAAGTGGGTGTCATTGAAAAGATAATTGTCAAAAACTTGTTTAAAATACAATTACATTACATTAAATTGATGAATTTTTGAAAAAAAAATTACGATGACCTCAAGTTTATAATGAATTCAAGGAATATGAAATGAAATTCCAAGTTCAAAATATTTAAGGTCATGAAATTTACGTTCAAAACTATATTTAGTCAGTTGCTTTTACGCGTCGCTTTTGATGATAGGTTTTGAAGATCTCATATTGATATTCTATATTTGAGTACCTAACTTAACAATAGAGGTCATCATGAAAAACAATATATTCTTAACAACATTTTGCTACTACTTATAGGCGTTTGACCAAGAAAATCATGGCTTTCATATACCGGAGCACTTTTTTGGTCCACTTTACTATGCTTGCACCCTATTGTGTTTTTGACATGTGCAATAGGAGCTCAGTGTGTTCTAGTTCTATATATCTTTTGAGGTTTCAGATTGAGCCATCATGTTGTGTTGAGGTTGGGGGGATGGAGGGCCAATATAGGACTTGGTGGCAATGGAATGGAAGGGGTCTCCAATATGTGCATTTCTTCTGTGCCTTTTTTGGCTAATTTATTGGCCTCGTCGTTGCCAAAAAAATTTGTATGTGTTTTGGATTATTACAATAAATTTAAACAACTAATTGAATACTATAATAGTAGTCCAAGGTAATATGCCTCCTTATGTTCTCAATTCTTGAAATGTTAATATTATACAATCGGATAAAATCAATAAATATAGTACCAAATTTAATTTATTACTCATATAGTCATGAGAATTTATTATATTTAACTTTATTGCTCGCATGTTATTGCTTGCTGCTCATGTGTTATCGTTCACTGCTCATCACTCATGAGATAGCTTCCCTCCTACCTAATGCATCTTTCGGTAACACATCTCAAGCTATCCTACATGCGTGTTTTCTAACACTTCTAACACCTTAACCATGTCAAATCATAAATGTAAAGGACACAATTTCTGGACAAACCAACTAAGAGAATACCAACAACAGTGGACATCCCAATTCCATCTATCAACACTTTCAACATTGATCACAAATGATACCAACAATCCTCAACTGCCACATATTTGCAAGATGATACAAACAATGTTCTATCGTAGATATCAAATAAAAGTAATGAAAATATTGTTCACATCAATACTATTCATTGAAAGTACCAGCACTATTTATCCGCGCACAATTCACTGACAAGCATGTGTTTGAATGAATTTTTTTCATCACTCTACAAGCACCTTAGAGCACGCATTAATTATCTTAAAAAGTAAGGTAAATGAACATATAGTCATGAATTTAGTACCAGTCAATAAAAATTTCAACCCTCACTACTTTCGAGACTTGGCAAAACATATGCGTGTTTCAGGAATTAGTGTCACAAACACTAATTGGGATAATCGGTGTAGTAAAGACAATATACATCATAAAATCAACTTGTCAAGTTTCTACTTGCTAATTTTATTAAGGGCATTAACAACACATCAACTATCCTTGTTAGCTTAACCATTGGATACACTAAAGACAAAAAAAATGATGTCAAAGTACACTGTTTATGGCATTTAGTGTCACATACTATTGGAAGTATGCATTGTTATAAATTTTTGCTAAGAAGATAAATTATTACCAATTAAAGTCAAATATATTGTATAATGTGCACAAAACCTATTATATATTTGTTGATAAAGAATGAAATGTATAGTAAGAAGTTATAGCATTGCGTAATTCCTAATAAAATATAACACTAATTATCATAAGAGGTGAAGTACAATGAGCACCTCGCCATTTTAATTGCTTGAATCCTATTTAGCAACTCATGTCATTTTTGTCTAGCCACTAATCTGGCCACCCTCAATCACGGAGAGAAGGAATTATCGTATACACTCTAAACTCCGTAGTATCACAATTGTGGCAACCAAAGTGCATGTGATATTACGGAGTTTTAGTGTTAACATGGATGTGTGATACTAGTGAATTAGTGTAGCATGTGACATTATGGAATAACACAAAGTGCAACATTTTAATGGTGTGGTGTGGTGTGGTCCACTCCACTTGGCCTTCCCAGGTGATGTGGACCAGCATTCAACAAGTGGCATAAGAAGAAGAAGAAGAAGAATAAGAAGGTGACACTCCACATATTGACACATTGCACAATGCAAGGGTGTGGGTTGACTTCTTTGGTGGTTTGCATTAATGACAAAAATTCGTGATATAAGGGAGGGAAATGTGACAATAAGGAGTGAGATTTGAACTACGAACATCCGTTCCCTAGGGTTTCAGGATATTAGAGAGCGAGTGCCATTATGGAGGTTGATATTACAGAGTTTAGGGTGTACAAGTGTACCTCTCATTCATCCAACATAAAACCATGAAATACTATGCATTTAGAGGATTTTATTGTAGTTGGTTTGACATTGAAATTTGTGACCCATAATTAGTGTACTTGAGGTCATTTGAGATGAATCGGCAACAAACCTATAGAGGGTCAGGTTCTATTGTTGGATGGATGAGAGGTATGCTCGTATACAATAATTTCCTCTCTCCATCAATTACAAATTTTCACTAAGCAAGTGTCAGTGAGTTGCTGGCAAAACAACAAATAAATAAATAAATAAATAACCAATGTCGGGCAAGCCGACATGAATTTGAGCATGTTGGCCCTACCTTGTTCAAGAATCCTCTTGGTGCAAGGTGGGGTTTACTGCCTACGTTGCGGTGGGTGGGCTCTTGGCTTCCTACCTACCTAACTAGTTTTTTCCGTCAAGTAGAGAGAAGATTTCACAGCGGGAATTGAACTGCCAACCACTCCATTTGGAAATGGGTACCTCTCCACTATTACCCGGTAGTTTAGCGTCCAAGTCATGCAAAGAACTATTACTTTTATTTTTCTTTGTTTGAGAAGTGATATTTGGAAAGGAGAGTCTCTAAATTTCAAGGTTTCTTGTTCTTCTTTTCTGTTTCCTTTCCAATTGCATTTAACCCATGAGAAGCGTTCACTAGTGACACATGGATTTTGAGCACGTTTGAGATAAAAATGGACAACTCCTTATATAATAGATGGCATATACAACTTCTCCTCACATGTACTTATGTATGCCATCTATTGCCACCAAAAGCTTGGAAATTGTTTCATTTGCATTCCAATCCACCATTCAAAAATTTCTCATTTGGACACAAAAGGTTCACATGGGACAAGAGTAGTTAAGCAAATGCCAATGCCTTTGTCTTCCCAAGTGAGATGAACTTGGAAGACATGGTAAGTATATAGTTTGAGCCACATAACATTATTCAACTATGTGGGTAAGTTCCACTGACCCTTGAATAAATAAATAATATTATGTGGGCCCCTGGAACAAAGTAGTAATATTCGGTTATTGTTCATACATTCTGCTGACAATTGGAAATTGGGTGGCATTACAATCCTGGAACCATTCACAGGACACAATGTCCATCCCGACATTATTCATTGAAAATACTTTGCATACCAATACTACTCATTATCCATACCAACATTATTCAATATCCATACTAGTGTCATTTTCTTCCTAAAATCTAAGTTTTTGCCCATGAATGTAAGACAATGGAGGCCCATGTTAGATGCTAGATATAGGAACGGAACTCAACCATACGGATGAATAATATTATGTAAGGTTGTCACCGTCCCGTCATTTCTATT
Source organism: Polytrichum formosum (assembly GCA_964035585.1). Taxonomy (NCBI): domain Eukaryota; kingdom Viridiplantae; phylum Streptophyta; class Polytrichopsida; order Polytrichales; family Polytrichaceae; genus Polytrichum; species Polytrichum formosum. The sequence continues at coordinate 26,342,289 of OZ037940.1, read as the reverse complement.
TTCCTTGAATGAACATATACGTGCCCTCAACTATGTTGACTATTGAGGATAAAGTAATCAACAAATTTTGAACGCCATGTCTTTTTGGTGTCCTTTCTTAGATCCATGCTAAGCTTACCTAACCGCACACCACTCAAATATAGGTGTCTGATTACAATATAAAAAATCCATAATTGGGCCCGCTCACCTTATATACGCCCACAACATTTCCTCACGGCCCAAGGAATTAGTTAGGTTCAATTGTATAGTAGCAAATTGTAGGAACATGCAAAGGGATACATTGTTTATGGTATATAGTGTCACATGCATAATAATGTCACTTACCCTATTTTGAGGCATATGCTAGGTTACATTGATAATTAACAACTTCACCATAAGTGTCATCTCATGAAACTTGGCGTCCAAGTGCACTTACTAGTATCATGGCATGAGTATGTTTAATAGTGTTATGAGGTGCATGCCTATGTTACACAATGGTCTACAAGTTGACTAAAGTGTATACAAATGACGCTTGTCATTAGTATGCTCAAGAATATCTTCTCCTTGCATACTAAAACGCAAGACTTTCATCTAATTTAAGTATCATAATGTGCTGCTCTAAACATGATGATGTAGACATTTTTTCACTTAAAGAAGTTACTAATCTTGACAAATGCTATCATATTGACAATTAGCAGGCGTAATGCTTTGAGACCTCTAGGCATCTAGTTTAGGCCCTTCACAAATAGTATACGTGACACTAAATAATGTAAATGGTGCACTGTAAATAACTTCAACTTATACGGCAATCAATGAGATTGTGACAAGTGGAAGTAGTGTGAACATGTCATGAAAGTGTTGGAAACAAACATACCACCACCTACTTGGTACGTAAGGGCCGGTTCACACAAGTCCCAAGTCCTAAGTCCCAAGTCACCTGAGGTCAATCCGTGCAATCTTAGCCATTCAGAGCAAGCAAGTTGGGACTTGCCATTTCACACGGGGTCCTAAGTCCTAGGTCCCAAGTATGACATGGATGCCTACACGGCAACACTTTTTGGAGGTGAGGCTCGGGACTCGCGTTGAGAGTTGGGTCGAGCAAAAAGCTAGACCCAACTCTCAACACAAGTCCAGTGAGTATCTTTGCATGAAACAATCAAGATCCGACTTAATGATAATGAACCATATTTTAATGGTTTCTTGAGGCTCAAAAGTTGGGACTTGGGACTTGAGATCCCATGTGAACCGGCCCTAAATTAATAATTAAATGACAATTGTTGCAAGGACAAGTAATGGCTACTCTTTGCGATTGGTTGAGGGTTGGTTGCATGCGATTGGATGGAAAGCACTCTCCCGGAAGTGGTCATCCCAGAAGTGTACCTCCTACCTTTGCATTGGGACGCATTTGTACGTGTTTCCTGCCCTGACCATAGAGGCCACGGTTGGCTTTGGGGTAGAAATACCATACAACGTTAACCACCCAATAGTGGTGCACTAGACCGCCTCATAATGGAAAGTGCCATGTCTTAAATGGCGCGGCAACTTCAATGCAGTGTAGCCAATGGGAGGCAAGATCTAACGTACTCATGATTAACGGGTTTAGGTGATAATCTGTATCGGAATGCGGAGAGCGTAGTGAACGGGAAGTGGATTGGACAAACTTTCCACTTTGAAAAATTGTGGAACTTTTTGTACAAGGCAGAAAAATACGAAACAACTTGCATTCTTCATGAATCCTTCTCGTCTATCTTGGAAAATTATCTCATGATTGTCAGACCAGATCTTCAATGCGAATCACCTTATTTTAACGGTTTATGGTATTTCTACCTTAGTGTATTTTCAACCCTTAATATGTGGAAGTAGGTTGCCCCACACTAATTTATCAACATTTATCACTATTTTGACTCGACGCTAGAATCGTTTGAAAGGGAGGAAAACGCTGGTTTCAAAAGTAAGCCAAGGTAAAAGATTGTCGACCTTGACATGTGCCTAATTACACCTACTATTCATCAATGTACGTGGCATAAATAGTGATAGAAAAAAGTGGCGATCATCAGAGACTACGGGAACAACCTCTCCCCCAAAGTGGATGTCCTTTGTCTGCAAGAACATAAACTTAGAGGGGAAAATGCAGATAGGAATACGCGGACACTTTGGAGAAATGTCAACTTTTGACCACCCGAAGCTAGCCCAAGTAATGATGTCGAAGATATGAAGATAGGAGCAAGAGGAGGGGGCATCGCTTTATGCCTCCACCCAAGAATGAAACCCCTGATTTTGGAAAAGGAACCGTAGCTGACAATAAAATACAATGGATCAGACTTAGAGGACTAGAGGGCAGACATTTTGGCATCCTTAATGTCTATGCATCAACATGATGGGAGAAAGATGTGCCATGTGGAATGAAATAGTCCAATATCTTCCAACGGACTTCAAGTGGATCATGACATGTGACTTTAATATGGTAGAGAGTCTGTTGGATAGGTCCACGTCATCATGTAGTTGACTCATGGGGTGAAGAGAGGAGTTAGCGTAGGCATACATTAAAAACAAATACAATATTGAGGACTACTTTAGCAAAGATGATGGTCCTATATACTCATGGGACAACCTCAGGGAGGACGGTACCATGATCTTGTTGGACTAGACAAATTCTACTCCTTTTCCAACTCTATTCAAAACCCATCTTCTTATATTATGCACTATAAATTTTTGGGTGATTCAACGTTCTCCAACCACCATACGGTCTCCCAGGGATGCTAGTATGTGAGCTTGCGAGCGTGAGCTTGTGAGCCTTCAATTTTTTCCTGGTTATGGTTTGTAAATCCGTTGGGGACCTATGACCGTGGAATTACATGTAAGGGTCTATAGTCCAAATGAACAAAAAAAATGTTGCTATGCCAATTTTGTACCAAAAATGAACTAATATACTTTCAAATGTTGAGATAATAATAATGTAATTGGATATAATGTGTAAGCAAACTCATGTTGAAAATAGGTGTAGCATGTTAGGATATCTCACTACAATACACATCAATGTAAAATTTGAATACATCATAACACCATCATAAGGGTGACATTTACGAAGTTCAAAACACAAAGAACAACAAAAGTGGGTTGTAGACATAAATCGGGTTGTAAACATAAAGGTTGGATATAAACTGGGTTAGAGGCAAAGTCTGCAAGCATTGCAAGCACTAAAATATGAATGATGCCTTAGAATGATTGAGCGATGAGATTGAATGCCTTTGAAATACCTTTGCACCCTTGAGGACGGGTTGAATGGAATCTCGAAGGGCAATATCAAAAGTGGGAGGTGTTTTAAGAGGACAATCCAAATACCACCCACATTTTTCAAAATGCATAGGATCCCAAGATTTCATGATCCCTTATGTGAACATGCACTCTTCACTTTCTATGTCAAAATAGTTAGTAAAAAAAATGGGAGATTTGGAAATGGCTTTAGCAGGGAATATGACATATTTGAAGTACCTATAAAACACCCTTCGCATGGCTAGTTCGAAGTTAAGTTGCTTGTCAATGTTATGATTTTTGTGAACTCCCTTATCTACAACAAACATACAAAAAAATGTTGTATCCCACAACGATATGCGCATTGTCTCCACATAATCAAAAATAATGGGCAAAGGGTCCATATCATCTGGAAGATAGTTGATGGACACATCTAGATCAGCCACAATAGCATCAAAGAGCTTCTCGGTCTCAATAGCCAACTGCCATATCTCACCCTCCGCAGAAAAACTAAACTGGCTAAAAATAGTCACGCGTCCAAAAGGGCATCAAGAATGCAATAAAACAGTAAAACTCGATTTCTAGCAAAGGAAAAAATAAACTGGCTAAACATAGTCACGCGTCCAAAATGGCGTCAAGAATGCAGTAAACAATAAAACTCGATTTCTAGCAAAGGCACCCCAAATTCTATTTTTAACCAATTTAGTTTTTCCGCAGAAGGTGACATATACAAAATAAAGATCAATATTTTTCAATGATTGAAAAAAATGAAAGAAATAAGAAGCAAAGGAAAAAAAATGAATGAACCAAAAAGAAAAAAAAGAAAAAAAATCACCTGAGCCACCAAGTAGCTTTATGAAGCCACTTAGGAAACTCTATATCATTGGATTTTGGTTTCAAAAATTTGAGAGCCTCACGAAGAGTAGGTGAACCGTTCCACCTCTCAAGCCACTTAATCTTCATAGAAGTGTCCATAGCTAAAGTTGCCAACATCCAAAGTTTTTCTTGAGTCATCTTAGGACTCTCATTGTGAGTTTCATAATGAGACTTCACATGCTCTAAGAACAGAGGAATATGTTTAGGATCTGCAATGGGAAGTTGTTTCTTCAGTTTTGAATGGGAAGTCAATTTCACCCTATCAACAACTTTGGAAACCCATTTATCAACTGCACTTAGAGTCCAATGCGCATGATCCGGGTACTTCTCATAAAATTTTCTTTGAGCAACAGCAACATCCCCCAACTCTTGCTACATGAAGAAAACAACATATAAAAATATGAAAAATTACACATAATAAAAATATGATGCAATAAAAAATATGATAGTAGAAATCTAAATGAACAACAAGAACGAAGGAAATATATAAGAAGTGGAAAAAATATGCAAAAAAATTGATATTCTAGAGAAAATAACCTGGTATAGAAATCCATTAAGAGCCTCAACAGCCAAAGTGAACCAAGTTCTATGTTTGGATTTTTGTTTGGCATCAATAGCATGAAGGTCTTCTTTGGAGACAAGTTTTTCAAAATATGAAAGTGGTTGCCTAACAATGCTTTGAATGCGGAAAAACTTATGAACAAGATTTGTAGAAACATGGGATTTTTGGTTCCTCATGACAAAATAAAACAAACAATGATAAGATATGGAAAATGAACATCCAATAGAAAAATGAACTTAAAAAATAAGAAGCTAAATGAAAAGAACAAAAAAAAATAAAAAATTGAAGGAATTACCAATTGACTTCATGCAAGGCTGCCAACATAGTTGCAATATCTCCCTTGACGTCCAAAATAATACTTTCAGCAGCATAATGTCAGGTAGAATCATGTGTGTGGTCTCGATTAATAATGGGCAACCATGTTTGCAAATAGTGGTTGCCGTCCCAGACCATGAACATTTTGCCAAAGAAAACTTTGAGCTCCTCATCAATTTGCAATATTTTCTAAAAGGCAGCATTTGCCCGCACCCAGTTGTCACTCCATGATTCAATTACAATATCAGTAACATCTAATGTATTTCCCTCATTGTTTTCTAAGGCCACGTAAAAACCCCATTGTTTTTCATATAACCACAAGCAACAAAATGCGCAGCCATGTTCATAACATCATTTTTCAAGAAAGGCCTAACAACTAGCAATGGAACCATTCGACATAGTGGAATATTGAGTTTTGATTTTGCCCTTGGTTGATACCTAAACCGTTCAAGACGGAAAGAGGTGTTAACAATTTCTTTCTTAAAAAATGCATACAATTGCAACTCCAATTGATCTCTAGAAAGAGGTAGAACTTCCATATGGGAAGCACAAAAAGTACCACCCATATGAAAAGAGAAAAAAAAATCAATAGAAATGTTTACATATGAAAGAAACCTATATTTTATTGGCTATTTTCAACCCATTTCTTTGGACTCTCAACAAAGTTTGGCCACTCAATCCTACGGCCTCTCGACTTGGACGGCCCTAGTGTGAAGCGGCCCTTGGCCACGGTAGAACACCTCGTGCGGGTCTAGGCTCATAAAGGCATGTTTAATATTAGCCATCACACATATACTTTGGCACATAAGTTCCACCAGACTTTCTTTCTAAGCCCAAAGGGAGGGATAGCAATGATTCATCACTTTCCCATCCAAAATCTTCAAAACTCGGACACTACATAATTGCAACAAAAAGACCATGTGGAAAACATGTTCTTCCGGGATCTAGTACACGATTGGAATTCATGGGTTTCTTTGCGGCAATAAACACTAACCTCAACACCTCCCACCGCAAGTCTCCCCTCAGAAAAACAACCAACGTGTTTTGCGTGCTTGCTAAGGAGGTTCCTCTCACTAGTCGCAATGTGGTAGTTTCATGACACGACGATCTAATAAGAAGTGACTAGAATGACACATGTTGGTGTCATTCTGATCGCTTTGTGTGTTAGATTGTCGTGGCATGTTGGGAAACTACCACATTTTTACAACATTATTTATCCTAGTTAGTGCATGTGGTATTAATTCCCAAAACACACACTATTTTGCCAAGCCTCAAAATTAGCGAGGGTTGAAATTTTCATTGAGTGATACTAAATTCATGAATACCTGCTCATTTACCATTGTGAGCCCAAAAGGGTACCCACATTTAGTCTTAGACCCTTGAAACGTTAGTTGATGCACTTTGAAGTAGCATGTTACTTCACAAAAATATAAAAAGAGTGAAATGTTAGTCTTAGAAGTACCATGTTGTAAGAGGCTAGGATGTGAGTTGTTATTGTGTTTTTACCTTCGGAAGGATTTGAGTGAATGAGGATAGGTAAGGAGAACTTGGATTGAGTAGTTAGTGAGTAGGCTAGTACAAATGGATGGAGACAACCAAAGTGACTCAAGAGGCAAGTGCATTCGAATTGGGATGAATGGAGGATCACATGGAGCGCACAAGTGGACCACCTCATCATGGCCACTTAATGGGGAAGGTCCAAGGAAGAATGCAAGGTGGAGGATAAGCAAATTCTCAAAGCACCAATCAAATCACGAGTTAAGCATCGTGGTTTGAATTAAGTGGTGAGCAACGATTTGGGAAAGTAAGGGGAGAAAGTTATGGCGGCGGAAAGCGAAGGAGGCTAAGTTTGGGTTGAAGCATCCCAAGTTTGGTAAAGTGTGGTAGGTAGAAAGCCAAGGCTAGTTAAATGTTCGAATTAGGATCCTTGTTGATCATTTGAGGGAGGAAGGCTTAGAAGATAGGATTGGCGCCTACTAAGTAGGAGAAAATCTCAAGGGCTTATCGTGAGCCTTGAGGGTGCTCACCCCCTCAAGCTTACTATATAATCCCTCATTCTTCCCTCACTCATCCTCTCTTTCCTTTGTGCTCCAAGGCACCCCACGAGTTATAAGTGTGGGTGTGGGAAGCCATATTGGAGCACATGTGTGTGCTTAGTTTTTAGTTTGAGAGCCAAGGCTTGTTAGCCTTGAAGAGGGCTTAACCTCTTGGTAGAATTAGTGTTGACGTGAAGGATTTTAAAGTTAATTCATGATTCCAATTTGTGGTACTTAAAGTTCATGTTTTGAATACACGTGGTTGCAAGTTCCATGTTTAAGAGTTGAGCACTTGAGGTTGTGATGAGTGCAAAAATATACTTGTGTGGATTAGTTAGTCTTAGTGAAGTTAGGAAATTCTCTCTCCCCCTCTCCTCTCTAGGATTTTAGGATTTTAGGATTAGAGAAGAATTGTGTGATTAGAAAGGGGTTGTTAGTAGAATTAGGAAAATTAGGTAGGAAGATTAGTTAAGGGCTTGAATAATTAGTGAGGTAGTTGGGGATTACAACTACAAAGTTGTGGGTTCATGAAGGAGCTGGGTTTATGAAGGAGCTGGGTTTGTTTAGTTAGAAAGTAAAGAGCTGGGTTGATGAAGGACCTGGGTTTGTTTAGTTAGAAGCTAAGGAGCTGGGTTCATGAAGGAGCTGGGTTTATGAAGGAGCTGGGTTTATAAAGGAGCTGGGTTTGTTTAGTTAGAAGCTAAGAAGCTGGGTTTACGAAGGAGCTGGGTTTATTTAGTTAGAAGCTAAGGAGTTGGGTTCATGAAGGAGTTGGGTTCATGAAGGAGTTGGGTTTATGAAGGAGCTAGTTAAATCCAAGACCACTTGAAGGGTGAACCTTGCACTATGGACTCATCCAAGTCCAAATCCAATACCGCGGAGGAATGTGAGCCCAAACCCACTACTCGGACTACGGACGCTTAAGGGTGGGGGGTTTGGCCTCACATAATTGGTGCGTCCGCCGGGAGCGAAGCGGAAGGTAGTTACAAGACTTGGAGGCGACTAGGAGACTTGGAGGCAACTAGGAAAAATTGGAGACACAAACTTGAGAGAAGGGAAGGAGCACCCGAAACTTGGTAAGTATTCTCTCTTTGGGTTACATTTGAATTCATTGTATTTCAACTATTCCTTGGAATGAATTGCATTGTCAATTACGCAAATTCATTTTTGAGGAAGGAGCGCGGCGAAGGTACGTCCTCAACCTTTTTGGGGATTTGCTAAGAACTTAAAAGGAACCTATAACCGAGTAGCTCATTAAAACATTAGAGGGTAAATTCACCTTAGGACATTGAACTTTGACACTCACCTCGGGGTGAGTCTCAAAGTTTTGGGAGTTGTCATTTCATGCTCTAGATTAAATTAATATTTCACAAAGTTTATGGTGTTGTTACATTGAGTCACGATTGAGGGGAGTGCTAACTCACAGGGGGATGCGATTGCTCAAAGTATGTTTATTTCTTCAAAGTGAACTCATTAACTAATTAAGGAATGCCTTTTGTACTCGTGATTGTTGTTATCCGTTGTAGAGGGTAATTCCCGAATTGTGGATGGTGTGAGAAGTTGAAGGGTGAAGCCTCGACTTTTAACATAATCTACTCGGAAGGTCACCCCCTCACAATCGGTATTGTGGTGAGTGTTAATTTGCGGGAAGGTGCGGAGGTGATGCTCCGACTTAACCAAAAAATTAACATGAACATGCCTATCCCCTATTGGGATTCTTTCACCTAAGTGGGCTTGCAGGTTCTTTTCCTCACCTCCTAAAAAAATTATAACCACACCAAGAGAAGTGAAAATATTAAGAGGGGAATTGCTAGGATTATGTGTGGTCAAGTGAGGGTCGATCGATTCTTATGGAATGCAAGGTAGGACTCGCTCACAAAAACCAAGTTTGATAGTAGGACTAGAGAAATCTACTCGAAAGAGGCGGTCCTCTAAAATCAGTGATAGATTAGAACAAGATAATGTTAGAATAGAGAGTTGTTTGAACGTCGAACCTAGGACTAGGTCAATTCTAGACACCTTAGAACTTGGAGCTCAACTTGAAGAGGAGATCACTCCCTCCAAATTGAGTGGTGAAACTTCTTCGGAAAATTACACACTTAGAGAAGAATTCCCAGTAGAAGTTGATAGGGGATTGTTGAATAGTTCACCGGTCACCATGGCCGAGGAACGGGGGATGGATCCACCACCCATACCCCCAATTCCGCCCATACCTCCTATACCTCCAATAGACCCATTGGTTAGGCCAAGAGGCCTACCAATTGTGGTTCCACAAAATTTAGCGGCGATGGATATGCCATCTCATCTCCCTAAATTTTATGGGACCAAGGATGAGGACCCCTCTCGGCACATGGAACGGTATATCGAACGGTTGGCTAGCTTCCTCATAACCGACCCGGGTTATTGGTTAGTGTGGTTTCCTACCACTCTAGAGGGGGAAGCCTATGAATGGTATCGGGATCATGCCGAGGGACATTTTAGGGGATGGGAACAATTACAAAGGGAGTTTCTTAACGAATTTAGGCCGGAAGTGGGTCAAAGTACCGCATTAAGGGCATTGTCGTCATTGAAGCAAGGAAGGGAGGAAGAAATTTCGGCTTACATTAGGAGGTTTGATTTAGTGTGCACTAGATTTGTGGGTACCATGCTCAACGACGACACGCTAAAGCAATTTTTCATTCAAGGGTTTTTTAAGTCCGGAACTATTAGGGGTGTTCTAGAAAGGAATCCCTTGACCTTGGCGGATGCCAAGCGTGCGGCTAGAGATATTGAAAACTTGGATAAAGATCACGAAAGGCTATGGAGAAGGGAGGATGAATTGATCCCACAATTCATCCCCATACGCCCTAGGGTGGTAGCGGTAGAACCCGCTAAGTATGAGAACCAAATTCCATATGCCATTGTGGACACCGGCCCCCGACCTTTAGCGGTTAGGGAACCGGCACCTCTTTTGGCACTACCGGCCCCTAGAACGGATCCACACTTGGAGGAGGTTGAGAGAAGACTAGGTGCTAGCCAACTAGGATTCCAAGAGGCTATGATAAAACAAATGCAAAGCCTCACGGATCAAATGTCATTAATGATCCGGAGTCAACAACCGGGGCCTCCACCCCCGGTTGAGTCGGGTAGGCATTCTTCCGGATTATGGTGTGTCCAATGTGGCCAACCGGGCCACACGCGTCAATTTTGTAGAAGTGGACAAAACCGTGACCAAAGAGGAAACGGTAACCCACCTCAACAAAATCAATGAGGTCAAGCGCCACCTCACTATGGAAATGGAAGCAATAGAGGACCACAACCTAGAGGGCAAGGTGGCCAAAATTTAGAGAAGAAGGAATTTCATCCCTTTTGTGGAAGGTGGCACGCTCAAGGACAATGTTGGTCCGAAGGTCAAGAGTTTAATTGTAGCAATTGTGGAGGAAGTCATCCCTCGGATACGTGTCGCCAACCGGACAAAATAATTAATGTCCCTTACCCGGTGGCTAATCCACAACAACAAGCAAGGGATAATATGCGAGGTGCTAGGCCACAAGGAGTACCGGCCAATGAACTTAGGCCACCTAACTTATACTATGACCATAGTAATGCTAGGCAAACTTTTCATCCACCGGCGGGCTTGCAAACTACAACCGGTTACATTCCAATACAAAATAGACAAGGAGTTCCACCTAATGGTAGTAACGGGAGACAAGCGCCTCCAACGGATCCGGGACCATCTAACTCCCAAGATGTTAGGTTCATGGATGGAGTGTTGGAGGCCACATGTGATGACATGCTTCCTCTCCCAACGAGAATTGGAGAGGAGCAAAGTCAATGGCCTCCTCACACCAATGCTATTACATATGAGTTAGTGAAGGGTAAGGGTGTGGTTGAAGAAGCACCTGCACTAGCGGTAACTACTAGGGCTAGGAGAGGGGATGCCCCGTTGGAGGTAGGAATAGGAGAGCAAGGAAATTACTCTTCGGATGAAGAGATTAATCTCTCCGAGTTGGATAGGGTAGCTAGAAGAGCTACTAAGGATGTGGAGAGGGAAAATATAATTTTACAAAATAGGGAGAGGACTAATGCGGTACATGACTTGGATAATAGCGATGTGGGTGAATGGGAAGGACCGGGGGTTCCCGTAGACGAATTCGACGTAGTGGGTAATTCTAAGGTGGAAAGATCTACCGGGTACGACTTGTGGGCGGACCTTAGTACACTCAAGGCGGATATTACTTTCGGCCAACTATTGGAAATTTCACCCACGGCAAGGAAAACATTAAAGAAGGGAATGCCGGTACACAAGAGGATGAGGAAGGTGAAAGCTAAAATAGCCGCTAGGATCCAATCACAAGGTGGAAGAGACGTGAAAGCTATAGAAATAGAAGTTGTTATAGTAGATAAGGTGGTTCCTAATGTGCTAGTCGACGGAGGGAGTAGTCTAAATATACTACCGGAGGATACTATGAAAAAATTGGGACTTGGACTCACGGGGCCTTCACCTTTGGTCATAAATATGGCAAATCAAAGTTCGACTACGCCTTTGGGGATGATCAAGGATTGTAGAATGACTACAGGAGGCGAGGAGTACTTGGTCACCTTCCATGTCATTAAAATGCACTCCAACAAGGACACCTTCCCCATTTTGCTAGGTAGGCCTTGGTTGCGGATGGCGAATGCTATGGTCAATTGGGGTGGACCTAAACCATCCATCACTTATGGTCCGGAGGGTAATAGGGTCATAGTGTCCATTGGTTCATTAGAAGGATGGATGAAGAAGGAGATGTATTTGCCATTGGAGAAGGAAATTGATGACTTAAACGAGAATGAGATTGACAAGGCATTGGTGGGAGTCGTCCATCCCGAAGGTCAAAGGGTTGTTATAGATTCGGGCTCGGGAAGTCTAGGTCCTAATTTTTACAATTATGGGGATAATGGGGATTATGCCCAATGGCTAAGGGAGTACCCCGAGTCCGAGGTTGATGTAATGGTTACATTTCACCAAGTAGGCTTAGGGAGTGAATTTCCTAGTGTTAGTTTAGGAGAGGGCTCATTGTTGGAGCCATGTGAGGTGCTCACCGAGGAAGAGTGGGTTAGCGGTGGGTTAACACCTTGGGTAGATGACGTGGAAGAGGGTGAGGTTAGTTTAATTCATGTAGATGGGACTCAAGAGGAGGATGTGATTATTGAGTCATCGAAATTGGAGGAGCCTTTACATTTCAAGACCACGTCTACGGGGATAGTTGTAGGTCAAGATGTGAAAGATTACCCCAATGTGCCTTCCGATTGGTATCGGAACAAAGAGGAACAAGCACATGTGTCGGAAGCGGATTGGCGGTACGTGGATGTGAAATTAAAGAATGGAAAAACCCGACAAATGAAGATGGGTTCCAAATTGGGGGAGAAAGAGGTTAGGGAGTATAGCAATTTGGTGGATGAGTTTAGTGATACTTTTGCATGGTCCTACGATGAGCTTAAGGGAATTCCTAGGGAAATGGTAGAGCACCGGATTCCTTTAATTCCGGGGGCGAGGCCAATTAGACAAAAGGAGAGGAGGATGAATCCTCAATTGCAATTGTTGGTGAAAGCGGAATTGGAAAGGTTATTGAAGGCCGGGTTTATCAAGCCGGTGGAAATCACGGATTGGGTTTCTCCTATGGTCTTAGTAAAGAAAAAAAATGGGAAATTAAGGGTTTGTGTCGACTATAGGAAATTGAATTCGTGCACACAAAATGATCACTTCCCCTTACCTTTTATCACCTTGTTGCTTGAGGAGGTTGGAGGTCATTCGCGATATACCTTTATGGATGGGTATGCGGGTTATAATCAAATTTCCATAGCCCTCCAAGATATCCATAAAACGGCTTTTACTACACCTTGGGGTACTTTTGTGTGGGTAGTGATGCCATTTGGGTTATGTAATGCCCCGGCTACTTTCCAACGATTAGTAATGTATATCTTCACCGACTTGTTGTTCAAATCCATGACCGTCTTTGTGGACGATTTTAGCACACAAAGTAATGTGGACGATCACCTACATTGTGTTAGGGAGGCATTGGTTAGGTGTAGGAAGATGAGGTTAGCATTGAACCCGGATAAGACATTTTTGGGAGTGAATAAGGGAGTGTTGTTGGGTTATGTTGTTAGTGAGAAAGGTAGAGAACCCAATCCGGATAAGATTGCGGCCATAAGCGACTTGGCAACTCCAACCAATTCCAAGGGGATCTCTAAGTTGTTAGGACATGTGGGATGGTACCGGGAACTTATTCCTAATTTTTCAAAGATAGCGGTGCCCATTATCCATTTGCTCAAAAAGGATGTCAAATTCGAGTGGACGGATGCTTGTCAAAAAGCCTTTGAGGAATTGCGGGATAGGTTGAGCACCTATCCGGTGTTGATACCACCCAATTGGGGTAAACCTTTTCACGTCTATTGTGATGCTAGTAATGTGGCAATAGGGAGTGCGCTTTGTCAAGCAACGGGAGAAAAAGAGAAGGATCAACCTATAGCTTATGCGAGTAAGCAATTGACCCCCGCCGAAAGAAACTACTCTACAACGGAGAGGGAGTGCCTAGCCATGGTGTTTTCCGTTAAAAAGTTTAGGCATTACCTCATGTGCAACCCGGTTGTATTTTTTGTTGACCACATGGCTATCAAGTGTCTAGTTAACAAGGCGGAGTTAAGTGGTAGGTTAGCTAGGTGGGTTTTGTTATTAGAAGAATTCGACTACACGGTGGAATATAAACCGGGTCGTATGCATTTACAAGCGGACCACTTGTCTAGGTTGTCGGAGGAGATAGGAAAAAATCCGGTAAATGATATGTTAGTAGATGATAGCCTCTTTGTGGTCACTTCTACACCGGAGTGGTATGCGGGCATAGTGGAATTTCTAACAACCCACAAGTTGCCCAAAGAGTGGACAAAAGAAGAGAGAAGGAAGGTGAGGGTAAATAGTAGGCAATTTGTTGTAGTGGGCCATAGGTTGTTTAGAAGGGGGTCCGATGGTATTTTACGACGATGCGTGTCAAAAACGGAGGTTGAAGCGATTTTAATCACTTGCCACGATAGCGCTTGCGGCGGTCACTTCTCGGGTCAACTCACCGGGCAAAAAATACTTAGAGCGGGCTACTTTTGGCCTACACTATTTAAGGACGCCCATGACTATGTAAGGAAATGCGACGCTTGCCAACGGTATGCCCGAAACGACCTTAGAATGGAGATGCCTTTACATGTATCATTACCCTTAATTCCTTTCGAAAAATGGGGCATCGACTATGTGGGTGAGGTCCATCCCCAATCTTCAAAAGGAATGAAATATATTGTGGTGGCAACCGAGTACCTCACCAAGTGGGCGGAAGCCAAAGCGGTGAAGACCGACACGGCGGAACACGCGGCAACATTTATGTACGAAAACATAATTTCGCGGTTCGGGGTGCCGAAGATCCTAGTAAGCGATAGGGGTACTCACTTTTTGAATGACTTGATTCGAGAGATGACAGAGAAATTTAAAATTGATCACCGGAAGACTACTCCCTACCATCCACAAACCAATGGACAAACGGAAAGGGTTAACGGAATTTTGGTGAGTATACTACGCAAGACGGTTATAGACTCGAAGCGGGATTGGGATACGAAACTAACGGCGGCACTTTGGGCATACCGTACAACCTATAAGGTAACTACGCGTGCTACACCATTTTCCTTAGTCTATGGTCTTGAAGCGACACTACCAATCGAATATGAAGTCGAGTCACTTAGGGTGGCCGTGAGTACGAGACTTACCGAAAGTCAATCTTTACGAAATCGACTAACCGATTTGGAAGCACTTGACGAAGGGAGGAGAATGGCGGCTCAACATATTGAGGCAATCCAAAGAAGGAGAAAGATTACTTTCGACAAACATAAGAGAAGGGCCCTAACACCGGGAATGATGGTCATGATTCAAGACGCACGAAAGCTTGAATTTCCGGCGAAATTCGATGCAATATGGTTAGGACCTTACCTTGTCTATGAGGTCTTTCCTAATAATTCAATTCAATTGGAAACGTTGAATGGTGAGCTCTTTCCTACCCGTACATCGGGAAGTAGATGTAAGGAGTACCGAGCTTGACTAGGCAACTTACCCTTGGAGCAAGAGATGTTTGGATTCATCCCCCGATGGTCGTCAATTATGTGAGCCCAAAAGGGTGCCCACATTTAGTCTTAGACCCTTGAAACGTTAGTTGATGCACTTTGAAGTAGCATGTTACTTCACAAAAATATAAAAAGAGTGAAATGTTAGTCTTAGAAGTACCATGTTGTAAGAGGCTAGGATGTGAGTTGTTATTGTGTTTTTACCTTCGGAAGGATTTGAGTGAATGAGGATAGGTAAGGAGAACTTGGATTGAGTAGTTAGTGAGTAGGCTAGTACAAATGGATGGAGACAACCAAAGTGACTCAAGAGGCAAGTGCATTCGAATTGGGATGAATGGAGGATCACATGGAGCGCACAAGTGGACCACCTCATCATGGCCACTTAATGGGGAAGGTCCAAGGAAGAATGCAAGGTGGAGGATAAGCAAATTCTCAAAGCACCAATCAAATCACGAGTTAAGCATCGTGGTTTGAATTAAGTGGTGAGCAACGATTTGGGAAAGTAAGGGGAGAAAGTTATGGCGGCGGAAAGCGAAGGAGGCTAAGTTTGGGTTGAAGCATCCCAAGTTTGGTAAAGTGTGGTAGGTAGAAAGCCAAGGCTAGTTAAATGTTCGAATTAGGATCCTTGTTGATCATTTGAGGGAGGAAGGCTTAGAAGATAGGATTGGCGCCTACTAAGTAGGAGAAAATCTCAAGGGCTTATCGTGAGCCTTGAGGGTGCTCACCCCCTCAAGCTTACTATATAATCCCTCATTCTTCCCTCACTCATCCTCTCTTTCCTTTGTGCTCCAAGGCACCCCACGAGTTATAAGTGTGGGTGTGGGAAGCCATATTGGAGCACATGTGTGTGCTTAGTTTTTAGTTTGAGAGCCAAGGCTTGTTAGCCTTGAAGAGGGCTTAACCTCTTGGTAGAATTAGTGTTGACGTGAAGGATTTTAAAGTTAATTCATGATTCCAATTTGTGGTACTTAAAGTTCATGTTTTGAATACACGTGGTTGCAAGTTCCATGTTTAAGAGTTGAGCACTTGAGGTTGTGATGAGTGCAAAAATATACTTGTGTGGATTAGTTAGTCTTAGTGAAGTTAGGAAATTCTCTCTCCCCCTCTCCTCTCTAGGATTTTAGGATTTTAGGATTAGAGAAGAATTGTGTGATTAGAAAGGGGTTGTTAGTAGAATTAGGAAAATTAGGTAGGAAGATTAGTTAAGGGCTTGAATAATTAGTGAGGTAGTTGGGGATTACAACTACAAAGTTGTGGGTTCATGAAGGAGCTGGGTTTATGAAGGAGCTGGGTTTGTTTAGTTAGAAAGTAAAGAGCTGGGTTGATGAAGGACCTGGGTTTGTTTAGTTAGAAGCTAAGGAGCTGGGTTCATGAAGGAGCTGGGTTTATGAAGGAGCTGGGTTTATAAAGGAGCTGGGTTTGTTTAGTTAGAAGCTAAGAAGCTGGGTTTACGAAGGAGCTGGGTTTATTTAGTTAGAAGCTAAGGAGTTGGGTTCATGAAGGAGTTGGGTTCATGAAGGAGTTGGGTTTATGAAGGAGCTAGTTAAATCCAAGACCACTTGAAGGGTGAACCTTGCACTATGGACTCATCCAAGTCCAAATCCAATACCGCGGAGGAATGTGAGCCCAAACCCACTACTCGGACTACGGACGCTTAAGGGTGGGGGGTTTGGCCTCACATAATTGGTGCGTCCGCCGGGAGCGAAGCGGAAGGTAGTTACAAGACTTGGAGGCGACTAGGAGACTTGGAGGCAACTAGGAAAAATTGGAGACACAAACTTGAGAGAAGGGAAGGAGCACCCGAAACTTGGTAAGTATTCTCTCTTTGGGTTACATTTGAATTCATTGTATTTCAACTATTCCTTGGAATGAATTGCATTGTCAATTACGCAAATTCATTTTTGAGGAAGGAGCGCGGCGAAGGTACGTCCTCAACCTTTTTGGGGATTTGCTAAGAACTTAAAAGGAACCTATAACCGAGTAGCTCATTAAAACATTAGAGGGTAAATTCACCTTAGGACATTGAACTTTGACACTCACCTCGGGGTGAGTCTCAAAGTTTTGGGAGTTGTCATTTCATGCTCTAGATTAAATTAATATTTCACAAAGTTTATGGTGTTGTTACATTGAGTCACGATTGAGGGGAGTGCTAACTCACAGGGGGATGCGATTGCTCAAAGTATGTTTATTTCTTCAAAGTGAACTCATTAACTAATTAAGGAATGCCTTTTGTACTCGTGATTGTTGTTATCCGTTGTAGAGGGTAATTCCCGAATTGTGGATGGTGTGAGAAGTTGAAGGGTGAAGCCTCGACTTTTAACATAATCTACTCGGAAGGTCACCCCCTCACAATCGGTATTGTGGTGAGTGTTAATTTGCGGGAAGGTGCGGAGGTGATGCTCCGACTTAACCAAAAAATTAACATGAACATGCCTATCCCCTATTGGGATTCTTTCACCTAAGTGGGCTTGCAGGTTCTTTTCCTCACCTCCTAAAAAAATTATAACCACACCAAGAGAAGTGAAAATATTAAGAGGGGAATTGCTAGGATTATGTGTGGTCAAGTGAGGGTCGATCGATTCTTATGGAATGCAAGGTAGGACTCGCTCACAAAAACCAAGTTTGATAGTAGGACTAGAGAAATCTACTCGAAAGAGGCGGTCCTCTAAAATCAGTGATAGATTAGAACAAGATAATGTTAGAATAGAGAGTTGTTTGAACGTCGAACCTAGGACTAGGTCAATTCTAGACACCTTAGAACTTGGAGCTCAACTTGAAGAGGAGATCACTCCCTCCAAATTGAGTGGTGAAACTTCTTCGGAAAATTACACACTTAGAGAAGAATTCCCAGTAGAAGTTGATAGGGGATTGTTGAATAGTTCACCGGTCACCATGGCCGAGGAACGGGGGATGGATCCACCACCCATACCCCCAATTCCGCCCATACCTCCTATACCTCCAATAGACCCATTGGTTAGGCCAAGAGGCCTACCAATTGTGGTTCCACAAAATTTAGCGGCGATGGATATGCCATCTCATCTCCCTAAATTTTATGGGACCAAGGATGAGGACCCCTCTCGGCACATGGAACGGTATATCGAACGGTTGGCTAGCTTCCTCATAACCGACCCGGGTTATTGGTTAGTGTGGTTTCCTACCACTCTAGAGGGGGAAGCCTATGAATGGTATCGGGATCATGCCGAGGGACATTTTAGGGGATGGGAACAATTACAAAGGGAGTTTCTTAACGAATTTAGGCCGGAAGTGGGTCAAAGTACCGCATTAAGGGCATTGTCGTCATTGAAGCAAGGAAGGGAGGAAGAAATTTCGGCTTACATTAGGAGGTTTGATTTAGTGTGCACTAGATTTGTGGGTACCATGCTCAACGACGACACGCTAAAGCAATTTTTCATTCAAGGGTTTTTTAAGTCCGGAACTATTAGGGGTGTTCTAGAAAGGAATCCCTTGACCTTGGCGGATGCCAAGCGTGCGGCTAGAGATATTGAAAACTTGGATAAAGATCACGAAAGGCTATGGAGAAGGGAGGATGAATTGATCCCACAATTCATCCCCATACGCCCTAGGGTGGTAGCGGTAGAACCCGCTAAGTATGAGAACCAAATTCCATATGCCATTGTGGACACCGGCCCCCGACCTTTAGCGGTTAGGGAACCGGCACCTCTTTTGGCACTACCGGCCCCTAGAACGGATCCACACTTGGAGGAGGTTGAGAGAAGACTAGGTGCTAGCCAACTAGGATTCCAAGAGGCTATGATAAAACAAATGCAAAGCCTCACGGATCAAATGTCATTAATGATCCGGAGTCAACAACCGGGGCCTCCACCCCCGGTTGAGTCGGGTAGGCATTCTTCCGGATTATGGTGTGTCCAATGTGGCCAACCGGGCCACACGCGTCAATTTTGTAGAAGTGGACAAAACCGTGACCAAAGAGGAAACGGTAACCCACCTCAACAAAATCAATGAGGTCAAGCGCCACCTCACTATGGAAATGGAAGCAATAGAGGACCACAACCTAGAGGGCAAGGTGGCCAAAATTTAGAGAAGAAGGAATTTCATCCCTTTTGTGGAAGGTGGCACGCTCAAGGACAATGTTGGTCCGAAGGTCAAGAGTTTAATTGTAGCAATTGTGGAGGAAGTCATCCCTCGGATACGTGTCGCCAACCGGACAAAATAATTAATGTCCCTTACCCGGTGGCTAATCCACAACAACAAGCAAGGGATAATATGCGAGGTGCTAGGCCACAAGGAGTACCGGCCAATGAACTTAGGCCACCTAACTTATACTATGACCATAGTAATGCTAGGCAAACTTTTCATCCACCGGCGGGCTTGCAAACTACAACCGGTTACATTCCAATACAAAATAGACAAGGAGTTCCACCTAATGGTAGTAACGGGAGACAAGCGCCTCCAACGGATCCGGGACCATCTAACTCCCAAGATGTTAGGTTCATGGATGGAGTGTTGGAGGCCACATGTGATGACATGCTTCCTCTCCCAACGAGAATTGGAGAGGAGCAAAGTCAATGGCCTCCTCACACCAATGCTATTACATATGAGTTAGTGAAGGGTAAGGGTGTGGTTGAAGAAGCACCTGCACTAGCGGTAACTACTAGGGCTAGGAGAGGGGATGCCCCGTTGGAGGTAGGAATAGGAGAGCAAGGAAATTACTCTTCGGATGAAGAGATTAATCTCTCCGAGTTGGATAGGGTAGCTAGAAGAGCTACTAAGGATGTGGAGAGGGAAAATATAATTTTACAAAATAGGGAGAGGACTAATGCGGTACATGACTTGGATAATAGCGATGTGGGTGAATGGGAAGGACCGGGGGTTCCCGTAGACGAATTCGACGTAGTGGGTAATTCTAAGGTGGAAAGATCTACCGGGTACGACTTGTGGGCGGACCTTAGTACACTCAAGGCGGATATTACTTTCGGCCAACTATTGGAAATTTCACCCACGGCAAGGAAAACATTAAAGAAGGGAATGCCGGTACACAAGAGGATGAGGAAGGTGAAAGCTAAAATAGCCGCTAGGATCCAATCACAAGGTGGAAGAGACGTGAAAGCTATAGAAATAGAAGTTGTTATAGTAGATAAGGTGGTTCCTAATGTGCTAGTCGACGGAGGGAGTAGTCTAAATATACTACCGGAGGATACTATGAAAAAATTGGGACTTGGACTCACGGGGCCTTCACCTTTGGTCATAAATATGGCAAATCAAAGTTCGACTACGCCTTTGGGGATGATCAAGGATTGTAGAATGACTACAGGAGGCGAGGAGTACTTGGTCACCTTCCATGTCATTAAAATGCACTCCAACAAGGACACCTTCCCCATTTTGCTAGGTAGGCCTTGGTTGCGGATGGCGAATGCTATGGTCAATTGGGGTGGACCTAAACCATCCATCACTTATGGTCCGGAGGGTAATAGGGTCATAGTGTCCATTGGTTCATTAGAAGGATGGATGAAGAAGGAGATGTATTTGCCATTGGAGAAGGAAATTGATGACTTAAACGAGAATGAGATTGACAAGGCATTGGTGGGAGTCGTCCATCCCGAAGGTCAAAGGGTTGTTATAGATTCGGGCTCGGGAAGTCTAGGTCCTAATTTTTACAATTATGGGGATAATGGGGATTATGCCCAATGGCTAAGGGAGTACCCCGAGTCCGAGGTTGATGTAATGGTTACATTTCACCAAGTAGGCTTAGGGAGTGAATTTCCTAGTGTTAGTTTAGGAGAGGGCTCATTGTTGGAGCCATGTGAGGTGCTCACCGAGGAAGAGTGGGTTAGCGGTGGGTTAACACCTTGGGTAGATGACGTGGAAGAGGGTGAGGTTAGTTTAATTCATGTAGATGGGACTCAAGAGGAGGATGTGATTATTGAGTCATCGAAATTGGAGGAGCCTTTACATTTCAAGACCACGTCTACGGGGATAGTTGTAGGTCAAGATGTGAAAGATTACCCCAATGTGCCTTCCGATTGGTATCGGAACAAAGAGGAACAAGCACATGTGTCGGAAGCGGATTGGCGGTACGTGGATGTGAAATTAAAGAATGGAAAAACCCGACAAATGAAGATGGGTTCCAAATTGGGGGAGAAAGAGGTTAGGGAGTATAGCAATTTGGTGGATGAGTTTAGTGATACTTTTGCATGGTCCTACGATGAGCTTAAGGGAATTCCTAGGGAAATGGTAGAGCACCGGATTCCTTTAATTCCGGGGGCGAGGCCAATTAGACAAAAGGAGAGGAGGATGAATCCTCAATTGCAATTGTTGGTGAAAGCGGAATTGGAAAGGTTATTGAAGGCCGGGTTTATCAAGCCGGTGGAAATCACGGATTGGGTTTCTCCTATGGTCTTAGTAAAGAAAAAAAATGGGAAATTAAGGGTTTGTGTCGACTATAGGAAATTGAATTCGTGCACACAAAATGATCACTTCCCCTTACCTTTTATCACCTTGTTGCTTGAGGAGGTTGGAGGTCATTCGCGATATACCTTTATGGATGGGTATGCGGGTTATAATCAAATTTCCATAGCCCTCCAAGATATCCATAAAACGGCTTTTACTACACCTTGGGGTACTTTTGTGTGGGTAGTGATGCCATTTGGGTTATGTAATGCCCCGGCTACTTTCCAACGATTAGTAATGTATATCTTCACCGACTTGTTGTTCAAATCCATGACCGTCTTTGTGGACGATTTTAGCACACAAAGTAATGTGGACGATCACCTACATTGTGTTAGGGAGGCATTGGTTAGGTGTAGGAAGATGAGGTTAGCATTGAACCCGGATAAGACATTTTTGGGAGTGAATAAGGGAGTGTTGTTGGGTTATGTTGTTAGTGAGAAAGGTAGAGAACCCAATCCGGATAAGATTGCGGCCATAAGCGACTTGGCAACTCCAACCAATTCCAAGGGGATCTCTAAGTTGTTAGGACATGTGGGATGGTACCGGGAACTTATTCCTAATTTTTCAAAGATAGCGGTGCCCATTATCCATTTGCTCAAAAAGGATGTCAAATTCGAGTGGACGGATGCTTGTCAAAAAGCCTTTGAGGAATTGCGGGATAGGTTGAGCACCTATCCGGTGTTGATACCACCCAATTGGGGTAAACCTTTTCACGTCTATTGTGATGCTAGTAATGTGGCAATAGGGAGTGCGCTTTGTCAAGCAACGGGAGAAAAAGAGAAGGATCAACCTATAGCTTATGCGAGTAAGCAATTGACCCCCGCCGAAAGAAACTACTCTACAACGGAGAGGGAGTGCCTAGCCATGGTGTTTTCCGTTAAAAAGTTTAGGCATTACCTCATGTGCAACCCGGTTGTATTTTTTGTTGACCACATGGCTATCAAGTGTCTAGTTAACAAGGCGGAGTTAAGTGGTAGGTTAGCTAGGTGGGTTTTGTTATTAGAAGAATTCGACTACACGGTGGAATATAAACCGGGTCGTATGCATTTACAAGCGGACCACTTGTCTAGGTTGTCGGAGGAGATAGGAAAAAATCCGGTAAATGATATGTTAGTAGATGATAGCCTCTTTGTGGTCACTTCTACACCGGAGTGGTATGCGGGCATAGTGGAATTTCTAACAACCCACAAGTTGCCCAAAGAGTGGACAAAAGAAGAGAGAAGGAAGGTGAGGGTAAATAGTAGGCAATTTGTTGTAGTGGGCCATAGGTTGTTTAGAAGGGGGTCCGATGGTATTTTACGACGATGCGTGTCAAAAACGGAGGTTGAAGCGATTTTAATCACTTGCCACGATAGCGCTTGCGGCGGTCACTTCTCGGGTCAACTCACCGGGCAAAAAATACTTAGAGCGGGCTACTTTTGGCCTACACTATTTAAGGACGCCCATGACTATGTAAGGAAATGCGACGCTTGCCAACAGTATGCCCGAAACGACCTTAGAATGGAGATGCCTTTACATGTATCATTACCCTTAATTCCTTTCGAAAAATGGGGCATCGACTATGTGGGTGAGGTCCATCCCCAATCTTCAAAAGGAATGAAATATATTGTGGTGGCAACCGAGTACCTCACCAAGTGGGCGGAAGCCAAAGCGGTGAAGACCGACACGGCGGAACACGCGGCAACATTTATGTACGAAAACATAATTTCGCGGTTCGGGGTGCCGAAGATCCTAGTAAGCGATAGGGGTACTCACTTTTTGAATGACTTGATTCGAGAGATGACAGAGAAATTTAAAATTGATCACCGGAAGACTACTCCCTACCATCCACAAACCAATGGACAAACGGAAAGGGTTAACGGAATTTTGGTGAGTATACTACGCAAGACGGTTATAGACTCGAAGCGGGATTGGGATACGAAACTAACGGCGGCACTTTGGGCATACCGTACAACCTATAAGGTAACTACGCGTGCTACACCATTTTCCTTAGTCTATGGTCTTGAAGCGACACTACCAATCGAATATGAAGTCGAGTCACTTAGGGTGGCCGTGAGTACGAGACTTACCGAAAGTCAATCTTTACGAAATCGACTAACCGATTTGGAAGCACTTGACGAAGGGAGGAGAATGGCGGCTCAACATATTGAGGCAATCCAAAGAAGGAGAAAGATTACTTTCGACAAACATAAGAGAAGGGCCCTAACACCGGGAATGATGGTCATGATTCAAGACGCACGAAAGCTTGAATTTCCGGCGAAATTCGATGCAATATGGTTAGGACCTTACCTTGTCTATGAGGTCTTTCCTAATAATTCAATTCAATTGGAAACGTTGAATGGTGAGCTCTTTCCTACCCGTACATCGGGAAGTAGATGTAAGGAGTACCGAGCTTGACTAGGCAACTTACCCTTGGAGCAAGAGATGTTTGGATTCATCCCCCGATGGTCGTCAATTATGTGAGCCCAAAAGGGTGCCCACATTTAGTCTTAGACCCTTGAAACGTTAGTTGATGCACTTTGAAGTAGCATGTTACTTCACAAAAATATAAAAAGAGTGAAATGTTAGTCTTAGAAGTACCATGTTGTAAGAGGCTAGGATGTGAGTTGTTATTGTGTTTTTACCTTCGGAAGGATTTGAGTGAATGAGGATAGGTAAGGAGAACTTGGATTGAGTAGTTAGTGAGTAGGCTAGTACAAATGGATGGAGACAACCAAAGTGACTCAAGAGGCAAGTGCATTCGAATTGGGATGAATGGAGGATCACATGGAGCGCACAAGTGGACCACCTCATCATGGCCACTTAATGGGGAAGGTCCAAGGAAGAATGCAAGGTGGAGGATAAGCAAATTCTCAAAGCACCAATCAAATCACGAGTTAAGCATCGTGGTTTGAATTAAGTGGTGAGCAACGATTTGGGAAAGTAAGGGGAGAAAGTTATGGCGGCGGAAAGCGAAGGAGGCTAAGTTTGGGTTGAAGCATCCCAAGTTTGGTAAAGTGTGGTAGGTAGAAAGCCAAGGCTAGTTAAATGTTCGAATTAGGATCCTTGTTGATCATTTGAGGGAGGAAGGCTTAGAAGATAGGATTGGCGCCTACTAAGTAGGAGAAAATCTCAAGGGCTTATCGTGAGCCTTGAGGGTGCTCACCCCCTCAAGCTTACTATATAATCCCTCATTCTTCCCTCACTCATCCTCTCTTTCCTTTGTGCTCCAAGGCACCCCACGAGTTATAAGTGTGGGTGTGGGAAGCCATATTGGAGCACATGTGTGTGCTTAGTTTTTAGTTTGAGAGCCAAGGCTTGTTAGCCTTGAAGAGGGCTTAACCTCTTGGTAGAATTAGTGTTGACGTGAAGGATTTTAAAGTTAATTCATGATTCCAATTTGTGGTACTTAAAGTTCATGTTTTGAATACACGTGGTTGCAAGTTCCATGTTTAAGAGTTGAGCACTTGAGGTTGTGATGAGTGCAAAAATATACTTGTGTGGATTAGTTAGTCTTAGTGAAGTTAGGAAATTCTCTCTCCCCCTCTCCTCTCTAGGATTTTAGGATTTTAGGATTAGAGAAGAATTGTGTGATTAGAAAGGGGTTGTTAGTAGAATTAGGAAAATTAGGTAGGAAGATTAGTTAAGGGCTTGAATAATTAGTGAGGTAGTTGGGGATTACAACTACAAAGTTGTGGGTTCATGAAGGAGCTGGGTTTATGAAGGAGCTGGGTTTGTTTAGTTAGAAAGTAAAGAGCTGGGTTGATGAAGGACCTGGGTTTGTTTAGTTAGAAGCTAAGGAGCTGGGTTCATGAAGGAGCTGGGTTTATGAAGGAGCTGGGTTTATAAAGGAGCTGGGTTTGTTTAGTTAGAAGCTAAGAAGCTGGGTTTACGAAGGAGCTGGGTTTATTTAGTTAGAAGCTAAGGAGTTGGGTTCATGAAGGAGTTGGGTTCATGAAGGAGTTGGGTTTATGAAGGAGCTAGTTAAATCCAAGACCACTTGAAGGGTGAACCTTGCACTATGGACTCATCCAAGTCCAAATCCAATACCGCGGAGGAATGTGAGCCCAAACCCACTACTCGGACTACGGACGCTTAAGGGTGGGGGGTTTGGCCTCACAACCATACACTTCATGGTAATTAGTGCATGCTCTAAGGTGTTTGTAGAGTGATAGCAAAAGATTATATGCAAACACATGTTGTAAGCATAACATTACTCATCCCTATGGTTGGTTTTGATTCTATTTGCAACATTTGACATGAGCTTCCACCGTCTTACCTTTATGAGAAGAAACTTAGACAATAGGAAGAAACGATATCTGTATGAATATTTTGAATAGTGCCAGTATTTTTAGTGAATACTATAAGGATGAGCAATGCTTCCTAGATACTATGGTGGCGCTAATTTCACAGTGTAGAGAATTTTATTATCACCTTCACTAATTTCCAACACGCATTCCTAGTCCTCCCTCACTAATTGGGATAGTTATTGTATTGTCTCACTATTGAACCTCAAAAGCCTTGGGCCATTCCCAGTGCGGGTTGGAAGAAAATGGCTAGAGATTCGTGGTGTCTAGGAAACTCACTTTATCCATCTCCAAGGTGAAAACCAAATGCATTATATTATAGTGGGTAATTTAATGCTTTTAGGTTGCTTGATATTGATAAATAACATTAGAGACCCATAATTAGTGTAGGGGTTGGAATTGGAATGAATCGGCCCTCAACCTTGTAGGGGACTTGTTTTTACTAGAGCTCCTTTGCCCCCAACGGATGAATTTACATAGACACCATGAATCCCAAGCCAGAGAAAACACAACGTGAGGCTAGGGCTTCCAAAGCCCTTTGACCCCAACTATTGAGTCCCATACGGAGGGACATGAGCCTCATTCGCCTTTGGAAGACAAGTAAGAAGGGTATTTTGGTTTCTTGCTACCGGGGCAAAAGTCTCCGTTAGCTATCAAGTGGGAGAGAGAGGGAATTATCACATGTGAACGTGATTCTCTCCCATTCAACATAAATACTTGACCCCCCCTATAAGTTTGTGGGTCAATTCATCTTAATTGACTTAGACTAGACTAATTTGAGGTCTTTGCAACTAAGTATGATGTCAAATCAACTACAAATAATAATCTCTAAGTTGTATATTATTTTCAGGGCTTTTATGTTGGATAAGCGAGAGGGCCCCATCCCTCCCCATCGTCGCGTCCCCGTTGGGCTCCCAAAGGAAGAAATTTGTCGTTGGTTTGATAGAGTTGATTATCATCATATCAATAACAAAGTTAGTTGGTGTCTTTTAGTATAGGGACTGCGATAGCATGCCATAGTAAAGCAGTCCACCAAATCGTACATACGCTCCAATCAAATAAACACACGAAATACTACACACTCATAAATGCAGGAAACCAAAACTCTAGACCACAAGACAACATAGTCCCACAATGGCTACTCCAATGCACATGCCCACTACACCATGCACATGCCTAGCTAGACTTAGATTGGACATACAATGCGTACTAGGCACTCCCATAGACAACCAATCCCCCCTAACGCCAACCTCACCAAACGCCATACAATTCATTGAATTCACCTATTGCCACGACAAATTCCCAAATACTTCACACAATGACAAAGCCGCTAAATACAACCCGCTCATACAAACACTTAGAACAACCGGTTGGCAAGTCAACCCTCTCATCACCATCACAGCAGGTGTTAGAGGGGCTATTCACAAGCAACCAATGAAAGACTTAGAAAAACTCATAATACCCAAAATAAAGATCAAAACACTTATGAAACATCTACACCAAATTGCCATTAAATACCTCACATACCTAATACTAAACAAAAGGAAACTAGACAACAAACAACCCCCCGTAGACCTCCCCTAGATGTTAGGTACTGCGTTTTTTTTCTCGAAAACTAAAGGAGCCCACCTTCCGAGAGGGAGGAAGTACCCTTACGGTGACACTTGGTCAAACATGAACACAATATAGAGGAACATGCTCCCATTGACGTCGGTGTATGAACCAAACCTTGACGTTACTTTTATTTTATTTTATTTTATGTCTTCTAGTGGGCTCACATCCCTTACAGGTTAGGGCTATGGTTAGCCCCCCCCCCCCCAAATATGCATTACAAAGGATGTGGGTTCAAATCCCTCCACCTACACACATGCGCACGTAACATTGAGGTACCATTTCTACACAATTGTTTCCATATCTAAGCACCTTCCATTCCTTTTTGTGGGAAAAATGATTTCTTTGGTTTTGTTCTAAATTCTACAATATTGTGTCTTTGTAACACTACTACATTTGGTAATTACTAGGTTTATTTATCCGTGACAACTATGGGCTCCTTTCATGAGGGGCACCATGGTCATGTAATCCCATGCCTTGCTATGGCAATACATTAAGAACTACTATGATAAACTAATGTTAGGTGGTAATATTACCTTATCAGTTTATGTAAGATTGGCAGTATTTCAGTGTTACGTTGTAACAGTTAACCAAGGTTGCAATGTTCCATTGTAATCGTTGTTGGTATTCCCATTTGTTTGTTACACATTTGCGATGGTAAAGAACAAGGTGAGGGTGTATTTTGATGTTCCCCACAACATTTCCGAAAGGAACACTACAACACACTTTCTTCTTCTTCTTCCTTTGTTGCTTCTTTATTTTGTTTTTTTTTTGTTTTTTTTTGAAGAGAGACGTTTACATCAACTCCAACAAGAATAGGTACACTAAATATGATAGTTAGTGTGACTTACTATTTAGAATTATGCAATATTGTAATTGTTTACTGTACATCTCATTTTTTTTTACCAACAAAGGTTGAATTAGTTTGTTTGGACATTATAGAACATTAACATCTTTACTCGGTAAAATATACATTAATGATAAAAATATATAGGAATGTGTAACTCCGAATAATAAGTGACACCAAAGGTCATATTGAGTGTAGTTAGCATTGCTGGTATGGACTTTGGGAGGGAAAGGATGTAATTTTGAATCCCTCCACCAAGTAACATCAAAATACCATTTTGACACAAAAGTTTCCATTTCTAAGCATCTCTAGCTCTTTTTGGAAAAAGAAAACTAATTGACTAGGTTTTGCACCCTATTTGGGAAGAAAAACATTAAAGCATTCAAACGTTGTACATAACATTATTCAGATCCATAACAATGTTATGTGGGACCGACAATATTCTGCAAAATATTCCATCATTCAGGCTGAATGTGAAGAATATTCTACAAAATATTGTCAGTCCCACATAACACTGTTATGGATCTTAATAATGTTATGTAGCATTAAAACATTTAAACCATGGATGTGGTCATGACTAGGTCTATATACCCAAGGTGCACCATTGGGCTCCTTTCTTGAAGGGTACCATGGGCATGTCATCCCATGCCTCAGTATGGCAATGCATTAACAACCACTCATGGTAAACCAGGGTTGGCAGCGTGCGATTTTTTACAGTTGGGATTTTCTAGGTTTTTTTAAAAAAACCTAATCATCTAAGGTCTAGCAAAATCCGGTTTCATTCGGGTTTTTTGCATTGAAAATAAAAAAATCCAATGCATCAGTCGAAAAAAATTGGGGGTTTCCCACCCTTGATGATAATTGCCGGCTGTAATACACATGGCGGCAACTGGAATACAACCATGGTTTTATTCGCATAAATTAGGTTTTTTGCATTAAAACCAAAAACCCAATGCATCGGCCGGAAAAAGTTGGATTTTTTCCACCCTTGTGGTAAACTACGCTTGCATGGACTATGTGCTCAAAATGTATTATCCTTGCAGGCTTCATAATCTAGACAATTGGGAGGGCCCATGTGACCACTTACAAAACAAACAAAAAAACTATCGTGGCCTCCTCTAACATTTGCATCTCAACTTCAATTTTGAAACTTGAATCGACAATCTTCGTGATTCCGACTGGATTAGACCATTCCCAATTTAATCCAAGGGCCATATGTGTTTGTGGAGTTGGAAGTGCCTATAGCAAGACCATGTAAGGTAAGTGCGCCAATGACCGAACGCAACCCACGGACCACACACCCACTGCACAAATTTCATTCATGAGAACTCCCGAGGGAACTTCGGTACCATCAATATTAGGTGTTGTATTACAGGTACCGCACGGTGTGCGGTGAAGGGCTCAATAAGCTTTTGAGATCCACCTGTGTATGTTTGGATTCAATTTGTAATAGCTTTCACAAATCATAATATCTTTTAATTTTATTTTTTATAGGAGAATCTTCACTTCACAATCAACAATCCTTCAAAATTTTAAACTATTTAAGCTTGTAAATTATTATTTACAAGGATTTGAAGATTGACCGTGCGGTCATTGGCACACTTACCTTACCTGACAAATAATAAGTCTATGCTTGACATCAAAAGATTGGTTTCTCAACCTTGAAGAGGTTACATGCACCCAAACTTATTCCAATGTCAAAGTACGCAGGTATTGTGGCCCACACCAGACACTGAAATTAATGCACCATACTCACAATGCATAGTTTGGGATCATTGTATATAAGTAGGGTAGATGGTGCTAGGCTAATTCCCCACCCAATACCAACACCTTGAAATCTTACAGAGTTAGTACATAATGATTCCGAGAATGTCCACCACCTTAACACCATGTTTCCTTGTTGGTTTTGGATCATCTACCAGTAAATTTTTGAAGCTTTATAACTATTACATATGGAATTCAAATAAGACATACTTGGACGCATTGCAATCCCTATCAATTGCTAACATAAATCATATAATTTTGTCCATCCAACAATCTCTCTCTTAGAGCTGCCACACCGGGGGGTGCATCTGCATCCAGCTCGCGCTCTGCATCCAGCCAGCTGGGGGCCTTTGGGACGGTGTCCCTAGTGCCCCGGCTTCTACCCTGGATGGCCGGAGGATGTTCCGCGGGGGCCCGCACCAGCCGGGCTGGCTGGGCCTCGACTGCACCCCCCGGTGTGGCTACTGTATCTCTCACACACACATATCATGTAATAAAAGAGAATGCTCTCGGCACTCAAAGTGACGGTTTTAGCACCATCTACCCTAGTGGCCAAATAGGAGTTATTTCTTCATTGGATAGGTTGGCTACCTACCATATTCTAGGTGCATGTGGCTCTCAAAAAGCTAGGTGGGGTGAGATTCAAGCAGGCCACATACATACGGCTCAAAGACTCCATTCCCTTGAGACAACTACTTGGGTCATCAAAGATAATCATTCAATACAGTTCTTCTAAACGGTGGCCATGTGTCCACCCCTTATTGGCTGTGGCTTGGTCGTTAAAGTTTCTGTTTCCTCCGTTGCTGAGATAGATAGCACATGGTGGAATGACAAAGGACGATATGCTACCGAATCTAGACCCAGTCATAGGAGAAAAGAAATTTCCTTTTGTATATTTAACAGGCCGCAGCAGTTCCCAAACCCTAAACTCCATCTCATTGTACGGCCCCTTGAAGCAAAGGGGCCCTGCACAAATGACATCCTTAAGTAGTGACCTTATGCTTTTTAACAGCTTTTTGAGCCCAAAAACTGTGGATCTTGGAACATTATTAAGGGTTGTGTTCGTTTTGGGGGCTTTGGAAATAAAACCATGGGATGCTAGGAGGTTTGTTTAAATATGGGTCATCTTGTGCAAGGTTTGTGCATATCATGGTCATATGTTTAGGGCCCACTTGAACGAACACACACTACTTAATAATGTTATGTCTCATTGGGACTTTATCTAAAAGGTCACGAACAAAGTTTTAGAAAGCTCAAGTGGTTGCGTGCATTGTCTCCTTTGCCAAAATATAAAATTACTTTGGTGATCTTTACCACATGTATACAAGGGAAGATGTGGCGGTGAGGGGCCTCTACTCGGCTTGTTGCCCCCATTGCACCATACCTCAAGATCCATTGAGCAAGAAAATGAGCAAAAAAATATATTTGTCAAAAACTCAACAATATCATAGCATTAGTTAGTTGTGTTAGCCTGCACCTATTTCCAAATCTATAGCGGTCAATAAAAAATAAAATGGCTTGACACGTTTAACCGGAGGGCCATAGAGGAAACTGCTAAGTAAAAGTTGTCGAGAAGAGTGCAAGTGCGTGCTAGTGTGGGGCTTGGAAGGCAAGGGTTTAGCATGTCTTTGCAGGTCGGTAGTAGGACCAGTGCGTTCACATGTACAAACTGGTAGGTAGGAACTGGTTATAGGCAAGTCACTAATAACTGAAGCCGCCAAGAGCATCATTCTCTATAAGTGGACAATGAAGGCAATGGAACTGGGCAAATGTGACCTCCAGCTTATCCTTAGGTACAGATTGGCTAGATTTAACTTGCAAAGAGGAAGAAGTTGGGGGTTCAACTTGGATTGGTTCACAAGTATGCAACACCAAGGCTACTCTAGGTCTAAGGTTTGGGGTCATATCAACAAAGCTTGGAAAACAATGGCTAAAGGCATGTACCAACTCCCCCCCCTTCGCACTATGATGGTATTAATTCATTCTAATCTATGGTGTTTAGTAGGCCTTGAACTCATCGATAATGGTTTTACCTATGCTAGGGCCCACGAACTCTACCGCAAAGGGATCTAGTGTGTTGGTGACATTTGGGATGGCGCGAACCTTACTTTCATCTCGTGGAACGAGGCACGTACTAAGTTCAATCTCACCCTCTTAGATATGGATGATTGGACCTTACTTACCACCAAAATCATGGACCTTTGGAGGCATAGGCTTGAGGATGATCCGTTTGTTACCCATATGGGACAACGGGTTGGATTCTACATTGAAGGCGCAGAGGATCCGGCCTTTGTTCTCCAGTGCTTGGCTGAATTTACTCCCTCATGTGTGCACCAACATCACCTTTCTTTGCCTCTTCTAGATAAGTGTTTTACAATGGGCACATACTTTAGATGCCTTAGTGAATGGGAGATACCTACAAGCGATATGACATGTTTCTTCCACCATGTTAAATTCATTCATACCACTAGAGGATAGAAGAAAGAGGAAAGACCTTCTTCTATGGCAAAATCGCCATGCTCGGATGGGATTTGGACCGTTGGAGGTGGGCCGATGGTTTTCGTTTTCTTAACTATACTACGAAGCTTGGCAGAGATTCAGTTATTAACCCTTAAATGACGGAGAGGCCCTCTCATGGCCTTGTTGACCCTAAACTATTTGACCATAAGATAGCGTCAAAACATGTCGGAATTGCAAAAAAATTTCCCCAAAATGTGTATCTCAAACTTCCATATCTAAATATATATGCCGATCGCACTAAAAGAATGACATGGAGGTCTAAAATGGGGTAAACAGAGGCTGATAGGAGAGGCCCTCTCACCCCCCCCCCTTGACCTTTAAGGGTTAACATGATTCCGGACACAACTTGAGCAACGGACAAATGACAAGGTTATTTCCTAGGGAACTATTGGTTCTATTGGTCACAAGTTTGGGATCTTGCGCACTCTAGCAAAGAGGTTGTTTTTTATGTGGTTCATTTGGCACAAGGCAATCGCAGTTAATGGGTGGAGAGCATGCATCACTTCAACCTCCATCTCCAAGTAGTGTATTTTTTTGCCTTCTCAACACAAGTGAATCAATTAAGTATAAAATTTGGGAAAACATCCAAGCCCAAAGAACATGGAGGTGGGTTGCTTTCATCATGCACGAGCTTTGTGGGGGCAATTATGATAGTTTCTATTGGAAATAAGCTCTCTTTGGGGAAAGGATTCCCAAGGATTTTGTTAAGAAAATCAAGCTTTGGCACCTTCTCTAGGGCATTAATCTTTTGGACAATTTGGATCAAGTGTAATAATAGGGTGTTTAGTCATGAACAATGCCATGAGTCCAAAGTTAAACACCTTATTTGGGATGATCTCGTTATGTATGCCAAGAGAGAGAGAGAGAGAGAGAGAGAGAGAGAGAGAGAGAGAGAGAGAGAGAGAGAGAGTTTATTAGGATTAGTGCCTATTCGGCGGAGGCTCTCCTTAAAGGCTTCAACCATACTTGGGGGATGTGAGCCAAATTTTGGGTTTCATTGCAAGCATTTAAGTGACAATTAGATGGAATTTGTAGTTAGATGGATGAAAGTAGCGAACTAAAGATGAAAGTAGGCGGTGAGAACTATAAGCACAAGGGAAAGGGGGGGGGGGATGTGGACTATCATGGAGTGGTGAGCGGTGAGCGGTAACTTGTGAGAGATGAGGTTGGCAAAATGTTTGGAGATACACCCACTAATATCCTATAACCCGCGGTACTTTGGCATAATAATAATATCTTTGTTTATAATGGTATGATTGGGAAGTTCACACAAAGTGCAATCAACCTAATGAATGCCTTACTTTACTCTTAAATTCAACAATTGCAAGCTTGGCATGAGGGTTTGGAAATGATTTTCAACATTGTCATCATATTCAAATTCAATTTCTTTAAAATAAAAAAATGCAAGCACATTCCAAGTATCGAGCATGCTCTAGACTATATTTTTAGAATTCACATAGGTTTGAGAAATGAATTGATGGAGGCATTGTGGAAAACTTAGAAATTGGAGTTTTTGGGCATAGATGGAAGTATAAGAGGAAATTACTCAAACATATCAATGTCCACAAAGTAATGAGCACATTCAACCTAGTCAATGTAGAATCATGAATAGAGGCTCTGTAAATACCCCTATTGTCTTCATTCCCTTCTCCTCCTCTCTGTCACTAACACGTCGAATACACTCCTCCGCCTCAACATCTAAGAATGACAAGATGCAACGATCATAACCCAACTACCTACTACGATGTGATGGTGTTGAGATTGGATCCACAACCTTTGTGACCACATGTAATGGGATAATTGTGCAAGTGGGAGGGGACATCACATTTTTCACTTTAAAAAAACAAAAGTCAAGTTAGCATTCATTATCGGAGAATATCATGGTGAATGACTTCAAAATCGAACAAAACATGGACCAAATGGCAAACTTACGTACTCCATTGGAATTTCGTGAATAATTTATGAATAGGGTCCTCATCATCATTGAGGGAGATCATCTTCACCATTGAGCCACCACTATGAGGTGAGGATGTAGTATTGTATGATGATGCCAAGATGACATTGACTATGGCAAAGTCTCTCTTGAATGCGATGAAGTAGTGCTCCTACACCAACAAGAATGAATAAATACACTTCCTTCCCTGGTAGTGTATGGACTCAAGGGCACCCTCAATAGGTTATGATGGAAAGGTGTACCTATAACAATGTTTGCAGCAAAACAAACACCTAGCCACCACTCGTGATGCCTATACTGCGATATGCCCCCCCCCCCGAGACAAAATGTGGCCAACAAGTGGATGGTTAGACACATCTCCACCAGAAGAATATAACTTAAAATAATCATTGGCCCCATCTAGTGCATCTCATAACATTATTCAAATTCATAACAATGTTCAGACTGAATGTGGGAAATATCCAGGAGTATTTTGTGCAATATTGTCAATCCCACAAAACATTGTTATGGATCTGAATAATGTTATGCTTGTTCGGGATCTTGGTATGGTGTAGGTGGCGAACTTGTGTAGTGGCCCGGCTCTTGTTCCAGAGTGTGGTGGCCATCGCTGTAGAATGCAGATGGACCTTGCCGGGGTAAAGATCTTGTACGCTCATAAGGAGGGGATGCATGGTGTTCCTAGTCCTTGTGACCAATGGGCTATGTGGGGCATTATTTCTTGATCTCCACTCGGGTTGCGCTAGTTCGCCGTGTTTGGTTGTTTTTTGGTTACTCTCTTGCAATTGAATTTTCAATTTGTGTCAAAAAGAAAAGAAAAGAAAAAAAGACCAATGGGCTATGTGTCCAAGTCAATAGTATGAGCAACAATGTCATCTTGCATCGGCCACAATGGCGAAGGTAATGAATAGGAATCGCAACCGGAGGGGGGTCATCCTCGGGAGAACTCAAATCCAATTGAAACTCATGACCACATGAGAAACCCTAGGGGGTGGACTCTTCATTGGAAACCTAAATGACGTGCATGGATCATTATGAAAAACCAATGTATACATACTAACATGCACGATAGAAAATTGATTCTTATATTTCAAACTGAGCTTTTCACTTTAATGTGATAAATGGCTCCACTACATATACAAGATATAAATCATGAATTAAATACACCTTTATTACATATGAAATCCAATTTCACTTTCCAAAGAGAAAATCATTGAACATTTTTTCAACGATATAATAACACTATATTCGTTAATTGGAGACTTTTGAAAGTCTCAAAATAAAATATGCCCATAGTTTGGGATGCCAATATTGTGAGCACGCGGAACATTGGGAACATCGGGAACATCGGGAACATGACGGTTTGCAACTTTGCACGCAAAGAATATGCACAACACTAAAATAGTAAGTCTTTAAATCATAATCAAAACATGAACTATAAGTGGAAAATAACAATCAAATCCCAAAAACAAATATTTTTATGTCCTTATAAAGTTTAAGGTGCGCATCCCGTATATAAGGGTCTTATGGAATTGGATGGCACATCCCAAACGTATGTATAAATTTGAATGTAGCTGCAATAAAACCAATTCTACAAAGTGCCCTTATTTTCCACATGGCCTTCAACCTACGTTATGTTTCCCCATCTCCATCTTCCGCTTCATATCCATTATCGGCATCATTTTCCGCAGCTGCAATACGTACCAAGTTGTCTTTGGCAAAATCTATATGTTTTTGGGGGATGGTCATTGTTTCCGATTTGGAACCCTTGCGCGGCTTCCAAGCACTAAGGATGGTATCCGTGTTTATCCAAACCGGTGCGTACGCGGAGTCAACTGTCCACTTGAAACCCTTTTTGGTGTCCCAACCTAAATAGGTGCGGAGCACGTTCTGGTCTTTGGTGCTCGGACGGCAATATTCTACTTCAATTTGACGAAAGTTGGGGCTAGTTCTAACAAAATTGGATGAAGACAATGCTTTCACCAGCCAAATTGGTTTGGGGTGCTCCTCATCTCCTGCTCGTACGAGAGGGAAGCTAAGACATGAGCTATGAGCGGTGAGCAGTAACATATGAGCAGTGAGCAGTAACACATGAGCAGTGAGCGGTAACATGTGAGTGATGACACCATATTTAGTAACTATGCACGATTGTAGGGTCCATACTCTAAATTTGGCAATATTTTTATTGTATTTTTTAATTGTAAAATACTAATATTTTGAATGAACAACAATAAAGGAGGCCTATTACCATGGATACTTAAAAAAACTATCAGTCCATTGCTGATTCTTATTATAAAATTCCACACCAATACATGTCACGTATTGACATTTTCAAGCATGCGGTTGAACACAACACTTGGAACATTACTCACACTCTACAACACCGGCAAGTTCAAGTAGTCGCATGACCTCATTGTAGGCATACGTTGGAGAGTGAATAAACTTGTCATTGTCGTAATCCACCTTGCATAGAAATCTAAACACATAATAAAGATGTTTGCAGTGCACCCATTTCCCTTTCTTTCCCAAAGCCTGAGATGACATTTTTGTGAAGTCCGGGCACGTGCAATGCAGGATGTTGCCAATTGTGATACGGTATGAGATGTCCTCCTTGGAGACAATGTTGATTATCACTCCAAATCCTGGATATGGAATGGCAGTCACTCCAACAACATAGTAACCGTCCATGAGTCCGGCGCTCTCCCATTTGTTTTTGTGATCTGCTGTGGGTGCTGTTGGATTGCGACGCATTGTCTTTGAGAATCTAGAAGATGGGTGGGTGTCCGGGTTTGGGGGCACACAAAAATGCGACCGAGGGATCGGGAGTATCGCAATTGTTGAAAGCATGCGACGTGGAGAAAGGGCTTCCCTCTGCTGCAATTGGAATCCGGCGTCTTCGAGCGCCAACACCTCCTCCCTCGAGAGATTGGTACCTATCTTCACCGGCCATGTGTTGGGTATTATAGGCCAATCCAAAACGTTTTTTTTTGTTGCCGCTCACACAACGCTTGATGTCGTCAGGGCAAAACCAAAATTCGTGCTCCACATTGTTGGTGGAACGAAACTCCTTCTTCAACCCTTTGTAAGTTGGAGCAGGAGTGCCATGTTTTCCAATGTTGATTTTTGCATTGCATAAAGAACCTGTATTGGCTTGCATTGCCCAACATCTTTTGGCCGAGTTTGGGGGCAATCTAGCAATGTGCCACTGAGAAGCATGGCAGTTAGTCTCTAACACGGATGTGGTATGAGCCACACCATGCTCTCCAGAATTCAAGGATTCTTCAACGCATGCTCTTTTAGCCCGGCGAGTGTTAGGGCGAGGAATGGAGTAGTTCACTTTGTCGGGTCGATGTGAGTCGCAATCGGCTCCGGGTGGCAAATTAAGCTTTCGTTTGGTGGACCCAAACAACTCCGATCCCTCCAAAGCACAATTCCTAGTGTTAAGATCTTCTGCCCCCGGATAAGACTTCATGGCATCTGCTAGCAGCTTAGGATCTCCACATATGGCAGCAACCTTCAATTTCAAGGTAGCTGAATCAGGGCCTTTACCAGTGGAACCCCCTTTCAACCATGACCTATAATTTGCAATTTGCATGAACGCACGGATCAAATCGTCCACTGTTGCTTCGTAGAGACAAGTCATCTTGTTGCCGGATTGTTGGAGCCACTTGTTGTGCACCGTCTCTGCAAGATTACACGTTGGCATTTCCGCACGTTCATCTATTGTCATATCCTGCAAACATCATAGTTGTAAATTTTAGTAGATTGTACATATTTTTTAGATGTTCAAAATAAATTAACATTCAAGAGCACAATTTAGCAATACACTTACAATAAGCATATGACCACCCCATTGCCTGTAACGAAAGTGCCAGAATCCCAACCACTCGGAGAGACCGATAATGCCTTCTTCAGTGGCAGCTCCAGATGACAACCACCATGAACGAAGCACATGATATTTAGTCTCAGCTTCGTCCATTGTCTTCGCGTTTTTGTAATCCTTGCATATTTGCTTGTGCTGAAATTGCAAGGATGGTTTGATATACTTTTGCGTCACCTTATCCAAACTTGCAGACCAATGGAAAAGACATGTGCGTTCACGATCGACCATGGGTAGACGTGGGTCACCGCCCCCGTAGATCTTCCTCACTGCATTCCAATTAGCCTGAGCACTGTCTGCCATGAAACCCTTGAAGTTTACCTTTGGCACTCCATTTTCCGCCATGATAGAATTCAAGTTTTCCCAAAAGAGTGTTTGTGCTATACCATCTTCAGATTGCATGTCACAACACGCAATCGTCAACACCTTACAATATTTGCTATCGTACACATGACATGCCAAGGTAGTCCAATCCTTCAAACGTTTGACATGGTCAAACATTATCCATGAATTCTCCATGTCCCCTCCGACTTGCATACGCTTCACAAGATCCACACCACTCCCTGGAAGATCTACTGACATTTTGAAAACAAACACTTTATCTTTGGACTGTCCTGGGAACCTACTATCATGAATGTATTTGAAACCTGAATGGTCTTTGAGCGCCATTATACTATCCATCGTACCCATTCCACTACGAACAAAACGCTTCGAACCTGACACAAAGTTACGACAATTTGGAGAGGCAAAAGTACTGAATTTATCCATAACCACCTCTAATGACGACCCTGCCAAAAGATGGCCTTCACCATTTGATGGAGATTTTAGAAGGTAGTCTGCCAAGAATTGTTTGCTCGCTGCCATTACTATAGCAGAGTTCTTGGCAGTAGGTGTTTTCATGACCTCTTGAGCAACGCATTTGTAAGCCATGTCCAGTGACTCACGACATGTACCATTAGATACAGGGTGGTCATGTACACCTAGATGAATACAAGCCCTCGACATCCCATGGGATGTGGAGTGAACGTATATTATGCGAGCATGACACAATGCAATGCACACAGGTTTTGACCGACATACCTTACACTCCATTGTTGATCTTTCAGGGGCCATATTTCCCACATGAAATGGGATAGGAGTTGATCCTGTCCATTCGCTGTTGTTACGGATCCCTCCATTGCGATACATGTAATCACAATAATCATTTGGGCATTGGAGATGACCAGCACAAGTAGAACGTCTGAATGAGAGTTCAAAATCGTTCTGGATATTAGTTGTTTTTGTTGTGCACCAAGGATGTCCGTCGCACATCTTGTCCATGCCATCCATGGAACGATCATAAGCCCTTGGAACTCCCATTGCTAAAGGGGGCAACACAAAAATAATGTCACCGTCAAAAGATGGTGGCAAATACTTGACATCACGAACATCAATGTTGTCAAAGTCAATAGTTGTAAGATCAGATTTAGATCTTTTCCTGGACTTTGTTAGTTTCAATGCCTCGACAATATTCAAACTTGAAGATGAGACAAGAGGATGCAAAGGTGGACGTTGACATGGAGTTCCATGGTGGGCCAACCTCATAGAAAGTGGATTGTAAGGGATTTTGTCAACATCCGTTGAGACTTTGGAAGGAGTCAGGATCCTATTTTTAATAGGAAAAGGTGATGTATCAGAAAGAACAAGTGACGGACAAACTTCCTCATCAGAATCCGACAATACAAAAACACCATCTTCAATAGGCTCCAATTTAACAGTGGGGACCCTTGGAATTTTGCCCGTCGATGTGACAGACTCGTTCGTTAAAATGACAGAAGAAGTTTGCATTTGGGAATCAGAAAGTCCTATAACCCTAAATGTTCCCGGACCCAAAATCCATACATGACCATCCTCACTCTTGTTCTTTTGCATCAATATTGTTTCCGATATATCACCATCTATAGTGTACATCTCTTGCTCCACGTACATGGTTCCTATCCGGAGATTGAACCTCAAACTAAGTAAATCCTCTGAGACACTCACATGACCATTATCCTCAAGAGGTAATGTAAAGGGCACAAACGATCCACAAGCGCGGACAGTAGCCATGATTAAAGAATGAATCAGATGCACATCACAATGTGGACAAGTGCATTTATTTGTATAGAGTGTCGTTTACTGAAATACATTTTTAATTGGGAACCCTAGCTACCTCCGCTGACACATGGCACATGGGTAGGTTAAAATGACAGTTCATATAGTCATAGTATATTCTAGAGGGGAAGGACACAAAAATTGGCAGGCCCTAAATCACCAAAACCCTAAACTGATAAGATACAAATTCAAATAAAAGGAATACAATAAATTGTGTGATCTATCATGGCAAATGATGACATTTAACAACAATGCCCAAAGTGATACAAAGTGAGAGCACAACATGTGAGCGAACAACATCCAAAAGGAGAAGGAAGTCTTCTTTTCGGTTCAGTACCAAGAAACAACTAAAGAAGTCAAGGATGGGCAAACGTTTATTACGAGAAGGGGGAGGCAATGACATAGACACAACAAAGACTTTACCATTTGAAGGAGGGTTAACATTGTGCACC
Source organism: Polytrichum formosum (assembly GCA_964035585.1). NCBI lineage: Eukaryota > Viridiplantae > Streptophyta > Polytrichopsida > Polytrichales > Polytrichaceae > Polytrichum > Polytrichum formosum. The sequence goes on along the minus strand of OZ037940.1, from coordinate 26,301,281 downwards.
GAACAAACGAACCAGGCGGATCTCCATATTTTTGCAGACATGGTCATCGATTCAGATTCCAACTCCAATAATGAGACACAGGTACACAACTTGTTGTTTTGCTCGTAATCAGTCTCTAGAAAACACATCGGTCATCGCTACTTAATCGTAGTATATAGGCAGAAGTTTTAGTTGAATGTCTCATGGTTGATGAATAGTCATATAGGACTTTCAAAGTTGGCAAATATTGTCTCTTGCATTAACCTAAATACCTAGCTAAACCTCAGCTAACACAACGAACCCACCTAATTAACCCTAAACCCTAACCCCTAGCTAACGCCCCACTAAACCCTAACCAGGAGCGAGTTTGGAGGACGAATGTTGGAGGTCAGAGGACGGAGGGAGGAGAGCGAGCCTCCGTGGGCTACAACATCGAGATGCAAGCTGCGAGTCAACAACCGCGAGCTAGTAGATGCGAATTAAGAACCGGAAGCCGTAGACATTGGGTGGAGGGACAACAACAAAAGGTAGGTGCGATGGCACGAGGAAGGGGACGTGGGAAGGGAGGCAGGCGAGGGAGGAGGACCAAGGAGCCAAGTGTAGAGGCAACAAGCCAAGAGCTTGAAGCACAGACCCAAAACCCTGAATTGCAGACTCAATCCGATGAAGGAAGGAGCGATGAGAGAGGAACCAAGAGCGAAGAACTTGGAGTGAGTAGCCCAATGTCTCCACCAAATCCAATGACCAAGGTATGTTTATGTTTGTGTGTGTTTTTGTCTGTGTGATAGAAAGATTGTGTGCGTATATGTGTATGTGTGTGCGCGTGTGTGACTGAAGTTAGATCTAACAATGAACCTCACACACGCACACACTCACATCCATACAACCTTGAACATGTGTATGCATATTTCGAAAATCTCAAATGAGGGTGTGTATGAATGTCAATGTTCATTTTTGAGATCTTGGAATTCAACTTTGACAAATGCTCCCAATTTGAGCTACCAATTTTTTGGATTTTTTGAAATGTGTGTGTGTAAGGGTTTGTGGGATTGTGAAAAAATTCAAGGGGTGGAAGGATAGAAATCTTATTTTGAAGTAACCTCTCCAATCCTCCCTACAGTTTTCCATATTCAACAACACATGTGCCCTCAAATTTCTATTGTCGAGTGTCTGTTGATGTAACGGATTATCGGATATTTTTGAAGTTTTCGCTTGAATTCTTTGTAGACATTTATAGGGAGGGGATGGATGGTTAATTTCAAAGTGGCATCTCGGATCCGAGATGACATTTTTTGAAAAGACAACGATGTAACCCCACGACAAATAAACAAACAAATGATTCAAAATAAATTTTAAAAAATTCACAAATTTGTCCTCACACATGAATGCTGAACCCAATACACGGGGGGGTCACTCCATTGTCAAGTTGAACACCACGTGCGGCCGAAAAAAATCTACTTTTGGTAAGTTGCATCACCAAAATGGGTCAAAATTTTATCAATTTTTTTTCATGGGTAGATATACACGGTATCTATTACATAGTAAAAAATGGTAAGCAAATTTGATGATGTGTTTTTTTAATAAAACATACCGTTTCTAACTAGAATGACGCAGATTTGAACTAAAATAATTACTACAAAAAATGAAGATGACTAAAATTTTCAAAAAAATATACAAAAGATATATTCAATGGTTATGTATATGTAGAAAAAATATCATAATTTTTAAATTTATCTATTCCATGTAATATAGGGGTAGCAAACTTTGGCCGCACGTGGTGTTCAACTTGACATGGAGTGAACCCCCCGTGACCCAATAGCTTTGGGTTTTGTGGTTTCTTTCTGTGATTTTCTTTGGATTGTTTGCAAAACTTTTTGAGCAAGGGGTACTTTTTATTTTATACAAAGTGGCATCTCGGATCCGAGATACCACTTTTCAAAAAACAAATGATCTCCCCCTCCCAAAAAATTTCATAGTTGATTCCAAAAAAATTCAAAAAAATTCCCAAAAATTCCCAATTTTTCTTCACACATGAGCTCAGTAGTCTTGGATTTTTTTGAATTTTTTGATTTTTTTTTTGAATTTTTTTGAATTGTTTATGAAAATTTTAGGGGAGTTAGATCATTTTTTTTTTGAAAAAATTGCCATCTCGGATCCGAGATGACATTTTTGAAAAGACAACGATGTAACCCCAAGACAAATAAACAAACAAATGATTCAAAATAAATTCCAAAAAATTCACAAATTTGTCCTCACACATGAATGCTGAACTCCATAGCTTTGGGTTTTGTGGTTTTTTTGGTAATTTTCTTTGAGTTGTTTGCAAAACTTTTTGAGCAAGGGGTATTGTTTATTTTATACAAAGTGGCATCTCGGATCCGAGATACCACTTTGCAAAAAATAAAGGATCCCCCCTCCCAGAAAATTTCATAGTTGATTCCAAAAAATTCGAAAAAGTCCCCAAAAATAAAATAAAATCTTTACACATGAGCTCAGTAGTCTTGGATTTTTTTGATTTTTTTTGATTTTTTTGAATTGTTTATGAAAATTTTAGGGGAGTTGGATCATTTGTTTTGAAAAAATTGCCATCTCGGATCCGAGATGACATTTTTTGAAAAGACAATGATGTAACCCCAAGACAAATAAACAAACAAATGATTCAAAATAAATTCAAAACAACTCACAAATTTGTCCTCACACATGAATGATGACCTCAATAGCTTTGGATTTTGTGGTTTGTTTTGTAATTTTCTTTGAGTTGTTTGCAATACTTTTCGACCAAGGGGGATCGTTTATTTTGTAAAAAGTGGCATCTCGGATCCGAGATACAATTTTTTTTTAAATGATCCCCCCCTCCCAGAAAGTTTTATTGTTGATTCCAAAAAAATTCAAATTTTTTCTTCACACATGAGCTCAGTAGTCTTGGATTTTGTGATATTTTGGATTTTCTTTTGGATATTTTGGATTTATTGAATTGTTTATAATACTTTATGGGAGGAAGATCATTTTTTACAACAAAATGGCATCTCGGATCCGAGATGCCACCTTTTGAAAAGAGAACGATCTACAACACAGACACATTAACAAACAAACGATTCAAAAAAATTCAAAACAATTCATAAATTTGTCCTCACACATAAATGGTGAGCTCAATAGCTTTGGATTTTGTAGTTTTGTTTTGGAATTTTTGTGGAATTGTTTGTAAAAATTTCCAGGCAAGGGGGATCATTTATTTTCTTAAAATTGGCATCTCGGATCTGAGATAGCACTTTAAAAAAAATAAACGACCCCCCCTCCCGGAAAGTTTCATAGATGATTCCAAGAAAATTCAAAAAAATTCCCAAAAATTCCCAAAATTCCCAAATGTTTCTTCACGCATAAGTTTGGATTTTGTGATGTTTTGGAAATTTTTGGATTTTTCTTGAGTTGTTTGTAAAACTCTCTAGGAGATAGATGTTTCGTTTTCACAAAGGTGGCATCTCGGATCTGAGATGCCACTTTGTACATAATAAATGATCACCCTTGTCCGGAAAGTTTCATAGATGGTTCAAAAAAATTCCACAAAATTCACAAATTTGTCTTCACACATAAGCTCCATAGGTTTGGATTTTTTAGGATTTTTTTGGGATTTTTGGAGTTTTTTGTAAAACTTTCCGGGAGGTAGTTCATTGTTTTAAAAAAAAGTGGCATCTCGGATCCGAGATGCCACTTTTAAAAAAAAACCGATCCCCTCCTCCTGCAAAGTTTCATGATTCCTCATCAAATAATTTTACAAATATGTCTCTACACGTGAGCTCAATGGTTTTGGATTTTGTGATTTATTTTGTGTTTTTGAAAATACTTTTAAAAAAAAATTGATTGCATAATCTTATGTGGGGTAGATGGTTTTCTTTTATGAAAGTGACATCTTGGATCCGAGATGCCATTTTTAAAAATAAAACGATCACCCCCTTGGAAAGTTTTACAAACGATTCAAAGGAGTTCAAAGAAAAACTCAAAAAATTACAAATATATTTTTACACAAAATTTTAATAGTCTTCAATTGTGGGATGTTTTTTTAATGTTTCAAAAATTTTGAGGTGTTTTTTTGAAATACTTATATAATTGTTTGTGAAAAATTTCGGGTGGGGGATTGATATATATTTTTAAACTGTCATCTCGGATCCGAGATGCCACTTTGAAAAAAAAACTTCACCCCCATTTCCTCACCCACCGAGTCGTGAAATTTTCAAAAAAAAATCACGTATTAGGTCTTTGATTTTAGGGTTTATCATAAGTGTGTGAGTGTGAGTGTGAGAGTGAGAGTGAGTATGAGTGTGAGAGTGAGAGTGAGTATGAGTATGAGTGTGAGTGTGAGAGTATGAATGAAAATGTGTGTGTATGAGTGTAAGTTTGTGTGAATGAGAATGTGGGTGTGAATGTGAGTGTATTAGAGTGCGAATGAGATCGTGTGTGTGAGTGTGAGAGTGTAAGAGTGTGAATAAGAATGTGTGTATGAGTATAAGTGAGAATATGTGTGTGAGATTGAAAATGTGTGAGAGAATGTGTGTGTGGATGTTCGTGAGAATATGGTTGTGAGTGTGAGCATGGAAGTATAAGTGTGGGTATGAGAGACAAGCCAAAAGCTAAGAACTTGAAGTGTGCAACCCAATGTTTTCAATTTTAGGGTTTATCATAAGTGTGTGAGAGGTTTAGGGTCAAAATATGTGCATTAGTGTGTGTTTGTGAGAATGTGAATGAGAATGTGTGTGTGCATGTGAGTGTGAATGTGTGTGAATATAAATGTGTACATGAATGTAAGTAAGAATATGAATGTGAGTGAGATGAAGAATGTGAGTAAAAATGAGAGTGTGAATTAGAATATATATGTGAGTGTGAGAATAAGAGTGTTAGTGTGGATATGAGATACAAGCCAAAGCGAAGAAGTTGGAGTGTGCAACACAATGTCTTCACCAAATCCAATGACAAAGGTGTGTGTATGTGTGTGTGAAAGTGTGAATGATAATGTGAATGAGAATATGCATGTGTATATGTGAGAATGTGAGTGAGAGTGTATGTGTGTATGTATGAGAGTGTAAATGAAAATGTGAATGTGTATGTGTAAGAGTGTAAATGAGAATGTATAGTATGAATGCAATTGTGTGTAAAGAAGAATGTATATCTATGGGTATGATTGTATGTGAATGGTTTATGTGTGTATAAATATAAGTGAAAATGTGTGTTTGAGTGTGAGTGAGAATATGTATTTGAGTGTGAATGAGAATGTGTATTTGAATGTGAACAAGAATATGTATATGAGTGTGAGAATAAGAGTATTAGTGTGGGTATGAGAGACAAGCCGAAAACAAAAATTTGAAGTGTGCAACCCATTGTGTTTACAATATTGAATAAGAAAGACATGTGTGTGTGTGAATGAAAATGTGTTTGTATGTATTTGTGAGAGTGTGAATGAAAATGTGAATGTGAGTGTAAGAATGAGAATGTTAGTATGGATATGAGAGATAAGCCAAATGCGAGGAACTAGGAGTGTGCAACCCATTATATTTACAAAATTGAATGAGAAAAATATGCGCGTGTGTGAATAAAAATATGTGTGTGTGAGAAGGTGAATGAGAATGTGAATGTGAGTGTGAGAATGAGATTATTAGTATGAATATGAGAGATAAGTCAAATGCGAAGAACTTGGAGTGTGCAACCCATTGTATTTACAAAATTGAATGAGAAAAATATGTGTGTGTGTGAATGAAAATATGTGTGTGAGAGGTTGAATGAGAATGTGAATGTGAGTGTGAGAATGAGAGTGTTAGTATGAATATGAGAGATAAGCCAAATGCGAGGAACTTAGAGTGTGCAACCCATTATGTTTATAAAATTGAATAAAAAAAGTATGTGTGTGTGTGTGAATAAAAATATTTGTATATGAGAGTATGAATAAAACTATGTATGTATGAGAGTGTAAATGAGAATGTGAATGCGAATATGAGAATAAGAGTGTTAGTATGAATATGAGAGATAAGCCAAATGCGAGGAATTTGGAGTGTGCAACCTATTGTGTTTACAAAATTAAATGAAAAAATATGTGTGTATGAGTGTGTGTGTAAATGATATAATGTGTGTATGTGCGTGTGAATAAAAATATGTGTGTATGAGAGTGTGAATGTGTGTGTGAATAAAATTATGTGTATATGAGAGTGTGAATGTGTGTGTGAATAAAATTATGTGTGTATGAGAGTGTGAATGTGTGTGTGAATGAAATTATGTGTGTATGAGAGTGTGAATGTGTGTGTGAATAAAATTATATGTGTATGAGAGTGTGAATGTATGTGTGAATGAAATTATGTGTGTATGAGAGTGTGAATGTGTGTGTGAATAAAATTATGTGTGTATGAGAGTGTGAATGTGTGTGTGAATAAAATTATGTGTGTATGAGAGTGTGAATGTGTGTGTGAATGAAATTATGTGTGTATGAGAGTGTGAATAAAATTATGTGTGTATGAGAGTGTGAATGTATGTGTGAATGAAATTATGTGTGTATGAGAGTGTGAATGTATGTGTGAATAAAATTATATGTGTATGAGAGTGTGAATGTGTGTGTAAATAAAATTATGTGTGTATGACAGTGTGAATGTGTGTGTGTATGAGAAGGTGAATGTGTGTGTGTATGAGAGTGTGAATGTGTGTGTGTATAAAAGTGTGAATGTGTGTGTGTATGAGAAGGTGAATGTGTGTGTATGAGAGTGTGAATGTGTGTGTGTATGAGAAGGTGAATGTGTGTGTATGAGAGTGTGAATGTGTGTGTGTATGAGAAGGTGAATGTGTGTATGAATGAAATTATGTGTGTATGTGTGTGTGTAATACATGATTTTTAGTTTTTATGAAATGTAGTTTTTACATATAATTGTAGTGTATGAATCTTAATATTTTGTTAATACTAATTCGCATTATTTTTTGGATTCAGGATAGTAACGTTAGTAATCATGATGATGATGATGCGAATGTTGAATCATTGGAGGATGTTGAGAAGATTGTGAATGACATGCAAAAACCTCAAAAAACGGACTTTAATTCCGTGATTAGCAGCTTGCGCATTCAACCACCAGGGAAGTCTAGGATTTCTATTCCTATATGTCGGTTGGTATCATTGGATGTGGTTCAACCTGTGCTTGAGATTGACGTGCAATTTTTAGAGAATGAGTTTATCAATGGCTATAGAGAAGGTGACAAAGTTCTCTATGTATCAATTTATGATCAAAAGGGCAATCAATTTGAATTGAATGCTGAAATTGAAGCAACTTGGAATGTTCATTGGCGTGCGGCTAATGCTTCTTTTGAAGAGAAACTTAATGCTGATGAAGACTATGCCAATTTGCGAAACAAAATGTTTTTTGTTTGGGAAGGAAATCACCGAGTGACTGCATGGCGACGACATATAGAGCGTTTTCATGCAGAGGATCCAGAATGGCACTATGCAGTTGATTGCATATGTTTAAATGCATCCGGAAATGTTGGAGTCCTCCTTGAAGCAATGCATGATGTGAACAAGTATAAATTCTATATTTCTTTCTTGCAAGTTGTTTCATTACTTGATTTTAATAATTTTGACGAAAATTGTTATTTTTTTCTAGGTCCACTGAAAGTGATCATGTGAAGACCAATCTTGTTCACAAACTTCATCGCATTCGCCATTTTGGTGTTTTACCTCTCGAGGATTTCAAATCATTAATTCCAGCTGCTGACTACAGAAAGAGTGAGAAAAAGAAGACCAATTCGACTTGGTATGCTTTAACAATTGATGCCTTTGCAGCATTTTTGTATAAGGTCGAATCTCCAACCCATATTTGATTTTTGTATGTCTGTTTTCATGTTTATATCGAAATCTAAAGTATTATTATCTATTCGTATGTGCAGCGTGAAATTGTTGCGGCTATAGACGAGGCATGCAGAATTTATAATGAAACTACGTCTTCCGTCGAGAGGTCAGAACATGGATTGGGGGAGATAATATCAAAGACCCATATGAAAATCATCAAAAGTATCAGATCAAGGGAATTTGAAAAATTGCTCGCTATTGCAGATCCGGGAAACGGGATGGAATTTTTGGAGGAGGTAAATTTTATTTTTCATTTGTAGACTCCATTATTATAAGTTATTTCTTCATTCATCATATATTTGATTCTAGTATACTTCAATTTTTGCAAATTTGACCTTTATTTTTTGTATTTTTTAACTTTAACATACTTAGTTTTGTATATTTAGATCTTGCATACTTAAACTTTGCATACTTGATTTCATACATATTTGATTTCTTATAAACTTGAATTCTTGCATACTTGCATATCCGAGTATTGGATACTTGATTTCATATATACTTGATTTCTTATAAACTTGAATTCTTGCACACTTGCATATCCGATTATTGAATACTTGATTTCATACATACTTGATTTCTTATAAACTTGAATTCTTGTATACTTGCATATCCGATTATTGGATACTTGATTTCATACATACTTGATTTCTTATAACTTGAATTCTTGCATACTTGCATATCCGATTATTGGATACTTGATTTCTTATAAACTTGAATTCTTGCATATTTGCATATCCGATTATTGGATACTTGATTTCTTATAAACTTGAATTCTTGCATACTTGCATATCCGATTATTGGATACTTGATTTCATACATACTTGATTTCTTATAAACTTAAATTCTTGCATACTTGCATATCCGATTATTGGATATTTGAATTCTTACATAATTGAATACTTGAATTTTCCATGCTTTAATCTTGTATACTTGATACATATTCTTTGTTTAAATATGTGCCTAGGTCAATAAGCATTGGAGCTCCAATCCAGAACCGGAGATGACCTTGGAAAAATTGCAAAAAATTGCTACATCAGCTGTTCATGGCACATACAAGATGCGGTGGTTGAGGTGGTGGAATTCTAGCCCTATGTTACGTGCATCTAATCATTTCCCGCCTTCTCCAGCAAAGGAAAAATTTTTGGAGTCATTTCTTGCTCGAGCCTCTCTGTGGGCACAGGTATTTGAAAATGTTTCAATTTCATGTCATATGTGGATGTTTAATTACTTAATGTAATTTTTATTTTTATTTATTGATTATATGTATGTTCATATTTTCTTTAATTGTGTAGTTGGAGGAGGAGGTTGTAAATGAATTCGAGAATATCAAGAAAGAGTTGGGTGAAGTCAAATGGAAGGATGATATACTCAAGGCCTCTGATTATGTCGAGAAATGGCGTATTATGCTTTGGAATAAAGCATTTTTCACTTTCATACGTGCGATACCTCCATTCTCTAAGGGCACCAAGCTTTTAGACTTTCCTTTCGGAGAAATAGCTATGAAGAGAGTTTTATACAGGTAATTTGAACTTTAATACCGCATTTGAGTTTGTTGAATATTTTTGTAACAATTATGTTTGTTGCAATGTGATAATTAATTATGTGTGATTGTTGAATACAAGTACCTACGCAGGGAGTTGCTCGCGAAGAAAGCAATAGAATTTCTCTCTTTGCCTGCTTTCTTAAATGCTTGGGTTGACAAAACCCACAAAAATTGTATTTACACTCCCGCACAATTGAAACTTTGGGATTTTAATGTTCTTCAAGAATGTCCTTGGTTTGTGGATTGTTCTGCTGCTTTTTATCCAGCAGAAGAGGAGGCTGAGCGCAAGGCTGTGATCGGAAGTACGCCCCTTGATGCATTACAAGATACAATTGAAACCATTAAGGATGATTCCCAATTCATGCAGGAAGGTATGACCACACAAACCGGAAAACGTAAAAGGGGTAAGAAGGTTGATATTCCACCTACACCTCCAAATGCAACCACCAACAATGCAACATATACATCTACTCCTATGGATGTAGACAATTCTCTCTCCTTCTCGTAACAAGTCCCGACTGTGGTTCAACAACCTCCAAGGCTTTTTTCATCGTTGGTTCAAGTGTTGTTGGAAAACACCTCTATCTTGGGATTGATATCAACTCCCTCACATCCTCTATTATTGAAAACCCACGACTTTGTAAAGCAAGTGAGCATCTACATCCTTTCTTTGATGATTCAATAATTATCTAGTTGTTACTATACTATCCACACATGAAATTGTTATCATTTTCCCTAATGATGTCTTATTGTTTGCAAATGCAGTTTGATGACGTGCGTACAACACAAATTTCAAACGATATTTGCCCGCACAAAGGATTTGACTTGTTGATCGTAGATCTGCCTGAAGGACTTCCCGTGCCTCTTATCTCACCATTTGCTATGCCAGAATGGAACAAACATGATAGTGATGAAATAGAAGCAATTTTTGAATTCTCATTTCATTTTCTTCACGATGATGCACACATTCTCTTATTCGTGCCAGAGTCCAAAAATGTTCGACTTGATGTTCGAACATTTGCAGCAACGTACGCATTTGTTCTTGTTAGAGATTGGTGGGGCATCAACGTTATGCATCTGTGCTCGGGTGTGGATACATCTGCAAAGGTATGTGTAGCTGATAAATTTTTCAAATTTCTTATAAGCAAGCATCAATGTTGGCCTGATAAACGCTCATATACTAATGTCCATAATGTTGTTGGTTTTGTAGTCAAGGAGATTTCGCATCCTTTTGTACCGCCGAGCAAAGAAAGGTAACATGGCCATTTCATTTAACAAGAATGAAGTCCTCGTCAAAGAAGGTGTGTGTGTCAAGGATGATGATATTATCTTCAACTACACTTCAGAGAAGGACCAATTGATGGACGGCTCAGTGCCGTGGCGGGGTGCTCGAGAAAAACATCGAGACGTACACCAAATGTTTATCGAATCATTAACTGAGCCTGGCGGAGTAGTTGTAGATGTCACTGCATCAACAGGTTCATTCTCTTAACTTGTAACAAAACTGGGTGCATTTGTTTAAATTTATTTTTAAGTATCTCATATTGAAATGTATGTCAATGGTGTTTGCAGGTGCTTCTGTTCATGCGTGTTTGAACAGTGGTCGTCACCTCGTTGCGTATGAGGCGGACTCCCGTATCTTTAATGCCATTCTCGCTCCACTTCGTGCATTATCTGCTCAGCGTCTTAGAGTGCAAATACCAACACAATCCATGGTCATGGAGGAAGATGAAGAACCTGTCAGAAAAGTGGCTAGGAAAACTCGTTTGAGTACGTGAGTTTCTCCTTGGATTTTTTTTATGTTTTTATTTTTTCATTGGCATTTCTTTGACATTTCTCACTCATATCGTAATTGGTGTTTGCAGTGCAAAGTTGATGGAGTCATTGGACTCCCCTCCGAGAGCAATGGCGCTTCCTGTGTATGCAGAGGTTGTTGCTATTGCACATGCAGCCATGTCCACACCCGCACCTCGTATGAGAACAAAGAGGTTCTCATCACAAGTGGAGAATTTTTTCCTCTTAGAGGCAACAGAGGACCATAGTATATGAATACATTTGATTTGGTTTTGTTTTTTATTTGATTTGACAATCGATTTGATTTGACAATTGGTTTGATTTTGAGTATTTTGACAATTTACGAGTTTTGTTGGACGCAATGTGGAGATTGCTCGATGAATGCAATGTGTTGGGTTTTGTTTTCAAAGTTCTAAGCTAACTTGGTCTTCATGGATTTCAAATCTTTTGTCATTGAGATCATTTATCCATTAAGGTGCTTCTATTGGGATAGCATTTCCTTAACAATGTGTTGGCCACTTTGTCGTCCAAATTTTTGCCTTTATAGTGACCAAAACCCCAATTTAGGGTTAAATAGGGCTCGGCCTAGGCTAGGCTAGGGAAATAGTTAGACAAATAGTGACAAAAATGACCAAAAAAGCTAAAAGTTACTAGCTAGGGCTAAAAAGGCAAAAGTAGTAAATTAGTGACTAAATTATTTATTAGTAAAGTCCAAAAGACTTTCCGGATAGGTTCGGGCTACCAAACCTATTCGGAAGAGGTTTGGTGAGCCCCGAACCTCCCGTGATTAGGTACGAGGAGAGATATACCTCTCTCTCTCTCGTTGTTCGGACATGCATATATATTTTTGTTGAGAAGAATTGTAAGCAATTTTGGATTTTCTTGACTCTCGGGAAGAGAGCATATTCGTATTGAAATTAAGTATATCAATAAAATTTGACTATTATATCATTGAATTATCGAGGGTGTGAAGCCCTAATTTCACCGTGCGCGTGTGTAAATTGTGATTGTTATTGTGGTGTGAGTGAATCAAATTAAAAGTTCTAAAATTAGATGCGGGACTGCTCTAAAAATAGCTGTAACAGGCTGCAGTCAAAATTTTTATGCCTTGAGTGATTTCAAGAGCTTTACGCAAGAGCAGTAGGCATTGCAAATTGAGATTCCGTTGCGATTACAATAACAAAAGGCCTATATGCCGATGTCAAGTGTTTCCATCAAGTAAAGTGAAGATTTCTTAATTGGGTATTGAATCAGTGCCAGAGAAGGGAGTTGATTCATTGTTTGGGCATGAGATTCTGAAGTCATCTCTCTGTAAGAAGGAAGTTAGCCGCGAAGAAGATTCTTCGCGGAACTAGTTAGCAGGCCGAGGTCTCGTTCGTCGACGGAATTAACCAGACAAATCACTTCACAACTCAAGTCTCGTGAGGTCAAGAGTCAATCTGCACTTTCTTACGCAAACCCTTGATTCAAGCGAGGCGACGAGGGTGGAGGATCTGGTGGACAATGACGACGAAGACGGTGCCGTCAAGCTGCTGGGGAGTGTAATAGCGAAGCTCTCCATTTCCAAGGACGCGCAATGCAACTTGGGTTTGGCGGCGGCTATGAACGATTTGGCGGGGTTGTACACGTCCCAAGGGTTGTCACTTAAGGCAGACGCCCTTCTCAGTGATTCCCTGCTAATTAAGAAAAATGTGAACAGGCTCCTCAGCCGAGAGATTCTTCTTCCTGCAACCTCACGCCAAACGGCCATGCATCACCACCCATAGAATCAAGAAAAAACTCTCAATCTGTCAATGTCTGGACCTGGTAAGCTTCCCTGTGCCGAATCAAATTAAGCCGCAGGCGCCGCTCCTGGTGGCACGGGGAGGTCACTCCCTCTTTAACTAATGCATACACGTGCGCTCAAGACCTATTTATCGGGGGGCTATTTACCTTGCAGAACAGATTATAAGGTATGGTATTTTTCAAAATAAAGGTAAATGCTTATATTTTAATACACCCTATCAATAATTATAATTTTTTGGGGGAATCATTTGAAAATACCCTATTTTACTTATACTACATTTTTTTCCTTCCCGGCACGTGGATAAAGACCATTAACTCCACATTGGAACCGTTGGTTCAGTAACATTCAAGCAAACCAGCCTACAAAGTCATCCATCCAAGCATTTTCAACAAAAAATTATCTCTTTTCATCCACTAGCATAGACCCTACCCTAGACCCACTACCCCTAGTAATTGTTTTCACGCTATTTTACATGTACTGACAAGGTAAAAGAGGCCATTATATGTGATGGTGTTTTACATGTAAACATGTTTCACTATTTTAAAACCCCCTATATTATATATACGTTTTTTGCAAAATTTACCTACAATGAATATATTAGACCCTATTTTTTATCGCACGTTGTTTCTACGATTTTCGCTAGTGACCTCCCCGTGCCTGGTGGTGACCTTCCGCCAATTCCTTTCAGTTCAGCCTTGCGACCGAGAAGCATGTGTTGGGCCCTTCGGTGAAGGCTCAGCCGAATTGAGCCTGAGAAATAACCTGTTGAGTTTGAGGAATAACCCGTTGAAGTTCGGAGTCTGCGGCGCCGAAATTTCGAGGCCGAATTTTGGACCCTGCACTGGCGATACTACCAAGGCAGATAAGAAATTTCACAGACGGGAATTGAATCGCTTTGGAGACAGGTTGTAATCACAAAATTTGAGCTACTCAAGCACTTAAAATTCATCACTTTGTTGAAGAAGGTGATCCCCTGTTGCGAGAGAAAGAGGAGCAGGGAAGGAGAAGAAGAGGAGAAGAAGAGAGGAGAAGAAGAAGGAGAGGAGGACACTTGGCGCAAGCACAGGCCCTCTCCCATTGAGGTGTTCACATTAACAAAGTGGCCCAGAAGTAACCAGCTCAGAAAAGACCCTATTCACACTGCACAGGGGTAAAAGCCTGTAAAAGTCAAATTTACAGAGGCTGAGAAGGCTCTTTTACCACAGGTAAAACTCATTGAGATTTAAAGTATTTAAATTAATAAATTAAATATTACTGCAGCATTATCTAAATACTATCAAGAGGGCATATTGCATAACCAAATTCACCAATGAAACAATTTCAAATTGCCCATTGAAAAAGTGTTTTTGAACACTTGGCGGAAGAAAGCGGCCGAGAAATTTAATTAAGGTAAAATCAGAAAATAAATTAAATAAAAATCTAATTAATTCTAGAAGTGAATTCTAAATTAAGAGGATTAAAGTATTAAGGAATCCAATAAGTTGTTTATTGCATAATAAGCAAATTGGGATAATTTGGTATTAAGGAACCCATTATTGTGAAAATAAGTTTCTAAAAAGAAAGAAAAATGGGTTAAAGGATATGAATGAACCATGGTATCTGAGCCACCAACTTCAGTTGGTGTGAAAGACCATGTATTATTAAACTGATATCATTAAATCGGAAAATTAATTAAGGAAAGGCCGAGACTGGATTTCTTGATACACTAAATTGGAGGTAATTAAGGAGGGACGATACAATTCACCAGAGTGCCCTTGGCTCTGGTGTTGGAAGTGGTTACTGGTTACTTGAAAAAGACAATTGTTGAGCCGTGACTCCCTGCAAGAAACTTCGATAGTCAAAATTGGTCACTACAGGACTATTCTGTGAGGGAGTGACTGCATTTTGCATGTACTGAATTGAGGGACCCTAAAACCACAAAACCACGTATCCAATCACTTTTTACCCGAATCCCACATCCTAAACAAGGTTTTTCCTGGTTATTTTTGTATCTAAAACTCACAAATAATTAAAAGGAACTATCAAGGAACTTAGGAGTGATATCTAGATTACACAACTGACACTCATTTAGTCTTCCCTGGGGTTTTGTTTAAGATTGAACCCAAGTAAAAAACCTATCTACACACTTCTATGGATTTGAATTTAAGAAACAACCTAAGCATTTGCACATAATCAAACTAATGTAGATTAATAAAATAAATACAATTTTTTCAAATCTCCTTCATATTTTCACGGATAGTGTTCATATATTTCATGTCAAAAATCCACGGTTATAGGATACAAGTGTGTGTGAAACCAACATCCTTTCCCTCCTCACCGCTCACATGTCACCGCTCACCGCTCACATATCACCGCTCACATGTCACCGCTCACATGTCACCGCTCACCGCTCATCGCTCACCGCTCATCGCTCACCGCTCATCGCTCACCGCTCATCGCTCACCGCTCATCGCTCACCGCTCATCGCTCACCGCTCATCGCTCACCGCTCATCGCTCACCGCTCATCGCTCACCGCTCATCGCTCACCGCTCATCGCTCACCGCTCATCGCTCACCGCTCATCGCTCACCGCTCATCGCTCACCGCTCATCGCTCACCGCTCATCGCTCACCGCTCATCGCTCACCGCTCACCGCTCACATGGTAGCACTCCCCTTCGTACGAGGACCATATAACCTTCGTGGCAATCAACACCCACACGAAACGACGGAGCCGGACGATTGCGCATAGGGCCAACGTAATGCTCGTCCATTGCAAACTCTTCACGGACGTCTCCATTGCTAAAGAACATAGCATTGGACTCCACAATTGTCAAACGACTTTGTGGCCAAAATCCTTGTGTCAAAGTCGTACGGGTGTCGACACCAACGGTCATCAAGGCTAAGCGTATGCGATCCCAATACGTGATCAACGGCTCATGAGTATCTCTAACACGTCTGGTGATGTCTTCTTCATACAACTCTTTCCAATACTCAATGAATCCGGATATGCCTTTTATGATTTCCGGCCCATTCCTCATGGGATCGGGTTTGCAAGGCTTTGGTTCCCCATCCGGGAGCAAACATTTCCCATCCTTGTCTTGACGCCACACGAGTATACCATCCTCCGGGCCCCAATTTGGAGATGTGCACAAAAGCTTGAACTGCATGGCGGGGACACCATCGTCCCTCATATAGAAGCGAAATTGTTGTGCTTTGGTATGTCCCACCAGATGGTCCACTCCCTTCAACATGTATGGCTTGATGAAGGCCTTGAAATTTGGTATATCTTCAATCATGTGCGGGATCACCGACACATTGTCCAAATCCATGTATGATTTCATGAGAAGTGGTATGGTGGGAAAATCCTCTTCATGCAACTTCATGCTCCAACGGCCAAATGAGGCGTCAATATCGTCGTGCGTGTGCTCCACCATCAAGAAAGACACAAACACCTCTTTGAATATGCCTTTTGCCACGAGCAAGGACCAAAAACAAATCACGTATCGACATTTGTTGTCTTTAGCACAATTATCGAGTTGAACGTGGAGAGTTGGAGGCAAGGGTTTTGCAAGAATGGGTTCTCCGGGTGGTTCCGGCAATGAAGATATACAAACCTCCTTCTCCTGGAGCACTGCCTCATAAAGGGGTATCGTTCCACAACCATCAAAAAGAGCCCGGGAAGAGTGTACCGGTGGTTTATCAAGATCGCGCAATAGTTTTGCAAATGAACCGACCGTGTGGTTGGCATCGCCAGGGTAAAAATCCAAACCATAATGGGTATATTTGACGTCCACATGGCCATGGGCAATCATACCTAAGAAAGAAAATCGATGCATGAACAACAAAAATATGAAATAACTCCACAGCGGATGGATGGAGTAGGACATTTGGAAAACACACCCAATGCAAATTGGACAGACTTTCAACACACATGAGGGATTCTGTACAAACCTGTGACAGCTACGGGCAATTTGAAGAGACCATCCGTGACCTTTATTTTGCGTGCATAACAAGGGCATGTGGTCTTCGCATGGTCCATTTTATCATGGATGACTGTTAGAACCTCCGCAGGCCTCATTATGGACAGTGTACGGTTGTTATAGTAATCTTGACGATGTGCCTCTTGGTTGTTGACATGCTCAATGTATTTTCTCTGGTGTCTAGTATGGGATTCAATGCCTATAGGGTGGGCATCTCGAAGACCTTTGTATTTCTCACACGCCGTACACTTGGCGAACTTGTCTCCAGGTCTCTTCAAACTGTATTCCGCGAATTGTTGGTTTTTAATCACACTCAACTTGGACAAGGAAATGGGCCCACTTCGTTTATGTCCGTTAAGATGTTCTTCCACTTTGTGCCCGTGGGCAACACCATTTGAACAACTTTCTCCCCTGATGACAATGTCCTCGTTTTGTGGGGCATTGTATCCGCTAATGGCTCAATGATAGTGGAGAGTGTCGCGGAGGCTTGGAGTGTAGCCTCCCTAGGTTTCTTTGTGCCTGAGTTGCCATGAAATCGAGAGCGGCGACCCACCAAAGAATACTTCCGAAACCTATAAAAGTCAGCCTTGGAGACCGCATGGATGATATACCACGCTGTGCAACACACTTCCACATTCTCAAGGGTCACCACCTTACGGCCATGGGTATCAATGTGCAAATTTCTGTGGACCTCTAGTTTCTTTGCTGATCGTATACGGAAATCCCCAAGCCATATCTCTTGACGAAGAGACCTAATTTTTTCGCGCGGAAATAATTGGCAACATTTCATCGCGCAACAATCCTTTGCGGATACGAGAGGGATAGAATCGTCTCCCAAGATGCGATCCCGCCGACGCTCCTTATCTCCGCGAGACACGCGACTTGAATCGTATCTACGTAGGCCTTTGCGAGGACGAATTGTGCCCAACAAAGCCAACTGCGCTTGCTTATGCTCCCGTCCATGATCCCACAAGCTTACTTCTTCATGGAGAACCCGACGAAGGGGCCATC
This sequence comes from Polytrichum formosum, assembly GCA_964035585.1. Lineage (NCBI taxonomy): Eukaryota > Viridiplantae > Streptophyta > Polytrichopsida > Polytrichales > Polytrichaceae > Polytrichum > Polytrichum formosum. The sequence continues at coordinate 26,283,338 of OZ037940.1, read as the reverse complement.
GACGCAAGGAAAATCTCCACGTTAACGGGACCTCACACGGTAGCAAGGAATTCAAGATGCACACGCCGACATCATCGAAACCAAGGGGATTGATATCAACACATTCACGGGGATCGGAGTTTCTACATATGCCATCTGCCACCGGGACACCAAGCTCGTTAAGTAGAACAACATCAAGGCCCACCCATTGCTCCCTCCCGAAACCGGCACACAACGGAATGTCATCATGGTCATCCCCAGAATGTGGAGATTGTTCAAGGATTTCCAAAGATTCATGGGAAAATGTATACACAGACACACCAACACCGTTCGTCCCGTCATTATTGTCTGTAGACGGGGACGAGAATTCAGAGTCATTATCTGCGGACGATGCATTCGTCGAAAACTCAAATGCACTATCTCCCACATCCACTGCCATCATATCTAAACAAACAACCATGGAATGACCAACCACACAACGGATGTCATGCATACAAGAACGGATGTCATGCATACAAGAGCGAACAATATCTGTAAATACATAGCCCGAACTTCACAAACAACTCAGGGTACTATTGGACTGTATATATACGAACAGCCGTATGTTCCAAGCATACTCTATGAACTAAACCATGGAACATCGCCATTGTGGTGTTTGAGGCCGTAAGTTCATAAAAGAAATGCCAACCTGTGTAGTAGGTGCAAATGGATACGTGTGCGACAATACAACGTCGTAAATCCCACAATAGCATATATACAAACGCCCGTTCGTATATATGTACCATACTATTCGTAAATGCATAAATGTCTATGGAGGGATGTAGATAGTCGCGCAGACCACTCATGTGGTATTTACGAACGCACGTTTGTAAACTCAAGACCATCAAGTGTGTAGACGGGGAAAATGAATACTTGTGACATACGAACGCAGGTTCGTAAATCCTTAACTGGCAAATTTACGAACAAACGTTCACATATCGCTGCCATACTATGTGCCTGCATAGCCATATGTATGTATAGATGATGGTGGATGTGCACCATGCTCTAAGTCAATATTAACGAACGCACGTTCGTAAAATCCCAACCATTTGTGTGAACCACTGATGCACATGCGTGACATACGACAGGCCGTTCGTAAATATGCCATTGAAGTGATTACGAACGCCCGTTCATATATCACTGATAGGGTACCTACATAGCCATATGTATACTGGCTCCTAATGCTACACTGGCACATGCGTGTGCGACATACGAACGTCCGTTCATAAACCCTTGAATGACATTCACGAATGCCCGTTCATATGCCACTGATTCTGTATATCCATAGCCATATGTATATGTAAAATATGTTGCTGAATGTGGACCATACGCAGCTGCTTTCAGGAACGCACGTTCGTAAACTCCCCACCATCCTCCTGTCTTAACTCCTGCCACAACTGTGTGCGCGACATACAAACGTTCGTTCGGTAATCTTTGAATGGCAAATACGTACGGGCATTCGTATATCTGCCATATTGTTTGTCTCGGCATAAATGTATGGAGGGATGTCGCTGGATGCGCACATAATCCCAGGTGTATTTACGAACGCACGTTCGTAAACTCCAGACCATCCTATGTGATCCACCTACAAAATAGTGGATTCCAGCTTTACGAACGCGCGTTCGTATATCAACCATATTGTTTTTTTCTGCAGAATTGTGGAGGGATGTCGCTGGATGCGCACATAATCCCAGGTGTATTTACGAACGCACGTTCGTAAACTCCAGACCATCCTGTGATCCACCTACAAAAGCGTGGACTCCAACTTTACGAACGTGCGTTCGTATATCTGCCATATTGTTTTGTCTACATAAATGTGTGGAGGGATGTCGCTGGATGTGCACATAATCCCAGGTGTATTTACGAACGCACGTTCGTAAACTCCAGACCATCCTGTGATCCACCTAGAAAAGCGTGGACTCCAACTTTACGAACGTGCGTTCGTATATCTGCCATATTGTTTTGTCTACATAAATGTGTGGATGGATGTCGTTGGATGCGCAGACATATTCCCGGGAGTATTTACGAACGCACGTTCGTAAACGATACCATCCTATGTGATCCACCTGCAAAAGCGTGGACTCCAGCTTTACGAACGTGCGTTCGTAAAGCTCCGGTATTAGCGGCGGTATATTCGGAGACTACGTTGTCTTGTACCTGGAGTGTTGCGCTTGTTGCATAGGAGAATGGCTTGAGCACACTCCGTCGGGTCTCCAGGCCGCACACTTGGCGTCTGCCGCAAAAAAGAGCTCTGCTATGGGGGGGAAGCACTTTAAGTACTTCTCTGGTGTGGTTCAAAATCCCTTAGATGCTCTTTAAAAAGCGGATTCCCGCCGCCTACTTGGACCTAACAATATGCCATTCTATCCATGCGGAACATACATGACCCTATGTTTGGAGCATGTATGGCATGGACGCAACATATTCAAAATATGTACATTGGTTGTACACCTTACTTGTTACCAAGGTCTCACGAAAAAAAATTAAAATTTTTATATGTATATATATATATATATATATGTGTGTGTGTGTGTGTATATATATATGTGTGTATATAAATGTGTATATATATGTGTGTATATATATGTATATATATATATGTGTATATATATATATATGTACTATAATAGTTAATGTAATTTAAATATGATGATGGTTAACATAGAATGAATGATTTGCGACCAAGGTGTGAGGTACAAGTTTTTTGGCAATTGTTACCTAGTATATATTACCAAGGTCTAAGTGATATATATATATATATATATATACACAATGAGGTAAGAGTGGGTAAAAATTGGTTGTGGAGGTCCCTAAACTTGTAGGTATCATATGAGTCACATCAAAACATGCCCGTAATCCGCTCACCAAATGCGTGAACACCGATAAAAGGTGGGTTAATGTATAATGGCTTGTAAGGTAGATTAAGGATATGAATTCAAACCATACCTAGATTAAATTTAGGTTTTAATTCAGATGCCACCCTACCTGTTGATTAATCTGGCATGTGTGGAAAGGTTGAATTACTTTGGAATCGTGCATAAGATAGAGTGAGCATATGGATTGAAACCATACCTAGGTCGAGTCACACTTATAATTGTGTGAATTTTGCATCCCACGAGAAGTATAAGCATAGCTAAAAGTGTTGATTTAAACTAGTCTTAAGACATGCATGTTATAATAAGATTATGGATTGTGTGATCAAAATGCACTTGACACTATTAAAGATTTCGGGATGTAGGGTTTAGGGTTTGGGGTTAGGGTTTAGGGTTTGTGAAAGTTGTGCATGTCCGGTAGTTAATACAATAGATTACACACACAAACAATATTGACTTCTCAAAAACCCATATCGCACTAATGCCCCCTTCCCACCCGACTTTAGGTAAGACTAAAAGTTGGTTCTAACAACTTGGCCATCACACCATCGACATTATCTACTGCCGAGCCTAGTTTGCAAATGATGTGGCATGGCTAAAAAGTGGAGGTCTTAACCCTCAAGCACCGACCCTCCCATCTTAGCTAAAGTCAAGTGGGAAGGGGGCATAACTTAATTTATGTGTAGCTCACATTTGATGCTAGCCAAACATTCGACCACATGGCTCAAATGCGCTACACTGTTTTTTGCATTTAGTGTTGTGTTACATTTAATGTTGTTACTATTCATTTACCTGCAACACTATCTACCAACCACTTGACAAATAGTGTTCCAATACTTTCAAGGGCAAGATGTGCCCGACTATGTTAGGGCAGGATAAATGTGTCTTTTTTGTTTCCAGAATTTCTTATAAATAAAAAATTTCAGTTTGTATGTACTACTTGTATTCAATGGATAATTTCCTATGCAAACATAGTGGCCGATCAAGGATTTGGTAATGTAGTGGTGGTAGAGATGGTGGTGGTGCAACCATGCGGCAACAAAACACAAAACATAAAAAATATTATAACACTAATTGTGGAGATGTAAAAATTTGAACATGGCCAAATTTTACATTGGTTCACAATTAGTGTATAGGTTGGCATTTAGTGTATGCAACATTAAGGGCGTCACTGGCATTTAGTGTTGTGGTTCGTAATTACTATTGCTAACACTAAATGCAAAAAACAGTGTAGTTCAAGTTGGCACCTAAATTGAATTTCCATCCACCTCTTGTAAGAAAAAGGACACCACCTCCTGCCAATCTCAAATTGGGTCCTTTATGAAGCTAGTAATTATTTGAGGAACCATTGAACAACATGAAAGATGTCTCATTCATGAAAACACTATATTTCAAAAGCCCATATGAACGCTCGTTATTGCAAAGCATGATTATAACATGCCTTTATTACTTACATGCAATCTCATCCAATCCCATCCAATCCCATCCTATCCCCCCCATGTCCCCGTCCCCATCCCCCCATGTCCCGTCCCCATGCCCACCTCCCATCGCATGCCATTCCCCCATTCCCCCATCCCACCATCCCATCACCCCCCCATCCCCCGTCCCCATCCCATCCCGTCCTGCCACCCAGTGGGAGGAGGCCACGTGGCAACCGCTGGAGAAACCCTACCGGCGCCGGCTACCTCCCCGCGCCCCTTCCTCTCCTCCTCATTTGTCATTTGGCGCAGAGGAGGAGCGGAGCGCTTAGAGGCAGCGAAGCTCTTGCCATTTTTAGTAAGGTGTTTTATATATGTTTTGTTGGTGCAAGCGGTGAGAGTTTAGGAAGCTTGAGAGTACGAAAGCTTGAGTTTCAGAAGCTTGAGAGCTTGAGAGCTTGAGAGCTTGAGAGCTTGAGAGTTTGAGTTTCAGAAGCTTGAGAGTTTAAAAAAGCTTGAGAGTTTAAGAAAGCTTGAGAGTTTCAGAAAGCTTGAGAGTTTCCTAAGCTTAAGAGCTACAAGCTTGTGAGTTGTGTGTACATCAGAATATTTGCTAGGGTTTGTATATAAGTTGTGAAGGTTTGAGTGTGAGAAAGGAGTGAGTGGTAGAAGGGTGCATTTGAAAGTGAACTGAGTGTGCATAAGAGAGTGAATTGAGTGTGCATTTGGAAGTCAGTAGATATAATAAGTGTAACTAAATTGAATGATGCATTGGAGAATCAAGGTTGTCAAAGCAAAATAAAATGAAATGAGGTCCCATAAATTGTCAAAAACCTACCAAAATATACCCAAAGTCTTCATGATAGAGAACATACCATATATGTAGTGGATGACAACCCCATATTGCATAGGTCATGCATTTTTGAGAAAACCTAAATTTCTTAATGCTACATGTACATGATATTGGCAACTTTGTAGGTGATCAATCTTCTTGAGAAGCGATCTCTCCCCCCCTAACTATCACAAAAATATAGTTCACAATTGCCTAGTACAAGTACATGGCGACTATTCAACAAAAGAATTGAATAATATGTCCCCAAATGACAGAAATCTAGTAGGTAAAATCTACCCATAATCTACACTGTAAAAACGTAGAAAATCCGGACCATGTATGTAGAGGATCACCCCCTGTTCTTCCCCTTCGCCCATTGATACATTTACCCTCTCAGTGATCTTCACAACCAATCAAAGAGACATACATGTCAAGCATTATGTTAGAGGAGGTTCGTGTGTGAGGTTCAGAAGAGCCCCCAAGGGTGAGGTTCTTTGTAAGCTTCACTTATTTTATTAGGGTTTGACTTGGATTCGGTCACACCCACGAAGGCACAATTCCTTGCCCCATAAAATCCACCCATAATCTACATGGTAAACATGTAAAAAAACCGAGACCATGTATGTAGAGGATCACCCTGTTCTTCCCCTTTCCCCTTTTGACACATTTATCCTCTAAGTGATCATCACAACCAATCAAAGAGACATACTTGTCAAGCATTATGTTAGGGGAAGTTCATGCGTGAGGTTCAAAAGGGTCCCCAAGAGTCCACTATTCATGGGTGAGGTTCTTTTTCTTTTATCTTCACTTATTTTTATTAGGATTTGATTTGGATTCAGTCACGCCCACAAAGGCACAATTCCTTGGCCCGACAAAGGGAATTTTGGCAACTTTGGAACATTCTCAAGAAGTTTGTTGAGTGCAATCCTAGGCTTGTTTACTTGTTTTGTCTTGTTATTGAGGCCCTTTATTCGGATCATGTGGCGCTTTTTGATGGATCTCAAACCCCTCAACCCTATGCAAATAAACACCCACCTCCGAGTAGTTGGCCTCTTCAATACAATGTACTAGTCACTTGCTACAAATATTGAAGCATTAAAGTAGGCCGTGTTGTTGGCCATGACTTACATATATTGGATATACTGCCTTTGGCCGTTGCTACTAGCGGTAGTTACAAATATGTACGTTGTTCCATAGTTGAGTTATTAGTTAGTGTTTTTAGTCGTATTTAGTGTGGCCCACACGCCCTACAATATCTAAAAAGATTGAGCATTTGGCCTACACTCATTGCAATGTGTGATAATGTTTTTTTGACATAATGTTCGACACATAGGAGGATGTAATAGAGTTATATGTAAAGTATCTCAAAGAGGGACGAACTGCAGAATTGATTCTTCTTTGAGAAAACTTTCTATTAAGAGCTAGGTAGCTCGTTGTACAATGGAGCCTATTTTGAAAGTTGGGTGAAACTTCTGGGACCTCTTCTTTCCACCTCTTAACCTCGAGAAAATTTTAAGATCTATAACAGGGTATGTGCATGGGACCCACTGTCCTAAATCTCGGATCGGCCTATGCAAGGCTAGCTTGGCCCACCCATCCTAGTAGGACAAGCTAAAGAGTTGTTTTTTTAATAGCTTGACACCACTTTGTGTATGGTAATTTATGTATTAAGATAACTTGGGTGACTTTGTGTTGATTCTCATAAACTCGAGGTTTGGGACTAAACCCACAGTTTCATCTCCTTTACTTTACAAATAACTCTATTACATAGGTTTGAAAACCATCATCACAACTCACCTATTCTCCAATCACGATTTACATGTGAATGCCGTGTTTGCATGGCCATGTGGTGGTAGAAATTGTTGGCCCCATAGAGAGACGCTTTATGCGGCTCTATCTGTCATTGCCTCAATCACCAAGCCCCCAATCTAAATAACAATCATGTAAGGTGAAGTGGCATCTTGTGTTTGCAAGCTCTTCCAACATCAGGGCAACAACACGACTACTTTTAAGTCTTCAATAAATGTATTAAATGATAGCTATTGTGAATGCAAATCTTAAGTTTTCCTCATAATTTTTTGATTATTGTAATCATTTTCAATGTGAAGATTCTCTATTTCACTAAATGATCTCATAGGCCCCCAATTTGTTAACCTAGAATTTATACATGTCTTATTTATGTCCGTTCTTAGATCCACACCCAACTGCGCACATCACTCAAATATATTTGTCTGATTAATGTATCATGAGGCGTCTTCTCTTCACCAGAATGTATGGTAAATCACTCGTCCAGGATTGCGTTCCTCCTCTTCATCTTCAACTTTCTTGTTTTTCTTGGGCTTCTCCTGCACCAGATTTGTAATTGTCATAAGCTCAGTTTGCATTCCCAAATGCGCTCATGTCCTGTGTAGAGGAGGGTTGACCACATTGTTGCATCTAAGGTACATGGGTGTTATTTGGTTTGTTTTTCATGTTCTCCAACTTCTACCAATCAGAATCGCACAATGACACTTGTTTTTCCATAAGCAAATCTACGATGAAGCAACAACACAAATTGGATTGAATATTGGACCTCTCTTGATTTAGCTTTGGTTATTGAAACATGTTCGTTGAATCCTGACCCGAATGCATAGATCCTCCCAATTGTGTTCACTATCAAAAGTGGAGTAGTTAATAAAATATGAAGACGTAGTCCAATCCTATGTCCAGGAAGAACCGGCAGTTAGTTACAGATGAACCGGTTGAGTTTGATAAATAACCGGTTGAAGTTGGAGACTTCAGGAGAATCACCGATCATTTTAGAGGAATCTATAGAATATACCTCAAATGAATAAATCAAAAACAGAAGATGTCCACAATGTAACCGGCTGGATTTAGAATCACTAGGATCTTGACCGACTATGCCCAAAAACTTCCTGGGCACTGGTCCAATCTCTTCTAAAAATGTGCTTTTATGGTGGTTGGTCTTCAATCCCCATGTAAACACACAACAATCGAATATAGGTGTCCGATTAAGAAAAGTAACCGAATAACAAGGACCGGTATTTGTTATGTGCAGATCAATGAATGGGGAGAACCGACTGCTGCACTAAATATGTTATTTAGTGTCACCAATTCTAATTGTCTTGCTCAATACTAATTGTAAACCACGGTATATTGTCACCAACACTAAATGTTAACCCAACATTATTTGTCATTCCTTGTAATTTTTCTTGGGGATTATAGATTTATAGTGTTGCAATTACTGTCACTTATCAAGTGATTTTTCATCCAAATTTCAACCATCCATGACAATATTTCATCACAAGTTGCTGACAAGAGAAGGTAGGGTTTTGGCCAATGGATGAACTCATCCATCATCCATGACAGCATTTGTTCACTTATTCATAAGAAGTGTCATCCGAAAAGTTACAATAGTGACATTAAATACCATATGACACTAAATATCTTATTTAGTGTAGTTACAGACAAATCAGTTGAGTTCGAGAAATAACTGATTGAAGTTCAAAACTTCAGAAAATGACCAATCATTTTCAAGGAATCTATAGAATATACATTAAATTTGTAAAGAAAAACTGAAAGATCACAACATGTAACTGGTTGGACTTGGAAACATGAGGATCTTGACCGATGATGCCCAAAAATCTCCCTGGAGGTACAGATATCATAACAGGCACATTATGACAGGGATATGGCAAGCAGTGTGTATCTTTGACAAAGTTTTTGCAAGTTTTTGACATTTGACACGCAAAAACTTGCACAAAAATAAGCTGCATGTCAATTGACACACACGATTTAGGTTTTGACATGTAGTGTGACTTGTGAAGGAAAAAAATCACACGTCAATTGACATGTACTATGAGGCATGTGACATTGAGGTGACATTTTAGAAGAAAATGTAGATGTCAATTGACATTCATTTTTGTTTTTGAAAATATCAAGTGACACTTTGGATTTGAAGTTGAACGTCAAATGAAATTTGTCAAACATACACACTGATGGCTAGTATTAATTTACTGGAGACTGACAGTTTCTGCCAAACATAATGGGCTGATCGCATCTTGTGAAACCCTAATTGCTGCCATCGACACTTGTGCAGAGAGGATCAATTAAATAGTTGCCTAGTTTTCACCTTGTGCCTATAAATAAGAAAAATTCTAATCTGCCACCCTGCTGCGGATTTTTTAGTTTGAATGTAAGCTATTAACAGTGTTCAAAGTTTGAGGGACTTCGATATGGAATTTTTTGTGACCTGATCAAAATGAGTCAGTGAAAGATGGAGTTCTTATTGTTTCTGTCCTTGATTACAGTTGAACTTTTAAACTGTTCAACCTTAGAAGATCACATAGAAGGAATTCTGCCTCGAAGTGTAAAAACTCATGATATGTGCAGAGAATAAATTCCATTATTACCTGTCTTGTAGAAGAAAACTGCCATGTTTGATAGCCACCAGCCGCTGAGAATTTATTCTTCAACATGAAGTACGAGTTGAAATTAGCGTGAAGTTCCTCGCTTCGCAAACACAGGGTGTTTTTTGGCTGTCCAACTTCAAAAGATCACAAGAAGTTATTTTCCTTTAGGGAGGAAGTACTATGGTCGTAGGTTAGGTGATGCGGATCATCATCTACGGTTGAGGTGAACATCCTCGAACCAACAAAACATTAGAGAAGATTTGACAGAATTGAAGGTTATGAGAATTTGAACCTTCTGGAGACACAGTCAGGATAACCAAACAATGCATGTGGTGCGGAGTGTGGACATGGAAGATGATGTCATTTTTGCCACTTGGCAACAATGAACCACATGTATTTGCTTTGGGAATGGTCGATTTTCCATCACGAAGCATCACCGGCATTGTGCTGCTATGGGCAGTATCCACGGTAAGATTAGCCAAGTTCTTCAAGGATGCAGACTCCGATAGGCTGATTGCTCGTGTCCGCTTTCCCTCACAATCTGTTGATACCGAGATAAAGCCATCAGTAGAAATAGAGAGAATTTGACAGATATGAAGGTTGAAAGGATTGAACCTTATGGAGGCCGAGACAGGATGATGGAGCATTGCATGTGGTGCGGAGTGTGGACATGTAAGATGATGTGATTCTTCGACACTTTGAAACAATAAACCAGATGCTTTTGCTCTGGGAATGTTCAGATTACCATTACGAAGCATCACCAGCATTGTGCTGCTATGGGCAGTCTACATGGTAAGATTAGCCAACTGCTTCAGGGATACAGACTCCGATAGGTTGATTGAGCAATCTGCAGACACCAAGATCGCAGGCTTCGTCGACCTGTCCACCGCGAAGTTGGCCTCCAAGATTGTCAACCTTGTCAATGGCGACTTCGACTCTTGTAACATCACAGGTGGCGCGGGAGCCACCTTGGCGGTGGACAACACCGCAACGGCGATCCCGAACTGGTCTTCCGGAGGCTCAGGAGTCCAAATCTTAAGCTCCAGCACATACCAGATGTCGTCATATTCGAGGAGCACATATGCAATTCATCTCAACAACCCTGCCTCCACTTTCAACGGGACGCAAGGCTCGCTCACCACCACCTTGGCGCTTAACCCTGCCCTTGGGGAATGGTATACCGTGCAATTCGACTCTGCGCGTAACCCGGATGGCCCTATCAACTTATACCCCGTGCTCAAGATCGCCATCATGCAGAGTATCAATTTGCCAACTATGTGGGCATTCCGAGAACCGATCTACAATGCCACTGACACACAGCAGCGGATCACGTGGGCGAGGTATAGTATGATATACATCGGCCTGGGCGTTGCGACCCAAATTCGGTTTGAGAGCATGACGGAGAAGTATGGCCCCATTGTGGATAATGTGGTCATCCTCACTGGGAAGCATCCGCTCAGCACCAGCACCGGCACCGCTCCCTGTTGGCCTAAAGCCACCTACGATCCCCTCCTTGGCAACTTCGCCATGGCCATGGCGATAGCCATAGTCATTGCCTTCCACTGAAAACATGCAGTCAATAATGCCACTGTGCAAATCTCAAACTCCTCCATGGTCATAGCCATTCTCTTCCACTTAAAAGACAATCAATGGTGGCATTGTGCGGCAAATCTCCAACTCCTCCATGGCTATGGCCATAGCCATTGCCTTCCACTGAAACCACAGTCAATGGTTGCCTTTGTGCAAATCTCAAACTCTCCTCTAGTGGTCGGTCATCAATTTGGCTCTGTTACTCCATCAATCGCATCGACAAGTTTGTATGCCGCAAAGTTACCTGCAATTAGGTAACCGCAGTTGCAATCAGGAGACGCAAATTGGAGTTCCTCCGCACCCCTAAAAATTGATACTCTGCAGCCACGGCACCACATCGATACTCTATTTGGAAAATTAAACTTGGTGGTCCATTCAAGTTATCACCATGGCCATGGCCATAGCCATTGCCTTCCACCGAAAAAACACAGTTAATGTTTGAGAGAGACCCGGGTTTGGAAAATAATATTTGAAGGTATGAGACGACCAGCTGCTATGTTCAGAGAAGAAATCCCACAACAACATATCTTCCTCCATCTGCTGTGGTAATTTATGCGAAGAAAATCGGAGTTTCTGTCTGCGGAAGTATGTTAGCGTAGTGCAATATTAAAACTCCAGGGGATTCCATCACCAATTTGGCTCGGTAACTCTATCGATGGCATCGACAAATTTATGTGCCACAAATTTTCCTGCAATGAGGTAATCACAAATTTCAATCAGGAGACGCAAATTAAGCTTCCTTCAAGTTCTAACCATGAAATTCAATACCTACTCTGGAGCTCCAGCATCACATTGGTCTTCAAGGAGCTGAATGTACTCGACACGTAGATAGCATGTGTGAAATCTACGCATATCGAATATCGCCCAATCTACTGCTCTACCCAAAACTTAGATACCGACGCTAAAAATCACACTACATTGTATTCTCTAATCCTGACGCCTCCGGTTGCCATTGTCGATGGAATGTGAGCTTACCGAGGATGGATTTCGCACTGCATCACTCGACATGGAAGCCTATGACATCGAAATCAAGTCAACTGGAACCGCCGTCTTCATGTTCGGTGCAATTTCATCAGGTGCGAGGGTTTAGTCACAACCGAAGTCCAGTTCCTTTGTTTCTAAACCCCAGGAGGAAGGATGGATTCCATGGAAGGAGAATGCCAGCAAAGAGAATAAATCACGAATGTCATGCAGAATTATCCTCAACAGAGACTACATCTACTGGAAGTGAGCTGGATCTGGAATTTTACTCTGTGAGGAAGAAGGTGGAGGATTTAGGACAGCGAGTTATGGAGGTTTTGGCGTCATCCAATATGGCAGAACAGCAAGTCAAATTAGCAGACCTAGAGCAGCAAGCTTCCCAAGACACACTCTGGGATGACACAACCAATGCACAGAGAGTGCTCTCCGACCTTGCGGAGGTGAAGGAGAATCTTACACTTTTGAAAGAGTTTGAGAGCAAGGGAGAGGAAGCACAGCTGATGATGGAGTTGATGGGGGATAAGGAAGGGCCGGATGGTGGATTACTCCGGGAAGCATCACAGATAGTGAATTGGCTTAGTAATGCACTTGAGAAATTTGAGCTTGCTAAGCTTCTTGCGGGGCCGTATGACCGAAGAGGAGCTAGGTTAACTGTGTCTGCAGGGGCAGGGGGCACAGATGCTCAAGACTGGACGGAAATGTTACTTCGAATGTATTCAAGATGGGCAGAGCAACAAGGATATGTTGTAAAAGTTGTGGAGAAATCTCCAGGTGAAGAAGCAGGCATCAAATCTGTTACGTTTGAAGTGGAAGGGAGATTTGCTTATGGCTACTTATCCAGTGAGAAAGGCACTCACCGTCTTGTCAGACAATCTCCATTCAATTCCAAGGGTTTGAGGCAAACAAGCTTTGCAGGAGTGGAAGTGATGCCGATTTTTGAGGAGGAGTCTTTGGATGTGGACATTCCTGAGACTGACCTTGAAATTACCACCACCAGAGCTGGAGGCAAAGGAGGGCAGAATGTGAATAAGGTTGAGACTGCTGTGAGGATTGTTCACGTTCCAACAGGGATTGCAATTCGGTGTGCAGAGGAGAGGAGTCAGCTTGCGAATAAGACTAAGGGTTTGAGGTTGTTGAAGGCTAAGCTTCTGGTGATAGCTTTGGAACAGAGAGCTTCGGATTTGAAGCAGATTCGTGGTGATATTGTGAAGGCTGAGTGGGGTCAGCAGATAAGAAATTATGTGTTCCATCCTTACAAGCTTGTGAAGGATGTGCGAACTGGTGTGGAGACTTCAGATGTCGGTGCTGTCATGGGAGGTGATTTGGATTCCTTCATTACTAGTTACTTGAGGTGGAAAATGTCAAGTGATTTCGTGCAGTAGGAGATCAGATAAGCATTTCTCTATCTTATACAACAACAATTTTGACACCCGTAGCCTAGTTGAATTGTACCGTGATCTTTGCAATTGGGTATTCAGTCAATTTGAGAGTTTAGCAATTCTGTAATGAAACACCATCGCAACTGCAATTTGCGAACTTGGAATTCTGGCTAGGATTTACTTATCAAACAGCAAGATAATGTAAAGTTTAGGTTGTGATGTCACATTGCACATTGCAGCCGTTAAGAACAAATCTCAAAAGGTTAGAATCTGTAATCCCTCATCCTCAGAGCAAAGATGAGATTCCTCGTTTGACAAAAGAAACTGACAACTTTTATGTGCTTCTTTTGGTGATATAATCTGCTTCTGACAATTATGGGTGGAGTGGGTAAACACCATTTCAACTGTAATTTGTGAACCTGGAATCCTGGCTAGGGATTACTTTGACAGCAAGAGATTGTAAGTTTAGGGTTGGGATGTCACATTGCATATTGCAGCCGTTGAGAACAAGTCTTAAAAGGTTAGAATCTGTAATTTCTCATCCTCAGAGTAAAGATGAGATTCCTCGTTTGACAAAAGATTTGACAAAAGAAACTGTCAACTTGATGTGCTAGTTTTGGTGATGTAATCTGCTTCTGACAATTATGGGTGAAGTGGGTAAACACCATTTCAACTGTAATGTGTCAACCTGGAATCCTGGCTAGGGCTTACTTTGTTAGCAAGATAATGTAAAGTTTAGGGTTGCGATCTCACATTGCACATTGCAGCCGTTGAGAACAAGTCTCAAAAGGTTAGAATCTGTAATTTCTCATCCTCAGTGTAAAGATGAGATTGATTTCTCTTTGACAACAAAAACTGTCAACTTTTATTTTTGTGCTAGTTTTGATGTAATCTGCTTCTGACGATTATGAGTGAAGTAATTTGCTGTCATCCTCAGAGTGCTAAGCCTGAGAGGCATTTCTTCATGGTTTGCAAATTGTTGTTCTTGCAACGTCAAAGTTCCGAAGCACTGTATTTTTATGATGACTCTCATCTTTGCATGGTAGTGGTAAAGTTTCAGAATTGTTTCTGGGAGATGTGTTCAGTTGTTTGAAGTTTTCTGTTGAGTTTGAGCTATGAATTCTGCTGGCTTTGCATATCATGCTGTCAAATTGTATCGTTGCAGTATACAAAAGAATACCAGTTGTTTGTGAATGAGTGTCAGTTGAGAGTTTTTTTAAAACCCAGATATGTGTTCAGTACTTCCAAGTTTTCCTCTTGCCTTTGTTTCCAACGTGATGGCGTATAGCAACAGGCCACAGCCACAACTAATATTTTCAACTATTTTATTTTTCTGGCTTTTAACTAAGCATTTCTTTGGCTTGCTTTTAGATTGCAATCTGCCAGTACCTAGATAGATGTGCCTAATTTGGTGCCTCATCCGAATTGGACGCCTGTATTTGAGTGGTGTATATTTGGATGTGGATCTAAGAATAGACACCAAAAAGACATGTCTTGAAAGAGTTTGGAATATGTAGTCAAAATTTATTATAATTCTTGATGCAATAGTCAACATAATTTGGGGGACCTATATGAGCATTTAATAAATTGGAGAATCTTCACCTTGAAGATAAATAAGATATTCATATGAGCTCCGAAAAATATGGGGAAAGCAGCTACAGGCACGATTTGAATCTGCTACTCATCTCGCACTAATTGTGAGATTCAGATCCGATGATTACTGGGTGCAGAGAATTTTTTCCATTTAAGACCCACTTACCTTATACACAACTTTATCCATGGGTTATATCTGTGAGTGTAGTTTACACAAACATTTCCAAGTTTTCCTTTTTTCATTCATGACATCTACAACCAGCCACATTTGTTCTGAGTTCACAACCATTCTGGCACAAATCAGCATTCTCAATTATTGGGATGCTTGCAATATCCTCTTCATAGAGTTATTCAGTAAAATGCATCACATACAATGGAACTGCTTGTAATGCTGATATGCCAGAAAATTATACATCTATGATGCATTTGAAAATGAATTATGGAACTAGGAAAGAACTCTAATTATTGTACAAATAAATGTCGAATATGAATGAAGAGTAAGTAGGACCAACCTAGTAGGAAAAACTAGCTAATTTGTGGTAATGTACAGGTCTCTAACAACACGTTCACTTCAAGACCCACCCACCTATGTTAACCTTGAACTTTGAAGTGTTCCTTTTCAACACCCCCCCTCCGATTGGGGGGGGGGGGTATGATCTCTACTATGTCAAAAATTAAAATTAGCTATTCTGCTCCCTTTGCTATTTGTTCAGGGGTCAGTGGTTGACCTTACCTATGTTGAAAATTCAAAAATTTGATCCCCAAGATGAAGACAACCGCAAACAAGATTGAAAATGCAGGCATCATCAAAGCCACAATTGGCAGAAATGAATGCTTGAATCCAAAGTAGCTCTCGATAAAAGCCTTCACTGTTTGTGGATGAGTGCTACCGAGCACTTGTAAGTCAGTTTTCACATCCCCAAATTGCGATGTGATCAAGCCATAAATTGTCCATGCCACAGGACATGCCCAATAATACCATCCCCACCATACTGGAATTCTCTGCATTCACCAAAATTCCAATTACGTCAGTATGTTCCAGATACTTTATTCAGGGCCACTTTACACTTTGACCAAGGGCTGTGACCATGAACTGTGAGGGCCCTTGAAACTCATCCAAAGGCCGTACCATGCAATATATAAAATAATCGAATTATGTGTTGTAGTGGGCATTCAAGTGTAGTGTGAAGACAGGCACAACCAAGGCTCTCAATTAGCGATGTCATTACCATCCTATTCATGTGGGCCCTTCCACAAAATAAGATAAAATAAAATAAAATAAATTCAAGTCAAGGGTTGTGAAATTTGAAAGTGTCATGGTCTCCTCGTTTTGTGTTAGACCTGCCCCTTTGAGTTGGGCTTGACACAAATTCCGATAAACTGTGAAGCATTATTCATTTTATGCCATAAAGGACTCCATGTAGGTTTGTTTATCCATTGAAACTTCCTTGGTCCCTTAAGTAGGCCCTCAAGCTCTAGTGTAAGTGAAGTGGGACAGTCTTGGCCTTTTCCACCAATGAGAGATTTTAGATTTCAATGGCCACAGGTGTTCAAGCTCTAGTGTAAATTGGCTCTAAATGCTTCTACAAAAGGTTTGTTCTGTTTTTTCTCCCCCTTAAATCAGTAAAGTGAAACTCTCAGTGAAATGTAATTTGAGGAGAATAATTTGGAGAAAGACTTTTTTACCGGTTTGGGGATTAGGAACCCCGAGAAGAGATTGAAGAAGGAGTAGAAAAAGGAAGCCACAATCGATGCCACCTCTGCGTTGACTGTGAGTGCCACCATCATCATCCCGTAATAAGTGAAATACATGAATGTGAAGTACATGAAATACATATACCAGAAGAACTTTTCTGCGGTCCACTCGAAGTTGATCATTGAGTATGTAATCAGGGCATACACGGTTGTTTGCACAAAGAGGTATGGGATCTCAATCAAGATCTGAAATAAAATCAAACACATAACAACCAATGAGAAATTGTGGGAGGTAACAATAACTAGAAAACTTTAGAAAGAAATGGCGAGACAACATCCAACAAATCCTCCATTTAAAGTAACAAACCCTCCATTTAAAGTCAGTTTGTTTTGTGATGAGTATTCCAAATGCCTCAAACTTAGTGACAGAATCTTTGTGGCTGCCCTTGAATGATATGTGTAATAGCCTTCAAGGCCTTTTAAGTTTTGCCTACTTCTATACCAATTCATTTCCCTAACCCACAATCTAACTTTGGATTTATCAATCCTGATACTTTCATTCTGCTCTCATTATTCCATTAAAAATTGCATAGAACTTCTGAGAGACATGTGGAATGAAGTCTTACTTGAGCTAGGGCATATGGTATGGCTGAGTACATTCCAGCCGCTTGCTCTCTATAAAGCACAGTGCGCTCAATATCAACCATAGGCTGTACAGTTCCACAGTTGTTGATGCCCAAAAATAAAACAGCTCCGTACATGGCACCCATTGTGGTAAATAAGTCTTGTGAAGTTGCCCTGCATTCCAAAGTCACTCTGAAATTCAGATCCAAGCTGTATAATGTGTTGGATAAAGAAATTAAGGTTCCGCCTTATTTTCCTACTAGCTTAAGGTAAATGAGTCTTAAATAGTTACGTTTCCGACTAGCCCTCTTCTCCTAGGATACGAAACATGAGATTAGTACAAGGTGGTTAGCACTCCAAATCGTGATCCTAGCCACTTTCCTCATAATGTTTTGAGCTCATAAGAATACCTTATTAATTCTCAAAGTGAAGATTTGCATGTTCATTCAACAGTCTTTATTCATACAGGTCCCCCCCAATTACCTTTTTTGGCCAAGGTTCCAAAAAATGCTTCCAAAAAGCACAGCTGCCACGGCTGAAAAACAGAACCGCACACAGTTGTAGTCAGGGGTCCTCCAGTATGTCAAATTCTGCTTCCACAAACATGCCCTCAATTGTCCAAGGAAAGGCTGTGAATATCTTGATGGAAAGTGAAGATTCTTTGTCCCAGGGGCTGGGCTATTCAGTCCTGAAACCAGTGCCTTATTCATCCTGTGCCCACAAACTTACCATCCCCAATTAGAGCCTTGACACATTGTCAAATTGCTTATATAAGATAAGATTTCAGTGTGTTATCTTTTAAGTTCTGGAAATATGTTATCTTTTACTAAGTTCTGAAAATATGTCATCTTTAGAAATCCAGAAAAGAGAAACTAAATATCTATAACTCTATTTTGCAAATTGATAAGACTATATTTCTGCATGAAAGTTGTTGACATGTTGATCCCACACTTCATTTGGTTGTTGTATTTTATGCTAAATGTATTTTCAAGTAAAGTGATTATGAGATTAGAATATACTTACTCATAGAGTGTGGAATGCCTGTAAATATCTGCAAAGTCAACATTTAATTGGCTCTCCATAGAGACAGAGGTGACATCCAGCATCCATGTAGCTGGATTGTACCCTTCCTTGATTTTGGGGATGCCTGGAATTGCCTGCAAGCATTTTCACAACTTGAATCACTCGCATATGATTTCAATTTCATGACATAGAGTGAAGTATTAGAGAAATATCCCTCACATCTTTTATCCATTTCATAAATACAATTCTACAAAGCTCCAGCAGTTTCCTGGAGGGTTCAAAAGTCTGTGGAATTGGTTTTCTCTTGCCTTCATAACTCAAATATTTAACTAGAAAATCAGAGGGAATTTGTGGTTAGTAAAATATGTACCTCAAAGTACTCAACAAGCTTATGAGAGCAGTCTCCCAGAGGCCCCATGTAGATTACTTCGCCACCTCGCTTCATTAACAGCAGCTGCACAACCATCTCAGGTGATTGAAATTTAAGACTCTTGGCCAAGATAATGTCTAAAGGATGATAAATTAACTGTCTGGTGAGATGCAGTGAAATAATGAGCAATAGAGAATTCCTTTCACGCATCCTAAAGACTAAGGTAAGTGGGACTAATTCGGTTATGTACTTGGACACCTATATTTAGTGTATGTTTAGGCAGTGTGGAGTCAAGAATGGACACCAAAAAGGCATCATCTTGTGTTTCAAAGAGATTGGACTACGTGTGGAAAATAATTAGGTCATTTTCTCTAGGCTCAATAATCAACGTAATTGGGAGGACCTAAGGTAGATGTGCCTAATTTGCTTACTTATTTTGATTGGACACCTATATTTGAGTGGTATATGGTTAGGTGTGGCTCCAAAAACGGAAACCAAAAGGACACATGAGAACCATGCTGAAAATATGATAACCGTTCGAGGCTCAACATAATTGAGAGGAACTATATGACCATTTAATGAGCACAAGAAGATTCTTCACTTTGATAATGCATAAGATATTCATATGAGCTCCAGAAATTATGAGAAAAGTGGCAATGGCCTCAATTTGGATTTGCTAACAATCTTGTCTTAATCACGTGTGCCATATCCTAGAGAAATGGGCTAGTCGGATAAAGTAACCATTTAAGACCCATCTACCTCATATGGTCATTTAAGCACAAAGAGAATCTTCACTGTAAGATTGAAGAAGATATTCATATGAGCTTTGAAATTTATGAGGAAAATGACTAAGGCATTAATTTGGATTTGCTACACATATGGTACAAATTGCATGTTTAAAATCTTGGAAAAAGTGGTTTAATTACCTCATCAAAGGCTTCAAAGATGTCAATACTGGGTTGATGAATGGTACACACAACTGTGCGACCGGTATCCACCGTGTTCCGGACAGTGCGCATTACGATGGCTGCTGCACGCGCGTCAAGCCCACTCGTAGGCTCATCCATAAATATTATGGATGGATTGGCCACCAACTCCACTGCAATAGTTAACCTTTTCCTCTGCTCTGTAGAGAGACCAGTTTGACCTGGTAAGCCAACTAGTGCATCCCGCAAGGGCACCAACTCCACCAACTCCATCACCTCTTCCACAAATTTCTGTGTACAAATAAATATAAATGGGGCCAAGTTAAGTTAAACCGGTGTTTATCAACACCCCCAAAATGTGGACTCAAAATATTTGAGTGGTGTATGGTAAGGTGTGGTTCTAAGAATGGACATCAAATAAGGCATTGTGTGTTTAAAAGAGATTGGACTACGTGCTCAAAATATGTAAGCCATTGTAGGCTCGATAGTCAACATAACTGGGGGCACCTCTATGACCACTTAATGACGACAAAAATCTTCAATTTGATAATGAATAGAATATTCATATGCACTCCAAAAATTAGGAGGAAAATGGCTACATGCATGATTTGGATTTACTAATCATCTCACACTAATTGTGTGTTTCATAGTCTACAAGAAGTGGGTGCAGAGAGAAAAATCCAATTAAGACCCGCTTACCTTAAACTCTACTACGTCACCATGATAAACATCTATAGGAAATAATTGAGACTGAATAAAGGTATGTGGCCCTACTGTGGGCACTTCCAACTCCAAAGACATCTTGACCATTGGATAGGATTGGAACTTGTCTCATCCGGTTAGCACTTGCAATGAATCACGAATATTGTTATTGCAAGTTTCAGGACCAGAGTTGAGACACAAAAGTTGTCAAAAGGTCGAAGTGGTGATTGTCTTTCTCTTGAAGCTGAAGTGATCATCACTAAGGCCCTGTCAATTGTGATGTTCACTATTGAACCTAGAATGATGTCTATTGATTTTGAGCACGTAGTCCAATCTCATTGTACCACATGCCATTTGGATGTCCGTTCTTAACTACAAATATAGTTGTCCACTTAAGAAGAGTGACCATATAAGGCCCACATACTTCAATCCTCTCCATGATAAAACATCAACAGGAAATAATTGTGCGATAAATTGACGAATTTTCCATCATAACAATTTATAAATTTAGTACAAATATACATGCATCAAAGAATGTCATTTTCAGTTACCTTCTTCTTGTCAGATTCTGTGTCCATAGAGAGGCGCAGCGAAGCAGAAAAAATGAGAGACTCAAAAACAGTGACTTGTGGAGAGTGGATGTCATCTTGCTCGCAGTAGCCTGCAATCCGAGCAAAAGTCTCTTGTTTTTTTGGGTGCCCATTGATGCGAATTTCACCCTCAATATAACCACCTGTCTTCCTTCCAGCAAGAACGTCCATCAGGGTTGTTTTTCCTGCACCGCTCACACCTACCAGTGCGGTGAGGACACCAGGGCGGAATGCTCCAGTTACACCCTTCAAAAGTTGCAGCCGGTTTTCCCCCACTTCTTGCTTCATTTCCTGCATGTTACAAATCATTTATCAAGATTTTTGGGCCAAAACTTTAAAGCTAATCTGTACAAAATAGAAGGTAAAGAATAATTATTTGAGACTCACAAGTGAATTTTGACAGTGGAGCCTATAGCAGCAGATAAAACGATATCTACTTCCGTACTTTGAATAAGTGTCGTAATATGTTCACTAAGGTTTAAGGATGAAAGAGACTTGTACAAATTTTGGCAACACATGATATGATGTCTATAACTTTTGTGCATTGAATCAAGTGTAGTGATTGGTTTATATTATATATGAAAACTTTAAAAGATGCAGGAGAGTCTTACAGCAGGCATGTCAACATAGTACTTAATGTCGGCAAAGGAAATTGACAAGGGTTGAAAAGGCAAAATCATGCCACGCTTGACCTCCAATTTTGCAGCTCCAATTTTTGCCTCCAGTGCTTTGTTGTCCAGAATTGAGAACTGTACTTCCCCCCCTTCTTGCATTGAAGAATTAAGACTTGGACTCCCGGAATCTTGTGTACCTGTATAAATTATCACAAAATTTCAGTGCTCTATCGTAAGCTTGCATTAAGCTATAAGTTACCAATGTCAACAGTGAACATATCAAATTTAAGTTTATGCTAGGGGAAGTCCTTCCCCATTGATTTTTCTGATGGAATGCAGACACGAGATACCTTAAATGAATTATTTCCTACAATTCACACATATTAAGATGCTTCTATAAATTTTGGCAAGCTGAGCTCCCACAACCTTCCTCAAGTATAGTCACTTCATCCAAAGGGTGAGGAAACGCTTTCCCTCTTCCCATATAAACTGGTGCTGGTGATGAATTACCCGAAGAAGGGGTTTGAACTCCAGTTTTTCTTGCAATTTTGTCTGTCAAATCCTCCTTTGAAATGACTGCTTGTGGTTTCCCAAGTGCTGCAAACATGTTCATCATCACGTCAAGAACCTCTAATATTTCTCAGTGATAACTCAATCAAACAAACAGCCTTAATAAACATCACTTAGATATTCCAGTTGATTAGTCAAATTCGTGTCTTGAGGCAATACAGTGTAATTATTAAGTCAATACATTATTTTGTTTGTGGGTTCATTTCATAGAACCTAAAGGTCTCTTCATGGGCAGCAACTGTAATTGTTGGTTGTGGATTTCTAGTTTCTGTACTACAACGTAAAAGCTCTTCTACTTTTCTTTTCTATTCTTCAACAAGCATCTTAGTACACCACACATTAAAATTTCAAATAAAACCTTTAGCAGGAATGGAATGAAGCGATTCGTTTGTCTCAAATAATAATATAAAACACAAAAAACATAATATAAAACTTACGCTTCATGTAAGTGAGTGCCAGATTGAAACCAATGTTAAAAATGACAGTGAATCCAAACAAAGCCCCCACGCTGATCCAGTACCAGTAACTTCCAGTAAAAATTCCTCGGTTGATCAAAACCATCTCTCCAACAGTGTGATTTGTTCCTAGTCCAGCCGGCTGCACAGATTTAGAGATAAAGCATCAAAGGCTTCGTAGCCTTAATACATTTGATTCTACTAAGAGGTGACTCTCCAACAAAATAATATTCTCTTGGAGAATAATTGATCTTTATGAACTGTGACTCTGGAGGCTAGCAGTAGTCATGAGGGTGTTATGCATGCAACCAGAGGAATGAGATTTTCAGAGGTACTCCACCTGTCAAGCTATGTGGCTACTTCGTTTTTCATATATAATATAGACCGATCACTAAGCTTAACTCAATATTCAGAAGTTTAAAACATCAAATTATGTGCTGCTGTATGCTCCGCTGCCAAAATTCCTTCCGAGTGCTACAACTACTGCAACTAGTTAGTCTTCTATTTTGTAGTAAGGCAAGCAACCCTTATTCGGTTACTTACCTTAATCGGACACCACATGTGATATTAAGAGATTGGACTACATGCTCAGAATATGATAACCATTCTAGGCTCAATAGTCAACATAAGTGGGGGGGACCTGTATGACCATTTAATGAGCACAAGAATATTCGCTTTGATAATGAATTAATATGAGCTCCAAAAATTATGGGGAAAGTGACTCCGGCCTCAATTTGGATCTGCTAACTATCTTGTACTAATCGCTTGTTTTGTATCCTAGGAGAAGTGAGTTAGTCGGTAAAAGTAAACATGTAAGACCCATCTACCTTATCAGTAATTAAACAGTATGAAATAATTATACCTTACTCCATCGTGGGGCAAGCATCTCATTGATGCTGATGGCGTTTGTTGCATAAGCAAGGGGGGAAATCCAGTAACCCCAAATCCACCAGCTCTTGATGGCAGTGCGCGGGATAATAAACCCCCCCAACGTGAAAATTATGAGTAACAGAAATGAGCCTCCAGTGTACGCCATAATGATGGTCCTGCATACTGTGCCAATTAACCTGAACAACCCAGATGACATCTGGTGCACACTAAACAATAGCAGTAGTTGTTTCAAAAACCTGCCACACAAGAAACCACAATTTTATAGGTTAGTGCTGAACAAAGAACTGTAATATCTGAATGTGCCAGTTACTGACCAAGGTATGTGGCCCTATCGTGGAGAGTTTTGGCCGTTGGATTGGATCGGATCAGTGAGTGTTTCATGCGTTAAGAAATTGTGATGTCACTGGAGTTTCATGAGATGCAGAAGTTATAAGGTCTGCCGACCTTATTCGGTTATTTATCTTAATCAGGCACCTGTGTTTGAGTGGTGTGTGGTTAGGTAATATCTAAGAAAGGAACCCAACAAGACATGTGTTTTGAAGAGGTTGGACTACGTGCTCAAAATTTATCAATCATTCTAGACTCAATAGTCAACACAACTGGGGGACCTGGATATTCAATTGGAGAACCAACACACATTCATTTTTGATCATCATAACTGAATCCAGAGAGGTCTGATTTTCAATCCGAGTTTTGTTGGTGCTTCATCATAGATTTGCTAATGTAATACAAGTTTTGGTGCGTAGATCTGATTGATAGAAGTTGGAGAAACAAGCAAAACAAACCAAATAGCACCCACATACCTTAAGAGGTGAAAGTGAAGATTTTCTTTTAAATTAAGTGATTACAGAGACCCTCACAATTGTGATGATGTTCACTATTGAATCAAGAGTGGTGTTTATGTAAGTTTGAGCACATAGTCCAATGTCTTTTAAACACATGTCTTTGTGGGGTCCATTCTTAACTACAAACCTTGATATGTACCACTTAAATGTAGGTGTTCAATCAAGAAAAGTGACCATATAAGGCACACATTTGAGTGATGTTATAAGGCCCACATTCCTTGAAACCATTTTAATTGATGGGTTTAAGGCATATGGACCTTATATGCTCACTCTTCTTAAATGAACACCTGTATTTGAGTGGTATATAGAAAGATTTGTAGTAGAGAATGGACACCAGCAGACACGCCTTAGGATGAGATTAGACTATGTGCTCAAAATATGCATAGAGATCATTCTGTATGTAAGGAAGACTATCCGTATTTAAGGAAGAAAATTGATGATGTCTCACAAATTAAAGTGTGGGTTGAATTTTAGGTCAAGAGAGAGGATTTACCTTTCATATCCTGGGGCATATCCTGTTACAAAGTAAGTAATGGAAGCCCAGAGCGCAGACTCCACAAGTGACATAGGCACACTTAAAACCCAAGTGGGAAGGGAGAAAGCCCAGGCAGGGTAAAAGAGCAAATCCCTTTGCTTGAAGAACACAGGAAGTCGAAAGATTGTCATTGACAGCTCCCCAAATCCATTGAACATGATACACACCACTGTAAAGAAGAGACTTCCCAGGTATATTGTCCCATCTGCCACTGTGCTGTGGTGTAATTTAGTGCGGAAAAAGACTGTCATACTCACTATTGCCATAATCGCAAGCTGCAATAAAAGTACAGAAAATTAATAAGATGAGCCTAATTACCTTAGAAACTTGAAATGTAAAATATTTGAATAAAATTTGTTTTTGGCTTAGTGAGGAGGTTTTTGTTTTGTTTCTAGGTTAGTGATCATAATTGTGAGGGTCTATGTGATCACTCAATGAGAAACAACATGTTTACTTTGACCTCTTATAACTTTTGCATCCCAACCCCGATGATTCTGGAAGTTGAAATGCCAATCTTCGTGATTCATTGCAATTGCTATGCGGATGAGACAATTACGTGTGGGGCAATATAATGATGGTGAGTTAGACCTACATTGGTACCTGTGTAGTTTTAAAGGCATAAACCCAGGCATCGCGCTTCATCAGGAGAATCTCCTTTGCAAAAGCTGCTTTAAAAATCTCCATTTTTGTGACGGTATACTTGTCATATGTCAGTGCTGCCTTGTGGCTTCTTTCCTTTGGATACGGATGTGCAAGCTCCACCCTTTGAGATATCCCAACATGGAATTTCTTAAATGCTTCTCCAAATTGAGCCACTGAAATGTAACTATACGGACGCAGTTTATCCACCCAGTACTGTTCTTGATCCTTCTTGGATGTCACCTGTAGGGAGTCATCAGATTTTAGGAGTTCACACATTGGAACTTCAATTAGCACTAAGGTAACTATGCGGGCCTAATGTGTTCACTCTTCTTAATTGGACACCTATCATATTTGAGTGGTGAGATGGCAAGGCTTATGGTTAGAACAAGACACCAAAATGACACTTGTATGAGATTGGATTATGTGCTCAAAGTGTACACACTATTCTAGGTTCAATAGGGTATTCAACATCATAACAATTGGGATGGTCTATGTGATTGTTTGAAGAGAAACATAATTTTCATTTTGACCTCCTAGGATATGAAACACGTGGATTAGTGTCTGTTTTAGGTGGGAAGAAGGAATTGTCACAAGCATACCTCTCAATCATTCAACATAAAAACATGACCCCCTATGGCTTTCCATCTTTGACAGATTAGTTGGACTAGACCAATCCGGGTCTTTGAAGCCAATTCCGGTGTCAACTAAACTATATTAAAAAAACCTCTGGACTGCATATTATTTTAGGGCTTTTATGTTGGCTGAATGAGAGGTACACTTGTATGCAATAATTCCCTCTCGCTACTTTAGATTCACTTGCCTTAATTACTGAAATCCATCTACAAAGACTAGGTGGATAATTAATTTCAGAAAAGGTAAGACCAAGCACCTCTTGGAGGAAATCGGCCACACCCTTGCGCTCGGGACACTTAAACCCACAAAATGCAAAAAACTCAAGCACGTGCTCCCGGGGACCATGGTACACAATCTGGCCTTCTGAGAGGAGAATTATATCGTCAAAGAGGTCAAAAGTCTCTGGAGCGGGTTGAAGTAAAGACATCATCACAGTGCCCGACATGACATGTGCAAATTGCCTCAAGCTCTTGACAATCTGGAATGTGGTGGAGCTATCTAAACCGGTCGAGATTTCGTCCATGAACATTGCCCGTGTTGGTCCAACAATCATCTCCCCTGTACATTTCAACAATTTATAAATTAGGTCACAGTGGCTCATAATATCAATAATGGTATCAAAGAACCGACCCAGATGGTATCAAAATTGTAATACCAGTCAAATATTGATACTTGGTGGGTATCATCACAAGATGAGAGTATCTTTGTATTTATTTGGGTCAATACCATCCTAATACTATATTGATAGTAGGGTCTTTCACCTAGGGATGAAGTTTTTTGCATGGTATATAGACCCAAGTGGTATCCAACAAAAATAAAATCCTTATTATATTAATATATACCTGACCAGTATCAAAAAAAGTGACACCAGTCCACCGCGGATTAGAATCTACACATCAAGTCCTAATCATGGTGAATGGAACACAGCATCCTGTCTTGTATAGTTTCTGATCTCTTGGGAGAAGAGCAATGTTCTCTAAACCTTCAACTCATCACAACATCAATCTCTTATGAGATCAGTGAAATATTTTCAGTGGACTCAAATTGCTGTTTGTGAATTTTTGATACCTGTAGTGACACGTTTCTTCTGGCCACCAGAAATACCCCTGTACATTGCATCACCAACAAGGGTGTCCGCACACACATCAAGTCCCAAGATCTGCATCACATGGAGCAAAGATTTAAAATCTTTTGATTAATTCCTCAACACAAAAATAGAAGCAGATTTTATATGATACTCAACCCTTCTGGTCTCATGTCATAAATATCACAACAATTGTGTGATAATACCAATTAACTTGATCCGACTGTGACATTTTCCCTGTGGTATATTCAGGGATTACATCATCGTTGCTGAACCTAGCTGATAAAACCAGCTTTGTTCTTTTCGACTATAGGTATCAAACATTGCTCAGCGAGGAACTTGAATTTAAGGATTGGCTTATTTGAATAATTAGTAGTGCTGACCCTCAAGGTGTACTCTGTTGCAAGATTGGTCTTCACTCCTGACAAAGCTGTTGCCTGTAATTTACAAATCCACCAATTTTCGAAGCGAAATTAGTCTGATGAAGTCCAAGTAAATCTCTACCTTGTCTCAAAATACATACACAATTCCAATTTAAAGCTCATGTAAAAGAAGTGTAACCTACTTTCATGAACAGGTCAACGTCTGCTTCAGGGTAAATGCCAGCTTGCTTCTCCCTTCTTGCAAGCTCTGAGAGTAGCTCTGTAAAAGGAAAACAGAGACATGTGAATTGGAAATAAGAATTTACCCTTCTATAGACTTTGAAGCACACTAAAAGATGACAATGAATTTACTTTTCATGCTGGCTTGTGGAACTCGAGCAATATCAAATGAATGCAATAAATCTATACATTACCATGACTTCCTATTTCATACACATACACCTATATATCTGAAGTAGGGAACAACATTAATCATTATATGAGTTAAGGCATGAGTAGAGAACCAATTATTACCATAACGGGTGCCGGTTCCTTGACACCGAGCTGAGAAATCTAAAGTCTCCCTTACAGTCATCTGAGCAGTATGCAAGTCATTCTGGCTGATGTAAACTGCGGTCTTTTGAGGTACAAATTCATCCAAAGTATGGCCATTGTAAGTCACCCACCCTTTCACCTGACTCCCACAATATAAGTCAGTGCTCACTAATTTCTCAATTGGTCAAAATTATTAACATTCTGATGATGTCAATGGAAGAGGACAAAATAACCCAAATGTACAAGTATGCAATATTCACGTAAGATTTTCCCCAAAAATACCTACCTTTAAATCTCTATCAAGTTTGCCTGCAAGAGCCAGTAGTAGAGTGGTTTTCCCAGAACCCGGAGGCCCCAGCAATAATGTCATCCTGCAGCCAAAAGAAGTTTTCAATCAAAGTTGCAAACCAGTTGAGGTTCATTTTGTTGTGTCCATATAACAATCTTATCTTGCAAGCAGTTTTTCTATCAATGTTTACAGCTATATATCCTGATGATTCATAGAGCACGAGTCACATTCAACCTCCCAAATTTGGGTTTAGGTTCAGTAGCGGATTGCTGACTTAAATACTGCTAAATTCGAGAGTAAGCTTTCTATATGTGCAGATTTCGGTATTTAGCTATGTAGTTGCTCCTGAGCCCAATTTCAAGCCTAAGTCCCAGGGATATAATTGATCAATACCTTTGAGACTTGATGATTCCATTCACGTCTTTCAGAATGCTTAATACCATTTTCTTCGTCAGGGGAATCCCACACTTCAGGATCACTTGCTGCACAATGATTACAATGGCAGAATTAAGCGTGACTGAATAGATTTGACATTCGTCAACAATCCATATTTATTAAACCCTAAACATTCAACCCCTGTTGAACTAATTATTTCTACTCCTGACAATTTTCTCTTCCAATTTCCTGGGACTTCTCATAATGCATCATGTCTTATCCCTGTCGCTGTTCAATTCTGGGCCTATGTGATCATTCCCATGTTTTTATGAGGTTTTTATGAGCATGGGAGACATTTACTGACCTGATTGATTCTTGGACACAAACTGTCATTAGAGTCTATCAACTCATCAACTCAAAGATAACATCAAAAGTTGTCAACTACTTTGTATCAATCAGCACCGAAGAGATTTCAATTACATGGCTGATCATACATACTGTACTTGAGAAAAAGGAACACAACATATGTCTGTTCATGTGAAATGAGAAGACAAAATCCTTAACCTAGTAGACCTTAATTGGAAGTATTTTAATATCTGATCATGATGAACCTTGAAGAGAGAGATCATCAGAATTTTCTATTAGCGTACCTCAAAGAAATTGCGTGCAGCATTCCATAGTGTGGGTAGTGCTCGTGTGCCCACATAACAATCGGCGTCCACTGTCAAATTTTCATACCTAACCTCGATGGTGGGAAGCTCTATCCCCACGCTACGGCCACCAAACCATGACAGAGCAATTAATGCATACATCTCAATCTGAATTACTCAAACCTCTGAACCCTATAAAAATGAGATCAAGGTGAATCCCAGTCTACTATTCATCAACTCCTCGCATCATAAAATAACTTCAATTTCAAGTGCTCTGATGCTAATTATTTGCAACAGTTTCAAATCAGCCAGCCATATAATTTCTTCACAACAAAATAGAGTATCTCCAAACAGGACCGTGATGATGGAGGCCCGGAAAACCACCGTAGAGATATAATTAGTGGCAAATAAATTACACCTACGCAACTAATTAACCTGCATTTGACCTCACTAGTGTCAGTGTGGTTTAGAACCCAGCTAAGGTAATCAACTCTCACGTGGCCACGTTCAGAACTAACTGTCTGTTCTTGATGCATACTCTGCCTCCCTTTGTCCATGGGGATAGGATAGGTTAGATGTGTACATGACAAAATGGTAGGACCAAGCCTTCAGACATGATGAGCAGTAGAAAACTAAGATATCACGTGACAATTGGGATTTCGTTTTCCATACCTCTAATTCCAGTTCTTGGAGGTTTACATTTTCTGGTTAAGGATTAGGTAGGTAGGTAGCTCTTTATGACTTGTCCAGCCTCTTGCGGAGTCTGAGCAAGAACTCTGTATCCATGGGAATACATGACCTATACCCCTGGTAGATCTATGTATAAACAAAAACGTCACTAGGACAAAGCATCCGAACATGACCACCATAAAAAGATCTCAAACTTTTTTTGGGTATTCTCAATAGCTGGACTTGTAATTCTTGGCGGTCTTCACTTTTGGGTTAGGAGCTCTTTATAACTTGTCCAGCCTCTTTCGGAGTTTGAGCAAGTCGAACTTCTCTAATTAGATTTCTTGGAGACCTTGCAATTTTCCTTACTTGCCCAGCCTCTTGCAAATTCTATGTG
Source organism: Polytrichum formosum (assembly GCA_964035585.1). Classification (NCBI taxonomy): domain Eukaryota; kingdom Viridiplantae; phylum Streptophyta; class Polytrichopsida; order Polytrichales; family Polytrichaceae; genus Polytrichum; species Polytrichum formosum. Next base: position 26,252,746 of record OZ037940.1, on the reverse strand, counting down.
TAAACAAAATTGTAAGACGAAAGCCTCCGATCTACATCACATGACTACCACAAAAAGATCTTGTACACGAACTGGGTTAATTATGATCTCCAGAACTCTAATTCCAACTCTTTCACACTGGGGCTAGCTCATCCTTACTTGTCAAGCCTTGTGCGGATTACGAGACACAGCCTCCAAAGTACATGATGACAACAACAAAAAGACCACACAAAAACAAGCCTACGATCCCTCTCCACAGCTCAAATTCCAATTCCTGGACACCTCATGCATAATAGTTTTCTGGGGCTAGCTACTTGTAAAAATTGCATACCTTCAATTCTACATGTAAAAAAAATTACGGGACAACGACTCCGAAGTACATGATCTAGAGAAAAGGGAATAAAAAAATTTTAATTTAAAATATAGGAAAAAAAGAGGCTATCTATGATGTCCACCTCCATAGCTCTGATTCCAATTCCTGGACAATAACATCTGCATATATAGTATTTTCCTGGGTTTAGCTACTTCAATGAATTCCTTACTTGTCAAGTCTTTTGCGGAGTCTGAGCAAGAATTTGTTGTTGTCGCTCTCGATGACCTTGAGGAGGTTATCCAGAAGCATCTGGCGCTCCACGGGGCCAATCTTGGTGACATCCAGCGCATCCACCCTCCCACCACCAGGCTGATCCTTGTGATGGATGACCACTCCAGTTCGCATTCGCTGCACGGTGGGCAATCGTTCCAAGGCAGCCCAGCGGAGAGCTTCCTCATCGCTCATCCCCCCTTGATGATTTTCTTCCTGCTTCTTGGATCGCCGCAGGGAACGAGAAGATCTTCCTAACCCATATTCATGCTCAGCTGCTGCTCCCCCTACACTTAGAGAGAAGCTACGCATGCTCCCTAACCGCATCAAACTTCGGAAGCTCTCACTCCGGCCATCCATGTTGGAACTCGACCTGATGGATCCCCAGCTGCCAGGCACCGATATTGATGCCCCTTGATGATGATGATGATAATGATGATGATCTGCCCCTCCTCCTGACATCACCTTTTCTGATGATGTTCCTTCCAAATTCCAAAAGTCCTAAATCCTAACCTTACCCCTCCTGTGTCTGTGTCTGTGTTTGTGTCTGTTGGGTCTTCAAGGTTTGAGAGCAGCAGTGTAATCTCATGACCATCCGATGCCACAGAATTGCATGTCCCGCTGCAGGGAGCTTAATTAATTCCAAGTTTCATTGAATCTCTTGATGAATCTGCACAAGTACCACTGAATTAGGTGGTGCTCATCAGCAACCTGCAGTACAAATTGCGAATTGCGAATTCCAAATTCCAAATTCCTGAACCTACCCTCCTGTGTTTGGGTTATAAAATGCTGTGTCTGTGTTTGTGTCTGTGTCGGTGTCGGTTGTGTCTTCAAGGTTTGAAAGCATCTGAGCCCCGTCTGATCATCTGAGCCTCAGAAATTGCATCATGTCCTCCTGCAGGGAACTTAATTAATTAACTCATTCGAAGCTAAATTACTAAATCTCCTGATGAATCTGCACCCTGGTACACAACTCCCATATTATACACAGGGGCATCGGATTAAAAACGGCTTAGAGGACGGCTTTTGTAAACATTATATCAAATTATACAAAATTAAAAGGATCAAAAAGTCAGGTGAAGACCAAATTAAATAAAATGAGATGTAGAAAAAGTTGAGTTGCATATTAATTAATTTATTAAAAACTCTGCAACGTATATAGAGAATTGAAACACCTATTTTCAACCTATGCCTATGCATAATTTTAAAAGATCCTCACGAGTAGTTGCCTCCAATTAAAATGAAAAGTCATTGGCAATGTTTTATTTATAATAAACAAATCTTAATTTTTTATTAAAAAGCCCAAAAAGTTGGGTAGTTTGACCTATGGTACCTGTATTAAAAAAAACTCGTATAATTCATTTTTTAATGCAATTTTATGCTTCAAGGAATATTCAATTCCGATATATAATTACATTTTTGGATTCCTTGTTAGAAGGGCTACAAGATTTTCCTACATGAAAACAAAGTATATCACTTGAGATTGGACTAAAATGCATTATAAGTGAATATAATAAGGGTCATATAATACAGGAGTTGCGTACCCGGGATCTGCACAAGTACCACAGAATTAGGTGGTGGTAATCAGTAATCTGCAGTGCAATACTACTAACAAGCCAGGGAATTAAGCTGAACACATTCAAAGTTCAATTTGAATCTATAGCTAGCCTGACTCAGCTTGTTGATCAATGACGATGCATGTTGTACTGCACTCAAGCTGAGCCAAATCCATGACGAAAAAGGCATTGAATGAATCAAGTAGCAGGAATGAATGTTTCTGGCATAATTATATATATAATGCACTCAAGATCCAAAACCTACCCCTAGCCTCCTGTGTCCGTTGTGATCGATCGATGTGTCTGGAATTGTGTCTCCAAGATTCGAGGAGAGCATCACTAGCTGATCATTCGAGCCCAAAAATTGCCCTAGTCCTGCTGCTGGCCGGAGCTCGATTCCACCACGGTTTCAATCTCTTGATGAATCTGCAGTAGCAGCGCTGAAGGTGGTAAGCAATCTGCATAGCACTCACCTAGGCTGGCTGCCTGCCTGCCTGCCTACGCAGCTTTAATTCGCAAGCACAATACGATCGATGTGCACATACATGATGAGTTCTTCAATCGCAACTTACAGGAGTCTTTGTGGATGTATGTAGTACCACTGTACTCAAAAGCTAAAAACCATGAAGAGAGCATCTGCCATATAATTACTGCAATGCCCATCACAATAATCAGGGTGAGTGCAGTTTTTGTGGCACTGTATTTTATGTACAATAGTTCATTAGTAACAAGCGCCCAGGCTCATGTGAAGATCACAAGAGAAGAGAATTACACAAAAATTGAGGTCAAGGCGATTGATCTCACACACAAAAGAAATTGGATGAGAGAGAGACAGTGGTTTCTGGCATAGTACATATAGCACTGAAAATTAGGGTTGTGACAGTTTTTGTGATCCCCTGCATGCTGCAGTCTACATACATATGTAGCGCTAGATTTCAACCACGTTGAGGGTAAGTGCAAAGGGGGTGACGAAGACTAGAAGAGATCAAATGCACCAAAACTTGAGGTACAAGAGTCCGGAGATTGATCGAACAGACAGACAGGAGACAGATAAGAGGCAAGCAATTAATCTTAATATATCCCAACCTGAAGGAATAGTGCAGGTCTTGTTAATATATGTATTTTCTGCCGATGCACTGATCAAGAATCAGAATTAAAGCAGGAGGAAGAACACATTTGAATGAATCATCAAGCAGAATGTAATTCATTTCTGGCACTCCAAATCAGGGTAATCACAGTTTTTGATTTGTTGTCCTCTAGTGCTACATTTTATGTTGCAGGCAAAATACGTGGTACTGAAAATTTGGCTGTGCATAGACTACAAGAGATCAAATGCAACAAAACTTGAGGTATAAGAGGAGATTGATAGATCAGAGAGAGAGAGAGAGAGAGCTGCAAGTTGATCATCGTACCTGACCAGGCCTGCAACTTGCAGACAGATATTGACAGTGTAAGAATGTGCAGCTTGTTGTTATAGTAAATACTCCACCCTCAGACCTCGGTCGCTAGTACTTGTGTGGGAAAATCAAAATATTCTATTAATTTGCCAAATAGGGGAATAGATAGGCTTCCGAATGAAAAAAATATTTAGGTAATGGTCAGTACTACTGCAATGAAATGCCTACTTCTTATTTCTTACTTAGGTCTGCAAATTCCAAACCCCACGGTCCAAGATTGATGACTATTAGGTATATTGTGAAGGCAGAGGAAGTCACCGATAGGTAGGATTGTGACATCCTCACAACACTCAACCACCTCAAAAGCAACCCACCTCCCACAATTTGGCCTCTTCCCACTCATCTCGTTCACAATGTAAAGAAAGTAAAGTGCAACTTCACCCACCCCCAGCAGCTACCCCAGCCGCCACCAGCAGGCCACCCAGAATAATAATAATCAACAACAACAACAACAACAACAAAACTCAAAGCTACAAAACAACAAGTCTCACTGCTCCTTTCCATGCACAGAAAAAAACTAACCAAAACATCACAACACAGAAGCCTGATCTTCACACCTTGCCTGCATCGCCAATTATTCCATCAACATGCATATGTACTCGTCTCAGGTACAGGTGTGAAACTACAGATGCATGACTCTAAGAATAAATTTCAATTAAGTTGAAAAATAATTGAAAAATTTGTGATGATGCTTAAAGGATGCGTACTGCAACCTTTCCTGTCACAGTACGCCAAACCTGGGAGGGAACTCGACAACCACCTCATGACCATGACATGGACTTGACCCCTTCTTTCTATTCCGTGTGGCAGCCGTAACTTGAAGGTATTAATAACTGTGGCTCATCAAATTGTTGTGACGACCGTCCACCAAGCTCATCATCTGTAACCAATAATTACGAGTGAAGGTTTCGAGGTAGTTATTGGAATATTTAATCTATTCCTTCAAGAATCAGCGTCGTCATTGTCGTGATCATATTACACATACTTATGATTCGATCTCGATGATGAATCATGACATTCGACGTGTGCGTAAATCCATGGTTTAAGAAAGCTGCATCATGTTCATGTTGAATTCAATCAACCAGACATCCATCCCTGAATTGACGGTTTAAGAAAGCACCATGATCATGTATAACTCGAATTCGTTCAGATCGTAAATTCAGGGTTTAAGTCTAATAAGCGCCAAGGTCATGTCGTCAGGTGGACATTGAATTGTAGATTTTTTTTTTTTGTGTCTGTCTGTAAGCATTAATAGTGGCATTCTTCATGATTGTTCCGATCGGAACTCTCATCGTGACATGACTTGGTTTCCAAAATTCACAATTAACAGTTACATATATACATATGATGGTGGATTACTTATGAGTATGCGTGGGCCTTGAGAATATAATCATTGGGTGCTCAAACCTTGTGCAAGGAGACTCATATTAAGACTAAGCTCCTAGCATATATCTCATGGTTATATTCTCAAGGCGCACGTAACAAATGCACATTGCTTCATAATGTTATGCGAGCGATATAGAGGGATTTGAGCTTGGCGATCAAGTTGTGCAGTGAGTTAATTCGGGGGGACGGAGTTCTTGATGGGGATTGATGCAGATTGGTACCATATTGCACGAAGCCCGGCACGCAAGTTTTGTGAATTCAAGCGTTTGAACTTTGTATGAACCAATTAGTGCAAGATGATTAGCAAATTATTTAAATTGCGCCCCATAGCCATTTGCTTCATAATGTATGGAGCTCATACGAATATGTTATTCTTTATCAAAGTGAAGATTCCCATGTTCATTAAGTGGTCATATAACCCCCCCCCCTCTTCCCAATCATATTGACCATTGAACCTAGAATGGTCAATATATTTTGGTCGTTGAGCACATAGTCCAATGACCTCTTTTAAACACATGTCTTGTTGGTGTCTGTATTCAAATCCACACCTAACCACATACCACTCAAATATAGGTTTCCGAATAATGCTATACATGTTGGATTACAGCATATCTACCTCACATGATAACGAACGAGAGGAGAGTGGATGATAAGTTGTGATCAGGTAGATGGTGTTGAAAGAACCATTTTAAATCTGGAAGATATCTATTATTGATATATTGACAATTTAGTAGTGACTCTCACCATCAATCGAAAGAGGCACCAAAGCTTGTCCTATTTGAATTCCATAGTCAAAAAACTTAATTGGATCTAAAGTTTTATTGGTAGATGACCCAAAACCACGATGGTTTTTGATGGTGTATATTGACATTTCTAGGGTGCACGTGGACTAAAACTGGAGATAATGGATGAAGTGCTCTTTGAAAGGTAGAAAGACACACGGAGTTGTTGGAAGTGCTCTCCACTTGGATGAGTGACCCGGTTATGGTATCTCAAGGCCGGTATCACCTACACAATGCGAATTACATGTAATAATTCCATGAACATGCCTAGCTAGGTATCATTAAAATCCACGGGCTGAAAGTTGACACGAGATTCATGGATATGAGAACCATGTTAGTAGAAAGTGACAAGCTTTATAGTATAATTTGTGTATTGTACAACTCTATAGTATTATACAAAGAGTAATAAGGCTACACTAACTCTTTGGATTCGGTGTGACTTATTGTTGAAGTTAGAACTCCCACAAGGGTGAAACTTCTCACTATGAATATCAATTTTGATCAATCAATTTCACGGAAAACAAAACAAAAACAAAACAAAACAAAACGTATTACGTCCTACCTAGGCGGTTTTGAGTCCTTAGTCGAAAGCCATTAGAGCCTCCTTAAACTCCACACTAAAGTTGATGTTAGTACAATGCTACAATAGACAAAACTTCAAAAGGCACACTACACCGAGTGTGCTACCTTAGACCAAGGCCTACGTGCAACCCCACCTCACAACTTTTGTTAAGTGGAAATCAACCAACATATTTGATTGCAACCCAGATTCTAGGTGTTAACACCAATGCTAGCTCCTTGTTAGCTAACTTGTTGAAAACGGAGCAAAATATAACTCAATGTTATGTCATCATGTTTCACTTTACTTACATTCACCTATACTATCAATGGTGGGGCCCACATAACAATATTACATAAATATTTAGAAATAGAAAATTTCTTAATCATGATGTGGGATATGTAGATTCTTCAGGAGTTCTATGCTTCTTGTGTGTATGGCTCCCCTTACTCTTGCAATGATAACTAATATGAAGGATTTGACTTTCCACCCTTATGCTCTTATTGTGTTTATTAACGGGTTGTACTTGTCTTTTTTCATTTGTATGGTTTGGTCAAGTTATCTATCATGTGTCAAGGTGAATTCAATGATTTGGTCAAGCATACCATTTTATTCGTATGCGGTGTCTTGTATGTACACGATATCCGGTCTTAGTTTTGCAAGGCATTCACATCGTCTAGTGTTTCATGTGCACCCTAGTATATACTCATGGCGAGATGGTGTTGTCTTGGTGGTTGCTATGTTGGCTACCAGCATTAATGAGTGTGAGGCGTCTAATGTGTACGCTGGATTTTAATAGGTGGTGAGCCAGTGTCACTAACACCTCTCATTCACACCATCACAAGAAGTTCTCTCTCTCTCTCTCCCTCTCTTCCTCCCTCTTCAAGTAAGTTCTATTCTGGGGCGTGCACCTTTCAATAAAAACCAAGAACCACATGCATTTGCAACATACTCTAAAAACCCCCTGTATATAACTTCTTTTTTGTAAAATCAAGCAATACACGTACAATTTCAATGATAAAAATACAAGTGTCACTATGTATATGTATATATATATATATATATAGTCATTAACATAAGTATACAAATATGCTTTTGAATAATAATGAACCCCTTATCATTTGTATCATGTAAAACCCTAGCATGCATTAACAAAGTCATTCAAGACTTTTTCATCCCCTAGATGTAACTCATAAGCATCTAGATCTGCAATATATGTCATAAAAGCTAATGCAATTATTCTTTCTAAAGCTACCATTACATGATCCCTAAGATCATAAGTCCTAAGATCATAAGTCCACTTATTGTTGGTTCTTTTCGATACCAACATAAACCAATCTCCATGTTTGATGGATGGTTCATCAAGTCAATTGAGTTCCTATACTCCACCCAACGATCATCAAATTTTCTACGCATCCTATTAACCCTCGCAACAACCAAACCTTAATTGGAGCTATTTCTTTTGGCATACCAAGACTTTTTGACAATTCTAGCTTCAGGAGTGTTAAAAAAAACACTCTAGAATCACAACTAGGCATTAACATAGTATTATGATTTGCACTGGTAAGGAGTTTAGGCTTCATATATAATATGCTAGCCTTAATCTGAGTCAATCAATCTTCAGATAAAGTTGGATTGCCAATCAATTGATTTACAAATGTACTTTTTAATATTCTAGACTCCCTTACCTCTACATAAGCCACAATGAAATTTACATTAGATTGAGAGGGCATTTCCACATTTTTTATGTTCATCAATTAGAACATCCAAGGCATGTCGAAGCTCACTTTGCAACTCCACACCTTTGTGTAAATCATTTTCATTCTGCGAAGTGGGATACAAGTGAGTCTCCACGAATGTGAGCATTAACTGTGGCAAATTTTAAAAAGAAAATAATTATTTTGTGCCAGAATAGAGAGCCCTAGTGGCCCTTATCATTGTCCCAACGACTCAAAAAACATGTCAAGCCCAACTAAGTCCACCATGTCACATGTGGTAGTTGGAGCCAGGTTGCGGGCGGCCAACAATATTATTTTGGTGGTTGGTACTTTCCGGAGGGTGAGCTTTGGACGTCAAGTGAGTTTAGTGTCAACTAACTTCCCACCCTAGTTACGACCTGCCATACGTTTCCCGACCTTGCCACCGACTTCAAAGACTTTTTCCTTTCACACAATACCAAGGTTATTAGAGTGGTCTTAAATGAACACTTGTAGCTCGGCACCCAATTCTCATACAATATGAGTCACGAAATTAAAGCAAGATGATGGATAGTGAAACCAATCATCCCCGTAGCCCATTTCCTCATCATTTTTGGAGCTCAAGTGAATCATGACATGTCATCATTCATGACATGTTGATTCACATGAGCTCCAAACATGACATGTCATTTTTGGAGCTCATGTGAATTATGACATGTTGATGACATGTTCATGATATGTTGATTTTTGTCAATTTCAAACATGTTGTACAACAAACAATTTTGGTCCTTGAAACCAAAGATGAAGTGATTTCAATATCATAACATTACTCAGCTCCTTGGCTACGTTCCATGAGACCAGGTATCAGGCAAGGATAATTCTCCTTGAATTCTAGGATTCCCTACTTATGGGGAACACTCATGTTGTGTATTAAACCACTATATTCGTTAATTTGAGACTTTCTCTTGTTTCAAATTAATATATGGACCACAACAACATGGTCTAATGTTTGGGTCATCCTACCTAAACCATCTTGATATGAGTTCTTAATTGGGTTCTTGATATGAACACCCGCTTCAAAGTATTTGCATCTTACAACATTCTCCAAAATCTGTGTGATTTTATCCATGTTCTTATATTTGTAACTATCTCAAAATGCTGAAAAAGTCCCAGATTAACAAATATAGTGATATTATAGAGTTTTCGATAAGCAATTATAATTTATCAGAGTTTTTTAAATCGCGACTTCTTCCTTTGAACAGAGACCATCATCTAGTTGCTTAGTACTATTATGATATACTTAAATTATTATCACCATTTCCAAAAAAATGAATGTCATTCACACCAATGTAGTGTATAAGTCTATCAAAAACAATGTTATTCATTCCAACCGTATGGATGTAGTCCAAACTTCATGTTCTAGAGGCTTCCTTCGTAAGTTAATTTCCTTTGTAGGTCTTCAAGTTACAATACTTTATGATGCATCTTTGACATGAATTCAACAACCCCCAAGTACTTTAGGGGTTAGTATAAGGACTTGCTTTTCCACCTTCCCTAATGCCCATACGTAAGGTCGGTGACATGCTCGGGTGAGGAGTTGGTGGTGTGTGGGTGGTGGGTGAAGACTTTGTTGAGGCCACAAGTCACACGGAGACCGCAAACAACGAGGCTTAAGGAATTTGGTTCCATACTAGGATCGTACCTTCCCATGATGGGTTGTTAGGAGTGAAAATCAAAAGGTTGACGAGAACCAAAACCCAAAAAGTGCCTCAAAACTACCGTTTTGGATACCAAGGTTCCGCTCTTCCCTAAAAAAATGTGTCCACAACAATCTTTCATCACCTATGTAAATTACATACTTCAATGTTAAACCTTTAGGCTAGGACAATGCATTTTTTGTAGGGACCGTCCTAACCATGTTATCATCACTTATTCATTGAATATCTACTAGCTTCGTATTAGGAGTTGGACCTCATGTTTTTCAAGCTCAACATAAAATTGACTGCATAATTGTTGAATTCACAAAGGATGGTTGTAGTTTGCCTTCTTCGGTTCTTTTTATCAATGACGCCCAATTTGTATCTAAAAAGGCATCCATCTGATTGGGGCATTTCTAGTAGAAGGTGGTTGACCATAACCATCTTCTGCTTGATATACCCCACTACACCATGTGGTAAACCACTCGTGAGCGTGGTTGTTCATGTTAATGTAGCAATGTTTGAGAATCTCAAAAGTAAGGTCCAGGGAGAAAGTTGACGAGGCAATCACTTTAACGCTCCACTACAATCCAGCGCCAAGAAAGATAATATTCATTGTATTATTTTTTTCAAGTTAAGGACCAATCCAATGACAGAAGGAAATTTCAAAGGTTAGCTCCAACAACAACCACAACAACAACGATTTGTAGACTACAAGTGTGAATATAAAAACCAAAGAAACCAAAAAAATGTAGTTGTGGTTGATTGCGGTGGTTAACCACATTCACAACCACTCTTTGTAGTGCATACAAGCGAATGAGACTTGTATTTGCCACTTGTCGCTTGCCAGATGGAGCGAAGCCACCCAAGCTAGACAAAAAGGACTTACAACTACTATTGCTTTAAGGTAGAAAACAGTGAATGACCACTACTGGTGCACTAGACAAGGAGTAGAATGATTCTTGTGTGGACCCAAAATGACCGATTGTAAAAGAGGTGGCCCGAAAAGGATGCAGTGGGGTGCAAGCATGGTAAAGTGGACCATAGTTTTTCTCATCAAACACCTAAAATTAGCAGCAACATGTTATTTGAATTGAATAATTTTCATGCCGACCTCTATTTTTATGTAAAGTACTCAAATGTGAAATACCAAGATGAGATCTTCAAAACTTATCATTAAAAGTAATGTTCAAGAGCAAATGATTGGATCTGGTTTTGGATGTAAATTCATGGCCTTGACTTTTCTTTTCCTTTTTTACATAATCTTCAAATTCATTATACAATTGAGGTCATCATCGAATATTTTGTAGAAAACCATCAATTCAATGTAATATTATGGCCTGTTAAACCAAATTTTGTCAATTACTTGTTCAATATCACCACTTGCACACCACTTGCACCGTCTTCTAAAACAAGTAGACTTTTATTTGAGATTGTGGTTACCAACATAAATTGCTTGGCTTTGTAGATCAATATGTTTTTAAATGTTTATGATCATTGTTTTCACAAAATGCAAAGTTAGTATATTGTTTTGAATCACTCTCACTTAAACATGTGGAAGGATCAAGAGCGGTTTCTTTACCATGCTTGCACATAGTGATTGGCCAGATGGGCCCTGTTATACACCACTTGGGATCACTTTTGGGTGCCACTGAGATCACCATTTTGTGTGCATTTGTATGCAGAGTAGAATACTTTGATCCCCAAATCAGGGAGACTGTACTGTACAAGTAGGGGGTTTGACTTACTTGCCTCTTTGAAAAAAAAATCTTATTATTTATAGGGAAGAAATCTACAAAACAACTTTGCAATCCTCATCATTTCCTCTACTCCCATCTCCAAAAAATATTTCGCAAATTTCAAACCACGCTCTGGCTGAATCAACTTTATTTTCACCGTTTTCCATTTTTCTATCTTATTTTTATTATTTACCAACCTAAGGTTGTCAGTACATCTTTCCTTCAATGTTTCCTTATTACAACTAGGCACACGTGGCGTACTCAGATTGGCTCAAATAGCCCATGCTAAAATAACTAGTTCAGCTCAATAATATTTTTATGGGTACATGAATTGAGAAGTTGAAGTTCCTTACATGGTGTTGGTGGAGGATATTATTCTAATAATCTTATGGCCAACTAAGGTAAGTGTGCCAATGACCGCACAGTCAATCTTCAAATCCTTGTAAATAATAATTTACAAGCTTAAATCATTTCAAATTTTGAAGGATTGTTAATTGTGAAGTGGGGATTCTCCTACAAAAAATAAAATTAAAAGATATTATGATTTGTGAAAGCTATCACAAATTGAATCCAGACATACACAGGTGGATCTCAAAAGCTTACTGAGCCCTTCACCGCACACCGTGCGGTATTGTAATAAAACACCTAATAGTGATGGTACCGAAGTTCCCTCGGCAGTTCTCATGAATGAAATTTGTGCAGTGAGTGTGCGGTGGCTGTGCGGTCCGTGGGTTACGTTCAGTCATTGGTGCACTTACCTTATATCCCCATCAAATTGGACTACTTTGTCGTGTTCTTTGATTGAGTCCTTTGGTGTGTAGCCAAGGAAGACTCAAGAACATGCAACCCATGTTGTTTCTTCACATAATGTAGTTTCTAAAATTCATAATATGTGGAGGGAAATTATCAAGGTCACGTTTATGTGAGTAAGCGAGAGTACTTTGCCCAAAAGACGTACTCCTCCCAACCTACTTGAAAGCCTCAAACATGTGATTAGTACAAACACCAACAAACAAGCTCGTGTCATTGGGCTTCATGCGATTGAGCCTTCGAGACAAAAATCCATCCACCAAAACAAAACACCAACATAAGTACTAATCTTTATTCACATTGGACCACTTGAATGTACATGTCCAAATGGGGATTATTGGTGTTGGATTTGGTGTTGTTGTTTTTTGATACCATTCAGACACCTATAATGAGGATTTTACATTTTTGATACCAGTTGGATATGGGTATTTGAGGATATTTTTGTTTTCAATACCATTCAGAATTATATACCATGCAAGAGTTTTCATATTTAGAGTAGAGGCATTCATAACCGATCACTTAAGTGTTTTGCACCAAATTTGGAGAAGTATTATAAGGAGGGTGGTGCAAATTTTCCCATGTAGGAAGATAGAAATCGGGAGGACTGCAAATTTTTTGGTAATTTTATTCCTTAGATTGAAATTTTTGTGAATTTCTGAAACCAAAAGTTGGCCCGAACACATTACCAATGTCTAGAGTCTGGTGGCATCTACATTTCCACTAAAATTTTGCGGGCAAGTGGCCTACATGGAAACTAACCCTTAAACAAAATGAAACATGAAACCTTATTTTAATCATTCATAAAAAAAATTGCCAAAATCAATCCCAACTTGATCGAAATTAAGGCACCATACAGATTCCCGATGGGGTCTTGATCAGGACTAGATAGTTCGACTCTAGGTTAAAATATCCTAGTATCAATGTCATGATATTATTAAGACCAAAGAGTATGTTCTCTTTCCATTTGAAAGTGTTTGTTTTTGAGGAAGGCAATGGTTGGGAAGGCACTAACCACATTTTAATAAGGACTTAGCCGGTGGTGGAGCATATAAAGTAAATATCATGTCAAGATGAAGGATAGACTACATATGGAAGCAATGATTATTTGAGATGTGGTAAGAGTTGATCGGTAGTACCAGGATAGGGAGGAGGAATGCTCTCAAATTTAGATTGAGACTAACCAAATATTTGGATCCCTCCACATTATTCTAGAATCTTAGCCATGGCCCACTAAACATCCTGAAGGTGCCGAGTATTGTTGTGATGATTTAAAATCGTATTGACCTAAATAATAACTTGGGTATACAAAGTGATACCCACCATTGATCTTCTCACCTTGAGGGCCTTGAGATGCCCATCAAATTTCAATATTTGACTAATATTACAATTTTGATACGCACGGGTAGATTTTTGATACCACTATCAATGTTGGTTATTAATAACATGCATTCACCTTTATACATGTCCAACATTGGTGCTTAGGGTTAGTTTCCATCCAGGCTGCTTGTCCACCAGATTCTATAGAATTCCACTTGGTGAAATCTACATTTCCACTAGAATTTGGTGGGCAAGTGGCCTACATGGAAACTAACCCTTGCCCTTACATTCATTTGGATTATAGGTTTACTAATAGCATCAACGGACACTTGGAACAAATACATATTTTATAAAGGGGTTCTTGCAATTGTTCATTGTAACTTGTCTTTTCTCACCCTAGAGCTTTTGGAGAATGCACGTATTAATCTAGTTGTCAACTGCAGGTTTCTAGTTGCATGTTTTTGAAGTATTTTCATCTACTTCGGTATTCACTTTTGGTAACATTGAGAGGAAAAAAAACAGTTCCAAAAGACAAGATTTCTCTTGGTGAATATATCATAAATGCCTTGATGGGCTTATTCACTAAGAGAAATTCAAGTTATCATGCTAACAACTCACAGAAAATTTTATCATCACCATTGGCTTATGAAGTTTTCTAACGTTGTCGTAATGTAAATACGTACACTATATAGATGTGTACTTATTTTGTATTACAGTGTGATTCTTTGATTTGGAGGAAAGTAAAAAGGAATAGAAATAGATTACATTTTGTTTTATTCTTAGTTACTTTTTGTTTACCTCTTTAGTCTTACTTTTAGTTTTATCCTTAGTTCATTTTTAGACCAACGGATAATTAGTAGCCATGTGATGAGGATAAGAGGAGGATTTTGGGGCTTATCTCACGTGTGTGGTTGGAAAGAAGAAGAAAAAAAAGACAAGAGTTTTTGTTGTGGGGGAAAGCTCATTGTGTGTTGGTGGATTTTGAGGAGAATCTGAAAGAAAAATATGCAAGAGTTGTGTTTCGTGGGACTGTTTTCTCTTGAGTGATCACTTGCTTGAATGAGAGTTAGCAAAAACAAACGTTGTGCTAGTTTGAGTGGAGGGGGGTCTGTTGGCACTTGCATAGAAGGGCTGAGACTTCAACCGATCACAAAAAGACGGACAAGTCGTTTGTTTGCAACAAACCTTTGAGGAAAGTGAAGCACTTATCGTTAGTTTTTTTTTGTAAAGATTTGAATCGATCAATTTGGTGTGCATACGAAGATTGAAGAATTTCCAAGAGCAAGTGTGTTGTGGCTTGTGGTTCGTTGTCATTTTTTTTTGTGATTCCCAGCCGGATTTGGAGGCTAGTTGTACTTGATTTTCTAGCATCGTAAAATTGTTGCGGGTTTTTGTGGGAAACCACAAAAGCCTCATTTTGTGTTTGTGACAACGAAGTGGGATTGATGACCCACAAGGTTGTTTTCTGTCGTTCCCATTGGTGAGGCGCGATTGCTGGTCACCGTGGGTTTGAAAGTTTAGGAGCCAATCTGTCGGACGTCAGCTCGTGTTCTGACGTCCCGTTTTACCCGTCCGAGGCATGTGGTTTCTTATCACCCTACCCTTACCCTTAACCCATTTAGAGCCGCAACAGGATAGGTCGACGGCGAAGAGTTTGAAGAAATTGAAGATCGAGACTCTTGAAGACCAGAAGATTCGACGGTTCGATAAACAAATCTAGTTGCAGCCAAAAGCCCAGTGCTTTCCCAAGGCGGAACCCTCTCTACCCGACAACGTATGATGGCATGTTTGTGCCTCCATTTATAAGCAAATTTTCTCATTAAAGTGGCATAAGGGAGCATTGGGGGTTTCTTGTTCCCAATTTCGTTTTTAGTATCCTCTATTTAACCTCAAGAAAAACTCGAGGAAAATTGGGTTTTGGGTTCAAAGTGAGAGGATTCAATCTTGGGCCCAATCTTGAGGTTTGAATAGATGAACTATCCCCGGAATAGACATCACCCTCCTTCCTTAGGATGAGATGATGTCGCCCTCTTGTTATACAAAGTCTAAAAGAAGATCCATGTTTTTGGCTGCTCAAAAATACATGTATGAATACAATTTAAGTCTCTTTACTATCCAGTTAAACTTATTCTTGTCCTTAAACTAGTGGTGTGTAGATTTTTAATTTACTTTTGAATGCGACCGGATTGCAAGGGCATTTTTAATGTTTTTAATTTAAAATAGATTAATACTAGTGCGGCAGTGCGGCGGACGCATTGCAAAATCCCACGGCCTGCATCAATTTGTGGATCAATACAAGCAGTGTGTTGGAGGCGATTTGGCAATCAGGTCTAAACGTGGGTGCCCGAGCCATCCTCTTGCGCAAGTGTTTAACCGAATCGCAAATACTAGCGATCTTAAATGCAATTAATCTCAGTGCAAGCACTGTGGAAAAGTGTTCGCCTTGGCGACGGAGGCGTTTGTTCAGGACTCGCAAAGCAAGGATTGCCCACGCTTCTTGAAGGGGATAGGATTGTTGCCGGTTTGACCTATTTCGTTTGATAAGATTTGGGATGACGATGATGATGATGTATTGGTGGTATTGGCGCCAATGAATACGAGCAATTCGAGCAATCTGTCGCGCTAGTGTGACTCCATGACACCAACGGAAGGTGATCAAGCCAATAAGCTCATAGCCCGCACGATGCATCGCGTTGGAAGGTCATTTTTGACATTCGAGGGCGAGGAATGGGACGCCATCATGGCCATTATGTGCCCTTCATACAAATGGCCCAAAAAACCATTGTCGGTGGGTGTTTGCTCAACGGTGAGTACATTTGGACACAAGCGGATACAATGGCCACATTCTCGGTCATCTACATCATGCTAGATGGCGCTGCAAACAAAGCCCGCAAGCAGGTGTTGAACGTGAAGGCGTGAGGTCCAAATGCATTCTTCCTTGAGGATTGCACAATGGATCTATAGCATGAATCCACTCTCAACTTGGTTGAGAAGTTGATGAATGTGCATCGTCATTTGCGAGTGTCGACGGGCCTGGTGAACAATTCTAATGCTGACATCGTTGCCCTGATCCTTGTGGTGGATGGGTATGGATTCTCAAAGGAACCCGTAGTAAAATATAAACATGGCATCCACGTGGCTAGACCCAATTATTTCCCTTTTTTATTAATCCAAAAATAGAACATTTAGAGGTCAAAGAGGTTGTGGAGGGAGATGAACACAATGTCATGCTCACATAACTCCAATATTTATGGTATTTAGTGTCACTTACACTATTTGCGAAAGGCCAAACTAGATGCCTAGAGGTCTCAAAGTGTCACGCCCGCTAATTGCCAATATGATTCCATTCGTCAACATAAAATTAATACCTTCTTTAAGTGAAAAAAAATCTACACTATGACATTTAGATACATTAGATGATAATCTTGTGTTTTAGTATGCAAGGGGAAGATATTTTTGAGCGTACTAATGGCAAGTATCATGTGTTCACATTTTAGTATGCAAGAGGAAGATATTCTTGAGCACATTAATGGCAAGTGTCATTCGTGTTAATCATCAATGTCACCTAGCATACGCCTCAAAATAGGGTAAGTGACACTATTATACATGTGACACTAAATACCATAAACGGTATACTGTTATTTCTCATATTACTGAGATTAATATAAACTACAGTTAATGATACATTTAATCCATATGTGGACTTGAAAGTATCAATCTAAGTTCCAAGTTCTCTCCATGTCCTCTACATTGAGCAGTTCAAGGATGCTTGAAAGCTATCCTATCTGAAAATGGCAAGAGTGAATTAACACTCACGACCATACCTCTAATTCAGCCAACATAAAATCCTTGAAATAGGGTAATAGGGTAAGTGACAGTAATTGCAACACTGTACATCTATAATCTCCCAAATATTATACAAGGATTGACAGATAATGTTGGGTTAACATTTAGTGTTAGTTACACTACACCACGGTTTACAATTAGTATTGAGCAAGACAATCAAAATTGGTGACATTAAATATTACATTTAGTGTAGTTTTGTTTGTCAACTCAACTAAAAAAAGTAACTTCTGGATTGCACATTATTTTAGGGCATTTATGTTGGATGAATGAGAGATACACTCGTATGCAATAAATTATGTCAATTAAATTCAACCAAAATGAGAAGGTTGGTCAATGGATGAACTCATCCATCATCTATGACAGTATTTGTTCACTTATACATAAGAAGTATCATCCGAAAAGTTACAATAGTGACATTAAATATCATATTTAGTATAGTGGAAGACCTCGAATTAGTCTAGACGAAGTTATTTGGCATGAATCAGCCACAAACCGATAGGGGTTTAAGATTTTATGGTGCATGCATGAGAGGTACACTCATAACATCCTCTTGTAAAATTAAAATGGACTCACTTTTGAACCTCTGCCATTGGGGTTGTGAACCATTTTAGCATTGGTTTACAGAATCCAGCTCCCTCATACATAAGGTCGTTATCTCTTAAAAGAAATCACTGTGTGACATAGAATATCAGATAAGTTAGCCATCAAATACCTCATGTACCTGATTCTTATGTAAAAACGGATTTTCTATGATTATGAAACACTTCAAAAATAAACTAAATATGATCACCTTGAACCGAAGTTATGGCCTACTTTACTTTTCTGCAATAAAGATGTGGTAGAACAAGTGCCAATTTAAATATACAAAAAAATTGACTCTCAACCTGTACCAACCTCCCTCCCAAACCATGTTCAACTCTTGTGTTGAAGCTTGGTCAGCATTGCTGAGCCATTGTAATTGCATTCATTTCTATTGACAAAGACAATATCAAGAAACACGAGATTAGTTCCCTCTATTTCTTGAGGAAGTTGGAAGTCAAGATAAAGATCTCTTCCTTGCGCTTCTTGTACTCCTCAAACCTCATGAAATAGTACCCAAGGTAATCAAAGTCAATGGGTGAGAACCTTGCCTGCACATACACAAAAGACACGCATATTTCAACATTTTCATTGAGGACATCATGGATGTGACATGTAAATACAGACGGAAGAGGATTTCTTTGATGGGATTTGTAACCCAGATTAAAAAGCAATTCAAACTAATTACCAATACTCCTTAAGATTGAGGCCAACGCGATTCAGGAACTATGACAAATTAATAATAACATCAAGCAGTAGAAGATAGGTAATTTCTTCCAAGTATTCCACTTAGTAATAAGTCTGAAACCATTACACATGAGTAGATAATGACTTAGAAGCCACAACTCCTCTCAACTTGGTGTTGCTTGGCAGAACCTTTTAATCACACCTATAATGATTCAATTGGGTGTCATTTGATTCTTATTGCAGGGATTTAGGACTAAAATATGCTTGACCTTCCCTACAAGTAGAAAGAAAAATTTGTAATGATTGAGCAATGACTGTTCAGAACATTATACTTTTGCATAAATCCTCTCTGCTTAAATGGATAAAAACGTAGCAATCATGTGCCCAACAAATTTCACCATCTGGTTGAAGTAAATAAAATTACTTGAACCAAATTGCAGTTTAAGATTTCACTAAGAAATTCTAAACAACTTGTCTTAGAGATGGTCATCTGAGAAAATTGAGTGAACATGGAAGTTTAATTAGAATGCAGAGACAAAACCATCCTGACTGTGAACGTTAGTTCATAAAGCAAGTGAACAATAAAACGATGGCTGTTGAACCATAAAAAAATGTAGTGGAATTTACCTGAACAATTGCCCAGATGCCCCAGTACAGATGAGAAGCAAGTGAATAGAAGTTGCACTCCACAAAGAACTCTTCCAGCTCTGCTTCTGAGGCCTGTAACAACCATCCAAAACATGTGAGGTCTAGAAACATGAGAAAATGTAACAAACACAAGCAATGCAAAACAAATCTTGTAAGGTTTTCACCTTTTCAGGTTCTCCAGGATAAAGGTAATGTCTGAAAAAGTAGAACTGCTTTTCCTTGTCTGGGTACCTACATAGATCACAGAAACAAATTCAGTAGCCACAGTATCGGTCTGATATACACATACCAAAATCAGCATAGATATGCCAGTCATAATCAGGATCTTGCTACTTGTAAAAGGCCTGAACACTTTTTGAAAAAAATACATATACCACTTACAAACTGTAATCGCATTCAAAGCCTGCATGTTCATTGAAGAAGTTTGCAATGTCATAACCACGGTAACCCTGGGATCCATATTCATAATCAATGATGTGCAACTTTCCTGCAAACAATCATGTCAAAAATGACCTCATGAGTTAATCCATTTATCCTGTGCATTCTTTCAATTTTAGCATACATATATGTAGAAAGACATATGAAGAGATTTGTGTTTGTGTTGATGACCAACTAAAATCGAACTTTGATATGTGATGGAGGTTTGTGCAAACTATCACATATGCCTTAGAAAGTATACCGGATCCTTCCAAGGGTTAAACTGGATGAGTACATAAATAACATGGGCATCACAACAAATGCCCAAAAGTAATCGAAATGGAAAATACAAGTACAGATAACAAGCAAGACAGAACACAGAAAACCAAATAAAGTAGGGATCCGATGTTAGGAGGACTAACCTTCTTCGTTATACATAAAATTTCCTGAAAGGAGATCATTATGTGAAAACACAATAGGTGAACTCAAGGTGTCACTCATTGCCTGCACAAAAAAATATAAAACCATTGTTTCAGGTGCTACCTCTCTATACGCAAGCATCTATAGACTACAACATTCATAAATTGTCCCATTCTTATAAGATCACAAAAAAGTGCCCACTAATTTCTCCTTGCAATCTTCAGAATACAATTGTACACATGTAACTGCAAACCCACATGTTCAAGATGCCAACAAAACCATCAGGAACTCTAAGCAGATAGCACAATGTATACATCTGACACTTAGATCAATAACTTGTGCAAGTTACTCCTTTCTGCGAGAAAATGAAGGCATCTGTGCTCTGGAAACAGAAAAACAAATACTTACCTTTAACTCATCAACCTCCGCCCTGATCTTGTCAAAGGATATTGTCTCATAAGTCTTCTGCTTCTCACTGTCTTCAAATGAGACTTTCGATGCTGCACACAACACACATAGGCAAACAACTGCCTCTCAGTAAACATTACTCATAACAACAAACACTCAACTTACTCTGCAGGGCATTTTCATTCATTGCCTGGAAAAATCATTCTATGTAACAAATTTAATGAGATAAAACAAGAGACAAGTGTCTACACCTTTTTCAATAAATTTGTGAATGTCTACCCATAATTGTGGGTCCTTGGGACCAGGGATCTCCAAATCATGAAGCCTCCGAACTTCAGCAGCTATGAGTACTGCAAGCTCTGGCTTTGCCAGATCTGCAAGTCACAGCAGATTGCAACAATCCTTAGCATCGTGACAACAACAGCTTGATAAATTATCAAATCCAAGAATTTTGGTTCTGAATCCACATGACTCGACCATATTAAGCAGTGAGATTTCAGATAAGATACAATATCTACAATTAAAAGATAGCAATATAAATAACAAGGGCGTTTTTGACACAAGCAGGAGATGTTCTTCTCCTCAACACAATCAAAATCATGAGCCATAGGCAACAGCTTAACAATGCTGCTCATAACAGAAGGCCATGAAAAGATTCAAAATTGAAAGTAAATAAAATTGTTCTTCAAAGTGCACATATTGGATATCATTCATTCAGCAGAATGGACACTAAAAGTCATACCACAAGGCTCCAATGTTCTTGCAACAAGGTAAGATTGCACCATGCCATTTGCAAAGACACCCAACAACTCCGCCCCAAATCCCGCTGCAGATAAGTAGGTAATTGTCTGCAGGTCCACACGATACCACATTAGCTGTTACAAAATCAGGTTTAAAAATTCCCAAATGTGTTACAGCTGAGGAAAATCTTTCCAAGGTTCTTCAATCATAGGTAGGTAATAAATGAGATGAACAGTTTGAGATGTTTGAAAATGTTAAATCAGCTCAAAAACAGTCTCACGGCGTAAGAGTACAACTAGTCAATTAAGAAGAAATGAATTCCTTCATTCATGTAAGACAGTTCCTTCACCATGTAGGCTAGTGCTGAAAACGAATGTCTAAGTATTTGACTGTAAGTAGCCTTAGCATGCACTATATTTCTTGGTACCAAAATATGCACCTACAATTACAAAGGCTAAAAAAAACCTTCCTTTGATCTAAGGTTGATCAGATTTGACATGAATATTGAAGGACTGCTACACACTCTCCACATCAAAATGTGACTAATAATCATGAAAAAGTGCAGCCAAAGTATCACAAGGGAAAGTCAGACGAACATCCTGTACCTTAAGCTCCCGATCTCGATCAATCACAGCATCTGTGTTTGGACCAAATACTCGCACGGTCACAGGCAGTAAGTTATTTTCATTTTCACCCTCCACCTCTGCCTTCAATACTGCTCATTAGCATCAACAATACACTTGTTCAGTCAGGTTGCACAAAGAATGTCACTAAAATGCAAGACTGACGTGGAATTTACGTCATAGTGTATTTACATGGTACTGAGCGAAGGCCCTCAGGTACTACAAGTGTCCTGGAACTGAGCTACTATGACTGCAGAACTGATTCTTGCAAACGCAAAATCAATGGCTCACTTCAACCATAAAACAGTGATGTATGTAATCCACAATTGAGCAGTTACTTGCTCCACACTGGCATAAAAGTTTCAGAACACATTCAATTCTTTTGATACAAATCCATCCATCATATTTACAACTTACAAAAAACATGCTCGATTCAATAAACTACAAAAATCCACTACAATTGTCAATGTTTGTGCTGATATAATAATCAGGATATCTTAGTCTTTACCCTGTGTCCTGATACCAAATAACCACAAATTCGTCTTGAGAATTTCCCAGGAGAGGTGTTGAGCACAAATTCAGCACCTGCAACCGGCAACAAGTGTTTTGTAGCATTCTAGATTCCACAAAAATCAGCAAGAATTATGACAAGATGCCACTATTCTCAAGGATTTCAACCTCCCACAGACATGCTGCAGCTTCAATATAGGATTCAACTGCACCACCCAAGAATGTTTAAGATAGTGGGATGCACAAAGGGAATAATCTGAACAAGTATAAAGACGTACACATATTTGTGATGCCGCCGGTAATTTTTGAAACCGAGATACTGGAGTCGTCCACATCTGCCCATGCCGCAAAAAGTGCTTTGCACACTCCTCTGTCAAACCAAACAACAGGGCAATGTCGCATTTGAATGTTAGCGAGGTTTTCTTCTCTGACTACACTTCCAAATTGGATCACTGCAGATACTGAGCTACCTGTAAGTTTCCCACATTCAAATTCCACCTATTGCCCTTTTTGGTATTCCAAATCCCTGGACATCCAGGACCGAAAACACATACAGAATTTCTCATCACCTCACCTGCCTATTTGTGAGAGTGATTTTGGAGATCAAAGCATCTTGCTAACATTTAAATGTTAGCAAGAATTCCTTATCTAATTACACTTCCAAATTCCATCACTGCAAACTACTGAACTACATGTCAGTTTCCCACATTCGAAGACCATCGAGTGCCCTTCCAGTAATTCAAATCCCTAGAACCAAGACCCAAAAACATACAGATATCCTCTCTAATCACCTAACCTGCCTGTTTGTGAAGACAAAACCTGATTTTGGAGTTCCAAGGGTCTTGTTAACATTTTTCTTGTATGATTACACATCCAAAATCTATCACTGCAAACTACAGAGCTACGTGTCAATTTCCCCCTCATTCAAAGACCATCATCCAGTAATTAATTCAAAACCCCAGGCAAGACCCCCAAACATACACAGATCCTCTGATCTCATCACCCAACCCGCTTTGGAGATCAAAGCGTCATGCTAGCATTTAAATGTAAGCAAGATTTTTCTTGTCTGATAACGTGACTTCCAAATTCTATCACTGCAAACTACCGAGCTAGCCTATGAGTTTCCCACATTCAAAATCCACCGATTGCCCTTTCAGTGCTCCAAATCCCTAGGCAACCAAGAGCCACAACACATACAGATCCTCTCATCTCATCATCCAACCCGCCTATTTGTGAGGATACCGACTATGAAGAATCTCCAGCACCTGACTCTGGAATTCCTGCCTACTTATAATTTCAAATTCCATCACTGCAGACTAGCGAGCTACCTGTGAGTTCCCCAAATTCAAAGACCATCGGTTGCCCTACCGGTAGTTAACTCAAATCCCCAAGCAAGACCCAAAACACATACAAATCCTCTCTCATCACATAATTTTCGGCACCTGATTTTGGTTCAAAGAGTCTCGCTCACATTTTTCCTTGTCTGATTGAACTTCCACATTCCATCACTGCAGACCTCAAAACATACACAGATTCTCTAATCTCATCACCTAACCCGCCTCTTTTTGTGAGGGTGGAGGGATGACTTGTAAGGGCACCTGATTTTGGAGTTTAAAGCGTCTTCGGGAAGGCGGGGATCAACGCTAAGGCTGCAAGTGGGGACGCTTTCGGACCCGTCCGCCTTGGCAGCGAACAGCCTGTCCGTCCGCATACTTTCGATCTCCTCTCCTTCCTTGTCCTCCCGCCTATCTTCCCTCCTCGACTTGTACCGCTCCCTCACCACCTCCACAGCTCGCGTCACATGACGCCTCGTGCTCTGCTCACTCTCCTTCTCCTTCGTCTTCTCCTTCTGCTGCTGCTGCTGCTGCTCCTCCCTGTTGTTCATCACCAATTTCTCCATCACGCTACCCTCCTCCTCCTCCTCCTCAACCAGTCTCGTCATGCACCCTCACAACAACACAACACAACACACTACACTACACTACACTAAACTCCTGCTGCTCCTCACGCAACCTCCCAATCCCCGCCCTCCACCTCTCCCCCACACTCTCCGCAATCTCTCAAAACTTAAACCAACCAACACAAATCGATGTGAGTTAATGCACTAAGTTACCTCACATTACACTACATACACGCACATTTATTTGTGAGCCAAATTCATCGAAACAAGCCACGAGCACACATCCCAAAATCTCTCTTCTCCTCACGATTCCGCCACGCCCAACCCAACCCAACGCAACAAGTGTAAACTCTTTTCTAAAAACTTTTCAAAAAATTAGGCGCCAGGCGGCACTCCACAATTGAGGCAGGGGTTAACCAAACGATCTGTCCCCTTCTACCCAAAATCTGTGTGTCGCATTCAGGCTGGCTCCGTCAAGTCTTTCTCGACCGACTTGAATAATAAGTTTAGTAGGCAACTTTTTGGGAAAAAGAAGCATGCCAACGAAGTCCCGGATTCCTCATTTGCATCATTGATGGGTAATAACTTGCTTCAGCTTTGCAACATCCTTGAAATTAAATTATATTGGAGAGAGAAAATCATGGTGCTGACTGACCTGAGTGGGATTGAAGAGTCGGTCGATCGATGATGGAGAGAATGAAGGATGCTTAAAAAAGTAAAGATGGAGGTGAGACAGCTGCCAGCTCATGGCTTCAAGTGTGCATGAAAAGGCACAACAACTCCACTCAACGAATCCGTTGCTTTTTGCTAAGTAAAGTTAACCCTTAAAGGTCAAGGGGGGGGGGGTGAGAGGGTTGAGGTTGGCCAGGGCGAACCAACCCGTACATTGGTACCTTACCGGATGTCTAGTGATGTCACATTCGAATGAATCGGCCCTCAACCCCATAGGGGGGCTTTTTTATTGAAGCCACTTCATCCACGATATCTAAGATGGATGATTTTAAGTGAGTGCCACGAATCCCCAGCCGTTCGCCCTCCCCGGTAAGGTACCAATATACGGGTTGGTTCGTCCCAACCGTTGAGGTTGGCCTCTCCCATCAGCCTATGTTTACCCCATTTCAGACCTCCATGTAATTCTTTTAGTGCGATCGGCATATATATTTAGATATGAAATTTTGAGATACACATTTTGGGGAAAAAAATTGCAATTCCGACATGTTTTGACGCTATCTTATGGTCAAATAGTTTAGGGTAAAGAGATGGGGGCAGCATAGGAAAAATGGATTTTCTATATTAGGATGACGGGATCGCCATAAATAGGGCCAATATTGTGGATTTAGAATTGGTTTATGTTTTCACTAATGTGGCTTTTTATAGAATGTCATTTGGGTTCCATTTGCAATTTAGAGGAGTGGTCAAAGTGCATGGACTTTCATTTATTTCTTCTTATTTCTACAAGTGGGAGATCCGGTCAGCAAAGAGGTTGCCCCTCTCTTCAAAAAATCATCCTTGTGTTCATCGAAGGTGTGGATAAGCATGAGTGGGGCCTCTCCAACCGCCAACATTACTTTGTGTTTTTTATGTCATTGGCCTCCCTCCCCCTTTCAACTAACTTTCCACCAACCATGAGAGTTGAACCCATGAGGCCACCCATGACCTGGACATTCGAAACCCTAACCATCGTTCCACAAAATTTGGATTACCACCACCCTACTCAGGTGCACCCAATGTTTTCCAAACCGGAAAACTCAAGCACTCGGAGTGCATGGGAATAGGAACATAACACTCCAACAAGCACAAAAACTGCGCAGGTCACGATTCTGGTGCAAATTCTGGCTCGAAAAGTTAGGAAATTAGAGCAAACCTAACAATCGGAGTGCACGCGAATAGGAAACCAACATTACAACACACACAAAACCACGAAGAGCACAATTCTGGTGCAGATTCTGGCTCGAAGATAGAGGAAATGAGAGGACACCAATAATCGGAGTGCAAGGGAATAGGAACCAATGCTCCAGCCCACACAAAAACTGCGCAGACCACGATTATGGTGCAGATTCTGACTCCCAAAGTGAGGAAGTTCGATAAAAGCCTAACAACTGGAGTTCACAGGAATAAAGACCCGACACTCCAACACACAGAAAACTACGTCGAGCACGATTCTAGCTCGAAGAGCGAGGAAATTAGGTTAGACCTAACAATCGGAGTGCAGGTGAATAAGAGCCCGACGCTCCAACACACACAAAAACTATGCAGAGCACGATTGAAGTGCAGATTGTGGCTCGAACGGTCATGAAATTAGAGAAAACCTAGCAACCGGAGTGCAGAGAGAGAGGAACCCCCCCCCCACACACACACACACACACGAACGAAATAACGATGTTGAACACAACGAAACCTGGCGGTTTGTGGAGGGCGGCAAGTCGGTGTTCATCCTCTAAGCCAACGACTCAATTTAGCAACCACCTTGTGAAATCTATCTGACCCCAAAAAAAAGCACTAGATGAACTATGAACGAGGAAT
This sequence comes from Polytrichum formosum, assembly GCA_964035585.1. Classification (NCBI taxonomy): domain Eukaryota; kingdom Viridiplantae; phylum Streptophyta; class Polytrichopsida; order Polytrichales; family Polytrichaceae; genus Polytrichum; species Polytrichum formosum. The sequence continues at coordinate 26,225,882 of OZ037940.1, read as the reverse complement.
GACAGATGAAATCATTTGGCAGAATTCCCACAATGAAGTCCGGGTAGGCTTGAGCACAAAGGATGCCGAGGACATTGTCTTCCTCGATGACTCTCCAACACTCCAAAATCATCACAGGGTTCTCTGCAATGCCTGTTACTGATCAATTTTCAGAGGTTTGAAAATTTCTCCCCATTGCGTAGCGTGAAATGGTCAAATTTGACTGTGGTTACCAGTAGGTGGCCACAACCATGTCAACGCGGCCCTGAGAGGGCCGCTCTGTCGTTTAAGGGTTAAGTTATGCATCCTTGGGCCTACTTTTACCCTATCACAAGTGCACGGGTCATGTTGGGATGAAATCAACGTGAGGCCCGGTTCATATGAGCTCCCAGGCAAAGCATGAACAATGACACCCCAACCAGTCTTTTGCCCCCCCCCCCAAAGTGTTTCCACATCACCAGGTCATTGTGTGTGCCGTTCAATTCATCAGGCACGGCTTCAGACTTGTTGGTAGGCTTAACTAGACAAGCAAGTGCGTTCCTCCCTTTGAATAAGTTTGGAGCCACCTCCCCCCCAAGCAAGACTTGACATTTCTTCATCTTGTTTGTCAAGGTGGTTGTTTTGGTTGGTGACATGACAGGTTGACAACGTGGACAAACCCTAGGTTTGAATAACGGACTGGATGAAGTTGTTATTTCAACCAATGATCTTTGACATTTTTTGTCTAGGCACTCAGCCGAACCGGGCTCATACTTTAGGTATTAGGCCCCCGGATAACTTCTTGAGTTTCATAAGTAACACGATTGGTGTCACTTGAGAGCAACTTCAAGAGTTTCAGATTTAGTACTTATGCATTCAATTATATTTAACACATGCATCACAATTCTCCTATGGCATGCTATGCTATGCCATGCCATGGAATGGACCTTGGGCATCGATCTTGGGCGTGGACCCACGGGCTTGGTTGGGAGCTAACTTACTTATCTTTCCCTATCACATGTGCATGGGCCACACTCAACTATTTTTGTGTGTGTCTCAATTTGACATATGAGTATGTATCCCTGTGGCTAGGCATTCATGGTGTCTACGTAAACTCATCATTGCATAGGTGAAATTGCAATGAATTTTATTATATTTGGTAAAAAAAAAAAATCTAATTTGACTATGGAAGTAGCATCAAAAACCCCAAATTAATGTAGTTGAATCGACCTGGAATGAACTGGCCCTCAATCTTATAGGGGATTTGTTATTACTAGAGCCCCTTCATCCATAATGGATGAGCTTACATAGACACCATGAATCCCAAGCCATGCCTTGCACCTCTGGACCCTTCTCACCTCACAAGTCACTCACAATCCAATTTATTGAATATATATAGTAACAAAAGATTATCCAAAGTTGCCATTTCCCAAAAACACAATAAATACATCATATTAATCCCACACCTTCAACAACTTGGTTGGAATCTCCCTCCCCCCCTCCCCCAATTATCCACACGGCATGTATTTGCTCACCAATTTTAATATCCCTTAGTAGAAATTCAAAAACCTCATAGAAATCATTTTTTGTAGTGCCATCAAATATCTTGCCTATAATGTCTTGAATTTTTAAAATAAACAATTGGAGAAATACCAAGTATTGGTTGCACTACATTAGAGGGTCACCCCTTGCAATTTGTCACATTTGACTCCAAAAAATCCGCATTTGAAAAATGAAAATCATTCGACAACCCCCCCCCCTACTACGGAAATGTAATGTGGATGGTTAACAAACCATCTTCATGTTGGTTAGGACCAACACTTTCTTTCATTTCTTTCGACTTCTTGCCATGCCATACTGGCCCCGAAGAACTTCGATGTAGGGAGGTCAATTCCACAACATGAAATTTGTCAAACTTTGGGTTCACTTTGTATGGATCCAGCTACAAACAAAAGGCAAAAAAAAATGAAAAATATAGAGGATTTTTACTTATAAAAATGTTCACATCAATGTAAGTGTAGTTTAGATTTTGGATAAGACAAAATCAACTGAAATACTCAAGGAAGGATTAAAAGATGATTTTATATCATCCAGGCACCTCAAATAAGTTTATTTAGGGCAACCACATGTTCAATTTGAGTTATTTGAGGTTTAAATCGACAACACTCACAATTCTTCGTAAACAAGGGGGTTGGGGCTCTCAACAACAATTAATGCTTTTGTGACACATACAATAGACTGGAATGAGGAGGTTGAGCATCCCAACCCAACCTTCAATTCATCTCACATCTAGTACAATTTCCTTGGTTCTTCAAAATACAAGCCTGTAACACTATATATAGTGATCAATATAGAGGTTGACTCTAGATATTTGAATGATTTCCAAAACTGTGAAAGCCTGCTCAAACTCAATATTTACAATCAGGCTCCAATTGATGTACAAATGAAGGTCCGAGGAATCGCTCTTCTCCTACCCTCTTGAAACTATGAGTGAATGAGTTTAAAGAGAAGTTCCAAGACTATTGTCCTTCATTATAACAAAATAGACTCAAAGTTCAGTCTCACAACCAAAGTTTGATTACTAGACAAACAATGGACTAAGGAATCACTCCCTTCAAATACTTACAAAACCCACGAAAGTTCACAAATTGTGGTAAAATTCAAGTTACAGAGGATCAATCTCTAATCCTACATCAATGTACTTAACTTCCGAAAGCCTATTAACATTCTAGCAGAGGTTCAAGGTTTGTAAACACGTTTCTCTCTCTCCCCTTGCTCTAAAAAATGTGTACTATATATTCACAAGAGAGCATGTGCTAATTCCTAAGGCTACACCTTTTCCAATCATATCATAGTCTCCTCATATCTTCTCCTTTCCAAACTTCCTAGACTATGGCCTTAATTTGCACATGTCAATTAAATTTCTAGACTTAACTAACCTTCTTTCACAATATTTTCCCTATTCCAACTTAAATTCACAAAAAATTGACTCCATAGTAGGCGTCAACCAATACATATAAATAAGCATCGAAATGTAGGTACACATGCCAATCTCCTCTCCCCATCCCCATTCCCATACGAGAGCCTCCAAAGTTCAAACTCTTGACTCAAGGTCACTTTGCACACAAGCCTGAAGGCATGTGACCATTGCATTCTAAGGTCTCTCATTGGTCAAAACGACCAAGTTTGTCCAAGTTCACTTCACACTAGAAGGTGAAGGCCTAAGGGCCCAAAGAAATTATCACAAAGACTATGGATAATGTTTCATGGTATGTTGGAATTTGCATGATGCCCACCTCCAAAAAATAGGCTTCATGCAAATTTCGACCGACTGTGTCGGAGTCAAAGGCCTTAGGGCCACTTCACACTTGAGCCAAGAGCCATGAACATGAAATTGTGAGAGGCCAAAAGAATTGTACAAAGGTTGTCCCAAGACACTTCCAAAGTCATCTAGTGCGGTCACGGGCCCTCAAGTGTATTGTGAAGTCATATGTGACCGGTCCCTCAACCAAAAGTTATTTCAATGAGTTTCTATTCATGTAGGGTCCTCACACATGATAAACTATAATAAATCATCAGTTATGAAATTTCAGAGAGCCATGGTCTCCCAATTTTGTGTTAGGCTTACCTTCGAGAGGTGATTTTTGAAAATAGTCCAAGCGTTCATGAAACATGATCCATTTGATATCATGTAGGAATCCATGTCAACTTTACATCCAACTTACATTCACTTACTCCGTCAGTCCCTCAAGCGTAGTGTGAAGTGAACTTGGACCGGCTCCACCTTTTCCACCATTGAGAGTGCTCGAAGTGCAATTGTCATGGGCCCTCAATCTCGTGTGTGAAGTGGCCCTTAGGCAGCTAGTACGGCCTTTGGATGAGAGTCAAGGGCCCTCACAAGTACATGGTCATGGCTCTTGGCTCGTGTGTGAAATGGCCCTCATCCTAAGTATACCTTCATGTGTGCATGAAAAGGGGGGAAAATCTCGTATGCTATGCCATTGATCTTGGTCATGGACCCGCGAGCTTGCTTGGGAGCCTACTTACCCTACATCCCTATCATAGGTGCATGGCCATAGTCGGATAAAATCAATGAACACTTGTGATTACATGTTGTAGTTAGTTTTTTGCTATCACTTAAAAACAACAACCCATGGAACTAAGTCTCCAGGACGACTGAGATAGTGTCTATGAGGGTTAATGTCACATTGGATTAAGGATTACAATAACAATCTATAATCTTTCCTTTCTCATTCATGCTTTATTATACTTATCCTTCACTTTTATGGTTCATTTGTGCTTCTCCAATTGTGAGTGATTCCGTCCTATCTTTAGGGAATTCTCTATCACACTATGTCTTTGACCTATTTCCGTCATGAAGCTCAAAAGCTTGGCAAGTGGTCAATGACAATTTGTCAGGACAAAGTCCGGGGTAATGTCTTTTGAATGCCACATCGTCTTTAAATGTTATGAATTATGCTTTGCAATAATCTCAAATTAATTCCTCTTAGTTTAACTTACAGTCATTCGGCCATTCTTCCAAGACTGTAATCACCATCTTCCTCTTCAACTTATCTAGCAACTTATCACCACAAATATCCACAAGATCATGTATAATCAATGCATCAACAACTAGGCTATATTTCTTGATCAAAGCCTTGGTCCGTTTTAATCTCAAATTGAATTGTCTTTGGTAATGTCTTACACTAGTTAAGCCACTCTCTTTCTCGGAATGGTAGTGTCTTTCGCAGCTTATAGCATGCTATTAAGTATGTCCTTTGTCTGCAATCACTACATTAGTTTTATGCCAGGTAAAGTCTAGTAGTTGCTTCCCGGCTATGTTCTATCAAAATGCTCTCTCCGCTCTCCCTCTAACTATTTTTCTCTCAGGGACGACACTTGGAAAGTCTATGGCCTATCTTCTCTCGTTTCTCGCAACTCTGCCTCGTCACATACTGGCAATAAGCCTTACGACTCATGCAATAGCCCTTTCTTGATGCTTCGGCTCCTTCCCCTTTCATCAGGCGATTGCCTCTCTCAGATTGTTTGCCCTTGCTGGTTTCTCTCAATACTGCTCACCTACTCTCAACTCTAGCCTATTGCCCAAGACCTCACTTCCCCAACATTGCAATCTTTCGAGACTATGTTGCTCTCTTGTCTACTTGCTAATGCTCTTCGTCATTCTTCCGACCATTGCCCTATCTTTCTCTCGGCCAATAGCCCTCAATTCCTACATCAGACTGAGAGAAGCCTCCCTCATGCTTATGGCCATATTTAGACTTCGGCCATTACCAACTTTCAGACTTACTTGCAAGGTTCCTCACCCTCTTGGCGGTTGATACGTCTATTTCACCGCTCATGGCTATTGCCAAAAATCGCACAAGACATTTCTTTATTCATAAGTATCAATCAACAACACTCAGAATTCCACAAAAACATCATGACAATTGCTCTTAATTGTTTACTCTTCACTGTCAAATGTTCAAGTTAACTGAAAGGCCGAATCACTTGGTTCCTTCACCTAATTCTACTTCCGCCAGCCTCTTGCTTGGCATTGCCTATCACTAAGTGTTCAACCTCAATCTTTGAGTGCTAAAACTTCCTACAAGCCTATCGCTCCTATGTTGAGACTACGTCTGATTCTACAATTGAAAATAGCATGCTTGGGCAATAGCATGCCTCCTCCTTATCAATCGAGGAAGGAAAAGGTGGTTGCAACCGTCTTGGAACGGCTATAGCCCCCTGTTCACACTGTAAACTAGTTCCTCAATGCCTATTGCCGCTAATTCTTACTAACTTAAAGGTTTTTAGCTCGAAAGCTAGGCGATGGCCCAAAATTGAGTTTACACATTCATTGGTCCATGTAACCTCGATATGCAAAGAGATAAGTTACACCATAACATTATTCAGCTACATGGTTGTGTTTTATTTTATTTGTAGCCCATTACACGGGCCTTCATTATATTATCTTCATGGGAAGAAATTTAGATAATAAGAAGATTTTGATGCCGGTATGAATATTGTAAATAGTGTCAATATTTTTGTGAATAGTGTTGCTATGAATAGTATTCTCAATGAATAATGTCCGGATGAACAATGCTTCATGTGAATAATACAAAGATGAACAATGATTCCTACAAATAGGCCGGGAGTACAACTCAACCCAAAATTCCAAGTGTCAACCTAAATGTATGAATAAAAACGAATATTACTACTTTGCGGGCCTCCACATAATGTAATTAACATATTCCAAAGTCAATGAACATACCCACGTGGCTGAATAATGTTATGACAACTCAATGTGTGTTGAAAGAGCAACTTAACAAGCTTTTGTTCACTTTGTATAGATTCCAATTGTGAATGGCAATGAGAAAATCTTATATGCAATGGGCCTTGGTCATGGACCCAAAGTCTTGGTTGGAAGCCTACCTATTTGTCTCTATTGCCATACCGGGATAGAACAAGCAAGACATTTTACCATTACATGCATTGGCCCTAAGAACCTTGATGTAATAAGGTAAGTTACACTAGTAGCCAATGGCCATCAAATGAACAAGTTATAAGATCACTAATAGATAATTTGTTTGCATACAAGCATGCCTCTCATCCATACATGCTAAAACACATCTCTTACAAATTTGTTATTTGTATTGAGTGTGTTCCACTAAACAACACGAGGTGTTTGAACCTACTTCCGGGATCCACTTATCTTTAGAAATTAGCCTCCTAAGTTGCATACTATCTCAAGACATTTGTTTAGGACAAATGAGAGGTAAGGCAAGCGGGCCTTTCATGGTCACTTTTATATACTCGGACAACTACATTTGAGTGGTGGGGTGTATGTTTAGGTGTGGATTTAAGAACCAAAGAGACACATGTGTTAAAAAGGGATTGGACCACGTGCTCAAATTATATTAGCCATTCTAGACTTAATAGTCAACATAATTGGAGGGGCGTTGGAGTAGGAGAAACTATATGACCATTTATTGTCAACGAAAATCTCCACTTTCGCAACGATGAAGATATTCAAACGAACTATGAAAATGACTACAAACACAATTTGGAGTTGGTCATCGTCTCACGTCAATTTTGGGTTTCGCAACATATGAAAAGTGGGTCCAAAGCTTCAAGTGAACATTTAATAGCCCACCTACTGTAAGGTAGGCAATAAACCCCGACCTGCACCTAGGGGGCTCTTGAGTGGAGTAGGGTCACATGATCAAATTCTTGTCGAATTGCCCGACGTCGGCTTTTCTTTTCTTCTTGAACATTCAACACATGCTTACCTTAGGATCGTATGTACCTCTCATCCATCCAACATAATAATTGGACCCCCTATAGGTTTGTTCCCAATTCATCTCAAATGACGTCGAGTGGACTAATTCGGGTTTTTGAAGCTAATTCTGGTGTAAAATCAACTACCAAATAAAGAACCTTCGGGCTGCAGACTATTTCAAGGTTTTCATGTTGGGTGAATGAGAGGTACGCTCATATACAATAATTCCCTCTCTCTCTCCCTAGATTGGGCTTGGGATTCGTGGTGTCTATGTAAAATCATCCATCATGGATGAAGGAACTCTAATATAAAAAAATCCCTACAAAATTGAGGACCGATTCATTCCAACCAGACTCCATTAAACTAACTCAAGGTCTCTTATGCTATCTCCATAATCAAAATGTCTTTAAATAGCCATTTATAGGGCATATTATAATTAATTACGTTAGCCCCTCCACAATGGATGAGTTTGCTCACAAATCCCTAGCCCCAAATACGGGGACGAAGTTAAGGCAAGCTCTAGAACTTTATCTATCCCATGGCTTCAATTATGCATGAAAAGGCAGGGTTGAAATAACAAGGGATCCCATTAACCTCACCGAGAGGTCCTCAATGCAAGGAGTGAGACTGATTGGTCGGAATCTTGCCAACCTGGATTTTTAACTCTTCGAGCGGACCAAGTGGTGGTTGGAATATCCATCCCTAACCGATTCTTACCGAAACTTTAGACTCCTCATTTATCTCACATTTAATTCCTTTATATAAATAAATAATAACGCCCGTATCACAATACCGGCATGAATGTGAGCCCGTTGGCCTTGTGCTGATCACAGCGGACTGTGATGCATCATAAGGTGTTATGCCTCCTTTGGGAGGTGGGCTCTGGTGGTGTACTAGTTAGCTTTTAATATAAATAATAAAATTATGGTGGGGGGACCGGTGTTTGTTTGTTTTCTAGTTTTCTTTTTGTTTAGGATGAGGTATGTGAGGTATTTGATGGCATTTTGGTGTAGGTCTTTCATGAGGGTTTTGATATTAGTTTTGGGGATTTTAAGTTTGGTAAGTTTATCGATAGAGTGTTCGTGTATGGCTCCTCTTACTCCTGCCGTGATGGTGATGAGGGGGTTGGTCTTCCAACCGTTGTTTTGTATCTTGGTAATTAGTGGGTCATATTTGGTATGCTTTTGGGTAGTAGCTTGTTCGGGGAATCTGTCATGGCAGTATGTGAATTCTATGAGTTGGACTGTGCGTGTGGGGGAGGGTGTCATAGGTGTTTGTGTTTGGTTTGGGGCTCCTATTATGCATAAGATGTCCGGTCTGAGGTTGGCTTGACATTTGCATGGTGGTTGTGGGCATGTACATTTAAGTAGCCAGTCAGGGATTGTTTGGTCGGGGGGTTTATTGTTAATTTTTCCGGCGTGGGTTAGTGTGAAGAAACGAGTGTTTTTATTGGCTTGTAGTGTCTGGGTAATGAGATGTACCGCTTTGTCGTGTCTTGCGATTCTTAATCCTTTTAGGTACGGGTTTTCACATGTTGAGAGGAGGTGTGGCCATGTGTCCCTATCATTTTTATGACAGAGTGTGCAATTGGGGTTTCTGTGTGTGAGGGGCCAAAAGATGTTTTTCCTATGGTTGCCCATGTATTGAGCGTATCTAAATTTTAGGGTTTGAGAGATCTGTGCATCTGTCACACTTTCATTTTTCCAAAAGTGGTTGGAGAGTTTTTGGTTGATTTGGTCGTTTGATAGCCATTTGTCTACGTATGGGAATTTGTTTTTGGCTAATGCAGTTTCGCGGGCTCCGTGTTATTTTGTTATGGTCGTGCGGAGGTTGCGGATGGCCCCATCGTGTGTGGCAGTTGGGCAGCTCGCTAGCCAGTAAGGGGTGGAGTGAGCTATATGGATGTGTGGTATGTTGGTTGGCTTCTCTTTAAGCGTCCCTTCATTGGCAAGAGTGTCAGCAATTTCATTCCCGGTGATGCCCGAGTGTGCTCGCACTTTGTGTATGTGAATTATGTATGGACTCCAGTAAATCTGGTGTACGATGGCAGCTATGAGTAGTTTGTCTGGGTGATGATGTTGTGATGTTGGGTGTCTTATGTGGTTGTTTATTAAGAATATGATGTTGAGGCTATCTGTGAAAATGTGAGTGTCTATCTGGGTGGTTCGTATGGTTTTGATAGCGGTGAGTATAGCATTTAGTTCTGCTCTTAGGATATTCTGGTATCCTGGTAGCCTTTCTGATATTTGGATGTTGTTGTTTGGGCTGTATATTCCAGATCCAGCAATGTTGCCTATTATTTGTCCTTCCGGGTTTGTGGAGGGGGGGATGAATGATCCGTCCGTGTATATGCATTGTCGTGGATGGAATTTAGGTGGATGGATGTGATTGTATTGTGCGGGTAGCGGTGTTGTCTGAGTGTTCTTGGGGGGAGGGTTTGATTTGGGGGCATTCATCCATGCTTTGGAGAATTTGACTTTGTAGTGTGGTGGTGTAGGCAAGATGGGGTAGGTGTCAATGTGAGTATTTAGTGTTCTTTTTAGAACATTTTGTAATTCTTGTGGGGTTTGTAAGTTAGTTGTTGGGTATATTTGGTTGTGTATGCAAATTATTGATGTGAGTGCTGGCTCTGTGTATTGGTAGTATTTTGGCCATTCCGGTGTGGGGTCATAGTGTATAGTGTGTGGGGGGATGGTTGCTATTGTGTGTATATCGGCGTTCGTTGTGAGAGGTAGATGTTGTGATATCCAATCTTTGTGATTGGCTATTAGGATGGTGATGGATTGTGTATTTTCCTTGGCTGCCATTCTAGCCCAGTGTATGGCTTCTAGGGTCGTGTTATGGTCTGTGGGGAATGCTAGACCTATTCCCGTCCAACGGGAGGACTTCGCGTGCCCTAACGAGCCAAATAATATGTCTCGTCAATGGGGTGAGTTATACTGTGTGAGTTGGATGGGGCAAGTAAGGGGAGATGAGTAGTATGTGTGTGTGATATTAAATGATTCTATTAGTAGTTTGGTGATGTCAGGGTGTAGTGTGTGATGTAGGTTGGTTGGTCGAATATTTTTTGGTTTTTTCTTGGGGAGTATGGTTATGTATCTTTGAATAAGCCATAGTATTTCGGTCTCAAAGTCTTGTGGTGGGGGTTGTAGGAAGTTAGTTAGGTGTGGGGGATTGTTGTGGGAAAATTGGTTCCATAGCCATTGTAATCTTTCGGTGTTAAGGGTGGCTATGTAATTTCCGTTATGGTCATATATATTGGACACCGAGTCTTGTATTTGTATGGTTGGTTTGTTGGTAAGTATATCCTTATCAGGGTTTCGTTCTTGTGTGGATATCTTGAGGTTGGTGATTCTAAGGGGGGGGTGTATGAATTTGTTATCCTTTGATTGGGAGTGATTGGTGTAGTCGGCATAGCGTTGGGTGGTTTTTTGTTCCATTATTGCTTGGTGGTGTTGTGTTATGCGTAGTAGGTTATGGTCTAGAAAGATGTTGTCCGGGTGTAGAAGGTGTTCTTCCGTGCGCCATTGTTGCGTTATTCCGCGTGGGGTTTGCCATTGGCATAGGTATGTTCTCTTGATGGCTTGTGCTCCCCATTTATCCTTTCGGGTGGTAGTTTTTTCTTTAATTATGGTGTGGATGGCGCGTCCGAGGGTGGGTAGTGTGTGGTGTTGGTGAGTGTTTGTTGGGAGTGGTCTGTTGGGGGTGTGAGTTGTAGTGGGGTGGGAAACACTACTTTAGCTTGTTGCAGTGCTTCCTTGATGGTTTTGGGTGTTTGTTTATATATGGTCCGGAATTCATCTGGGGTTAGTATGGCCATAGTGTCCTTGTTTTGGATTTGTGTTATTGTTGTGATACCATATATGTATAGTTTATCCAGGTATGTTTGAGTTTTTGTTTTGGAGGAGTCTGGAAGGTTGGCATATGTTGGATTGTTTTTCCATGCTTGTTCTAGTGGGGTGGCTTTGATAGGGAATGCCCGGTTTGTGGTGGTGACGTGTATTTCGTATTCTCTTTCTAGAAGGAAGAGTGTTCTAGCTATGGGTGACCTTGTGCAAGCTTGTTGTTTGAGTTTAGAGAGGTGAAGTGATCCTCCGTACTTGGCCGATATGTATTTGGTTAAGCCTTGGTATATGATTCCTAGTTGTCTTGGGTCATTGAGGGCTTGTATTAATTGTTGGCCTATGCAATGTGTGTAGTCTGGCAGGAGGGATGTTACATTTATGCCAAAGTTCTCATGAGAGAGTTGCGTGAGGATGTTGGCGGAGCTTTTGGGTATGTTGCATATTTCTTTGGTTAGTTTGCTTATTAATTTGTCTAGTTTTTTGATGTCCGGTTTGGAGAATGGGACTGCGTAGTATGCATATGCAATGCAAGGTTTGATGACTGTGTTTAAGATTTTAATTTTTTGTTTGAGGTTAGCTGGGGAGAGGGTTAGTAATTTACATTGTTGTTTGGCTTTTTGGAGTGTGATTTCTTTTTGTAGGTTCCATTTAAGTGATGGTATTAGGTGGATGCCTAGGTATGTGTAGGGTTCGTTTTGTGTGAGGGTTGGGAAATTTTTGGATTTGTAGGTAATGTTTTGTGATTGGATGAATGCTTTAAAGGTGTTTGGTTTAAGTTTGGATTTGTTGGGGCAGCCCGTGATGGCACATTTTGAGAGGTTTAGGTCCATGTGAGACCATTCGGCGAACTTTTGTAATTTAAGTATTTGTGGTTGGATGTGTTGTATGTTGTCAGTGATGATTGCCAGGTCATCTGCGTATGCCGTGGTGGTGCATGTGGAAGGGGATGTGTTGAACTGGTATCCCTTGTCATCTTTTTCCAACCATCTCAAAAGTGGCTCCAAGAATATGATGAATAGGTATGGGCTGAGGGTGTCTCCTTGTATGGTCCCACGGCTTATTGTGACTGGGGGTGTTGTTCCAAAGTGGCTTCCAGTGAAGGATGTGGTGGAGTTTTTGTATATGTTGCCGACAATTTCGACTGCGTCTAGGGGGAAACCTAGGTCTTCCATGAGGGCAAGGAGTCTTGCGTGGTCAATGGATCCAAAGGCATTTTTGAAATCTATATATGTTAGATATATGTCTTTATTTGTGAGTTTCGCATCTTCGAGGGCCGCTATGATTGTTTGTATTTGTCTTGAGGTGTTGCGTTGTGGCCTAAATCCTTCTTGGCTAAAATGTAGTATTCTATGTTGTTCCCCATAGCTTGTGAGTAATGATGTTAAGGTGCTGGTGTAAAGTTTATATATTGTGTTGGCTAGGGCGATTGGTCTGTAGTTGGCAAGGTGAATTGGGTCGTCTTTTTTATGTAGCAGGATGGTTTTACTTTGTTTCCAGTAGGTGGGGATTTCTCTTTGTTTGTAACAATGTTGAAAAAAGAGGAATAGTACGTCTTGCCACTGTGGTGGTAGTGATTTAATTATGTCATTAGGGATGTTGTCCGGTCCGGGGGCTTTACCTCGTGTGAGTCTCTTGATACATGTGTCATATACTTCTCGAGTGAATTGTTTGGATATTTGTGTGGTTTGGGGGCCTCTTTTTTCTAATATGATGCCGTTGTCGGTATGCCATGGGTATTTACGTACTGCGCACATGCATGTGTCTGGGTGATCTGTGGTATCTTCGCAGAGGGGGGCTTGCCTTTGGAATGATGCTTGTTGGGTGTGATGTATTTCCTTGGCTATATCCGTGGGGTTTGTTAGTATATGACCTTGTGAGTTTTTGAGGCAGTCTAAGGAGTTGGTGGTTGTTGGGTGAAATATCTTTTTATGGACGGCTTTGGGTTTTGTGTTTAACAAAGCTCTGTATTTTTTTATGGCGATTTTGCAATTGATCGCGGTTTGTTTGGAAGTTATTTTGTGGGCTTCTATTTTAGCGTTTTTACCAATGTTGGCTACCTCATCTATCCACTGTATGAGGTCTGTGGGGTTTGTGGGGAGGGGGGGGGATGTTGGTGTTGTTAATGAGTTGTAGAGTTCTCATGCTTGGGTGGTTGTGTAGGAGCATTAGGGGGTATTGGCATGCTGCACGGATTGCTTTGCGAGTGCTATGGTGTATGTGTAGTTGTTGTTTCCATGCTTTTTGTTGTGTCCTGGGGAGGAATCCGCCTTGGGTTCTTGCTCTGTTGGGTAGTGGGGGTGTGGGTTTTGTCATACATGTTTCCTCTATGCAATGGCTAAGGGAGCCTATGATTTCTTGCAATTTGTTTTGTGCGTTTTCCCACTGTGTATGTGTGAGTTGCTCTTGTTGTAGTGTGTTGGTGAGATTGGCTATTGCTAGGCTTTGTGAGTCCAAAAAGGTTGTGTGGAGTTTTTGGAGGTTGTCGGGGGATATGGGGTATGTGATCCGGGGGTTATCTAAGGGGGGGTTAGTTTCTTTGATGACTATACTATTGGGTGCTAGTTGTAGTTGGACCGGGTAGTGGTCGGAGTTTTGGTTAAGGTTGATTATTGTGTGACTTTGTAGGTTGTTGTGGTTGGGGAGATTTGAGTAGAATCCATCTATGTGACTAGTTGATGTGTAGTTGTGTCCTCCTTGTCGTGTAAAGCTACTCTGGTTGTTGATCGTGTTGAGTCCATTGTTTTTTGTAAAGTGGGCCCAGTCATGGTCGTTTTGATTGGGGGGGAAGTGTGTACCGTTGTGTATTCTCCCTTGTAGTAGTATGTCCCTATTGAAGTCCCCTGCTAGGATAGTGTGGTGGGTTGGGTGTTGTGTCAATAGGATTTGGATATGTTTTTGGATTTCTTGTATGAGGTGTATGTCTTGGGGGTGTGTTGGCATATACATATTTAAGATGAGTAGTGGTGTTAGAGGTTTATTGTTAATAGTTATGGCTTGGAGGTATGGTGATATGGGGCTTGGAGTTGGTATTTTGGTGATGTTTTCGTTAGTGTATATCATTTTGGGTATCATGGCTAGTATGCCTCCCCTAGATTGGGTGGGTCCGGAATATTTGTTGTGTTCGTATGTTGTATTGTTAGAATTATTATAGATGATTTTGTAGTCTTGTAGTTTTCGGTCTATGTATGATGTGGATTTGAGTTTGTGGATTTTTGTTTCTTGTATTAGGATAATGTGTAGGTCTGTGTGTAATGTTCGAGTGAGTTCTTGGATACCGGGTAGGCTAGAGCTAATGCAACCGGTATTCCAAGTGATTATATTTAGGGTATTGGTTTGGTGGTTGATCGGGCACGTGTTATTAGGTAGGGTTTGGTGGGGGTACGCGGGGGTAATAGTGGGGTGGTAACCCCTCACTTTTTGGGTGCATTTGATTATTTCGTGGAGTAATTTTTGTGGTAGATGAGGTAGTTCTTTTCTTAAGTTAGTCATGGTTATTGGTGATCCTTTGGCAAGTTTTTCATTGATGTGTGCGTATGCTTGGGTTATGGTGGTTGGTTGAGTGTTATGGAGGGGGTGATTGGATATATGTTGTTTACCTGGGAGTATGTTTGTTGGTAAGTTGTGTAATCTTCGGAGAATGGTGAGGCATCTTGGGTCTAGATTTTCGGTCATTAATTGGTTGCATACTTGTGGAATTGGGCTATACGTTATTATGAGTGCATATAGCTGGTAGTGTGACGGGTATGTTGAGAGGAGTGAACTGTGGTTGCTTAGGTGGGTTAGGTCTTGATTTCGGGTGTTAGGAAAAATTTGGGTTAGGTGAGGTGCAAATAGTTCTTCTAGATGTGCGTAATGGGGTTTAAGGGTTAAAGTGTTTGGTATGAAGTATTGTTTTTGTCTTTGGGTGTATTCTGCGGGGAGATTTTTGAGGATATGTGTGAGTGGGCCAGGATTAGTTTCTATGTCCCCGCATATGGTTATGAGTGTGGCGTTATTCCATATGTAGTATTGTGTGAGTTTGGTCTTTGGAGTTTTTAGATAGGTGTGGGTAATGTGGTAGATATGGCCTATGTGGTGCGTGGGTTGTATGGGTGGGATTATGGGGGCGAGGTTCGTTTGTGATGTGTGTTGGGTATGGTATTGTGTGTTGTTTGGGTGTTTAAGGTATGGGGATGTGGTCGGTGGTTTGTGGTTGGGTGGATGCATTTGGTGGTGTTGTGTTTGGTATTGGTGTTGGTGTTGGTGTTGGTGTGGGGATGGTGGTGGCGTGTTGTGTGGTATTATGGTGTTGCTATGAACTTGAATTGTGGTGAGGATAATGGTGGTTACTAGGATATAGGTGTGGTGTGTGATGTTGTATTGTGTACGCCATTTTGGGGGGATGTTGGGTGGTTGTTTGTGTGTTCGGGGGGGTTTGTTGTTTGTGTGTTTTGTTGTCTTGGGGAAGTGGGTGTTGTGATTCGTTGATGTGAGAGGGGCATGTGTGGTGGGGGGCCTTTGGTTTAGTCTAATCTTTTGTTTGTGGGTTTTGTTTGTGGGGGTGTGTGGTGTACATGCATGCCATGTCAAGAGTGGGTTATGTGCAACAATGGACTTTTTATTGATAAGTAGGAAGAGGTTACAAAACAATTGTATGATGGACGTCCATGTGTAGACTATTGACTTGCTAATCATGTATGTAATGTTGATCTTTGTGTAGGCTTGGTGATGGGCTCCGGTAGTGGGCTCCGGTGAATCCCGGGGGTGCTAGGTGGTGTGTGTTGGTATCTCCCGCGTGGTCGTTGGCCATGGATGTGCTTGGCACATGTGGGAGTCGTGCGATGATGGGGTGTGGGGGCTCCGGCGAGGTGGCGGCGAGTGTTTGCATTATGTTGTGGATGCGGTTGTTGGATTGTTGGAATTCCATGGCCATGGCGCTCATGATGTTGTGGATGTTTGTGGCATGGGTTTTGAGTGTGTCCGTGGAGGCCTCGATCCGCTTGTCCGTGTTGAGGTTGATGTTGTTGGTGAGAGTAGTGAGCTTCCCGTCCACCGTTTCGACTAACTCCTTTATGGTTTTGGTGAAGAGCTTCTCCGATACAAGTGGTGAGGAGGCGGCTATGTTGCTCATTGCTTGGGCTTTTTGGGCGATGACCTCTCGAGTGGGGGCATGTGCTAGCCGTATTGCCGTTGGGTTCGGTTCGGTGCCGTCAATGCTTCCTTTGTGAGGGATGAAATCAACTCGCCTTCCGAGGATGTATGTGGATTTCCGTAGCCATTCCGTGTACACGGCCGCGTTGAGGCATTGTATGTGGCACCAACCGGCTTGGCGGTCATCTTCTTGGTTGGAGTTGTATCCAAAGGTGATTCCGGTGATGTTTTCGTCTCCGAACAACCGTTTGAGGGCGTTGGTGATGGTCGATTGGGATTCCCTTTGTGGTAAGTTGTTGGCAACTAGGGTGGTGCTAATTCTTAGCTCCGATAGGTTGCCCATGTCTTTGTCCTTGGTGATGCTCACTTTGAGGCGTTCGGAGTGGTAGGTAAGGCCATTGCTAAGAATGTCGTCCCTCGATTCTTCGGTGGTGAGAGTGATGAATGCGAAGTCCTTATCCACGTCCGATTTGGTGAGTGAGAGGATCTCCACCTCCCGTCCATCGTAATATGATTCACGCATGAGGGTTCTAAGTATATCTATGGCCGGGTTATTGCGAAGAGACTCGCCTTTGAGGTGTAGTCGCATGTTTTTGGCTTTCGTGATGAGCTCGAAGCCTTTCTCTACCTTGCCTATGACCCGTTCTCCGTCACCCATGGTCATGACGAAAGCCCGCTCACCTCGGAGGAGGGCCAATCCATCTCGTTTCGGATTTCGAAGATGGACTTTGATGAATCCGGCCCAATTCCTTGTGACCGTGTTGATACCTATGTCTATTGGGTTAGAGTATGTAGTACCTAGGGGTATGTGCATGAGGCGTAGCCTTTCCAAGCATGCGGCTTTGACCTCCCTCCGGTTAAGCTTTTTGTACTCCCCGTCGAACCTTATTGTGACGTGGAATCCTTCGGTGAGGCCCGTGTCTTGTGAGGTTTTCTCGTACATGGGAATTTGTGTGAAGTGTAGATGTTGGCCGGGTACCGCGTCCGGTCGTTCGGAGGGGTAGAGGACTTGCTTGGTTCTTGGGAAGGCGCGCCGGAGCGATCGGAATTCTTGAATTTCGGAATTGGGTGTGCCAATGGCGGCGAATTCCTCGTCCGTGCGCTTCTCCGTTAATTCCCTCTTGCCGCGTTGTGTGGAGAGTGCCTCGTGCATGTGGAAGCCTAACCACATTTGTCCAATCATATCTATGCTTAGCATTGCTACCCGCTTTAATCTTGCGTTCGGTGGTGGTGGTGGTGTGACCTTGCTTGGGGGAGTGGGTGTAGATGTGGCGGTGTAGTCATCGGCTTTCCTCCTCTTGGTGGTTTGGCTTTCCGAGGCATCCACAATCCGTGGGTTGCGGTATTGTACCGTTTGTGGTGTGCTATCGGCAATACGTGCGGATTTGTGTGGAGTGTCTTGTGCGGCTTGTATTGAGTGGCGTTCCAATGACACTTGTAAGGAGCTCCCTCCTCGCTCCGGTGACACGTTCTCTAGTTGAGCGTCCATGTCTAAGTCTTCTTCGGCGTCGAGGTCATGCGAGTGGGGCAGCTGATGAGAAGGTTGTGAGTTGTGTGTATTCAGTGGTTGGGCTTGTACCTGTAGCCGAAATGCCATGTACTGGTCATTGGTCGTGGTTGGCGGCTGGTGGTTGCTCTGTGACATGATGTTTGGGGGGCTGGCCACTGGGGTCTGATTAGCTCCCGGGTGGATAAAGCTGGGCCGTCGCTCAGCTGGTCCTTGGTTGTGTCTGGTGGGAGCTGGTACTTGCTTGTGTCGGTTTTGGTGCCGTTGGGGTTGGCGCTGGGTGTCGGCTCTTGGTCTAGCTCTTGGTTGTAGTTGTGGTTGCGGTGCCTTTGCTTGGCTGCTTCGCTGTTTGTTTGTTGTGTGGCTTGAGGCTTGCCTGGTTTGATTCGGGGAATGAGGTGTCGGGGTGTCACTGTGTGTTCTGGTTCCGATATGTTCTGTTGTTCTGGGAGTTCTGCATGCGACAGTCCAGTGAG
This sequence comes from Polytrichum formosum, assembly GCA_964035585.1. Lineage (NCBI taxonomy): Eukaryota > Viridiplantae > Streptophyta > Polytrichopsida > Polytrichales > Polytrichaceae > Polytrichum > Polytrichum formosum. The sequence goes on along the minus strand of OZ037940.1, from coordinate 26,207,690 downwards.
TGAGTGCTTGGTTAAGCATGCATTGAGTGGGTAGTGGGTGGGAGGGGTCGATGCTTACCATTTTTCTTTTTGGTGTGCGGCTGCCTGTGTTGCAATTTGAGTTTTGGTTGTTGACCTGCGTTGTGGTGTGCGCAGGTGTTGTGTGGTTCGGAGGAGCGGCAGTTCGGTGTGGGTGGAATCTGTCTTCGTCTGGGGGGAGAGGCTGCGCCAGTGTGCTCTCTTGCGGCGAGTTGGTTGTTTCCTCGCCTCGCTTATCTGTGTGATGTGTCTGGGTGCTGGTGGGCTGTGCTTTGGCCGTCTCTGTAGCTCGATAGGCGGTGGGATGCTCCTGCGGAGTTGTCTGCCTGGTGCGGTGTCTAGGACTCTTGCGGTGCGCAGGTGGTGGTGGAGGGTGTGGCTCTCCGATGCTCTGATGTTCTGGACTAGTGCTCTCCGATATCTCTACGTGGGTGGGAGTGGTAGGCAGGCAGAGAGATGGACGCATAGGGATGAGAAGCGCGCAGGGGAGGAGTGTAGGAGATGAGGGGGGAGTGAGTGTGTGTGTGCTGTGTGAGGAGTTGTGTGTGAGAAGTGAGGAGTGAGTGATGTTTGACTTGTAGATGTGAGGGTTAAGTAGTGATGTGCACCTTCTAATGTGGGTGATTGTGTGTGGTTGTGTATCGGCGGTGTCTGTATGTGGGTGTGTCGCGGTGGAGTCTGAGTGGGGGTGTGTTTCGGCGGGGTCTGTTGCGGTAGCTGTCGAGTGGCGGTCTGTGGGTGTTTCAGGGTAGGCTGTAGAATGATCTGACGCGTGTTTTGTGTGGGCTGTGGAGCGTACTCTTTGGGGCGGCGACGGCGGTGATACGAGGTTGTCTATGTGAGGGCGTCGGCTGGTTGGTAACATCTGTGTGTTAGGAAGTTCAGGAGGTGGGGACTCTGGGCATTTCTTAGTCGATTCTCGTTGGTCTTGCAGTGTCTTGGATGAGTCTAGGGTTGTTGGGTCCAAAGGTGTGTTTCTTTGATTGTGGTAGTGTGCATAGGTATTTGGGAGTGGATCTTGTGTGTGTTTGAGCGTTTTCGTGAGGCAGTTGATGCAGGTTTGTTTCGGCAGTCTGCTTGTGTGTGTGTGGGTTGGTTTGGGATCTTTGGGTACTGGTTTCGCTACGTTGTATGTGGAGTTCGGTGTGGTATTAGGTTTTTCAGGCTGTGTGGGCGTCTGGTGGGTGCCGGCCTTTTGATGGTACGAGGTGGCTGGTGGGTGGCGGGTGCAGGTATGTGTGGCACTGCTTTTCTTGTATGATGTGTTGTTGTTGTGTGTTAGGTCTATGTGTGGTAGTCTTTTTGTGTGGTGTTGTGTGGCCGCATTGTGTGGATGTATTGTATGAGTGTATGGCGTTGATGGTTGATGTATATTGAATCTAAATGCGAGGCCAGAGTTTATATAAAGAACCGTGTACACTAAATATTGTATTTCGTGTCACCGATTCTATTTGTCTTGCTCAATACTACTTGTAACTCTCCGAGGGAAGCTAAGACATGAGCTATGAACAATGAGCATTGAGCTGTGAGCGGTAACATATGAGCAGTGAGCGGTAACACATGGGCAGTGAGCGGTGACATGTGAGCGATGATGCCATATTTAGTAACTATGCATGATTTTAGGGTCCATGTTCTAAATTTGATAATATTCTTATTGTGTTTTTTAAATTGTAAAGTACTAATATTTTGAATGAAGAACAATAAAGGAGGCCTATTACCATGGATGCTTTGAAAAACTATCAGTCCATTGTTGATTCTTATTATAAAATTCCACACCAATACATGTCACGTATTGACATTTTCAAGCATGCGGTTGAGCACAACACTTGGAACATTCCTCACACTCTACAACACCGGCAAGTTCAAGTAGTCGCATGACCTCGTTGTAGGCAGCTGGGAGAGACAACTTTTGTCTTGTCTTTAACTATATGTTATGGACAAGTTAATGTTGGATAATATTATCAAAATAACCATGGCAACCAATGACAGTTGTTTGACTGTCACGGTATGTTGGAATTTACATTAGGCCTACCTCTTTGAGGTGGGCTTGACGCAAATTCCGATAGACCATAAAACCTTGTCCATAGTCTGCCATGTAAGATCCCATGTAGAATTTTCATCCATGAAATTTTCTTTGTCTTTTAGGCCTTCACCTTCTAGTGTGAAGTGAACTTGGACGGTCTCCCTCTGCCTTTTCAACCAATGAGAGCTCAAGATTACATTGCAATGGTCATGGGCCTTCAGTCTTGTGTGTGAAGTGGCCCTAAGGGCCGGTTTACACCATGGACCATGAAGTCGGACCATGGAAAGTGGCCTTTTCCCAGGTCCGACTTCATGGTCCAACTTCCATGGTCCAACTTCCATGGTCCAATTTCCTAAAAAATCGATTTACAAAGCCTTTGGGCCCCTCACTAGGTGTAAACCGAATGTGGACCAAGAAGAATGACCATGCACCAAAAAGTGGATGTGTTGATTATTTTCAAATATGCCCAAAAAGGGCAGTTTTGAAAAAAATTCAAGTTTGACCATTCTCTTGTCTTCTCTTGGGCTTCACTTGTCTTCACTCCTTGTTAAATGTATCGATAATGTGGCTTGCAAATCTTCTCACAACAATTTTTACAAAAAAAATGAGTGATTTAATTTGTACATGTTCAACGCAATTTACATGTGACATGTACCTCGTGTTGTACATTGAGCATTATTTGCAACCCACTTCACCATGTGTATTGGAATTCTTGAGTTCTAGATGTCCCACATTGTTTGGTGAAACATGTGGGAGCAAGTTTAAGGGGTAGGGCATGGAAGAAATGGTATGTCTCATGGGCTATGATATGATCGAGGGCGGACTTGCTTCTCAAGATTCATTACATCATATAGATGCTAAAAAGGTGTGCCTTGTGAGCCTTACCTAGTGGGAAGAGTTGTATATATAGGCCCCCCAAAAAATTCATTAAATATTCATTATAAGAGCATTTCTTGGCCATGGTCCCTTGCCTTTTCCTACCAGACCACCTCTCTTGCCTCTCTCACCACAAAACCTAGAGGACCATGTCAGTGGAGTATTCAGACCCTTAAAATATGTCTTTTGGGGACCTCGACCTTCATGATCACTTTGCCATTTTTTCCTTGGTGTAAACCGAAGTGGTCCCGGGACGACTTCAACAACCAATCAACGCTCTTACATGGCTCTGGGACGACTTCATGGTCCATGGTGTAAACCGGCCCTGAGTACCTAAAGAGAATGGGTCAGTTCTAGGAAATACACCTGGTCCACAGTGTTGGGGCAGCTGGATGAAAAGAGGTGGGAATCATGTACCGCGTCCACAACATCATCCATCCTCAGACACAACTTTTCACACAGTGTCTTCATCCACATCCCCTAAACTCCATCCACGAGTCTTCGAAACCCTAATCGCGTGGGGCTACCTATTTAGGGTTCAAAGCTCTTTCCACCATTCCATACAGCGACGACATCGTTCCACTACACATGTTTTGTTACTTCGATCCACCATCGCGACAACAACAGCAAGGGCCTCCAAACTGTTACAAAGCTTATTTCGGAGGCAAAGGCGGAGTCATGATGTGCAGTGTTGAGAGTGTTTGAGGTAGGATGTCGGTGACGAGCATCTTATCTTGAACACCTTCAACACTGTATCTCGTGCCTTTGGTAACTTACGTGCTCCAGGGCTTTTAGTAGAAAGCAATTAATTCAACAGAGATTCAAAGGCCGATTAGCGGTAGATTAGGAAAAGCAGCCTCCGAAAATCGGCCCTGAAGGCAATGCACAGCTGTTTTGTTTACAAGTTCATTAGCAATTTGGGTTTCTGTACAGACACTTCCGAGGAAGATCAGCTCGTTATTCTAATATGGAAAAAGGTCAAGAATAGTATATGTGAGGTAAGTGTTCTGTTTACATAACATAGGTCACATACATTGAATGATACATACTGGATCTCCGATCTTTGTTGTTTTGACCAAGTTGTGTGGTGTATGCTGAGGATTTCATATGCGCCGAGCTTGAAGCTTGTGCTTGGAAATGGAATGTGTTATATTACAATGCTCTTTGGCGGTTGTTGTGTTATTTTATGCGATGGTTTTGTCGATCGTTGCTTTCGTGTAGTAATCATTTGCTCCACACACTGTTTGCTGTTCTGTAAGTTGTCCAAGTTGCCAATTTTCGAGAGAGTTCTGAAGTGCGGTGCTGAGAGTGTTCGACGATGAAGGTTCTCTCGTTGCATCGATTCTACATGCTTTGAGTAGAGTTCTCCTCGTTAAACACTTTCAACACCGCATGTCATGACTCCTTCTACCAATTCTGAAGATTTTCCTAAGATGTCAGGAGGGTGCTTATTCGTAGCATTTAAAAGTTCTACAGAACATCGCCGCCTTGGATTGTATCCTACAGTAGGAGGTTTGCAAATGGGTCCTGGATTGGACCAGTATGCTAAATGCTTGCCACGATTTTAAGGACGATCCTTTAACTTCGGGAGAGATGTGTAGCTGGAACTCGGATCTGGCACAATCCTCATGCAGACCTGAAATCAACGAATGTTCATTAGTGACAGATTTTTAAACAAAAACTGATTCATCCATCATAGAATTGGTGTGACTTATTCGATTTTTGGAAAAAGCGAATTTTGTGAGCTTTATTTGGTCACAAGCTAACTTATCCATGGGTATTCAACAATGGCTTACCCACCCTACCCCTTCCCTCTTGGGTTAGTGAGGTGAGCAGCGTCACTTTTCCGACACTTGCCGAACAAGGATTTAAAACATGGCACAAATTGGCCACCATGTCATGTTATGGGGTCTATCTGATGGGAAACTCTGGACAACCTGACACCATCAAAAATCAAAATTTGATCTCAAAGACGGTTGTCATGTTAAACAAATGGAACTCTTTCCAACTCTCGGGAAAGAAACTAGATTAACTCCACCTCAAGGATTTTCTCAAATCCGAATGTGAATTGTACTTGAAGTAGCCATTGACACCAACACAATTCAAGAGCATTGTTACTTATCGCACCTTGAATTGTAGACTTGTTACTGAAATTGGGCGGTGGTTGACTATTCCTATCTTTGTAGATTTTTTGATTATGCCACTTAAGCTATTAAAATCTAGTTGAAATTGATGTACACTTTGTGTTGGAGTGTCACATATAAGGGTTGGTTTACATCATGACCATGAAGTCGGACCATGGAAGATGGCCTTTTTCCATGGTCCAACTTCCATGGTCCGATTTCTTGAAAAAATCAATTTACAAAGCCTTTGGGCCCCTCACTAGGTGTAAACCGAATGTGAACCAAGAAGAACGACCATGCACCAAAAAGTGAATGTGCTGATTTTATTTAATATATGCCCAAAAAGGGCAGTTTTGAAAAAAAATCAAGTTTGACCATTCTCTTGTTTTCTCTTGGGCTTCACTTGTCTTCACTTCTTGTTAAATGTGTCAAATATGTGACTTGCAAATCTTCTCACAACAACTTTTACACAAAAAGAATGAGCGATTTAATTTGTACATGTTCAATGTAATTTACATGTGACATGTACCTTGTGTTGTACATTGAGCATTATTTGCAATCCGCTTCACCATGTGTACTCAAATTCTTGATTTCTAGATGTCCCACATTGTTTGGTGAAACATGTGGGAGCCGGTTTAAGGGGTAGTGCAGTGAAGAAATGGTATGTCTCATGGGCTATGATATGATCAAGGCATATAGAGGGCATACTTGCTTCTCAAGATTCGTTATATCACATAGATGTTGAAAAGTGTGCCTTGTGAGCCTTACCTAGTGGGAAGAGTTGTATATAAGCCCCCCCAAAAAAAATCATTATAAGAGCATTTCTTGGCCATGGGCCCTTGCCTTTTTCTACCAGACCACCTCTTTTGCCTCTCTCACCGCAAAACCCGTTGGACCATGTGTCGTATAAATTTTTTGACAGAAATTATTCTTCCGGGAAATCATATTTGTTATTAGTTCAAATCATCTTTGGAACTTGGAATTAGTAGAAAAAACGTTGTAATTAGTGTATTCTAAGTAAAAGAGGGGATTAGTGAACAAAGAGGTAGAAGGTTTCTGACTATAAGCTCAAAATATGAAGGTTTTTAAAATCAAGACCCTGGACATGTGCAAAATGTGGGTAAGTAGAAAACTCTTGGTTGGCTAGGCTATGAACAGGTGCATCATTTTTTGAAGGGGGAGTTTTTCAGGCTTCTCAGGGAGATAGCACCGTGAGAGGAGTAAGAGGAGAGGGAGAGAAAATTTATCTGGAGATAGAGCTTCTTACCCTCTCGGGAAGAGAGGAGCATTGCTGGAATTATCAAATTATCGGGATTATCGTCTTAGTTTGGTGATCGGGTGTGAAACCCCTTCTTTTTGTGATAATATCGTGAAGTAATCTGCTGTTGGGGCAAATAGATTTGTGAATCTGTGAATGTAACTGTCTGAATTCTTGTGAATAAAGTGGAATAATGGTGTCAAGTATTGCCATACTCTTGTCTCAATACATTTTCAAGGGTGAAGCTTTACATATGTGGAATGTGTCCTAATATCTTTCCTGAGATTGTGACTGTCTCCTCGGCTTGAGGGTGTGAACTATAATTGGAGTCCTGCGTTTGAAGATGATATCTGTACTTGTTTAAAATAAGTTCAATTGTCTGTGGAGATAAGGCCATACGGGTGGAGACGTTGTAAGGTGGAACATTGAATTACAGTTGCAATCCACAGATGAGTGTTGTAGGCCGGACAATTTGAATGAAGGGGCCCATGATTAACATACCCGAGATAACCTCGTAAATCTTTGAAAAACAAGCATCTATGCCCAGTCGAGTGCTTAAGCATTGTTACATCTTTAGTTCGAGCATAGGATGTGAAATCATGTTAGGTCCAGAATTGCAATTTCAGCACTTAAATTGAACATAATCGTCTGTAGAGATTGATGGCATCATAAAATTGTTGACTCTCGGTAGAGGTACTGGCGAGATCATACACAATCACGGTGCGGTGACATGCGCGATCGTTTGAGCCATGTGATTGAGAATAAGAATGGGCCTTGCCCCGAATAGGTTTGATTGTCCATAAAGATAATGCAATATGGAGTAAATCATGGTTACCTGGAAATTTTGAATTACAGTTGTGACCTACAAATTGTAGTAGTAAAACAAGTAGTATGAGTGAAAGAGCATGCGATTAACCTTTCAGATAAATTATCTCGCAGAGGGTGCCTTCATTTGGGCCAATGCTTAAGTATGGTCGCAACCTAAGTTTGAGTATAAGAAATAAGATTTTGTATTCTCAAAAAGCGCCGATGTGCTACCTAAATTAAAAGTAATCGACTGCGATGATAGATTGTGTCCTAAGATTACTAAGAAAAAGTACAGATGGGTTCACATACAATGAAAGTGTCGATGTCCTAGTTTGTGCACGAAATTGGGACAGAATGAGTGTGATGCCCGCATAATGTTGGAGTGATAGCGTCTGAATCGGGAAGAATTCCGGGCGTGTGTTTCCGAGGAAATAATTTTTGAGTTTGTTAATCTCCATGCGCAACGGGCCGCGTCATTGGCGAACTAAGTTGTGGAGAGCGACAAACTCATTTCGAAAAGAGGCAGAATCTGGAATGTGGAATCAGTGTCGGAATGAGAACGCCATGGCCGGGGAGGCAAGTCTTAGTTGAGCGAAAAGAGTTGTCCCATAAGCAAGGGCCGAATATGATGGTGCAGTAATAAGAAGAGAACGGGAAGAATCTGCAGTGAATACATGTACCATATGTTTGACCATTATATGCTGCATCTTGACTATGGCCCCTTGAACTACACATGACTATTTATATTCAGATTTTGATAACTCGATTTCCTAGACTTAGCCCAGCCCCCTATAGGTAGATAGTCAGCCAACTGGACCATTGCCTTTTGCATTAAATTAATTTTATGAATGCATCTTTTGAAGATAAAGGAATCTAGTATAAGTGCATTAATAGGATAAGAATTTATGGAGATTAAAGGAATAAAAGAAATTACATTGCAGGAAGGACAGAACTCATCAAATGGAGGAAGTATTGATAATTTACACTAACGCAAATAACCCCGTAAAGAGCAAATTAAAAGATTAATGAATCATGGCCTAGGCATGTCTATCATTGTTATGGCCTATGTTTTCAAAAATTTACAGGAGGAAATACTTCCATCAGGCCCGGTAAGGATAATAATCCCACCGCTTCATTAAAACCGAAGATAAGGTGAAAGAATGTTGATAACCCGCGGGGTTGCTCTACCGTATTTCTTGATTCATTAAATTATCCATTAATTAAGGAGAGATTATGGATCAAATCAAGGTGCCCTTGGCCTTGGTTATATGTGGTTACTGGTTACTCCAAAAGACTATTGATGAGCTGTGACTCCCTGCATTGAAAACCCTGGTATAGCGAGTCGATACTACTGGATTATGGTTGTGAGGGAGAGACCGAGCAATTGCATGTACAACATTGAGTGACCCTTATTCCCAAATTTACCCCTTATTAAGATCCGTCACTACCTTAAAATGAGCTTTTTATGTGTTTATTGTCTTAAAACCATTCCCAACTCCATATGATCTATCAATTCACCTAATAGTGACATCTAGAGTTTAATATGACACTCATTTGGTCTTCCCTGGGTGGTTTTCTTAATTGGAACCCGAACCCAAAAACTATCTACACCATGTTAGTGGATTACGTAGGCCTTAACATATGTCATTTGGGGACCTCAACCTCCATGGTTACTTTGACATTTTTCCCTTGGTGTAAACCGAAGTGGTCCCAGGACGAGTTCAACAACCAATGAACGCTCTTACATGGCCCTAGGACGACTTCATGGTCCGTGGTGTAAACAACCCCTAAGACTCCATTAAGGATAATTTCTAATCACTTTTTGAAAATATAGTATTAGGGAGTTTCAAGTCTTTTTTTCAATTGGTCCATCAAGCTGATATTAGCAATGCTTCTTTTTGACGGTCCACCTTTATATCATTTTATTTTTATTTTTATTTTTATTTTTTTGCATGTCAATGTGATGGACAATTTCAAGAACTACCTTGCATATGATGGGTTGAAAAATCCTTAATCTTTCACACAAAATTGAAGATAAAATCATATTCTTTAAATAATTAAATGTAGAGAACTTTGGATTTCTTACAATATTTAGAACAAACCAAGAACTCTCCAATTCTTCATGTTGCGCCAAAACTCAAACATTGCCCTCCAATCCAATCCATACCTTTATCCTGCATGATGATACTTGCATCAAAGTATCCAACTCCAATGAAGCAAGTGGCTCTCGATAGCATTTTGTTTTGGAAATTCACATATTGCAATACTTGAGGAAATGACAAGTATTTTTTTACCAAAGTTTCATGAGATGTGGCCAATTGGTATACCACTCGTTGATGCCCCCACAAAATTGCAATGCCTCATACAATGATTTGTTTTCACATTCATGCCTCAAAGCTTCCACAAACTCAAGCAACTCGGCTCTACTTGCATAGCTTTCAACCGCCATCAATCCAAATTTTATGATCAATCTTGTCAACCATTGCTTTGACATAGTTATGTGAACTTCTTCATCACTTGGAGAATACTTTGGATTGAAAACTTTTGATGCGTTGAAAACAAGTTAACCATGAAAACTTTCGTTTAAGCTTTCCACAACTGCTTGCACATACAATAATCTCTCGCTTAAGTACACACTTTGAACCGGAGCCTTTGGTGAGCATTTAGTTGGTAGGTACAGAAGAGAAACTTCGGTCTCCGTTAGGAGGCCGACGTGAATGAAGTGTCTGTTCGTTCCACCCCTAGACCTATGTCCACTGGACAAAAGAATAGAGGTATAGAACTACTTCCCCCTTTCGAGAGTAGACACTATAGTCACAAGTAACCAGTAACAGATAGAACCAGTACCCAATAAGGACTGGTTAGTCTTGGATTTGTTTGGTGCAAGGTTTTAACTCTTGGTGTTTGAGATTCTGGTGAGTGTGTTTGCGTAAGTATTGGGAGTGTGATGTTTATGTCACCTAGCAGTCCGTCTTTCGCGTGGCAGGGGGAATTATGCCCGTTGCTGATGTATACTAATGTGGTTTTAATTATTATATTTTTAGTATTTATTGATTATTTATTTATTTATTTGTTGACTAGGGGGGGTCTTGTAATTGAGGTAGAGGTTGATTATTTTCTAATCTCCTTTTGTGGAGGAGGATGGACATGGCATATTGTATGGCAATGGTGTTTATGTTTTTAAAGGTGTTTCGAATGGCTGACATAGGTAGTTTGAGTTTGTCTTCAAGTATTTTCAGTGATGGGGTGTGTGTTGCAGCTCTAGCGCCTGCTATAATAACGATGATCGGGTCAATTTTCCAGCCTCTAGCGGCTATGTTTTCTATTAAGGGTCTATATTTGTTAGCTTTAGCTTCAAGTGTTTCCGGTGAGAATCTGTCGTTACAGTATGTGAATTCAATGAATTGTATGATAAGATTTTGGTCAATATTTGTGGGTGGTTCGTTTTGGTATGGCAACCCTTTAACGCAGAGGATGTCGGGTCTAAATCGGGCGTTACAATGGCATCTTTGGGTTCCACATGTACATGGTAATAGCCAGTTAGGGACGGTGTTTTCTTGGGGGTTGTTATTGAATGTACCAGCGTTCATGAGAGTGTAACATCTGGATTTTTCGGACGATATTAGCATTTTTCTTATTTCCCATACAGCTTTGTTATGTCTTTTAACGTGAAGTGAGTGTATATGTTGTTGTCTACATGTAAGTAGTACGTGTAGCCACGTGTCTGGTTCATATGAGTTGCAGATAGGACAAGTAATGGTAGGGTATCTTTGCCTGCCAAAGAAGAGTTGTTTTCTGGCGTGGCCCATGTAAGTTCCCATACGAAATTTGATGAGGCAAAATTTTTGTTTGTCTGTAATATTAGGGTTGCTCCAGAATTCATTGGAGAGTTCTTTGTCGATGTTTGCATTTCCTGTCCATTTATAGATATTAGGGGTGTGTGGGGCCATAGGTTCTAGGTTTTTTATTCTATCATATTTTATAATTTGTTTTTCTAGGAATCTAACGGGGCCTTTGTCTGGTGTGTCTATCATGGAGGGCCATTCGTCTTTTTGATAGTAGTATGGTATAGCGTGGGCATGTTCGAATGGATGTATAGCGTTTTCGTGAGGTAGGCCTAGGCCTTCTTTTGCTAGTTTATCCGCTTGTTCGTTACCGTCTATATTGATATGTGCCCTTATTTTGTATAGTGTGATAGGTTGGGATCGGTTTTGAAGCAGTCGGACCATGGAGGCGAGTGTGACTTGGTCGGGGTGACTATTATGTAGAGTGGGGTGTTTAATTTGTGTGTTTAATAGATATAGTACGTTTAGACTATCAGTAAATATGTATGCGGGTTCGTTTGGGTATTGGTTATTAATAATTCGTAGTGTTTCATGGATAGCAATCATTTCTGCACGTAGGATATTTTGATGACCATGTAGTCTTTTGGAGATGCTAAGCCCTTTAGGACTATAGATGCCATATCCTGCTTTTTCTCTTCTCCATGTTCCTGGGAGGATTTCTTTAGGTTTTTTGAATGAGCCATTGGTGTAGTAGCTAAATTGTGGGTGGAATTTTAGTGGTAAATTAGTTTGATAGTTAGGTAGTTGAGGTATAGGTGTTACATTGAGTAAAGGGGTATTTGGGTAATTGAGTTTGGACCATTTTTTACTAGCATTGACAAGGGTGCCTGGGGGAGTGTGTGTGGCAATTTGGGTGTGTAGTTGTTGTATTGAGAGATTGTTTGCTATATAGGTGAGTTGGTTTAATTGGTCGTGGGTTCCTATGGTGTTATTTTGGTGGTGTATGCAGAATATTTGTATCGAGGAAGGTTCTTTTCTACGTATGTTTAATTCTGGTGGTATAGTGGGTTCTTCGTATGTAATGGTATCTGCGGCAAAGTGGGCAATGATATGTGTGTCTGGGTATGGATTGGAATGTGGGTCAGAGTTTTAGTACCAGTTGGTATCTGGTGATATGATTATTGTGATGGTATATGGGTCTATTTTGGCGGCAAGACGAGCCTAATGTATGGCATGTAGTAGGTCTGTTGCACTATTTGGGTGGGCGTATCCTATTCCTTTCCATTTATGGTCGAAGGCTTTCCCTATGGATCCAAATATCTTGTCTCTTGGAAATGGTGAGTAGAATTGGTTGAGGTGTATAGGGCATGTGACTGGAGATGAAAAGTATGAGTGGTTAACATTAAATGATGTGGTGAGGAAGTTTAATATTGGTGTTGGTAGTGTGTATTGGGCTAGTTTCAAAGGATCATTCTTTGGGATGCGGTATTTGTATCGTTGGTATAGCCATACAATTTCAGTTTGAAATGATTGTGTGGGTGGTTCTAGTCCATGTGGGGTGTTTTTTACGAGTTGGTATTGTTTCCATAACCAGTGTAGTCTGGTTTTGGGGATGGTGATGAAGTGTCGCCCATTATCTTCATATATGTGGGCGACATCAAAATGTGTTTGTATAGTGTTGGCGTTGGTTTCTATATCACTCTCGGGGTTGCATTCGTAGATAGAGATGTGTGCCATTGGTATAATTGTAGCGGGGGTAACATATCTTGTATCACGTTGTTGTTCTATAGCGAAGTGGGCATTTATTAGGTTTGAAAAATGTTTGTGTTGTTTTTTGGTATAGTATTGAGTTAATAGTTCAGTGTTATGGGTACATGTATTAGTGTCGTACCAAGGGAATAAGTCTCTTTGGGTTCGCCATTTTTTGTATGTGTTATTGTGTCTTATTATCCATTGGCATAGATATGATGTATCATTTCTCTTTATCCCATTGGAGTCAATGTAGTGTCGTTGTTTATGATCAAGGATGATGTAGATAGGGAATTGTCTAGGGTTATTAAAGACGTTTCTTGGTGGGGGGGGGGTTGGTGCAGGTGGGGTGGATTTGAGGGGTGTATGGGGGGTTCGGGTTGTCTAGGAAGAATGTAGTGATTTATTATAATGTATTTGTTTTTTAGTGTTCTTGGGGGACGGTGATGAGGGCACGGTTGTCGGCATTGCGGGGACATGATGGGTGGCAGAATAGTTGTTGAGCAATGTTTAGTGCACTTTTAATTAGTTTGGTGGGGCTAGAATGATAGTTTCTAAAATCGGTTGGACTCATCATATTAAGGCCATTGGGTAGGGTGATTTGCTCTAGCCTAAGTATATTGTGCATTAGTAACTTTTGTAGTAGTTTAAGCGATGTTTGAGGGTTTAGGCCGTGGATGTATTGTGCTTCTTTCATCCAAACATTTTCGAGTGGGGAAGTGTTTAATAGGAAATTGTCCATTGTACTTTTTAAGTGGACTCCAGCTTCTTTTTTGAGTAGGAATAGTGTTCTAGTTATAGATGAGCGGACACAGTGGTGATATTTGATGCGAGGTATTACTTCAGAGCCACCAAATTTTACTAATATAGATTGTAGTAGTCCATTGTAAATTTTCCCTAGTCTTCCTGTGTCATTAAGGGCATGTTGTAGTTGTTCACCGATACATCATAAGTAGGCGTTTTTAAGTGAGAAGGCTTCTATTCCAAATAGATTGTGAGGGAGTTGCGTGGCTATGTTTGATGTGCATTTTGGAATTCCGCATATTGTTTTGTGGAGGGCGATAATCTTTTTGTCTAGTTTCTTGATGGCAGGTAAGGAATATGGTACGGCGTAGAAGCTGTATGCAATTCCAGCCCGCATGACTGTGTTTGCCATATTAATTTTTTGTTGCATAGTGGCTGGGCAGGCTACTAGTTCTTTGCATTGTTTTACGACTTTGGTGGTGGTGGTGTGTATTTGTGTTTTCCATTTTAGTGAGGGGGCTAGGTTTATTCCAAGATATGTATATGGCTCGTTTTGATTTAACACTGGAATAAGTTCGTTTCTGTAGTGTATATTGGTGGCTTGAATATGGACTTTGAATGCTATGGGGCTCATTTTGGATTTGTTTGGGCATCCAGTTACTGCGCATTTGGGGATCCCAAGGTCCATGCCGGCCCATTCACAAAATTTGTCAAGTTTGTTGAGTTGTATTTGTAGGGATTTTAGTTTGTTAGCAATGATTGCTAACTCGTCGGCATATGCTGCTGAGGAGATTTTTACTTTAGAGGTTCCGAATGTGTATCCGTTATTTCCTTGTTGTAACCATCTAAGGAGGGGTTCTAGAAATATGAGGAATAGGTATGGGCTTAGGGTATCTCCTTGTATTGTTCCTCTTTGAATGGGGATAGGCCGTGTTTTACCAAAATGTACTCCAGTGAATATAGTAGTGGATTGTGAGTATATGTTCCCAATTAGTTTTATGGCATCATTTGGGTATCCGAGGTCTTTCATTATGGCTAGGAGTCTTGCGTGGTCAATGGATCCAAAGGCATTTTTGAAGTCTATGTAGAGAATGTAGATGTCTTGGTTTGTGAATCTTGCATCTTCTAATGCAGCAATAAGTATTTGGAGTTGTCTGGATGTTCCTCTTTCTGCTCTAAATCCTTCTTGACTATCATGTAGTGTTTGGTATTTTTCTCCGTAGGCAAAGAGGATAGATGTCAATGTGCTTGTGTAAAGTTTGTATATGGTGTTAGCTAAAGCGATAGGTCTATGGTTTGTTAGTTATGATGGATTTTTTTTTTTGTAAAGTAGAACTGTGAGGCTAGTTTTCCATGATGCAGGGATTTGTTTCTCTTTATAACAGTGTTTGAAAAATAAAAATAATAGTTTGTGGAAACGTGGTGGCATGTTTTTTAGAATTGAGTTGGGAATTTTGTCAGGGCCATGGGCTTTATTATTACCAAGGTTTTTGAGGCATAGATCATATGTTGCTTGATCAAAGTATGTATGGAGTGGGATTTGAGATTCTCCTCATTGGTCTATGGTAAAGCCGTCAAGGTCGTGCCATGGGTATTGTCTTACACTACACGTACAATGTTGTGGGTGTCTTGGTTGGTGGTGGCAAGTGGGAACTGTGGGGCGGTTACTAATGGATTGTTGTATGTAAATTTCTTTTGCGATGTCTTCAGGGTTGGTTAGGATGTTGTTTTGTCTATCCGTGATGGAGTCAAGCGGTGAGGTTTCGGAGTTTTTGAATACTTTCCAATTTACTTTCTTAGGGCTCTTTTCGTAGAGTTGTCTATATTTGGATATTGCTTTTAGTATGCAATTTTTAGTGTATTTGGTGGTTATGTTTCTAGCTTGTTTATTGGCGGTTTTTGCGATAGCTGCTATTTCGTCTATCCATACGTTTAGCGAGGTGTTTGTTGTTGGAGGGTGGGGGATTTGTACATGTTGGTGGTTACGTATTTCAGTTAGTATTGGGTGCGTTTGCCAATTCGGATCATTTTTTGTAATGTATATAGTTTTTTCTGATAAGATGGTATGTAGCTAGGTGTTTTTTTCCATTGTTTAGCTAGTTTGCGCGGTAGGAAGCCACCTTGTTGGGCTGTGCGATTTGTAAGTTGTTGTATCGAGGTTGCACTACATGTTTCTTTTATGGTTTTTGAATTTTTTTCTATTATGTTGTCTAATGTAGCGCATGCCTCTTTCCATTGGGTGCATGTGAGATGGTCGTGATTTTCAAGGAGGATGATTAGGGTGTCAATTTGCGTGGTGTTTTCTTCAAAAAACTTAATATTAAACTTTCCCAAGTTGTCAGGTGGTATCGGGTTTAGAATCCTAGTATGCGTATTGTTGTTTTGGGGTATGGGTCTTGCTAGTAATGCGTTGTGTGGTATATGCAGGGTGATTAGGTAATGGTCTGAGTTTAGGTCCATATGGGTGTTTGTTGTAGAGGAGTATCTGCCATTATCCTGTGAGTTAATATAGAAGCCATCGATCAGGCTGGTGGATGTATAGTTGTTGCCACCCTGTCTTGAGAATGTGGTATTTGTTGGAATATATTCTAAGTTTAGAGATGTAGTAAAGGTTTTCCATTGTATATCTATGTCTTGTGGTGGTGTATTAAGATTGTCGTTTTGTCTACCAATAAGTGCAATATCACGGTTAAAGTCCCCGTACAGATTGTATATGTGATTTGGGTGGGCGGTGATTTGATCGGTGATTGTGGCTTTTATTGTGATTTGATCGGTGTTAGGTGTGAGTTGGATATCCTCTATGTGTGTGGGCATGTACATGTGGATAATTAGCCATGGTTGTAGTGGTTGATTGTTTATTCGTATTATTTGGAGATACGGTGAGATATTTACAGGCGTTGGAATTTTGGTGATATTCCCGGGGAAGGCATATTTGTTGTGTATGAGTGTGAGCAGTCCACCCCTTCCTTGTGTGTAAGGCATTATTTGATGAAGACACCTTGTGAGTGCGTGTGTGTTATTAAATATGAGTTTATATTGGGGGAATAAGTTTTGGATGTATTTTGTGGATTTTGTTGCTGTGAGTTTGGTCTCTTGAATAACAATGATTGCTGTGTTTGTTTGTGTGTGGGTAATGAGGCTTTGTAGGTTGGGTAAGGCTGTGTTAAGTGATGCTACATTCCAGGTTATTATGTTTGTTTCTTGGTTGGTGTTGATGTTTATTCTTGTTGTTTGTGTGGGGATGTTTGGGGGTGGTGGCGGATGAGAGTATTTATTTAATGTTTCAAAGCATCGAAGGGATTCGTGTATTAGTTTATCTGGCAGAAAGGAAAATTTGTTTTGGATTTCAGTTGGGGTTGGCGCACGGGGGGTTCACTCCATGTAAAGTTGAACACCACGTGCGGCCAAAGTTTGCTACCCCTATATTACATGGAATAGATAAATTTAAAAATTATGATATTTTTTCTACATATACATAATCATTGATAGTATCTTTTGTATATTTTTTTGAAATTTTTAGTCATCTTCATTTTTTGTAGCAATTATTTTAGTTCAATTCTACGTCATTCTAGTTAGAAACGGTATGTTTTATTTAAAAAACATATCATCAAATTTGGTTACCATTTTTTACTATGTAATAGATACCGTGTATATCTACCCATGAAAAAAAATTGATAAAATTTTGACCCATTTTGGTGATGCAACTTACCAAAAGTAGATTTTTTTTGGCCACACGTGGTGTTCAACTTGACAATGGAGTGACCCCCCCGTGGGTTGGCGGCGTTTCCTGGCTGTATATGAAATTATATAATTTTTTATTTATCGAGTCATGGGATTGTATTATGTCTTCGTGTGTTGTGACAAATTTGGTATAGGGGTGTTGGGTACGGATATGCCTTTCTGGGGGGTTGTTAAGGCTGGCTAACTTGTTTATGAGTGTGTTAGTCCATTCTATGTTAAAGTGATAGGTGTTAGGTTGAGCTAGTATATTATTGCATGTATTTATTGAAGGGCTAATTGTTGTAATAATGGCATATAGTATATTGGGTAAAGGTGAGTGGTTTATCGTTTGTATGTATTGGTGTAGGTGTGGGAACGTCAAAATTGATTGTTGGTGCGACGGGTGATCATTTTTAATATAGGAGCAAACATGTTTGCAAGGTGTTGGTATTCCGGGTGAAATTTAATTGTATTAGGGATGAAGTAGGTTCTAGCTTTTTGTTTGTGTATCGTTGGGTGTGTACGCAATACATCTGGCATTGGCCCTGGGTTGGTTTCAATGTCTCCGCATTGTAATAACGCTAGTTTATTAACGAAGTGGTATCCTTGGTGTTGTTTGGTTTTTGGATTTTATTTATTTATTTTATAATATTTTATTAGTATATATTTGCTTGTGGTAAATAGGTTGGGTAGGGCATGTATTGGTTTTTGTGTATATTTGGGGGAGTAGTGTGTGTGTTTGGTTTGTTTTTGCATGAATTTTGTGTTTATAGAAAAGGTGTGATAGGAGTTGTGGTAGTGTGAGTGTTTTGTTTGTTTTATTTTGTGGCGAGGCCGGTAGGCCGAGGCCGTTTGGTGCTTTGTTTGGTGTTTTGTGGGGTGTTTGGTATTTAATATTTTGGTTTTTGTTGTGTATTGTCTTTTTGTTTTTGTGTGTGTGTTTCTTTGTGCGTGTTTCTTTTTGTTGTATATTAGAGGTTGGTTGTTTATTTGTATGTTATTTTTAATGTGTTCAATAAGTAACTTAGTTTTGATTTTAATTTGTATGTTATTTGTTTATATTTTGGGGGTAGTATTGATAAATACTATGTTTATTTTGTTTGTATTAAATATGTATTTTGTGTATTTTTGTGTAGTATTTAATAATAATATACGGTATTTATATTGGGGTTTGTTATTTTTTGTATATAAATATATTTTTATTGCATTATATTTTCTTGTTGCTACGTATGTCAAAACTAGTTTGACGTATCCATGTTATCTTCTATTTCGGGTGTGTCGGGGTGATCGGCTTGGAGAGTTTCCAGTGTGATGCGCATTTGTTTTTGGAGGAGTGCAATTTGTATTCTTGAGTTGCGGTTTGACTCTGCTTGGACTTTGTCTGCATATATTTTTGCTTCTTCTACAATTTCTTCTTTGAGGAGGCTCATTTCTTTCCGAATTACCACTGCTCCTTTGTTGACCGCCTCTTCTACCATTTTGCTCAAGTCCGCCTTTGTGTAGCCTTTTGAGGGAGCATTTTCCAAGGCTTGAATTGTGTTGGCCAGTGCGGTGTTAACATCGGCAAACCCTAGTCTAGTAAGTTCTAGCGGGGAAGGAGCGTCAATTCCATCTAGACTGTTGGGGTGGGGTGAAAATTCCACGTATTTGCCAAGAATCAGATGGTTTTGTTTCACGTATTTCTTATAGACTGTCGCATTTAGATATTGCACATTGCATGATCCTACATGTTTTCCTTTTTCCAATCTAAAGAAGATACCCGCTAGATTTTCCTCTCCAAAAAGTTTCTTTATACCCTCTTCTAAGGCTGTGGTTGTTTTGGTTTTGTTTAGGTTTTTTGCAATTAAAACCACCGTATTCTTTCTAGCCTTATCATCCTCAAAGAGTTTTTCGGTGCTAGCAAAGTTAACTTCCATGATTTCATTGAAGAATGAAATCTTGTAAGTTTTGATTTTCTTAGCTTGGTCCGGAGATGGTGTTTTTATCCATGCAAATTCTGTACTATCATTTTTTTGCACATTGGTAATTTCAAACTCATATCCTCGTTTGAAACTATCCTTTACAATCTCTTCGTGGAGTTGAAACCATTTTTTGTCTTTTAGTGGTGGACTAGAGATTTTGACGGATAGTAAGCTTGCAATGGCTATTGAATCAAATGATTTAAAGACCTTTCCTCTACAATAGGTTATATTATCCAATTTGAGGATAAATGACCTTATACCTTGTAGAAGGTCATTGGCATCTTTCATTGGATTTTTGAGGTGGAGTTTGATTGTACCACTCCACCTCTTAGAGCCATGAAAACAAAGGATAGCTATCGGTTCTCCTAGCATTTCTCCTAATTTAATGTTCATAATTTTCAATCTAGCCTCCGTTTTTGCAAGTATTTCATCTCTTGACAAATTTCGGTCACATAACTCAAATGTTATAGCTACTTGATAGTCTAGGGCAAATCCTCCCTCATCCACCTCTACATCAAAGGGGACTTGGGTGAGATTGAAATGCCCACCCTCTTTTCCATCTATTCTCTTAGAAGGCCAAGCTTCTTGGGGAATGTATGGAAAGGAGGGGACTGCCTCTAGGTGTTCCAATGCCTCATCATGTACCATCCCGAATTTGACAAGTTCACTAACGGAGAGAGTTGGTTCTAGTGGTTCACCATTTTCACATGCAATTGCATTAAGTGCATGATATCCAAGCCAAAAGGGGGGGCGTTGGGGTGTAATTTCTTTGCCCTTAGCCTTCTTTTGACTTGACACAATCATAACACCAACTTACCGTTTTTGGCCATTCAACATTATGTCCATATTATCACTTTTTTGCTCAAACAATTTCCTGGTAGTGGCAGCAACATTTGCGGATGTAGACATTCTGTGGCAAGTACAATTTTTAAGTAAGTGACATAGTTGTTGTGGAGAGAGAACAAAGTTTATCACCCTTATTTCAAATCCATTCCACAAATTAAGTTGTGGGCCTTCTTGGATATTGATTTTTGGGAAGAAAACAAGCATGTAATGTGTGTGAGTTTACACCATGAGAGTTTGTCCAATATGAGGTGGCTATGAGCCAAAGAACAAGAGTAATGTTGGTTGTATAAGCAACCCTCATTTCTAACTAAGTTGCCTACTTCTACTTCTAAGAATTGAAAATACTATGTGCCTAATGGGCTATTATGTGTGTGCAATCTAAGTGAAGAACTAATATAATCTAGAATGAGATTTTTATTTGTAAAATTATGTGTGTTTGTGTGTGCACTATGTGCCTAATGGGCTATTATGTGTGTGCAATCTAAGTGAAGAACTAATATAATCTAGAATGAGATTTTTATTTGTGAAATTATGTGTGTTTGTGTGTGCACTATGTGGCTAAGTGGAAAGCTACTGTGTTTTGTGGGAGTTAGAATTATTACCTGGGTATAGGTGCCGGCGGTAGTGGGCGGCGACTCCGGCGGCAGCGGCAGTTGGCGGCGACTCTGGCGGCAATTTGCGGCAGCGGCAGCGGCAGTTGGCGGCGGGTTGGCGGCGGGTCGGCGGCGACTTCGGCGGTAGGGAGCGGTGACTTCGGCGGCAGGTAGCAGCTCCTTCGGCGGCAAGGCAGTGGTGAGCTTCGGCGATTGCAGTCGGCAGCAACTATCAGGCGATTTGCAGGAATGATCAAGGAAGCGGATCCTTGGGTTGATGTTGGATCAGGGTTCTTGTGACAATAGTTTTTGGGGCAATCACGGCGATTGTTTGTGGTGAGGGAGATGCGGCAGTTTCTTTTCTAGACTATACTGTATGTGGTACTAAGTGAGATTGTGAGGCTTTGAATGAGTAGTTATGAAATGAGGTAAGAGTGGGCAGGACTATGAAATGAGCAGAGTTTCGAGGAGACTGATCGATCTGGTTTCCAAGTACACTCCGTCCTCTCAATCGGCTTGCTATCCTGAATCTCTGGGTCTAGATCTGTTGTCCGCTATGTACTAATAAATCAGATGTGTGTGGTCTATACTGTGATCTACGCTCAACGTGTGTCTTGTTCTCCAGCGCGGCACAATTGCTTGTTTGTTGTTTGCGACTCCTTTGGATCAGACCTCCGGTGCGGCGTGTTTGTCTGTTGTTTGTGACTCCTCTGGATCAGACCTCCAGTGTTGTGCGGCTGCTTGTATGTAGTTTGTGGCTTCTCTGGATCAGACCTCCGGTGTGGCGCGGATGTTTGTCTGCTTGTTCGCTACTCCTCTAGATCGGTGGTGGCTGCTACAGCTGCACGACCTATCTTCCTTGGGCGGTGCTTGTCAGGGCTTCTGGGGGGAGGACGAAGAGGCTGTTTGAGGTGGGGGGGGGGGCAGGGTTTTAATACTGTTTGTAGAGGAGAGAGGGGGGGAGCCTTCTCCGGGTGCCCTTTCGGCGCCTGAAAGGTGGGTGGCTGGGGGAGAGACGAGGAGCAGCAGGTTGTTGCCGCTTCAACTCTTATCTCAACCCCAGCCTCCATCAGCCTCTCAAAAAACCTCCAGGGCTTCGCCGAGACGGGCGTCCCCTCATCTCTGTGGCTACTAGTACCTCATTGCTGGTTGGCCGGACCCATGGCATTAAGATATTGCTGAATCACGTGAAGCTTGCAGAATTCCAGTTCCCACGTTCTACACAGCTGGTAGGTACATACTTTACTCATATCGCTTTCTAGACCCTCTGATTTGATGAATCACAACGGGAAACGGATGAAACATGAGGCAACTTGCTTGACTGAAGCCCAACGATGTGAAATCATTGCAAAGTTGAGCAAGCCGAACGCGCCAAGCAAATGGGTATTGGGGCAGGAATATGAAGTCAGTGAAGGCGCCATCCGGAAATCTAGCCTATTGATGACAAAATCCAGCCTATCGAGACATTTGTTGAATTTGAAAGTGCTACCAACTTCAAATGCTTTGAAACTCTACACAACATTGTCCTTGACATTGATGACCAATTGCTCCGATGTTCAAACAGAAGCTGGACAAATGTACGATGAACTACGACAATTGTTTGAGATGTTTCAACGAAACGTTAACAAACTGACATTGAATGTCAAGCGTAAAAAATTCATGCATTTGCGGCAAATGACTATGCATGACATGTTCAAACAATAAAGTATGAACCTTGATTTTTGTCAAAAAATTTGCGCACTTAACCGGGATGCATATTTAAACGGGTGTGTACTTAAGCGGGAGATTACTGTACATAACTCCCATCATCTCACATCCTTCTAGTATGTACTCCTGATCAAAAATTTGTCCGTGATGCATAGGATGATATGTGCCTTCAACATCATCACATGATCCCTCCTGGGTTTGCCCAACCTTGAATTACTTTCCGATGCATCTAGTTTGAATAAAACAAACAGTTAAAGATTGAACAAGATCGTGCACATGTTCTTCTCAAGAGTGAACATTGAGAGGAATCATCAAGCTCTATGGTCTCAATTTGCCTTTCTCACTTTCATAAACGAGGATTAACAAATCAACAAGTCACTAAATTAGGCAAAATCATATCCTCATCACATCATATCACGGCTCTCTTGCACACATCATCACATTTTGCTACCACAATCAAATATCTCAATTTTTAAGAAATGATAAAAGGCACCACATGGCACACCACCTCTATGCACCTCTCAATTTTCACTCTTTAGAATAATCATCAAGCTCTATGACCTGAATAACTTTCAAAATAAGGATCGAAAACCAACGAGTCACTAAATTAGAACAAAACTCTTTGGATGTCACAAACATTCTACAAATCATGTGCTTTGATTTGCAAACACACTATGATTAGAGTTGTGGAATAACCATTCATAAATTCTTCAACGATAGTTCATCCCAGGTCAATTTTGAAGCATGATTGTAAAGAAGATGACATCCTAGTTGACAAAAAAATAGTTTAGTGGCCTAATGGTAGTTTGCATCAAATTTACTTGTAGGGTGCGGGATGCAATGATACACTGAGCTTTTAGCTGACCTTGCTAGGCTTCGCCCCTGCTGGTCACTTCTAAACACCCATCTCACACCAGACTATAATTGTGACTTGAACATGATTCACAGTTGCTCCTTTAAGGATCATGTAAATTATTATTCTATAACATTAATTATCACTTCTTTATAGAACATAGGTTGTATTGTCATTGAGACTTGCTCTGAAAACATGAGTGGATCTTAGTTTACGGGAATTGTTGCAATTTTCAGTTAGCCCGAGTCTACTCTCAAACTCTTCCATGAAACCCTCGACCTCCAGCCCTATATATTATTACCAGCTACTTCCTCCATGGACAATATTCAAGCTCCCTTGCACACATCATCACATTTTGCAAAAAAATTGTTCAACTCATGTTTGTCATCACATTGATATTGAAAACTCAACACAAACTCAAATTGGGTTTAGTTAGGTGTCACTTACAAGTGTAGAAGTTGATTCATATATCTTAAGTCCCTATGAAATTGAAGTGTGGCTTATATATTACGGGATACAACATTGTTTGCCCATAGTTATGGGATATGGTTGACTAGTAATGGTTGAGGGGACTTTTCTTTGACGGGTTGATTTTTTTTTGCCTTTCCATGTGGTGGGCATTTTTTTTTGGGACGAGCAAGATTAATTTCATACTTTATATGCCTTTCTTTTGGCTTGTGACAAGTGCAAACAAAAAGACTTGGATATTAGCCTCTATCTCACAGAGGCTACCGCACTCCGCCACTCTAAGGAATAAACCGATTTCACACCATTTTTAGTCCCACAAGCCTTTTGACTTCTTGGACTCTAACATCAATTTCATTCCATTTCATTAGTAACTTGAACATTCAACTTAATGACTCCATAATATTTTTGCACATAACATACAAGAATTTCCTATGGACTTGTTGATAATATAAACTAATTGGTGTCAGAGTGTTGTGGGCTTTGAGACGTTTACCTGATCATCACACCCTAGAAGTGTTAAATTATAACCTAAACATATGATCACATTTTACCCTTTCCCACTCAAAGTTACCCAATATTGCATCTTGTAGTAAAATATACAACATACAATAATGTATGATTTAGTGTGGACCACACTTTTTGTTATTGACCCACAATGATGAACATGAAACTCACTCCATTGGGCCATGCTATTTTTTTCTTCTAATAAACACTTTTATTCATGATGCTTTACTATTGTGAGCCACACTAAATTATAGATATAGTTCAATAATGAAAATAAACCACATTATTGGATGCTTATAGTCTTTAACTAGAAACTCAACTTACAAGATGATCCATATTGTTATAATTTGGAACTAAAGTTTGTGGGTGAATGCTCACAACACCTACCGAGGGGGAGGGCAAAATGAAGACTCTGATTATTAGTGTAGAGCCTGGGGGTTGCAATTATTAGCGAAAACCACCCTAAATTGGGATTATAGACCCCAAAAGAAAGCCAAAAGAAAGGAAAACAACTTTGATGTTGTCACCCATGCGAATTATGATGTTCCTTCATTTTTGAGTTGGTCTAGGTCTATATGTAATCCTGAAATGGGCGTTACAAGAATTAGGGGCCCCCCAACAACTATTGCCCTTCTTTCAAAGGTGAACACCATGAATGGGCGTGGACAAACCAACCGACACTTGTCTCCCCCAAGGGTAAGCTCCCTAGGTTCCCACATGATCGATTGAAAATATATGGTTCACCTAAGGTAGAAATACCATAAACTGTGAAAATAAGGTGATTCGCATTGAATATATGGTCTTAAAATCATGAGATAATTTTCCAAGATAGAAGAGAAGGATTCATGAAGAATGCAAGTTGTTTCATATTTTTATTCCATGTAAAAAAAATTCTAGAATTTTTCAAAGTGGAAAGTTTGTCCTACCCTCTACTCGTTCACTAGATTCTCCCTAAACCGAACATGGTAATGCTCATTTCCACACAAAACATCACCTAATCTAGTTAGCTCATGAGTACATTAAATTATGATTGATGGTAGTCAAACATGACTAAATTTGGCTAAACTGACTGTACACGCATATCAAGTTGCTAGCCTCGCAATTATCGGTTTTAGAAATGGCACTTCACTATTCTGACAGAAGTCTACTGCATGGGTAGAGGGTAGTTCACGGTTTATGGCATCTCTACCTTAGATACCTCCACTATGATTGGGTGGATCGTAGGTGGTTGGATGCACCAATTTATACACTAAAAATAGGCTAATTAGTTGTGACGAGCTTTGTTGACTTGTGGTTCCACCATACTAAGATTAAGGGCTCCACAATGCTCCACCCAACCATTGAACGATGATATATGAATCAGGTAGCGGTAAACAAATACGATTTGACATATTGATTTAGATTTTATGATAATTGGACATTGAAATTGTTTATAGGGTGTTTATTTAAATATTGACATGTACCATGGGGGATGGGGCACAGTGAAAATTGTCCCTTACATGTTCACTCTGAAGAATCATTTTCATAATAATAATAAAAATCATGTTTTGTGATATTACTTTCTATGACCTCAGATGAAAGGATTTAGGGATAAAATGACTGTATGAAAATGTCGGGATTCCAAGTCAAAACAAAGATGTATTATAGAATGTGATTTAATCATTCTAAAATATGAAATGTACGTATATAGAATATGCTAAAAAATGATGGCTGAAAGTTTAAAGATGGAGGATTGAGCACTTCGGAGTTCATCACAAAGCGCATAAGACATGCGCAAACAAACAAGTTATCTCCTCTTTCTATGCCTACTCCGTCATAACTACAACAAATATGAGGAACATGTTCAATTCAACTCTAGTGTCGAAATCTATGTGTATAGATTATGCCCAAAATGAAATGTACGTGTATAGAACATGCCCATAAATGATGGTTGAATCTTTGATGTTGAATACTTTTGAGTTCATCACAAAGGGCATAAATCATCTCCTACCGTAGGTCATTATGTATTCATGCATGAAAATTTATAGGTGTGTTTGCTATCCTAGAGATTCAAAATTTCAAATATTGGCAATTGACACTAATCTTTCATGGTAGTTTATCACTACAAAAATTATTGTCAATACTTATAAGCTATAATCCTATATTTACTTCAGTGGATTCTTTCCAATATTACAAATTCATGAGGACAAAAATAAATGTTTGGATATATTCAAAATGTTAATTGCTTAGGGTTCGTCACTATAAGCTAGAACATTATAACAAACATATTCTAAGTAATGCTAGCTACTTTATGGACATTTCACTAACATTTAGAATGTCAATAAAACGTGACTATTAGGGGTTGTTTATACAATGGACCATGAAGTTGTTCCAAGGCCTTGTAAAATTTGCACGGGGAGGTCACTCCATTGTCAAGTTGAACACCACGTGCGAGACAAGTTTGCTACCCCTATATTATATGCCATAGATAATTTTAAAATTTATGATATTTTTTCTACTATACACAACCATTGATAATATCTTTTGTATATTTTTTTGAAATTTTTAGTCATCTTCATGTTTTGTAGTAATTGTTTTAGTTCAATTCTACGTCATTCTAGTTAGAAACGGCATGTTTTTATTAAAACAAAAGATCATCAAATTTGGTTACCATTTTTTACTATGTAGTAGATACCATGTATATCTACTCATGAAAAAAAGTTGATAAAATTTTGACCCATTTTGGTGATGCAACTTAGAAAAAGTAGAATTTTTTGTCTCGCACGTGGTGTTCAACTTGACAATGGAGTGACCTCCCCGTGAAAATTTGTGATTGGATGTTGAACTTGTCCCGAGATCACTTCTGTTTACACCAAGGAAAAAAATTGCGAGTGATCATGGGAATATGTCTCTCAAATGACATATTCTAAGGCCTATATCATCCACTGAGAAAGCCAAAAGATGAGTCTAGTACAAAAGAATAGGGCCCCATGGCAAAGAAATATTGTTATAATAAATTTATTGGGGGGCTGTAGATACAATGGCAATGCCCTCTTATTATATACAAATATTTTACTTTGAATCCACACTAGAAAGGGTCGTTGTTTGTAACATTCTCTCACTTCTCTTGCATCCTTGTTTTGACATGGTTTGGATAGTAGTGTACCAATTTTTATTTTCAAATAATGAAGGGATTTACTGCTAGTGATGAGTCACGTAGAGAATTGCAAAGAGAGTGGTCACAAAATTCACAATGGATGTAAGAAATGACAGCTCCAATTTTCAAAAGTAACCAAACATTGATTTATGAAATGTTCCATGGATCTAATATGCTCTTCTTTCCTTCTAGTGTACTTCACCCTCCTCTAATTACCCTTATGTTTAATTTTTGGCAAACATGACAATTAGAGAGTCATCCTTCAACTGTTGGAGCTAAAATCTTCCAAAGAAAGGAAGAAGTGGCAACAATAGCAAAAAAACAACTTGCAGGAAAGACGAGAGGATGCCTAGCAAAAGAATGAGTAAAGATGATGAAGAAAACCAACTACAAGGATGTGATGGAGGTTGGCAAATCTAATGAAAAAGGAAGAGTCATGAAAAAAAATCAAGTGGATTTTTTTAAAGTGCATCAATTGTTATTTGAGGTGAGATCAATGAAAAATTTGCGAAAACAACAAATAAAGAATGAAGTTAAATAAGGTTGTATGTAGGTTGTATGATGATGTTGTAGAAGGCCTTGGCCTTTGCCGTAAGCCCTATATCCCCCCTCTTTTCCAAATCAGGGTCGAAAGTTGCCGTAGAGCTATAAGGTTTAATTAGTATATTAAATTTTCCCCACATGCGAGAAGATTTCAACCCTCTTCTCTATTATCCAAAGTCTTTCTTCATCCTCTCTCTAACCGTTAGCTCATCTTATGTTTTTTGTTACTACTTATTCATATTGATCTTGTATACAACATCATTGTAATTTCTTTTTTGTTGGTTTTTTTACATTCATCAATTACAATCCATTCTTATTTTTTGGGGGATTTTATTTTATTTTTTAAATGATGCATGTACAATAGGTTTTATTTCCTACATCAAACTACATACTTGATTGCATATATCAATAAAGAGTTTCAAATCTTTTTTTGGGTATCATGCAAGAATAAATACAAGTTCATTCTCAAAGAATATAAAATTGACAAAAATGCTAATGAGGTTTTAGGAATTGATAAGGAACAAAAATGTAGGTGGTTTCATGAAATAAATGAATGACATGGATCACTATATTCGTTAATTTGGGATTTTTTTAGCATTTTGAGACAGTTACAAATATAAGAACATGGATAAAATCACACAGATATTGGAGAATGTTGTAAGATGCAAATACTTTGAAGTGGGTGTTCATATCAAGAACCCAATTACGAACTCATATCAAGATGGTTTAGGTAGGACGACCCAAACATTAGACCATGTTGTTGTGGTCCATATATTAATTGAGACAAGAGAAAGTCTCAAATTAACGAATATAGTGATATGGTAATAAGATAAATGTTCATAACTGGATCTTTTCAAATGCTATATAATCATGGAACAAAGTTGTCATCCCATCTACATCTACTTTATATCAAGTAATTACTACTATATTATTATTTGTCACACCATCAATTGTTGCAATACAAGAAAAAAACTTATGAGAGGATTGAAATTTTGCTTAAATATATTGTTGGTAATTCTTGGGCTCTTCTTACATCAATCCAAGAATCTACAAATTTCTTCAAGAACATGAATATAAACATTGCTGCTATTTTAGATAAAAGTTAGTTATTTTTCTATTGTATTTTTCTTATTATCTATGTGGTGTTTTTGGGCACCCCCCTCTGAGGGAGCCTAAAAGTATTGCACAAGCCCTTCGGTGAAGCTGGCCTGCCTTGACAGGTGCCCAAGCCGAACCCAGATGTTATGACATTTCATGAGTGCATTAGTTTGTGGAGGGATTTGGTAATCGCATCGTATCCCTTTCGTACGTTGTTCCTAAATTATAAGTACCTAAGGTAATTATCTAAGCTAATTTTTCTAACCTAATGCCTAATCTATTATAGTATAAGCGCAGATGCACTAGCCTTGGGATCAAGGCAACCTAACCCTAATGAATGAAATAACCTAGCCTACACCTTTTGTGTGTGGCTTTTAGTTATTCCTTGCTAGAGTTGACGGGATAACAAGTGAACTTGTTTAATCAGTGGGACCACATCTAATTTTTTATCTCTTATGAATTAAATTATCTAAATGGAGGGACCTTAATAAAGTCCCACCCTCTCAACATTCATTCTTAGTTTATGGTTGATTGAATAGAGTATATTTTACTAAATTAATAAATTATGGCATCATACCTATTTGTTTGGTACACACTCTAATCCGAACCCTTCAAGGCCCTGTGCGGGTCTCATGAAGGTTGATTGACATTTACACCCTCCGATCTTTGGTGCCGGAGGAGGTAGTATCAACCCTCCAAGTTAAGTTTTCGGTTGGTTTTTTGCCTGCGGGGATTGTATAAATTTTATTGGTTGTTAATTAGATTAACATGATTTGATCACGAAATTTCAACTTAATGAGACCGGTGAATAAGACAACTTGTATGTTCAACCTATTGCATAATCTTCAAAGATTGCGACCATCACCTCTAACCCTTGGGTCAACAACATAATGGTTGTTTCGTGGGTCATTATTCTCATCTTACTACCTATAATACGTCGAGTGATCATGCTGGTGATTAACCCGGCTTCACCACACACGAACGAGCTACGAATGGAAACGCTACTACCACAACACTTAACTGAGAGGTTCCACATACATGGGAGTTGGATTCCTTCCTCGGCGGCTAGGTGGATAATGCCCCCTTTAGTTTTACATGGATAATTGGATTAGGTTAGAATTTTACATTTGCCGTGCTCCATCCATTCCTAAATTGAAGACTGTAGGGTTAAAAAATTCACCAATTGACTCCTATCTTGGTTTGGCGATAGTCGGTACGGAATCCCTATTTCAAGCCACAAGCGTCGACCCCCACTTCAATTCTTGGCCGTCCACGACACCAACTCGTCTCTTCAAACCTTGAATGGACGAACCTCTTCTTCTAAGGCAACATACATCATTTTATTTGAATGCCCGTAACTTTTGTTTATAAGCTTCAAATACAATATTTATTGGTTTTTAAAAAAGCTAACAACAAGACCTATAATTCATCCAAATATCACAGCGACTGCATGTCTTATCTTTTAGATATGAGCTTACTAAGTCAATACTTATAATTTAGGAGACACCTGAGATATCTTCACTTAAACACTCATAACGTCTACTCATTAACTTAGATTTTAATAAGCTTACACTTTCTAGAAATCTCAAAATTATATATACAACTCCTCTAAATATTGGAACAATTGCATGTTTTTTCTTATAGATATGAACATACACAGTAAATGCTTATAAATTAAGAGACACCTGAGATATCTTCATTCAAACACTCATAACTTTTATTCATTAACTTTGATTTCAATATGTTTATACTTTCTAGAAATCTCAAAACAAGATCTATAATTCCTTCAAATATTGAAGCAACTGCATGTATCTTCTTATATATATGAATTTACAAAGTCAATGCTTATAATTTGAGAGGCAATTAAGATACCTTCATTCAAACATTCATAACTTACTCATTAACTCTGATTCCAACAAGCTTACACTTTCTGGATATCTCAAAAAAAGATCTACAATCTCTATATATATTGAAACAACTGTATGTTTTTTTAATAAATATGAGCTTACAAAGTCAGCGTTTATAATTTGGAGGCAACTAAAATATCTTCATTCAAACACTCATAATTTCTATTTACTAACTTTAATTTTAATAAACCTATACTTCTTGATAAACTAACTTTAAGGGCAAGATTCACTCAAAATCTAAAAACTAAATTGTAAATTTTACGTATACTACACTTGAATGAAAATGACGTAGCTATTTAGGGGTGTGTTCAAAAATACATTATTTCACTCATAAGAATTCTAACTACAAGCAATCTAAATTACGTCCATAATGAAAGATGAAGAGAGATTTTTTTTGAGGGGGATAATATTTGTATTTTCTAGTTATAATTTCTGAAAGTTTCACCGTGGGAAGTAAAGAATGAAAAATGAATCGTCCTAACTATAATTTTAAAGGACTTCGTCTTATGAAATGAAAAATTGAAGATATTCTTCCTAAATAGAATTTTAGAGGGCTTCACCCTACGAATTGAAAAGTTGGAGACATAATTTTCCGAACTATAATTTTTGATGACTTCGCCATGCGAAGTGAAGAGATGAAGTCATAATCACAAGAAGAAGAGGGGACTTTTATCTCCCTTCAATGAAGGTTTGGGCCTCCTTCATTCCACTTACCGAGGGGTTTCTTCCCTTTAACGGTGGCAACCAAGCCCTCGGTAATAAATTGGGGGGAGGGGACGCTACCTCGCAATCCACTTGCCCAAGCCCTAATAAAGGTTTTTCTATTTGAATTTGAATTTGCATTTTGATTTGCAAAGGTGACCATGTCGTGTACCTCTCCATGAGGAGTGCCCAAAACACCGTGGGCACAATGGGGACCCCAGAGCGACAATCGGGACTTGTGGTGCCGTTGGTGAGAAAGCCCAAATGATCTTAGTGTGGGTGAGGGCCCCGGTCGTTGAGAATACCTCCCTACCATGAAGACTAGGAGATATGAGGCTAAGGCCGTAAGCTATATATAGCTTATGGTGTGCTTATTCTAGAATGCTCAAGAACACCTCAATCAGAGGTGTGAGCTAGAAAATATGGCGATTTGAGTGGAGCGTTATCCCGGGATATCGTCCTAGTTCAGCAGTGGCATGGGAATGGCTCCTGAGATTGCAAAAGTTTGAACAGGCATAACTTCTTTAATACTTGACTGAATGAGGCAAGTGAGTAGGCCATCGACATTTACGTGAAACGTAGATGATAATGGAGTGGTTGATTGTTAGGATTAGACATCATATGAAGAAGTTATGGGGTTCTGAAACTGTTGGGGGCTTCCACCATTCCCAACGGCTGAGGAAAAATATCTATTTGTCCCCAAGTATTAGAAAATAGACAAAATGTTACTTGATGGTAGGATACGGGCCCTGCCTAGAGTCCTAGAGGCTTATATGGGTGATGTGGCTGAACCCACCCGAGGCCGAATGGCACGGCCTCCATGGGCATTGGCCCAATGTGGGGGCATAGTTGCCTAAGATGACTCAGGTTGTTGTAGTGGTGCTTCGGCAACGCGATGAGCAACATAAGATTGGATTTCCATGGATGGAAGTCCACATCTAAGAATTAGTTACCGATTAAAGGGTGAGTCCCGAATGAAAGAGTAGGAGGATTGGTCCCCTTTTTATAGACCAAGAAGGTCCGCGGTATGAGGAGCTAACCATTCGCATCGCGGAATGCGAAGGGTTAGTGCTCGTAATCCTTGCTAAAATGAAAAATGACCAAGTTACGTAAAAGAAGCTAGCAAAAGTTGTGACAAGCCATATGACCCCCATGCCTTAGGTGGCAAATTTCTTACACACGTGGTTGTCACTTTTTTTTCTTCCTTGGCCGCTTTCGAAAATACTCTTTTTTTTCTGCCGCTTTATTTTTGTCAATGAAATACTTGTTTAAATTGGTTAATTCTAATTTAATCTACCTACTTACTAGTCCATTTTTTTAACATTTCCGATTCGAATAAAAATATATTTTTCTTTTACCCCTTTAGTTTTTAATTTCCTACTTGCTTAAGATTCTTACCCCAAGGGTAAAACACACCTAACCAACCTCGTAGGATCTTTCTTTTTGAGTCATTTTAATATAAATGGTGTTTTGGCTAAATTTCTCTATTACTAATCCAATGTTTTTGCTTAAAAACCTCAATTGTGAGCCTCTTTGCCGTTGGGGGCAATTCTTAGGCTCACAATCTACATCTATTTTTGTGATTATAAACTTTTGACTAGTAATCTATGCATTACAATGGTTACATAAAAAAAATCATAGCCTTCTCATGTTTTTAGTAAAAATAAATCTATTTTTATTTCATTTATTTCATCTACAATTGAAACATGTTATTTAGCTAGAATCTTTCTTCTCACTTCAACAATCTATTTTTTTTCACCCCATAATTTACTGCGCTTTCATATTTCTTCCTCACTAACTTTTTTGGTTAATATAACTTTTGCTTCAACAATCCATTCATCTTCAATTATTTTGTTATTTATAATGCATAATTTGTGCAATATTATGCAAGTGACTACAATAACCATAATATCCTCAAAAGTACTTCAGATCACTTTATTATCAACCTCCATCTATTCTTTAAAATACTAAGTATTTTTCTACATACATCTTGATTGAAGACTGAATTAAATTAAAATTTCCCTTCTTCCCGGATAATGCAACATTTCTACCATAGACAATAATTCCAAGGCCTCATTGGATATACAACGTATCCTATATATTTATACAATTGAAATTTACCTTCTATGCATTCACATTCAATTCTTGTAACTTGAAAAACAACCCAATCATGACGACTTCATGCCGAGTCGACTCATAGTTCTAAAACATACAATTTGGTCCAACAATTCCCTATAGAATTGTTGAATGAAAAGACTTTCTGCAGTATTAGTCGTCTCCGGCAACTACAAAAGCTAAAACAATATATATGTCCCTATGATGTAAGGTATACCATGCAATTGGTGAAACCTTGAAGCTAAAACCCTAAATTGTGATTACTTGGAATATGTACAAAAATTAGTTAAAAATGCTTTCTAACAATTATACAAAACTTCTTTATTATTTTTGACAATGTACTCTTGTAGACTCCATACAAGTCTATTTTGTTTTACAATCCATCACCACTACCCAATATATGCAATGATATTATTACCGTCTCTTGCACTAATATAGTAAGCTTTAAATGGGTATCCCTTTTCTTCAAATAGGGGCCCACCCTCTCACACAAAAATCTAAATTTGATGTATTTCACTTGAGTTCACTTCTTAAATTATTTCTTCGTCTATGAACCCAATAACAAGCGGTCTACAAAGTTCTTGACTCCATATGCTCCTCTCTCAATGCCTCATATTCTCATAAACCAAGCTCAAAATTGCAAACTTCTCCCATTCTCCTTGCAAAATCAAAGTTTGAGTGTCCACAACATGCTTCACAAGCATGTACAAAAGCATATATAATCCTAAGAGCAAAATAAGTTTTTTTTTTCTCTCCTCCATTTCAACTGAAATTCAAGGTGAAAACATGAAAAATAAAGTTAAGCCAAAAGAAGACAATTTTTTTTGGTCAAGCTTGAATATTTTTTTTAAAAATCAACACATCCAATTTTTGGTGTATGGTCATTCTTCTTGGTCCACATTCGGTTTACACCTAGTGAGGGGACCAAAGGCTTTGTAAACTAATTTTTTAAGAAATCAGACCATGGAAGTTGGACCATCAAGTCGGACCATGGAAAAATGCCATCTTCCATGGTGTAAACCGGCCTTTAGTGCTAGTCAC
Source organism: Polytrichum formosum (assembly GCA_964035585.1). Classification (NCBI taxonomy): domain Eukaryota; kingdom Viridiplantae; phylum Streptophyta; class Polytrichopsida; order Polytrichales; family Polytrichaceae; genus Polytrichum; species Polytrichum formosum. The sequence continues at coordinate 26,173,113 of OZ037940.1, read as the reverse complement.
TATTAGTGTTAGTTATAAAATAAATTATATTATCAGTTTTATTTCTATTTTTGGGACAAGAGGCCCCAAAAAAACGCCAAATTCATATATAGAAAATAGATTTAGTGTAGGTGTATAATCAAAGAGGCCACTCTATTTCATGCGGCTCCAATGTTACAACCTCTCTTTAGAATAACTAATACAACATTGATTGCACATAATACGCAAGGATTGTGATTTTTTTCCTAAAGCAAAGATCTTCCATCAGGGATTGTCTAAGAGATGTGCACAAATCATTTTTGGGTTGCCTAATCCTTGTGCACGAGATATAAAATCTCATGATATGAAGCTCAATACATCCACTCATTTAACGATTAAAATGAGTAAATGATATAATGGCCACATTCCACCATGTTTGAGTCTCAGGGAATTATCATACATTAATGGAAACTCTATAAAAACTTCCACGATAATAGATTTGCATCTTTCTTTCACCAATACATGATATTTACATATGACTTGTATATTGGTAATGAAGACAAAACCTACTCTCTAATTATGCCCCCCCCCCAAATACTCGAAATGCTTGCTCAACAAAATATAATGAGATCGTGTCCAAAGCTTTCCCGACAACAATATGTACATGGTAGCAAATGCTATCATGGTTGATGAGATTGTGTGTGATTCTGACTAACAACATAAAAAAGTTTGAGGAAAAATCCATCATATGTTAATATAAGCTTTACATCAAAATTTCATAAAAAGAAGATATTCAATTGCAAATCCAATAAGATGCATAAGTGGTTGAGAATGCAACATGTAGGTTGCTTGAAATGATTAATAACGTTTCATGCTTTTAACTCCATTTAGAATTTTCAAATGTTGTTGATTTTCACACATTTATACCTATTGCCATTTTCAATAATTATGGAGTGTATGTGTATGTATGTCAACTTTTTACAATGTTGATGGTGAAGGGTACTAGATGGTTTACGTGAACATTTTAGACGAATGTCATTTACAATTTTAGGCATCTACAATTTTTGAATCCATATGCACAAACGAGACCATAACTAAGCCTTTTTGGATAACGAATTTTGAAATCCATTTACTCCCAAACTATACATGCTTTTGGATTCAAAGTTCATGGGAGGATACTATACATCACATACTACAACTTTTGTATTTAGAACGTTATTGCCTCATTGCCAAGCTATGAACATTGAACTAGGATACTTCAATTATGTGACTCACTTTTGTGAGTCATTGCACTTATGCAAACTACTCTAAATGTTGTATTTAGTGTCATATGGTATTTTATATCACTGCGATAACTTCCCCAATGGCACTTCTTATGAATGTGTTTACAAGTGGACACACTTACTTTGAGCTCATTCATTGCTGAAATCCGTGCCTACTCCATAGGGCTACTAATGTGCAGGTGCATGCCTACTCTTGCTCGCCCACTTTTTTGTGGCATGATGCATGAAATCCATGCCAATTATTGAAACAAAGGTTGGAATGTTATGTATCCTTACATTTCCGTAATGAAATATTGTCATGGATGATTGAAATTTGGATGTAAAATCACTTAGTAACTGACAGAAATTGCAACATTATAGATCTACCATAATGCCCAGACATTTTTACGAGGAGTGCCAAATAACATTAGGTTTACATTCAGTGTTCATGAAACTACATGGGCTGCTTCCAATCAGTATTGAGCAAGACAAATACAATTGGAGACACTAAACACAATATATATGCCCCCTTCCCACTTGACTTTAGCTAAGCCTAAAAGTTGGTTCTAAAAACACGGCCTTCACACCATCGACACTATCTAGTCCCGAGCCTAGTTGGCAAATGATGTGGCATGGTTTAAAAGTGGAGGTTTTAAACCTCAAACACCGACCCTTCCATCGGTACCTAGACGTGAGGCAAGAATGTAGGACCTTTAAAATTATCGCCTCCTGCCCTTGTGATTGGTTGCTTTTAGTCTTAGCTATGAGGGCACAAGGAGCTCCATTAACAAAAACCGATGGTAAGATAGATGAGTAGTAAGGCATTTGGGGATGGGACGAAAACTGTCCAACATGTCATTGATGGTAGATAAAACAATGAACATGTGTGAAAACTACTTAACTAAAACCTACTCGAAAATCTCCAGAGCAAGTTCTTGTAGGTGCATTGGGATAGCCGGATGCCTCCGCTATAACCGAGAGAGCTTACCCGGTTTTTAGGAAGGACTTTGGTTATTTGGCAAAGTTAGGTGGGAAGGGGGCATTTGTGTAGTTGTCTATTGACGAACCCTACAATTCTCTCATATGCCCATGCATGCATTGTGACTAGTGTTGCACTTCTTATTCTAGAGGTCGGAGGCGGCATTATAAAATACATTTCAAAATATTTCAAAACATTTTTAATGTTTTGAAATGAAAATCATTGAAGACATCAATCCGTGAGGTCCTTTATGGCAAATCATTGTCGGAAACATTCCCCTCTTCCAAGATCAGTTCTTCGAGCCCTTCTCCACCCAAGTATTGATCTAGACAACGCATGGATTGTCCCCCGATGCGAAATCCGTATTCCGGTATTGGTCAGTTCGTGTGGTAGGGCTCAGGGCTTCGGCACTGTTGTTGAGTTTGAATGTACTAATACTATATGGTAATATGGAACAATTGACGAAGTTGCGCGTGTCTATATTTGCCCTATTGACATGCACTAACTATAGTAGTGAATTTATAATTAAAAACATAAAAAATGCCTCAAAATTTGCCGAGTATTTTAAAATACATTTTTAAATGCATCTTTAAAATAAAATAAAAATAAATGCATCCCTAATTGTGACACTAAATGCAATGTTTAGTGTAAGATAGATGGATCTTAAGTGGCTTGTTTTCTTAATCGGACCCCTATGTGCTTCAATGAGGATCAAAGAACAAACACCATGAAACCACATATTTAAAAGAGATTGGACTACGTATTAAAAATTTATTAACTACTCTATACTCAATAGTGAATACAACTGGGAGTCCACTTATGTATTTAATTAAGGAATCAACAAACATGCAGTTCCAATAACCATAACTAAAGTAAGGTAGATGGGTCTTAAACATCTCATTTTCTTAATTAGACCCCTAGATTTGATTGGTTTGTGGTTTAGTGAGGATCAAAGAGCAAATATCATAAAGACACATGTTTCAAAGAGATTGGATTGTGTCTTCAAATATTAATAACTACTGTACACTCAATAGTGAACACAATTGGGAGGACCTATGTATCCAGTTAAGAAATCAACAAATATGCACTTCCGATAACCACAACTGAATTGGGGGTGGCGGTTAATGAATGGCGTGGGAAAATCTTGACGGAGATTGACAAAAGTTGCCCCCACTGCAGCCCGCAGTCGGTGGAATTGATTGAACACATGTTCTTGAGTTGTTCACTCGCTCAACATGGGTGAAGGTATGCTGCTAATATCATTTGGCAATTCTTTGCCAAAAGAGGGAACCTTGGCCCGAGGAAATTCTTTTCCACAATGCAATGCTTTTTTTATCAACCTCTGTGCAAGACACTGAAACGGTTCAGCTGCATCTGGTTTTTCTTAAGAAGTGGTCTACCATGGATTATTTAGCGTCAATGGAACGATATGGTTTTCAACGCTTTACAATGGCCCATTGAGAAAACACACCAAGTCATTTGGGACGCCTTGCAGGATTACAGTAGGATCGAGTGGAAACGTACTCTCTTGGACTTGGAAAAGGCCCCGGACGTTGCCTACCAAGATGTCCTTAAAGAATTTGACTCGATTTGGGGTGTCAAAGGTCTTATTGTGACCCGTAGCAATTTAGTGGTTACTTGGAAGGTTAGACCTTAGATGGACATTATTTCTTGATTTCCCCTCAGGTTGCGCTGAGTCTCTCGGGGTGGTTGTATTTTGATTCCTTATGCAATTGATTTTTCAATCTGTGCCAAAAAAAGAAAACACACACACACACACACACACAAAAAAACTAAATTGGGGGAGGTTTGATCTTCAATTCGGTTTTTGCATATGCTTTATTGTAGATTTGCTAATGCAACACGAGTTTTGTGATGTAAATCTAATGGATAGAAGTTGGAGAACATGAAAAACAAACTAAATAACATCCACATACCTTAGGGAGAGTCTGATTTTCAATCCATTGTTTGTTGATGCTTCATCGTAGATTTGCCAATGCAACACAATTTTTGTTGTATGATTCTCGTCGGTAGAAGTTGGAGAACAGAATTACCAAACCGAATAACACCCACATACAGTACCTTATTCAGTAGGCAAGGGCCATCCACAAACGGATGAACTCTGTTGTGGTTGGATGATCATCTCTCTCCGCCATAGCCACGCCCATGCTCCAGCTCGCCTTCCTGCAGCGGCCATGGCCGTTGCTCTGGTCCGCCATAGCCATCGCCACCTCCTTTCGCTCTTCGATGCTCACACTCACGTTTGCGCACAAACTCGCAGCTGAATCGCTGTGCTGCGATCCAAATTTGGTGTCAGTTTGACACAGCACCCCAATAAGGATCCAGATGCACACACTTTCATTGAAGTGGCTGTGGCTGTGACTGTGACTGTGACTGTGCGACATATAAACATCTCTCTGGAAATCATCGGGACACTTTCTCACTACGAGCAAGACGATGATACCGCAATTCCTATAATTTCTAACAGTCCCCCGCACGCGCTTCCCTGTGTTTGTGTCTGGATGTTCTAGGGTTTTAGTTTGTGGAACCATGGTGCGATCGGCTGTTACACAGCCCGGGGCAGCTCAAGGGCACGATGCGCCCTCGCAAAGCGCAGCGGCTGCATTGGCGAAGCTCTCCGCCTCGTTAAAACCTCAGCCGGTGATACGCCTCCCGGCTATCATCAGCGTGCGGGTTCTGGTGGTCGTCCTCGTTGTGGTTTTGTCAGTGGGACTGCTGCTTCCGCTGATGAGCCATGCCAGGAACGGATTCAATGGCCAAGTGGCTACTGTGCATTCTGTTCCGCGAATGGCGAGGACGATAGGCTCCAAAATCAACTGGAAATCTTACACATTGAGTGACGCTGCAAAGGTTAGTATTGCCTTCTCTGAATGACCATATCCATTACACATCCATCATGTTGTATGATCGCGAGGTTTTTGTCGCCAAGAAGTATAGGTAAATCCATCAAATTTGAGAGCCTCGTAGTCATGGCTATTGTTGAGAAGTTCGCAGGTGCCAATCTGATGGTTCAGTTCTACATTAGAGTTCTCCTGTGACCGTATGGGACTTTTCATCGGGGGCCCTATGTTTTCTCATTGGTTCTTTGGCAGAAAAATCCAGTATTTTCTTTCCACTTGTGATGGTGCATGCTTGAAGGTAGTGTTGGAATTAGAATGAAGAGCAATCCGATTCGGTTTCTGTTCATTGAGGACTAAACTCACTTTGGCTTTTTTGTCATGCCAAATTGAGTTCGACCCTCAATGAGAATGTTCTCCTTTCAAACCTCCACACTGCCTCCGAGCACGAATCAAAAACTTACCGAACATGGAAGGTGTTGTATGTCAAACAACCACCTCCGGACCAAAAGTCATGTTGAGTTAAAGGATAACTTCATTATCATCAAAAGAATAAGTCATATCTATATGGTGTTACATAATCTTAATATGTAGTAATTTGAGTTCGTGCAAATTCTTTACCTTAATTTCGTTGTAAATTACAAGCTCTGATGTTCTAATGACCAGATCATCTTCTGTGTAGCACATTGTCTAGTTGTGTAGAACCAGTCACTTTGGTGAAGGCCAATGCCAGTGAGTGTTATTAATAACGGGCCTCATTCCAGACTATGGAAAAATAAACTCTATGCTTTTGTGTTTACACAGGCAGTTGCAAATGACGGCAAGATCATTATATGTACAGTGAGCCAAGCATACCACGAGTTTCTCAACAATTGGCTTGTAAGCCTCGCCAAGCAAAATCGACACCAGTCTGCACTTATTATTGCAGAAGACTTTGCAACTCTTGATTTTGTGAACAGTAGGTGGCCAGGCCACGCAGTTCTGGTGCCACCACCTCCCTCCTCATCGCAGAGCTTGCCCTTTGGGTCTCAGGTGAGCAGGTACGTGGGCTTGGAGGTGGGAAGTCCATATCTGTTTGTGTACCTTTAGCTTTATAGTAGAAATTTTATTGTTGTTGTGTGGACAAAATGCTTGTCCTCCTTATTGGCTGTTTATAGCTCATTTCAAAGTAGTTGTTTGATAACCACAAACATATCATGACAAGTCAGGCTGTTTGGTTCATGTTTGAGGTCTAGTTGGCTGTGGATCCCGGATTGCTGAGTTTCTGTGAGTGGAAGTCTGTTGTATCAACCTTGAAGTGATCTCTGACGTTGTTGAAACTTGTTTATAGCAAGCTTTGTGATGCTCTAGTTGCATATAGAGCTTTTTGAGTTTGTGCAATTGTCTATTATTCCCCGACCTTATGTATTTGAAAGTGGACTAAAATCTCCTGTTTCCTTCTTGTAGGGGTTCTTCAATTTCACTTCACGCAGGCCTCAGTACCTACTGGAGATCCTTGAGCTAGGCTACAGTGTTCTCTATAATGATGTGGATATGGTGTGGCTTGCTGACCCATTCTCCTACTTCAAGGACGATCATGATGTTTACTTCACAGATGACATGGCTCTGGTATGCTCCACACTCTTTGATATGCTTTTATATGATTTTGGACCTCTAAGATTAGAACACATAACTTTTGTAATTACAGACACTGCTAACTCCACAAGGTACTAAAGGCATACTTTGTTGTCAAGAACACAACTGGAATTGGGTCAAGAAACACCGGGAAATTATTTCTTGAGGATGGATTGACTTCCAAAACTGTAATCAAAGTAGACAGTTCTGGGACTTAACCATCCAAAGCAACAATTCAAGTTTGTTTGATGTAAACAAATCATCTGATGTGAGGTTAAATTTACTGTGTCACTGAAATGGCCAGATAAAACCAGAGGCGCACTCGCATGCATTACCACCCCCTGGAAAGAAAGGCCGCACCTACATCTGTAGTTGCATGCTCTATCTGAGGCCTACTAAGGGGGCCAAACTCTTGATGAAGGCTTGGATCAAAGAACTCCAGGATCAGCCATGGTCTCCTCAGAGGAAGGCAAATGACCAGCCGGGACTAAATTGGGCACTTAATAAAACTGCAGGCCAGGTATTTATTAACACATCAACCAAGTGTCGGAACAGCAATGTGTTTCTCTTTTTAGAGATCTGGGCATATATTCCTGAGGCATTTTCTAGATACTGTTGCAGGTTGTCTACCTGCTGTTGGAAGGACTGCGGATTGAATGATCAGGAAATGACGCAATCTGTTACTTTCAAATCTTAAAGGAACAGTGCAGTTACTAAGCTGTATTGGACTAAGAGGAAATGATGCGTGTCCAGGTTGATGTGTACTTGTTACCGCAACCGGCATTTCCATCTGGGGGATTGTACTTCAAAAACGAGACATGGCGCAAGGAGACCACAGGCCAGCATGTCATAGTTCACAACAACTATATTATTGGCATTGATAAGAAAGTTCAGAGGTTTCGTGCTGCTGGGTTATGGTTAGTTGAGAAAGATGCAGCTCTTTCTCCCTTGTCTGAAAAGGGAGGCTGATTCTCAAACCCAACCTCCTATATCTAAGAAAGGGCAAGACGAATATGGCTGCTTCTGGGTTGTCTGCTTTTGTGAATTCTTCTCTGCAAGATTTGATCTGTCAGTTGCTGATACTTGCAGCAACCCAATCCCACCAACTTCAGACAGTTTCTGGAGCTGGTCCAATTGGGGTGGGAATCTTCTCAAAGAAAGGAAGTCAGTTGGGAATGTGGGATCCGCACGGAAAAGCCTGGCCTTGAAAAGGCAAGGTGGGTAAGGATGCCAAATCACTTTTCCGAGTATTTCTCACCAGGGTTTTGAGGCAATGGTGGGAGGCACTCTGCAAGCTTGCTATTCAATCAAGAAGGGTTGTTGCAGATTGTATAAATTTCCTGTGGCAGACAAGTTTTTAGAATCTTGACATCCAGAGTTGTTGGTAGATAGGGCTGCTGAAGAATCATTACTGAAAAGCTAGTTTCTCGCAAGCTTGATTTTGTAGTTTGTTGAACAGTGCAATTTGTGCATAGTCGCATATTCAGTGAATCGGGCCAGTCTGGAATAGTGGTTCTTAGTTTCCAGAGAAATTTATAAATTATGCATCACTTTAGTGGTGAAATAAGTGATACAATCAACATCAAACTAGGTATGGTGAGGAAATTAAATCTAAATACAAACACTTCGACAAGCATTGAATCCATCCCAATTTAACATTTTTGAGATCTAAAACTTTCAGATTGTTGTATTCTAGTCATATTTGTCTATCAAGATCTGGATTTAAATAAAAAACAATGCGTCTTTATTCATGGAGATGGCTTTTGAGATGATTGGTATATGCCTCTGATATTCACATGCAAAGTAGGCGAGAAGATATAAAATTTTATTGATTAGCAAATATTGTAGGTATGTATGATATGCAAACAGTGAATATTTTTTGGGCGATTCTTCACACTCAATGCTATAACCCAAATGACGGCACGAAAATTCCTATTATAATAACCCAATCTAACTTTAATTAAATCGCCCATAACTGCCCCCACTTCAAACCTCACCCCCCGCCCCCTTGGACCCCTTAGCCCCCCGGCCCCCTTCGCCCCCACTTCCCACCCCCCGTGGACCCCTTCGCCCCCCGGCCTCCCGTCCCTTGGCCCCCTTGGCCTCCCCCAGCCCCCTTCGGCCCCCCGCCTCCCGCCCCCTTGACCCCTTTGCCTTGCCCCTCTCACCGTGCCCCGCCTCCCCTGAGCCCTCTCACGTCGCCCCCGCCTCCAGGCGCCCTTGCATCGATCATTCTTGCTCAATGTATTCACCTCGCTGTCCATCTGTGGCGTCACCTGCCACTATATGGATCAACTACATTGCTACGAGTCTAGATTCCAACCTCCAGATCTGATAGACGTTGCCGTGCATGGTTGTTGTGTTCAAGCGTTGGAAGTTGGAGCCACATTCAATGGTGTAGGGTTTGTTCAATATACATGTTGCACTCACTAATGAGGGTGGGTGTTGGTGTAGGAAGTGGGCGTTGCGCATTTGTGAGTGGCGGCATCAGATTTATGGAGGTCATACTGGGTTTGGAATAAGGGAAGCATGTATGTGCTTCAGAAATTGCATTTTATGCTGTGCTTTGTGTTTTGCACTGTGTGCTTGTGTTATGTGCTCTCGTAGTCGTGGCAATCTTCTCCTTCATAGTGCATACGCACTGCTCCTTGTCCAAAACTGTAGGAGTCGAGGTCGTCGCGTCCAACATCCTGATTAAGGTACGCAGTCCTGCATATTGCCGCATCTTGGCTAGTCTTCCTTGTTTTCATTTTAGTTGTTTTGGCAATGAATGTATATAATAGTGGGTTTTTGTTCCTCCGATCTAATGTTGGTTTAGGGCAGATTTCCGTTGTCGTTACTGGACATAATGTAGATCTTAGAATAGTTCTTGTTTAGAAATCTTGGCCACCTCCCTCTAGCCCTTCCCTAAAAATTTCAAATTTTGCCCTCCCTCCGGCCTTTACCTAGGGGACCTCACTTTTGGGACTCTTCTTTCCATTCTCTTGGTCCTTCCCTGGCCGACCTTGTTTTTGCCTCCTTTTTTGGAGCTCTCTCCTTGGAAGGAAGTGCGCGGGGAAGAGGGGAGTAGAGACCTCCCCGAATGAGCTCTCCAACGGGGGGGGGGGGAGGGTTTATAGTCCGCGGATTCCCGCCTACATATAAACGCTCCCGGCCTTCCTGATTTCTGCTCATTTCTACACCTTGGATTCAAACTTTGCGGGCTTATAACTTGTGATGGAAGTAAGCAAATCAAGGTTCAATTACACCAGTAGAATGTTCTTTTTCTCCTCTATTTTTTTATAAAAAAATGTTTTTTTTTTGTCGACAAATTTTTTTATGTGTGTGATTTCACAAGGGCATTAAGGCTTTGCATTTCAGATGTAAATGATTTGTATTGCACAGAGAATGCATTCATTTTAGATGCATTTTCATGCTTCAAAAAAATATGTGAAGTATCACATGAGAACATTCGCCTAAGGTGACATCTAGATGTGAATGATTGCGTTAAACATTTGATTTTTGAGGCCCATTTGTCCACTTCAGCCGGCTCCCACTTGAATGCGACATGCATTGATCATATTACTCACATGAGGAGCTTTGTAACCAAAGAGTTATTTGATATAACGATATCGGGGGTTTATAGTCCGCGGATTCCCGCCTACATATGAACGTTCCCGGCCTTCCCGATTTCTGCCCATTTCTACACCTTGGATTCAAACTTTGCGGGCTTATAACTTGTGATGGAAGTAAGCAAATCAAGGTTCAATTACACCATTAGAATGTTCTTTCTCTCCTCTATTTTTTATAATTTTTTTTTTTTGTCGACAAATTTTTTTTATGTGTGATTTCACAAGGGCATTAAGGCTTTGCATTTCAGATGTAAATGACTTGTATTGCACAGAGAATGCATTCATTTTAGATGCATTTTCATGCTTCAAAAAAATATGTGAAGTATCACATGAGAACATTTGCCTAAGGTGACATCTAGACGTGAATGATTGTATTAAGCATTTGATTTTTGAGGCCCATTTGTCCACTTCAGTCGGCTCCCACTTGAATGCGACATGCATTGATCATATTACTCACATGAGGAGCTTTGTAACCAAAGAGTTATTTGATATAACGATATCGGAGGTGAACGAGGAGGTTGCAGGTATGAGTTTGTTTTTTGTTTTGTTTTTTCTTGTTTATTGTTTTGACATCTTTTGATTCTAGTTGCATCTATGTACATGGGTCTGATGCCCTGATTTATTTGCTTGTAGATGATGCAGCCATGATGGTGATGGAATTAGAAAGTATGTTTCCTTCCAGTGAGGTAATGGATGCACTCTCCATTGTGTACCCTCAATTTTGGCTTGAGCCAAGGTATGAGGACAAAATCACAAGGTACATGAACACTTTGAAGCAAACATATGGTCAACCCAAGGATATCTCTAGTGCTCCTCATGTTTATGAAACAAGTCCAGCAGTGTTGAGTGCGATGGCACTTGATCAACAATTCCATTGGTTTGCCGTAGCAATGGTGAACAACTCTCCTCATGCAATGAAGGCTGTGGACCTACATGTTCACCCCTTAACCAAACTATGGCATGCTTTGGCGCAATCTGGCCCTTTGAAAGGCATGTTTCTTGAGTTCTTTAAGCTTGCAGAAATTGCGATGATCCAGGTAAGGTTTTATTTTATTTTATTAATTTTGTTGCTTCATTGAAAATTCTCCACCTTTGTGTATTCGTGTTTGTGAATGCATGTTGGTTTCTTGCTGATTTTGTCTCATTGCATCCTATTTTGTAGGTCCTGGGAAGCATAGAAGACGAAAGAACATTTTCCAATGTTTCTTTCTTGAAGAACAAACTCCACAACCGCTTAACTGAACATTTGCCTCTTGCTACAACAATGTTCGCACAAAAACACTACACATTGACATCATTCCCATACAAAGAAATCGTTTCAAATTGGAGAGTTTGCAAGCCAAAGCGGGGTCGATATGCACTTGGTGTTTGATTAGCATATAATAAAACATTTAGGGGGTTTTTCCCACTTCTTTATTATTGTTCAAAATACAAGGAACTGTTATAACTTTGTAATTGGCAATGCATGACATTCTGAATAAAGAAGTGGTTTCCTCCTAAATTATTTTGTGTGGGATGCAATTTCGTATTTTTACTTATGCATTTTCTTGTTGAAATAGTGGTCTTGCAATATTTTGCATTTTTCACTTAGCTAAAGTTCTCCCAACCACTCAAACAATTATCGCATTTGTAATTCTCCATGGCCATTATAAAATAATGCCCATTTTATTCTACAACACATCTGATCGCAAAGTTTACAATTTCATCATCTTCTCACATAGCCAACAACGCAATACAAAATACCACTAAAATAGACATTTCACCTCCCAATAAAAAGTGAAAACAAATTCACTGTATGCAAGTCAAGATCCTCAACGACTTGCGTGGCAAACCATGACTTTCATCAATTCAGGGTCTTCAAAATTGATGATGACTAATTCAAGGTCTTTTGAATTGTATGCCATTGTCAATGAGTTAATATATTTATTATAAATATGTACAAGGCTCACACCTTTGCAACACTTGGACAACACTCAGCAAGAACGGACACAAAGAAAAAAACACAATAGTTGTGACAACATTGGACTACATGCCCACAAATTATAGACACCATTCTAGATTCAACTTTTTACCACAATTGAGAGGGTCTACATTTCCGCAGAAATAATCTTCACATTCACCTCTTATAAGCTTTACATCTCAACTCTGACTTTGAAACTTGAAATGATAATCTTCACAAACCCCAAATGAGATCATTCTCAAGCCATTCCAATAATCAGTAATCATGTGAAGTTGAAAGAGCTCACAATAGGGCCACATACCTTCACCACAAACAAATTAGAACCAAAGAAAGCTCCAACCATCAAAAGTTATTCACAACCACCCTCAACTACGCCTTCAATTGTAGTTGAAAAAGTATTCATCAATGCACATTCTCCCCTTCTTGTCCCTCAGAAACAGAGCAAAGACAGTAAACCACAAGCAACGAGGTTGTGGTTGTGTGTTAACGGCCCTTTGCTAGCCAGGTGTTTACTTTCAGGACCTTCCACCTTCACAATCATCCTTGAATTGCCCAGGCCTTTCCAGACACCCACTCTATCAAGTCAATTTACTCATTCAGATAATTTTCAATAATATAGGACAAATGCTCTTGAAACATGTCTGCACTTGATACAAAGTTTGAGACTATGACAGAACCTGACAGATGTCATCTATAAGGAATTGCATGAAGTGAAACTAGAGGAAAAGTTGCATCTCAACTCCTCCAAGGCATCTGAGAAATCTTCCAGCCCAAGCAAGGCATGTTTGTCCAGTGTACATGATCACAAATGGAGTTCAACTTCTCTATATCAGAAACATCTGCCAATCCTCCTCTCTACAAGCTATGCTTTGTCTTCAGTTTATGATCACGGGGATTAAACAAAGCCATGATGTTCTCATCTTCCGGCAAAGAATTCCTGAATGGTCACCTGAACTCACTAATGTATTAAATGGAAAATACTGGGAGATAGTTGCCCATCTAAATCAACCTGTACAGGACCTAAATTCACTACCAGGAACCCACTCCACCTAGACTATGAAACGAGCCTACAATGGGGTTATGGAGTTAAGGCATTGACATTTGTAGACAAGGAACCTGGTGTCACTATATTGGCTGAACCGAAGTGCTTCTTCTAATATGCACACACCCCATTTGCATTTAGTCTCACAGCCTAAGGTTATGTTGTCAGCGTATTAATCAGTCCTTCATTCCCCAAGTCTCGAATACTTGATTGTGGTGGATGACCAGATTCTCCAGATCCTTCAACTCATAGAGACTCCCCACCTTCCACTTGTTGCCGAGCGAGATAATTTTCTCTGCGCTGCTTCTGTTCACCCACATCACCACATAGTACTGCTCAGTTACAACCTCCAATTATCCTTGGGCAACCCATACAACAATGATCAACTTCCTCACAGGTAGGTGCTTTAGCCCGTCAAAACTCTAGGGACCTAGTTACATGCAATAAGCCTCATGTCTTTCTAAATAAGTGCAGCAACATTGCTCTAGACCCCTTGCTGCTATTCCAAAGTCTACCCAATGAAAGTCTGGACAACAAAGTAGACGCCTCAAGAACACTCTTGTTGTATTGTGCAGCATGGAGATAAACCCAAACACACAGTACATTTCATTCCAATCTCCACACTTCACCAAAGATGAAAGCCATGTAAAATGTATCCCTTTGTAAATCTCACAATTCAAAGCTTCTGCCACTGTACACAAAGGTACAGGAAACACACAACTGTGGTCATGTGCACAACAGCATTCAACACCAGGAACATGTCCAGGTTTTACAAAGTCAAAACACCATACCCATTCATCAATTACAAGTCCCTCCACAACCATAGTTCCTTTCGTAGCCTTGTCATCTGTGGGCTTCCTTCGAGCTGTTTCATCTGCTTCAGCTTCTGCCAGCCGCTTTTGCAACCTTTCCAACTCCTCCTGAATCTCACAACCCCAAAAATTCATCACCCCTGCATCTAGTACATTTGCAACTCTAATTAACCAGGAACAACCCTAAATCACATAACAGAGTATCGGACAAACACAATCCGTTCACTGCACTTTGCTCTTACAGAAAATATGACCAGTTTCAGCACCAAGCCAATACAGCTAAAACACACACCATACACACATTTTCATTTCTACCAACTCCATCGTTTGTATTTATGTTTATTGTCAACCTGTTTCAAAAAGACACATTATCGGGGTTCAAATCCATTGATACGAAAGATGGTTCAGATATAAACTTACAGGAGATGCACGTTGAGGATCAATATACACCACTTGCAAAATGCGCTCTACAGCTACCACCTCCCTTTGATCCTCAAACTTCAACAGGTCGACACAAAATCAAAACACTTAATTTTCATGTCAACAACCTGGACAGAATGCTATTGGAGGAATGAATACACTTGCAATCTACACAGTCATACTTAGGGTGAGAGACAAGTTCTCTTTTTAATCTCTCATTTAGCCTACAATGAGTCTTCAATGAACAAAAGCATTACCTACACACCTACTTATGAGCTTCCCAATGTACAGGTTTAAACCCCCTCCTATATTGCCTCATTTCACAAAATTTGGGTCAAATATGCACACTAACCTGGCCGTGCTTTCCTTTATTCACACAACCCAGTAAATAAAACATGTAGAAGTTGAATTCTTACCAACTCTGGAGTGTATTCAATGCCTGGCTTCACGGCCAAACTCACGATTTTGAACTTATCTTTGGTCTTTCTCTCCTTTGGATGCTCTGGATGCTCCACAAATTTCACCACTGCAGGATCATGATTGCCAACATTAGTCTCATCTGCTACCCACTCACAAGCTAAACTTTCCTTCCAACAACCATCAGCAGGTTGGTGCTTGTGTGCGACAATAGTTCACCTTCGAACAACAATAGATGGCGCTTTCAAGGCATACCAGATATGTGAATGATGCATGGTCCTATCAAATGACCCTCATGGATGTCTACTCAGATACTTGAAGCCTGCGCTGATGAGTTTTACTGCTGGCTAGTATGCTCTAGAAGGTTTTGTACAATCCATATTGAAAAACCTAGTATAATTAAAACAACACTCTAATGATTGAAACCAAAGAGTCCCAGTTGCAGCCTTGCAACTTTTCCCCTGCATAGTACCTGTAGCAATGACAGTTGCATTTGGAGCAAGCACACCACTGGGAGGACGCATGAAGCAGCTCTTAGGTGCTGTTGTTTGGAACTGCAAGAGAGTGTGGCTGACCATTAATGCCCCTTCACAGCCTTAGATAAGTCACTCTTTGCAATTCTTAGGGTTACCTTTCTACATATAAGCAGTGAGAGAAAAGAAAAACCTGTCACCTTGTGCTGGTTGAAGGGAAAAGAGAATATTCAATTCCTTGGCCAGACTCACAAAAACTCTATACACAAGACAGTCAATATTTGCTCAAACGGAATGAAGTTTAGAATCCACAAATAATATTTTGTAAGCATCACTAGCAAGGAGAGATACTCACTTTGAACGCAACATGTGTGGAACTGACATTCTTTATCTTAATTGCACTTGAGACTTGCTTTCCTGGTTCATCTGCAGGTTTAGAAACCGGCACATAAGAGTGAGCATACATCTCTCCAGACAAACTGAATAATGTCCCAATCTCCAAGACAAATCCGTCCGCCAACATGTCTCCAGATATCAACACATATAGGTATATAATCGTTTGAAACAGGAGAAAAAGCACTTGAAAGTTGTGCCCAGTCTGCAACCAAATGAGTAATCCTAAAATGAAGGGCACGAAATTTGATTTGATTCAATAGTGTCCTCCAATTTGCAGTCTGTGCCTTGATTTTTGCACCTTTATCACCAAATGAAGTACCTTTTCTTGAAAGCATCATTAATCATTCGAAATATATGTTACCAGATTTTCTATTAGAAAGAAGGGTGACTATTTTCAGTGCAAGAAAATATACACCATTTTGTAAGCGTGTTAATATGTTGACCTAACTTTTAAGAATGGAAAGCTAGCCACCATGCCCTATAAATTTCACTTGTTCCTGACAATCTGCAACAGACTTGATTAAAAGTATGTGCAATGTAATCATGAGCACATCAATGCAGGACACCGTACATACTGCACTTCAGCTCCATTTGCAATATCGACCGTTGCATCTACCTGCTGTCGCATGTATTATTGACTGAAAACAGCTGCAATCAAAAAACAAGTTCGTTCCATTTCGAGCCAGTTTGGTCACGCGAGTATGGAAACTTTCTAAGTGACCTCCCATGGAAGTCTCAGCAGGTTTCCCATGACCATGCCATTTGAGAAGATGTACTTGTTTTCGCCAGAATATGGCGTGAAGTATTGTCCTGTAATCTACATATTCCAATCATACATTCCAGGAAAGAGCTTACACTTTGGACTCATAACATCGAAAACCATCTGGCAGGAAAATCAATTCCCTGGCTACTGTACGATAATCTGGCGGCAAAGGAGCTAAGGATGGGCAAGCAAGGTTCTGGAACTTACATAAGAAATGTAATTTCTTGTCAGGATCAAGCCGCAGTCGCCTTCGGCTTAACAAGAACGCTCTTGCTATTGTGGATATGGAGGACGTGCTAGCTTCCGCAGTCTCGTTCTGGATAAATGCACTCTTCTGTGCCTCTTCCAGTCGTTGCTGCTCCCACGGTAACCTCAGCTTCCAGGCTGGTTGTCTCTTTCCGTTAGCCTCATCCATGTCCTGAGGGGCCATGCCCAATACCGCTTAGCTACTTACACTTGAATCCTTCTAATTACTGCTAACCTTCATTCCCAATGGACAACCGTGCATCCGAAGTACTGTACTCCCATCCGCCTCGAAGTCGTAAAAGCTCTCTACCAAAATCCTTGTTCTCACTTCAACGTCCCTAATGCATCATCATACACCATCGCTCGCCGAGCCCTTCCCTGATTCCGCATCTGACTCTATCCCTCCTCCTCATCACGACCGAAACTAACAAGAGGCCACGACTAAGTGTAAAAACACCGCAAGCGAGAGAGATACATAGAGCCGCGGCTTTCGAGCAGCATTAAGGCTACCACTGGCCGTCACCTTCTCATTAACTTACCATCATCGACTATCGGTATCAACAATAGCGATGGCTAACCCTGGAACTACCTACTCTTCTTCATAACCTGTAAGCTACGTAGCCGCAATGTGAGCCCTCGAAAATCGGCGCAAACCCTCACCGAAACCACCTCACCCCTGCAGCAGTGCCTACACTTTCTTTCCGACTTTGGTAAGTAAGGACTCTCCGAAGACCCTCGTTTCCGCAGCTATGGCGCGTCCCTTGAATAACTAAACTACTGCTCCTGCGGCTTGACTTCAACAAGTGCGCGGTGCCATGGCCAGAAACGCATCCGGACCATTTTCTCATTCCAGAAGTCGAAGTCGTCGTGCGCGTCGCCAAGACCAAATGTAAGAGGTAATGCAGTAAGGGGAGTGCATTATGGTGAATATTGTATGGAATATTCTCCATAATGCATTCCCCCAATGCATTACTGAGCGTATAGGTCCAAGGACGGATTTCAATGGCTATGATTGGTTGGAGAGACGTAATGTGTTTTGAAATATGCAGGGTGCAGTATGCAAAGTAAGGGTACTTATATTACAAAGGGAAATTCGGCATGGGTCTTTATGTCAAATTGAAATCCATGTGCAACCAACACATGCTATGGTGGGCCCAATATTTGCCTCTCTCTCTCTCTCTCTCTCTCTCTCTCTCTCTCTCTCTGCTTGTTCATACGTTGTACACCAAACATAACATTAAGTAGCAATGCTAGGAGGGTACCCTTTGAGTACCCGCAATATTACCTCAACAAGAAGGGAAAAGCTTGCAAAGCAAGGGTGAATGAATGGATAATTAATCAAATATAGTAGCTTCAAGAAGGTATCAAAGAGGTTTCCAATGCGAGTGTTGGGAGACTTTTTCAAAAAGTGTAACTACCCTTTTTGACCTCATCAACTTTCCCATTGCTTTATAGCTATTTAGATTTGTTTAGATCGTAATTTAGCCTAGATTACCACCACTTGGCATTAGTTTTGTCCTAGAAACCAACATAATTAATTCTAAGCATTGAAAGTAACTACCCAAATAGATTAAAAATAGCCTAAGTAAAACTCAAAAGTAATGCTACCTTTGCTCTTGAAAGAGCATCAAACTGGCACGCACCAGTTTGATGCTATTTTGAGAAGGTCGATCCGGGCTTGCTACTTAATGTTATGAACGCTAACACAAAGGGTGCTAAATCGGGTAACGTTCTTTTTGAGGGGAGTAGTCTCATTTATGTCCCACATGTTCACTCTATATGAGTTTCATAAACTATGGGTCCCATGATCAAAACTAATATCTTATAATACACAAGGCGTTACATAGAAATTGTTGAAGCTAAGATTCTTATAGTGGAGTTGAAAGTTGGGCTGCAATAGACCCAAGTTCCGACCTAGAAGAGCTTTTCGGGCCCTATTAACAGTACAATAACGGTTGGGCCTCACGCGTGGGTTCAGCTCGTGGTCTAAACTTGGCATTGTCCCATTGCAGGGACCTCTATTGATAGCATATGAACATGCTCTTAGCCCAACTAGTCCATGGACTCATCGGGTACCCTACTACCCTTTGTCATGGCGTCTTAAACTCCTCATTGGTTAAACCAATTATGTTTATGAACCTCTTACATTACATTTTAAACTTCAACATCTATATATGCCGTCTCTAGTATTAAGTAGTCTCAAGTCTTTCTTGCAATTGGACCATCAATGTAGCGTCTCTCAAAAAGAGAGAGGAAAAATAAGAGACATGATCCACCCAACCTCGAGCCTTGTATACTTGTAGGAATTAAGAGCTGAAGCTCCCCTCAACTAGTCCTCAAGCATATAGTTAACCAGCTCTCCCATAAAATCTATTGACCCTACCATACAAGTATAATTGTTGTATACTTTCTGGAGGTCCTCTATACATGTACACAACTACAAGTTATAATTTGTGTAGCATGTGTATACATAGTATTAAAAAGTTTGAATTAGTGCCCCTTTTGTGCACTCATATATACTCATACATGTTATGAAAGGTGCAGCCCCTGGGGGAGGGGCAATTGACAATTATTTAAAAAAATCTAAACCTAGATGATGGGATTTGATGTTTATTGTGACTAGATTAAATATGATTGTTCAACATTGGAACCCATACTAACATGTAAAATTTTAACATAGTATTCATGAAAACATCACATTCACATGTGACATTTTTTTCTTCTAGGCTGACTCAATTTCTAAAAAAACCATTATTTTGAAATTACTTCCTATGGAGTGCACTTCGACTTTGGAAAAAAATTCATTTTGAAACTAATTTTGTATGGGCACCCAGATACAAGTTCATGGAGTAAAGAAGAATTTTTTTTTGTATCATGAATGTTCTGTTTTGATTGCTATCACGAGTGTTTGAACAACAATGAAGAACATGTGCATTATATGAGTATACATAACTTGAAATGCGCAACTCCATTTAGAAATTCCCAAGCATTGTCATATTTTATTCAAGATTCTTCTTCCTCGTTATCACTTACACATGCTACTAGCCTTTTGTACATACGTTTAGGTGTAGTTGGCAAAAGCTGCCTCCAAAGACCAACTCAAGCCGGCCTTCCTTGTATTTGAGAAAACGGCATTTGTGACATTTTTACGTGCCATGTGATGTTTTCACAAATACCGTGTTAATTTTGATTTTCCAACTCTGGAGTTCATGTGCATGTTCAAGAGAAAGTTGGCATTCATAGAGTGGGTCATAGATGTCTCACTTGTTGGGTTATAAATGACTCAAGTATAGTGTTTGCATGATACTCGATTTTGAATAATCTCAAATTAGGTTGAGAAAATAATTGACTAATACGATGTGAAAAATGACTAAAACAAACAAGCTCACCTCTATTCTTAAGCCAAGCGTGGAGAACGACCCCCGTCACTTGTACTTAAAGGATTGAAGTACGAGGGATGAGGGACCAAGTTTCATCACTTTGGCATCTCAAAAGTAACATCATGTTTGGGAGGTGTCATGACTTCGAGTCTTTAATACTCCACGTTCCTTTCATCTTTAGCCCCTCACCACGTTTGCTTCATATAGATGTGTAGGTATCTCTCCACCAAAATATAACGTGATTGATGAGGCTCATTTGCTCGATATATATCTCCAACGTTTGTAGATTTAGGGTCTCACCTTTAGAGTCATCCAAAGTAATGACACTTTTAAAATCAAATTTATGCGTGTATAATATAACAAGTTTATTTGGGCAATGTTTTGAAAATAGTATTTTTTATTAGTGTATTGTATTTGAAGTTGGAAAATGAAGGAGTTGTATTTTTATTGGCAACATATAGATAATGAAATTGACATTTATGTCGTCATCAACATCCAAACGTGTTAGCTTCATGCAAATGAACATTTCTTCATATACTAGTGGATTTTATTTCACATGCAATTTTTTTATTTGTTGTAATCTATATTCTTTTATAATATTCATAATGATATTTTGTATTGCAATACTTGTTGCAAACAATTTTTTAATTTGTTGCCAAGTGACTTCATCATCGGTTTCCATTGCAATAAATGTCACAATTTTATTCTCCACTTAACTTTTATTTGGGGGACAATTTTGTTGTTGGCATGAGGATATTGTTCAAATCTTTATAGACCTTTATGTGTTTAAATTTATTTTCATTGCAGTCAAGTTTGGGTGGAGAATAATGTTCCCATTTTTTTAATGCATGAATGCACAAAGTAGTTTATTATCCCATAGTGGTAAAGTAAGACTACAAAATGTTGTTTTTAACACATTTGCAATGTCGTGTATACAAATTATTTTTGCTTTGCAATACATATTGCAAGTGTTTTTAATCCACTAGAAAACATAATCATTTTTGCCTTGCATTGCAATACATGCCACTTATGTCAATGAACTTGCCGCAATCAAGAGTTTGGTATTAAAGCAAAACAAAAACAAAAACAAAAAAACAAAAAAAACAAAGAGAATCTAAGCTTGAGACAAAGTTTAAAGAGATGCTAATCTTAAGACCAAAAAAGGATAGTTTGAAAGAAAGAAAAGAAAACCAATGTCAGGTAATCCGATGTGAATTTGAGCCCATTGGCCCTACCCTGCTCAAGAATGCCCTTGGTGCAGGGTGGGGTTTACTGCCTACCTTGCGGTGGGTGCTCGGGGAGGTCACTAGCGAAAATCGTAAGAACAACGTGCGATAAAAAAAATTAGGGTCTAATATATTCATTGTAGATAAATTTTGCAAAAAACATACATATAATATAGGGGGTTTTAAAATAATGAAACATGTTTACATGTAAAATACCATCACATATAATGGACTCTTTTATCTAGTCAGTACATGTAAAATAACATGGAAACAATTACTAGGGGTAGCGGGTCTAGGGTAGGGTCTGTGCTAGTGGATGAAAAGAGGTACGTTTCTGTTGAAAAAGCTTGGATGGATGACTTCGCAAGTCGGTTGGCTTGAATGTTACTAAACCAACGTATCCAATGTGGAGTTAATGTTCTCTACCTACATGCTGGGAGGGAAAATTTCAATGCGTTGTTTGAATTGCAATCTTCTTTCCAATTTTCTTTGGCAGTATAAGTAAAATAAGGCATTTTTAAATGATTCCCCCAAAAAATTATAATTATTGATAGGGTGTATTAAAATACAAGCATTTATCTTTATTTTGAAAAATACCATATTTTATAAAATTTTATGCAAAGTAAATAACCCCCTGATAAATAGGTCTTGAGCGCATGTGTATGCATTAATTAAAGAGGGAGTGACCTCCCCGAGGGTGGGTGGGAAATAAAATAAAGAATAAAAAATTAATTATTTTGATATCTATTTACTATGTGGGGGGGAGTACTAACTGTCGCAACCCTTGCTATCTCCCTTTAACAAACTTAGTTATTTTTCCAACTCTAGCAAGGGTCACGAGCGCTAGCCCTTCGCATTCCGCCATGCGAATTGGTTAGCTCCCCGTACCACGGACCTTATAGTTCATAGGAGGGGAACCAACCCTCCTACTTTGCTTTTGGGACTCATCCTTAATCGGTAACCAATTCTTAGATGTGGACTTCCATCCATAGAAGTCCAATCTTATGTTGATCATCGTATTGCCGGAGCAACACTACAACAACCCAAGCCATACTAGGCAACTATGCCCTCACATTGGGCCAATGCCCATGGAAGCCGTGCCATTCGGCCTCGGGTGGGTTCGGCCACACCATCTCACCCATATAAGCCTCTAGGCAAGGCCCCTACCCCACCGTCAAGTAACCTTTTGTCTCTCTTCCAACAATTGGGACCAAGTAGACATTTTCCCTTAACCGTTGGGGCTGGAAGCCCCCAACAGCTTCAAAACACCATAACTTCTTCATATGGTCTTTGATGCTAACAATCGACCACTCCATCGTCATCTACGTTTCACGTAGATGCCGATGGACTACTCACTTGCCCCATTCAGGCAAGTATTGAGGAAGTTATGCATGTTCAAAGCTTCGCAGTCCCAGGAGCCACTCCCAGGCCACTGCTGTACCAAGGCGCTGTCCCGGGACAGCGCCCCACTCAAATTCTCATATCTCCTAGCTCACACCTCCGATTGAGGTGTTCTTGAGCATTTTAGAATTGGCATGCCATAAGCTACGCATAGCTTATGGCCTTACCCTCGTGCCTCCTAATCTCCGTGGGTGGGAGGCATTCCCAACGCCCGGGGCCCTCACCCATACTATGATCACTTGGGCCCTCTCACCAACGGCGCCACAAGTCCCGGGTGTCACTCCGGGGTCCCCCTTGTGCCCATGGTGTTTTGGGCACTCCTCATGGAGAGGTACGCAACACTGACTCTTGTTTATTGTTGAGCTTTCTCTTATTAAGTACTAGGTATGTGAGATATTTGTTGGCTATTTGGTGGATGGTTTTCATTATTTTTTGTTATCAGCAATGTGCGGATATGTAGGTTCTCAAGGAGTTCTATGCTTCTTGTGTGAATGGCTCCCCTTACTCTTGCGGTGATAACTATGAGGGGTCTAATATTCCAACCTTGTGCTCTTATTGCGTCTACTAACGGGTTGTATTTGTCTTCTTTTGTTTGTATGGCTTGGTCAAGGAATCTATCATGCATAAAGGTGAATTCAATGATTTGGATGGTTAGGTCCGGTGTAGGTGTTAGTGGACCATTTTGTTCATATGCAATGCCTTGTACATAAACAATATCTAGTCTTAGTTTTGCGAGGCATTCACATTGTGTAGTGCTGCATGTGCAGCTTAGTATCCATGGCGGGATGGCGTTGTCTTGGTGGTTGCCATGTTGGTTACCGGCATTAATGAGTGTGAGGTGTCTAGTGTATACATTTGATTTTAGTAGGTTGGTGAGTTGGTGAGCAATGGCATTGTGTCTTGCAATTTTTAGGCCTTTAAGAAATTTATTGTTGCATAGATAGTTTGATATAAAGACAAATAGCAAAGAGAGCCTAACCTCTAGAAAAAATAACCAAAAACCAATGAATACTTAACCTCAAGGCAAAGAGCAAAGAGAGTCTAACCTTGAAAAATATAACAAAGAGTAAAGAGAACCTAACCTCAAAATAAAGAACAAAGAGAACCTAGCATTGAACAAGAAGCAAAAATCATATAATTTCAAGACAAAGAGAACCTAACATTGAACAAGAAGTACAAATCATGTGATTTCAAGACAAAGAGAACCTAACATTGAGACAAATAGCAAAGAGAGTATAACCCTGAGACCTAGAATTTATATTAGAAAAGAAAAAAGAGCAAAGAAGTTTTATTTTAGAACAAAGAACAAAGAGAGCCTAACATTGAGACAAATCACCAAAGAAATTCAAAACAAAGAGCAAAGAATAAAAAGGGCCTAACATTGAACAAATAGCAAATGAAGCATAATCTCAAGACAAAAAGCAAATAGTTGAAGAACAAAGAGAGCGTAATAGTGAGACAACTAACAAAGAGTTCATAACCTTGAGCCAAAATACAAAGAGAAACTAACCTTGAAAAAATGATGAGGGAGAAACTTGATGAGGAGCGAGCTATGGGAAGGGAATGATAAGAATGAGGAGAGGAGAGGAGAGGTGAGGGAGGGTAACTAGGGCGCCGCAAATGTAGGGAAAATATGGTGGGTCCATGAAATCAAAGTGGCATGTAAAATAAAATGCTTTTGTGTGGCTAGTGTGAGACATGTGTAGGGGATGTAATAAGTTTGACATCCCTCCCAAACTTGTTCCGAACCTTCATCCACCCCTAGTACGAGTGAGATGGCCAATTCTCCCAAGCCCCTTGAGCCGTGTTGACTTCATACAATCTTCAAGAGCACATTGGAAGATCATACCCCTTCAAATTTCAAAATCAAATTACATGCAACTTTTCACGAACCTATTGTTAGAAACCACAATACCACATGGCAAGGCAATAAAGTTGTCAAGTTTCTTTTGAAGAAGAAAGGCGTCAAGTTTCCCATACATACAGTAGAAGGCCCTTTGGATCTTCTTTGAAGAAAAAGGGTTCAAGATGATTGGTTCTTCATTCATAACTCACTTGTTCGATAAGATTTTCTATGTCTATCAAAATCAAGATAGATGTTCACCTATCACATCAAGAAAGGAAAAGAAAAGAAACGAACATCAATGTAGTACAATGTTGTGCGATGTCCATTCACCACCTTCTACCCATGCCCATGTGGACAAGCGCAAAGGTGACATCACCTTAGTCCAACATCTTGAAATGCAAGTGACTAAGGCTTAAGGTTTAATAAGTGCTTATACATACCCTTCATATGATGAATTAGGATTGGTTCAATGGGGTCCCTAGTCCCAAGGCCCACTCACGTTAGCAAGTCCCAACTTTTGAGCCTCAAGAATCCATTAAAATATGGTTAGTTATCATTAAAACTGGATCTTAATTATTTTATGCAAAAGTATTTGCGGGACTTGTGTTGAGAGTTGGGTCGAACAAAAAGCTAGACCCAACTCTCAACACAAGTCCCAAGCCTCACCTCCAAAAGTGTTGCCATGTAGGCATCCATGTCATACTTGGGACTTAGGATTTGGGACCCTGTGTGAAGTGGTAATTCCAACTTCCATGCTCAATAGTTGAAATTGCATGGATTGCCCTCAAGTTACTTGGGACTTAGCACTTGGGACCCGTGTGAACCAGCCCTAAGAGTAATTAAATTGTGATTGTGGCTAACAGCAATGCACCTTGTCCCCTTCTTATTATCCCTCAGAAACAGAGGTAAAGATAGTCAAGTACAAACATCAACCACTGTTGTTGTTGTGTGCAAACGGCCCTTGAATAGACAGAAAGTGGTGTTTTATAGTCCAGACCTTCCACCTTCACAATCGTCCTTGGATCCCAAAGACCTTTCCAGACCCACACCCTATGATTGTCACACTTAACTTGCCACAATACTGTAATGTCATCCATGGAACAAAATCTAAGTCAACAGTAAGTCAAACACTATTCCTGTGGGTAGACATGTTGAACTCGTTTACTTAGCCATCTGTGAGGAAACTTGAAGAGAGGAAGGCATGAAAGAACCTACTCATACCAACAAATCCAACAATATTGTATCCTGAGTTCCAAATCCCTTTCGTCTGTAGTTTAATCACTCAGATAAGAGGTTCTAAAAATGTATATAACAAATGCTCTTGAAACATATCTCCATTTCAAACAAAGTTTGAGACTGACGGAATCTGAGAGATGTCATGCATCAGAAATCGCATGGAGTGAAACTAGAGAAGCCACGTCTCAACTCCTCCAAGGCATCTGAGAAATCTTCCAGCTCAAGCAAGGCATGTTTGTCCAGTGTACATGATCACAAATGGAGTTCCAACTTCTCCATATCAGAAACATCTGCCAATCCTCCTCTCTGCAAGCTATGCTTTGTCTTCAGTTTATGAGCACGGGGATTAAACAAAGCCATGATGTTCTCATCTTCCGGCAAAGAATTCCTGAATGGTCACCTGAACTCACTAATGTATTAAATGGAAAATACTGGGAGATAGTTGCCCATCTAAATCAACCTGTACAGGACCTAGGTTCACCACCAGGAACCCACTCCACCTAGACTCATGAAATCAACCTACAATGTGGTTATGGAGTTAAGGCATTGACATTTGTAGACAAAGAACCTGGTGTCACTATATTGGCTGAACCAAAGTGCTTCTAATATGCACACACCCCATTTGCATTTAGTCTCACAGCCTAAGGCTATGTTGCCAGCGTATTAATCAGTCCTTCATTCCCCAAGTCTTGAATACTGGATTGTGGTGGATGACCAGATTCTCCAGATCCTTCATCTCATAGAGACTCCCCACCTTCCACTTGTTGCCGAGCGAGATAATTTTCTCTGCGCTGCTTCTGTTCACCCACATCACCACATAGTACTGCTCAGTTACAACCTCCAATTACAAGCTCTAGACCCCTTGCTGCCATTCCAAAGTCTACCCAATGAAAGTCTGGACACCAAAGTAGACACCTCAAGAACAGTCTTGTTGTATTGTGCAACATGGAGATAAACCCGAAGACACAGTACATTTCATTCCAATCTCCACACTTCACCAAAGATGAAAGCCATGTAAAATGTATCCCTTTGTAAATCTCACAATTCAAAGCTTCTGCCACTGTACACAAAGGTACAGGAAACACACAACTGTGGTCATGTGCACAACAGCATTCAACACCAGGAACATGTCCAGGTTTTACAAAGTCAAAACACCATACCCATTCATCAATTACAAGTCCCTCCACAACCATAGTTCCTTTCGTAGCCTTGTCATCTGTGGGCTTCCTTCGAGCTGTTTCATCTGCTTCAGCTTCTTCCAGCCGCTTTTGCAACCTCTCCAACTCCTCCTGAATCTCACAACCCCAAAAATTCATCACCCCTGCATCTAGTACATTTGCAACTCTAATTAACCAGGAACAACCCTAAATCACATAACAGAGTATCGGACAAACACAATCCCTTCACTGCACTATGCTCTTACAGAAAATATGACCAGTTTCAGCACCAAGCCAATACAGCTAAAACACACACCATACACACATTTTCATTTCTACCAACTCCATCGTTTGTATTTATGTTTATTGTCAACCTGTTTCAAAAAGACACATTATCGGGGTTGAAATCCATTGATACGAAAGATGGTTCAGATATAAACTTACAGGAGATGCACGTTGAGGATCAATATACACCACTTGTAAAATGCGCTCTACAGCTACCACCTCCCTTTGATCCTCAAACTTCAACAGGTCACCACAAAATCAAAACACTTAATTTTCATGTCAACAACCTGGACAGAATGCTATTGAAGGAATGAATATACTTGCAGTCTACACAGTCATACTTAGGATGAGAGACAAGTTCTCGTTTTAATCTCTCATTTAGCCTACAATGAGTCTTCAATGAACAGAAACATGACCTACACACCTACTTATGAGCTTCCCAATGTACAGGTTTGAACTCCCTCCTACATTGAATCCTTTCACAAACTTTTGGTCAAAATATCTACACTAACCTGGCCATGCTTTCCTTTATTCACACAACCCAGCAAATAAAACATGTAGAAGTTGAATCCTTACCAACTCTGGAGTGTATTCGATGCCTGGCTTCACGGCCAAACTCACGATTTTGAATTTATCTTTGGTCTTTCTCTCCTTTGGATGCTCTGGATGCTCCACAAATTTCACCACTGCAGGATCATGATTGCCAACATTAGTCTCAAATGCTACCCACAGGGCATACCAGATAAAGTAAACGATACATGGTCCTATCAAATGACCCTCGTGGACGTCTACTTGGATACTTGAAGCTTGCCATGAAGAGTGTACTGCTGGCTAATATGCTCAAGGATTTTTTCAATCCGTATTGGAAAACCTAGTATAATTAAAACAACACTCTAATGATTGAAAGCAAAGAGCTCCAGTTGCAGCCTTGCAACTTTTGCTCTGCACAGTACCTGTGGCAATCACAGTCGCATTTGGAGCAAGCACACCACTGGGAGGGCGCATGAAGCAGCTCTTAGGTGCTGTTGTTTGGAACTGCAAGAGAGTGTGGATGACCATTAATGCCCCTTCACAGTCTTAGATAAGTCACTCTTGGCAGTTCGTAGAGTCACCTTTCTACATGTAAGCAGTGAAAGGAAAGAAAAACCTAGCGCTGGTTGAGGGAAATTAGAACATTCAATTTGGTGCCCAAAAATACGAAGAACCTCTGTACATGCTACACTCAATATTTGCTTAAATGCAATGAAATTTAGAGTTCACGTGAGAAAATTAATAGTCATAATAATAATAATAATAATCATAAAGGAAGAAGAAGAAGAAAAGTTGTAAGCATAACTATAAGGAGAAATTTCTCACTTTGAACGCAACATGTGTGCGGCTGACATTCTTTATCTTAATTGCACTTGAAGCTTGCTTTCCTGGTTCATCTGTAGGTTTGCAAACCAGTACATAGGAGTCAGCATACATGTCACCAGACAAACGGAATGGTGGACCAATCTGTGTGTGTGTGTGTGTGTGTGTGTATGAGAGAGAGAGAGAGAGAGAGAGAGAGAGAGAGAGAGAGAGATGACTCCGATTGGGGTGAACGAGAGGCTTCCCCCCTTGGGGCATAGACTTAGGCTGTGTGTGAACTGGCGGCGAATTTACAAAGCTAAGCTATAGGGGAGGATCCGTAACCCAATTTGATTCGACATTGTCCAACCTTTCCTCGAAAGCAATAGAGTGTGGGTGAAAACATCATTCAAGAATTATGTTAACAGATTTTGTATTAGAAAGAAAGGTGATTACTTTCAGTGCAATAAATCATTCACCAATTTGTAAAAGTGTTCACAGTACGACCTAACTTTTAAGGTTGAAAAGCCCTCTTCTTACATAACAATACCTTCAACATGCAATCTGCTGCAGGGAACGGGAACATCACCTCTATCCTATATGGCAAGCTGTCCAACTAGCCACCATGCCCTATAGATTTCACTAGTCCTGACAATATGCTACAGCCTTGATTAAAAGTATGTGCCAATAACAACGAGCACATCAATATAGCACACCATACATACTGCACTACAGTCTCATTTGCAATAGCGACCAATGCGCCTACAACGTATATTGTCGGTAACCAGAACTTGTGGAAATTGAAGAAGCAAGAGGAATCCCATTTATAAATTGCATACTGGATTCCCATCAGTTAGTCTTTCATTAAACAGAAACACATAACCTCGACTGCACTCAATGTACCTGCTGTTGCAGGTATTATTGACTGTGACAACAGCTGCAATCCAAACACAGGTTCGTTGCAATTTCAACGACTTTAGTAACAGGAGTGTAGACACTTTCTAGGTGCCGTCCCATGGTGGTACCAGCAGGTTTCCCATGACCATGCCATTTAATAAGATGTATTTGTTTTCACCACATCATGGTGAATTATTGTCCTGAAATCTACACTTTCCAGGAAAGAACTTCCACTTTGGACTATTAATCGAAGACCATCTGGCAGGAAAATCACTTTCCTGGCTACTGTACGATAATGCGATGAGTTGCTCTCAAGTAAAGATTAGACTCCTAAAGGTACACAGCGAGAAGATAACACTCTACAACAAGGGGATGGCACTTAAGCTAACATACTGGCTGAACAGGTCACCCAGTCCTCTCTTGAGAACAACATGCCTTTCGAGACAACAAGCACATATAAATTATGCGTTAAAGGCTCATCCACAAAGCAATTCATCAATAGTCTCGCCGAAGCCCCAATTTCATGTGAGGCAGTATCAGGTGAACTAATTCTTAAATTGGAGAGGATGGTGATGACAAAGGAGCTAAGGATAATCACGCAAGCTTTTGGAACTTACACAGAAAATGTAATTTCTTGTCAGGATCAAGCCGCAGTCGCCTTCGGCTTAACAAGAATGCTCTCGCTATTGTGGATATAGAGGATGTGCTAGCCCCCGCAGTCTCGTTCTGGATAAATGCACTCTTCTGTACCTCTGCCTGCCGTTCCTGCTCCCACGGTAACCTCAGCTTCCAAGCTGGTTGTCTCTTTCCGTTAGCCTGTGCAGCCATGTCTTGAGGGGCCATGTCCTATACCGCCTAGCTACTTACACTTGAAATCCTTCTAATCACTGCCAACCTTCATTCCAAATGGACTGCCGTGCATCCGAAGTACAGTACTACCACCTGTCTCAAAATCGGAAGGGCTCTGTACCAAAATTCTTGCTCTCACTTCAAAGTCCCTAATGCATCATACACCATCGCTCGCAGGGTCCGTCCCTGATTCCGCATCTGACTCTATCCCTCTTCCTCATATGACCATCTCCTAGTCGACACTAAGAATAAAGATACCCCGAGCGAGAGTGTCAGAGAGAGCCGTGGCTTTCGAGCAAGGACCTCTGCTCGTCTCCTTAACTTACCATCGTCGACACCCAAGCAGAAACCACCCGTGAACTTAAGTTAGGAGGCAATCGACCGAGTGTCGGTAACTACAATCAGCATGGCTAACCCTGGAACTTACCTACTCTTCATCATCGCCTGTAAGCTACATAGCCGCAATGTTTGCGCCCGAAAATAGGTGCAAACCCTCACAGAAACCAACGCACCCTGTCCACACCACACTGTCCGGTACTTTCATACCCTCGCTTGCGCAGCTATGGCGTCCCCCTGAATAAATAAACTAAAACTAAAGCTCCGACTGCTGCTTGACTTCACCAAGTGCGCAGCAGTGGGGCCAAAAACGCATCCGGACTATTTCCTAATGCCAGAAGTCGAAGTCGTCGTGCGCATCGCCAAGTCCAAATGTCAAACTAAAATCCCTGTGCAACCAAACGCAGGCTATGGCGGGCCCAAGCTTTGCCGGTATGTAAGTTAAGTCTGCACTTACTCTTCTCTCTCTCTCTCTCTCTCTCTCTCTCTCTTCCTTCGCCCGGTCACTCCATGGACTCACCCGTTTGCCGGGCCATCCCTCCCCCACTTCGCCGGGTGCTTTGCCACCCTTTTCGTGGTGTCTGAAATTGAGGGGCTTTTACCCCACTACACCGTTTATGGTATTTAGTGTCACATGCATAATAGTTTCACTTATCCTATTCTATTTTGAGGCGTATGCTAGGTTACATTGATGATTAACAACTTCACTATACCATAACATTACTCAGCAGACATAAATTGTTAAGCAAGGCCAGCTATGATTCTTGAATATATACCCTGCAATTCTACAATTTCAAACGAAATTTGAGCGAACACAGTAGTATCAAACTGAATCTCAATGAACACAGCTCATCTACTGAGCTATGTTATGAAGTGTCACCTCATGACACTTGGCGTTTCAGTGCTCTTACTAATATCTTGGCATGAGTATGTTCAATAGTGTTATGAGGTGCATGCATGTGTTACACAGTGATCTAAAAGTTGACTAAAATGCACACAAATGACACTTGCCATTAGTATGCTCAAGCGTATCTTCCTCTTGCATACTAAAACCCAAGACTATCATCTATAGTATCCCGATGTGCTACTCTAAACATCATAGTGTAGATTTTTTTTTCACTTAAAGAATGTACTTATGTTGACAAATGGAATCATATTGGCAATTAGTAGGCGTGACACTTTGAGACCTCTGGACATCTAGTTTAGGCCTTCGCAAATATTGTACATGACACTAAATACCATAAATTGTGTACTTGTATGTAGTGTTATGTGGTATTTTGATGACACTTCTTGTGAATGAAACAATTTACAAGTATTGTCATCCCAACTTACTTTTACTTCATCCACTTTCAGTGTGGTAGATTATGCATCCTAACATTTATGTGATGAAAAATTGTCATGGATGATTGACATTTGGATGAAAAAATCACTTGGTAAGTGATGATAACTACAACAATGTAATTCTATAATGTCCAAATCTTTTTACAAGGAATGACGAATAATGTTAGGTTTATATTTAGTGTTGGTGACATTACACAGGCAGTTTACAGTTATTAGTGAGCAAGATGATTAGAACCAGTGACATTAAATACAATATATAGTGTAGTTAACCCCTAGTTTTTATTAATCTCTTTTATTATTATTTAATTAACATTATAATATATGAAGAACCTCTCACCCAAAGCCTACTATCCCCTTTCAAGGACCGACTTTATTTCAAGATCGGTAACATGGTGCTTATTTTTATTTTTTGAGATACAAGGCCGACAGGCCAACGCCAAAGCACAGGAGGCAGTTGACCACCTTGCAAGCTTTTGTCAAGTAGAGAGGAGATTTCACAGCCGGGAATCGAACCGCCAACCTCTTTCTTGAGATTTGGGTATCTCTCCACCATCATCCAGTAGTTTAGGGTTGTCTCGGACCATCGTGATGCTTATAACATTGGGTAGTTGGGGTGGTTGGGAGGGTTGCAAGGAGAGTGGAGTGCATATTTAGAAGGTCATGTGGTGTAGTGTGGCTCCTCTCAAAGCATGGGCGAGGGTCGAAGAACCTACCGTAGCTCTCTAGCAGCTTGGGCAGAAAATAATTACTTTTAAAGGTGCCTAAATTTATGGGAAATTAATTTTGTTCAATGTTCAAAAAAAGAAATAACATTCAAAGAGTGCCTAAAATCATAATAATGCAAGTGACATTCACTAGAATCCAACAAAGTAGCATCAAATAACTTCAACAGTGTCTTCACGCGGCATCGATCTCACTCATGGTCTAGAAACAATACAAGCATGAGTTTGCTCCACAAGTCATGCTGACACACTACCATAAAAACGGGAATGAGACAAGCAACCGGGAATGAATGTCTAACTTATTTTAAATTGATTTTTGAATCAACCCAATTCTATAATGTCGTTTTTTGGCCTACCTAACTTACTTTTGCACTTTAATTCATTATTAGGCAGAAAGGTGCCCAAGCTGCTAGAGAGCCACGGTATGTTAAGGAAAGTGATTGTCCGGGTTTGAAACCCCAAGAGGCCCTAAAAATTAGTGAAGTCAAAAAAAGCATTCACTCATCCCCCGATTGAGATTACGAAGGAGCTTAGTGGCTATCCATGTAGCTTTGTGGTTTTGTTTGTAAGTTCTCTCGTGGGTTTGTGTGAGGGTTTTTGGCACAAGTGTTTTGGTTTCAAGTTCTATTTTGTTGAGAATAAGGGCAAAGGGTGATGGGGAGCAATGGTGTGACATTGGTTATGCATTTTGTGGATATTTGTGTCGAGGGGGCGTTGTGAGTTGCTAGAGGATTTAGTCCTATTGTTGGTGTGAACCTCCACCTCTTCGGCATGATGTAAGTACCATTAGAAGTTGGACTTTTCAACTTGGGGGGGTCACTCCCTCTTATGTTATGTAACCACGTGCATACAAAGGGTATTTTTATGGGGGCTATTTACCTCCTCGTTTGGATTTAGGGAACCCTTTAAGTAGAAAAAAAAACTTCACCAAATATTCAACACCCTATATGTAATTATAAAAGAAAACCTAGCTATTTCAAATGATGCTAAATTACTTATGAAATTTTGATTTACTCGTTATGTACAAAGGCAAACTTACGACTCTAATATGGCATGGCGTATATCCACATTGCTATATATTGGTGAAAGAAGAGTGTACACATCATAATTCAGTTGTTCAGTTTCCATCCATTTTGCATGTATTATATGTGAATATACTCATTGTGTTTTAAAAAAAATCCCCTATTATTTTTGTCATACTAATTTCTTTCTACCTCAAACCGAAAGTGGGGGTTTTCCCGTTATGCTAAATTATATATAATCACATGTTTCGCAATTTAAGTAGGCTATGGTAGATCCAAAGTTTCTATAATTTTTCTTGCCAATGAATAAACAGCCCCCTATAGTTGTTCTCACGTGGTTTTTACTTTTCGGCCGGTCACCCCCCCCCCGAGCTTTCCAAAAGTGCATTGTTGGAGGAGTGGTGTATATTTCTCTAGTTTATTTTGGAAGGCCGTGTTATGGCACCTATCATGGCAATTGTGAGCTCGATGTCGTATAGGTGTGCGAGGAAAAATGTATGTGTGGAGAATCTTGCAACGAGGAGCATGTCTAAGGAAATCCGTTCAAGCAATGACATGGCGGGGTGTCTTTGGTGCATTGGTGTGGAAGGGGGGAGTGCTATCTTGTGAGCGGTGAGCAATGAGCGGTGAGCGGTGAGCGGTAACACGTGAGTGGTGAGGAAGGAGAAATCTTTGGTAATAGGCCCACTGGTATCCTATAACCGTGGTATTTTGGCACAATTGTAGGGTTAAAAATAAGAAAGGTGGGGAAAATAAACAACAAAATTCTAGATTATGAGTAATGAGAAATGAACATTGAGAAGTAAAAACGACAATGGGCATATATATGTATCATATAGAAATTTTAATAGTTGTATTGCATCCCTTATGACATGATAATAATTAATATCATTGACATTTATAATAAGACCAACTTAAAAAATGAAACACGACATATTACAAGAAATACTTGATTTTGCAATAAATCAATAATACAATACAAACATAGGAAATGCAAGTAAGATAAAAGTGGATAGAAAACATATGTAACTCCGATATATAAATGAAAGTATATTAAAAAAAAGACGACAAAAAAAGCCTTAGTTATGGTACTTGAATAAGTCTACCAAAGAACTAACCATCATTAGAACTTGTTATGATGGATCCTGAACATGAATCGGCCTCTAAATCTATGAAATCCAAAATCCGTCGATCATAATGTTTAGTGTTTCTATGCATGAAAGGGAAAGGTTGAGCAGCAAGAAAGGAAGTCATGTTCTCAGCATAGACATCATATGATAGCATATGAAGTAATTGCAAGCCTTCAACATTAGAAGATGACAATGAATCGCATAAAGGAGCCAATATTGGATTGGAAATTGTAGAGTTTTTTTCGAATGCAACAAGGTGTCGATCACTATGACGATAAGCATGAATGGATGCACCTGCAACAAATACAACCATGCATATCATAATATATTTGTCATGCACAAAAGATTCAATTCTAAAACTTAGAAAACCAAAAATTGTTTCTTACTTGAAAATGCATAAGCATCCAGGATAACATCTTCTGGTTTAGTCAGCGTTTCAATAAAAAAAATTCAAGAACTCATGATTTTTCTCACGTACTCCTCTCCATGGGATATCTCTGTGCATCAATTGTGACTTAGATGTTATACGATTGAAGAAGACATCTAGGGCTCCCACTTCCACTAGAGGTAAACTACTTGTTTTGTCGAAACTAAAATGTGGACGGGGCTTCAAATGAAAGAACATCATGAATCAAAACCGTCGAGTTTACATACAATGTTGTGTCCTCATTAAGATATAGTTATTTGTCATGCCATAAAATAACAAATAAAATGCACATAAATTTGAAAAAAAATACTTTAAAATTAAAAATAGGAATGTGCCGTAAGTTTTATATCCATTACCAAATACAATGGCAATTTTTTTATTGCATATGAGCCACTCAAACCACTCACGGTTTGAATTAAGGTTCACTGCCTACAAAAACAAACAAGTTAGTTAATAGGAATAGTTAATATATTGGTTGTTACTACATTTTAAGACATCCGCCTGTGCATGCGAGTTGTCTAAGAGACTGACCTTAGGTCCGAACCAAGCCAGGTTTGAATCCGGTTAGTTACATTGACTGGTGTTATTCCAAGTTGAGCTAGTGTTAAAACATGAATAATTTATAGGCGGGTATAGAGAAGATGTTACTACATGTGTGTGCGTAGAACCTTCTCAATTATATTATTTTTTGAAACATTTTATGATTTATCCGCGTGAATTAACCAAACCTCTCACGGTTGGGTTAAGAAAATTAATAGCCATCCACCGGAGTTGTTACAATTTTTTGTATTTTTTTCAATATCATTTTTGCTTTATGATTAGAGCTTCATTGCACATTTATCTGAGACAAAGAATTTAATATTAAATTTATAACATAAATTTTTGTGAATACAAAAATGAATGGATTCAAGAAAAAGAAAATCAATGAATTAATGGATTTGAAACCTCACCTATTGATGTTATTCATGACATCCAAAAGAATGCCAGTCGCATCCTTTGTATCAAGACATATACAATCCACACTATAATACCAATTCTTCTTATTAGCCTGAATATTATCTATGTAATGTCTCCATGCTGTAACTCGGTGGTTACCCTCTGATATCTAAAATATTCTACCTTTAAAAATCTTAAAATCATCATCTTAAGAAATGAATTGCTCAAAAATATCATTCGTTTGTTGTCAAAGTAGATCCCAAGAATTTGACTTGTCATCTGTTACAAATAAACTCTCTCCACAATCGTTGATAATGAAAACATATAAGACACGATCACTCTCTCTATATCCATTGAAAAATTCATTCTCC
Organism: Polytrichum formosum; assembly: GCA_964035585.1. Classification (NCBI taxonomy): domain Eukaryota; kingdom Viridiplantae; phylum Streptophyta; class Polytrichopsida; order Polytrichales; family Polytrichaceae; genus Polytrichum; species Polytrichum formosum. The sequence continues at coordinate 26,136,408 of OZ037940.1, read as the reverse complement.
AACAATTGAACATCAAATTCTAGAATTGGTCTAACCAAAGGTAGTGGCTCCAAGCGGCATATAGCAATGGATAAACAAAATTTTGAGAGGGGCCGAATTCGGAAGTTATTGACGATGAAATTAAAATAGGTTTTCCCCAACTTCTTTTTTGAGGCTTCTTCAATGTCAGCGTCCGCTAAAACGTCATCCTATATGTTAACAACCAAATCATAATCTATGATAAATGAAAAAAAATTATGCCACAAAATAACTATTTATTGCACAACAAAATGTTAACTACGTACTTATAATGAACTTCACATCAAAACACAAATTATTTTACAAGATGAAATTTAATTGACATTCATAGTACAATATGAAAATTAATGAATACCACCTAATAGACATAACAATCAACATTTTGATAGTACACAAAACATACATATAGACATTAGAAAATATAAGAAGCGAGACTATGGTGTTCACATGAATTTGGTACATCTAATGTTTTCTTTCAATGAAAGGTTAGGCATAACGGTTTTGATACCAAAATCCTTATTCCATAATTTAAAAAATGAAGATGTGGAATAGGGGTTTCGATACTGAAACCCCTATTCCAAAACTTTCATTCAAAGAAATTAAAGATGTGAATTAGGGATTTCGGTACCGAAACCCTTATTCTAGAACTTTGTTTCAAAGAGAGCAAAGGTATGGAATAAGGGTTTCGGTACTGAAACCCTTATTTCAGAACTTTGTTTCCAAGAGAGCAAAGGTGTGGAATAGGGTTTCAGTACCGAAACCCTTATTTCAGAACTTTGTTTCAAAGAGAGCAAAGGTATGGAATAGGGGTTTCGGTACCGAAACCTTTATTTCAGAACTTTGTTTCAAAGATAGCAAAGGTATGGAATAGGGGTTTCGGTACCGAAACCCTTATTCTAGAACTTTGTTTCAAAGAGAGCAAAGGTATGGAATGGGGGTTTCGGTACCGAAACCCCTATTTCAGAACTTTGTTCAAAGATAGCAAAGGTATGGAATAAGGGTTTCGGTACCGAAACCCCTATTTCAAAACTTTGTTAAAAGATAGCAAAGGTATGGAATAGGGGTTTCGGTACCGAAACCCTTATTCCATACCTTTGTTTCAAAGAGAGCAAAGGTATGGAATAGGGGTTTCGGTACTGAAACCCTTATTCCATAACTTTGTTTCAAAGAGAGTAAATGTATGGAATAGGGATTTCGGTCCCGAAACCCTCATTCCCGAAAATTGTTTCAAAAAGAGCAAAGGTATGGAATAAGGGTTTCGGTACCGAAACCCTTATTCCATACCTTTGTTTCAAAGAGAGTAAAGGTATGGAATAGGGGTTTCGGTACCGAAACCCTCATTCCAAAAATTTGTTCAAAAATCACAAATGTGTGGAATAAATGACCAAATTCGTTATATGGGAAGACTACATTTGGAAAGATTATCCTCGAGTATAGGATAGTCTATAATTAGAAAGTCAAGAAAATATGAAAGAGAATAAAGGTGTGAAATAGGGGTTTCGGTACCGAAACCCTTATTCTAAACTTTTTCTCAAAGAGAGCAAAGGTGTGGAATAGGGGTTTCGGTACCGAAACCCCTATTCCAGAAAAAAATTTGAAAAAAGTTTTTTTTTTTTTTTTTTTTTTTTTTTTTTTTTTTTTTTTTTTTTTTTTCTGGAATTGAGGTTTGAGCAAAAGTCTGGAATAGGGGTTTCGGTACCGAAACCCCTATTCCACACTTTTGCGCTCACAAGTCTGGAATAAGGGCTTCGGTACCGAAACCCCTATTCCACACCTTTGTTTTTTTTCATATTTTTTTGACTTTCTAATTATAGACTATCCCCGACTCGAGGATATTCTTTCCATATGTAGTCTTCCCACATAACGAATTTGGTCATTTATTCCACACATTTGTTCTCTTTGAACAAATTTTTGGAATAAGGGTTTCGGTATTGAAACCCCTATTCCACACCTTTGCTCTTTTTGAAGCAAATTTCTGGAATAAGGGTTTCGGTACCGAAACCCCTATTCCATACATTTGCTCTCTTTGAGACAAAGTTCTGGAATAAAGGTTTCGGTACCGAAACGCCTATTCCATACCTTTGCTCTCTTTGAGACAAAGTTCTGGAATAAGGGTTTCGGTACCGAAACGCCTATTCCATACCTTTGCTCTCTTTGAAACAAAGTTATGGAATAAGGGTTTCGGTACCGAAACGCCTATTCCATACCTTTGCTTTCTTTGAAACAAAGTTCTGGAATAAGGGTTTCGGTACCAAAACCCCTATTCCATACCTTTGCTTTCTTTGAAACAAAATTATAGAATAAGGGTTTGGGTACCGAAACCCCTATTCCATACCTTTGCTCTCTTTGAGACAAAGTTATGGAATAAGGGTTTCGGTGCCGATCGCCTATTCCATACCTTTGCTCTCTTTGAAACAAAGTTCTGGAATAAGGGTTTCGGTACCGAAAGTCCTATTTCATACCTTTGCTTTCTTTGAAACAAAATTCTAGAATAAGGGTTGTGGTACTGAAACCCCTATTCCACACCTTTGCTCTCTTTGAACAAAGTTCTGGAAGAATGGTTTCGGTACCGAAACTCCTTTTCCAACCCTTTCTTTCAAAGGTTTTGTTTCCACTCAATTGTCATTTGATGATATAGTTGTTGTTGTACAAATATTCCCACATGTGTTGATCCTCATGGAAAGGGCTAGAATAGGGGTTTCAGTACTGAAACTTTTATTCCAGAAAATAATAATAATAAAATAATAATAAATGAAATGTCTGGAATAAGGGTTTTGGTACCGAAACCCTTATTTCAAACCCGTGAATGAGCATGGAGGCAAGGGGAAAGATGAGAATAATAGCGAAGGTCGAGAGAAATGAATGATGAAGGGAAAAAATGTTTTTGATAGAAAGGGTTGGAATAGGGGTTTCGGTACCGAAATCCTTATTCCAACTATTTACATGAAGAACTAATGATGTGTGATAAAATGGCCCAGTAGCTTTGCAATGGAGGTATACGCAACAACACCGAATGGGCCGGTTCAACTGCTCTCCCTTTTGATGTGGATAATATTATTCCTCTTTGATCCACTCTTCTTTGTAAGGTTTGTCATTCACCACCTGTATACATTGCTCCATGTTACGTTTGCATCTTATATACCCATTCCAGATCTGTTGAGATGTCTAGGGCTTGTATTCATCTTGATGTACATGACCACCATGTGTCCAATGGTACATGCCGCAAATCTTTGGACATAGCATATCAATGCGTTGCGAATGAAGTGTTGAAAACTCCAACTGTAAATTTTTTTGCTATAATTATGACTGCGAGCAAACAATTCCTGGTCGATTACCTTCTTAAATCTCCCATAATTGGCGAAAACCATTACTTGGTCGATTCATCCTTGGAGGTGGTTATGGACAAATTCCCTTGCATCCCCGAATTGTTGTAACTTTGTATCCAGATCAAAACGCTTCATGCGTAGTGGGATGAAAACTATGGATAGTATTATGGCCCTTAAAGACCATTATGCTTTTAAATTTGGTCATAGCAGTCGGTTCCCAGGTCAATCCAAGGACAAAATGTTCGTCTTCAAAATGTCCGTAGACCTTCCAGGCAGTGATGATGAGCTTGTAAAAATGATGTAAGTCAGTGGAAACATAGAGAACTCATGGATTATGTTTGACCATGTCAAACGTTTGAAGGATTTGACAACAATGATTTGTCATATGTCCGATAGTTGATGCTGTAAAGTATTAACCATTGCGTGTTGCGACATGCAATCTGAAGATGGTATAGCACAAACTCTCTTTTGGAAAAATTGGAATGTTATAATGACCTAGAATGGTGTGCCAAATGTAAACTTCAAAGGGTTCATGGCAAATAGTGTCCAAGCTAATTGGAATATAGTGAGGATGGTTTACGGGGATGGCGATCCAAGTCTTCCCATGGTCAACCGTAAACGTACATGTTTTTTTTTCCATTGGTCTACGATCTTGAATAAGATGACACAAAAGTTTATCAAACCATCATTGCAGTTTCAATACAAGCAAATATGTATGGATTACAAGGATGCCACAACAATGGATGATGTCGAGACTAAGTACCATGTGATTCGTTCTTGGTAGTTGTCATCACGGGTTGCCACCGAAAAAAACATCATTGGCCTTGTTGAATGGTTGGGACTTTGGCACTTTCGTTACAAACAATGGGGCAGTCATATGTTACTTGAAAGTACATACATATTTGCATTATTCAATGTCATTCAACTTCTTCAATGTATTTCTATTCTTATATATCAATGTCATGTTTTTTTAACCCTATACTTGTATATTATTCATAGGATATGACAATAGAAGAACGTGTGGAAATGCCTACATGCAACCTTGCAGAGATTGTACACAACAAATGATTCCAACAGTCCGGCAATAAAATGACATGCTTATATGAAGCTATAGTAGATGACATGATTTGTGTTTTCATGCAAATCGTGAATTATCGGACATGGTTGAAAGGGGTGTCCGATGGTAAGGGTCTTGATTCGGCATCCTTAAAATTCAAAGCACTACAAGATGTAGAGATCCAAAATTGTTGGTGGATGCCATGAAGTCGTTCCCAGATGCAGAAGGTGTAAATACTAGAGATTGTGCATTGGAAAGGTCTAAGCTATTTGGATCCACCAAACGAAAAATCGACTTGCCCCCAGGTGTTGATTGCGATTCTCATCGACCCGATAAAGTGAACTATTTCATTCCTCACCCCAACACCCGGGCAACTCGTCAACGAATAGAGAAATTCTTGAGTTCTATAGAGCATGGTGTGGCTCATACTACATCCGTGTTAAAGACCGATTGTCTTGCTTCCAATTGGCACATTGCAAGATTGCCACCCAACTCAGCCAAACGATGTTGGGCGCTGCAGGCCATTATAGGACCTATGTGCAATGCTAAAGTTGGGACAGATAGACATGGCACACCCGCTCCAACATACAATGGCCTCAAAAAGGAATTTCGCTCCGCCAATACTGTGGAGTATGAATTTTGGTTTTAATTTGCTCTGATGACATCAAACGTTGTGTGAGTGGTAGTAAGAAGAAATACGTGTTGGATTGGCCAATACTGCCCAATATTTGGTTGGTGAAGGTGGGTACTAATATATCAAGAGAGGAGGTGTTGGCGCTTGAGGACGCTGGCTTTCAACTACAATAAAGGGAGGCATTGTCCCCTCGTTGTAGGTTGTCAACAATTAAGACCCTCCCCATCTTTCGATCGCATTTTCGTATGCCACTAAGCCCAGACGCCCACCCTACACTCAGGTTTGGGAAGACCGTGCATCTCAATCCATCAGCACCAACGGCTAATCACAAAAACAAATGAGAGCACCGATCTCATGAACGGTAACTTTATGGTTGCAGTCACTGCCATTCCATATCCAAGCTTTGGAGTGATAATCAACATTGTTTCCAATGAAGATATCACATACCGTGTTACAATTGGCGACATCCCACATTGTGACATTGCACATGCCCAGATTTCACGAAAATGTCCTCTCATGCATTGGGAAAGAAAGAGAAATGGATGTTTTGCAAACATCTCTATTATGTATTTAGGTTTTTGTGCAAGGTAGATTACGAGAGTGATAAGTTCATTCATGCACCTACATATACCTACAATGAGGTCATGTACCTATTTAAACTTGGTGGTGTTGTAGAATGTGAGTAGTGGTGCAAGTGTTGTCTTTAACCACATGTATAAAATTGTCAATAAATGACATGTGGTGGTTTGGATTTTTATAATAAAAATCAACAATGGACTGAAAATATTTATATGATCCATGGTAATAGGCCCCTTTCATTCTTGCTTCATCTTAAAGGTTGGCAACTTAGGATTTAAAATATATAATTTTTGTGTGGAAAATTGCAATTGTGTGCCCTAATTCCGTGCATCTTTACTAAATTTGGACACATTTTCTTATGTGTTACCGCTCACTGCTCATAGGTTTTTGCTCACCGCTCACCGCTCACTGCTTATCGCTCATGAGATAGCTTCCCTCGTGTGGAAGGTTCCTCTCGTGGACTATACGTTTTGATCAATAATGTGTGTAAGGGATTTATTGTCTATATCCATGTGGATACATTTTTATGACGAGGTAGTTGCAAGAGACCATGAGGTGGTATCCAATGTCCACGTGTTGGGGGCATGGGTTGCATAGAGGGTAGTAGATGGAATGGAAGGTTTTGACCATAACATGTGTTTCAAACAATTGCCCGTGCATTGTGTTGAGCTAAACTAGATGTTTTTGTATAACACGGGATCGTGAGATTGGGGTTTGTCACATTGAAAATTAGAGACCAAGTGGTCAAGTTCATCCATACTATTATATTGTGGGTCAAGTCGCGTCTTTGCACTTGGGATTTGAGCTAGGTATAGTGTTGGTTTGCAAATGAAGTTAGATTTCTTAACTAATTTGCAATTATGAAAACCTTATGTAACCAAGTCTCATAGAAGATTAGAATAGAGACTTCTATCAAGTTTCGTCAAAACAAAAATAGGTAGATGTGGAAGGATCCCTCGAACAAAATTGGGTTCGTTCATCTCTTGTTTCTCTCTTGCACACTCAATAAGCTCTCACCAATTTGTTTGAGTCTTAAGTGATTCAATGATGTATGAAAACTCCTACCATAACTTCAAAACAATAACACTTTGCAGTGAGCTCAAAACTTTGGCAAGTGGTCTTGGCAAATCGTCTAATACAAAGTCTTTTGGTAATATATCTCATAAGTAGCCACATTTTGCTTAATTGTTGATTAATTATGCTTCCCTTTGAATCAAAAGTACAATTGCGTTACCAAGTTACAATCGTCACACAAGGGGGACACAACGTTTCCAAAAACTATAGACACCACCTTCACATGAGAGGAGAAATGACTATGATTTTGCCACCGGCATAGATGATGGTGTTGCTTCATCATCATGTTGGTGTAGCTCTAATGCTATTCTAAAATAAGCATCACGAGAACTCAAGCCCCTCTAAAGACTACTACACCGCTTTATGGTATTTAGTGTCACGTACACTATTTGTGAAGGGCCTAAACTAGATACATAAAGGTCTCAAAGTGTCACGTCTGCTAATTGTCAATATGATACTATATGTCAACATAAGTAACTTTTTCAAATGAATTTCTTTTTGGCATTATGACGTTTAGTGTAGCACATTGGATACTTGAGATGATAGTTTTACGCTTATGTTTGCAAGGGGAAGATATTATTCAACATACTAATGGCAAGTGTCACTTGTTTACAATTTAGCATGCAAGAGGAAATATTCTTTAGCATACTAATGCCAAGTGTCATTGTGTACACTTTAGTCAACTTGTAGACCACTTTGTAACATAGGCATACACCTCGTAACGCTATTAAACATATTGTACTCATGCCAAGATATAAGTAAGCGCACTCGAACACCAAGTGTCATGAGGTGACACGAATGGTGGAGTCGTTGATTAGTTTTGTAACCTAGCATACGCCTCAAAACAGGGTAAGTGATGCTCTTGCGCATGTGACAATAAATATCATAAACGGTGTACTTCTTTCAAGAGAGAACACTTTAAACAATTACGAGCAAAGCCAACATGCACCTATCTTCCTCAAGGATGAGCTCTTGGGTCCTTACATGGTTGGTTGAATATACCTGATTTTCTTTGATACATGATTGGGTGGACCATAGTCATAGAGTGCACTGGAAATCAAGTGCACAACAAGGTCACCCATCCGAGCATTATTATGGCCTGAGGTGGCTTACCCTCAGGTTTCCATGAGATCCAGGTCAAGGCCTTGGGATTAACCCACCCTTTCACCTTCTCGTGAAGGTAGATATACGTAAACATCTCGTGAAACAATCCATATGTTAATAAAAATAAGAATTTATATACAAACCACGCTATATCCAAATGACATGCAATAAATCAATTGGTATTCAAGTATTTTGCTACGAAAACATTTTATTCCAATCTAGGTAAAGTCTCTTCCTCTCAAGGTGATATCTCTACAATCTTGTAGCCTAAACTACCGTAGGCAGATAGCCGGTCCGGCACAACCGTATTGGGAAATCATTTAAAGTTCCAAAAGTCGGTTTGGCACTTTAAGACAACAAATTTGAAAATTTTAACACATGTAATGTGATTTTTCCTTGACTTCGGCTAGTTCACAACATCCAACCAATAGGTATAAGATGTTTCTATAGCACAATCTTGCAACATGATAATTTAGTATATAACTCCTCCCCATGAGGTGTCCACAATCCATGTGGGATATGTAAACTTGAGAGATGAAGCTCCAGTAGTCCTCTTGTATGTAATTGTCCCTATCTATTGTATAGAAACTTCAAATTGTAATTTTTTTTGTTGGAGGTGGTAATATGTTTGATTTTATAAGTTTTCTTATTTGAACATAACTTCAAAAAAGGTTTGCATCCTAGCACAATCAAGCTCTAAATGTTCTGTTCATAAGACATTTTCTCTTCAAACCTCCTCACTTCTTGAAAATGCTTGTTGAAATTCATTAATATCTTTTGCACAAATTGTCATGTCACAATGTTATTTTTGAAGGTGGTACTTTGTGTGATGCACCAATTTTCTCTAGCTGGACACACTTTCAAATAAGTTCATCTTCAATGTGAAGTTAAGTATGGAAATTAATTTAGGACATAGACCAAGTTCTTAGTACATAGACAGTCTTGCAATTTCATGTTAACCATATTCTTTGTAATGACTAAGGATGACTTGGAATGTAATCAAAACCCCTCTCTATCTAATATCCTACAGTGAAATATTAACACTACATATCTTTGTGTAGAGTGAATATTTGCCATATTCCAACAAATGGGTAAGGTTAATTAAAGTTATTCCGACAAATTATGTCTATGCTTTTCAAAATAATCCGGCATTCATTCTTAGAATTTTTGCCAGACCGGCTATCTATCGGTGATATTCCATGTTGAGTCTCTTCACTTCTAATTGTTTTGATTAGTACTCCCTCTATCCCAAAATGATGGTCCTACTTCCCAGATTTTTTTGTCCCAAAATGATTGCCCGGTTCATTTGCCCGTCTAGAAATTTGAGGCTCAAAGTCAAATATTTTCGGGCCAAACTTTCTATATCAAGAAGTATTTCGACACTGCAACTTCCAGGATCGTTTCGGAGTAGTTGTTGTTTTTTTTATTATAAGAGTCATACTTACAACTACTTGGTCAATGGTCAGCGAGCCTGAATCTCGCCAAAGTTAGAAACACGGACAATCATTTTGGAACGGAGGGAGTACTCTTTTCCCTAGCTCTCAAGCAATACTCATACTATGTCTTATAGGTCACAAATACATTCTTTGGATTTCAATGTTGAGTCTGTGTTGATACACACTCTTCAAAGTTTGAAATTTAACTCAACATCTACCTCATGATTCAACATTGATCAACTCCTAAGTTGACCCTTTTACAAATTTTAGAACCTTGGAATATAAGAAAAAGTTAAGATTGGAAACTCATGCTTGGTAGGCATTGATTCGATGATGTAGTTTGATGCGATAAAATCTCAATAACTAGTGTTTAAGTAATCCCAAACATTATGGCAAATTCCAGACATATCCGGTGGTTGACATCATCCCCAAAACCCCCTCAATGTTGTGACTGCTTCCCATAACTTTGTTGGTGTGTCTCGTATGCTGCTCCTATCGATGTTTTATCATGCAGTTGCAACGGTGTAGTTGTGTGTTTACACTATGTTTTTGTTCGTTATCACACGAGGTGTCCATAATTCCAAAGTATCCAAGAGTCCAAGATTACCTAAATACTGGTTCAATGTGAGATCAATTCTGAAATTTGCCCTACAATTGGGAAACATTGGTGGCATGTGGAGGATGTTGGAAGACTCACCCTTTGACAAATTCGAAAGCATCTAAAGGTTATGTGGGTGTTATTTGGTCACAAAATTGAAGTTCCCGAGTTGGGGCACCTAATGAAAATCTTTCATAAAAAAATGTGAGATGGATTTAAAAAAATCAAATAATATTAAAACATTTGCATATATGCATAGAGAGCACAGGGGGGGGGTCACTCCATTGTCAAGTTGAACACCACATGCGGCCAACAAAAATCTACTTTTGGTAAGTTGCATCACCAAAATGGGTCATAATTTTATCAATTTTTTTTCATGGGTAGATATACACGGTATCTATTACATAGTAAAAAATGGTAACCAAATTTGATGATATGTTTTTTTTAATAAAACATACCGTTTCTAACTAGAGTGACGCAAAATTGAACTAAAATAATTACTACAAAAATGAAGATGACTAAAAATTTCAAAAAAATACACAAAAGATATTATCAATGGTTATGTATATGTAGAAAAAATATCATAATTTTTAAATTTATCTATTCCATGTAATATAGGGGTAGCAAACTTTGGCCACACGTGGTGTTCAACTTGACATGAGTGAACCCCCCGTGATAGAGAGAGAGAAAGAAAGCTTATAACATTTATACATGTTTATATATGTTTGGGATGGGGGTAAATGCTATGCAACGTAAGCCTTGTAATAATCACAATAGAACATGCAATGATCGTGATGAACATGAAATCTCGCCTAAGCATTGAGACCTTGGTGTCTACGAACTTTCATAGCATTTCATATCACATTTGCCTTTGGAGGCAAAGTCAAAGCTCATGCGACATGCACATATCTCTTTTGGAAATCTTGCACTTCATGCCACGTTTTAACTTTTATAGGTGGTTGAATTTTCATAGGATATGGTTGAAGGTGGGCCCAAACCACAACCGCAAGTGACATCATTGGTGCCCGGTTGTCAACCCCAACACCATTTGTTTATGAACAATAGCTTTATGAGGTCTCGGAATTTTACATTATCAAGCATTATCGATCTTAGTTGGATTATTTTTAAAGTGAAGATTTTGTGGAGACACAAATGTCAATGGTGGTAGGTACCTCTAGTTTCAAGAGGTAAAACAATGTATGGTATAAATTTCTCTATTACATTCTATTAAGGATGATATGTTTTAGCTCAATGGCTCGAGATTGAATACAACGATTTATTTCTTAATTTGATAACCGAGATGGGGAACCACCAACTATTGGTCTTGTGATACATTCACAATTGTGGTTATCAAATAAAAAGGTGCCCTAATAATTTTAAGGTAAGTTCATCTTGAGCAAGCATTTTTCTCTCTACACCCACTTCTCGTAAGATTTGAAACATGTAGGTAGTGTGAGATGATAGCAAATCGAAACCAAGCATGTAGCCACTTTTGATGTATCTTCGGAACTCCTATGAATACCCTACTCATTGTCAAAGTAACTTCTCTGAGTTATTAACTGATCATACAAGCCTCCCCCCAATCATCTTGACTACTGTGTCTAGAATGGTTAACAATCATGTCCGAGATGACCCTAAACTACCGGTGATAGTGGAGAGGTACCCATTTCCGAATGAAGTGGCTGGCGGTTCAATTCCCGTTGTGAAATCTTCTCTCTGCTTGATGGAAAAAACTAGCTGGGTAGGTAGGAAGCCAAGAGCCCACCCACCGCAAGGTAGGCAATAAACCCCACCTTGCACCAAGAGGATTCTTGAGCAAGGTAGGGCCAACATGCTGAAATTCACGTTGGATTGCCCGACGTCATTTATTCATTCATTCATTTATGGTTAACAATCGTCGAACATGTAGTCCAATATCTTTTCGCACCTATCTTTTGGGTGTCCATTCCCAGATTCACACCCAACCATACAACAATCAAATATAAGTGTTTGTTTAAGACCAGACGTTGAATTAGACAAGAGTATCCGGGGAGATTCTTGGGCATAATCGGTCAAAATCTTAGTGTCTCCAAGCCCAACCGGTTACATGTTACGAACCTTTGGTTATTCATTATTAATTTGAGGCATATATTCCATAAAATTCCTCTAAAATGATCAATAAATTTCCTAAAGTCTTGAACTTCAACCCATTATGTCTCGAACTCAACATGTTCATCCGTAACTAGGGGTCGCTCCTCCCCGGTCTTTGATTAGGCATATTCTCGGAAACTATTCGACTTCTCCATAATTTTCATATTGTATAACCATCAACAATCAATATAAAAACCTTCACATCGAACCAACCAAGCTTGAACGGTTCAAGGCTTGGCTCGTGTAAAATGGCCACCATTTTAGGTTCCGTGACGCCGGACCCTCCTCCAACATGGAACTCCGGGAGGGTCAACTGGGTCTCATGTACTTAGTTCACACGAGCAAGCCTCAAAAGTGTCCTTTTATTTAGCATGAATTATGGGAGATATCACATGGTTCCGGTGGACTTGTAAAGCAATGATGCTGGGGTCCTCTTTGTAGTAGGTGGCCCGTAGCCACTACATACCGAGTGGGAACGTAACGGTGGTTTCGAAATAAGGATAAGGGCCACTTCACACACGAGCCAAGAGCCGTGACCGTGAAATTGTGAGAGCCCCAAAAGGAAGTGTCCAAAAGGCCGTCCCAACACACCTCCAAAATCATGTAGTGTGATCACGGACCCTCAAGTGTAGTGTGAAGTCATATGTGGCCGGGCCTTCAACCAAATGCTATTTCAATGAATTTCTATTCATGCGGGTCCTCACACGTGATAAAATTAGAATACATCAACGGTTGTGAGCGTTCAGAGTGCCATGGTCTCCCGGTTTTGTGTTAGGCCTACCTCCAAGAGGTGGTTTTTTGAAAATAGTCCAAGTGACCATGAAACATGATCCATTCGATGCCATGTGGGAATCCATGTAGACTTTACATCCATCTTGCATTCACACACTCCATTGGTCCCTCAAGCATAGTGTGAAGCAAACTTGGACCGGCTCCGCCTTTTCAACCAATGAGAGTGCTTGAAGTGCAATGGTCACGGGCTCTCAGTCTCGTGTGTGAAGTGGCCCTAAGTATGGTATATAGACCCGAACGATATTGAAAACAAAAATACCGTCAAATATCCATACCTTACTAGTACCGAAAACCCCTTCACCCACAATGGATGACTTTACATGATGTCATGAACTCCAAGCCTTTCCATCAAACCCATTTCGTACATCTTTGTATTCGACTAAAGCAAGATAGTGTCTTAACAACAATCAAACATACGTGGTTGTTTTTTGGGTATAAACCGTTGACATTGTACCACAAACACAAAAATACCATTTGATTGGTTATGTTTCTAGGTATGTCACATGGCAACACAAACCCTATACACTTCCAAACGATTTTTACGATTGTTGCTTTCGCATAGGAAGTGTGTCACCCGATTAGCAATTGCAAACCATGAAGATGTTCACTTCAAGCTTTGGAGTAAGAGTAGAGTTGCAAAAGTTACGAGAGTCTAAAGTGAAGATTCAATTTTCTATTTACAAAATGACATTAGGCCCCTCCCAATGTGTTCGTGACTGAACCTAGAATGGACAATATATTTTGCGCATATTGTATGTTCCAACATGACATGTGTCTATTTTTTAGTGTCCATTCTTAACTACAAGCCATGCCATGTATCACTCAAGAATAGGTAGTGTTGTGATTAGGAAGAGTGGCCCTATCCCCACTACATAGCTTAACATAATCCTTTGGTAGGTTATGAAAAGAATAAACATAAATTTGTGTTCGTGGTCGATGTTTGGTCAATGTTTAATTTGTTGTGGAAAATGGCATGCCTGAATGTATTTGAATGGTACGTGGTTTGGTATGGCTCCAAGAACATATACCATAAAGACACGTGATTAAACGAGATCCAATTGCGTGCTCAAAATATGATAACCATTCGAAGCTCAATAATTGACATTATTGACGAAACCTATACGACCATTTAATGAGCACGGAAATTTCTACATTGCCATTTTATAATGACTAAGATATTCAGGTAAGCTCAAAGAATCACGAGGAAAGTGGCTACAACCTTGATTTGGGTTGGCTAACCATCTCGTACCAAGGGCCGGTTCACACGGGGTCTCAAGTCCTAAGTCCCAACTATGACATGGGTGCCTAAATGTCAACACTTTCCGGAGGTGAGGCTTGGGACTTGTGTTATGAATTGGGTCAAGCAAAAAGCTAGACCCAACTCTCAACCTGAGTCCCACGAATGTTCTTGCATAAAATAGTCAAGATCCGACTTCAATGATAATTAACCATGTTTTAGTGGTTCCTTGAGGCTGACAAGTTGAGACTTTGTCTCCATGTTGGGACTTGGGACTTGGGACCTCGTGTGAACCGGCCCTAACCGGGTGCTTCATATCCTAGAGAGAAGTGGCGAGTTGGCAAAAGTAACCATTTAAGACCCATCTACATTACAACCACGGTGGTAGATGGGTCATGATGGATAAGGAGTAAACCTTATTGGGAAGAAACAATGTGACCCACAAGCCCCAATGTCATATATTTTAGGAACTAATTTAGTGTCGCGTTGCACCACGTTCCTCAAATAGCTCTTTCTTTAGCCTTCAATTCAAAGGCCGTACTTACTACTAAATTACATCTTAGATGCCACTAATACTACAAAGTTGTTGTTGGCAAGGTACGAAGCGGGCCTAATTCGGACCCTAATACAAATCGGATAGCTCAATTTGAGCAGTCTGTGGATTTGAGAATAGACACCAAAAGGACATGTGTTAAAAAAAGATTGGACTACGTGCTCAATGTTTGTTAACCATTTTGAGTTCATATACGTCAACTTAATTGGGGCGATTGAAGAAGAAAGAAAACCGTGACCCTGAGAATCGTCAACAAATGCTTCTAGAACTTATGAAGAAAATGGACATGGTCTCCATTTGGACTTGGTTATTACCTATTCTTGTTACTAGTCACATGTTTTAATAAAATAGGAGAAGTAGACTATATATATAAAAAAGAACCATTTAAGATGTTGAAAGGAGCTCTAAAATTATGAAGAAAGTGGGTGTGGTCTCAATTTGGATTTGCTAGCCATGTTGTACTAATTGTGTGTTTAATATCCTAGAAAATAAGTGGACTAATTGAAAGAAACAAACTACAATTGTTTAAGACATATCTTTCTTAATGAGTTGTGAAATTACAAACATAATCACCTTTGTATTTACAATCAATTGGGGTTTGTAAGTTGTAGGAAACACGGTGAGTATCCATTTGGAGTCGCTAATTGTGTTGTTCTAATCGTGTGTTTAATGTCCTAGGAGAAATGGGTTAATCGGGAAATGCAACCATGTAAGGTCCACCCACCTTAATGCAATTTCTTTATGTGTTTACGGTCGGTCTTTGCTTGTAAGTTGTATGAAACATGGTGGACCTTAATTTGGATTGCCAATCATGTTGCACTAATCGCATCCTTAGTTAAATGGGGCTCATTGAAAATAAGCCATTTAAGGTCCGTCCACCTTAATAGCATGTGAGAAAGAACATGTAAACATAATCGAATTTTTGGTGTTTACGGTCGGTCGGTGTTTGTAAGTCATAGGAAACACGGTTAATATCAATTTGGAATCTCCAAACATGTTGTATCAATCACGTGTTCAATATTGTAGTTGAAGTGGGCTAAGGGCCACTTCACGCACGAGCCAAGAGCCCTGACCATGAAATGGTGAGAGCCCAAAAGAAAGTGTCCAAAGGCCGTCCCAACGCACCTCCAAAATCATGTAGTGTGGTCACGGACCCTCAAGTGTAGTGTGAAGCCATATGTGACCGGGCCCTCAACCAAATGCTATTTCAATGAGTTTCTATTCATGCGGGTCCTCACACATGGTAAAATTAGAATAAATCAACGGTTGTGAGCGTTCGGAGTGCCGTGGTCTCCTGGTTTTGTGTTAGGCCTACTTCCAAGAGGTGGTTTTTGAAAATAATCCAAGTGACCATGAAACATGATCCATTCAATGCCATGTAGGAATCCATGTAGACTTTACATCCATCATCTTGCATTCACATACTCCGTTGGTCCCTCAAGCGTAGTGTGAAGCGAACTTGGACCGGCTCCGCCGTTTCCACCAACAAGAGTGCTTGAAGTGCAATGGTCACGGGCTCTCAATCTCATGTGTGAAGTCGCCCTAATTGGAAGAAAAAAAACAACAACCATTCAAGACCCGTGTACCTCAATAGATTGCGAGAACGAAGAGGTAAACATAATCAAGTGCTTTTTTTTTTTGGGGTCCGCCCATGTGTTTACGGTTGGCCTCTTGGTGTGTTGGATAAGTTGTTGGAAACATTGGTGGGTTAAAATGCATGGACGTGCTTCGCTCGTGGTACAACAACCCCCCCCCCTTTTCGGGCGGCCCGAATAATTGGGAAGAAATGATTGTGTGTGTGGGGGGGGGGGTCCTCAACGACGAGGCTCCACCATGTGCACATGTAAGAGTGTCCGTCATTTGTAATGAACATTTTCACATGAATGTGTAAGTTGGTAGTAGTACTCATGAAACATCTTTAACCCCTAACTTCATAATGCCCGTAGCCATGCATCCATCCCGCCACAATTATGGGTACATATCGAGGGTAGTTGTTTGTGGCTAGCTAGCTAGCTACATCATCGCTCCCACTCTTGCAACCTACCCCCCTCCTTAGCAACTCGTGGATTTTTTCGGTGTTTGAAAAAAAGGGGAGTAATAAATAAATAAATAAATAAATAAATACACGCGGGTGTTGTGTGGCCGGTGTGTGGTTATCACGTGGTTAGGTGTGCACTACAAGTATATGAGTTTATGGGTGATTGACATGTGTCAAATTTCTATTTGTGTGAATATGGGCATGATATTATTTTTATTTTTTAATGTTGTGGAGTTTTTGGTTGTTGGATTCTATGGGATGGATATGTCCGTGCACTTTCAATATACCTGAATTTTATGGGAGGTATGTGAATCGTGAGTGGAAAGTTGAATGCAATGATATTAGAATACGATTAAAAGCGTTAAGTATTTATTGATTTTCATGTTAGACTTATATAACTACATGATAGAGCGGTGAAAATATAATCAAAACAATTGATATCATACCTTCATGATCAACTTTGCATGTTCTATCTAAGGATTCCACCATAGAGATTTATGGAGGACTTTACCGTACAATTTTATTGGAGGATCTTGCAATAGAATTCAACATGTTGTAATTTTGGACTAGGGCGTAGTCCAATTTTACTCGAATATTAGTTGTCGCTAGAAATTTGTCCTACATCATTAGAAAATCTGGATATTTTCCATAGTGGTAGATGTGCATACTTCTTCCCAATGACGTATGAGGAGTATGAAGGATTCATGTGTTGGTAGTGATGGATCATAGAACAAACACCATAAGGACACATGTGTAGAAAAGGTTGGACGACATCTTCGTATTTTATTGACTACTCTGCACTCAATATAGCTAACGTAATTGGGAGGATCTAATCATCCATGTATTCATTTAAGGAATCAACATACACGCGCTTCCAATATTAATCACAAGTGGCTAAGGGGAGATCCAACTTTCAATCCAATTTTTATTGATGTTTCATCGTACATTTGCTAGTGGAACACAAACTTCAAGAGGTAAAGGTGATCAATACAAGACACTGCAAGCATGATTTGGGCAACACGACGTAAGACGCATTCCCCAAATCTCACATGCTTGTAGTGAGATGGAGAACAAGGAAAAAACAAGCCACTTAACACCTACATACCTAATTTACCAGGGCTCCAATTTTTCATTGGGTGGGGTGCTGGTTTTAGTACAATACAATTTTGGGAGAAAGCAAAATTGATTTTGGACAAACAAATAGGACTGATTTTGGACAAACAAATAGGATTGGTGTTGGAAACCGCTTGCATTGAAAAAAAATGTGGGGTTGGGGATGGATTAGGTAGCTTAGAGTGAGTAACCACAAAAATTTACAATATACTCAATTGATGTGCAATCTATTTTATTATTGTTTATGCCATGTGTTGAGCCAATTTGCAAAGCCAATCATGCATACTACTAATCCAAATGGGCTCCAAAAATAGGGTTTGGTTCAAGCACCCTATACGTTAGTGCGGTGTTGAAGATCCACTCAGAGTCGGCCTTCTGTCTCAAAAAAGAAGAAGAAAATATCCACTTAGACACTCCTACTTACCAACATATGGCAAACAAAATTACATTTGTTTGTCAAGGCTAAAATGGTGATGTCAATCTCATGCATACACCAACACTTTGGTTGCAACTTGCAAGCACCTTGTATAGTCAAAGGGATGTGTCCACTAAATAAGTAGGTACCTCCTACTACACCATTTATGGTATTTAGTGTCATGTACACTATTTGTGAAGGGTGTGAGGCCAAACCCACCACCCTTAAGCGTCCTAGTCCGGGTGATGGTTTTGAGAATCACATGTGTGATACCAAAGCTCGTGGTAACATGAAATGTGCTTCTATCTCAACAAGCTCCCAACTCACTTGAAATCATGATGCTTTATTAATGCTAGTCTCTTGAATAGGTAGAGCATTGGCCTTCAAGTCTCTACAAGTCTCTATGAATTCTACTAATTCCACTAACCTTCTACTAATTCCCACACAACTTTAACTCTAACACTCAATTCTATGAGAGGAACAACAAGAGGGAGAGAGAGAGAAGGAGAGGGGAAGGGAGAGGGTAAGGAGGCCTTGTATGAACCTCTCCCCTTTACCCACACTCCCCTCTCAATACAACATGCTCATGTGCCCACACACACGTGTGCACCCACACGTGCAAGATGGAAGAGCGCGAAGGAAGAGAGAGTGAATAGGAACACAAGTGAGTGAAGAAGGTGAGAGAGAGGAATATATAGGGGGAGGGAAGGGGTGAGCACCCCTCGAAGGGGTGCCAAAGAAGCACGAAGGAAAGAGAGAGTGAATAGGAACACAAGTGAGTGAAGAAGGTGAGAGAGAGGAATATATAGGGGAGGGAAGGGGTGAGCACCCCTCAAAGGGGTGCCAAAGGAGCACGAAGGAAAGAGAGAGTGAATAGGAACACAAGTGAGTGAAGAAGGTGAGAGAGAGGAATATATAGGGGAAGGGAAGGGGTGAGCACCCCTCAAAGCTCAAGATAAGCCCCTCGATCCTCTCCTACTTTGTAGGCTCTTATCCAATCCGCCAAGTAAGCCCCTCGATCCTCACCTACCTCGTATGTTTTTATCCTATCCGCTAAGCCTTCAACTCCTAAACCAACAAGATGGATCCCAATTCAAATATTTAAACTCAAGGAGCTCCCCTTGGTCCACCACATGCTACACTCACCTAACCAAAGAACTTCCTTCATGCCGCTAAGCTTCTAATTAACTACATCACATAAGCCTAAGGCCTAAACATAACTTCACACCAAGCCTCACTCTTTTTATATTTTTGAGAATAATTATAAAACATCAAAATGTAACTCCTAAACTTTTAGCTTGCCTTGTGGGTCAAGGATTCACAACACCTGCTGAGGGGAAGGGTGAAAATGTTGATCACTATGTAGAGCCCATGGATTTTCATTTTAAACCATACAACCCATAAATCGGGGCCAATGATCCCAAATTTATTTAACGAGGTTAAATTGGGACGTATTAGCTACAAATCTATATGAGGCATGTTTCCTCCCCCCCCGCGCTCCCCCTCCCCAGTAGGTGTCGTGAAACATAATCTTGGCATGTGCTGACAACACTCGTGATAACTAGATGGATGGATATGTTGTAATTAGGGTTGGTGCAAAACAACCCATACATTGGTACCTTGGAGGCAGGGTTGCAGTCATCCAACAAGGAACCAATGTATGGGTTGGTTCACCCTCCCCTTGTAGTTAGGTAGATGGGTGGGTTAGTAGGTTGGTAAGGAGGTCGCCCCGTATTGCTCGCTTTTGGCAAGACCTACATAACAAAGTTAGCTAGAAAGAGCACAAGGGAGGGTCAACGCCACGAGTGTTAGAATAATCTTCTCCAAGCATCATTTTTAGTATCTATTATCGTAATCCTAGGAACACACTAAGCTTATGTTAAAGGATGACTTCACTTGGGTCAAAAAGAGAGGCTTTGTGACTTTGGGCCCGCTCTTGAGTTTTAGTCATTGAAGTGCCTCCAAGAATAGACATTGCCCTCATGCATGTGAGCCAAGGTGACATCATCTTCTTCCATGAGGCCGAGTTGATGTCACCCTCTTGTTGTTTACTCTAAGGGCCAATTCACATGGGCCCAAGTCTCACTCATGTTGGCAAGTCCCAATGTGGAGGCAAAGTCCCCACTTTTGAGCCTCAAGAAACCATCAAAATATGGTTAATTAGCATTAAAGTTGATCTTGATTAATATATGCAGAAATATTTGCGGGATTTGTGTTGAGAGTTGGGTCTAGCTTTTTTCTCAACCCAACTCTCAATACAAGTCCCAAGCCTCACCTCCAAAAAGTGGTTCCATGTAGGCATTCATGTCATACTTGGGACCCCGTGTGAACCAACCCTAAGAGAGGGTCCATGATTTAAGTTGCACAAATTACATTAGAAAAAACCCTCATTTACCTTTAGTCTCCATATAAACCCATTCCCACGCTTGCACCAACTTGGAGGGTCTGGATTCCCTTCAAAAAGAAGGATTAATATAAAGATGATTGTACTAGAGTTATGCATAAAGTCCCTCAAAGTGGGACCAAAACTTGGAGTTTGATCCCTCTTTAAGAGAATTTTGTATTAAGAGCTTGTTAGCTTGTCGTGTGTCTAAACCTAATTTTAAAAAGTTGGGTGAAACCCTTGTACCTCCTCTTGCCACCTCAAAAACGTTGAGATAATTCTCAGATCTAAAAGATGATCTACCCATCAAACCTTGGCACCCTAAATCTTGCATTAACCTATGCATGCTAGCTTGGCCACCCCATCCTAGTATGACAAGCTAGAAAGTTCCTTTTTCATAGCCTAACACCGCTATTTGAGCATGTTAATCTAAGCCTTAAGCATAGTTGGCCAATTTTATGTATATGCTCTCAAACTCAACTTTTAGCCAACTCACTTGAAGTTCGGTCCCAAGACTTTACGCATAACTCTATTGTGTAAGAGATAATTGATAGACAAAAATCAGGAAATTGCTGCTGACGAATATTTTTATTGATTCAATAATCTGTACCCCATTGAAAACTTAGAACCTCAGTGTGAAGAGTTACACTCTATATATTGCTGAGTGTATCCAGAAATTAGTTTTGGAGCGCACGATGTTCAAAGCAGAGATCTATTTTTTCACGTCTCTGTTGCAAACAAGCATGATTTCTTGAGATATTTTCACGCACCTTCCTTCAGCTTTACATGGTCTTCCACCCTGGTGCCTTGGACCTTGGAGGTCATTCTCAAAAACATAGGACTAAACTGTAGCTCAACCTTGGACCAATGTTGCAAGGCGTTTCTCACATGGGTGCTCATTTTGACATTCAAGTAGGTGTCCTCATCGCAACCTTCATTTATCCTCCCTGTTCATAAAAGGGCGACGTGGTGCTCAAGGAATTCCCCATGTTTTAGATTCTTCATGAATCCCCTCCAGAAAGAATGATCCAGAAAGTTTGAAAACTTCTTAGGTTTTCTACCCCATCAGGACTTCCGAGTCCAATCAGTAGTCAACTGCTAATACTGGCCACATTCAAAATGAAGTGGATTCGTTGTGAAGTTCTAATGAAACTACACTAAATATGATATTTAGTGTCACTTACTATTTGGAATTACACAATGCTATATCTATTTACTGTATATCTCATATTTTAGCAACAAATGTTAAATTGGTAGTTTGGACACAGTAGAACATTAACAACTTTACTTGATATAAAATTACATCAATAGTATATGATATGGCACTGTGTAAATCCAAATAGTAAGTGACACTAAATATCATATTTACTGTTGTTTAGATGGCTGTAACATAGCAATGCTGTCATACTAAGCCCTTGGGTCGCATCATTCATCATATGTGACAGTTTATCAGAGCCACGAGATTTTGGAAGCCCCTTGAGAACATCCTAAAGTCCATGGTGACACATACTGAGAACACACTGACCCATACTGAGAACATACTGCACATATTGAGAACATACTGACACTTATGATTAAAGAGCATTGTGCTGAATAGTCTGAAAATTTTGAGTCTCTACCCATCAGCACTTCTAAATGATTCCATTAGTAGCCAACTGCCAATACTGGCCATAAGATTCTTTGCAAAGTTTGAATGCAACTAGTTTGGATGAATTTGAAACGTAACAATGTGTCCTACAAAGACCTTGAATCATCTCACTCATCATGTTGACAGTTTACCGGAGCCTCAGGTTTTTGGAGCCCCTTGAGAACATCCGGAAGCCCAAAGTAAGTATTGACAAACTTATGATCAGATAGCATTGTGCTGAACAGTCTGAATGTTAACACTTCTGAATCAACCCAATTAGTAACTAACTGCCAATACTGGCCATAAGATGCTTTGCAAGGTTCATATGCAACTGTTTTCGATGATTGAAATGGAACAATGCGTCCTACTAAGACCTTCGGTAATCTCACTCATCATATTGACAGTTTATCGGAGCCCCGAGATTTTGGGAGGCCCTTGAGAACATCCCGAAGTCCATGGTAAATACTGACACACTTATGATCAGATAGCATTGTGCTGGATAGCACAATCCGGCCAAACTGCGTGCCTTCGTGGCCCTTAAGTAAAACATGACCCTCCCTTCCCATTGATTTATCCTCGCCACCCTTGGGCACCCTACCACCTGCCACAAGCAGGAGAGTGCCAGGCACACACAGCTCTGGATGCTCATTCGTAGGTGTTGACGTAGTCTGCTTCGCGAGATCTGCTCGCTTCTCTTGTGCCGTGGGCGTTGTTGTGGGTTTAGGGTCTCTGGCCTCCTTATCAAGCAGTTTCTTGGCTACTTTCTTCACATCCTCCTCTACCTTTTCAGACTCATCTGCAAACAGTGGAATCAATCAGAAGAGAGACTGAACTCACCTAATTCAGAGGAACTTGCACAACAGTTCAAAGTTGACCACAGTATCTTAGGGTCACTTTACACTATGGCCAAGGGCTCTTGAAACTCATATGAAGGCTGTACCATGGAAACTGAAATTGAAATTTTTGTGGTCATGAGCATTCAAGTGTACTGTAAAGACATACACGACCAGGCTCTCAACCAAATGCTACTTCATTACCATTATCTTATTAGACTCGTCTGCAAACAGTGGAATCAATCATGAGAGGGGACTTCATTCACCAAATCCAGAGGGACTTGCACAACAATCGAAGGTTGACTACAGTATCTTAGGGCAATTTTTTAACACTATGGCCAAGGGTTGTAACCATGAAATTGTGAGAGCCCTTGAAACTCATCCAAAGGAGGTACCACAGAAAACTGATATTGAAATTTGTGTGGTCACGGGCCTTCAGTTGTAGTGTAAGACATACACGACCGAGCTCTCAACCCAATGCTACTTCATTACCATCCTATTCATGTGGGCCCTTCTACAAAACTAGTTTTAATAAATCAGAAATTGTGAGGTTTGGAAGTGTCATGGTCTACTGTTTTTAGGTGGGAATTAAATGGACATGACATAAAATCCAGTGAAACCATGGGATATTATCCATTGCATGCCATGCAGGACTCCATGAAAATTTCCATCCATTCCAACTTCCTTGGTCCCTTAGGCCCTCAAGCTCTAGTGTAAAGTGAAGTGGGATGATTTTGGCATCTTCCACCAATGACAGATTTTTAATTTCGATGGTCACGGCCCTCAAGCTCTGGTGTAAGTGCCCCTTAGGGGTCTGCTGTGGACCAATACTTGTCAGAGACATGCATGTAGCTAAACGTTGCAATTATACACGACACACTGTACACCAAAAGCTGATTTAAGGAAGTAATGAGAAAGTACCGGCATCAATTGTTGGAGTGTTAAGACTGACATAGGATGAGATTCGACGAGCAACATCCTGCACAGTTGAAAATTTCTGAATAGTACTCTCGACGAGCTCCACAAGGCCTCTGTGGTCTTTACTCTCTTTCAGCATAGTCCTGCGAAAGAAGCACTCTGTCATGTATCTAAAAACACAACATGCTTGTATTGACAGGATAGAGTTATCCTCTAACTCATTATAATTTTTGGTCAAATGTCGGTTGTTCTGCATAGAATACCTCCCATGTTTGGTGCATGCTTTAGAGGTAGTGTGGAGGTTTGAACGAATAACATCCTATGTAGGTTTATTGAGGGTCAAACTCATTTTGGCATGCTGAGAGGTGTTAAGATAAGTTGGCCCTCAATGAACCTCACAAAATAGGTTGCTCTTCATTCAAATCAAACACTACCTCCGAGCATGCACTGCAAATCGAAAGAAATCAATGATATTGTATGCAAACAAACAATGGAAAATCATAGGGGGACCAACTCTCAATGAAAAGTCCCATTGAGTTAAAGGATTACCCTATTGAGAAGAAACTATTAAAGGCTCCGTAGACATGAGGAACCAGGTGACAAACAGAATAAATTGATCCTGAGTATTTATGATCTAGTGCCTTATGTCTACAAAGAGCATATTATTGAATTCTTAGTTTAAGAAAAAAATCAGCACATAAACTTATCCGAACAAAAATGGAAGTTCCCAAATGCGTCTTCTATTCAAGATTGAAGATTTACTAACTGACTGCATACTAAAGTGCTGTCACACAGTCACAAAAAAAATTGTTGGACTATTCAAAGGCTCTCATCGAGCTTTTTCAAACATGCCTGTCCCTCAGAAGATTTTAGAGGTAAGATTCAAAAAATATTGTGGACATGCAAGTAATGTTAAAAAGTAGATGCTTTACCAGTCTGTGAGAAGGATCTCATTGCGAAGTCGGGTTAGTGCTGCTGTGTTCATTCGTGGAATAACATCGTCCTGTAAAGATGAATAAGAAGTCAATGATGGATACCCAAAGGAAATATTTGAACAGCTATAGAAGAAGTCTTGCAGCTACACAGATATAAAGGCATCGTATATCGATGTTGGTGTAGATGTCTCAAGTAGATGGACTTTATTTGGTTACGTTTTGTTGTTTGCTACCTTACACTACTCGAATTTGAGAGGTTGAAATTTCTGTGCTTCCGCAAATGTATCTGAAGAACCCAGGGTCAATCCCAGAACGTTCTGGAGCTAATCTCAAATTGTTATGAATTATCAAAGTCCACTGATAGTGAGACATAAGGCCACATAGATTCCCCCCACCCCCCCTACCCCCTTATGTTGACTATTAAGCCTAAAATGGTTAAGGATTTTGAGCACATAGTCCAATCTCTTTTGGGCACATGTCTTTGATATTCTTAGATCTACACCTAACCACCCACCACTCAACCACAGATGTCCGATTAAGATACGTAACCCAATTAGACCTGCTTACCTTATGTATTGCAAGTTCACATTTGTTTATGTCAATTGAGCCGATATACCATCTGCTCACTCTCAAACAGTTCTTACATTTCACCAGCAAATGATCAATGTTCAAAAACAGGTACCTGTAGAACCAATGTGGTGATGTAATGGGAGCATTTTCTAGAAAGTTTTCTTGAAACACAAGGTGGAGATGCAATGATGACAGCCTTGATGAGCTCTGGGGAAATCCCAAGTTCTCGACTTCCATTCCCCTCCCGAAGCATTAACGCCAATAATGCTGCTGTTGCACCCCCCAGAGAATGCCCTACCAATCGTAATTCATAACCCTGCAGCAAATCAAGTTGAGGGATGAGTTTCTTGTCTGACATTAGAGTTATCATCTAACTCATCAACATGATTTTTGGTTGGGAGTTGGTTGTTGTTAAACACCTTCCATGTTTGCTACGTTCTCGATGCATGCTTGGAGGTCGAAGGGGTGTTTGAACAAAGAACCTTCTTTATCAGTTTAGTGAGGGTCAAAACTCATTTTAGCATGCCCAGAGGTACTAAAATGAGTTTGGCCCTCAATGAACCGCAATAGATTGCTCTTCATTCAAATTCAAACACTACCTCCAAGCATGCACCACGAGTGGAAAACCATTATTGATATCATATGCAAAACAACCAATGGGAAATCATAGGCGACCAACTCCTGGCAAAAAGTTCCAGTGAGTTTACTGATATCTCTAATTGTTACATTCCTTTCTCATCATGAACTCTTAAAACCACCCATCACTGGCAAATATATATGGCAAATGTGTCCTGTCAAAGCTAGTGTTCTTCAAGCAATGTCTGCTTTGCAAGTCTTGTTCCTAAAAGACAAGTCTTGAGATTGACTTGGTGTAATCCCTTACACAGATTAGTCTCCCAAACTGGTATATCATCCTGCCTGTCAGCCCATGTCCCTTAATTGTGAATTGGTAAGGCTGATCAAGCTAGCATTGCATCTAATCTCGAGTAAAAATTGCATGTACCAATTACACAAATCTCATACAGGTAGAAGTTTCGTATCTATAGGTCACTACACTAAATTGTCCTATTAGTGTGGGTGGAAAATTAATGTGGAGATATTTAATGCAGGTCACTCTTATTGTCTAGTCTGGGTGGAATTGATGTGGGCCCAAGACCCTGGGTCTTCCCCTAAGTCTTCTGAAGACCTCCAACCAAAAGGACAGAGTTTCATGGCAGCATAGTTCAAGGACAAAGGTAGCATAGAATAAAATAGTCAACCACATCTATTTCCTACAAAAAAAATCAATATGGCCCACACTGAATTAAAACTAGAGATTTGATGTGGGTTAGAAATTAACGTGGCCCACATCAAATATCATTATGGGAATTAATGTGGCTCAAACTATTAGGACAATGTAGTGTAGTTGATGTATAACAACAAGACATACCGTATTCT
Source organism: Polytrichum formosum (assembly GCA_964035585.1). Lineage (NCBI taxonomy): Eukaryota > Viridiplantae > Streptophyta > Polytrichopsida > Polytrichales > Polytrichaceae > Polytrichum > Polytrichum formosum. The sequence goes on along the minus strand of OZ037940.1, from coordinate 26,109,601 downwards.
CTTGTAGACATTTCTTCAACGTGGCAACCTCGTTCTGCATTAACCAGCGAGCAGCCTCGATACTGCCATAATGGACACTTTCTCCATCTAGTGTGGATGCATCTTCACTATTTGATGCTAAATCTGTGATTATGTCATGCACTGTATGCGTTCCTCGGATGCACAATATCACAAGTTTGTGTCGATGGTCCACTGCAATATAATACCCTGGGCGCATAACACTAGATTTGTCCTCAAACTTCACCACCTTGCTCTCCTGAATCATGCTTATTCGAGCCAGCCCAGCTGCATCCTTCTGGTAGGAGCCTCTTGCGAGTTCAACAAAGTAAATTAGATCCCCAACCTGCTATCAAAAAGTCAACAACTTCCATGAGCCACCTCAATATATTGGAAAAGAGAGCCAAAATCAATAAACCTTACTCAAGACAAATTCCTTTGTAAAATGACTACTTTACCATAGGACATTGATCACCATACCAAGGTAGATGGTAACAACCACTGTTGGGCTGGTATCATCTTTTCTTTTATACCATTCACGTATCTATAATGAGAATTTCACAGTTTTTGATACTAGTAAGGTATGGGTATTTGACAGTATTTTTGTTTTCAATACCATTCGGGTCAATATACCATGCCAAGAACCTTCATACCTAAGCAAAATCGCCCTAGTATTATCAATATGGTTTAGATTGATATTGACCTATATAATAACTTGGTAGACGAAGATTCTCTCACATTGACATACCCACCAAATATCAACATTTGACTGGTATTACAATTTTGATACCCATGGGTAGGTTCTTTGATACCATTAATGGTGTTGATTAATGATACCATACATTCATATACCAGACCAACACTGGTAACAACCTAAAGATTTGATGCTTCATATCATTTTGTGATGGAAAGCCTCTAGGCAGAGGATGCTTACTCAACACAACCCTGAGTGAAATGATCTTACTTTACCAGAAGACGTTGATCACAACAATAAGGTAGACGGTATGAGCCTAAACATTAAATGTTTCATATCATTCTGTGATAGGAAACTTCTAGGCAGAGGTTATGTAGAATGAAATGAAACATTAAATATGTCTGCAAGAACCTTGGACTTCCCCTGCCAGCTTCAATGTTCATTTGCCTTGAACATCATAACAATCAACAAGTTACTACTGTTGGATGTCACTTTCATTATGAAAATTTGGATGTCACAGGAACATAGAATGGTTCCAGTCAGTGTTAAAGATCAAGAAAAACACTCAACAGGTAGTAAAGAGGCTCACAATCTGATCTGATGTCACTGGATCACCCCTAAAAGAATCACCTGCCATCTGAGATGCATGCCGAATAGACAGAAAGTAGAGACCAAGTGTAAGGTCTGCAATGCTCCATTTCTGCATCTGCATTCCTGAAGTACTTCTCAAGATACTGGACGCAATGTCCACCAATGAAGCTGTATTTGTGGGCTCACTGTCTTTATCTGAAGATAAGGGGATTGAACAAAACATCAGTATCATATCCGCTAACCATCAACAAACAAGCTGTAGACTAAATCCTCACATGACATTCCTACATTTGAGACTTCCTGAAGTTTGAACAAAAAGGCCTTAATTTAGTGGTATTTGGAGACTGCTCTGGCCTACTATAAGGTAAATCTTAGTTTGGAACATTGCAAGCACAGAATGAAGGAGGAGCAAACCAATAATATACCCATGCAGGGTCGATCTTGTCTATTTATTTATTTATTTATTTATCTATGCCTGCCTGATGTATGTGCGTTGGAATGTCTTTCCCCCTCACATTCTTTAGTGGAGGTAGTCCTAAAGTACAATATATATATCAAGCCAAACAACACACCACACTATTGACTGATGTATAAGAGGTCTCTGTGGATGTTAGCTTCTTGTTAAGATCTTGCAAAGAGCTATAGACTCTTTCATTTGTGTTGGTTGGGTGAAAATCGAGCAAGATACAGATATAACCTTGGAAACTTATTATATAAACAACTAAACAAAATCATTCATGTGGTGGATTGAAACTCATTGCTCCTATATCATAATGCATATAAGGAGTACCTCCAATTCAGGTAAGGATACAGCCTAATAACATTCTTAAGCATGCGTAAGGACGTTCGCTTTCTATTCTAGCTTCAAGAGTAAATCTCTAAGAGTCAAAGTTCTTGAATTACATCCATGAATGCCAAGCATGATCAAGTGGCAAGATCTTCTTAGTTGACACCTCGTTTTTACCTACACTGATATGTGCAATTAGGTTGCCTTCGCAAATAGGTTGCCCTCACAATTTACCCATGCAAATTACCTTGGGTCAAAATCAGATCACAGCAACTTTGTAACTTATAACTTTGTTTATCAATCCGTATGGCAACCACAATAGAAAAAAACCTGTATTTTGTTACTGTAGTAACAAATATCCAAAATAGAGTCGAATGTTGATTAATTAGCATGGGGCAACCTAATTGCACATACAGTCTAGCTATCTTCGGACAAAGCCTTCGCCCTTCTACCAATATTCAATTTATAGACCTCGCCTAGAAGAATCTCAATGATTGTATACTCTCCAAGCTGCTTATCTAGGGAGAACACCCACTACACACTTAAGAATCATTGCAAGCTACAAATCACCACAAGCTCTCTCTTTTTATGAGAAAAACTGCAAACAGAAAGTTCACTGAACTGGAAGAAAAACCAGAGCACAGACCACTCACAAGAGCAAAGCGGCAAACGCGGCATGAACAATGGAGAGAGTGGCATGCATGCCTGCAGGCAGCGCTCGTCTGTAGAGCTTCATTGCTGGCTCCAATAGATCTGTTAGCCAAGCCATCTGCCCTCCTTGTTTATGCTCATCCGACTCCTGGCCATCTACCGCCTTCTTCAAGTCTTCAAGCATTGACACCAGAACAGTCGGCAAAATTAGTATCAAAACCGTTGTTGCAGCCAACTTTGCAGTTTCACAATGCAAAAATGACTGGATGCATCCTCATCCCATTGTGTGGCATGGCTTAACCCTAAAGGTCCGAGAGGCCCATTCTCTCCGACATGTATTAACAGTGACTCAACGTTAAACAGTTGTCCTTGCATTTTGAGATGATAGGGTTGCAATCCTAATCTTTTGTGTCTATATTTTTTTAAGCTGCAAGACCTAAAAGGTTGAATTATGAGTTGCATCAAAAGATTAACGAAACATTAGCCAAACCTTGAGTTAGCTCAGACGATTTTAAATCCTGAAGTATATGTATCAACACTAGACTCAACATGAAACACTGGTCACTGCATTTTGAGATAATCGGTTTGCGATTTTTGTGTCTATACTGCACAGCCACAAGACCTAAAAGGTTGAATTACAAGATGAGTAATTGTCGAACGAGACATTTAACCGTGAAGGGTATGTAAGAACACTGACTCAACATTAAACGCTGGTCAATTGCATTTTGAGATGATAGGGTTGCCATTCTTCAATTGGCTTCTTCAAAACTGTGGGAAAACAAGCACTTATGCGAAATCAAGAATTGAAATTGTTAAAAAAAGGTGCTATTTTTAATGAGCGATGTCTCACCTTGACCTTGAGCCTCCACAGAGTGCACTCTGGCATCTTGCGCCTGGGAGGCAAAGGATTGAACTGCCACAGAATGAAAGCCCCCAGGCCAATTCCGCAATCTCGTGACAATCTCCCACCCTATTCCACCCCCGCCCAAAATGCAATTCCAAAACACTTAAAAGCAAGCTCATCCTCAGAAAATCTCACCAGCCCATAGAGAATTCCACCAAAATGGAGCTGAAGTTTTTGATGCACTACAAGAAAGTTGCTGATGCAAATGGGTTGAGAATCCTTACTCCCACCCAAATCGCAATTTCAAAAAACTCGATGCAAGCTTGACCTCATAAAGTTTCACCAAACCATAGAGAATTCCACCACAACGGAGCTGAAGTTTCTGATGCACCATAAAGTTTGTTGCTGACAATGCAAATGGGTTAAGGATCCTTACTTAAAATTGATGGGAGCCGCTGTGCACAGACCATCCTTCCTGGATTTTCTTCCTTCACTCGTTCAATCCTCGCAAGCCCAAGATTTCCTCCATCTCCCTCCTGCCAAAAATGGCGCCGATCAAACAACCCACTCCTAAACCCAAGCCCCAGAACCCAAAACCCTGAAGCTCCCCAAATCTGGAGCGCTTTGGGTAAGGGATGATGCAATCACGGCGCAAAAACATCACTCCACTTCATAAAATTGCATGAGGGAATGATTCTACTTACTAACATTTACCCAAAACTCAAAAACGTTTGCAAGACTCGTCAAGTTCGTGAAGATTGATAGCTTTGGGCTTGAAAGCTTGAAAGGACAAGTGGCGTCTCCTCGTCAGCACATACATTGTACAATCTCTCTCCTCTGTCTAGAGGATTCACTTTCTCTCTAGACAGCGGATTCTCTTCCTCGTCAGCCCTAGAAGGAACGGAATCCATGATTCCGGTCGCAATGTGGATTCGGATGTGGACGTTTCTTTTCCATGAAGGGATGTGCATGGGATTCTACGAGGTCCCAACCAATGTATCAATGACACGTGGCAATATCATGGGAAGGTTTTGTGATTTGTGTCGAATCGAAGTGTTTGTAATTTGAGTAGGTTACCAAATTTAGGATGAGTTTTGTTGAGTATCGGGAACATAAAGATAATGTCACCTTGGTACCACCTTCTCCTAGGTCACTACACTAAATAGGATATTTAGTGTTTGATACACTAAATACGAACGCATGCACTAAATATCAATAACCCTGTGAAAGTAAGTAACATTAAATGCAAACTCAAACACTAAATATCAACTATGATAATATGTGGAAGTTACATGTTTGAATTTAGTGTTAGTAAGGATATGAAAAAATATATATAATAAGGGAGGTGGCAGTAGGGAAGGTAGTGGCACATTTATGTCTAACACTAATTGTCAAGAAATTGAAAATTAGTGTTGAGCAGGGTAGGGTGGTAACAACACTAAATATAATCAAACACTAAATATCCTATGTAGTGTAGTGTGATTATAAGGTGTTCATACTATAGGTGGACCTTTAACATTATGCTTTATAAAACCCATGTCACAAGGTGGAAGGGATGGAAAGTCTATCTTGAATTGTCGTTCATGGAGATAAGAAGTTGTGTTGTAGATTCTTGATCATGAAAGCAAAAGAAACAAAGAAAAACAAATAAACACCAACTTAGAGATGTGCACTTGACATCTTTGCATTTTAGAAATAAATAAATAAAATAAAATAAAAATTGCACAAAACATCATGAATTTATGGGTGGTTGCCATTATCAATTTTCAAGGGTAAAACCGGTTTGCTTGTGAAAAAGAATTGGAGTATATGGATGAGATGCTCTCCACGTGGATATAAGAGCATGTGAAAACTATTGAAAGTCCTCTCCACTTGGATAAGCGACTAGTTTAGAAATAGAGTCTAAGAAACATTTTGTTTTGTTTCACTTTGAGGCAAACCTCTTAGAGCGCACCCACCACTCCCCCCAAGTTGTCTTGCTAAGCATTGGATTTGGAGGCCTTTAATGTATGACAACATGCTTGTCCCTCATTTCATATGCAAAATGTTTTTTGCCCTTTGGTTATCATAAAGAAGGCCTCTCTTTGAGGGCTTTGAGGGGCCAATTTCAAATCTCCAAAGAGAGGTCATGTACAACATAATCGGTGGACATGGGGCAATTTTTATCATAAACGGAGGGACAAGCTTACCATCGAAACTGGTAAAAAAACCTCAAAAGTTGATGGTAGCAAGAAAATTTGGAGGGACTAAGGGCAAGCCCACTCACCTTGCATCTACATCCACATTTGCACTTTTACATCCACAATGCAGATGCAAATGTAGGGAAGTGCCCCACTCATACTTGCACATGGCATGTATGGATCATAAATTATGCAAACCCAACAAACCTTGAAATTCAGGGGAACATATAATGAATAAGACGAACTGCTTTACTGTTTTTGTACACACACTTTAATCTGCCTTACCAAGTTTATCTTTGCCTTTCCCAGGTTTAACTTTGCCCTTATCAAGTTTATCGAGCCCAATTTGGGTAACCACAAAACATTCAATCGAAACAAGTTAGTATGCAATTAATACAAAAGCATGTATTTGCATCAACACTTTGGTGTTTCAGTGGCTAGAGCTTCGTCTGCCTTCCTTCCGGCGTGTGCGTGTGCGTGTGCGTGTGCGTGTGCGTGTGCGTGTGCGTGTGCGTGTGCGTGTGTTTTTCTTTTTTCCAACTTGAGAAATCTCTTGATTATCAAGTATGTGGACATGCCTTTTATAGATGCTAATGCTCTGGAGGAAAATAGTAATCAAAATGAACACTTTGATCCATGTCAATGACTTGGGGAGAATTGACAGCTAATTACAGATGAACCGGTTGAGTTTGAGAAATAATTGGTTGAAGTTCAAAATTTCAGGAAAATTGCTCATCGTTTAAGAAGAATCTATGGAATATGCCTCAAATTAATAAAGAAAAATTGGAAGATTTCAACATGTGACCGGTTGGGCTTGGAAACACTAGGATCTTGACCAATTATGCCCAAAAATCTCCTCGGACACTGATCCATGTCTATATATATATATATATGGCAAATGCAATGAGTCTAGTCATATGTAAATTTTCAAGTAGAAATTCAAGAGTTAGTATTGAAGGCAATGGACTAATTGGTCCTTTTGTCTCTAAAAACCCAATGAAAAAAACAATAGGAATACGTTTCCCCCTGCAAGCTTATAAGCTGCAAGATTTACATCGAGTTTTATCTGGTTGCTAGCTCAACTGTATGTAGTGGTAGGGTAAGTTTCTCTTACCGGGATGCAAGATGTGGTAGGATTACTAGAATCTACATTTGCATCCCAAATGGAGGCCACTTTTCGTTACCAGATGCAGATGCAGATGCACGAATTACTGGCCTTGCTCTAAGCACTTAAGCTTGATGAGCCCACTCTTACAAAATTCTAGATTCTTGTGGGCCACCAACAAAAAATATTGGATTCTTATAATTGTACTAACTTATTAGGATGGACACTCGGAGGCAAATTATCATCAACAATACAAAACTTGCTCTCCCTAACATTTGAGTGCCTATAGTGCACCATTTATGGCATTTAGTGTCAAGTACGCCAATTTCGAAGGGTATAAACTAGATGCCTAGAGGTTTCTCAGTGTCAAGTCTACTAATTGCCAATATGATATTATTTGTCAATATAAATAATTCCTTTAAGTGAAACATTATTTACGTTATAACATTTAGTGTAGCCCATTGAGATACTCAATATGATAGATTTATGTTTTAATATACAAGGGGGAGATATTATTGAGCATACTAATGGCAAGTATCATGTGTTTTTTGCTTTTTTAGTATGCAAGAGGAAGATATTCTTGAGCATACTAATGCCAAGTGTCATATGTGCACACTTTTAGTCAACTTATAGGCCGTTGTGTAACATAGGCATACACCTCATTACAACACTGAACATACTCATGCCAAGATATTAGTAAGTGCACGTGAACGCTAAGTGTCATGAGGTGACACTAATGGTGAAGTTGTTGATCATTAGTGTAACCTAACATACGCCTCGACATAGAATAGGGTAAGTAACACTAGTGTATTACATATGTGACACTAAATACCATAAACAGTGTGACTCCCCCATATTGAAAACCTGGCGTTCTCCAACGCAACTAACGAGTTATTCTTACCCGAACACTCGACGGGGAGAAGAAACATTAGAAATCTGCGGTGCATTCTCATCGGTGCCTCAAATTCAATCCTCACACATCGCAAACTCTTTCAAATCTCCGCAACAGTCTCTCCGACTCACCCGCCACTTCACACAGGGTATGACAAAATCTTCATGTAGCACATAACGACCCCTTCAGCTTCTTGTTCCTTCACAAATCAATCTTTCTCGTACTAAATCCATTCAACACACATCGTGTGAGCAACTTCCGTCCTCCTAATGATTTCCTCGGAGCGTCTTGGGTCCTTCCAGAGTCCATGTCCAGGTCGGGTTTTTAGGGGGACCGACTGGGATTTGATTTGAAGTGGGAGATTGATTGTTTTATTTATTTTGCAGGTGTTTATGAATCGAGTATGGATGTAAGCTGAGTTCGTCGTCATTGAGGTCGAGATTTTGGCAAAAAACAAAGGCCAGTGGGGATGGTGACGGTGGGGACAGCTTGGTGGGGCGCCAGGCGTGCTCTGCCCTCCGTCGCATGGCCGCCCGCCGTCCGTTTCACTCAATTGTGGCCCTCCCGTTGTGGGAAAAATTTGGGCTGCCGAGTGCAATCCTGTGCGGATGTCCACGCTATGCAGTTGGTGGAGAAGGAGTACGCTGAGCTCGAGCTCAAAACTATTCAGCACCAGGTACGTACGTATACTCATTCTTCGTCTCTCCTGGGAGAAATGTTTATCCTCAGTTTCCACTACATCGTGGAATTTCTATTGCCAATTTCCATAATGCTGTTGAATTTAGCCACCCCATATATTAACCCTCGGCAAGAAGTTCATCCCTTTTGCACACCCTAGAGTTTCAGGATCATTTCCTTAGGTCACATTTTCTGACTAAGTGCTGTCATGAGTCCCCCATCACTCTGAGACATCAACATTTTTTCTTTTGAGGATATGAAGAGGTTCATGCATTCTTTGTCTCTCCTGGGAGAATTGGTCATCCCCAATTTCCACTACATCCTCAAATTTCTATTGCCAATTCTGATAATGCTGTTGACATCAGCCACCCACTATATCAACCCTCGGCAATAGTTTCATCCTTTTTGCACACCCTAGGGTTTAAGGATTATTTTCTTAGGTCGCATTTTCTGACTAAGTACTGTACAAAACTGTTCAGTACCAGGTAAGTACATAGATTCATTCTTTGTCTCTCCCGGGAGAATCGGTCATCCCCAATTTTGATTAAGCTTCTGCTCGAATTTCTTTTGCCAATTCTTACAATGCTATTGAATTCAGCTACACCTATATTAACCCCCAGCAATCAGTTTATCCTTTTTGAATAACCTAGGGTTTAAGGATCATTTTCTTAAGTCACATTTTCTGACTAAGTGCTGTACAAAATTATTCAGCACCAGGTACATACATTCTTTGTCTCTCCTGGGAAATTGGTCATCCTCAGTTTCCACTACATCCTCAAATTTCTGTCGCCAATTCTTACGATGCTATATCAATCAGGCACCAGACCGTATATTAATTCCTGGCAATGGGTTCATCCTTTTTGCAAATTCTAGGTTTAGAGATCATTTTCCTAGGTCACATTTTCTGACTAAGTGCTGTACAAAACTATTCAGCACCTGGTACTACATTGTGCAAAATTGTGCAAAATAGTACAAGGCTTAACCTCTTCTCGGAGAATCGGTTTGTCCCCAATTTCCACTACTTCCTCTAAATTTTTGCAACGCTATTGTAATCAGCCACGTATATTAACCCTTGGCAAGAATTTCATCTGTTTTGCACACCCTAGAATTAAGAATCATTTTCTTAGGTTGCATATTCTGACTAAGTGCTGTTATCCCTCATCACTACAAAACTAGCCAGGACCAGGTACATACATTCAGGCTTTGTCTCTCCTGGGAAAATTGGTCAATCCCAATATTGGTTATCCTCAAATAGCTTTTGCCAATTTTCACAATGCTAATGAATTTATCCACCCTGTGTAGCAACCGTTGAAAGCATTTTATCCCTTTTGCACACCCTAGTTTTGAAGGGACTTCTCTGCTATATCTTTGATTCATATGTTAGTGTAACTTACTTGCCAAGCAAGTATTTGGTGTCCAAGTTTCTTTAATCAAACATTGATTCTTTTCTTAGGTCATCACCCATCACTATGAGACTTCAACTTCATTGCTTTGGAGTATGCATAGAGGTTCATACGTCTTTCTCTCTTCCTCCTACTATGTCCTTGAATTCTGCACGCCAATTCTCACAATGCTATTGAATTCAGCCACCCCCTATATAAACCCTCGGCTATAAGTTCATCCCTTGGTTATATCCTAGGTTTGAAGGGACTTCTCTGCTGTATCTGTGATTCATAAGTGAGTATCACTAACTTGCCAGCCAAGCGTTGGGTGCCCAAGTTTCTTCCTCAAACACTAATCATTTTTTTAGGTCATCATCCATCACTCTGAGACATCAACATTTACTTTGGAGAATGTGTACAGGCTCTATTTTTCTGCACTACATGTGATTCTTTCATGGATTTTAAATTTTTTGGTGTGAGATATAAGCACCTGCCTGATACACAACACCATTTTAGACTTTGAAAACAAATAGGTACAAAGAATTGTGCTAGTATGCAACTTATCCTCTTATCTATTTATGTAGCTGCATCCATACGGACACTAGACAAGTAATGTTCCAAGCAAACCATGGGGATAATGTCCAAGCATTATACCGTTAGATATAAGTAATTTGAGATTATTGTCCATCAATATACGTACACTCATTCTTGGCAGCTTCTCACAGTCTACTTATGTAATCTGCTCTGTTAGAAGAATGTTGTAAATGGTGCATTTGCAGCTGACAAGTTGGTCAGGCTCAGTGTAGCCTACGGAATTTTTTCCCATAGCAATAGCTTTAGTTCAGGGACTTGAATGCAGCCATTCATTATAATACGGTTCTATGTGGACATGGCTATAAATTTAGTGTGGTCAGGATTTTGTCTGCATAGGTGTAGCGTTCAATTTCTGATGCCAGTATCACTTTTTTGCAGGTAGGAGGAGTGCGAGTGAGGCAGCATGTTAATCCATTCAAAGCTTCTCTTATGGTCAGCCCTCATTCCAGTCTAAAAATGATCAACTTGTGCCAAATTCAATCACTTGAGAAATCACTGAAGCAGTCTGCTAATGTAAATGATACAAAGTGTACTTAACAAATTACAGAAGCAGATCACACCAGATCTATGTTGCGAGCATCAGAAACAGGATTTTGAGGTGTTGTCAAAGATGATACCCATTGGTCACGATATTCACAATCTGACAAAGCTCCAATGTTTTCCAGGCTTTTGATTCTAGAAGGTTTGCCATCAGTTTAGAATCATATCTTCAGAGATGACATCCTAAGATGCCTTGCAGCTTTTACACTCATCTCTTGCTTGAATACAAAACTTGAGAGCTTGTAGGCATATATGCTAATGCAAATCTGTTGCTCACATCAAATTCTAAATATACTATTATATGGCACGTTGGATTTGGTTCTATGTTGTTACAGGTTCCTGCCGTTCCTCCAGCCTGGGAGACAGAATTTGAAGACCCAACTTTGCCTCTGCATGTGGATATTGGTTGTGGTGTGTTTTTACATACTCTCTGAAATTTGTAGGAAGATAAATTAACCCATTACTTTAGTCACTGAATATACTTAAAAGGAAAATGAACATATTTCATATTTCCATTGTACGATCAGAATCCATGTTCAAGGAAGACACTGTCATCTACAAAAACTTGTGTGTTGAATCTCACATTATGCATACAATTGCAGGAGTTGTGCTTTACCTACATCACAATTAAGATGTAGTTTGTCTTAATGGCATTAGTTTGAGTGCTTCTTTACACATGGTGACCATAACACACATCATATAACGTGGAGCGTTCTATACTCTATCAATTCCCTGTAGCTGACATGCTAGCAGGAAGTGGCAGACTTTTAATGGTGCTGGCTAAGAGAAGCTTGGGCTCTTGTAACTTCTTGGGCATAGATATTCGTGACAAGGTACTGGTTATGCAATTCTTTGATCAGGCATGTTCTATAAAAGAAATGTAACAAGGAAAGTCTTAACACTGTATTTGTGATGTAAGGAGCTGCCACTAAGATGTTCTGAACTGGTTTTTCATAGCTTTGAAACCTCCATTACAACCACATTCAAGTTGGACCTTGTGTAGAATTTTTCCAGAATGGACTGATGTGTCCCTTTAAATTGTATAGAAAGAGCTTTTCTCTTCTTCTCTTTTCTTTTCATTTCTCCTTTTCTTGGGTGGGGGGCAAATATGATTCTTCATAGTTGTAGGCTATTGTTGACAGTACAAACTATCTTTTGTATCTTGCAGTTGTTAGAGCGTTCAACAATCTGGGCTGAGGAGCTCAACCTCACTAACATGTAACTCATCTCTTATAGAACTTTTATCACCAAGTTCATTTTGCTGATGTATCTATTTTGTTAGTTTAAACTGCAAATTGGCCATTTTCCAAATCACAGAGCAGAATCATTTTGTTACATACTGTCAAAATACTGGGATAGACAAATTGTGGGTTACACTTCAAATGCAATCTACCCAATTCTGATGCAAGTGTTCTTCACCATGTACACTACTTAACTTGTAGTATTGTGTTGTATGATGAAATGTGTTAAGACATTTCATGGTTGCCAACGCAACAATCGCACTGGATGCCATATTGTCAAAGTATCCTGGCCCCCTGAGGCTTGTATCAATACTTGTAAGCTCTCATATTGTGCTTGCGTCTGATTCTGCATAAATATCACCTTAGGTTTAATATCTGATCCTATACCTATTATCGTCATTGATTATGTACTATTTTATTTCAGCAGCTTTTTAACCTGGGCAGTACTACTAGGTTGATGCACACAAAATAACAATTTGTATCTGTTGAGTTTGTTTTAACAAGTTCTATATGATGAGTCTTGAAATTTCTTGTGTTCTTTCTCATGCAGTGCCCAGATCCACATTTCAAGCAGCGGCATCGCAAGAGGCGGATAGTACAGAAGGCATTAGTGGATGCACTTATTAAGTACCTTCCTAGTGGTGGTCAGGTAAACTTTGCACAAAGTACATATCTGCTTGTAACTTATTGACTCTCTGTAACAGTTTCTAGTTTGAAGTTCTCTGTAAGGATTGAACCACCCTTCCATGAACTATAGGAGAGGTTTAGTTGAGAATCAATACCAAGAAGGCAGAAAACATCTCCCTTGGTTTGCTCCTCACCTCTCCTCTGTGCTTCCCCCATATCTTCTCTCAAGAGTGGGAGTTGACTTAGTTCACATTAAGTTAGAGTTATCCACAAAGTCCCTCAAAGAAAACCAAAATCCTAGTTTTGTCCTTGGAGGGAATTTCCTATTGGTTACCTCAATGCTTTAAGTCTTGGGAAGTCCAACTTCAAACTGCGTGATCCACATTCATGAAAGTTATTCTGCAACCACATCAAACAGATCAAGGCTTTATTCAAAATGCATGTGTGTGGATGATGCCACTTTAAATTAAGTTTAAAGGGTCACTTTATCTGATTTAGAGTTTAGAGTTCAGGCCCAAGAAACTTGGGGTCCAAAAACCCCCTTAAGGGACCTTACTTTTGGACTCAAGATTGGACCCAAGCTTGAAGTTTGATTTCTCAAATTTGGATGGGGTAGTTTCTTGAGTTGGGACTGACAATATTTGGTGGGAAAGTGGTGCCACATTAGCGCCACTTCATTATCTCATACTTTGGACTTGGGTCCTAGTGAATACTCCTTGGGTCCAAAATTTTACTCAACCCATAGGATTGCTTGATTTTGGAGTTTCTTTGGTCTTGGTCCCTAATGTTAATCCACCCTTAATCTTTTGGTTGTTTTAAGCAGGTATTTCTTCAGTCAGATATAGAGGAGGTGGCAAGGGACATGAGAGACCAATTTGATGAACACACTGCCTTCACTCGTCTTCATAAACTCGACTTAACGCATTGTGATTCCGAGGGTTGGTTGCTGCAAAGTCCCCTTGGCGTGTCAACAGAAAGGGAGATCCATGCTGTTGCTAATGGTGGAAGTATTTATAGGTCGCTGTTTGAACGTATTTAGATAAAAGGTACAATTGTTGCAGAATTCTTCAGAGATGTAAAGATTTTCATTGGCAATGAGAGCTCTGCAGCATGTAGGTCCCTCAAGATTTGAGAATTAGTTCAGAAATTAGAAAATTTTCAATGATTGAGATGGGAAACACAGCTATAGAAAATTTCCGATACAATACAGACTTAAATGAACACTTTGATGCAACTTGAACGATTCTTCACATTCTGTACTTTATGCACATGTGAGGTCCCATCTCCAATTTAATAACAATGAAGAGTAAGGGAAAGAATGAGTGTTTAATTGGACAGTAACCTTAAAATGCATGCTTCTAAAGAAAATCATCCAAGGAAATATACAAGCAACTTCAAAAGATATCCATTGTACAAACTACACAGTTGTCCACACTACAAACTCATATATTGTCACTACACTTCCCAAGCTCATCACTACGTGTCCTTGGCTTGGTTGAGATCTCATCTTAGAATAGATGAGCTCTCAACCTCACTTGCGAAGGTCATTCCTATGAGGATATTGAAGTGAGGATAAATGTTGGGTGCCATATTTTAACACCATATGCTTGACTTACATACTTGTATAGATGTGCAATGAATACCAGATGAGTTTGGATTCTTCTCAGCTACCTAGCTTGTTAGCATGTTTTAGGAACTTTAGATGCCCATCATCTCCGCATGACTCCTTTTGCATCATTACGTTTGTTACCATAGAGGATGACATGTTGATGCACCTGTGACAAATACACCACTTTCACCTTGGTGCACACACCCCTGGCTGCACTTTTAGCATACTTGTATAGCCTTCTCACGGGCGACCACGCGTGAAATGTTGCGGCACCTTAGTATTAGTAGCCTTACAAATCGAACCGACATGTGGCGTCCTAATGTAGTTGTCGAGGTTGTAGTTGCTAATTCGTAGGCAATGTATGAATGATGGAGTGTTCATACTTTTCACACATCGTATCTAAGAATCCACTTAATCTAGGTTTAGTTATAAACGTCAACTACAAGTAATCGTCGTTGTTACCACTTTCAGGATCATAGTTCCTTGTCCCCCATAGTTATTCTCATGACAATGTCTGTTTTAAGACCATCTATAAACCTAGGATATACCTATGGTGCGCCAAGAGATAGAGATATCTCTCGTGTTAGGTGCCTAGTTCCAATGCTACGCCTAAGGCTTTGCGTTGCCGATTGTGTGCAATGTCTCAACCTAGTGGCAATGTCTCTTAATTGTCTCTCTCACCTTATGTAATGAACAACAACTCAAGCCTATTCCTTTTGTGTCGGAGATTAATACTAAACAAGAAAATCATTCTTTGTTCTACTTACAATGCTAAGCCAAAACTTCTTCATTCGATGACTTCAATTTCTTGCAACAAAACCAGATTGTTTGTGTGACAAAGTCACGCACTCCGCCGAAAAAGCCTAACTGCCCTAGCTTTTGAGCTCCCCTGTAGCCCTCTTCATTGTATTATACACCTTTTATCGCCACAAAGTCAAGCTAAACAATATAAGAATGCTCTCTTAATACGATTGTCTCTAAGGTTGGAGGTCAACTCAATGAGCATTTCATCAAGGTTTTCAACCCAAAGGTTGTTAGTCCCTACCGAGTCCTTACAATTAAACGAAATTTCTTTAGAAAGGCAAGAGCTAATGCCTCACTTTTCCATTCTCCTACATATTGTAATCTAGTTTGAAAATTTGTCAACATTTTACAAAATTTTGAAACTATCAAAATTGAAACTCATAGTGTAACTGACACCCTCTAAATATAACTAAGCTTTCAAGCACTTAGAAAATACGAGCTCTCAAAACCTTGCTCGCGAAGGTCATTCACATGAGGTTCTCGCATTGAGACTACCTATTGGGTGCTCATATCCTAACCCCATCCCAACCCTCAAGTTAGAGAGGCTAAATCCCTCCTCGCAATCTCTAAGTAACCTTGGTAGTTTGTAGTTTGAAGAATGTACTGCGTCTTGTCTATGGGAGGATGAAATGGTTGTGGAAGCTAAGGGCCACTTCACACACGAGCCAAGAGCCGTGACCATGAGATTGTGAGAGCCCAAAAGAAAGTGTCCATGGGCTGTCCCAACACACCTCCAAAATCATGTAGTGTGGTCACGGACCCTCAAGTGTAGTGTGAAGCCATATGTGACCGGGCCCTCAACCAATGCTATTTCAATGAATTTCTATTCATGTGGGTCCTCACACATGATAAAATAGAATAAACCAACGGTTGTGAGCGTACGGAGTGCCATGGTCTCCCGGTTTTGTGTTAGGCCTACCTCCAAGAGGTGGTTTTTGAAAAGAGTCCAAGTGACCGTGAAACATGATCCATTCGATGCCATGTAGGAATCCATGTAGACTTTACGTCCATCTTTCATTCACATACTCCGTTGGTCCCTCAAGCGTAGTGTGAAGTGAACTTGGACCGGCTCCGCCTTTTCCACCAATGAGAGTGCTTGAAGCGTAATGGTCACGGGCTCTCAGTCTTGTGTGTGAAGTGGCACTAATTCTCCTACACGGGATTAATTGCGGAACAATGACACACAAGAAGCTGAACTTGAAATGGAAAAACACTTGACTCCTAGTATGATGAAATATGTTCTTTACCACATGCCTTACTCTATTAAATACGTACACTTTTGAAATAGAAATAGATGATACCATCTTATCACATCGTTCATCCACCAAATGTGAATCATGTTTATTTTATATTTCATATTGAAATGGAACCTCAAAGGTGGTACCTCTAAAGCATAAAGTGTTAGAAGGAGTTGTTGCCCACCCACCAATAATGTTCACGTGTCACTTTAAGAAATGTTGACATGTTGGCAGTCTTGAAAAAAATTGGTAGGGCAGTGGAGGTTGACAATTCAAAGCAAAAGACACTTGAAATTCTATGGAACTATGAATGGGCCACGGTGATGTTACGTTTGTGGGTTTTGATGTAACTAATATGCATATTAATAGTTTATTACATGTGACTCTACTATATTATCTTTAATTCCAATAAATGACCCTTTAACAATACCTTCAAAATAGCTAAAGAGGAATTTTTTTTAGTTGTGCTCTATATCATTGGAAAAACAATTAAAATTAGTGTAAGTATACCAAGTCTAAAAAAAGAAAATTCACCTCCCCTTCCATCTTTTCTTCCTTCATATCAACCTTCCTTCTCATTCTTTTATGTTCTCTTTTTTATCCTACCTGATGCATTCTTTGGGTCTTCCATTTTTTACCTGTATATAATGTTCAAGTAAGCTTTGATAGAATTGAAGAATACGTTAATTTGTTTTAAGAAAAATGTAGAGACATAACATTATTCAGATCCATAGCAGTGTCCTCTCGGGGCGATCACACCCCCTTACGTTTCATAACCACGTGCAATAAAAGTTTGCTACCCTATATTATATGCCATAGATAATTTTAAAATTATGAATTTTTCTCTACATATACATAACCATTGATAATATTATTTTTTTGAGATTTTTATTCATCTTCATTTTTGCAGTAATTGTTTTAGTTCAATTCTGCATCATTCTAGTTAGAAACAATATGTTTTATAAAAAAATAAATCATCAAATTTGGTTGCCATCTTTTACTATGTAATAGATACTGTGTATATCTACTCATGAAAAAAATTTGATAAAATTTTAACCCATTTTGGTGATGCTTTATGTAAAAAATAGATTTTTTAATTTTTTTTAAAATATCGCACGTGGTGTTCAACTTGACAATGGAGTGCACCCCCCGGAAGTGTCCTATGGGATTGATAGTATTCCATGAAATATTCCCAAATATTTCCCACATTCAATCTAAATGTGGAATGTTATGGATGCCAAAATCAATGATATAAACAAAGGTAACAAAATATATATAAATAAGTGATTGTTGGATAACATTAAAAAAACAATCTTAATGACATTGATTGTATAAATCATCATTGAATTTTTTTTGAATTGTCATGATTGTCCATGAATTGCACACATGACCTTATTCTCTCATTCTTATTCCCTATAGTCCTAGGCCCTTGCTTTTGTTGGTTGTTATTGGAATCAATAGGAGATAAGATTGCACAAACATAGACACCTATACAAAAGTATATGAACAATGCTTGGAGTGAGATGATTTCAGGCTCTCCTTGCTTTGCCTTTATTGCTTTTCTTCTCTTCATTGGTTTATACAAACAATATAGGATAACTCTTATCCCTCTTCGGACTAGCATGGTAGCCTTATTATTTCTCATGCCTCTTCCATTATATTTCTATTGACTAAGAGCAATCTAATGCTCTACCCTCTCGGGGAGATCACTCCATTGTAAAGTTGAACAACCACGTGCGATCATTTTACATGTAAAAAATGTAAAAAATGTAAAAAACATCACCAAAATGGGTCACAATTTTATCAATTTTTTTTTCATGAGTAGATATAAATGGTACCTGTTACATAGTAAAAAATGGTGACTAAATTTGATGATTTGTTTTTTTAATAAAACATACCGTTTCTAACTAGAATGACGCAGAATTGAACTAAAAAATTTGCTACAAAAATGAAGATGACTAAAAATTTCAAAAAAATATACAAAAGATACCATCAATGGTTGTGTATATGTAGAAAAAATATCATAAAATTTGAAATTATTTATGGCATGTAATATAGGGGTAGCAAACTTTGTTCGCACGTGGTGTTCAACTTGACAATGGAGTGATCTCCCCGAGTCTACCCTCTACACTCCCACTTTGCGAGTAGTCAAAGGCTTCTAAACCCATTGCCTTTGTTAATGTTTGATGCCTATCATTTGCAAGTGGTTTGGTTAGCACGTTCGCTATCATATCCTTCGTTGGACAATACTTCAAACATATCTCTTGGTTTTCTAGTTTTTCTCTAATAAAGTGATGTTGTACATCGATATGTTTGGTGCGAAAATGGTGTGTGGGATTTTTTGCAAGTGCTATACATCCTTGATTGTCACACATGATGGATGTTGGTCCTTCTTGCACATATTCCACATCTGCCAAAAGTTGCCTAAGCCAAACTGCTTCCTTCGTACAATGGCTAGTAGCCATGTACTCTGCCTCTGTCGTAGACAATGCAATGGTTGGTTGTTTCTTGCATTTCCACGAAATGACTCCAACGCCAATAAAAAATACGTACCCCATGGTGGATCGCCGGTCATTTGCATTTCCCGCCCAATCCGCATTACAAAAATCTCTAAGGACAATATCCTTGCTTCCGAGGCATAATTTGAAGTCCAAAGTGCCTTTCAAATACCTCATGATGCATTTCATGGCCACCCAATGCGGTGGACTGGCCTGCGACATGAATTGGCTGATTGTACTCACCGTAAATGCAATATCGGCCATGGTGGCCACCATTGCATACATGAGAGATCCTACTCCGGCCTTGTATGGAACACCTTCCATTTCCCTTTACACATTCACAAATTCCTCGTCCGAAAGTTTTAACAATTTTGAATTCACATCGAACGGAATTCCGACCGGTTTGTATTTTTCCATGTGAAAACGTTTGAAGACCTCTTTGATGTAGTTCCTTTGATTCATGGTAATAGTACGGGCTTCTCTATTCCTCTCAAATTTCACTCCAAGACAATAATGCAATTCTCTGAAATCGCTCATCTCAAATTTCTTCTCGAGATCCAATTTGAGTCACTTCAATTGGATTACATTGCTTGCCAATATGATCAAATCATCTACGTAGAGGATTGCCACCAACAAATACTCACCCGTTTGTTTGATGTATGTCAGCCATAAACCCCCACCCTTTTGCGTCTGTGGTCCAGGTGGAGGTCCATGGCTCACATATCATTGCAGACCTCTTTGCTTTAGGGACCCCTTGTTTGCAATCCAATAAAACTAAATGTTTAATGCACTCTTTTTATTAATCTCCACAGGGCATTAGTATTAAGAAATACTTGTGCACCTATGTCAATCATTACATCACAACACACTAATACACTCTTCTTCTTCTTTTAATTTCTTAAATAATCCATGTGGAATCCAACAACTCGATCTAGTTCTTAGCACCCTCAGGTACCATGTATCCCATTGAAACTTTGTTGTATTCCACCTACCTTACTATCTAATAATTCTCCTTTCTACTTTGCTACATTACTAAGAGCCATGTTCCTTAAATTAAACCATGTGTCTAGCCTTCAAGGCCCTGTACTCGAAGTGGGAGATCTCTGAACTTTGAAGTTGAGCACCAGAATGCCGAGGCAGCTCCCCCAGAGCCCACATTCCTACTCTTGCTTCTGATTCCGAATCCCAGCGCACAGAGTGCCGAGGCAGCTCCCTCCGAGCTCGCCACTACACATTTCCTCTTAAATTGAATCCAGGCACACAAAGTGCCGAGGCTCTCGCCTCTGAGACCAGATTCCTACCCTTGCCTCTGATTCCTCATCCCAGTGCACAGAGTGCCGAGGCAGCTCCCTCCGAGCTCGCTACTCACACATAATCTCTGAAATTGAATCCAAGCACACAGAGTGTCGAGGCTCTCGCCTCTGAGACCAGATTCCTACCCTTGCCTCTCTGATTCCTCATCCCAGTGCACAGAGTGCCGAGGCAGCTCCCTCCGAGCTCGATACTCACACATTTTCTTTGAAATTGAATCTAGGCACATAGAGTGCCTGAGACCATATTCCTACCCTTGCTTCTGATTCCTCATCCCAGTGCACAGAGTGCCGAGGCAGCTCCCTCCGAGCTCGCTACTCACACATTTTCTCTGAAATTGAATCCAGGCACACAGAGTGCTGAGGCTCTCGCCTCTGAGACCAGATTCCTACCCTTGCCTCTGATTCCTCATCCCAGTGCACAGAGTGCCGAGGCAGCTCCCTCCGAGCTCGCTACTCACACATTTTCTCTAAAATTGAATCCAGGCACACAAAGTGTTGAGGCTCTCGCCTCTGAGACCAGATTCCTACCTTTGCCTCTGATTCCTCAAAATTCCAGGGCCTTGCCCACACTTGTGGCTGCAGCCGCTCTCCCCTTCGCCGAGGGCTCTCTCCCACTTGCCCCTGGAGTCTCCTCGAACCTGAACCAGCCTCCCCCTTCCCAGATCCAGGAGATCTGAACGCTATCCACTTGAAAAAGCCTAGCTGTCGTACAATTTTTTTGGTTTTGGTAGCTTAAATGAAGTTTAAGTGTAAATAGCCACTTCTTTGAACTAGAAAAGATGAAAGTACTTAGTGTGAAAGGGCTATTGTCTTGTGATAGGAGAAATTAGGCCATGTGAAGGCTATGGCCTGGTTTGAAGAGACAACAACCGACATAACTACCTTTTGGAGGTTGAGGAAGAGGAGGCCATTCATTGTGTGTGTGTCTTGTAGGCGAGAGGCCGAGAGCTTGAGAGTTTTTTGTTGAACCTTCTGATTCTTATGCGAATTTTTGTGTGAATTTACCTTTGAATATTAAAGCTTTATTATAGCACATGTGTGGGATGCACATATGCTAAAGTCTATTGTCTGATTGTTGTTGTGTTATAATTAAGTTGCTTCCGGGGGGATTGTACCGGAGAGAGAGAAAGATTTGTTATCTGTCGAGCAACAGTTCAATTGAAAGTAAAGTCATAATTTGCCCAGGAGAGATTCCTGTATTTTCATTGCATGTGTAATTTGTAAGCAGTTAATCCTTGTTGATTGCTTGACGTACCGAATGTCTGTACACTTTTGAAGTCAAACTCCACCTCGGACAATCGCAGTATTATAATGCAGTAAGGGCTTGAATTACAGTGTAAGTCGATTGTCTGTGATTGTGCATGGACTAAGTAGAGTCAGGGTAATTATCTTAGCAGGGGGCCTAATATTTTCCGATTACAGATTACCCCTGAGTAAGTCAATTACCTTAATTAAGTCTCGGGCGTGGTTGCTCGAAATTGAAACTGTCCGATTGAGGCTATGGCCTGATTAAAATGGAAGTAGATCTCACTCTCAGCAGTCGGTGATTTGATTATTGGAAAAGAGAAATTTTGGTAACTACAGAATAATCATTTGAATTTCACTTAGACGAGTGATGTCGAGAAAAGGGTATGTAAGATTTCCATGCAGCGTGGGCGAAGAACCCGGTAGGATTGAATGCAGTCGTTGTACCTGTTGACATTCCCTGCTTCGGTATTATGAGTCCGAGGTTGATTTTTGAGTCGGCTTTGTAAACACGTAATAATTGCCCGTCGTCGCTAAATTCAACCGGTTATTTCTCAAACTCAATTCGGCTGTCGGTGAATGCTTGTTGTTTTCCTTTTCGCCTACCCCATACATTGCAATCATATGAAGCCAGGTAATGTGCTAATTCACAGTTCTATTTTGAAACTATGGCCGCAAATTGATATTGTAATGACAATTAAGTTCCATATTATTTGAGAAGTAAGTCAAGAAGTTTGAATGATTGAATTTACCTTATGTAGAAAATTAGAGTAATAACATTGTATGTTAATGTTTGGTTGAATCATTTAAGTTAATTGATAAATTGCTGTGAGTAATTCCAGACTATGGTCTGCTTTAATTAATTTTGTAATGATAAAACAGAGCTTGCACTGTAAAATGGAATCTGATAGAAATTAATTCTCGCCTGACTTGAGAGAAGTGGGTCCTGGTTGTGAGCCTTCGAATTACCTTGTTAGTGCGAGTGCAGTTGGTTAAAGAAATTAGAGTCCGGAGTACGAGGCTCGGACGTAATGGCAGGCCATAGTCTCGACTTAATTAATTTCGTAATTGCAAGTCTGATTCGAGGAAGAATAAAGTATAGGGAAAGTTGCTTGAGTGATTACCGGGTAGCCTCTTCCCGAAGTCTGTGAGAATGCTTTTGCAGGATATTGTTTGATTCTCTTAATTCAAGTAAATGTCAATATGTTGTAAGTCGTTATATGGCCATTGACTAGGAGTAATTAAGTTGGAGGAAATATGTTTTGGACCTCGTAATAATTACAACATATTATCCTTGTGAGTTAGGACTGATAAGACCATGGATTTGAGAATATTGAGAATGAATTATCTGCGTATATGGTCCACTTGAGGATACTTTGTAATCCAAGAGTATTAATACAAATTTCCTTTCCGCACCGTAATTATGGACAATTGATTGCTTTTCTAAGATAAGATCAGGTAAGGACTAGAGACTTTCAACGAGCAGTGTTCACAAGACCTTAGTGTCAACTGTCATTATTGGAATTTCATTCTCTAAATCCATTTGAGTAAAGAGAGTATTGTCGTTGTAATATGTGAAAGAATTAGCGAGTTGTGGTACCGGATTTCCGGGCACAATTAACTTGATTCAAGAGTAAGACTATTGTTTTCCATGTGTAAATGGAGAAACTGTTCCCAACCTTGGTGGATTGTGAAGAGACAACAAGGTAAGACCATGGACTGCGAAGTGTTTCCAGTGCTCGGAGTAGCCGAAAGGACGTGCTGTTCACGTGATTGGTAAGTGTACTTACTAATTGTCATTTAAAAGGAATTAAGCTACCTTTGCACTTTACCATTCTTAATAATTGAAGGGCTTAAACCTTAATTGCAACAATGAAATAGATTAATGAATTAAATGGAATGAGCTCATGAGTGATGTGAGAAAATGTTAACGCGCATACGTGGTTTTGGACTATTTGCCTTGAAGAAAGAGTTTATGATTGCCTTGGCCAAGACCAGGTAAAAAGACAATTGTCGGACTGTCTAATTAAAGTTGAATCTAATGAAAGAAGACTGTTTATCTTGAAAGGATTACCGCACTGACTTTTCAAGTTACATTAAATGAGATTAATGAAGGAAAGACAATTGATTACTCCGAAGTGCCCTTGACTTCGGTAAAGAGACAAAAATGGGTTACTATTGCAAGACCATTGACTATGGCTGTGCCTATGCTTGTGCACCGCACTTGGTCCAATTAAAATGAACTCACTGCTAGTCTATTGCCTGGGAAATTAGAGTGAGGTGTGAGACTGTCACATTTGCATGTACTGACATGGAGTGGTTTTTAGAAGTTTTTATCCCTTGCCCGTGAACCAATTGTCAGTCCTTATCCTAATTAAAGTGAATTAACCCTGTGTTTTCCCTAATAAATCTTATCTAAGACACCTAGATGTTATATGAATCACCTTTTGAGTCTTCCCTGATTGTTTCCCTGGGTTTGTTTGTTAACCAAAAAACTTACTACACTAGCCCCCCTTAAAACTACCTCAGAGGTACCCTAAACCAAACAATTGGCCTAGGCTAAAAACCACACTTCTACTAAGTCCTCCCTCAACTTCTAACATAGCCAACTCAATTTTGCCTTAACCCTTAACTAACCAACCCACTAATTCCTCCAATTCCAATCCCAACACAACACATGCTCAACACTTCAACTAAATCTCAAATTAAAACACCAAAGCTTCACTCTTTTTTATAATTTTGAGTAATGAAGAAATGTCAAAGTCGAGTTTGACCGAACTTTTGAGGTTAACACCACATGTGGGCACCATATTGGGCTCACAATGTACAATGAATGATCCACTTGGTTTCTACAAAAACCCTCGTTAATGAAGAATGAGTCGATACGGTGGTACCACGTCCTCGGCAATTGCTTGAGCCCGTACAAAGTTTTCTTGTATTTGCACACAAGATTTTCTTACCCTCTATTACGAAATCCTCCGGTTGATCCATATAAATCTACACTTCCAATATTTCATTCAAAAACATCATTTTTACATCCATTTGGTGGATCTCCCAATCCAAGGCCGCACCTAGTGCAAGAATACATCTAATGGTGATAAATTTGGCCACGGGAGCAAAGGTCTCATTAAAATCCACTCCGTCCACTTGAAAATATCCTTTTGCTATTAACCGTGTTTTATACCTAACAATTTCATCCAATGCATCTTTCTTGGTGCGGAACACCCATTTGCACCCTACATTCTTACGATCCTTTGGAATGTTGGTCAATTTCCACGTACCGTTGGCTATGAGCAAGTCATACTCCTCTTGCATTGCGGCCTCCTACTTGCTCGTATCTTCATATTGCAATGTTTCGCACAAATTCAAAGGATCATCTAACAATGCCACATTAGTCCGTTCTTCATTGTGTTGTGGTAGAATGTGATTCTTCCACCACTCTCCGGGCGGACGTGGCTGTCGTGCGAGAAATGATTTAATATGTAAATATAGTGTAGAATGGTTTGAGAGTAGGGTTTAAAGAAAACAAAAATAAAACAAAATAATAATAATAATAATAATAATAATAATAATAATAATAATAAGAGTATAGACAAAAGGGAAGAGGGAGATCAGAGGAATGAAGGGGGAAGAGAAAGATCCGTTGTTATAACCACGTAACTTGGAGTCTTTGCGTCTTCTCACATGCTCAGGGGGTAGGTGGTGCCAACTAGTAGTTACCTGCCTAGTTTTCACCAGCAGTACCAAGCCACGTGGCCATTCGCCCGCTCATACGAGTTCAAAGGGTTTCGACCCGAACCAGTGCTATGGCGCTTGAAGTACTTTACCAGTTGGGCTTCCGCGGCTTGGCGTTTATTAGAGCATACCGAAGGGATTTATATCCCATCCATTGTTTATACATTTTTTTTTTTTTTTGAGTGGATTTTGATTGGAAGAAAGAATCACACTTTTGGGGCAGCTTCAAGATGACGTTTTCTTGCTAGAAAATATTTATATTATTAGAGGAAGGACCATTTCAGAGCTTCACCGATTTGATATAGTTATTTTGATTTTATTTGAACATGTCGAATTGGAGAGTTATTTCCGAGAGTCAAGATGAAGAACTTCATCCAGAGCTTGAGCTGAATTTTTCTCTATCTCAACTGCCGATTCGTACTCTTTTGCCACCTAGTATTGCACCATTGCACGAGCGTCCACAAGAAGAAGCTGGGCCTTCTCGGCCGTCAAAGCAACCTCGTGTGAAGCAGCGGTGGCACGGAAACCTTCAACAAGATGCTCGTGCATTGGTGATTTTGTTGCAGGTTGGATGTGTTGAACCTGGCACTTGAGATGTGACGTTTGGAGGAATTTTTGAAGGCTTAAATAATGATCAATACTCTTGCTGTCTTAGGCCTATCAAAGGAAGTCGAGGCCATCAATGTTGGGTTGAAGGTCCAGTTAATTCATTGTCTAAGGCTGATCGTGCGGACTACATTGCAGTTATTCTTCGACGCATTCTCAAGTTCTTGCAGTTGGAGTAGAATTTATTTTGGAATTATTTTCAACCTCTTTATAGACAATTCTTTGATGTTATGAGTTTATTTTTAATGTTTTCAAACTTCATCTTGTATGTTTGAAGTTTGGTAAATAAAAAGTAGACATAGTTTACCATTTAGGTTGATTTTTGATGCCTTATGGCTAAGATAAGGGAATGACAAGGATTAAAGGATAAATAAGGATTAAGGGATAGATAAGGATGAAGTAAGCCTATAGGGGTTAGCCAATGACTAGTTGGAGCCCATGTGACATAGGTTTGGGCTAGTGTTGACTTTGATGAAGAGGCTAAGGGGTCGGCCCCTCTCTCCTCAAGGAGGTGTGGAGTTTAGTGTGTGTGTGTGTGTGGAGAGGGAGATCTCAGTGTGTACTTGGAATTTCTCTATGAAACTTTGAGAGTTGGTACATCTTGTCGGTGTGGTTCTGAAATGCTATAGCACGCGTCATTCGGACTTTGTATGTGATTTCTATGAGTGTTAGAGTGAAACTATGTTTGTTGTAAAGAAATTTAGAAGACCATGACTTCAAAAGCTTGTAGAAATTTATGTATAGTGTTTTTGTTTATGAAATTTGAGCGAGTGATGTGTTATTGTATCAGCTGTTTATAGAGCTTTAAAATTCTTGATTTAGAATTTTGAAGAGAGAGTTATGGCTTTCAAGGCAAAAGGTTGTTAAGCTGCCAACTAGATTCAACAATGAAAGTGTGTACCAACTTCAACAGAGCATAGAAAAAGTTTGGTAAGGATTCTGAAAATGAATTGTTAAGAGAACATGTGTGATTTTGTTAGCTTTCCAAAAAGCTATCACTTGGCATTAGCAAAGCTTATATGAAACCAGAACGTCCTATGAAGTGAAGGGAGGTGCAGCTAACAATGAATTTGGGAGTATGACCTTTGACAAGCTATAAAATTTGGACAGTATTTTACTAACCTTTAATATCTATTTTATTTTGTTAAGCACTTTGATAACTTTCCAAAATGCTAAAGCACTCTTGATTTGGAGTATTTATGTTATTTTGGTGGTTCTTCAAAGTTTGGCTACAATTTTAGAGAGAGATCTGGGATTTTGAAGATATGTATAAAATTTATATGGATTTGTATATATGATGTATTCAAAGATGAATACTTCTTACATTATCTTAGTTTCCCATGTCTTATGCCAAAACTAATTGCAGCCAGAAATCCAGTATTTTCCCAAAGCAAAGACTTCTCTACCCGACACCGCTCCCTCTTAGGATATCTTCCAGCCTTGCCGAATCTCTCAATGAGACCGTCATTTTTCGCGGAAATTTTGATTGTCTCCTCATTTGCAATCAAGTGATCTCTCACTTGCTCCTCGCGCTCCTCACCATCATCACACGAAAATGATTTGGAAGATTCGTCCACAACAACCGCCAAAGGACCTTCATTTTTCCCACTTGAACGTATTTCCAAAGCGTTCCCAGCGTTCGTGCCATCTTCCATGAATACCACATCTCTATTTCATTATGATATTTTTAGTTTATAAATACATTACCCTATAGGCCTTAGTCCCCTCACAATAATCCAAAAACAAATATTTTATTCCCTTTACATCGAGCTTAAGCCTTTGTTTTATTCGGTACCATTGCGTAGGCGACGCATCGAAACACACGTATGTGTGCAATGCAAGTCCTTCTTCCGCACTACGCTTTATCGGGCATATGGAATCAAACGCCCTTATTGGACAATGGTTTCGTGTGTAAACCGCATTAATCACCGCTTCGGCCCAAAAGATTTGTCGAGGTTTTGAACATAAAACTCCTTGTCATCTCCACGATGGTATGATTTGCACTTTCCGCTACTCCATTTTATTGAGGCGAATACGGGGTAATCGTTTGCTTCTCGATGCCATGATCCTTTAAAATTTGGTTGAATGCTTTGGAAACGAATTCTCCACTATTGTCCGACCGAAATGTTTTGATTTTGTACTCCGATTGCGTCCCTACAAATGCCTTAAACTCCTTAAACTTCTCAAAGCAATCCCATTTGGATTTCAATACATACAACCACACCTTCCTTGAAAAATCAACAATGAAAGTTACAAAATACCTTACATCACCCATAGATGTAGTCCTCATAGGGCCACAAACGTCGGAATGCATAATTTCCAAAGGCTTGGTAGTTCGCCTCCCCCCTTCGTTCGAAAACGCATCCCTATGTTATTTGCCTTCGATGCACGCTTCACAAAGCAACAAAGATGTGGGGCAAGAAAATTTGCCAAAGTTCATACCACTCACTATGTTTTGGAAGGTATGAACATCCTTCATGTTTAAATGGCCAAGGCGATAGTACCAAAACTCGAGCGTGCCATCTTCCATTGGAGATTGCACCACTTTGGCCGCTTTTGCTTTATATACCTGTACAAAATTGATTTCGTACAAGTTTCATTCGCGTAACGCAATCGCAATAGCTTCACCATCGCAAGATTTGACAATGCATTCGTTTAGGTTGAATTGGATATTTAAACCGTTCAACACAAGTTTGCTCACCGAGAGCAAATTGACATACAATTTGGGTACATAGAACACATCTTTTATATGAATTTGGTTGATTTTACCTTCTAAGATTGCTTCCACAACAATGGATCCCATTCCGATAGCTTGGACAATGTTATTATCACCCAAATGTACATTGCATGGAATAATTACATCATATGTGTCAAATGCGGCCCTATGCAAAGTTATGTGCTTAGAGGCTCCCGAATCCATGATCCACTTGCACACGTTCTTGAAATGTGTTCCATTACGTATGACAAATGTGTAATTGTCATTGTTCTTCGCTTATTCTCAATCCTTATTTTTTTGCTTTGTAGCAAAAATATGCAATGTGGCCTGGTTGGCCACAATAGAAACAAGATTTTATACCTTGGCGCGGAAATGAGTTGCCACCTTTGCTTTGTCGTAACAACATGACAACATCCTCACCTTGGGGCTCCTTTTTCTTGCACTTCGACATCTCGTGCATCAAACGCGCCATCACGTAGTCCATCATAAGTTCCTTCATCGGCATCGTTTCCATGGCAGTGATAAAGTATTCGAACGACGCCGGCAAGTTCTCAAGCAAGGTTATGACAATGTCTTCGTTTCTCATGGGTACCTCAAAACAAGCGAGTTGATCCGCAAGTGGCTTAACCTTGTTGACGTGGTCCAATAAGTCGTCGCCCTCTTGCATCTTGTACATGAAAAACTTGTAGCGAATAAAGAGGATGTTAGACAAACTCTTTGTCTCATGAATGTTGCAAAGGATTTTTCATGTCTCCGCAGGTCCTTTGCAACTCTTGATGTGCACAAGTTGGTTGTCCGCCGAGTTGAGGCCGATGATGGACATGACCTTCTTGATACATCTTTGATATTCCTTTAATACTTGGGATCCGCATTTGAAGATGGAGGTTCCTCAGATCCGTTTACAATATCCCAAAGATCCATGGATACCAATAACATTTCGATTTTGAACTTCTAAAGGTTGAACTTGCCTCCATTGAACTTGTCAATGATTCTAGCGGCCTCGCTCTCAAATGATGTCATCATACGCTCGGATATATGCTCAAATCATTCAAATAAGATCTTCCTCACCTCAAATGCCTTACACTCTCAAATCATTCAAATAAGATCTTCTACACCTCAAGAGAATTTGAAAGACATTCAAATCATTCAAATAAGATCTCTTTTACCTCAAATGCCTTACACTCTTAAATCATTCAAATAATATTTTCTGTACCTCAAGAGAGTTTTAAAGACACTCAAATCATTCAAATAATATTTCTTTCACCTCAAATGTCTTACACTCTCAAATCATTCAAATAATATTTTCTACACCTCAAGAGAGTTCTAAGGACATTCAAATCATTCAAATAAGATCTCTTCAACTCAAATGCGCCTAACATTCTAATTTCTCAAAGAAACTTCTCAAAAACTCAAGCCTCTCAAGTCATATGCTATTGGAGTCTAAACACCTTCAAAGCTCTCAAAGAAACTCTTAAACTTTCAAAACATTCAAGTCAAATGCTTTAAAATCTAATCACCTTCAAACCTCTCAAATATATTTCTCAACACTCAAGTCTCTCAAGTCATGTGCTATTGGAGTCTAAACACCTTCAAAGCTTTCAAAGAAACTCTTGAACACTCAAAAACACCTCTAAACCTCTCAAATAAATCTCTCAACATTCAAATCTCTCAAGTTATGTGTTATTGGAGTCTAAACACCTCCAAAGCTCTCAAAGAAACTCTTGAACACTCAAAACACTCAAGTCAAATGCTTGAAGTTTAAACACCTCCAAATCTCTCAAATAAACCTCTCAACACTCAAGAAACTCAAATCACATGCTTTTGCATCAAACATACATTCAAGCAAAAATAAAAACAAAGAAATACTTACAACAACAAAATGCGCCCTCGGACACCTCCAACGCTCCAAAGCGCCAACTCCTCAAGATCCACTCCGCGAACTCAAATGATAAATCTCTAGGTACTTCACTTGCATGGTGGGCCCATAACCTATTGGAATCAATAGGAGATAAGATTGCACAAGCATAGACACCTATACAAAGACATATGAACAATGCTTGGAGTGAGATGGTCTCATGCTCTCCTTGCTTTGCCTTTTATTGCTTTTCTTCTCTTCATTGGTTCATACAAACAATATGGGATAACTCTTATCCCTCTTTGGACTAGCATGGTAGCCTTATTCTTTCTCATGCCTCTTCCATTATATTTCTATTGACTACGAGCAATCTAATGCTCTACCCTCTACAATTGTTATATCTAGTTTTAAATGTTTTAAGGCTCCCCACGTTGATAACACCAAAATAGAAAAAGACCTGCCTAAACCCTAAATCCATTGTAGGGAGAGAAAAGATGTTGGTTCACAACACAAAGAGGTGCTTGTACACTTACCTCAAATGTTCCACTTTGGGCAAACAACTTTGATTGGATTGGAGTAATTCATCCACATTTCACTATTATTGCATGCATGTAACTCTACATATCATTATTTTAGCACCTACTGTTTATCCAATTGGTCCTTGGAATATAACAGCCGGATGCTCGGAAAGTTGAGTCTCCTAAATAGCTTTTCAAGCATCCGACTATTATATATTCCATGGGTTCATTGAACAAACAATAGGTGCTAAAGTAATGTTACGTAAAGGAGACAATTCAAAACTTCAAATAACTACACAAGTTTTGTATTAAGTGTGAATCAACATCGAGGTACCATTTGGAGGTAAGCAGTGGTATAAAAGGATGTGGTGTTTTACAAGTGTAACACAAATAGGTTACATGTGACCGGTGTAATATATACTTTTAGATAGAAGTATATATTACAAGTGAAGTAATATAGCAATGTAGAACTCCCCAAAGGGTTATTATGGAGGAGACACCTTGATTGATTGTACTATTAGACCTCAGTGCACAAATATACGTATATTTGAGGAATTGCATTTATTGACACCATAAATATTCAATTATGGAATATTAAGTTTGGGGTTTAGGGTGGAGATTTTCATCTTGCATCTTTCTTCTTTCATCCACTTTGTGGATTGGACTGAAAAGTCCAAGTGCATTAATGTGGATTTATAAGTTGACTGACCGCATCAAGACATGTAGACTTCAAATAACATTTATGTTGGTTGCAAAGACATTTCTGTAGTGGGAGCACAGTCCGGGGAGTTCTATACAAAAATCGGTACATTTCCGACCTTTTACAAAGACATTCGGATTTTTATTTTTTTACTCGGAAGCTACCTAAATACAATTTTCATTTTCGGTTAAATTCCGAGATTTACCTTTACCATTCAGTAATTTTCCGACTTTCTGAATATCACTTCGGTATGTTTCCGAAGTTTTGTATTGTAAGTCGGATTTTTTTTAATTATAAAAGAAAATTGGTGTTATGATTTTAAGGGGGTGATTTTGTGTTGATAGAAATTCCAAGTATCCTTGGAAGGATTTGAACCTTGCCAAGCCCCCACCAACTTGGGGCCAAGGATTTAGCCTTTGAAAAATGTATAAATCCAAAGAGGGTTCATACATTATTTAGAGGCTAGTTAGTACAACAATACATGCAACCTTTAAACATCGGTATCCTCAGAATTGGAAAACATAACTGAAGAAACTGAACATGATGCATCACTTGCAGAAGACACATAACGAGAAGGATTAGCATATAAAAACCGGTACTTGGTTTCATTTTTCCACAAAGGAATTGCTTCTTCAATAATATTATCAAAGTTCTCATCTGGCCCCTCCAAAGCAATTCTAAGCATAGCTTCCAAATTTTTACTTCCAAGCCTATTTCTCACTCGTGTTTTGATTAAATTTTGGACACTAAACGCCCTCTCACAAGTGGCTGTTGATACACATTGTACTCTAGCCAAATCAGCAAGGACAAGCAAATTAGGATACCGCGTTTGCAAAGAATGATTCCATGTGATCATGCCCCATAAGTCTCTAAAAGTCTTATCCCCCCATTCGGTGGTGGCTTGTAGTTTGAAAGCTAAGAATTCACGCTTACAAGCCATCACATTGACAAGGGAGGGAAATTTTGAACCTTCTTGGGAGTGATCATACCCATAGTGAGCTAGTAACTTTTCTAATTCGGTCACACCCCAATTTTGGAGTCCTATCTGCCTTGAAGGCATGTTAGTAGGATTTAGGATTTTAAAACATGAAATGAGATCATTGTCTATAAATCTAGCATCCAAGCCAGCACAAACAGCCTCAGCAAATGCACGTTGGAATTCAAGTGCTTCCTCAAGGTCTTCTCCTAGCCTAGATCGGTCCATTTCAAAACCGTGATACATTTTTCCATGAATTTCACTTGAAAGCTTTCTAAGATGACCTCCAAGAGGACCATATTCAGGAATTACATGATAACCAGTATTCTCATTGAATGTAGCAGCATTTAAATCAGTTTGCTCAACAATAAATAATGTCGCGGCCCACTTTTACTTAAAGTTCTTAAGTAACCTTACTTTACGTTTAAAAGATAGGTTTGACAAAGTAGAAGATCATAAATTAAGCACTTTATAGATAGATTGTTAGGTGTGCTATTTAGAATCGAGTAGAAAGAGTTGAATCCTTAAAGTAGCTAAAACCATTAAATTAGTTTAGTGTTAAGGTTTCCATTTTCGGCTTGGGAACCTTAGAGCGGGCCGCAACCGCCATGGCGACCCAAACTCGGAAGCGGACCGCGGAGAAGCAGGTAGCCCTCCGCAAGGTGCACGTGGTCACCCCCTCCGACCGTGAGGAGAACAACGAGTTGGAGGCGGATTTGAGACGCATGGGCTGCCTCGGATTGTGGGAGAAATCGTGGAGAGTGCGGAGTGAGGATGTGGTGAGGGAACTGGTCACCGGGGAGGTGGACCGCGTTTACGCTTCCACCATCCGGGGCCGACCGGATAGGTGGAATGCGGAACTTTGGAGTGGCGTTTACGGGTTCAAACCGGGAGGGGAAGGCATGGCCACTAAACGAGAGGATTGTACGAGGGATAAATTCTCCTCTAGGTTGGACCCTAAGTATGGCTACTTTGTGAAGGATTGTAAAAACGAGAGGGAAAGGAGGATGTTAGCTTTTCTTGTGCCTATCTTTAGCCCGGAGAAGCCCTATAACATCACTCTTACTCTCGCCACCACCTTGCTTCTTGCGTACTCTGAGAAGAAGGTGGTGGATTGGGGAAGCATCATCGGAGAGTTGGTGCACAAGTTGGCAACCAACACCAAACGCGGCCACCCTTCTTACATTGGGCCTTTTCTCTTCCACCTTTACGCACACGGAAACCTACTCACTGACGAAGAGGAAAACCAATGGACGTCGCACCAATTCATGCGGGAACTCCAGACTACCGATTCGGAGCCGGAGATGGGCCACGAGGGTCCGAAGGAGGAAGACATAGTGGAGTTGAGCAGTGGAGAGCGGCCTGCGACCAAGAAGCGGAAACTCATGTTGGGGAATCGTGCGACGCGGACCAAGTCCGCCACCAAACCCGGAGGAGGTGGAACCTCCACCTTTCCCTTGGAGGACAATCCGGTGGACTCCATTATCCGCGACTTGGAGGGAATACGGTCCCGGATTGTGGACTATGAGCTGCAAATGCACCAAGTAGGGGAATTGGTGGGCAACCCGCCGCGGGAGAGTTTGTTTGCCGCAATAAAGGAGGCCATCCAAGATCCGCGCCGGTTGCGGAAGCTGGAGAGTAAGGTGGACCACCTTACTGCGGAAAAGCGGAAGACCGAGGAGCGAGTGCGGAAGTTGGAGGCGGAGCGAGAGAAGCTCCTTAAGCGGGTAAAGGATACCACTCTCACGGTACAAAAATTGAGTGATATGGTAGAAATCCCGGGGAACGTGTGGTGGAAAGCCAAGATGTTCGACGCGGAATTGAAGAACGCGGGCCACGTTTCCGGGTCGAAGATGGTTACTTTCATCATGGATCAAGGGAGTAAGATGGACGCATCTTTGAGAGCAATGAAGGCCCTCATTGCTAGCTGCACGGAGTTGTTTCCCGACGTAGTTGAGTCATCGGGGGAAGGGGAGTCCTCATCGGGCTACTCGGACTTGACCCCTCATGACATGGTGCAAATTCAAGGTGCCGCGGTAGAAGGTGGAAACCCACATGCGGAAGAGGTGGACCAAGTGGAGGACATCACGGCGCTCACGGTCCCGCCGGTTTCCGCCACCGAGGTGGTGGTTCTCAATGCCACCCCAGTTTCCGCCACGGTTGGAGAGGAAACCCGGGATGATTGCCACATGGCCGAGGTGACAACACCGAGCCTTGCCACGGACTTCCAAGTGGTTGCCCGGGATCCGCCGCCACTTGCAATTCTTGCTCCGGGATTTCCGCCGGGCAACCAACTGTCCGCACCACTGGCACCGGATGTTGCGGGGACGGCGGACCACGTGGGAGTGATTCTCGGACCCGATGGACACGAGGTGTCAGTGCCACCACCACGTGCTCCATCTTTGGCAATTGACAGTACGGACCGCCGCGAGGAGCGGAAGCAAAATAAGAAGGAAGCCAAGTTGAAGAAGCGGAAGGATAAGGAGTAGATTTTAGTTAGGATTCCATTTTGGTTTGTTTTGGGCAAGTAGTTAGGTGGCCCCGAGTTGTGTGCTTTGTCATTTTCTTTGTTTAGGGCCTGACCTCTCAATGAGGTGGATTGTCAGGATTGCCACGTGGCCCGCGATTTCCAGCATGGAAACCATGGCATGTGGGTGTTAGTTTGGTTTTAAAGGGAGAACACTTCGGTGTTTCTCTCATCATTTTGCAATGCAAGTGTTCTTTTGTTCAATTCAGACCTTATGCTTCACTTCACCTTCGGTATGAGTTGAGTCTTAAGTCCATGTGTAATGCAAGTGGTCCCTCCTTTCCGTACTTGAGGTTTCCGAGTTTTCCGCCATTCCCTATCACTGTGTAGGTTAGTTAGGTTAGTATTCCGTGATAGGACAGGGGGTCAGTAACACCCCAAGGTGCGTGTGGTTAAAACGCCCCTGTGTGAGCAGGTGATGGGCGGAGGAATCTTAAGCACGGAAAGGCGGAAATGATTGGACGAGCAAGGGGAAAGAACCCCACCGTGGGGTTGTTGGGCAAGGGGAGTTCCGCACACACGGTAGGTTCTTCCCCACTTACTCCGTCCAACTAGGGACCGACAATGAGTAGCAGTGGATAGACATGTCCAATAGTAGGGGGAGGGTTCTGGTTTACGCCTTCCGCTTGCCGTGACCTGGAGGTGGATCACACCGATCAGCAGTAACGGAATGGTCTAGAACACTCATGCACCTGCCGCGACTGGCGCTTGGTTCCCACCGCGGATGGTAGGCGTGGTAGCCCCATCCCTATGTTAGCCCCGCCGTCACGGAAATCAACAGACCTTAGGTCCTATCTTGTGTGACCGGTGGAGCAGCACAAGCTACCCATTGTGAAGATAGGACGCGGATGTTGCGTTTCCACCTCTCTCGAGGGAGGATTCGGTTTCCGCGTGTGGTATAGTGGAAACTGTGCCATCACGGAAAGCGGATCATGCTGGTTTTGTAGACCCAAAACTTCCTCCACCTTTTCCCCCGTCAAAGGGGGTGGCACGCGTCGGATACTTGAGTGGGACTCCTTCCCAAGGGAGGGCTGCCCCCATCATAACACCAATCTAAGGGAGTAGTAGTTAGGCGGAGGAAGTGGAGATAGGGAGACAACCCTAAGAAATCAACCCAAAGGGCGAGATCCTGATGAACAACTACCAAGTCTCTCTGAGCATTCTAGCCTAAAACACTAGAATTATTGTCCTTGTGACACGGTCAAAAATCTAGCGGATAGTGGAAATACAAGTCAAATCCGCTACCTCTATCGCGGAAACCTTATCCCGGAAGTCATGACCCGTAATAAGGAATCTTAGAATGGAGTGTATATAGTTGTTATACTATGGATTCGGGACGCTGAGTCTATTGTTGTTACTACTCTATGGTGGGAGCTTGTCCATACTTTGTTTTGTGTTCCCTACTTCGGTCCACTACCGGGAAGGCGGAAATTTTCGTGCTATGATTTCCGTAATATCCCGGATTTCTTAATCCGATTTGTGTTATCTTAGTTTATGGTGTTTCTTGTGTGTGTGTGTGTTCATCAACGATTTCCTCTCTCTTGTCTTGTAAACGACCGCAGGTTCTTCGTGGGAACGAACTCGGCGCGGTTTTGACGTTTTCCGCGTTAATTAGGTTAATTAACTGAATACGTTACCACCGTGCTACGACAAATAACATTCTGATTTGGGCTATCTCTGTCCTAACAATGCTACCAATAGTTGTGACATCTACAAATTTGTTTTGAAAGACCTTTGATAATAAAGCCAAGGAATGCAAGATATCAGCAAGAAAATATAAAATATAAATGTATTTAAATTGTTTTAACTTGGCAAAAATGGACTTCGCTTGACCAAGGTCTTTTTTTTCTTTCACATCACGAAAAAAACACAAAACAGATTCTAATGAATCACATAAGGCAGTCACAGCCTGCCATCTACTAAGCCATCGTATCTTATGATACCGTTTCATAGTTTTTTTGGCATCAAAAAGTTCTTCTTGCAAGGCTGTGAGTGCATGTTTACGCTTACTTGACATGTTAAAGAAAGAAGCAATTGTATTCAGAAGTGTGTCAACCTCATTAGATATTACCTTACAATCCGACGTTTTAGATGCATCAAGTGCAGCCAGATTAGTCCTATGAGCAACACAATGACAAGATAAAAGGAATGGATTTATGTTATTTTTTAATCTTATTGCTACTCCACTATGAGAACCCACCATGGTGCTTGCACCATCACTGCCAAATGCCACAAACTTACATAAATCAAGCTCCCAAATTTTTAAGTGGTTAATTAAGCAATCAAAAATAACAGTAGCATCTTTTTTTCCACCCTCAATTTCTAACAAACCTAAGAAGACAGTCACGGGCACACCCTCTTCTATAATCGTAGCAAATACAACAAGATGACCAGTAACACTTATGTCCGTAGATTCATCGATCATGATACCATAGAAAGGAGAATTTCGAACTCTATATATAAATTTTTTTTAATTACATTAGACATGCATGCAATTAAATCAGCACATGATTTCTCATCGTGGTACATAGATGCAGTAATAGGAGCCTTTACACTAGCAAGCAATGAACACAAAGAAGGAAATTTGGCATAAGGGAGGGATTGCTTTCCTGTAAAGTAGGCTGCACGAAATAATGATGCCAATGATTCATCACATGCACGCTGTCCTTGCTTGATGGCTTTCTCCATTACTTTACCACCACTTTGTAAAGCCCATGATAGCTTTTTATGTTCATTAGAACACCCATGATCCTGAAATGCACTTACCTTTAAATTTTTGGATCCCTCCTTCGCATAAACAGAACGTCCACCCTTCTCTTTGCAAACTTTGCAAAACACTCTCCCCAAATCATGAGAAAAATCTAGCCAATCAAATTGGCTATACCACTGATCTTTCCATATACCTTGTGCAATTTCGGCTTGAGAAAGAGGAAGCAAATTATCTGATCTACATGTTCTAGATGCTAAGGATTCTAAATCACTTATTTCATACTCCATTACTTAACTAAGTAGTGGTATAGTCATAAAGGGGAACAATTGTTGATGCACGTACTATAATTCAGTTGTAAGGAATGCAACACCCAACAATGCAGTTAACCTGGAATGTTTTGGTGCAACAGGGCCTTCTTATACGCAACACGCTGGATGTAATGCTTTGCGAGAAAAACATAATGGAAAGTCTTATGAAATTCCTATTTGGGGAGAAGGATACACTAAAGGTTCGCATGGACCTAAAAGAAGCCAACATAAGGCCGCATTTGTGGCCCATACCGGGGAAGAATCAAGGAAGCTTGACATTGCCGCAAGCCCCATATGTGCTGACAAAGAAAGAGAAGGAGGTGTTTGTGGATGTTGTGCGGCAGTTGAAAACCCCTACTCACTATGTTGGCCAATTGAGAAAAGAGTCCACGTGGATGGGAGTCTGAAAGGATTGAAATCTCATGATTCCCATGTCCTTATGCAGCAAGTTTTGCCTCTTTGTGTACGCACGATCATGAGAAAGGAGGTCCGTATATGCATAATAAGATTGAGCAGGATGTTCAAACGATTGTGCGCCAAAACCATCAACCCATCAGAAATGAACGACTTGCGAGAGGATACGGCCATCACATTGTGCATGATCGAGAAAGAATTTCCACCGGCATTTTTTGACGTCATGACGCACCTTTTGGTGCACTTGGTGGAGGAACTAGATATTTGTGGGCCAGTACATGTCCGTTGGATGTATCCTATGGAGAGGTACTTGAAAACTTTGAAGGGCTATGTTCGGAATCGCGCAAGACCCGAAGCTAGTATGGCTGAAGGATATGCCATAGATGAAGCGCTTGGCTTTTGCACAGAGTACATGCAATCATATACCGTTACAAGTCGTAGGGTATGGGATGATAAAGAGGACCCTACAATGAACGACGAAATATTCGAAGGTGTTGGGCGACCAAGGATACTTACACCAAAGATACGCGACTGGATACATGAGTTTGTGGTCAATAATGTGGCTCCCTTAGAGCCGTGGAGAGAGTAAGTTACTTCACCACACATACATAATGCATTGATACTTACAAATGAATGTGATCTAATTGTTTGTTATGTCCATCGGAATTGAATGTCATTTGAGAGGAAAAAAAAATATATTGTGCCACCAATGTAGGTCACTTACTAATGTTCAGAGTATGTGTAGTTTAAAAACGTGAAAAACAGCAACAAATTGTGTTATTTGTATGGCATGACATTGCAATTGTGAAATCCTTGCACTTACTAACATTTGCACCTCACTACACAAAGTCATCTTACAAGAAGATCACTGCATGTAGTAATCTCAAACTGCAATTCAGTATATCCATAACTGTACGTAGTAACTGTACATGTCATATCACAATGGCTAAATTTTAAACTCTATGCAGTAACATGACAAAGTCATATTAGTTCACATCACTGCCTCTAGTATTATTTGGCAAGAACGAATAATATTCATAACTCTACTCAGTAAACCTAGAAGCCCCTTATGTACGCACTGAGATAGTAATTATAGTAAACATGCGAGGTATCACATAAATGTTTTATTGTACAGGCGACACACTGCAAGTATGGCACAACGGAAACTGAAACGTGCAAAATATCGGAGGAGAAAATGAAATGGTCGGATTGTTTATCCTGAAGACCTTCGAGATGAAGTGTTCTCCAAGTGGTTCAAATCGGAGATTTCTCGCACCAAAGAAGCAGAAGAGGCGATTGATGAAGATGTGCTTGTATTGTCTCTTCCACCCTCGGGGAGATCACTCCATTGTCAAGTTGAACACCACGTGCGAACAAAGTTTGCTACCCCTATATTACATGTCATAAATAATTTTAAATTTTATGATATTTTTTCTACATATACACAACCATTGATGGTATCTTTTGTATATTTTTTTGAAATTTTTAGTCATCTTCATTAATTGTAGCAATTTTTTTAGTTCAATTCTGCGTCATTCTAGTTAGAAACGGTATGTTTTATTAAAAAAATAAATCATCAAATTTAGTCACCATTTTTTACTATGTAACATGTACCATTTATATCTACTCATGAAAAAATTTGATAAAACTTTGACCCATTTTGGTGATGCTTTTTACATTTTTTACATTTTTTACATGTAAAATGATCGCACGTGGTTGTTCAACTCTACAATGGAGTGATCTCCCCGAGCTTCCACCGTCTAGCCAAGCAACATCGTACCGCTCCATGTATGCCTTCGGAAATCATATCCGCGTGCATAGTGCGGAAGGAAATTTGACCACGGTAGACTCTGGCGTGGCCGCCACATTCTCACAACATTGCCGGTCCAGTGTACATGCCAAGAACTTCAAGGCGGCAAACCTTGAATATGTGGGATGGGTGGAGGAAATATTGGCCGTGGATTATGGTAGGTATGAATTGGTTGTGTTGTATTGCAATTGGGTGATGGCAAACATGGTTGGGCATAATGCTACCATGAAGCGAGACGATTATGGCTTTAGCCTAGTGAATTTTGATAGATTAGTGCCACTATCAGCCGAATCCTTCGCATTTCCACTACACGTCAAGCAAGTATTCTTTGCGGAGGATTTGAACAATCATGGATGGAAGGTGGTTCTACGAAAAGAGCCAAGGGGAGCAAGAGTCATTTCTACAAGAGATTCTATACCAGACATAGGATGCCTATCTTTAGGCAATATGGAAGACCATTGTGGATTGAAACCAACATCATTAGAAAATGATACAACCCCAACTGACCCAAGGTTAGATGAGGTTGTGGCTCTAAGCAGTGATGAGGTGGTAGCAGCTTTGAACACAGATGACCATGAACCGTCTTCCGAAGACGATGACGAAGCTGCACTTGAGGAAGATGATCATGCTCTGATAGATTAAAGTAACAAATCTTGAGTATGTGGTAATCTCATATTGTGGTCGAATATGTATATTTCATTATATGTTAGCAAAAATAAATGGGCCATTCTTTTGTGAGCATTCTATGGAAAACCCAAAAACACATAACATTTTGAAGTGACATAGTGAAGTCGACCACTTTACTATCCGTAGTAATGAACGTTCTCTGACGTTCCCGAACACGTTCTCAAGTGCGTTCCCAAGCCCATTCTTGTCCCACATGACTACCATGACTTTCCGAAGTAAACTCAGACATGAGGACAGTAAAGGTGGATTTCAACAATTTCAACCGTTCACTGTTTATAGTAATAAAAGACATGCAGTGAAGTGGGTGCGGGAATAAAAGACATGTTTTGTTGTAGTGAAGTTTGTCCTTATTCACACTAGAATCTGGTGGGCAAGCGGCCTACATGGAAACTCACCCTAAGACAAAGTTCTAAGGTATCCTAAGAAGATCTCTTCT
The DNA here is from genome assembly GCA_964035585.1 of Polytrichum formosum. NCBI lineage: Eukaryota > Viridiplantae > Streptophyta > Polytrichopsida > Polytrichales > Polytrichaceae > Polytrichum > Polytrichum formosum. Next base: position 26,068,093 of record OZ037940.1, on the reverse strand, counting down.
ATGTTAGATCTGATAATGATTCAATAATTGGCTTCTTTCTAGAGGGCCATGTATTCATCTACACATTGCTAACCCTTAGAGATGTCCATATCGTACTTAAAATATTAGTCTAAATTTTAGCTCTATTCCTCATTGAATACTCTATATGTTAACTCACATGGTTTCTAATATTTACGGATAGTGGACCTCACAAGGGATTCATGGCAACCATATTTGAAAGTCCTTAGTTTGAACCTTAAATCACATGCATGCGTCAACTTGAAAACATTCACCCTATATTTTAAGTGTTTTCAAAGTTTTTCAAGGGTGGACAAACCAAATACATACCAACAAATGCTTGAGAAATAACAAAAAAAGAAAAAAAGAAAAAGTAGTACTATAACATATGTTTAGAACACAACATGATATTGAAGAGCAAGCGTCCAAGTGTTATAAGTAGAACTACTTTGGTAGAACTAAACGAAATCATGGAAGACTACTTCATGCATTAGATGTTATCCGTACAAATTGGCTCCCACTCAATGTACGGGGAGTACCGAGGTTTAGTTACGAGCTAGCCGAAATTTTTTGGAGATTTCCGAATGAGTTCACAATGATTCGGACGAGGTGCCGATGTAAAATTGTCAAGGTCGGAAATCGACCGGTTCAAATGAAAAAAGATCGGCAATATGGCCGGTTGAGGCATCGTAGTTTGGGATATTTACCGAGCCAATTTTTTAATTTTAGGCAAGTAGCCGAAGGGACTAGGGATAGGGCGGAAATTTTTACTAGGGTAATACTAGAGTCATGACTCATAAGGTCGAAAACCATGTAGGCTAATTAATTTAGGGTTGGCTCCGTTCACTGGGCCGATTAGGGTTTTGAGGCTCTAAGCACCCAGGGACCCTCTCTCACGAGTATAAGAAGTTTGAGTCCCTTGTGCAAAGTATCTCACTCTTCTATTGAGGTTTTTCTCACTGCTCTTCGCTACTGCTCTTCCGCTTCCATTGCAGCATAAGAACTCCACATGCTCCAAAATATTTTGCTTTAAGAGACAATAATCTAAAGATATGCATACATGATTCTTTCCACAAGGAAATGTACCAATTACATCGAATTACATGAAGTTATAAAAAACCAAACATGTCAACTTCCTTTATTACCCTCACTGGAATGCACTGCAGAATTACAAAGTCGCCGATATTACACTATGAAGTTGTTCATTTAACCACATACTCCAATCTTTTTGCACACCCACTTAATATGAATGAAAGAACACAACTCTGGAGATTCACAGCTAAAAACTTGGATTATGTTACTGTCTTCTAATGATTAAAGGGTAGATTTGAACAATTACATTATGATGTACCAAGTCCAACATCCCTACAATTTATTGTTCCAAAAAAATATCAAGTGGAATTTACAATTTGAATATGAACAGATATAGAGACAACTCGCAATTAAGTTATGAACATGTCTGATTGAAACGCATAGTTAGTTCTAACATGAGAGTCCGAATTCTCAATAGACTCTAAAAATCCATCGATAACAAAATACTAAGTCAAGTCATGTGATTGGAGTGATCAGAAATGAGCCCATATCTTACTACCTCATTTAATTAATTCTTACTTGGTGAATGTGCTGAGGGGTTTTCGTTTCAGAGAAACTAGTGGAACCTCGTTATCAATTAGCACCTTTATTATTGCACAATTACAATGAAACACTCTGTAATCATGGCTTCTTCATGTATACTCTATTTCTGAAACCGTGCAAAACGATAAACTTCATGATTTTATCTGAGATTATACAAAAAGAAAGAAAGAAAATTGGAAGCTTTCCACTCTTTCAGACGAACTACGTTGACTGTAAACTTTATTTGAAGTAGCTCTATATGAAAATATATATCCTATTGTCTCGTAGCTGAAGCGTTAGCCTAGTAGTACACTGAACTTACACTACATTTAACCATGCTCATTTAACCACATACATTTCAGACTATGTTCATGAATTTTTGAAGACTATAAAGTAGGAAATTAGAGCGAACTTATGAAGCAACGAACTTACAGAAGTGAGGGTGGAAGGATTTGCTTCAGCGGGGCCAGGCTCTCGATCTCAAGTTTTGTTGCAAGACTCCCGACCCCGCCAGAGTCCAATCTTAAGAATTTACAGTTTGAATATGAACAGATTTAGAGAGAACTCGCGATTAAGTTATAAACATGTCTGATTGAAACACACACAATGAAACACTCTATGATTACGAAGTTTCAAACTTTCTGAAGCCTTATGAAAGTAAGATTTCTGAAACTTTCTGAAACTTTCTGAAACCTTTTGAAAGTTTCAAACTTTCTGAAACCGTGATTAAGTTTATAAACATCTGATTGAAACGTCTAATTGAAACACACAATGAAACACTCAACTGTAATCATGGCTTCTTCATGTATATTCTGCTTTTTGAAACCGCGATTAAGTTTATAAACATCTTATTGAAACGTCGGATTGAAACACTCTCTAATCATGGTTTTTTCATGTATACTCTACTTTTTGAAACCGTGCAAAACGATAAACTTCAAGATTGTATATGAGATTATACAAAAAGAAAGAATGATAATTGGAAATTTTCCACTTTCAGATGAACCATGTTGAATGTGAACTTCAGTTGAAGTAGCTCTATATGAAAAATAGTATCCTCCTATCTCGTAGTTGAAGCGTCAACCCAGTTGTACACCGATCTTACACACTACAAAGTTGTTGATTTAACCACATACATTTCAGAATATGTTCATGAACTTTTGAAGTAGCAAACTTACAGCAGTGAGGGTGGAAGAGTTTGCTTCAACGGGGGCAGACTGTCGGTCTCGAGTTTTGTTGCAGACTCTGACGCCGACCCCGCCAGACTCCGACGCCGACCCCACCAGACTCCAATCCCGAGCGCCGCTGGGTCACAAAAAGACGAGACTATCTGTATGAGCTTTTGAAGAATACGAAATAGGAAGATACAACGAACTTACACAACGGTGAGGGTGGAAGAATTTGCTTCGGCGGGGCCGGACTGTCGGTCTTAAATACTGTTGCAAGACTCCGACCCCAACCCCACCAGACTCCAACCCAAGAATTTACAGTTTGAACATAAACAGATATACAAAGAACTCGCGATTAAGTTATGAACATGTCTGATTGAAACACACACAATGAAACACTCTGTAATCATGGCTTCTTATGTATATTCTACTTTCTGAAACCGTGCAAAACGATAAACTTCATGATTGTATCTGAGATCATACAAAAAGAAAGAAAGAAAATTGGAAAGAGCTTCAGCGGGCCGGACTCTCAGTCTCAAGTATCTGGAGTTGTGTCGCAAGACTCCGAGTCTCCGACCCCGACCCCGACCCCGCCAGACTCCGAAACCGAGTGCCACCAAGACTCCTAGGAAGGACGCAATGAGAGGAGCAAGGCCTCGAATAGCAACACTTGCTCACCTCCTCCAAAAACAAAAATGAAACTAACCCATAGTCTATTACTTCCCATAGAACATTACAATACCACTACTTAATTAAGTAACGGTATATGAACATGACTACAACTAGTTATGTTCATTCACTTCTGATAGACATGTTTTACTTCCTATAGTAACGTTGGCCATTTACTTCGACTGTGATACAATCAAATTACCGCCTTCGTGAACTTCTGATGTTCAAATAAAACCCCTAACATATGCCCATCAATTCGGTTAAAACGAGTTTTCGGTATGCACCTTCCAATATGGTAACGCATAAAGTGCGTTCTTCCTCTTCACTCCATGCTCGTGGATTGGATCCATTTTGTCTCCCTCCTTATTGATCGGCGACTCTAGCAACCAATCTTGTCTTTCTTTAAGCAAACCGTAAAATATCGCGTGGCAACAATATCTGCAGGGGGCCTCGGCGTTCCTCTCCTCCATCGAAACTACTTTTTAATCGTCTGTAAGGATGGTTCATTGTCAAATAACGACGATGACCAAGATAAACATTTTTTCCCAATGACCTGGACCTCCTCGTTGCCACATTTGGCCCACATGGAGGACAACCCCGGTACCCCTTCGTGACTTGCCCGGCAAGCAATCCATATGCCGGGAAGTCATGAATGCTCCACATAAGAATCGCTTTGAGCTTAAAATTGGGGTTCGTATTGTGTGTATCCTCTACGCTTTCATATGCCTTCTCCAAAATGGATCCGTCCTTTGCAATCACCCCTTCCCACAATCTTTGTAGTTCCTCCACCAATGGTGCTAAGTATACATGTATGTTTTCCTCTTTCACACTTTTTTTGCCGGGAATGATTAGGGATAGCATCACAAAAAACCGCTTGGTGACCAACCAAGGTGGCAAGTTGTAGTTTAGCAATACAACTGGCCATGTAGAGTGACTTAAAGATTGGTTAGAGAAAGGGTTGACACCATCCAACGCTAGTGCCAAACGTAGATTCCGGGGCTCCTTCGCAAACTCCGGCCACCTTGCGTCCACGTGTTTCCATGCCTTTGAATCCACAATCGATCTTATGGTGGAATCCTTGTTTTTCCCCTCAATATGCCACGTCATAAGCTTGGCTAGTCGTTTGCAACGGTACATTCGGAGCAACCGAGGTATAAGAGGGAAGTGTCACAACACTTTCAGTGGAATGCTATCCGAATTCGGAACATACCGAGATTCCTTGCATTCCGGACACACTTTTGCGTCCTTCAGTTCGTTTCTAAATAAGCAATGGCCATTCTTACATGCATGGATAGTATTGTAGCTCAAACCCAACTTCTTCACCAATCTTTTGGCCTCGTAGTGTGATTGAGGACAAGTGTTCTCTCTTGGGAGTAGATCATGTTTTAGCAGTTTCAACAACTCGTCGACACATGCGTTGGAAACTCCAAAAATGATGCACACATTAAGGATCATGAGAACTGCTTGTAACCGGTTGGTAGGGCTGTTCTTGAATAGTGGGGTGTTGGCTTCTTTCAATAAGTCCTCCGTGTTGTCGGCAATGTCGTCATTGACCTCATCACCTACATGGGGATGTGTATTGGCCAATTCATCCAAATCTTCGTGAGTTCCCTGAAGTTCTTCATCAATTCCCTCTTCATTTGGAATGGTTGTGAGCCCAAAGCGGTGCCCACATTTAGTCTTAATCTTTAGAAAATATTAGTCGGTGTGCTTTGAAGTGGTATGTCACTTCACAAAAATATAAAAAGAGTGAATTGTTAGCCTTAGGAGTACAATGTTATAAGGGGCTTGAAGTGGAGAGGTTAGTGTGTTTTTACCTTAGGAAAGGATTTGAGTGAATAGGGATAGGTAAGAAGAACTTGGATTGAGTAGTTAGTGAGTAGGCTAGTACAAATGGATGGAGACAACCAAGGTGACTCAAGAGGCAAGTGTATTCGAATTGGGATGAATGGAGGATCACATTGAACGCACAAGTGGACCACCTCATCGTGGCCACTTAATGGGGAAGGTCCAAGGAAGAACGCAAGGTGGAGGATAAGCAAATTCTAAAAGCACCAATCAAATTACGATTTAAGCATCGTGGTTTGAATTAAAGTGGTGAGTGACAATTTGGGAAGGTAAGGGGAGAAAGTTATGGCGGCGGAAAGTGAAGGAGGCTAAGTTTGGGTTGAGCATCCCAAGGGGGTCCGAGGTAAGGTGGGGGATTCTCTCATTTTCTCTCTCGATCTCTCGTGTGTGGTGTTAGGAATTGGAGCTCTTAGAGCTCATGAGGAGATTGTGAATTAGTTGGTAGGAAAGACTCTTAAACTTAGCGACAATGTGTGGGAAATTAGCGGAGTTAATTAGTGTAGTTAGTTGGTCTCTCTCTCTCTCAAGTGCTCTCAAGGGAGCGAGCTCTTAAGAAGCTTGAAGCTATGTGTGTGGGTGTGTGTGGAGCAAGAAGGGTGCACGTGTGGTGCAAGGTTCTAGGTAGAGAACCGAGGCAAACTAGTTTTTAGATTGGTTTTGCATTGCTTAGATATAGTATTTGTGTGAGCCCAAAAGGGTGCCCACATTTAGTCTTAGACCCTTGAAACGTTAGTTGATGCACTTTGAAGTAGCATGTTACTTCACAAAAATATAAAAAGAGTGAAATGTTAGTCTTAGAAGTACCATGTGGTAAGAGGCTAGGATGTGAGTTGTTATTGTGTTTTTACCTTCGGAAGGATTTGAGTGAATGAGGATAGGTAAGGAGAACTTGGATTGAGTAGTTAGTGAGTAGGCTAGTACAAATGGATGGAGACAACCAAAGTGACTCAAGAGGCAAGTGCATTCGAATTAGGATGAATGGAGGATCACATGGAGCGCACAAGTGGACCACCTCATCATGGCCACTTAATGGGGAAGGTCCAAGGAAGAATGCAAGGTGGAGGATAAGCAAATTCTCAAAGCACCAATCAAATCACGAGTTAAGCATCGTGGTTTGAATTAAGTGGTGAGCAACGATTTGGGAAAGTAAGGGGAGAAAGTTATGGCGGCGGAAAGCGAAGGAGGCTAAGTTTGGGTTGAAGCATCCCAAGTTTGGTAAAGTGTGGTAGGTAGAAAGCCAAGGCTAGTTAAATGTTCGAATTAGGATCCTTGTTGATCATTTGAGGGAGGAAGGCTTAGAAGATAGGATTGGCGCCTACTAAGTAGGAGGAAATCTCAAGGGCTTATCATGAGCCTTGAGGGTGCTCACCCCCTCAAGCTTACTATATAATCCCTCATTCTTCCCTCACTCATCCTCTCTTTCCTTTGTGCTCCAAGGCACCCCACGAGTTATAAGTGTGGGTGTGGGAAGCCATATTGGAGCACATGTGTGTGCTTAGTTTTTAGTTTGAGAGCCAAGGCTTGTTAGCCTTGAAGAGGGCTTGACCTCTTGGTAGAATTAGTGTTGACGTGAAGGATTTTAAAGTTAATTCATGATTCCAATTTGTGGTACTTAAAGTTCATGTTTTGAATACACGTGGTTGCAAGTTCCATGTTTAAGAGTTGAGCACTTGAGGTTGTGATGAGTGCAAAAATATACTTGTGTGGATTAGTTAGTCTTAGTGAAGTTAGGAAATTCTCTCTCCCCCTCTCCTCTCTAGGATTTTAGGATTTTAGGATTAGAGAAGAATTGTGTGATTAGAAAGGGGTTGTTAGTAGAATTAGGAAAATTAGGTAGGAAGATTAGTTAAGGGCTTGAATAATTAGTGAGGTAGTTGGGGATTACAACTACAAAGTTGTGGGTTCATGAAGGAGCTGGGTTTATGAAGGAGCTGGGTTTGTTTAGTTAGAAAGTAAAGAGCTGGGTTTATGAAGGACCTGGGTTTGTTTAGTTAGAAGCTAAGGAGCTGGGTTCATGAAGGAGCTGGGTTTATGAAGGAGCTGGGTTTGTTTAGTTAGAAGCTAAGAAGCTGGGTTTATGAAGGAGCTGGGTTTATGAAGGAGCTGGGTTTATAAAGGAGCTGGGTTTGTTTAGTTAGAAGCTAAGAAGCTGGGTTTACGAAGGAGCTGGGTTTATTTAGTTAGAAGCTAAGGAGTTGGGTTCATGAAGGAGTTGGGTTTATGAAGGAGCTAGGTTTATGTAATTAGAAAGTAAAGAGATGGGTTCATGAAGGAGCTTAGTAGATAGCCTACTTAATTAGCTCATAGACAAGTAGTTAGTTACATTATGCTAGTTAGTGTTATGTGTGGCTTTCACAAGTAAATGTATTTGAGATTGACTATAGAGAATAGTGTTTTTTTAACACTTGCATCCTCTCTTTAAAAATAAACCACGTGCACAAATTAATGGAGAATGTGGAGCACTCTCGCGATGGCAAGACAAAGGAAGCAAAGACCAAAGTTAAATCCAAGACCACTTGAAGGGTGAACCTTGCACTATGGACTCATCCAAGTCCAAATCCAATACCGCGGAGGAATGTGAGCCCAAACCCACTACTCGGACTACGGACGCTTAAGGGTGGGGGGTTTGGCCTCACAATTTGACTTAAGGCATTTAGTGATAGTGTTTAGTTCATAGTGTTCACCTCATAGCATTTAGTTTATAGAGCTTAGTTTGAACCATTAAATTGGCGCACTCAGTTAGTGTTAGATGATGGTACTTATTTTGAATGGTTTAATATTTGGCCAAAGGCCTGAATTGTTGAAGAAGGAGCTGGGCTTTTGGAGAAGGTGTTGGGAGTCCGAGACTGGGTAAGCTGTAAGCTGGGATTAGCTCTGCAGCTGGGCCTAGTCAGCTGCAGTTGCTGGTTAAAGCCACTTCACACATGAGCCAAGAGCCGTGACCTTGTAATGCAGAGCCGAGACTGTGAACTGGGTTAGCTGCGCCTGAATTGGGAACCGTAGCGGCCAGAGCCAAGGGAGCTGCACTAATCAAGCTGAGATTGAGGAGATTACCCGACGGCAGCTAATTAAGGGAAGGTGGCTATGATCAGGGAGAACCGACAGTTGGTTACAAGTTGTTTAAGGGACATCTAGGCCAATCATGGGCCATGCTAATTAGGAGTTAGGCTAATTGCGGGTTAGGCTAACTAGGAGCTGGCAAGTTAGAAGATGGACTATTTGCAGCTAGGCTAGTTAGGAGCTAGCTACCTAGGAGCTGGTTAATTAAGGGCCGAGCAAATAAGGAGCTAGCTAATTCGAGGCTAGCCTAACTTGAGAAGGGCTAACAAGGAGCTAATCTCTGTCTGCGGGAAACAGGTGCCTCAAGGAAGAAATTGACGGGCGGTGACGGGCGTCAATCTGCATCGAACAGCGTAGAATTTCGGAGTGAGATTTTACTTTGCTGCAAAAATGACGAGCTAGGGTGAGACTGATTGTTGTTATGCATCGGGGAACGCATTTGATTAGTAAAGTAATGGTGTGTGGCTTGAGAAATTAGGTAGATCATTGAATTTGCAAGACCAACTTTGGTGGTGTTCAAGCCAAAGGTTGGGATTTGAACTAGTATGGGGAATGTAGTTTGGTGTGACACATTTAGAGTAGTTTGGCTCAAGGAGTGCTAAGTTAATTAAATTGAGGATGGTGTGATGTGGGAAATTTGATGTGAAAAGTATTTGTTAATACTTTGCATTGATAACCGCATAAATAAATGAAAAAAATGAGTTGTTCCACATTCATGGATTGGTATGTGAAGTAGTTTAGAACAAAGTCACATGAAGAGTTGATCCTTGCACTATGGACTCACCCACTAAGCCTAGTGAGGAGCTCAAGGACCCTAAGGAAGTAAAGGTGATCAATGGTAAAAGAAAGAGAGGAATATCCGCTTGGGCTTGCGCGTACAAGGCAAGGAATTGGACACTTGAGTCATCAAAGGACTCATCCAAGCCCAAGGCCAATGCCACGGAAGAATGTGAGCCCAAGGCCAATGCCACGGAAGAATGTGAGCCCAAGGCCAATGCCACGGAAGAATGTGAGCCCAAACCCACTACTCGGACTACGAACGCTTAAGGGTGGGGGGTTTGGCCTCACAGTGGTATTTGTATATCCGGGCAAACCATCAAACCTCTCGAAACATTCGTGGACCATCCGGATTACCTCCACTTCCTCATTATTATCCCGCAACACTTCTGCATTTTCGTGTGCAACAATGTCTTCAGTTATTCCTATTTCCATATCAGTATTTCCTTGTGCCGTCATGTACCTCCCTCCTTGGGTTGCCATCCATATGTCTTTTTGGGCAATATAAATGTCATTGTTGACCTCCTACATGTGCACCATGGAGAAGAAAACAATATTTTTTTCTCTTAGTAACCTTATGTATTAATTTTACAAACATTTGAGAATCTATAATTAATGACCATCCCAAAGGTAAAAAACAATCTTCTGTGCAAGCACGGTAAACTGGACAGGACCTGTAGCATTCCTGGAGTGTAAGTAGATCATTACTATATACAGTAATAGTAGGGTTGTGGCAGCTTAAAAGCTATGCACCATTACTATGCACTACACCTATGCACCATTACTATGAACAGTAACACATTACTATGCACTATTACTAGTAACAGTAGCACATTACTATGCAACATTACTATGCAGTATTACTATGAAAAATAGCACATTACTATACACAAGTGAGATTAATATATGACACCCCATCACAACTCTTAGCTGCTCCAAGTACAAGACATAGTGGTGAAATTGCTGATGCATTAAATTCGAAAAATGTCTCAACAAAATCGTAGGAATTTAATTCACGGAGTAATGCGCATACAGCTCTTCTCCTGCCTCTATATCCCTTGATGCAATTGTCATAACAAAATCCCACTCGTTCTCCTTCCAAGGTTTGGGAAGCATACTATATTCCCACACTATATTGCCAATTTTCTCTCGCCCTATGGAGCTGTTGATAAATCCAACAACATTGCCCTTCTCCACACTCCCGTCTATGTAAATATCTTCCTCAGCTTTAAGGACATAACTCTTGAAGCTTGGCACAAGAATTTTCATTTTTCTGTATTCTGACTTGCTATATTGGGGACCTACAAATGGCAAGAGAATATCTCCTTCTTTTGTGGAATCCATGGCAAACAAATCCCAGCCCATAAATGAAAATTTTGAAATTTTCACCACCCAGTGTCTTTGGTGAAAACTGAAAGTGGTGAACTTCGGTATGGGCCCATTGCACCACTGCCCATCGAAAGCTCCATGCCTCCAATTCATCAATTTCAGCTCCTCCTTAGTGTAATTTCTTTTTTGGGGGACATGTTTTGGGGTTGTGGACTCTTTAAAAAACAATTGAATGGCCACCTTGGCCGCGGCCTCAACAAAGGGTCGTCTTTGTGCCTACACGAAGGGAATCAATGTTACGTCATAATTCAATTGCCTCGTTTACAATACAATATAATTCGAATATGACTATATATTTTACTCACCAATATGGATTTCGTAAATGCGGAGTCACGTTTGTATCGACGAAGATGTTTTCGTATGGTTGCTCTTGACAATACCTTCCCCCCTGCACACATACTACAAGGGCAACGATACTTTACCAATCTTCTTTTGTCCGCTTCTTTTTCTTCCAAGTCCCATAGCTCCAAGTCCAACATTGCGCGCCTCGATGTTGCATCCATTTTGATTCTGCATCAAATTAAATGAATTTTAGTAGAAAGAATGTGACCTTCAATTAGCGGGTTAAAGATGTTGGCACAATTCAAAAATCAAATTCACCTGCAACATCCTTTGCAACACATTTGTTGTAATTGGTCTGGAGATCTTAAATTATGGGTTCCTTTAACTTAAAATCCACGTCTTTACTTCATGTAGTAAATGACATTACTTCACATTGTCACATTACTATGACATTATTTCATGGAGTAAATAACATTACTTCATGACATTACGTCATGAAGTAAATGACATTACTTCACATAGTGACATTACTTCACAGTTGAAAGGGCAATTATAGAACATGTGAATCCTAAATCAACACATTAAATCTTATTATATTTAGTGTACATTATATTGTCAAATACACCTGGGCTACTACTTGGAATTCCGTGTTGCTGCCGCTTTTACCGAGAGTGTCCTTTCTCTTACAAATAAAATAAGTACTTAGCCTACAGACTGAATGATATGCTATAACTTAATTGCTAAAAATAACTTCATGTAAAAGGTTTCAGCCTACACATCACTCCAAATGGTAACCTTCACTAATTCCACAACACAATGTAGTTATCAGGTAAAGTGAAAAATTACTTGAGGGTGCAAAAAAGTGAAAACTTACTTCAGAGTTCACCAACCGAAAACTCTGCCCTCTTGCGGTAAATAGTCTCCTACTCCCATGGCCACAGCAGTAGCAGTACGTAGTTGGTAAGCGTGGACTACGCACAGCAGAACTCCAGATGCTTTTGCCGGAGATGAAAAGGAGACCTAGCCCCAGACGAGACGCAGGCGCAGGCGAGACGCAAGGGAGGGAGAGGTTGGTGTCGATTGTGGTTGGAATATTGCCGCGAGGAGGTCGGCGTGAGGTAGCTTAAGGCTTCAACGGCATTTAGCTAGAGATGGGATGGATGAATGTTGGTTGTTGGATTTCGAGCAGGGAGAGCTTAGGGTTTAGCAATGTTTCCTTGTTGCCGGCGATTGTTTCTTCAAGGGAGTTGTTTCTTCACTTCTGACCTTTTTTCCTTGAATCAGTGATTAAGGATGTGCGCTCTCTTTGTATTACATCAGCGCATCGGAAGTCACTGGTGGTGAAGTCACAACACTATCAAGAGGAGGAAGACAACAAATCAAAGGAAGTAAGTGCCTAACAACACTTAATCACAAGCACTCAAACTAGGCTAAGAGGATTCACAGAGAAGAAGAAGAACGCCGAAGAAGAACGCCGAAGAGAGCTCGGCCACGACTATAGGAGCGCGGCCACGGTGATAGGGTCCACTGTCACGGCAATACAAGGAAGTCGTGCGGTAATAGGTTCCCTTACCCACGGCAATGGGTCCCCAGCGGCTTAGTGAAGGAAACTTAGAACTTAGAGATAAAGGATCACTATGTAAGTATGAAAGGTTTTATATGAGGAATATATAGGAGTATATAGGGATATTAAAAAGTATATAGGACTAGGATTACATTCCATTAGTATGAGTATACGAGATTTTGTTCAAGGACAATTATGAAAGAAGAATATTTAAATTACGAGGAGTATATAAGTATTAAAGAGTATATAGGAATATGGTACATTCTACTAGTATGATCATTGGAATTTAAATCAAGCAATATGAAGATTTGATGGATTCTCAAAAAGGATTTGGAATGTAGCCACGACAAAGATGTAGTAGAATCTTAGAAGGACGAACATTAGAGTGATAAAACGGTTATAACCGTTTATGATAGATATCATCTACCTATGTCGGAGATAGGTAGTTATCTAGGAAAGTGGAGTTAACAATCACTTTAAAAATAGATTTTGGGTTAGAAAGAAAAGACTATATAAAGGGAGAAATTTTAGGAGACTACACCTCATTTTCTACACAACGAAGTTATCACAAATTTGAGTGTCAAAAACACTTGAGTTACTTTTGTATCTCTCCTCTCGGAGCATAATATATATATGAGTATAATATATATTATTAGAGTGAACACAATCTCATTATCTTGAATTCTCATTCTCAATGTAAGGCATCATTGATTATAAGAATCCTTAGATTAGAGAAGGTTTCAAGAGGTGTAACAATATCCTTGATAACAATATATTCTTTCTATTAAGTTATGGGTGAGCAATTTAGAGCTCGTAGTACATAACATCAATCGTACAATTGTTAATATTACTCTTATAGTGAGGAAGAAGATCTCATGTTCTTGAGTCCTCTTTTTTTAAGCTCAAGTGTTACTACTTATAATATTGTTACTTGAATATATGTATACATATTACTTTATATTCCATCCTCATGTATTCCAACATCTATAGTGATTGTTTTGCAATGTCACGCTTTTGCTTCAAAGTGTTTCTTGATGACGAGAAGTAAACATATCTATCTTGAGTTTTGCTCAAGAGAGACAACTCTTCTTTTAAATAGTTAATCCTTTAGTTTATAATGACATCCAACAACTCACAAAGAAACTTAAAGGAAAGAGGTTCAATAACAATTGTAGTAAGTAGATTATTTCATATTAATACTACTTCATTCATATAGATTCAAACTTTGATGTGAATTAATGTCTTCATCATTCTTGTTAATCATAAAATAAGTTATACTCATATATATATTATGCTCCGAGAGGAGAGATACAAAAGTAACTCAAGTGTTTTTGACACTCAAATTTGTGATAACTTCGTTGTGTAGAAAATGAGGTGTAGTCTCCTAAAATTTCTCCCTTTATATAGTCTTTTCTTTCTAACCCAAAATCTATTTTTAAAGTGATTGTTAACTCCACTTTCCTAGATAACTACCTATCTCCGACATAGGTAGATGATATCTATCATAAACGGTTATAACCGTTTTATCACTCTAATGTTCGTCCTTCTAAGATTCTACTACATCTTTGTCGTGGCTACATTCCAAATCCTTTTTGAGAATCCATCAAATCTTCATATTGCTTGATTTAAATTCCAATGATCATACTAGTAGAATGTACCATATTCCTATATACTCTTTAATACTTATATACTCCTCGTAATTTAAATATTCTTCTTTCATAATTGTCCTTGAACAAAATCTCGTATACTCATACTAATGGAATGTAATCCTAGTCCTATATACTTTTTAATATCCCTATATACTCCTATATATTCCTCATATAAAACCTTTCATACTTACATAGTGATCCTTTATCTCTAAGTTCTAAGTTTCCTTCACTAAGCCGCTGGGGACCCATTGCCGTGGGTAAGGGAACCTATTACCGCACGACTTCCTTGTATTGCCGTGACAGTGGACCCTATCACCGTGGCCGCGCTCCTATAGTCGTGGCCGAGCTCTCTTCGGCGTTCTTCTTCGGCGTTCTTCTTCTTCTCTGTGAATCCTCTTAGCCTAGTTTGAGTGCTTGTGATTAAGTGTTGTTAGGCACTTACTTCCTTTGATTTGTTGTCTTCCTCCTCTTGATAGTGTTGTGACTTCACCAACTGGCGCTCCTCAAGTACTTCAATATGCTCTCCAGTGTTGTGATTGTAAAGCATAGAACTTATGCTCGTAGAACTTATGCAGGTTTGAATCTGTTCTAGCTTTACTTTTACACGCAGAGAGATCCCTGCCGATGTCTCTTTTCGTTTTGATTTCTTCAACTCTTGAAGTGGGCCTCTCGTTGGATTTCGGTTGAGGATTGAATGATAGGGTTTAGGGTTAGTGTTAATGCCTTCCTCCTCTCTTCTTCTTCCTTTCATTCTACATCGATACATCTAGTAACACCTTCTGCAATGCTCGCGGTGAGCTTCGCATTCTAGAACCGAGGTAGTGATTGGGTAGTGATTGGAATTGGCGATTGGTGGCGCCATCGCCACCTCGCTCCCCATTCCACGCCTCGCCCTCCACCTTCGCATTCTCGATCTTAATCTCAAGGGCGAGCTTCGGCGTCTGGTACTTTGATCTCCGGGTAAGTGTATGTGTGTATGTATGTTTGTTGGCTAAGTGATGAAAATCCTTCCAATGCACATGAACCAGGTGGAATTCACGGAAGCTCGATAATAAACAGGTTTAGGAAGAGTATTTTATTGATTGCGGTCAACGAGAAAAGAATCATTGGGTCAGTGAGTTCTGATGTCCATCGAAGTTTGTTGAAGGTGGGTTTTAGGGTTAAGGGCTCTAAGATGGTAAGTGATTTAAAGAAAATCCTTCCAATAGACAAGATGCAGTTGGAATTCACGGAAACTCAACAATTAGCAGTTGTAGGAAGAGAATTTAATGTTGCGGTAACGACAAAAGGATTGGGTCAGTGACTTCTGATGTCGATCGAATGCAGTGTATGTATGGTTTGGTGTAGCCCCAAGAGTAGATACCAAAAAGGCATCATGGGTTTAAAAGAGAATATACTGTGTGCTCAAAATATGATAACCATTCTAGACTCAATAGCCAACATAATTGAGGGGGGGGGAGGAACTATATGACCAATCAATGAACACAAGAATCTTCACTTTGATAATGAATAAGGTGTTCATATGAGCTCCGAAATTTATGAGGAAAGTGTCTACAGCCTCGAATTGGATTTGCTAACCATCTCGTACTAATTGTGTGTTTCATGTCCTAGGAGAAGTGGGCTAGTCAGAAAAATCAACATCTATTTTAGTTGCAACAGAACCCATCAGGCCAGAATGATATAAGGGCTCTCTTATTAAATTAACCGAGAGGATGCTGAAGTTATAAATTGGAAGTTTTCAATGGATGGATCAGAGGCTGTGACATGTGATGAAAGCGGTTGACAAAAGAAGGAAATCCTTTCACTTCCATGCAGGAATGTGCATGTCCTTGCATCTGGTCCCTCAAGCTGAAGTTAGTTGAAATCTCCTTAACCTTTGTCTGGTTTCCCTGCTTGACAGTAACCACTACCTCATTTTAGGCATATAGGCATGTAATTTTTTCATACTGGTGTAAAAGCTCCACACCAATAGTATCCTTGCTCAGGCCAATAGAAAAAATGTTCATAATGTACTCAACACCTTTTGTGCTAGAAACAATCATGGCCGATTTGCAAGAAAATAATTACTTTTAACTGCAGCTATGAAGATGGCAGCATGCTGGTCTGGGACACACACCATTTAGCTGCACCATTGATGCAAACTAAACAGCAAAGTGAACCAGGTGTTAATTCCTCTTTTCACTTTTCTTTGTTACTAGGCCTTGAGCATAGTTTATTATAATCAATGGCTGTTTAAGTATATCTCTTTTGTATGTGATTTCCGGCAGAGTGAAACTGGATTAAAGTGTCACTTGCAAAATCTTAAAATTGGCTGAGTTTTTCTCTCCTTAGAATCAAATGGTGTTGATTTTCTCTGTTAAGAAAAATATATACCTCAGGAACTTGAAACCTAAGCCGGGGTTGGGAGTTAGCTCAAAATAGAAGCATGTTGTGAACAATCTACATTGTGTTTTTTGGATGAGGAAATGAGAAGTATTCGTTTCAATATCTCAGCTATACACTTACAAACCTGCATAGGTTTGATTGCGTCAGAGTTGACCTCCAAATGATGACTTGTGATTGTATGCAGCTGTTCTTCTTCCACACATCAATTGTGTGATAGTCGGCATTGGAGCCCGCTATGCCTCCCAGGTTCCCCCTTCTTTCATTTGCCAAATTTTTGAAATCCCGGTGTGGAGACTCGGGGAAGTCACTTAGTGTATTCTTTGGGGACACATGAGCGTACAACACATATTTTTGGGAGGGCTATGTAGCTCATTTACTGCATTTTAATGGACCCTATATTTTTTAATAATTCTACTTTCTTCAATTTCTTACCACCCTATGTGTAATTATAAATTAAATTCTCCATAATATTTCAGACCCTTCATTATTTATATTTATTTGAATTTTCCTTCGTTGACAATAGCATTGTACTATAGCATTAGAAATGGAATTCATCACGCAACAAAAATTAAGCTATGTATACAAGAAGCATGTTATTTACATAATTGGTTATATGTCTAAGCCCATTGATAATGGTGTACTTAATTGTTTCATCCAAACATTGAAAGAAGTCCACAAATTCCAAAACAAATCATCACAAAAGATGCCACAGCCTCTCGCCTAGAACAAATCCATCAATCCACCATAGATTCACCAAATATGGCCCCACGGAGCCCTTTAAACGCGTAGGGGTCAATGCACGATGATAGAATTCTTGTCTTGCGTGGGAGGATCAACCAAAGAATTATACAAACATCAATGAAATGTTCCTCAAAAGTACACTTAATAACCCTCATCCAACGAGTTCATCCATTTTGTAGATGGATTGGTGATCATTTTTCATCTAGTTCTTAATTTTTCTTATCCTAAACTGAACCTAAAAATAATAATAAATTCCCTACCAATTACTATAATGCTATTTTAGAAATACTATAAACTTAATTTTGGGTATTACAAGTGACCCTATATTATATATAATGTGCTACCTCACATTTCTTCAAGGCTATGGTATATCAAAAAAATATATAATTTTTATCAACCATGAATAAATGTCACCCTATATTTGTTCTCTCATAGTTATCTAAATTTTCAACAGTGACTTCCCCGGGTGTGGAGACAGAGAGCCAATTAGACTCTACTCATGTCCAGCCTTTGTAATTATCTGCACACATGCTTCCGTCAAATATGCATATTGCACATTTCAATTGGGGGAGCGAGTAGAAAAAAAAGATTAAAACATTGTTTTGCAGCATTGTAGGAAACGTGTAATTGTAGAGGAGACGGAATACGAGCAACTGCGGCGGCTTAAAATTGAAAGAAACAGCAGGAAGCTGGAAAGCTTGGGCCTTCCAGCATTAGCGGCGGGGATCGCACCGGAACCTCAGAAAGATCGGTAAATCTGCCCTCTTATTCAAAGTACGTCATATCTTTGTCTTTGAAGTATGCACTAGGAACCATTGCGCCCTCAAACTTATCGCATGTATTTGTGTCATTACTGCAGTTCCCTTGTCGCAGTAGTACATGTGCCGCACCTCGACTTTGTATCCTTGCATACTTTAATATTCTACTCCTAGATTAGGGTGGTTTTTGTCAAATGCGAGTCGCTATTATGGATTTCAAGTTAACCACCTTACTCAGTGAAATAGCTTCACTGTCCGATGAAGATGTCCAGAAGTTGTTTATTGAGGTTTCCCAATTCCCTGCAATACATGCTTGTATAATAACCAAAATGCAAGAGCTATTGGCTGATACCTTTGAGGATTCCAGGACAATCTCGGAGTCCTTGAAGCCACCTAGGAGGAGTTGCAGGTTATCAACTAAACCATCAACCTCAACGCACATAGAGGCACGATATACTAGCAAGGAAGATGGTTCGTGCAGTGAGTGATTTGAAAAAACTGATAAGGATGCAGATTATGTTCTAGAATCGGAAACAAAGGCATCCGAAGAGGAGTGCAGAGAACCCATTGCACCACAAGCAAAATTGGTAAGTATCATGCTTTCCATGGCCGTTCATCATAGTTTTGTCTTTGCATTTTCTAAGTTCTTCTTCACCATGTATTGAGCTTTACTTTGTACAATACTATGCATAGTGCCACATTACTATGCGCAATAGGACATTACTATGTACTATAGTACATTACTTTGCACAATACTATTCACAGCAGGACATTACTTTTCATATTACTAGATACAGTAGGCCATTACTATGCGCAATAGGACAGTACTATGTACTCTAGGTCATTACTCTGCATAGCTGAAATCCACTTTACACAGTAGAACAACACTAATCATAATATGACCGAAACGTCTTTATGAATTTGTTTTCAGACTCCTCATGATCCAAGAACTTGGTCAGTGAGGAAGAAGAAGATGGCTTCAAACCCTAGGGCGAAGAGAGCTCTACCCGTTGATAATGTTGGAGATTGGGATGAAGATCGCGACAACGAAGAGGATGGGGAGGAGGAAGGAGACGCGTATGATTGGAGCAAGCCAGTGTTGATGGAAGATTCCAGAGATTATGGTAGAATGCGGGGAAACCAACCCCAAAGGGATGATGGTGCTTTGCACGAAGATGATGGTGCAGCCAAATTGGCGCTAGAAATAGAGAAGAAGAAGCTCAAAATCATGAAAAATGAATTGGCTATGCAATCGCGCCTTCACCCAGCGAGGTCGCATAGCAGCGATGAAGATTCAGACAGGAACGGCGAGGAATGGGTAGCGAGACGAAGAGAACCACACCACAACTCGCAAATGAAGGCCAAGCGGAGGGCTGCCAACAAAGCGTGTCGGGAGCAGTTTGAGGAGAGAGCCCGGGATGGAAAGCAAAAATTTGTTATAGATCTAGATGATAATGGTAATCAATTTCCCTCTCCAATTCAATGTAATCTACCTACAACATCTGAACATAACATAAATGCATTTTTGGTTTGTGTGTGGATTGGATCCTAGAGTAACACATTACTGCATACAGTAGAACAATCTAGTATCACATTACTATGAACAGTAGCACATTACTACGCCCAGTAAGGAAGTTACGTATAGAGTTGTACATTACTGCATACAGTAGAACATTCTAGTATCACATTACTATGGAGAGTAGTACATTACTACGTCCAGTAAGGAAGTACTATATAGAGTTGTACATTACTGCATACAGTATAACATTCTACTATCAGATTACTATGCATAGCATTACCTTACTAGGCACAGTAGGGATTTTCTAAGTACCTTACTACGCACAGTAGGGATTTTCCAAGTTTGCATTTTCTAAGTTTGTGGATTGTTTTGCAGGTTTTCCCTCAGGTGTGTTCAGGTGACAGTGGCTGAATGCTCTGCGCGGGTACTCCTGCGACTTAGATTGGAGCATTGACAACGTCAACGACCAGGACGGGACAGCACTGGATAACATATATACGCGGATGCGCGAGAACTGGGAGTATCGAGGGTACGCAGGGGAACCGCGTACGCTAAGATACGAGGTATTTAAGAGTAACCTTGCACAACAACTGAAGAGCAAAAGGGCTCAGATGAAAATGAGAATTCTGAAAGGTTTGTCCAAACCAGAAGCAATCCGGCTTGATCATTGGTGTAACATGGTCGAGCACACCCGGGATCCAAAAAAAATTGAGCAGGCAAATGTTATGAGGGAGGCACGGAAATGTGTGAAAAAAGTTTCAACATTCGGCCGGTCCGAGGGTGAGGTGCGGGCCCGGCTGGTAAGCACTTTGGCGATAGCGATACCATTTTTTAACGTTCATCGCACTAATAACTATGAAAGCAACAAATGATATCAATTTGTTGCTCTGATTTTTACTCACTCGCTTTCTTGGTGTAGGCGTCGTGTTTGAAGAGGGACCCCCGCCGCGAAGAGGTTGAGGAAGAGCTTGAAAGGCCCAAGAACACTTCCCAGTCAAGAGGTGGCCATCATGCTTCTTCCACGTTGTCAAAGGGGGGGGAGGGGTAAGCGATGCACAATGGGGTTTAGGATTATCTCCTAATGCAAGTCGCACGAGGAGTGCAGATCTTGAGGAGGTAAGGGCAGAGGTTCGGAGGTTGGATGAAAAATTCAACTTTGTTCAGAGCTCGCTTCTTGCGATGATGGCGAAGCTGGGGATCCCAGTGGAAAAAGAGGTAGGTTCACCGTCACGTTTAGGACCCACTTGCAGTGTTGATGCGGCAAAATCCAACTCTCGTGGCCCTGTATCTCCGCTTGCACGGTCAGCCTCAAAGGAGCCGACAAACAAGGCAGTAGAGTCTACAGGTGCAGGCGATTTGCCAATCGTGGCGAGCCCGGAAACCCCCTCCGGATCCCAGAAAGCCTCTTCGGGTCATGAGGAGCATGAACAGGTATGTCATCTGGGCGGAATCTTGTGAAATCACCTTGAACTAAACTTTACTCCACATAGTTAAGTAGAGATTACTTCATAAAGTGAGATGTATGTGCCATAACTGGATTTGTTTACTATAAGCAGTCAACGGGTTTACTAGGTGTAGTAATGGATTTCGTTTGTTCTTGTCCACATTACTATTGGCAGTAATGACCGCAATGTAATTCACAGTGACATGACTGGTAGCAATTTCATAATATGACCAGGCTAGCATATATGGCCTTATGTATGTGCTGTCCTAAATCACAACTGCTGTGCATATGTCTAATGTGCGAACTGGAATTTGACATTCACAGGTAAAAGAGGTTTCCAGCGGTGTAGTTCGACCAGTTCGGGCGCCATCGAGTAGCCAAGGCATGAGTGCGCATAGTGGGGATGCCAAAAAAAAAAGTGCCCCTAAACAGAAGCGTGCACGACTGACTGAAGGCGAGAAGTTGACATTGGAGGCTCTGCCAATTTTAAAGAAAGGCGATGTTGTAGAGAAACTGAGAAGTAGCCCATTAAAGAACAAACAGGTGGTAGAGAAACGCCGGGCGGATAAACCTCCCCTTGCCACCAAGGCTTCGAAGAAGACCAAACCCTGGATGGAATTGGTACGCACTTGCTAGGAAACATGCAATTCAATGTTGTTGTTGAATTTATAAGCTTGCCCTAATGTAATCCAAACACTAACATGTGGTTGTTGCACTTGTCCAGGCCCCGGGCGATGTGGTTCACATCTGTGGTTATGAAGAGGAAGACTTGAAGACGACATTCATTGGAAAGGGTATTATGCATAACTTGCAGGGTGGAAAATGCCACAATAAGGTGATTGGCAAAGGCTACATATCTCTCACATTTACGGAGACATATAAGGATGACTATCCCCTATGCATTCCCCTCATTGACGACGACCCTCCAATCACTACGATTGGCAAGGCAAAAGGCCACTATGTGATTTGGCCAAATGATTGTGTTAGGTTGTATGCTCCTGCGTGAGTGTAGTGTGGACTTGTAGAGCAATGTTGATATTCAGACTTATAGTACCTCAGAGTGTAGTATTTATGATTGCTAGTAGTGAAATTCGGAATATGAATAACATACTATTTGTATCCTTATTCATTTGGAAGTAGAATTTGTTATATTCTGACTTGCTATATTGCTATACTGAGCATGCCATTAATATCTAACTATGATGAGTTGACCTCATGTTACTAGTTGTAGTAAGTACAGTCATATGCATCCAGAATATGTCACTTTGCAAAGCCATATAAAGTTCACTACTGGTTATACACAATAATGACATATGACAACGATCTTACTCCACAAAGTAAGCCAAATACTAATGGTTGATGCAAAAGTTACTTCACATAGTAAAGTAGGTCCACACGCCAAACAGTGAGAAATATATGCGATTGCTAGAGATGTTTACTAAAACCAGTCATATGCACTTACTATGCCGAATTATGGATGTTATGCATTACTGTCCGTGATTACGCTTGGCAGTGACGTGGAGAATTCAATTCATTACACGTAAGATGACTTTGTGTAGTGAAGTGTGAATGTTGGTACACCCATATATGACTAGTTTACTCCACATAGTAAAGTAAATATTACGACGTAAAGTAAGAAGTATATGTCATTGCCGGAGAAGTTTACTATAAGAAGTCACACGCACTTACTTCGTAAAGTTATGATTCTCATTTTGTATGTTTGAGATTACTAGAGGGAGTGATATGGAGACTCTTATTAATTTCACATATATGACTTTGTGTAGTGAAGTGCAACAGTTATTACTAACTTACATGACTTAGTAACAATATCACTAGGCCTAGTTATGTGGTGACATGTATTATGTTGCTTATATTGACAAGGCATAGTGAAGTAGGACATGACTTTATGAAGTGAAGCACGCGGAGCACCCCAAACTTCACTGCCATTGGGAACGTGTCCATTGGGAACGTCTTGTCCGACATTACTATGACCAGACTTTACTGCTTGTCCGAAGCGACTGGTCGTTTTTTACGTCAGTAAAGTCTGGGTTTTCTCACTCGTAGGAGTGAAAAAACCCAGTTGTAAAAGACGTGTTTTGTTGTAGTGCTTGTCCAACTGTAGAAGGAATATGTTGGGGTAGGATTCGTATGTGCCAACTAGCTACTCCCATCTTCTCAAATCCGGGCCCACCTACTAACCTCCTCCTCCCAGTTACCAAGTATGAAGTTCTAGACCAACATTGGTCCTCTTGAGTCTTCAACCGGTCTTAATCCTTCAGTGCCCAACATTTGTAGGTTAAAGATCCTTAACATGTCATCAATCCCAAGGGCAAAGTGTGCCTTTCTTTCGTTTCTCTCATCTCGCAAGGGGTTGTCCACTACTCCCTCCCATGTCTGATGGACTTGCTCTTGTGATGGAGGTCGGGCAAAATTCATTGCATCTAATCTTGAGGGAATTTGAACAACACCATTTTACTTTCATTACATAGCACTAAAATTTAGGTTCACGTTTTTTTAGAATTACAACATGTTTATTCTCAGCCCTTGGCCGTATTATTCTCTTGCTTAGAGTGAGGGAGGATGAGGTTTAACAATGTCACTTCTCATCTAAAATATGAAACACGGCAATAGTGCAAGATGATTAGCAAATCCAAATTGCACATATAGCCATTTTCCACATGGTGTTTGGAGCTCATATGGATATTTTAATCATTAAGGGAGTGAAGATTTTCTTTCTCATTAAATGATCATCTAGGTCCCCTCAAATATGTTGCGTGTTGAGCCTAAAATGGCTAACAAAAGCTGAGCACGCAGTCCAATCTCTTTTAAACACATGTGTTTTTGGTGTGTGTTATTAGATCCACACCTCATCACATACCACTCAAATGTAGGTGTCCATTTAAGATGAGTAATTGAATTAGGCCCGCTTATCTTACAAATGGATTGGCAACTTCATATGTCATTGTCACATGTCTTCCACAAAAATGAACTTACCTCTACGAGTAGGCCTAAGTCTATGGACTATAAACAATTTTGATAAGTAGACATGCAATTTTGCATGCACCTAGTTTAATTACACCAAGGCAGCTCTACTCAACACCAACACCAAACCGGTAATACTATGGTAAATGGGTCTTAGGTGGCTCGTTTTCCTAATCAGGCCCCTAGATTTGATTGGTATGTGGTTCGGTGAGGATCAAAGAGCAAACACCATAAAGTCACATGTTTCAAAGAGATTGGCTTACATCTTCAAATATTAATAACTACTCTACACTCAATAGTGTACACAATTTGGAGAACATGTGTATCCAGTTAAGAAATCAACAAACATGCACTTCCGATAACCATAACTAAATCAGCAGAGATCCGATTTTCAATCTGGTTTTACATATGCTTCATCATAGAGTTGCCAATGCAACACGAGTTTTGTTGTGCAAATCTTATCGGTAGAGGTTGGAGAACGTGAAAAGGAAACCAAATAACACCCACATACCTTAAACCATTAACCATGAGGGTTGTGTGAGTGCTAGGATGGGGGTAGTTCATTTAGGATGGTAGCCCTCTTTTATTGTTTAGTTATTTGGAGATATCATGGAAGCTATCGAATGCAGCTCTAGAATGTTATGCTCTACCGTGTAATTGCAATTGTGTAGAAATGGACGTGTTGCATATAAAGTGAATTGGATGGAGTGGAAATTTGAATTCAAGTTATGGTTTTTGGAGTTCATCAAATTTATTCCCCCACACCACCTTGTTGGTTGATATTTGTCGACTTGAAATTCTTAAAATGGTTGTGTCAAACATTTAGGATTTATCATCAAATTCTTCAAGAAACATAGACATGTCCATCACAATCAACTTTATAGATATGTGTAGCTCATTGTAAAGTCTCACAAGGGGGCATACTTCTCTTTCATAGTGGGTGGAGAATAGGTCCCATGTACCAAATGTTCATGACAAAAGAGCAGACTACAAATATAAATCTTAGACCACATACTAGTCTCATTTATGAATGCAAAGATTCAAAATCCTAGAGTGAATTGTCTAAACAATGTACACAAAACATAAGTGACCGGAAAAAAAACCATAACATAATACGCATTCTTTGTGTGTGTGTGTGTGTGTGTGTGTGTGTATATATATATATATATATATATATATATATTTATTCATAAGTCATTTTTTCATGATCAAAGTCATTAAATATGACACGGTGGATGACAAATATTGCTTCACAAATGAGCACGGATGAGCACGTACGAATTCTTTTGAGATATAAGGTATATATGGATGAAACCAAAAAAAAAATTGAGAAACTTGAGGGTGTCTTAGGGTACAACTGCCTCCCCCAATAGTATCTTATCACCATATTAAATTTTACAAAATTAGGTGGGACGAAACATGTAAACTTTGTAAGCCAAATCCTTATCAATACTATTTTTCACACCCACATGGTACTATACAGGCTACATTGATGCCCCCTCCCCGGCCTTGCCTGTCCATGGACTGTACACTTGACGACAAGATTGGACTATTTGCTCAATTTACATCATCCATTCTAAATTTCAATCGTTAGCACAAAGGAGAGGAACTATGCGATCGTTTAAAGAGAAAAAGAATCGTCACTTTCACCTCCTATAAGTTTTTGCATCTTCTCAACTTCGATTCTCAAATTTAAATTGACAATTTGAGATTCGGGTCGGTAGTAATCCCGCCCCCGTGGAGATTTGAGAGTCACTTTCATGTAAGATGACCATGATCACATCCCTTTGAGAAATGCGGCTTCAACTTTTTCATCTATGATAATGAAACCCCCAAAGTATGTACTTTTAAAACACAAAGAGTAGGTGTGAGTTGTTGCCCATATAGATCAACCCAATACCATTGCACTGTCACCATGAACAACGTTGACATACAAGTCGACCCCCTTAACATGGACATTGCGATTTGAGCTCGACACCATAAAGAAAATGGCGGTTTTTGCACGAAATGTGGGACTCTCAATGGGGCCCTTTTGATGGTAGTGTTTGTGGCTTTTAATGGAATTGACGTGGTTATTGAAAATATAATGTCTATGCGTGACTCAACCGAATTCATTAACCTCCAATAGTGGACCCCCCCCCCTTAGCAATTAGAAAAGTTGACTTGATCAATGAGATGGAATTAAATGTTTGGTTTCCATCATCCGACATTCTGATTTCAATTATGAGCAAAATGGGGAGGAACTATGCGATCGCTTAGAAAGAATAAGAGTCACCACCTTCACCTCCTAGAACTTTCGCATCTTCTCAACTTCGAATCTCAAACTTCAATCGACAATTTGCGTGATTCGCATTTGTTAATCAGATGAAACAATCTATGATCCGATCCTATGGCAAGAAATTATGTATGGACTAATGAGTTGGAAGTTGCAGCTTTTCGAGCTCATTCGGATTGCAAAAACTTAGTGTCAGAATGTAAATATGGTACTTAGTTACACTCATTATCCCGATTAGTGCATGTTACTATTCGGAATTTCATAGTGCAATAACGTCTCACTTAGGGGTTCAATTTTCACTAACAAAAGTTCAATAGGTTGTTTGGACATTATAAAGCATAAATGATTTTTTTATAACAAGCTAGCCTAGCTTGAACTACTGAAAACTCTCTAAGTGTCTTATGGCATGAACCACCCAACCACGAGATAAGATAAAGGAACCCTTACTCTTGCGCAAGAGCCCTTTATATACCTCCCCACCATGCACGGTTGCCTTAAGTTTAACTAAAATAAAAGCATGTTCATTATTAGCAACTATAATGAACTCTACTCTATGCTTTTACTTTAAACTCATTCTAGACTACCGTTATCTTAGTTCTAGTCAACATGTACCAATAATGGCCCATGTTACACTAAGGCTCATTGATAGCCTTGCGCACACTACTTGTGGTACTATGGCTCCATAATAGCCTTGTTCACACTAGTAGCGCGTTACATTCCTCCCCCTCTAGATTTGAGCATCTATGCTCAACACACAAGTAAACCCATCAATTACTTGGGTACAACTTGTTCAAAGATCTAATGTAAAGAAATTTACAACCTAAGATCTCTTTCGCCTCTTCCTTTTAGGCAAAGTATTGGGTAAACTTTCATGTCCAACACCATGACGTGATAGTCGCTCGCTAGCGCGGACTACAGAATCCCAATATTTTTTGAGTATTTTAGGACTCAAATTAGATTCAAGCTCCCAAGAGTTATGCTCAAGTCCATAACCGAGTCACTTGATGAGGTAGAATTTAACGGGACATGAACGACTCCCTCTAACCTCTTGTTGTAAAACATGTTCCACGTCGTATGATATATCATGATTTTCAACGATTGGCGGTGGCGGAGGCTTTACCCTGCCATTAGCCTTGTAAGGCTTCAACAAAGAGACATGGAAAACATTATGAATTCCCATGGTCTCTGGCAATTTCAAACATTATGCTACGATGCCAATTCTCTTAACAATCTCAAATGGACCAATTCAACGAGGAAGTGATTTCCTCGCACTTGGGATTTTCAACTTAATGTTGGAAGTACTAAGAACCACCTCGGATCCCACCTTATACGACACATCACGTCGTTTGGTGTCAGCATAAGATTTTTGTCTTTGTTGGGATGTCAACAAATGTTTCTTAGCTTCGCTAATAACATTACTCATGGCCAAAGCAAAATCTTTTGCAGCCGGGACTTGAGACCTGTTGATCCTTCTATTCACAAGTGTTGAAGGATGCTGACCATAATTCAACATAAAAGGTGTAGTCTTGATGGATTCTTACCATGAGTTATTGTAGGAAAATTCAACCATCGACAAATACTCGTCCTAGTCATCATGGGAAGGACTCACATAATGCCTAAGCATATCCTCAAGGATTCTATTCAACCTCTCTGTTTGACCATCGGTTTGAGGATGAAAAGATGTAGACATGGCCAATTGAGTGCCTAACAAGTAGTGCAAGTCTTGCCAAAATCTACCCATAAATCTCACATCTCTATCACTGATTAACTTAAAGAGAATACCATATAGCTTATAGACATGGTCCCTAAATAATCTTGCCGTCTCCTCGGCGGTCACAGTTGTGGTAGTCGGCATAAAATGAGCCATTTTGCTCAATTTATCAACACACACAAAAATTGCATCATGCCCTTGCTTAGTTGGGGTAAGTCCAACAATAAAGTCCATGCTTACACATTCCCATTTTTTCTCAGGGATTTTTAAGGGTTGTAACAATCTACCGGGTTGCATAGTAAGGGCTTTACTATGTTGACAAACATCACAAGAATTTACATATTTTTGAACATCCTCCCTCATTTTTGGCCACCAAAAACGAGTTTGAATCTTTTTAAGAGTCTTAGAAATATCCATATGACCACTATACAACGAATCGTGATGTTCATGGAGTATATACTCTCTTAAAGACCCCAAATTAGATTCATCAACTACCACATTTGGTACCACAATTGCATCATGGTGCCACCAAAGGCCATCCTTAAGAATCAATTGGGAAACATTAGTCAGATTCATAAACCATGGATCGTGAGCGTATCTAGCAACGATGGATTGAAAAAAAGATTGCTCTTTAACAACCAATTGTTCATTGACGCACTCAGGACCACTACACACTTCATTTGCCGGCGATCTGGGAACACCCTTTGAGATGTTTGCAGCCATCTCTCCGGAGCTCAACATAGAACAACTCATAACCAGTAAGGCTCTTAACCTAATATCTCTACATCCCAAAGAGTCTTAGCTCAAGACATCAACATAAGCATTGTCTCCTAGAGGGTTACGACTCAAAGGATCGGCAATATTAATACACCCTGGCCTATATTCCCATATGTACGTAAAGTTTTGTTCTAAATACTCTAACCATCGGCCCTAACGCCTTGACAATGTTTGTTGTGACTTTAAATAAATGAGGGGATTGTGGTCAGTCACTACTACGCAATCCGTACCTTCCAAATAACAACGCCAAGTGCGCAAGGCATGCACAACCGCTATAAGTTCTTGCTCTTCAGTGGTATAATTCTTTTCAATAGGGGAAAGCTTTCGACTTTCAAAAGCTATCGGTCGTCCTTTTTGTAAAAGAATCGCACCAATACCAACAATGGAGGCATCGCAAATGACCTCAAAAGGTTCACCGAAAGTGGGCAAGGCTAACACGGGAGCGTATGTTAGCGCATACTTCACTTTGTCAAATGCTTCTTGGCATTCAACCGTCCAATTATATTTAGAATCATGCCGAGTTAAATTGATAAGAGGGGCTACAAGGGTTGAATATCCTTGAATAAAACGTCTGAAATAATTATATAACCCCTAAAATGAGCGCAATTGCCCAACATCATGAGGCGTAATCCATTTCATGACAATTTCAATTTTAGCTGGATCAACTTTAACCCCATCTTTGCCCACAACATGACCCAAATAATGGAGCTCATCCTTTGCAAAGTGACATTTACACAATTTTGCATACAATCGATGTTTACGAAGAATTTTGAGGACTTTGCTCATGTGGGCTACATGTTCCATTTCATTCTTCAAGAATACCAATATGTCATCAAGGTACACCAAGACAAATTTGCCAAGGTACTTGTGAAAAATTCGATTCATCACACCTTGAAATGTTGCCGGTGCATTAGTCAATCCAAAGCTTAAAACTTTAAACTGATAATGGTCAAACAGAGTTCTAAATGCCATCTTAGGGACATCCTCATCCGAAATCAGAATTTGGTGATAACCTTGTGCTAAATCAAGAGATGAAAAATTCGAGCACCTGCCAATTAATCAAATAAATCATCAATTCTAGGCAAAGGGTATCTATTTTTATTGTCTGCTTATTCAACGCGTGGTAGTCGACCACCATTCTCAAAGTTTCATTATTCTTTTGTACAAAAAGAATGGGAGATCCAAAAGGCGAGGCACTAGGTTCAATCCAGCCTTTTTCTAAGTACTCTTGTACTTGCGTCTTCGCCTCTTCCAATTCTTTTGGACTTAGGCGGTAAATCGGCCTAAAAGGCGATTTACTACCTTCCTCCAAAGGAATGGTATGAGCCATTTCCCTCTCAGGGGGTAGCCCACTTGGCAAAGGTTCAAAAACATCTTCAAACTTCTCCAAAAGTTCGGCTAAGCACCCTGTGTCAACAAGTTGGGACGAGGTTTCTTCATCATCAACCTTGGTCAATTGGAATAAAATGGGCATGGCCCCTTTTCTTACTGCCCTCTTAAACTGCACTGCTGAGAGGCATTTTGTTGAGGATTTAGGTGCCTAATGCGTCAAAGGATTGGCTTGCAACAAAAAAATTGCTTGCCCTTTTGAATGATACATGTTTTGGATTCATAATCCACATGTGTCTTATATGTGTTCAACCAATCATCACCAAGTATCAAATTTGTGCCATCACTAAGTTTTGTAACCACGCACGCTAGGTGACTTTGACACGCAACTTTGACATATCCTTCAACTTGAACTTCCTCTCCATTTTCCGATTGCAAAACACTAGAATCCTTAACATATTGCAATCCAAAATTGTCAATGTAGCTAGAATTGACAAAACGGTCAGTGGCCGCAGTGTCCAATATCACATGAGCATTAAATCCCAAAACTTGACCCAAAAATTGCATTGCAAGTCTCCTAGTCCCACCAAAAATATTCAATTTTTTTGGCCTAGGTGCATCATGATAAACTTGCAATGTGAGGGGTTTGTCTTTCAAGACCTGAAATTCAAGTAACAATTGCAATCCTTTCAAGGCCCTCTTTACAAACACACTCTTGTATTTTTCAATCAAAAAGCAAGCTCTTGTATCAAAAGGATGCAACCTTTTACCTTCTCTATAAGCCAATGGAAATCTTTCCATCATGAGAGAAGTCAAATCAACAAACATACATTTGCCATAGATTTCCGAGTAAAAATCCATCAAAAAATCAAGTGAGCGTTTACATGGAACAGAAAGTGTTGCCTCTTTATTATCCGGATATGTACAAATGAGGAAATCAAAAGAATGCTCTATCTTGGCCTCTATCAAAGAGATCAAATAGCGATCAACAAAATTAATACATTGTTCCTCTTTACCAACAGGGAGCCCACTAGTCAATTGTTGGCGATTCAAAATCTTTCTTGGTTTTGAACTTCGATTTCTCAGAAGGTGCTCCACCATCCTTCTTTTCCCCCGTGCAATCCTTGGCTTGGTGCCCTTTCTGTTCGCAAAAGAAATAATTTTCTTCATGACAAAGTGTATTCGCCTTGGAAAAATCCAACGATTTCCCATTGGACAAAGTCATGGCCTTGCCACGTGCCTTGTCCTTGCGGATAGGACCACCAAACTTAGATGGGATCTTCCACATCTCTTTAGGGCAGGATTGCTCAATGGTGGTGTCCATTGCTACTGTGTAGGTAAGCAATCGCTTAAAATCCTCCCAATGGCCACCCTCGTTGAAGGGGTCAACAACAACTCGCTCGTGGATTTATGGTTTTAATCCACGGACAAAACGATCAATTTTATTGTCCTTGCTCAACTCTAAGTTTGTAATTTGCGCACAAAGGAATTGGAACTCAGTGGCATAAGCCTCCACCGACCCCTTTTGTGTCAAATTCCATGACTTATTTCGGGCAACTTGCTCGGGAAGGACATTCCCATAAGCCTGAATCAATGTTGGGCGGAAATTTTTCCACAAACGGTTATCTTGCCCGGCAGCCTCAAGCTCCTTGGCAAGAGTTTGCCAATGTTGGGCCACGCGCGGCTCGAGGTAAGTCCAAGCAACTTGGACTTTTTCCTCTTCAGCAACTTGACCCGCGGTCAAGTAGCGCTCCGTACAGACAAACCACTGTAAGATATTGGATCCCGGCTTATCCTTAAAGCGTTCGGGTTCCATCAACTTAATGCGTTGGGTAGAGGCTCCTTGGGCATTCCCACCTTGCGTTCTCAAGGCACGCAACTATTCTTCCAATAAAGTCTGCTCGATAGTTTCATTACCGAGTAAATTATTCAAACGATTTACCTCTTGTAAGATAGGACCCAATCTTTCATCTACATACCTCGCAACCTGCTCTTGGAGCTCATCGACGGGTTCTATACTAGCCATTTGCTCTAAATTTTGCAACTTTATGGAGGAAATTTTGATTGAGAATTCAACCCCTACAAAGTTCAAAACAATAAATGACTTTCAATGGAATCTCACCCACACCGAGATTCGTTAAAGCTCTGATACCAATATAACAAGCTAGCCTAGCTTGAACTACTGAGAACTCTCTAAGTGTCTTATGGCATGAACCACCCAACCATGAGATAAGATAAAGGAACTTTTATTCTTGCACAAGAGCCCTTTATATACCTCCCCACCATGCCCGGTTGTCTTAAGTTTAACTAAAATAAAAGTATGTTCATTATTAGTAACTATAATGAACTCTACTCTATGTTTTTACTTTAAACTCATTCTAGACTACCGTTATCTTAGTTCTAGTCAACATGTACCAATAATGGCCCATGTTACACTAAGGCTCCTTGATAGCCTTGTATGAGCCCAAAATGGTTGCTCATATTTGTTTTATGTTTAGGATCTACTTAGAATTGCAATTGGAGTGTTATTGAAACAATCAAAAGTATAAAAAGAGTGAGGCTTAGTGTGGATTTAGGTTTAGGCCTTAAGCCATTTTGTGTGGTTAAGTAGAGGATTAGTGGCATTAGGGAGTGTTTTGATTAGAGGAGTAGTGTTTGATGAGGCAAGGGGAAGGGCCTTGGGTTTAAATGTTTGAATTAAAACATGCTCTTGTTGGTTTAGAGGGTGAGGAGTTAGTGGATAGGATAAGGTCCTACTAAGTAGGAGAAAGTTTAAAGGGTTGTGGTTGGATGCCCTCTCTTCCCCTTCTCTCCTATCCTCTTTCTCTCCTTCTTCTCTCATATATCTTCCCTCTCTCTCTCTCTCTCTCTCCCTCCCCCGTTTGAATTAGGATCTATGTTGTTGGTTTAAGAGTTGAAGGCTTAAAGGATAGGATGAGAGCCTACAAAGTAGGAGAGGATCAAGGGGCTTATCTTGAGCTTTGAGGGGTGCTCACCCCTTTCCTCCCCCTATATATTCCTCTCTCTCACCTTCTTCACTCACTTGTGTTCCTATTCACTCTCTCTTCCTTCGCGCTCTTCC
The DNA here is from genome assembly GCA_964035585.1 of Polytrichum formosum. Lineage (NCBI taxonomy): Eukaryota > Viridiplantae > Streptophyta > Polytrichopsida > Polytrichales > Polytrichaceae > Polytrichum > Polytrichum formosum. The sequence continues at coordinate 26,035,075 of OZ037940.1, read as the reverse complement.
ATCTTGCACGTGTGGGTGCACACGTGTGTGTGGGCACATGAGCATGTTGTATTGAGAGGGGAGTGTGGGTAAAGAGGAGAGGTTCATACAAGGCCTCCTTACCCTCTCCCTTCCCCTCTCCTTCTCTCTCTCTCTCCCTCTTGTTGTTCCTCTCATAGAATTGAGTGTTAGAGTTAGAGTTGTGTGGGAATTAGTAGAAGGTTAGTGGAATTAGTAGAATTCATAGAGACTTGTAGGGACTTGAAGATACTTGTAGAGACTTGAAGGCCAATGCTCTACCTATTCAAGAGACTAGCATTAATAAAGCATCATGATTTCAAGTGAGTTGGGAGCTTGTTGAGATGGAAGCACATTTCATGTTACCACGAGCTTTGGTATCACACATGTGATTCTCAAAACCATCACCCGGACTAGGACGCTTAAGGGTGGTGGGTTTGGCCTCACACCTTGCTCACACTACTAGTGGTACTATGGCTCCATAATAGCCTTGTTCACACTACTAGTGCGTTACAATTTTCTCGGTAAAGCATTACATCCTCGTTAAATAGTTATAGCACCGCATAACTCCAAATAGTAGCACGCACTAATTGGGATAACCGGTGTAGTGATCTGGTTGATTGTAATGCCATGCACTTGGAGACTTCAAGTATGTGAATTATTCTATAGAGGCCTTTTTCTTAATAGAACTCCTTCATCCACAATGGATGAGTTTACGTAGACGTCACGAAGCCGAAACGGCAAATCAGGTGGAGGTCGTGAGTTCGCTCGGGTGGTGGATGAAAAATCATCATTTAAATACCATGAAATAGTAAGAACCTTAAAACTCATGGGGATATCATAGATTTTACTAGGCTTTTGGGTAGGGCATGTTAGGAATTTAATATGCACGTGCTTCAAAATTGATGGATTCGAGTCAACACCAATAATTTCACATAAGATATTTTAGGGGATTCCAACCATTTGCTTTTCAAGTGCACAACTTGAGAGTGGTGTGTTTTTCGCCCTATTGCAAACAAAGTCAGTTGACATCTGGACGTAGACAAGTGTATGTTGTTTTGAATGTGTTTATGGTCAGATGGTAAGAATATGAAGTCTTTTGTACACATGGTTTTGTATATACATCAACAACCAAGAAGAAAAAGAATGTAATTATAAACCCCAAACGCAGATAATCGTAACTAAAGTGGATTGGCGACGAGCATAATGATACATCGACGACCATTTGTGATGGCCAACACGATTGAGCGACTAGAGTAGTGGCGATGCATCCCATTGCATCCCATTGGGTTGAATTGAGTTCTTAAGAGCAAGTCAATGGCTCGTTGATGGCTCCGTTGGGGTTGAATATGAATGTTATGTGGAATTTGTGTAGTTCATTGGGGTGTTGTGAGGAAATACTAAGTGAGCATTGGTGTACAACGAGTCTACAACCGACCATGAGAGATTTGACGAGTATCAGTGAATGTAACCAACCTCAAATATTGTTGTTTGTCATTTCATATACATAAAGTGTGCTAGCATCTTTAATTGTGGAATATATTGATTTACTTACTTTTTAAGGTGGTTTATAATAGGAGATATGGATCTCCCTTGTGTTTCCACAATAATAATAATAATTGTTATTATTGGCATTTTGATTTGATGTATTTCTACATGTTTCTTGGCCAAGGATCTATGGCAAAACATTGCAAATGGAAGGTGGAGATGTCCCAAACCCCTTATAATCCAATGTTGTTCATCCGAAGAACCATTACCATGCTTTAAACTAAAACAAATATATAATGACATATTGTTGAAATTTAAAAGGTCCGCCTATACATCTTATACATCTTCAAGTATTGTTAGATACTCCGTTTCATCATGTTCTCACCCTTATCTTAATTGCATGTGTAACCAAAGTGACATTCATCTAATTATCCAAACAACAAGCTATTCACATTTCAAAACAAAATGGACTACTACTTTTGTTACCATGAAGGACGATGTGTTGATGCACGCATGACAAACACGTTGCTCTTGCCTTGGTAAAGACGCCCATGCCCGAACTTCTAGGATGCCAATATAGCCCCTCATGACCATGTGAGAAATGTTGCAGCCCCTAGGTAGTGGTAGCCCCTCAAATTGAACCAATACTCATAGAAGGACTTAAACTTTTATACTTAAGAAAAGTAGTATAAGTAATAAACTTTTCCTTAACATAAAACACTCATATAACTAGTCAAGAAAAATGCCACATCTTAACCCTATATGCTTGAGTTACATACTTGTATAGATTTGCAATGAATACCAGATGAGTTTGAATTCTTCGTAGTTGTCCAACTTGTCAACCTATTTTAGCAAATTTCAACGCCCATAATCTCCGCAAAATTCCTTTTGTGTCCACTATTGCGTTTGTTACCATGAAGGACAAATATGTTGATCCACCCACGGCAAATACATTACTCTTGCCTTGGTAAACATGCCCATGCTCAAACCTTTAGTGTAGTAATATAGCCTCTTCACTAGCAACCACATGCATAATACAGTGGCACCTAAATATCAGTAGCCCCACAAATTAAACCGATACGCGGCGTCCTAACATACTTGTTGAGGTTGCAGTTGCCAATATATAGGCAACGTTTGAGTGGAGGAGCGTCCATTCTTTTGACGCATCCTATCTAAGAATCCAATTAATCTAGATTTAGATTGGAATGGCATATACACATATTTGTTGGCGCTACCACTTTCAAAATTGGAGTTTCTCAACCCTGAAGTCATTTACATATAACGTGATCTTAAAGACCATGTATAAACCTATAATAACCTTATAAACAATTTATGATTAACTTTCGTTGTTTGCAATCCGTAGAATGTACCATGTCTTTGTCTAGTGGAGGATGGAAATGTTTGTGGGAGCTAATTCTCCTATAAGAGATAAATTGCTAACAATGACATGGAAAAAACTGCACCTGAAATGGGAATACGCACAACTCCTAGTACGATGAAATATGTGCTCTACCACATGCCTTATGCTAGTGAATATGCACGCCTTTGAATAGAGTATAAACTAGGATAATACTACCTCATCACATTGTCCATTCACCAAAATTTGAGTCATATTTTTCTTCTCTTGGAATGGAACTCAAAAGTTGGTACTTCTAAAGCACAAAGTGTTAGAATGACTTGTTGCCCATCCCACCATATTCTTGGCGTGTCACTTTAAGGAATGTTGACATGTTGGCGGTCTTGAAAACATTTGCTAGGGCAATTGGCATTGACAATTCAGCATAAAGGATGTCCTACACAGAATATGGGACTCTGAATGGGCCATGGTGATGCTACATTTGTGGCTTTTAATGTAACTTGCATTGTTTCTAGGAAACAAGTTATTATATGCGACTCGTAACCAACGGTGTGACTCAAGGACATTTTTTAACTCTATATTACGTTTGAAAAAATACAAATAAACTTCAAACATTGTCTAGATTACTTTGTTACATATGATTGAAATATTGGAATTACTAGATGTTTTTTAAATCTGGCGTTAGTAAACTATAACTCTCAAGAATAGATTTGACTTTTATTTTAACTCACGTTTTTCTAATTTTTGCAACCGACCCCCTAATTCATGCCACTGCCTTCCTCTTTTGAAATTCAATTTTGTGGGATCGTGGGACTTGAAGTGGATAAAGACATATGCAATTGGGCTCTAAAGTAGGAGTACTTCATGTCATCTCGTGTTTTAAATCGGCCCCAAGCTTGATGGAATATGTCGCTATCCCGGTTTGATTTTGTTATCACTTATCGACGAGGAAGCAACAAAGATTATCTGACGCGCTATCGAGAAGTTTGTATCTTGCGCCCAAGTTTGAAGAAATAGCATTTAATCAACAATGTCGAACTTTGTTGAAGCTAGAATTATTTCACCTTTGTGCGACTGTTATGTCAGCCCTAATTGATGTTCACTTCCTCAATCAAGTGCGTGTTGCAACCATTGGAGATCTTGTGGCCCTCAACATCAAGTGTCACCTCGAAAAAGATGATAAATTTAAGGTGTATCGAGATTTATTATGCTTTGAAGATCATTTATTCATTCTAGAAGGTCCGACACGACTTTAAATTCTTCAATCCCGCTATGACTTCCCAACTGCGATCATTTGGAATACAACAAAACTTTAAAACTTCTTTCTAGAGATTTTTGGTGTCCCAAAATATAGAAAAATGTGAAGAATTTTATTACCTCTTGTGATAATTATTCAAGATCTAAGAATCATCAGTATCGCCCTTATGGTCTCTTACAATCATTGTCCATTCCATGCCGGCCATAATCTTCAATCTATATGGACTTCATTACAGATTTTCTGTCATCAAATTTATTTGATAATATTTTTGGTGTGGTGGATCGGTTTACCAAAATGGCGCATTTTGCCCCTTGCAAGAAGTCTTTGTCGAGTGAAAACACCGCAAGACTATTTTTTTATACTGTGTATTGATATCATAGTTTACTAGACGATATCGTACTTGATCGAGGAATTCAATTTGTATTGAAGTTTTGGAATTCTCTTTTTGAGATATTAAGAGTCGATATCAACCTATCTTCAGCTTTTCATCCTCAAACTGATGATCAAACAGAACAGGTTAATCAAGTTTTTTAGCAGTATTTACGATGCAGTATCAACTATCAGCAAGACAACTGAACGACATATTTGCTACTAGCGGATTTTGCTTACAACATGTGAGCCATCGTTTTTACTCACAATTTAGTTGTAAGCAACTTAATAACAAAAAGCATTTGATTAGAGTGTTTCATTGGTCTATTTGATGTTTGGCCCTTTAAAATGTTATTTGTATATTTTAAACTAGGAAGTCGTTGCAAAGATTAGGCAATTGTATTAAAATACAAAATAAACGTGAAAGTATAAAATTGAGTGAGAATTTCAACTAAATTAGTAGAATTAGATAATTTTAGACATTAGGTGGTAGTTCAAGTAGTAAGAATAAAAGTTAATAGTAGAAAAATTATGAATTTTAGATAAGAGAGGATGAGTCCTCTCTCTTCTTTTTCTTTCTTTCTTTTTCTTCTTCTTTTTCTTCCACCCTCTCATTCTTTCTTTTTTCTTCTTCTTTTCTTTCTCTCATCCTTTTCTTTTACCTTCGTCATCTCTCTCAATCATCTTGGGGTTTGGCCTCTTTCTTTCTTTCTTTTGTGTGTGTGTGTATGTGTGTGTGTGTATTTCCGAAAGAAGAGGGAAAAATATGAAAAGCGTGCATATTGATGGAGGGAATTGATAGGAAAGTATGTGTTAAAGTATGGGTAAAAGCATTTGATGTATGTGTGGATAGATGTGTGAAGGAAGTAGAAAAAATATAGTTGGTGGAAGATTTCACCAAGACAATAAAGGTGTTGGTTTGGAGGGCGATTGTGATTAATTGGAGACAAGGATCGAAGAGCCCTTTGGTGGAGAGGAGCACCGTCAAGTTGGTTTTCCAACAAGTTCAAGCTTGTTGTCATATGAGCAAACATGAAGAAGATATGAAAGATTTACCAAGACCACGTAGTATTGGAGGTGATTTAGCAGTGCTGACTTTGAGAAGCAATTCCGAGTGATTCCTAGTGATTCTTAAGGAGATATTTGGAGAGAATGAACAATTTAAAGTTAGTTTTCTAGAGAACCTACTCTTGTCTTCATCTGATCAATGATGAAAGAGTGGTGGTCAAATAAGCAAAGGTATGTTTGTTGGGTTAGCAATTTTGAAAGAATATAGAAGGTGGACTTTGACCAGCCATATCTTCTAATTAAAGGAGAATCAAGAGCTATAATTTGAGTCAATTAAACTTCATCAAGTTAGCTTTTTATAGAGTTTTTTATGCTTCAATCAGAACAAGGACAAGGGAAAAACGGTCATTCTAATGGCCAATGGTCCAGCTACCTTGGTTAAGGTTGTTTCTTCATCACATTAACTTATTTTCTTGTAATTTTGATTACAAATTAAACACTTATGTGTATTTGCCGTGTTTTAGGAGTATATGCATATATGATTGTATATGCATGAATGTATCTTCTTGTTTTCTTCTTAGTAAAGAGTCTATTGCTTGAAAGGCCTAGGAGTCGTCACTCTCAACCGGCCCATTTCTAGGGTTCTTCGCCTTGCGGGGTGAATTGCTCATACAACAATACTCCTCATGCTTCAACTCAGCAAACACCATTTTATTCCAATTATGATTATCATCCGAAATTTGATCTGTTGAGTTTACCAGCAAATAGTAACCTAGCAGCGGATAATTTTGCACGGCAACTATTGCAAATTTAAAATGTTTTAAAGTTTCAACTGCAAACCGCACAAAAATCCTACAAAATATTTGTAGACAAATTTTACAACCAAACACCTACTTTTTAAGTTGGAAATAAAATATGGCTTCTTTAACAAAATATCAATACCATGTAGCCTTGTAACAAGTTAGACTATCGAAGGTTGGGACCATTCATTATCCAGAAGCAAATCAATCTAATGGCATTTTATCTTGAGCTGCCAACTTCCATGAAGATATATCCAGTCTTTCATGACTCTTTTAGAATGTTATTAAGAATCATCTTTTCCAAGAAGAGTACAACAACCACCGTCTAGTATCGAAACTGAAAATCACGAAAAATATAATGTGAAAAAATATTAGACTCGCGACGAATGTGGGGCAAATTGGAGTATCTGGTACACTAGACCGGTTATGATATCAACGAACGAATATAGAAACCAATTGAGAACCTTGCGAACATGTTTAAATTAGTACAAGAGTTTCACCGACTTTATCCAGATAAACTTATGACTCCTCTTGTGACTCGTCGCTTAAGAGGGAGCTAATGTTAAGGATATGATCTCTGGAATCTTCTAGCTCTTTTTACTTTAGAACTTGTTGGAACCTTCTAGGTCCTTTCTATTTAAATTTTGATGGATCATTTTTTTTTACTTTAGATTAGGTATATATAGGGATCGAGGTTGAAGAGTTCTTCAGTCTCGACAACACATCTCTAGGAGCTTTCGCTCACCCCTCTTGTTGTTGTTCGGTTTTCATCTATTAATTCAAGTATTTTTGTATCGTGTATCCATGATACTAATACAGTGTATGTAATCAGGGAGTATAGAGGTGGTGTTGATGTCAAAGTGGATAAGTGGGTTAGTATGTTCGCCGTACTTTTGGATAGGTTGCATATTTCTTTCGTTAGTTTCTTGAGGATTTTGTCAAGTTTTTTTATGTTTGGTTTGGAGAATGGTACTGCGTAATAAGTATATACTATGCCTAGTTTTATAACTATATTTAGGATGTGGATTTTTGTTTGATTGTGGCCAGGAGGCCATTAGTAGTTTGTTTTGTCTTTTGGCTTTTGAAGTAGTGATGTCCTTTTAGATATTCCATTTTAGTGAGGGGACTAGGTGGATGCCTAGGTACATGTAGGGTTCATTTTGTGTGAGGGTGGGGAAGGGTTTATTTTTGAAGTGGATGTGTATGGCAACTACAAGGCTTCTATATATTTAGGAGTGGACACCCACAAAACATGTTACAATTACATTACATACCAAGTGCTCAAAAATATATTGACCATTCTAAAAGGGCGTATGAGATTACTTAAAAAGTAAGAGATTTTATACTTTGCGTTCTCATAACTTTTGTAAGTCAACACTAATTCTAAACCTTAAAAATGATCATTTATGTGAATTGCATTTCTTAATTGGATGAGACAAGTCCTGCAGATTTGATCCAACGCTCAAGAATGTTCGTGGAGTTGCAAGGAAGTGCCCATAATGGGGCTACGTATCTTGGTGTGAGTCTTCTATTTGTAGAGTATTCACAACCATTATATTTTTGGTCAAAGTGAAAATCTAGCTTGATTCTTGAAACTATTCACATATCTGCAAACGACATTTTTAGTGAATAGTTATTAGTTTGTAGAGCTTTTATTTCAATTTAATCTACCAGTTGGAGTTACCTAGTATTATAAGTATTTTTGCAAATTTGTACATGTGCAATTAGAGAAATAGATCATGAACTACCACTTATTTTAAGCTCATATATATATCGCTTTTTGTAAGAAGTTACAACACTATGTAATTCCATATGGTAATCCATACTAGACAATCAAAGTGAACAGTGTGGTATATCTCACCCTCCACGGAAAAACTAAACTGGTTAAAAATAGAAGTTGGGTTGCCTTTGCTAAAAATCGAGTTTTATTGTTTGCTACATTCTTGACAACCTTTTGGACGCGTGACTATGTTTAGCTAGTTTACTATTTCCTTTGCTATAAATCGAGTTTTATTGTTTTACTGCATTCTTGACGCCCTTTTGGACGCATGGCTATTTTTAACCATTTTAGTTTTTCCGTGGAGGGTGAGATATACTAGAGGTGTCTTTGATGGAATACATAGCAACCGTTGGTTTCAAATGTGTCTCTGTACATTTCTTTCCATTTGCCAATGTTTGTAACGTAAATCTTGGCACACATGGCCTAGAGCTTCGTGGCATCTAAGTAAACTCAACTATTAAGTAGGCAAAATAGCAAACAAGTTATATTTAAGCATGGAAAAATCAACTCTATTGAAGTTGATTTGGCTTGAAATATGGTATTACAAAACATAAAAACTGATCTATAGTGGTCCAATTGTAAATTTGAATGTATCAGCCCTCATCGTATAGCACTACTACAAAACATGGCTCTTTTGCACACTTGTTTTGACACAAAAAGAGCCAAAAAGGGTCCACATGACACGTGCTCAAATTTCGGTCCATGGCTCCTAAGATGGTCCAAAGAGCGTCATTCAGACCGTGTGCTAAGGGTCATGCCCCGTTTGACACAAATCGGATCTTATTTAAGCATTACCAAACTCTTTTTCTTTACACTAGAATCTTTTCATCCATGATGGATGAGTTTAGGTAGACGCCACAAAGCCCAAGTGGCAACTGTGGTGGGGATGTTGAATATACTTGGGTGGTGGAATTAATCATCATCGGTTGAATGCCATAAAGTAGTAAGAACCTTAATCATATAGAAACTTCATAGATCTCATCAATTTTCTCTGTAGTTCATATTAAAAGGCAACACTTACATGCTCCAACATTAACGTTTTGTGTCACCCCAAAAAATAAAACCAAACATTTACAGGGATTCCAATGTTTCATTCTTTAGCTTCGGAGTGGTGGGTTTTCACCCTATTGCAAGCAAAGTCGATTGAAATCTTGAACTAGACAGGTGTGCCCATCATGTTTTGAATGTGTATATTGGTAGATGTATGTAATTATGCCAAGTCGTGGTAAGATTTGATAACTTTTGGACATGTTTGATTTCGAATACACACTCACAACCAAGAGAAGAAGAACATAATAATAAGATTTGATATTATGATATCTTTTATCCCTAAGTAATTCTTAGCCAAGAATCCATGGCAGTTCATAAGTTGTGAATGGAAATGTTTGAAATATCTTATAATCCAAAAATGTTCATTTTCAAATCATATTTGACCCCGACATTAGCCCTAAAAACTCAATCTAGTAAAGTGAGACTAAGTGGAGATGAATATGTCATAATTCTATGAAGGTAGATTCTTGCCACACCCTCCGACATGGTTTCCACACGTCAAATCAGCCAGTATTCTCTACAGACACAATTTCTAAAGTTCATGATTGAAATAGATCAACAAGTTAGAAATTAGAAGTGCCCATGAGGCTTGATATGGTTATTTCAGCTCCTTTGATACTTTGTCCGCCTATAAATAATTTGAACCATATTCATACCTTGGAGTGCACTGGATCAGGCAAATCCAAGCAACAAATCAATTCGAGTTGCCACAATGGGCCACATGGACACAATTTTGTGGTTGTCACGCCACCCTGAAGATGGTTGCTCCTTTATGTTACCACATTCCATTCACAAGCATTCAAGTGCTGGGATGGGTGACTAACGTACTTTCCATTCTCAAGCATCTAAGTGGTGTGGTGACTGACCTACTCCGGATCCATTTTCCCGTCCCGCAATAAGTAACTATCCACAATTCAATTCAAGTTCACACACAAGTGATGCTTCCTCCATGTGACTCACATATTAATCAAGCCAACGACCAAATAGGACACTGCTTTTTTCTCCGCCTGTAGTGCCACCCATTTTTAAAAGAACAGGCTTATATTCATATTGGGACCCCATTCTCTTGTGAACTACTAGTATCATCTTTCAAAATCCTAAACACAATTTGTCAATATCAACTCAAGGAGACCCAAGTAGATCAGAGCAAGCCTCAAAAGCAGCGGAATCTAAGAGCCACAGAATAGATTGCCTTCAACACCATACCAATCACAAGCAGGACCATGTACAATTCAAAGTAAACGGGAAGGTATGAAATTTGTCACCAACATTGACAAAATTGACTACCCTGAATTGGATGCGATTGGTTCACATTCAAATTCATATATGGAGCCTATTAAAATATATTCACCTCACATCAGTACCTATATTGATTCGACTAGATTGGGGTCCACAGAATCCATTACCATTCTCTGAAGAGCACTCAGCAGCTGCCCTCCACAGCTGTTTGAGAGAATCCATAAATTTCAAACATAAAATTTATATATCAGGAATACGTACATTCCGTAGACTCGCCAGGTCCAAAACAACCTGACGGAACATGCAATTACAGCAACTACATTTGGCACCTATGAGCTCACATATACACAGTATGTACCATCGTGGGTCTGACAGCCATCAAGTGTACATGATGACTGTTCAATGCTATCTCATCTACCTCTCCTTGTGAGTGATAATCTCCTTTCAACTCCAACAAATTTGGAGCCACCGACCTTACCAGTAGTCATCCCAAAAAGGGCATATTTTCTAGTAGAATTGAACACACTCGAGGAATCTACAACTCTGAGCAATTCAGACTCTCATCTGCCACTCCCTCTCGAAGTGTCTCCCTCATTCTCCCGGCAACAGCTTTGAAGCGGACTGTGTCCCCAGATCCTCGTATTTGCATAGCACGAGGAGTCATCCTCCTCCGTCTTCAGAAATACAGAAAATATCAGTGAATTGCACAAAAAGAAGAATACCACAACATGTCCAGAAAAGAACCGCGATGCAAATCCAGTGTGATCGTGCAAACCACAAACGACATCTGTGCTCAGAGATACAACCTCGATTTTTCCATGGTAGCTTCAGTTCTTAGGAATCTAGAAAACCCATGAGAATAACCTTCATATTAAAGGAGAAATGTGGTTCACCTTGGGTTGTATTGCGAAACCTCAGGCTGGAAGTGAGGACCCTCATCCCAGCCCTCGCAGGTGAGTTCACCCTTCTCGTTGTAGTAGCACACAATACCGTTCGACTCATCTTTGAACATCTGCAATGGCACACAAATATTTGCTCAGAAAGGCCAGAGAAAAGAGACAAAACATATGCTGAAAGTGCACTGAAGCTACATGCACACAAGGGCTCCATATGACAGATGAAAACTCACATCTTCGTTTCTTCCAATCAAGTAGAAGTTCTATATCACATGATGTTCAATGACACACTCGATTAACAGCCTCAGGCAATTTAAGGAACGAAAATGAAGCAGGATATCTACTACACATTTTGGAGACATTAAATGGGTGATCGCATGCCATCAATGTTCAACCTTTTCAAAACGGCCAGACGGATTGTAATATTGATTCATATCCACGAGTGCAATGGCCCAAACTAGCATAATGCTAGAGGAGAGAGACGCCCTCTAACAACCACGTGGGTACCGAAGATCAAAGAGAAGAAAGGCGGCAAGAGACAAACCAAAGGGGCCTGACCGCACTCCTCGTTGGTAAATACACGTGCGCCATTGCTGCTGTCAGTAGAAGCTCTACAGATTGATAGGGGACGAGATACGGAAGCCGTTTGGACTGATCCATTCCTCACTGATCCATTTGAAGCGAACGTAACAACCGGGGGTGAAGTACACAGAAGCGGAGATATCTGCATCAATGCCATGATGATGACTTCACTGCTGGTGATGCACAAAACCTGCAAATTCTGCGAACAAATGCTACAATACCAGTCAGAGGTTCTCCAAGAAGATAGAAAATCAAATGCACCAACGGCCTTGCCGCAATCTACCCCATTCACCATTAGGCCTATACTAACCCCTTGAGACACAACACTCGATCTACATCAACAATTCCACGATGGCATAGACGGCTGAAAATCTGGTCTACTTCTTTTGTTAAAATACATGTAACACACAGATGATCGTCCTTCACCGACATCAGAAATAACACCCAAGAAAACGGGATGCGACACAAAAAGAAGAAAATCGAACCAGGGTTTCAAGTGGCGAAGGAATTTTTCCTGCAAAAAACGGCAAGCAGAGTGAACGGCAAGGCACTCACAGAAGAAGAAGAAGAAGACTTGCTGGAAGCTCGAGGTGAAAATGGAGATGGGAGGGTTGGGAACCAGGGTTTTTGGTCTGGTCTGGCTATGGCGAAGAATGAGAGGTACGAAGGAAAGTTGTGGCCCAAAAGCAGAGTAGCTTAGGGCAAGTTGGAAGGACGACAAAGGTTATAGAGTGGAGGGTCAGGATTGGCTTCCTGAGGGATCCGACGGTCCTGATTGGATACCTTCTAATTCTGTCTGCTCCTCTCTCCTGGGGCCAAGGAGAATCATTACCGCGTGTCGAGGTAGACTCTAGAGTAGGGCATTGGAGACCCATAACCCGGTGGATGGAATCCCCAAGGTGAGCCCCGCCACGTGGCCTTTCATCCGATGACTAAGTTAGACCATGCAAATGCAGCCTCAAAGATGTAAAATTGATCATAAATAGACAAAAGAAAAAGGAACGTAAGAGTCTTTTACCCTGACATGTGATGTCCGTTCATCCCCTCCCTCTCATGTCCGCGTGAGCATGAGTTTGGGGACGGCTTAGTGCCTATTTTCATTGGTAAAATGTGTGGTTAGTGTTAGGGCTATGTGTTCTATGTTACCGTAGCTCTCTAGCAGCTTGGGCACCTTTCTACCTAATAATTAATTAAAGTGCGAAAGTAAGTTAGGCAACCCAAAAAATAATATTCAAAAATTGGGCAGATTCAAAAAGTAATTTAAAATAAGTTAGACATTCATCCAAGTCATTCCTATAATTCATGGATGGTTTTCCTAATTTCACCTATGGTGGCTACGATTAACCTAAACACTTCCCTTAACCAACATTCCTTACCCTAAAGTTTGTCTTTTACTTGTATGTCAAGGTTCTGCTTTGTGTGAGAGTTATACGGAGTGGTCTTTGTGAGAGACTATGTCACTTGCATTATTGTGATTCTAGGCACTCTTTGAATGTTATTTCTTTCTTTTTTTTGGACACTCAACGAAATTCATTTCCCAAAAATTTAGGCACCTTCAAAATTAATTATTTTATGCCCAAGTTGCTAGAGAGCTACGGTAGTAAGTGTGTTTAGTTGAGTGGGACCGGGGATTGTTTCTTTCCTAATTTCCTTTTGTTTAGAACTATGTGTGTTAGGTACCTTATAGCAATTTGGGGGAAGCATCCCATTAGTTTATGGATTTTGGAGTTGGGGATTTGTAGGCCTTAGAGGAGTTTAACAGTTGTTGTATGTATAGTGCCCCTTATTCATGCCAAGATCATGATGGGTGGTAGTACAATCCATCCTAGTTGGGATAGGAGTGGGTGGAAAATGATGTATTTATCAAGTTTTCGGTTGGTGGCTTCTGCGGGGAATCTATCATTACATTAAGTGAATTCAATTATTTGTACTTTGAGGTTTGGGTTGGGTGTGAAGGGTGGTTAATTTGTAGGTGGGGCTCCTAAGATGCATAATATATCGGGTCTAAGTCGAGTTGGGCATTTACATCTTGGTAGATAGCATGTGCATGAGAGTAGCCATGAGGGTATGGTGTTGTTAGGTTCGCGGTCTTTAACATTGATTAGGGTAAATCAACAGGTTGTGGGGCAGGCTAGTAGTGTGTTCGTTAGTGTGTGAATTACTCTATTGTGCTAGTTTGTCCTTAGATTATTTATGTGTTTATTAATGCAACATGATAATAGGTGGAGGCATGTGTCATTTTGGTGGGAGATGTATGGGTTACATGTTGGGGATATGTTTTGTTTGAGGATGTGTTTTTCCCGGTAGTTCCCGTAGTATCTTCCATATCTAAATTCAAGGGTTTGCGTTATTTGCGCATCGGTAATACAAGGGGCATCCCATAATAGATTTGACCATTTTATGTGTATGTTTGTGTTGGAAAGTCATTTGTCTATATAGGATAATGTGTTTTTTGCATGGGAGATAAGTGCGCTTAAGTACTCTTTTTCTATGTAGTTTTTGAGGTTGCATATTGAACCGCCATGTTGTGTGGATGTCGGGGGGATTGATGGCCAAATAGGTGGAAAGGGGTTTCTACAATGTGGGATTGTTCTCCTCCTTGTTTGGCGAAATTATTAGCCTCATTGTTTCTAATGATGTTTGTGTGGGCTCTAACTTTGAGGTTGGTGATATTGTGGTGGCAGGTTTTTTGTCGCGTATCTCTTCATGAGGAGTGTCTGAAACACCATGGGCACAAAGGGGACCCCGGAGTGACACGTGGGACTTGTGGCGCCGTTGGTGAGAGGGCCCAAGTGATCCTAGTGTGGGTGAGGACCCCGGGCGTTGGGAACGTCTCCCACCCATGGAGACTAGGAGTCATGAGGGTAAGGCCATAAGCTATGCGTAGCTTATGGCGTGCGGATTCTAGAATGCTCAAGAACACCTCAATCGAAGGTGTGAGCTAGGAGATATGGCAATCTGAGTGGGGCAAATGAGTAGTCCATCGGCATCTACGTGAAGCGTAGATGACGATGGAGTGGTCACTTGATCGCAGTAGTGGTCATACAAAGAAGTTATGGTGTTCTGAAGCTGTTGGGGGGCTTCAAGTCCCAACGGCTAAGGAAAAATGTCTACTTGGCCCCATGTCTTGGGAGAGAGACAAAAAGTTTCTTGACGGTGAGGTAGGGGTCCTACCTAGAGGCCTAGAGGCTTATATGAGTGAGGCGGCGTGGCCAGCCAAACCCACCCGAGGCCGAATGGCACGGCCTCCATGGGCATTGGCCCAACGTGGGGGCATAGTTACCTAGTATGGTTCGGGTTGTTGTAGCGTTGCTCCGGCAACCCGATGATCAACTATAGATTTGACTTCCATGGATGGAAGTCCACATCTAACCATTTGTTAACGATTAAAGGGTGAGTCCCGAATGCAAGTGTAGGAGGTTTGGTCCCCCTCCTATGAGCTAAAGGGTCCGCAGTATGGGGAGCTAACCATTCGTATGGCGGAATGCGAAGGGTTAGAGCTCATGACCCTTGCTAGAATTGAGGAACGACCAAGATAGTTAAGGGGTGCCAACAAGAGTTGCGACATTTTTAGTGTTTTACTATTCGGATTATATTGGGAGGATGGATTTCTTATGTGGTTGAGGAGAAGATATATGTTGTTGAGGCTATCTGTGAATATCAATGTATCCGTTAGGAGCATTTTGGTGTGTTCTACGGCGATCAGGAGTGTGTATAATTATGCTCTAAGAAATATTGGAATATCGAGCAACAATATTGACTTGTAAGGGGAGGATTGATGTTACAACTGGTGAGAAGGGGGGGGGTGTTGGCGGGTTGGGTTGGTGGTGGTGGGGGTTGGGCTATGTGCCATGCTTTAGGAATTTTAGTGTATGTTCTATTTGTATGGAGATGGGTGTGGTGAGGTAGGTGGTGCAAGTAGGGAGAAGTGTTGTAGGGAGTTGTTGGAGGAAGGCATGTATTTGTGGTGTGGTAGTGGGAATTTTTTGTTGTATATGGGCCAATATTGTTGATCTTGGTGGTGGTTTGTGTGGGTTGTGGTTGTAAGAGCAGGTTTCTTTTTGGAGATTGATGTGGGACCACTTTGATGATTTGGATATGTTATTGAGTTAGGGTTGGGTATAGGAGCGGTTGGGGGCAGTGTACCTCGTAATGAGTGTGAGAAATATTGTTGAATAGGTTGGGGAGCTTCTTTATGGTTTGAGAGGAAGCATATCGGTTTAGGTTCTTGTTGATGGTTGGTGGTGGAGATTATAGGGTTGGCACTTGTCGGCAAGGAGATTGGTGGCAAGCTTGGTGGTGCAGTTTGGTGGAGCAACTTCAAAAAAGGTTTTTGTTTGTGGGAACATTCGGGTTATGAAAAGGAAGACATGTAGTTATGGTTTGTGTATTGATGGACCGCGGATAGATAGTGCATAATGACACCAATTCTTCTTCTTCTTCTTTGTATTCTCAAGGCCCACATGAACAAACGCACACATGCTTATCTGATTTCACTGGAGTTTGATAAAAGATGATAAGAGTCTTTACACAACTTTAAAAAACTAAACTAAACTAAAAAATGAATGGCATAACACTACATAGCTCTTTGGTTACGTTCTATGGGACCAAGTATCACATTAACATGATTCTTTTTTAATTCTAGGCTTCTCATTTTTAGGGAGCACTTATGTTGTGTGCTATAAACTTTTCGACAAACAACTTTAAATTATCAAAGTTTAATTGCAACCTTTTTCTTTGGAAGGAGATTGTTTGTAGTTGCTTAGTAACGTTATGGGGGATTGCATAACATTGCTAGGTTTCATGTTCTCTCACCCAAGGCATGAGAACAATACGGCCAAGGGCCAGGAATAAACATGTTGAGATTCACTAAAACAATGGCCCAAGTCGTAGTGCCGCAACAAGATCCATGTGGAACATGGAATCTCCTTTATTAAAAAAATGTCATGCTCCCTCACCCTTTTTTCTAAATAAAAGAAATGTCATGTTTCATGAGGACGTTGTTGCGGTACTAAGACTTAGACCATCGCTTATTGAGAATTATAACATGTTTATTCCCAACCCTTAGCCATGACATTATTCTCATGGCTACGGTAAGTGCCATGTGGAGCTAAGCAATCTTATTTATGAGGGGTATTGACAACCCTTTTGCCGAGAGGGAATTGTCAAATACGTCCCTCGTCCCTCATCCATCCAACATAAAGACTTGACCCCATGTATGTTTGTGGTTGTATCATCTCGAATGACTTTGACTAGACTAATTTGAGGCATTTGAAATTAGCATGGGTGTCAAATAAGGGGATGTCAAGGTAGATTCTAGAGCGTAGGTATTGGCACCATAGCTTCAAAGACGGCCAGGGCGAACCACCCCGTACATTGGTACCTTACTGGATGTCTAGTGATGTCACATTCGAATGAATCGGCCCTCAACCCCATAGGGTGGCTTTTTTTTTATTGAAGCCACTTCATCCACGATATCTAGGATGGATGATTTTAAGTGAGTGCCACGAATCCCCAGCTGTTCGCCCTCCCCGGTAAGGTACCAATATACGGGTTGGTTCGCCCCAGCCTTCAAAGACCCACAACCCAGTGAACAAATTCCCCAAGGTGAGGCTGCCAAGTGGGCTATCACCTAGTGATTGGGACCATACAAATGCAACCTTGAGGCAACAAGATTGAATGTAACATAATTGTTCTCTCCTTTTATTGATGATTTTATTGAAATATGGCAAACAGTGATAAGGACTCTTATACAAATGACAAAAGAGCGAATGGCAGTTTTGGCAACAACAGATTGTTTTTTCCATGCATTAACAATTTAGCTCTAAGAGAGGAATCGAAGGAGTATGATAGGGAAAATAACCATTTGAAGATGGAATGGTTGAATTAAAATTCTCCGGTGGGGATACACAATGAAGTGCACAATTGGCAAGTCACTGTATGAATTGCATGGCCTTACAACAAGCTCTCTTTCATTAGATGATTAATGAATCTATGAACTTGAATTTAAAATCTACAATTTTTGTAGATGACAAAACCATCTATATTGATACGTGCAATCAAGTTGACCTCGCGAATAGCTCGGTTCTTTACATGTGAAAATTACCTTGGGTCGAAACCAAATCACAAAAACTTGAAACTTTGTTCATTCATCCATATAACAACCACAGTTTTTTTTAAATCATATATATTGTTACTATGGTAATAGATGCTCAAAATAATGTGGAATGTCATGAATCAGCATGGGGTCAACCTAATGGCAAATATCAGTGTAGTTGAAGCACGCAATCCTCAACTTCAGTGCACTATAATAACACCTACTAAGTTTTTGGTCTTCCAATTTGGTCTCCCTTTCCGAAGTCGGCATCAAGGATTCTATGCATGGTCTTAGTTACCTGTCTGTCGCCCAAAGCTGACCGTGGTTCTCTTGTAGGTAACTTATATTTCAGATTTATGCGAGAATCAAGAGTGGATGGTATACTGTTTTTCAATGGATCGCGATTCCGTGATCCAATTGACATGCCACAACTTAGTGTCTGGGTAGGATTTTGAGCATAATCGGTCAAAATCCTAGTGTTTCCAAGTCCAACCGGTTACATGTTTGTAACCTTTCAGCCTTTCTTTATGAAATAGATGAATATTCTGTAATTTCCTCTAAATCGATTGGTAGTTTTCCTGAAGTCTTGGACCGATTATCTCTCAAACTCAACCTGTAACTAAGCAGTCAGTTTTCCCGGTTCATTGAACCTAGCCGCTTTTGGTTCCACGTAAAATTACAATTTAGTTGGGATTACTTGTGGCCTGGAATGTTCTCGAATTTCGATGCTGTGTGTACAAAGGGTGCCAAATTGTTTTTGTTTATTTTAATTCTGTGCTCCATTTGGATTACAAAAGCACACATTTTACGGGAAGCACGCCACGCGTCTGACCTAGACATTCTCTTGACGTCTCGAATTGCATCCTCCACAAATGCCTCACCCAAGTTGCATTGCGCGTGACCAGCATGCCAAATGCTCAATCTTGATCCGGGCCCCTTTCTTTCACCACCCTTTGCGTCTTTCTCAAGATAGAAGTGATTAGCATTTACTGTTGAGCCCAATGAACGGGGAGAACCGGCCGCTAGTTACAGATGAACCGGTTGAGTTTGAGAAATAACCAGTTGAAGTTCAAGACTTCAGGAAATTTACCGATCATTTTATAGGAATCTATAGAATATTCCTCAAATTAATGAAGAAAAACTGAAAGATGTCAACATGTAACCGGTTGGACTTGGAAACACTAGGATCTCGACCGGTTATGCTCAAAATCCTCCCCGAACACTGGTTGAGTCGAACGCTAGTATTGTGACATACCCTTCAGTATTGCTGATCACCACACTACTAATCCAGTGTTGTGATTTGCTGTGATCAAATCAATGTGAAATTGTTAGAGTTATCTGTACAGTCCCTCAAAGAGGATGTAACTGTGGGTTTAATCCTTCTTTGAGAAAACTTTCTATTAAGAGCGAGTCGGCTTGTCGTGTATTGGAACCTATTTCTAAAGTTGGGTGCAAATTTTGGGACTTTATCTTTCCACGACTCAAACTTTGAGAGAATTTTAGGATCTAAAATAGGGTATGTATATGGGACCCGCTATCTTCAATCCCAGATTAGCGTAGGCAAAGCTAGATTGGCCTACCTATCCTAGTAGGATAAGCTAAAAAGGCCAATTTTAAAATAGTCCGACCCCTTGTGCACAATAATTTATGCGTTAAGAAAACTTGGGTAACTTTGTGTTAATTCTCATTAACTCAAGGTTTGGGACTAAACCCATGGTTTCATCTGCTTAACTTTACGAATAACTCTAATGTGAATTCAATTTTAATAAATGAAGCTAGAGGTTTGTGATGTCTTCCACTCCTCTGAATATCATTGTTGCCATAGCTGATCTATGTTTTGAGTTAAGACATGAGTACACAAATAGGAGTTGTGAAACAATGAAATTTTCTATATCTACTTAGACTTCTCATAAAAGTGCCTACAGAATGTATGAAATGAATTTGAGTTTAAAGTCCGGGAAGTCAAAAGCCTTATGGAACCAAAAATACATCAAGATGATGTTGAACATGCTGATTCCCTAGAATAGCAGAGTGCAAATTATCTCCATGAGATAGAGACTAATATCAACTTGATGATCCACTTGGAAGGAAGACTTGAGAATCTCAGAACCTACATTCTCAAATATGGAAGGGAACTTATCTCCGATGCAGTTGTAGAGGGGACATTGCAACACAAAGTGTGTATAAATAACTGTTTTGAATTTCCAAATCTTTTTTTTCAGTTTTTCTTTTATACTCCCAGAGTATAAGCACAAAGTGAGTCACACAACCTGTAAAAATGACCCAGAGACATGGTGTGCTTCATTCTGACCTCCATATACTGATTAATATTGGGTCCGCCAACAACACCCAAACTGTATGGATGAGCTGCGTCTCCATTCCAAAGCAAGAGTCTATCTGATACAATCCCACTGCCTAGGTACACCGAATCCAATCACCGTGTTGAGTGTCACACTTCAGGAAAGGATATAATGAACCAAAAATAAGAAATTTTATAACACGTGTTTTAACAATATACACGCATTCTTACATCAGCCACAATCTTGGGGTCTACCTGATAAGTCATTAGACTCATCAATGCACTTCACCGTCTCTTATGAGAGCATTGTATGAACAATATGTACCATCTGCAAGCGTAGAAGCCTAACAACTAAACTAGAACTCTACAATTCGGAGCAATTGAGACTCTCATCAGCCACGCCTTCTCTTAGTGTTTCTGTCATTCTTCCTGCATGTGACTTGAATCTCACCGCGTCTCCAGTTCCTCTTCTTTGCATGGCACGAGGAGACATTCTCCATCGCCTGCATGGACAAAAGGTATACTTTCACATCAAAATTCTAAGTTGCTCAAGCAATGTAAAACCCAGCAAGAATCAACTGTCCCAATTGTAATACCGAGCAAGATACTAAAGGACCCCATTGGCACATGTCATTCGAAATGGTATTTAGCGCAAATTACATTGGTCAAAAAGCATAGACATGGAATGCACATGATGAGAAGCAATTGACAATGCCTAGCATGTCAGGGATCGGAAAGTACCTCGTGAAGTACTTTGGTGCCTCCGGCTGGAAGTGAGGACCTTCGTCATAACCCTCGCACATGAGCTCACCATTTTCGTTATAGTAGCAGACGATACCATTCGACTCATCCTTGAACATCTGGAGATGACATAAATAAACATATATATATACATCAACTATTAGAAAGAGCACACTTACAATCTGGCACAATATGTATACATAATGACCTCGAGTGCTAACTCTAAGCTCTGGACTCTCAATGGCCAATTACGCACAACTACTCGAACAGTTCTGATGCCCACATTCAGCCATAACTATTGTGTAGTTGTAGTTGAAGAGTGGATTTGATCATCGCCCCTTCTATTGGTGCAGTGCGTAACAAAATGAAACCAAAGAAACTACAACCATCATCACAAGTACCCCCAACTACACCTACTAGCAGTGTTGATGAAGTAACAGTATAAGGTGTGATGATTGTACTTATCATCAATGCACCTTATCCATCGTAAAACCTCACAAACAGTGTATGAACTTATACAAACTCATTTAAAGCAAGTTACTCCAATGTGCCTAAATCTGCCTGATCTAACCTTGTTCACGGGACTCAGAAGACTAAGTTTAATGATGAGTCTACTGGTATTTGCAACTTGTTTGGAGGTTCCATGATACAAATACCTAGCTAGGAACCATAAACAAACGAATGTTTAATTCTTGTAAAGAACACGAGACCCGATGACATCCAAAACATGTTCCTCTAAAGAAGGAGCAAGGGCAGAATGGGATGTACCAAAGGAGAGGGAGAACAATCTTCTTGAGGGAGGACATGTGCACTTCCGTTGCTACCAGCAGAAGCTCGGCAAATTGAGGAAGAGCAAGCAGGCTTGACATCCACTTGAACTGAGGAAGTTTTTCTCACAGAACCCTCAGCCCTAAGGGCGACGACAAAGGGGGAAGCACCCTGAAGTAAACAGCTCTGCAACAACGCCATAGTTTCACAGCTTCTAGGCCACGGTTGTTTTGAAACGCATGTATCCACCAGAGGCTCCAAATAATGCCAATTAACAAATTAAAACACCTGCGGAAATACAAAACACCTTACATCAGATACACAATCCACCTCCAACCTTCATCTGAAGGCGTCAAGCCAAACAAATGCCACAACATAAAGGAAATCCTCAACGGGTTTACAAGGTCGCTCACCAGCAGCGGAGAAATGGAGAGATCGAAGTAGGAGGGAATAGTGGATGCGAACAATGGGGTTTGGATTTTGGAAGGTCGAGCAAGAGCGAGAACTTTGTACCGAAGAGAGAGCTCGAGGGGGAGAATAGGGGTTCCCTGCCCCATCGGACGGTCGAAAAGGCCAAGGCAACGGACGGCCCACACTGAGCGCAGGGAGCCCTTGGATCGTCGGCCTCTGGTGGACCCCTGGAAAGGTTACCAACTCAAAAGCGTCCAATGGCGTGTGAGCCCACCGCCTCCCGTTGATTGGACCAATAAACCAGATGCCACGGGGGCTGAGCTTTCCACCTAGGATTGGTGATAGGGACAAAACTCATTCCTGCCAGGTCCCAGCCAATCGGTGTTCATATTTAGACACGTGACTGTACATTTAATTTGTTTGTCTACTGTGCAGATATTTGTTTGCACTTTGGCTTAAGGTAGGAGCCAGTGTTCAAGATTGAAGTCTTCAATGCCCTTCAAACGCGATTTGGCCCTTCAAAATATACCTCTCTCAAAACAGCCCTTCACAATGCAACCCCAAATTGAGAATGAAAACGTCACCTGAAGTCCTCAAAAAAAATTGACCCGTCAACACTACCTGTCAAGCGCTGCCCGTCAACCGCCGGTCCCAAAAATACCACCTGTCAAGAGCCCGTCATTCTCTCCTTATCCCTCCTCTCCTTGTGGCTGGGCGGCCCTCTCGGCGTCCTCGACTCCTCTCTCACCTCTCCTCAGACTCCTCTGGATCCTCAGGACCTTATGCAGGAGTTTTTAATTTCAAGGCGCTCCTGTTTGGGGTGGAATCCTGTATGGGATTTGTGATTGTCCGGCTTCTCTCAGATTAAGCATGTTCCATCGATTTTTGCAGGTACCTGAGCACCTTGTTACCACCTTCGTTGCAATCTAGGCACATTTTTTGCACTAGCTGATGATTTCCTAAAATTCTTGTGGTTCTAACATCAGGTGCTTGGTGCCCCCTCAGTTTCAAGCAAAGATCAAGTGTCTTCGAACGTCAATCGCAATCCACCGAGACTCTGTACTGGATTGCGCTCCATGGCGTGCTCCTGAAAGATGGTGACGAGAGGCAGGTTGATCTCAACCACGAAGGGTCGTCAAAATTACGGGTAAGTGGTGGATCTAAGTAAGACTGATGGACAATGTGAATTGGACACGAAGAAGTAGAGGTTGAAAGTCGAAAGCATTATTTTGGTAGTTACAAATATCAAAAGAGCACTGCAAACCAAGGTTTAATTACCCCCGCACGAATTTCAGTAAGATTTGATGGACTAGAGCAAAGCAGCGTTGTAATTTTTGTTGTCCACTCCGGAGTGTTTTTCATGCAAGGAATATATTCTAAAAACTGTACATGAAGCAGAGAAATTGTGGAATCGCACAGCTATTGTCCATCATCACAAGGAGGAGTTACATACTTCTGCCTTTTCTCTTGTCGTGTCCTGTTGTGGATCTCGTAAATTCGGCTAAGAAGAGTTTGAGGAGGAACAGAGGGTGGAAGTTAGCCGTGACACATCTTTGAGTCAACACATTTTCTTCTAGAGTTTAGGAAACAAAGCAAAGCCTTATGGCTTCGCAGAAGCAAATCACCGCTATGGAGTTGGTAAGTAACGGATGTGTGTGAGGGTTGCAATGTAATTGCTGGCCTCCATAGCTGTCGAGCTTTGCTTGCAACATTTTGTTTAACTGTGAATAGTAAAATCGAATCATAACTCTAATTAACCAGCTCTATGATTCTAAGGAGATCTTCAGACCTAGGTTGGGCTTGACCCTCAGAGTGCTGAAATTTGTCGGGGTTCGCGATAATTCCTAGTCCTTAACTTTTAGGGTTCAGGACAAATTCGAGCTAGTGTTGCTATTACCCTGAAGACGATTAGTCTGCACAAAGACTCCTCACATGTACTTCAATTGCTCGTCTCTCGACATTGCAAAAGCTTAAGAGTTTCCTCTCGGAGTGCTAACAACACAAAGGAGAATCTGTTAAAAGAACTCACACCTTCATTAACAGAACGGACATGTATTTGTCATAACAATATCTGTATTCGAGACAAAGACAATGTGGTTCTAACATCAGGTGGTTGGGAACATGTTTTTTGCAGGCACGGTCGTTAAAGAAGAATCTTGCCACCAGATTCACTTGGCCACAAATTGAGAGACCTCCCTCATTGTGCTTCCACAAGAGAGTCCAAACGGTTTAGGGTCCCAGATTTTTGAAGTTAGAGTTGCTGCAAACTGAAACTTTGGTCCATTATCCTGGTATACCATTAATACAGCTGAGTAACCTTTTTTGTAGCTCGAGTATCCTCACGTCTTTTTAAGACCAGAAATTTTAGTGTGATCCAAGTTCCTATCTTTCTGGTCTTAATCATATGTTTGTAAAATGCAGATGTTGCTACGACTGATTTCTTGCTGTTTGAGAACTAAGAGTTACTATCAATGAATAGCACCTTGGTGTGTAACATAATACTTTCTGTTGTGATGATCATTCTCGTCACTATCAGTTTGTATATTGCTTGAATCATGTTAAGATCCTACTGTTTCCAAGTCCAACTGGTTGCGAGATGACATCTTTCAGTTCTTCTTTAGGAATTTGAGGTAAAGAAATGCCTCAATAACAGATGGTGCACTTCAATTTTGTATAACAATTATATGCACTTCAACTGGTATAGTAATATATACTATAACTGTTATATATACTTCAATTGGTATATTTATATGACAATTAAAGTTGTTATACTATAACTGTTATATAAAATATTAAAGCTTCTTATATAACAATGATCAGAGTTGTAGTGAATGTACTTCATTGATTAATACTTTGAGATGGTATTTAATATTTTTGTAGATTGAGAATTAGAGCATTTAGGGTGAATTTATTATGGCCATACTCTTAGTTATACTACTTGTATACAAATCAAAACATGCTTTGCATTTTTATAGAACTCATTTTGACATTCAACCTTTCAGGTATTTTCTTTATCAATGCAATACTGAAACTAATGTGATTTAAATTGAGATAAAAAATGCACTGATCACGTTGCTTGGCTGGTGTGTCCAGAATTCGATGGCCTCAAGTCCACCGCGAGATGCACGTCAACTGGATCTCAACTTCTGTTTTGCTAGATCTAACTCCAGAGAGTCCATGCCGATCAGTGAAGGAGACTGTACCATGGACGTGGAGGTTGATATCGAAAACACACCAGATTCAAGTGAAGCGACTTTGCTGCCAAATCCACCTAGATCATTATTACGAAAATTCAACAATAAATGGAAGATTGGCCGCCGTTGGTTGTATTGGTCTAAACCTTCCCATGGTCCAATTACTGGAGTGATGAAGTGCGAAGCTTGTGAGGAATTTAAACTTGGTGGAATGGGATCTAAAACATGGGGTGGAAGTGGATGTTCAACCATTCAGCTCTCCGCAATTAAACAACACGAGAAATCTGATGATCACAAATGGAGTTACACACGATGGATGGCGAGGCATTATCCTAGGATTGTTGGACCAGTTGCGCCCATTGAACCAGGCCTGCAGACTATGGTGGATCGTGAAAAAGGCAGAATTCTCACTGTCATGAAACTCTTGTATTTTGTTGTTTATAATGATCTACCATTGTTACATTATATTGAACAATGCAAGATTCATATGCTTCTCTCCACTCCGGACATGCCTGCTAGTACAGAGTATTCGTCTTATACAAATGTCACCGCAGCAATGGGCTTTTTGGATGTCATATCTCAACATTTATGTTCCAGCCTTGTCAATGAAGTCAAACGCAACTCTATGTACTCAATATTGATTGATGAATCAACCGATCGGACATGTGAACCTCATCTAATAGTGTACATTTGCTATTTGACGGGAGGGGGTTTTGATTCGCCATGTGTACAGTTTGTGGAGCTTATGCCTCTTTCACGCGGAACCGGGGAGGTTATGTTTGAATGCATCAAAAATTTGCTCGTCAAGCTTAGATTGGATTTACATAAATTAGTGGCTATAGCTACTGATGGTGCATCTTGTATGACTGGGGTGCACCAAGGTGTGGTGGCCCGACTTCGTGTATTGGTACCTCATCTCATTGGAACACATTGTATTGCTCATCGTGAGGCGCTAGCTGCGAAGGATGCGAACGATGAATTTCCGTGCTTGAGATTTATTGATCGAGCGGCCAATAAGGTGTACGAGTGGTTGGGTAAATTAGTAATTCGTCATGGAATTTTGGAGAAATTATTGCTTGCATTCCGTGAAGAGTCCCGTGCGGTTTTACAGATCCATTCGGTGAGATGGTTATCCCGTGGCTTGGTCATGGAGAGATTGGTATTTTGTATGCCAGCAATTTTAGAGATTTGGGAGGCTGAAGAAATCACATGGTACAAGAATCTAACTTCTCTTCAGTTCCAATTTTTCATTCATATGCTAGCTGATATATTATCCGAGCTGAATAAGGTCAATCGCAAGTTTCAGTTTGATCTTATAGATATCACTGGCATAGCTTCTACGATTGATGTGACAATCAACTTATTGCGTAGACACTACCTGGGTGTAAGTTTTGGCCTGACAACCAAACACCTAGGAAAATTTCTCCGTGAGGTGGTACCCAATGGACAGATATTGTATGTTGATAGTTTTGGTTGTGAAAAAATACACAACTTGCACTATGATTCCATGCCCGAGTGTGACATAGGAGGCTCATTGGAGGAATGCATCACGTTGGGGAGGCAGTATGTGCAGAAGGTCATCGATTCACTCAATGATCGATTTCCTGACTTGTCCATTTTCAATGCGGCCAGGCTTTTTAGCCCGAAGCATTATCCCGTAGATGAATTGGACAGAGGGACATTAACCGAGCAATGGCTGAACCGGTTGGTGACACATTTCCGTTGGAGCGATGACCTTATTAATCAATGCAACGCGGAATTGCTGGAATTTGTGGAGATGTTATGTTCCGTTTGTGAACGCCGAAGTATGCACGAAGCTTGGGTTTTTGTGGCAATGACCGGGAGTTCATGATTAATTGGCCAACTATGATGTCACTATGGCAAGCCATACTTGTGATCCCAACTAGCACTGCTGTTTGTGAGCGTGGTTTTTCGAAGCAAAATTGGGTTAAGAGCGAAAGGAGAACTAAACTCAACCTTGACACACTAGATGCTTTAATGAGGGTTAGTCTAAATGGGTTAGGAGTTGAATTCATGGATTGGAATGGTATTTTTGAATCTTGGAAAATTGGCACAAGAACCAACAAGCGTAGGGCATTATCACTAGAAGAAGTGGAGTTAGATGGTTGATTATTAGTTCTTCACATTGTATTGGAAGCATGTACCATATAATTCATGCACAAGTTTAATATGAGTTTTTTTATTTCATTTCTATATTATTGAATTGACGTCTTGGATTTGAACCAGCCCTTCAACCGAAGGGCTCATATTT
This sequence comes from Polytrichum formosum, assembly GCA_964035585.1. Lineage (NCBI taxonomy): Eukaryota > Viridiplantae > Streptophyta > Polytrichopsida > Polytrichales > Polytrichaceae > Polytrichum > Polytrichum formosum. The sequence goes on along the minus strand of OZ037940.1, from coordinate 26,007,469 downwards.
TAGAGCCCTTCAAAATGAAACTCATATGAGGGCTTCAATCTTGAACTCTGGTAGGAGCCCCTTAAACCAAGACAGCACCCAAAACCAACACCCTCAAAATCTTGCATATGTTGATTTGAGAATGTTCACCATGTGAACATGAAGGTCCCCTTACGGTTTTGGGTGCCAACATAGTTTCCACTCTAAATTTTTAAATCTATGTCAATATTGAAAGGGGGGGGATGTGCAATACGCCTAGGATTTTTTTGGTTCATACAGTTGCCACATGTATGCCAAATACCTTAACTTTCTCGGTTTCAGTGCTCCTGCCGTATTTTGTCTGCTCATCCTCTAACTTAACCCCTAATGCTCAAGCGTTCACATTCCATTTCGGGCAAGTCCAACACCAATGCTTGACTTTTTAGTCATATAGCAAAATATAATATGTTTTTTCTCAATTTCAATTATACATACGTGAACTACACTACCATGTATTTTTGATGTGAAAAATTGGAGTCAATCAGACCACATCTACAAGGTTGGATTGACATGTGAATAGGGCCTTCATGAGGAAGAAAACTCCAAAAAATATGAAATTTTACATTTGATGCTCAATGGGTTAGGGCAAAAGAATTTGCAGGCTTTAAATTTGGCCATAATATATTCTATGGTTGTCAAATGAGCTCCTCCCAAACAAATTGGGGTTTTTCTTAATGAAATTTATACCATGTCCATCACGTTCAAAGTTGAAGGGCCAAATCATGACATTTGTGGAGATTTGCCCTTTGATTGAGGTCTTCGACTTGTACACTCAAAGTTTGCCAAATTTGTTTGGTGGAGTCATGCACAACCGTGATCTTATCCAGTGGGGAAACCTCGCCCAATTTGAACATGCTGGCTAAAATATATGGGTTCCAAACTAGAAAGGTCACATGTGGTTATATTTGCACTTGACACACATTGGGTAGCTCATGAGACCACCTCTCAAAACAAGTACACTAAATAAGAACGCATACACTAAATATCAATAACCCTATGAAAGTAAGTAACATTTAATGTAAACTCGAACACTAAATATCGACTATGGTAATATGTGGAAGTTACATGTTTGAATTTAGTGTTAGTAAGGATATGAAAAGTGAAAATAACAATGATGAAACAAGAATTCCAGCATACCTTCTAGCATATCTTTTAACAATAATAATCAAAAAATTGAAAATGAGTGTTGAGCAGGGTAGGGTGGTAACAACATTAAATTAACAATCAAACACTAAATATCCTATTTAGTGTAGTTCCCAAACCCTCAAAAAAGCATGCATGTTTGGAATATGAATTTTATATATGTTATTTTGGCCCACATGATAGTGAGCAACACCCTTAATCAGTATATGCCTTCCATCCACGTAGATTGCCACCTAGTGGGTTGCAAACCCCATGAGAACATTATGTGGCAACCCATTTTGCGTTGCACGAGCGCTTAAGGGTTAATAGACTTTTGTTTCAACATGCGAACATGGGAATCCCATGGATAAAGTGCAATGATACACTTGGTGCCTAGAGACAACTTAGGGCTATATAGAGCTTTGTGATCTCTACATAAAACTCATACATTGGGAGGCATATCGAGATGTTCTATAATCTCTTAAATTTTTTTAGCTCATTTGATATTAAAAAACGGCACCATAAACCCTGAATTAGTCTAGAGGGTCATATTGGAATGTTATGGGTTTTGGTTTCTTTTGCATTCCTCCTTTAATAGCTTTTGTTTTTGACATCAATGGAATCTCATGGATGAACTGCTAAAGCATTGCTATGCCCGGTGTCTAGACACAACTTGCCAGTAAGGGCCACTTCACACACAAGGCTGAAGACCCCTGACCATGGCAATGTAAGAGCTCTCATTGGTCGAAAACGCGGAGACTGTCCAAGTTCACTTCACACTAGGAGGTGAAGGCCTAAAGGCCCAAAGAAAAGTTCGTGGATGAAAAGTCTACATGGAGTCCTACATGGCAGGTTGTGGATAGGGTGCATGGTCTATCAAAATTTGCATCGGGCCCATCTCCAAGAGGTGGGCCTGACGAAAATTCCGGGAGACCATGACTTTTTTTAATATTTTTTTCAGCATGACATATTTCAAGACAGATTTCAGGGCATATTCCATAATAGATTCCAATACAGACAAACACCACCAAGTAATTCTCTTAAATTGATAAAGTTTGAGACGTATTGTATTAAACCAAATCCTCCCCTCTTTTTCCGCCAACAAAATATGCAATGGTCCCGCAACATGATCCATTCTCACTTCACACTATGCTTGAGGGCCCGTGACTACATAAAACAACTTTCCCAACACCCATGGTACGGCCTTTGGACGAGAGTCAAGGGTCCTCACCATTACAAGGTCACGGCTCTTGGCTCATGTGTGAAGTGGCCCTGAGAGCCTGTGACCATTACACTTCAAGCACTCTCATTAGTGGAAAAGGTGGAGCTGGTCCAAGTTCGCTTCTCACTACGCTAGAGGGACTGACTAAGTATGTGACTGCAAGATGGATGTAAAGTCTACATGGATTCCTACATGGCATCGAATGGATCATGTTTCATGGTCACTTGGACTATTTTCAAAAACCACCCCTTGGAGGTAGGCCTAACACAAAATTGGGAGACCATGGCACTCCGAATGCTCACAACCATTGATTTATTTTATTTTATCATGTGTGGGATCCCCATGAATAGAAATTCATTGAAATAGCATTTGGTTGAGGGTGCGGTCACTTATGGTTTCACACTACACTTGAGGATCCGTGACCACACTACATGATATTGGAGGTGTCTTGGGACGGCCTTTGGACACTTTCATTGGGCTCTCACAATTTCATGGTCATGGCTCTTGGCTCATGTGTGAAGTGGCACTTATAGTGTCCAAATGTCAAATTTGGCATTCCATAAATGCAAAAAGATTCTCGGGGTTAGAGCTTTTGTGGTGTCTATGTAAAACTCATACATTGGGAAGGTGGAAACATAGCAATGTCTTCTATAACCTAATGTTATTTTTCTAGCTCATTTGATATTAAATATGCCATCAAAGACCCTTAATTAGGGCCACTTTATATTTGGGGCCGGATTGAGGGCAAGCCCGAACTCTCAAAATTTGGGCCAATAGGATCGCTCGATTTCATCAAATTGGACCCAAGGGCTTTATACTAGGGGTATGCCCGAACACTCACTCATCCCATGTGGCGTCCTAGGTGGCACAATTTTGGCGCCAAACCATCGGGCCCTAGTGAAGAAATCAGGACGAGCTTTTCCTTGGCCCGAACTTTCATCTAGGGCCGGATTGGGCTCATCTGTTGGATTGAGCTCATCTTGTCCGTCAATCTTTAGGGGGTCAATTCTTTTCCTCTCCTCTCCACTCTAATAATGCAACAATTAGCATAAATATGATTGCATTAGATTTATAAGGCAACAATTAGGGCGTTAATCACGCACTTAAGATAAAAATGAAACATTCAAGCATATAGTATGCCTTAGGCTATGGGTGAATCTAATAACACAATAATTAGCATAAATATGATAGCATTAGGCTAATAACACAACAATCACGGTGTTACTCACACACTTAAGATAAAAATGAAACATTTAAGTATTTAATCAAGCACATGGTATGGCTTAGGATATGGGTTAGTTTAAAAAGGCAACAATTAGTATAAGTATGTTAGCACTAGGCTAATAACACAACAATTAAGGCGTTAATCATACACTTAAGATAAAATTGAAACATTTAAGTCATTAATCAAGAATTTGGCATGCATTAGGCAATGAGTTAGTCCAATAACGCAATAATTAGCACAAATATGGTAGCATTAGGCAAATAACACAACAATTAGGGTGTTAATCACACGCTTAAGGAAAAAATGAAACATTCAAGCATTTAATCAAGCATATGGTATGGCTTAGGCTATGGGTTAGTCTAATAAGGCAACAATTAGTATAAATATGATACTATTCGGCTAATAACACAACAATTAAGGTGCTAAGTATACAACTTAAGACAAAAATGAAACATCTACGCCATTAATCAAGAATTTGGTGTGCCTCCTAAACCATACCCATCACTTAATCCATTGAACATGGTAGATAAATTTATAGGAGCATTTTGACGCCGGAATAGATTCAAAGGCCCCGATTTAGTCTAGTGGGACCCAATTTTGATTCACTAATCTATAGATGTCATCCCCCATGGTAAGTGTCATGAAACTTAATTGTCAAGAACACCAGGCATTGACCATGGTAAGCTCCATGAAACTTAACCCTCAAGATCATCGGGCCCTAGAATCGGGCCTCATCACTTCACATATGACAAGGTTGGGGCCGAAAAAAGTTCATAAAGTGGGGCCGGATTGAGGGCTCAAAGGACATGAATCGGGCCGGTGCTCGGGCCGGCCCCAAGCCATGTATAAAGCCGCCTTAGCCTAGAGGGGTCATACTTGGAATGTTACAAGTTTCGGTTCCTTTTCCGTGTATCATTTAATAGGCTTTGTTTTGGCATAACATGAAGTTTTCATGGATAAAGTGCTCAAGTATTGCTATGCCTATTGCCTAGCAACAACTTGCCGGTAGTGTCCAAAAGTCAAATTTGGAAATCCGGAAATGTAAAAGGAAGAGCTTCGTGGTGTCGATGTAAAACTCATTCATTGGGAAGGTGAAAACACATCGAGATGTTCCATAACCCATTTTTTGGATCCTTTCTTTTAGCTCGTTTGGTTCCAAAAATGGCACAAGGGGCCCCGAATTAGTGTGAAGGGGTCCACAATTATATGGGTTTCGGTTTCGGTCAAGTTTGGTCTTTCTTTCTTTATGGTATTGCATGGAAACTTCATGAATCACTATGCCTTTGTGAGTGTCAACTTGCCGGTAATGTCCAAACCATCATATAAGAGATTTTGGGAATGCAAAAGAACTCTTGGGGCTAGAGCTTTGCGGTCTCTATGTTAAAGGTGAAAACATATTGATCTATTTTATACTATGTAAACATTTAGTTTAGTTTCATAATATTAAGTAGCTCCCTGGTTGTGTTTCATGGGACCATGTCTCACATGAGCATAATTAATTTGTCAATTACAAGATCCCCGTTTATGGGGAGCACTCGTGTTGTGTATTGTGAACTATTCGACAAATGACTATAAATTATCAAGGTTTTCAAATCGCAACCTCTTTCTTTGGAAGGAGGTCATCATGTAGTTGCTTAGTGATGTTATGTCATTTGACTCCAAAATGACATCAAAGACACCGAACTTGTCTACAATGAACTGGTATGTGCCTAACTTGTTTATACTATAGCCCCTTCATCCACGGTGAATGAATTTACAAAGAGGCCATGAAGCCCAAGCGGGTGAGGTGACGGGTCTTGGACGTGTCTTTTTAAACAATGTTTGTGGCACATACTTTTATGGTTGAAACTAAAGTCACAATTCAAAAACATTGAAGCAAAGACCAAAAAAAACAAAAAAAAAAAACCAACACGGAAACATGGTTTGGCGGGTCACATCTAACTCTGCATCAAACGCCACATACAACGTGGTGTTTGCCATCACCAACACATGTGCCACATTAGCAAGCCCTTTATGATCTAACTCCACTCTTTAAGATAAATTTGCACTTTATCACCAACTTTGCATCTAAATTAAATAAATGAAAAATCATATGACATTCTTCAGTGTGCATTATGCATTGTGCAACCAACATGCACATACTCATAAAACACTTGAAAAGTATGATGAATACATTTGAGATTTGGGTTCAATTTTGACATGGCCGGCTGAAAAATGGAAACATGTTGTTGAATGCATATGCATTTATGTACATTTCGAAGCTTTGGAGGTGTCATAACAACCTTGAAGTTATACATTTGATTTAGATCACACAACATTGTGGAAGGAGAGGCAACAATGATAGCTCGGCACTTGTTTCCATAAGGAGCCTAACCAATTTTAAAAGAAGGAGTTGGGGAGTGTGAAGATAGCTCTAAGGTTTGAGGCATCTATAGCTGATGAAAGAAGATAGTTTGCATATGTTTAGGAGGAGCAATAGCAGGGCATTTTTTATTGCAAAGAGAAATAAATTCGGAAGGAGAATGCAAACATTTTTTTTTCATGAATATGAAAATTGTTGCAAAATTTGAAGTGGTAAAGTTAGGGTAACACATAGTCGTTCTATATGTTACTATGTAACCACTCGTCTAAATTCTATTGCTTGGCTACAACATTTGTCAAAACCATTATGAAAGAAATCAATAAGAAGCTCTCAAATTGGCTTTCAAATGCATTTTGATTTATGTAAGAACAAGTAAATTGAATCAACTACTGATCGCACGAGAAAATGAACTCCAAGGAACCCATTTTCCATAAGGTACAGTACACTAAATAGGATACTTAGTGTTTGATTAGATTAAATGTTGTTACACTACCACCCTACCCTGCTCAACACTACTTTTCAATTTTTGACAATTAGTGTTAGAGGATATGCTAAAAAATATCCTAGAATCCTCCTTTTATCAATGTTATTTTCTTTTCTTTTCTTTCATATCCTTACTAACACTAAATTCAAACACATGACTTCCACATATTACCATAGTTGATATTTAGTGTTTGAGTTTACATTCAATGTTACTTACTTTCATAGGGTTATTGATATTTAGTGTATGCGTTCGTAGTTAGTGTATCAAACACTAACTATCCTATTTAGTGTAGTCGAGCTCGTAAACAATCAAAATAGTCTCCAAGGTTGCATTTTGTTTAGAATACAAACAAAAGCAGCGGGCATCTTTGGGAGAATGACTTAACTTAAGGGACTCACTGCATCCAAAATTTGTTGTTGAATTTGTATGCGTTCGTATTTAGTGTATCAAACACTAACTATCCTATTTAGTGTAGTCGAGCTCGCAAACAATCAAAATAGTCTCCAAGGTTGCATTTTGTTTAGAATACAAACAAAAGCAGCGGGCATCTTTGGGAGAACGACTTAACTCAAGGGACTCGATGCATCCAAAATTTTGTTGTTGAATTTGTTCTATTCCTGGGTCCAAGGGAAGAGAAGCTGGCGGCGTGCAAGTGGGGGCTGGTTGGGTGTCAGAGAAACCAAAACAATACTCATGGGCTGACGTGGAAGGGTTATCCCATCCATCCTCGTAAAGTCATTCTGTAAGTACTGTAGTCCCCACTAGTATTCAAAGACTGAAGCCTTCAATGCCCTTCAAACGCCATTTGCCCCTTCAAATTATGCCTCTCTCAAAACAACCCTTCACCCAACTTGGAAATGAAGACGTCACTTGAAGTCCTCGATATAAGGTAGAAATACCATAACCCGTGAAAATAAGGCGATTCGCATTGAAGATAGATATGGTCTTACAATCATGAGATAATTTTCCCAGATAGACGAGAAGGATTCATGAAGAATGCAAGTTGTTTCATGTTTTTTTGCCATGTACAAAAACTTCTACAATTCTTCAAAGTGGAAAGTTGTCAAACCCCCTACTCGTTCACTAGATTCTCCTTACACCGAACACGGGAATGCTCATTTCCACACAAAATATCACCTAAACCAGTTAACTCCTGAGTACATTAAATTGTGATTGATGGTAGTCAAACGTGACCAAATTTGGCTACACGCATTCAAGCTGCCAGCCTCGCAATGATTGGCACTTCACTATTCTAATGGAAGTCTACTGCACGGGTAGAGGGTAGTTCACAGTTTATGGTATCTCTACCTTAATCTTCCTGCCACAATAACCAACAAGCGTAGGGCATTGTCACTACAAGAAGTGGAGTTAGATTGTTGATTCTTAATCCTTGACATTGTACTGGAAACATGTACCATATAATTCATGCACAAGCTTGATATGAGTTTTGTATTTCATTTCTATATTCTTGGATCGACGTCTTGAATTTGAACCAACCCTTGAACTAAAGGGTTGAAATTTTGAGAGCCCTTCAAAATGAAAACTCATATGAAGGTTTCAATCTTGAACACTAGTCCCCACTAGTGCAGCCTTCCCAGATCTTAGTGTACAGAATTAGGGCCAAATCACATACGAGCCAAGAGCCGTGACCATGAAATTGTGAGAGCCCAAAATCATGAGGTGTGGTCATGGGTCCTCAAGTCACATGTGAAGTCACATGTGATTGGGCCCTCAACCAAATGCTATTTCAATGAATTTCTATTCATGCGGGTCCTCACACATGATAAAATAGAATAAATCAACGGTTGTGAGCGTTCGGAGTGCCATGGTCTCACAACTTTGTGTTAGGCCTACCTCCAAGAGGTGGTTTTTGAAAATAGTCCAAATAACCATGAAACATGATCCATTCGATGCCATGTAGGAATCCATGTAGACTTTACATCCATCATCTTGCATTCACATACTCCGTCGGTCCCTCGAGCGTAGTGTGGAGAGAAATTGGACTGGCTCCGCCTTTTCCACCAATGAGAGTGCTTGAAGTGTACTGGTGACGGGGTCTCGGTCTCATGTGTGAAGTGACCCTTATATTAAACCCCAAACTCAACAAAGTGAATCTAGACTTAATCGTGAGTTTTGGACAAAATGAAATTCTATATGTGCACTTCTATCGGCGGACCCTCTGATAGAAATGACAACAACTATTCCTAAATGTGGATTGTATCTTTTGTTATGGCACATGTTAGTTGCATCATATTCTTCTAGTTTTTTTCTTCAAATATTTTTGTTGTACAATGTGCATGTCTCATATGCATTATTAATTTTGGACAAATATTTTTGTCCATATTTACTCAAATCCTCCTTTACATTAATTATTGTATTTAGTGTCATATGGCATTTTATGTCATTATGGTAACTTTTCTAATGACATTTGTTACGAATAAGTTTACAAATGATGTCATCCCAATTTACTTTTAGTTCATCCACTTTTGGTGTATTCAACATCCTAACATTTCTATAATGAATTACTCTCATGGATGATTGAATGATGGGTGAAAACATATTAAGTAAGTGACAATAATTGCAACATATTGTTAATCTATAATGCTCAATTTTTTAAATAAGGAATGACAAATAATGCTAGGTATACATTTAGTGTTGGTGACACTACATGGGTGGTTTATAATTAGTATTGAGCAAGACAAATATAATTGGTGACACTAAATAGAATATTCAGTGTGATAGTTGCAAGAGTGCTTTGCCCTCGTATTATCTTGCACACGTGGCCTGTTTTTGTTGGTGATCCGGCCAAAATTAAACTTTTGGCTCATTTTAAAGGGAGCCCGTTTTACAACAATAGTCATTTGTAACTAGACTCCACTTGAAGAGCGAGAGTGAGTTCCTAACACCATATGTGGCCAGGTTTTGGTTGGCTGCCAAACTTTGGTTCATTTTAGAGACCACCCCTAGGTCCATTCCCTCGGGTAGAGCAAATACTCACTTACATACACTCAGCCTTGCATAGTCCCTCTTTGAGGGTTTATTGTTTAGAAAGCCCCAAGATGTTACAAAAATGACCCATATTCTATCATAAGGAGAAGTTGTAATGGTCATGGATTCGTGGTTTCTAAGGTAGATGGGTCTTGAATGGTTATTTTTTCCCTCTAGCTCACTTCTCCTAGGATATGAAACACATGAGTAGTATAAGATGGTTAGCAAATCCAAATTGAAGTTGTAGCCACTTTCCTCATAATCTCTAGAACTCTGAAACATTTCTTACTCATTATCAAAGTGAAGATTCTCGTGCTCGTGAAACATTCATACATGGTTTCCCTTATTATGTAAACTATGGAGCCTAGAATGATTGTCATATTTTGAGCATACGGTCCAAGGGCACACCACGTGAAAATAGTTAGTGTCAACAAGTGAAAATGGGTATTGTTGAGTCAATCGTATATTGCTTCAAAGCTTCTTGGATGAGTCGATCAAAAGATGTTTCTTCAAGAAGGGTGGCTTAGACTCAAGGCATTATTAGTAACCCAGAACTCATATGAACTATAAGGTTAAGCCGCCTATGGTCAAGATAGTGATTGGCTAGGAAACTCTCCTAGTGCTTGATTTTGGGTGCACCTCACCACGTATATACGGTCCACTAAGTCATAGTGGAGGTATTTGGGTGAACATGATTTTTTCAACCAACCATGTGGGGACTCTGGGACTTGTCTTTGGGGAACATAGGTGAAGCTTGACTTGTCTGCATCCGTTCAAAAGTACATTCATCTTTGAAAGGAGGCAAATTATAGGTGATTAGCACATGTGTCTGATACTCAGTGACAAAATGTTGATTTTGGAGGTGACATGTGGATTCTTGTAGAGGTGCTGACAAACACAATAGGTCAACGTGACACTTTGCTCAAATTTTGAATAAATTTGTGCCGAACATGTTATCACCTATAGTAGTCTATATGGGTCCTCTAAAGCCTACTTTATACTTGGGGTTGGATTGAGGGCCGGCCCGAGCTCTCAAAATTTGGCCCAATAGGATCGCTTGCTTTCATCAAATCCGGCCCAAGGGCTTTATACTAGGGTTGGACCTAGACGCTCAGTTATCCCATGCGGTGTTCTAGGTGGCACAATTTTGGCACCAACCCTTCGGGCCAACTTGAAGAAATTGGGACGAGATTTTCCTTGGCCCAATCTCTCAACATGGACCATATTTCCCTTGGCCGTTGGATAGTGAACATCTCTACCGTTGGTCCATAAAAGGTTGATTCTCTTCACTACACTTTCCCCTCAAGAACATTGGGACCTAAAATCGGGCCTTGTCACTTTACATGTGACATAACATTATTTAGCCATGTGGGTCGGTTTCATGAATGTAGAATATGTCCATTATATTTTGTGGGCCCCTCGAGGGAGCAAGCACGGTCAAGTATACATAAAAGTGCTATGGTATACTAAAACCATCATTTTTTTGGTCGAACAACTAAAAGTAGTAGCAAAATGTTGTTTAAATTGGATTTTTTTCATGGCGCCCTTTATTTTTTTTGTTAAGTACTCAAATTTAAAATATCAAGATGAGATCTTCAAAACTTATCATTAAAAGTACTACTCGAAAGGTAATGGCTAAATCTAGTTATGGACATAGATTTCATGACCTTAACTATTTTGAAGTTGGAATTTTTTTTCATATTCTTTGAATTCATTATAGCCTTGACGGCACCATTACAAAAATTTGTAGAAAAAATCAAATTAATGCAATTTTATCACATTTAAAACAAATTTTAGACAATTACATGTTCAGTATACCTACTTGCATGCTACTTGCACCGTCTTTGAAAATATGTAGATTTTTCTTGAGTTTTTTTGTCAACATAAATTGCTTGGCAACATCAATGTGATTTTCAAATGTTTATGTTTTTCCCTTCAAAAAAAATTTCAAATTCAGTATATATTTTTGAATCACTTTACTTAAACTTATGCAAGGTAATAAAGTTGTGTACTTGACCATGCTTGCATCGTCGAACAAAGTGGGAATATTAATTTACGATTCATACATTCATGCTAAACTTGGAAATTTGGGTGGAGTTATATGTCGACACTATGCGCAATAATTATTGTTCATCCCAAGGATATTTATAGGAGATATTATTCATCCCAACATTATTCCCTAAACTCACTATTTATAGTAGCATTATCTTCAAAAATACAGACATTATTCACAATATTCTTACTATTCAAACTACCACTATTGATTATTTGCACTAGCACCAGTTTTTTCTATTTTCTAAGTTGCTTCCCATGAAGGCAAGATAGTGGAGGCCCATGTTAGATGCTAAATATAGAATGGAACACAACCATGAAGCTCAAGAATGTTATGGACAAGGTTGGTCATGCAAAAAGTTGATAAAGTTGGGCCGGATTGAGGGTTTAATTGCACATGAATCGGGTTGATGCTCGGGCTGGCCCCAAGCTGTGCACAAAAGTGGGCCTAATTATCATGATGCCGATGGATGGATTATATAGACTTAGACCAACTTGAAGATGGAGCAACATCACAATTCATGCCGGTGGCAACATTAGAATCCTCTCCATTTCTCTTCCTTTTTCAAGATCAACCAATGTTGAAATGGAGAGTTTTTGGAGTGTGGGTGATTCACGGGGGGGTCACTCCATTGTCAAGTTGAACACCACGTGCGGCCAAAAAAAATCTACTTTTGGTAAGTTGCATCACCAAAATGGGTCAAAATTTTATCAATTTTTTTTCATGGGTAGATATACATGGTATCTACTACATAGTAAAAAATGGTAACCAAATTTGATGATATGGTTTTTTTAATAAAACATACCGTTTCTAACTAGAATGATGCAGAATTGAACTAAAATAATTGTTACAAAAAATGAAGATGACTAAACATTTCAGAAAACTATACAAAAGATACTATCAATGATTATGTATATGTAGAAAAAATATCATAATTTTTAAATTTATCTATTCCATGTAATATAGGGGTAGCAAACTTTGGCCGCACGTGGTGTTCAACTTTACATGGAGTGAACCCCCCGTGGGGTGATTGGGTGCATGAAGATTGAAAGCAAAGCCTAACTTTCACAAAAATTGAAATGCTAGACTTGGCCATATCGAGGGCTCATCGGGGGTTTGGGGTTTAAGGTTCAAGAAATTTGTAGGTAAGTACACCAAATTGTCCTAATATTGTGGGCCACAATAATTTTTTAGAGCCCACACTAATTTTGGTAATGATTAATGTGGGCGAATGGTCCAATATAAGGTATGTGGGTGTTATTCAGTTACTTAATTTCTTAATCAGACACCTATATGTGATTGGTGTGTATTTAGGTGAGGATCATAGAACAAAAGTCGCGAAGAGATATCAGACTACGTCTTCAAATTTTACTTATTACTCCATACTCAAAATGATTGCAATTGGGATGACTTATGTGTTTTAGTAAAGGAACCAACAACAACCATACGCTTCCAATAACAATAACAATATCAAGGGAAGTTTGACTTTTGATATGGATTTTGCTGATAATTTATTGCAGATTAGCTTATGCAACACAAAACTTCTTGTGCAAATTCAATTAGTATAGAAGTTGGAGAACACGCAACAAAAAACTGAGCAAGATCTACACATCTTAACACCAAAGGATAAGTGTTACACATTGTGATTTAAAAAATGGAAGGTGACTTGTATGCAGTTGTACGTATATACAAAAGTGCCTTTGATAATCATAAAATTGTATCCAAATTGAATTCCTTACATGAGAATGTAATATCTTTAAAAAAATTCTAGATCTTTGAAATGATTATTAAAGTTATCCTTAAAGTGTCGGGCCGGGGAGGCCAAAGTTTTGCTTGGTATCTTGAGTCTAGGCATGTAATTGTAAGCTTCTTGGGTCTGGATCCTGGCTCATAAGGGATTTGATTTAGGTGAAGGGCTCCAGGGCCTGACACAACAACTCGTCCATTTTTGTTTGTTTTGTTTTTTGTTTTTTTGAGACAGAAGGCCGATATGCCAACGCCAAAGCACGGGAGGCAGTTGACCACCTGAAATTTTTTTGTCAAGTAGAGAGGAGATTTCATAGTCGGGAATCGAACTAACTTGTCTATTTGTAACTAGCCCTAGGGCCTCATGAAGTTGCTCCCGAAGCTAGTTCCCAACCTACTGCATTTCTCAAAGTCTGTTCCCAACAACACATTCCCTTGCATAGCTTGGTGGACCAACGCACTTTAGAGCATTTTGTGAGTTTCTTCGCTTTAGAGGGCACTGAATGTTAGGGTTCAAACACTTTGCCAATTCACATCATCACAAAGCACACCTCTTGTCTCATCTTTAAAGATGGATAATGTGCCCTTTGTAGACTCCGATGACAATTCATGCACAAACATAGATGATGAAATATTGCAAGAGCTAGAGGACGGCATTGTTTTAACTACACTATGATGATGGCTTCTTGCAACACTCACAACTTATTCAATGCTAATGAGCTGGAGGAAGGTGGCCAAACAACTGTCAACCACAACGAAGGGATTATGGACATCTTCACACGTTTGCACAAGGTGCCTCCGTTGTCAAAGGTTTGACAAATTTGGAGGTTCACAAATTTGATAGTTTGCTTCCCTTGTGTGTCCAATCATTTGCAACAATGCTTGTAGTATGGGAGTGGAAAGGGTTATGAGTGACATGCATATGAAGTTGACGCCTGCTCAATTTTATCATGTAGTTGAAGCACGATAATGTCATTAGCATGAGTCTTTTGAATAGAATGTTGCACGCTCCACTTGTGCAATGATGCGACCTTCATTACATTGTGCATCGATACTGCTCTTGCTCATGAGATGTCTTGGCCCAATGAGGTTGAACGGAGGTGCATATTTGGACCAGCCCTTTTATTTTAGGCAAAATTTAGCCATAAAATGATTAAAAATGGGATGGGTGACACCTATGTGTTAATAAATGGGATGGAATGAGGCCTAAATCGCCAAATTCCATCCATTGAGAGGGGCCATGATACCATATCCCACCAGTCCTAGCACTGATTGGCGCCAGCTGCCACCTACCAAATCCGATTGGATTTGGTGGCCAATTGCCGCTTCCCGCCTCGAAGACATCTCCCTCTTGCCGCCTTCTGTTCCCTCTCCTCAGCCTCCTCGCCACTTACCGTTGTGCAGGGTTTAAGGGTCGCCAACATCTCCCGCATTCATTGCTCTCCGTCACTCATCTTCTTCCTCCTTCATCGCTCTCTGTCTTGCCATTTACTTTTTCATCCTTCAATGCGAGTCGCCAACTGCAATTGCTCATGCAACTATTGAGCTTTGTTTGAATCATCCTTCAATGCCTCACCCATTGCACATCACATCATATTGAAGCCCAACTACAATTTCCATTACAATATGTGTTGATCAATTTGTCATGGTATGCGGCGTCGATGACCACACCACATCCGGAAGGATTTTATCCATTTAGATATGGATGGATGAAAACCTTGGATTTGGGGAGATGCTCTTAGGTAAGGAGTCTCCTCCTTGACTTGATATTCTTGCCAAGTCAAGCCTTGTGAGTCAATGTGTGGAGAGAGCTTATGTGAGGTGAAGATTGCATGTTTTTGTAATAAATCTTGAGTTTTTCTCTCCTTTGCTTACACTTTTGGATTCTCCTGTGGTAGAGTGAGAGATAACTTGATTTGTTGTGTACATTTGAAGAGAGAACTAGAGTTCTTAGTAGCCTTTGACTCTCTTCCTTCTTACTTGGCAATAATGCTTCAATTTTCTATTTTTCTCTTTTCTTCTCGATTCTTGAGGTATAACATGCAAGGGAACACGTGAGGACAAAAAGCGACGAAGTTCCGGAGTGTCGGAGTGGAGAAAGCCGCGGATTGTTGAAGCAACAAGAAGAAAAATATTTTCTTATGAATTGTACATCAAGTTGAATTGTGGTGAGAAATCATTAAATTTTTCATGGAATTTCATGTCATTTTGTCACATTCAAGCTTGAATTCGCAACATTGAGCTTTGAAAGTGAATTTATAATTCTAAGTGAAGGGAAACTTTAAATCAAACAAAAATAAAAATAAATCACAAAACAAAAAGGGGAGAGGAGGCCTTCGGGAGCCTGAGCCCATTGGCTCTTCTTGGCCAGCCCTTGCTGGCGTCAGCCGGCGGCTGCTGCCACGCCATGCTCCAGCAGCAGGGGTTGCTGTTTTTTTGTTTTTGTTTTTTTGAAGGTTTTTTTAAAGATTTTCTTTTGATTAAGCATATCCAAACTCCCAATTTTTGGGGCATTCTTTATTTATTTTCTTTTCTCTCTAAGAGGTGAATTCTTGGAGTTCAAAGAAACAAATTTAAATGAAAACTTTTATTTTTATTAATTAAGAACCAAAGTCGGGGTGGGGAACAAAGACCTTATGAACAATTAAGGTATTTGGGATTGATTTCCGGGATTGTGGTACATAAAATTTATGTGGAAAACCATTGATAATTGTTGGCATGTAGAATCTTCGTTCGACCTAATAGGAAAAATTATTTTGGTTGAATTGTGTTTATCAATACATATTCCAGGGATTGTTGTAAGGAGAGTTTTTTAGGGTATAGTGAAGAGATGATAGATGTGCTTATGTGCTATTTTTTTTTCACGGCGACATGAAATCCTCATTTTTGACCACCAACCATATGCGGGTGCCGGTTAGATACGGTCAATCTTCATTTCTGCTTAAGTATTATTTGGGGAAAAAAATCTAGTGCTGGAAATTATATTATTTTCTGTATTTCGTTTTGGTACCTTCCCTAGTGGCAGGTTGTATTGCTGGCAGTTGTCAACATTGCCTCATTTTGTGTTGTACTAATTTGTTATAGGGTATTGTGGAGGTGAGGTCGGAATAATGACCGACATGACACTTGTATGTGTACCAAGTGGGCGGTGCTTGTATTTTCTTATGGTGAGGCTGGATTAATGACTAACAGATCATAAGTTTGGTGGTAGTTGTAGAAGCATGTTGCCTTTCACATTTTTGACCCTTTATCTTGAAACCATATCAGTTTGGGTTGTTGGCTCTAGTAACCATACCCATTGCGGGTTTATGGTTACAACT
Source organism: Polytrichum formosum (assembly GCA_964035585.1). NCBI lineage: Eukaryota > Viridiplantae > Streptophyta > Polytrichopsida > Polytrichales > Polytrichaceae > Polytrichum > Polytrichum formosum. The sequence continues at coordinate 25,990,929 of OZ037940.1, read as the reverse complement.
CGGATCCAACATTATCGTTCTCTGTCTTCGGCATCATCGAAAAGTCGATTCTTGGACGTTGAACCAATGGTAGCACCCGATGAGGCTTTTTAGCCGATTTCGGTATGGGGCAGTGTCACTTAGTCTCACATCGTTTGGATAGGATTCTTTGACGAGATGGAGGAGGAGGAGACGCGATGAGGCATCTGAGACCGATTTTTCGGTCTAGTAAGGACCATTTCCCTGTAAGATTGAAAAATTTGATTTTGGATGTAGATGAGGGAGAAACGTCAACGCAATACCAGTTTCAATGACTGGTATACGTTCAAGTTTTTGTCCCAATATTTGGAGCACGAAGCGCTCCAGACTTATGAGTAGTGGAGGGATGCTCATTGGATGGAGCTACGCCAAGTGAAGCGGTACTGGGATATCCAGGTGGAGTTGGTTTCTAATTTTGAAGAAAGGCACAACTTTCTGTTCATTGGCCGCTCTTGTGGTCAAGACAGAGCAAGCGGAGGACGTCGTTGTGGTGGATGTGGAGGGGAGTTTCCCTAGTGAACCTAAAGATAAGGTTCTTGCTTTCGCATTCGCAATTACGTTGATCCGTGGGTGGGAGGCATTCCCAATGCCCGGGGCCCTCACCCACACTAGGATCACTTGGGCACTCTCACCAACGACGCCACAAGTCCCGGGTGTTACTCCGGGGTCCCCCTTGTGCCCATGGTGTTTCGGGCAATCCTTATGGGGAGGTACGTGACACATCCATTGGCCACATGGAGCGGACTATGGGTTATACTTGGGAGTCATTACAGTTTAACTTCCAAGTGAAGCCTAGAGATCCACCCGCACATCTTCTTCTCAGGTGTGTGGTGACAGATGCGACCAACAACGACATTTTAGTTGGTCGGCAAGCACTCTATCCTCTTGGTTTTGGTTTGGACAACTGGACTTAGAAAACTTGGATCCGACCAGGTTGGTCGGCTGGGAACGGCCGTAGGAAACTTATTTCTATGGAATTCGCGGCGGCCACGACCATAGCACCATTGCCTTATGGTTCCGCATTGTTGGTGGAGTCATTGGCATTCATGGGGAGTATGGACGATCAAGGGGATATGGCACCTAAGGGTGCATTGGTGCGCCATCCCAAGGATTTTCTTCCTCCCTAGCGCAATTCCGCCAAACTATTCTGGAGGTATACGGACATTGTCCTCGATCTCTCTCGGTTCTACGACACCGGTTATACCGGATGCCCCATCGGCGTTGGTACATCCCATTTCGTGGCGTTCGCCAGACGAGGGGATTACTTTGGTGGAACTCTTTGGGGACATCGGGGCATGATTGGCAGCGGTGTTGGAGGCTGACCTCACCCTTCAACAGTACGTCTATGTTGACAACAGTCCTATCCCCACTCGTGTGGCACGTCACCATTTACACCAGTTGATGGTATTGTACCCACAGCAACTCCACCCGACTGCCATCCACGGGTGTTTTGGACGTCTTCCTCGTGATGTTACACTTATCAATGAGGAAGATTTACGAAGGTTGGATCGCGTGAATCTGGCGATTGCGGCATGGCCATGGCAGGGTCATTCATGTATTGGAGCAAACCGAGGTTTAGAAGATCCCAGATGTAGTCTTTTATGAGATTTCATCCGGCTCATGCAGTGGTGGTATGCCCACCAACCTTCCACTCCAAGGGACATATTCGAGAATGTACCGCTGTTGGGAGACTATCGGGATAAAGTGTTGGAGGGCAAACATTATGTTTGTCAACACCTTGGATATCCCATTTTTGTGGATGTTGTGGGCGTTGGTTCGTATTCCCACCGTCCTCGGTGGTTTTGAACCAACCTCGGACCACTATCCATGTTAGCTGCAGCATTTTCTATAGTGCCTCCACCTTCGGATCAGAAGGTGGATAACATCTTGGATCCAAACCGGATCTCTTTGTTGGTTGTTTGAGATGATTTACCCCCGTTGGCATTGATCAACAAAGTGGGAGCAACACGGAGGGTCTTTCCCACCTTTATGATTTTTCCACAGTCATTTACATTCCGCAATCAGGGGCTTGGTATGGTGTGGGATGCTCACACTAAAACCCATACCGAACCATTTGCCGACAAATGAGAGCGTGTTATGGGATTCCGGACCAGAACCACAACAGCTCCTAGTCTTTCTGAGGGCCAACGGCGATTCGTGTTAGACCAAACCATGGATCTTGGTACCATGGTGTGGATTGTTGGTTTATACCTTGCATTCAATGGCATCATGGTGACCAGTTGTTGTCTCTAGGGATATAGAACTCTAGTCAGGGGGCACAGCGGTCCACTTCCATGCAGGAAGGTATTGAGGCTATGGTTGAAAAAACCGAACAAATCTCTCGATTCGAGTAACGGGTGATAGAGGAGCTTCGAGCTCAACGGATTTATACTGCTTTGGCTTCTTCGCCTCCGGTGGTAGCTTCATCATCACATGTTGGTGGTGATGAAGAAATGACAAACTCTACTGTTGGCATTGAGGTTGGGGGCATGGTTAGTGTCCCCCCCTTTGAGTAGTAGTAAGAGTCCGTGCTAGTACCAAGTGGTTCCCATTTGGTGGAGAGGGAGACCACAAAGTTTGATAATTGGCCATTGGAGTTAGGCTCTCATCTCACTAGTGTTGAGACACGGAAGGTACAAGCGTTCATTCGCTAGTACCATAGGTATTTTTTTAGCCTTCAAGATCTTGATGGCTACAAAGGAAAACCCATTCACATTTAGTGGGAGGACGACCATCCTATTTTTTGAAGACCTTATAGGCTGAGTATCCCGGAGAGGATTGGTGTCCAAGCTCGTTGCCGAGAACTCTTGGCAGCAAGGCTAATCGAACTTTCCAATGGGGAGTACGTTTGTACTACGGTTATACCATTGAAAAATGATATCTTTGGCAATTGGACGGAGAAATGGATGTGTGGGGATTACCGTTCAGTTAACCGGAAGACCAAGTCGGATTGGTATCCCATGCTAATCCCGGAGGAATTGTTCGATGCCATCGGATTTTCTCGAGTCTTTAGTACCTTGGACTTGAGATCCGGCTATCACCAGCTCCCATTACTTGTGGAAGATCAGGTGAAAACTCCATTCTAGGGAGTTGATCAAGATGGGAATGATCAATTTTACCATTGGAAGTTTCTTTCATTTGGCTTGAAGAATGCACCTGCTGAGTTTCAGAGAGTGGTGGATCAGATCCTCTCTAGCTTGCCCTTTGCTCGGTGTTATATAGATGATGCGATCATCTTCAGCAAGACACCACAGAAGCATGTGAGGCATCTGCAAACCCATTTTGAACAGTTGCAGCGGTGGGGATTGCGCTTGCACCACGGCAAGTGCAAGTTTTTCCATGACCGGCTGGCATGTTTGGGTCATATGATTGTTCCAAGAGGTCTTGGGGGTGCAGCAAGCTAAGATGGATGCCTTACAGAAGATTCCGGAACTAGTCGATGTGTTGAGACTTCGTGTTTTTTTGGGCTTGGCGAATTACTACCGACAATTCGTCAAGAACTTTAGCTTGATCGCCAATTCTCTCACCATTGCCACGAGTAAGGACCAGCCTTGGACTTGGGGTTGTGAGCAGCAGCAGACATTTGAGACGTTGAAGCAGACACTGGGTACGGCTCTAGTGCTTTGACGTCATGATGTCTCCAAATCTTTTCAATTGCATACAAACTAGAATTCATTAGGTTTGGGAGGACTTTTATTCAAAAATATGACTCTGGCTGGGTGTATGTTGTTGCTTGCGCTTCGCGAAGTAACAACAATACGGAGGCCAATTATTTGTCTTATGATGGGGAATGATTGGCAGCGGTATGGGCTATTATCCATATCCAACCATATCTCTATGGTCAGTGCTTTACTTTGGTGATTGGTCATCAAGCTTTACGGTGGCTCATGGAGTCAAATAAACTTACTAGCAAGCTCGCCAAGTGGGCTTTATTGCTCAAGGAGTATGACTTTCAGATGATACACCGTGCTGGTATTACCAACTTGGATGCGGATGGACTCTCACGCAATCCAAATCCTTCGAACGAGAACTTGACTGGGGCTAGGTGGCATAGAGATTGTGATTGAAAAACGGTTCTAGGTTGGCATACAACTGCTTATTTCAAATTTTTTTTTGGCTTTGCTGCTGAGGTTCCTATACAAGTCTTGGATGATGAGACTTATCGAGTTCAATCTATTGCGAATATATAGGAGGATCTTCTTGTATTGCATAAGCTTTAGCAGAGAACCTTCCCCTTATCCATCTCAGCGATGGAAAGGGATAAGATTGGACATCGAATAACAAGGTTCCGTTAGGAGAACAGTTTGTTATTCCGATTGTAGTCGGATGGGACATGGGAGGGGGAACAAACCTCCTACTTGGTTTTTGGGACTCACCGCTTAATCGGTAACCAATTCTTAGATGTGGATTTCCATCCATGGAAGTCCAATCTTATGTTGCACATCGTGTTGCCGGAGCAACACTACAACAACCCGAGCCAAACTAGGCAACTATGCCCTCACCTTGGGCCAATGCCCATGGAGGCCTTGCCGTTTGGCCCAGGTGGGTGAGGCCACACCACCTCACCCATATAAGCCTCTAGGACTCTAGGCAGGACCCCTACCCACCGTCAAGTATCCTTTTGTCTCTCCCCCAACTCTTGGGGCCAAGTAGACATTTTCCCTTAGCCGCTGGGGCTGGAAGCCCCCAGCAGCTTCAAAAGCCCATAACTTCCTCATACGGTCTTCGATTCTAATAATCGACCACTCCATCGTAATCTACGGTTCACGTAGATCACGATGGACTACTCACTTGCCCCATTTGGGCAAGTACAGAGGAAGTTATGCCCGTTTAAAGGTTCGCAATTCCGGGAGCCACTCCCAAGCCACTGTGGTTCCAGGGCGCTGTCCCGGGACAGTGCCCCACTCAACTTGCCATATCTTCTAGCTAACACCTCCAAATGAGGTGTTCTAAAGCATTCTAGAATCGGCACGCCATAAGCTACGCATAGCTTATGGCCTCACCCTCATGCCTCATAGTCTCCGTGGGTGGGAGGCGTTCCCAACGCCCGGGGCCCTCACCCACACTAGGATCACTTGGGCCCTCTCACCAACGGCGCCACAAGTCCCGGGTGTCACTCCGGGGTCCCCCTTGTGCCCAAGGTGTTTCGGGCAATCCTTATGGAGAGGTACGCGACAATTAGGTTGGGTGAGAAAGACCGACAAACAAGTATGAGACACAATGATCAATAAGATCGAATGGCATATTTGAAACTGGAGGTTGGTCTGCACCTTGTTTGACAAGTTTGTCAACTTCAGGAGAAACTTAATGGCTAGTTAATTATCACAATTAGCTTCATTTTGATAATGAATAAAATCTTCATATGAGCCCCAAAATTTTAAGAGGAAAGTAACTACGGCCTCAATTGGATTTGCTAACTTATCTCGTACTAATCTTGTGTGTCATAACATAGGAGAAGTGGGCTAAGTCGGAAAAGAACTAACCATTTAAAACTCATCTACCTAAAATGCAAGGTGCCATAAAACAGAACCTTGGGTTCTGTTGCGCAATTCATCCAGTCTTCGCCTTCCTCATCCTAGAATCATCCATCCAAAGCCACCTGAAGCCAAACCCTAAACCCTCACCCGCCTGTCCCACGCTCTTGCATCGCCTTCCTCTTCATTGAAAGAGAAAAAACAATCGAAAGAGAACAGCTCGTAACGAGGAGATACAGGTTGGTTGCGAATTCTTAAACCCATTTCTCACAAGGATTCCACCATTTTTCATCAACATTTACGTATACTGATCTGTCCTCTAAAGAGCTCTGGCCAATTACAAAGGCGGTTTCTGTTGACATGCTTTCAAGAGTGACAGTTCCGTTTGAAATCAACAAGGATACGTGGTACTTCCTCTGGTTAGTTGTGTTTATCAGTTTTTGGATCACCGATGCACTTGCTTCTTTCTCATCATGCTGGTTATCCTCATATTGCCAGATCCATGTCCTGGACTTATCCATTGTCCATGAGGCTGGTGACTCTTCAAAGAGTGGCTTGGACAATGTAATTCGTCCAAGATTTTTCCATCCCAGTGTCAAATGGTTATGTGGATTGACATGTCAAACATTATGGCAGGAGTTCTCTGTCATGCGTGGATTTGAAAATGTGTGCCCTGTTTCGACTGTATTCGATGTTGTATCATGCTTTGCATGATTCCAACATTTTATCCATGGGGGAACTCATGTTGTTTGTATGCATCACCTTCCTGTTCATGTAGTGTACATTGCATAAGTACCTGAGAGTGACGTTAATTGTGGTCAACGGATGTCATGTTTCTTTTGATGGGTAGGTGGAGTGTGTGCTCATCTGTGTTATTTTCCATTTTTTCTATCCTGTGGCTCTCTCGAGTTTTTATTATTAGTGAATTGTTAACCATATTTTTTTATAATTCTTTCAACAAACCCAGGTTGCTGCAAAACTAAAATGTCATGGAATTCTTCAACACCATGTCACTTTTTTAGTATGTATTAGGATCATTGGGGTGGCTTAAACCCAAGGCCTTAATCCGACTCCATTTCCAATGCCATTTTTAATGTATGGATCAAGTTGTTTTGGAGGCTTGGACAAACTTCAGAGCAACTCATTTATTTTATTATTCAGCAATGACCCCCGCTATGTAGATTTCTGTTGGTCATCAAGCCGGTGATTCTTCAAAAATATCACTAGATTCCATGAAAACTGGAGATTACACATGGGGCTGAATTCTTCTTTTCATTTTAATTGTACATAAATATGGCCATTTGGAGATCAATTCGGTATAATGTTACGTGCACATGCTTGAGGCTAAGATTGTGTGTTGTAATTTGTGCAGAGGCTTTCTTTACAGTGTATGTGTGGTTTCAACACATGATCTTTGAGAAAAGATGACGGAGGCGATAAATAATCTCTCACAGGAGGTCAACAATGCTGTAAACGAGAGTCTCTCAGGGGTTCAAGATTATGTGAATATAACACTTCAGGTTACAAATATCTTCTGTACCACTTAGGTTTCTAATATGGAGGATTGCTACTTATTCTATTCTTATTTACAAGCCAGTGCTATGATGTGTCAACTATTTCGTGTATTGTAATCATTTCCTAGACATAGATACTGTTGAGAAAAGTGAGAGGAGTTGGTGGTGGCAGGGTTCAAATACAACCATCAATTTCAACAATTCAACTTCTAGGGTTTTTGTTATTTTGAGTCCTCAGAACCACATGCTTATTGTAGCCAGTTTGGAAATAAGAATTCACTTTGAAAGGTCAAACAAGGTAGTTTAATCTTGTAGGCAAGACTCAGGCGAATTTCTGTTATTGTTGTTTGCAGAAAGAGTATTACAAATGTGGCTATGAATGCTTCAACAGAAGTAAGGGTGAGATTCCAAGGTGCATAGAACGATGTAGTGCACCTGTGGAACGAGCCGGTGCCATCCTACAAAACGAGATGAATAGGTTTCAGGTAAGTGCTTTCTCGTTGCCTTTGGCTGAGTGCACTTTTTCCATTTTCAGAAACTGGTTATTTGTCTGTGTTAAGCTCTTCCATACCATTGTCGTATGCAACAATTGTTTTCGAATGGCTTTAGTGAAGTCTACTTCGTCCCTACGAATAGAGTTTTCATGCAGACATGTAGATTCATAATGCCTCTTTTATCCGTTCTAGTTATGTTACCAACCAGGTCCAATAGTTAAGTTCAGGGTTTGAAAAGTCCACCAATCAGCAAGACAGTGTATTCACGTGATGTCTTAACAACAACATTATTTATTGTATTTAGTGTCTTGTACACCTTGCAATATTGTCTACAACCCAGCAATGCCATGTCCACTAATTGTATTACAACTTGTATAACTTTTAATATTGACATTTGCTTTAAGGAGTGAGAAATGAGGTCTGAAGCAAGGAGTGAGGTGGCAAATTATGGTCGATTCACAACATTTGAGAGACCTCCCATGTTTCGATTCAATGTATGTGAATATATGTGCATCAAAACAACACATTTTTGTATTTAAATATCAAGTTTGCTATGATAGTTGATACTTCAAAATCAGTATTATCATAACCAAGATGTACATTTTTATACCAAGTCCAATACAACTTCTCAAGTTACTTAGTCCAGTTCTACTTTTGATCTTTCTTGTGGTGCTAATTGGAAACATTATGGCAATTACTGGACCTATATATAGGCTTCATTATAGGATAAGTGACACTAAATACCATAAACAGTGTAGTTCGATCCTGCCATATTTCAGGTCTACTTTCCTCCTTCCTTGAAGAAAACTGATGCGGTAAGGGGTGGTTTTGTTGCTGGATCACAGGAACGCATGCAAAGGAGTATGCTAGTATGCCGAGATAGAGTAGAAATGTCAGGTGGATCTATTGAAGAGGATGAGGGGAAGATAAAGGAGATGGAGAAGTGCATGGAATCTACAGTTAGGGAGCAGATGAAAAATCTGCCAAAGCTTGCAGAACATATTAAAAAGCAGATCACTACTAGTAATACTTCTCGCATCTAGTCCCAAGGCTGAAGATACTTTTGTGATTTGCTGCAGTTGCTACAACATTTGCAACTCTTGACATTTTACTTCATTCTACTTCATTGATACCAGATTACTAGGTTGTCTTTATTGTGTTCTGAGTGACCTGCTTCTGGCAATGGCGAATAATGTCAATCAGTCTGTCAGGATCAGATAGTTCAATTCTGAATTTTCAGAAGTCTGTTGGTGCTTGTAGAGGGACAAGGAGTTGAAGGTTGAAGTGTCGGCAATGATTCTATCTTCAGTTACCACATGCATAATTTCTGCCTCTTCCATTTCAAATACACCCACTTTTGCATTTATTTCATGATTATCGTGATTTGGTTTCTTTTTTCACGTTTCACAATCAGCAAAATTTACTTATATCAACAAACAGATTCCTAATTCTAAAAGATAATGATACGCTTATATTGCTATAAAAAATCATAGAAGGAATAGAATTAACATAAGTGAGTGGTGAAATTGAGGTGCAAGATATGGTTGACGATGTGGAAACCGGCTTAGGCAATAAAGGGTTCTAGTCTACACAGTGGGAAACTTCGGTTGAAAGGGGCATATTACATACCTGGTGTTTCTCTCAATATCAAATGAGGTACGGTCAAATTGCACGATCTAATTGGTAAACTGGTCCATAAAGGAGGTTGTAGAATTTGAAAAGGAATTCTAACGATGACTCCTTTAAAGCCATCCAAAATGACATTTGTGAGAAAGACTACCTACTGCAGTTCTTGCTACAACTTAGAAGGACCAGTAGAAAATATGTATTGCCTACACAGTACATGTCAGCTTGAATTGGGCTAGTTGATATATGTAAGTATCATGGTTGAACTTAGACATATGTTTGATTTGGAGTGCAATTTCATATTGTCGTTACATTCCACCATATATTAAACAAACTGAGTGTTATTTAGCTGCCATACATAAATAAATAAATAACCAACGACGGGCAATCCGATGTGAATTTGAGCCCATTGCCCTACCCTACTCAAGAATCCTCTTGGTGCATGCTGGGGTTTACTGCTAACTGTCATACAACTTAGAAGGACTAGTAGAAAACATGTACTCTTTATAGTACACATCAACTTGAATTGGGTTGGTTGATAAATGTATTTATCATGGCTAAGCTTAGGGGTTGTTTACACCATGGACCATGAAGTCGTCCCAAGGCCTTGTAAAATATGTGATTGGCCGTTGAACTCGTCCCGGGATCACTTCAGTTTACACCAAGGAAAGAATGTTGGAGTGGCCATGGAGTTCAAGGTCCTCAAAACAACATATTTTAAGGCCTACATTATCCACTGACATGGTCCAACGGGTTTTATGGTGGGAGCGGCAAAAGAGGTGCTCTAGTAGACAAAGGTAGGGGACCCATGGCATAGAAATAATGTCATACTAATAATAAAAAAATTGTGGGAAAGAGAAGATGAAGACAAGAGAATGGTCAAACTTGAATTTTTTTCAAAACTGCCCTTTTTGGACATATATTAAAAAAAAATCAGCACGTTCACTTTTGGGTTCATGGTCATTCCTCTAGGTCCACATTCGGTTCACACCTAATGAGGGGCCCAAAGGCTTTGTAAATTGTTTTTTTTTAAGAAATCGGACCATGGAAGATGGCCGTGGAAAAAGGCCATCTTCCATGGTCCAACTTCATGATCCATGGTGTAAAGCGACCCTTAGACATATGTTTGGTTTGGAGTGCAATTTCATTCTGTTGTTGTATTCTACCATATATTTGAGTGTTGCTGAGCTGCAATACTTTGTTAGTCGCTGTGACCAAATCCAATGGTGGGAATTGTCGAATGAGAAGCATACATAGCTCAGGATAACCGAGATGGTTCTTAACTATGAATAACGTATTCGAGGGTTCCAGTTCAATTCCAAGATGTAATTAGAAAGCTTATACGGGGTCGATGTACAAGAATGTTCATAAAGAAAGAATTCTAGAGTACATTTACGCGGCTGGAATAAGGATCAAGTAATTTTTAGTTCATCTTGAGATTTTTGTTTGACACGAGTGGCTAAAAATGTGACTTTTATAGCTTGCTGATACTGGTCGAAAACATTCATGCTCCTAATCTTGGTTGATGTCCTCATATAATAATTTTGTAACTAAGAAAAGACATTCAAGGATTCCAGCCACTTCAACTTTCATAAAAAAAATATTATTATTAATAAAATCTCAATTGGTTTTGTTCAAGATGGAGTAGAACTTTATGAGTTTTGAGTGTAATCTAAAGAAAACAATGCAGGCAAGAATCATTTGACTCTGAGATAGATATACTTGAAAACGTCTTCCAACCATTATTTTTTGGCTCCAGTGGCATTTAAGTATTAAAGTAGGAATTTTCAAGATTATTACAGACACTGAACTTTATACACTGGAAAGTTGAGCTAGGTCGTCTTAAGGCTTAAGTGGCAAGACAGTATTATAAACTCCTACGTGAGGAATTTATGTATTGCAAATCATATCTTCCTCATTATATAACAGCAGAGTGTTATGCCCCAAATTGTCCCAAGTTTTCACTTTTGGTCAGATACACATATTTGGATTATCTTGAGTACACTCTAACCTCCCTAATATCACGCATGTGGCAACCAAAGTGCACGTGATATTAAGTAGGTCTGCAGCATTAACATGGATGTGTGATAATAGAGAATTACACTATTGTGTCTAATTAGTGTGGGCCACACTAATTCCCAATAAAACACACTAATTTCAAATTATAATTTAGAGTGGCCCACACTAATTTCAAAGGTGAAAATTTTGTGTGGGCGTTGTCGTTTCCACAATTGGATGAAACTTCATAATTCCATCCCGGGAAGCACCTCGGGAAGCACCTAACACATCCCATGGAGGTTGTTTGCGGAGAACCCTAACACACATGGATGGATGACAATATGGATTACATCCAAAGTGATGCAAACACTTGAAATTTAGTGTGGGCCACACTAATTTTCAACCCACGTGAATTTCCCACCCACACTAATTAGACACAATAGTGTAGTGTAGCATGTGACATTATGGAATAACACATAGTCAATATTGCAATAAATGGCAATAATGAGGATAATGGCACCATGATACATGTGATTTGAATTCATTGGTGGATTATTTTAATGTCAAAATCCATGATATATGAGAGGGAGATGTTACAATAAGGAGGGAGAATTAACTCAAGCATATCCATTCCCTGGGATTTTGAGATATAAGAGAGAGGGTGACATTACGGAGGTTAGGGTGTGTTGTGCATCCATGTCATGGATATTACCACATGTAAGTGGAGACTGACAATTGCTTCCTGTCAAACCGTGAAGTCTTTTGTTGAGCTTTCATTTGAACACAGTGCATAATATATCCTCATTCAATGTGTCAAAAACACCTTTTCATCACACTTAAAGAGCTCCACCAAATGCTTCGTCAAACTAGTGGCCAAGTCCAAAGGAAGACCCATGGGATTCAACTCCAAAAGTTTGTACAAATTGCCATAAATGTAAAACTCCATGTTGATGTGTACAACATCTTCTTCTTCAAACATCTTGCATGCTCGTCACATGAGGATTTGGAGAGCATTTATTCTACATGCGAACCTCTTGATGTGTTCTTTCCATCCACTTGTTCTTTGTTTTTGCAATGGGGCCCTCCTCGAATTGGATGGTCTTGCATACCAATTCACATGAGGTTCAAGTTGTGTGCATTTCTTCACAGTCCCAAAACTTCCCCTTCCAACATACCCCAATTCCTTTGCAACAAAGTACAAATTTAGCATTGACCCATGCCACTATGACTCCGGCGCCGCCCATTTGCACACACCATTTGCTTGGTAGCCATGCACATGCTCTTTGTCCACCTCGGGGAGACGATCATGCCTATGTGGCTTCCGCGAACACTGATCCACTTCACCTCATCCCTCTCAAGAACATTTCATTGCTTTTCTCAACCCCCCCAGTAGGTAGCTAGTAGATCAGACGACTTGGAATTAATCCACCGGATGGGGCCATTGATCCACCACAAGAACTCAGTTATTCATCCTACATGATCACTCTCCAAGTGAAGGTTGAAAATGAATGGCTTGAGTGTGTGCATTTATAGCCTTGAAAAGTTGATGTCCCCCTCCCAACACTCGAGAAATTTCAACCTTGAGTGAATGAAGGAGGAGAGAGAAGATGCCTCAATCCCACCATTCGATCCCATGCACCTTGGACAGCCAAGATGCTCCCACGTGCATTGGGTCTTGTGCAAGGATGGTACATCAAATGTTTTGGATGGGCTGAATGCACCCCGCGCATTACTCTTGACTCCCGAGCAAGGAATACAACAATTTGCAATTACATTGATCTCAAAAGAGGTCGCATTCAACTTCACCGTTAGATCTAATGTTATGTATGGCCAAGATGCTCCCACATGTATCAATCTCGACCAAGGATTACATCAAATATTTGGGATGCTCCAGATGCTCCCTCATGTATTAGCCTTGACCTTCTCTCCCCCCCCTTCGGCGAACAAATTGCAATCACGTTGCTCTTGAGACACATTGTTTTTAATTTGGTTGTTGGAATTCATTCTTTGGACCATCTAGCTCTTTCATACATCAGTCTCGAGGTTCGAGCAAGAATGACACACAAACCTCTTTCCATGGTTTAAATCCCCCTTGCGCATAGGTTTCCTACAAGGATTACTCGCAAATTATGATTACAAATTGCTCTTGATTCTTGAGGATGCCTTGAACCTTATGTTGAATCTCATAGAGTTTTGGATGCTCACTCATGCATTGGTAAGAATTGCAACATGTCACACCTCATAGAGCTACCTTAGGCAACACACCATACTAATCGGAATATTTGACCGAGAGATACTACTTAGAGGACGCAAAAACAACAACACAATAACCCCCCCCCGGCACATGAGGATGACCATGAATTGGCATGACTTAAAACATTTAGAGGCATGCAAACAACCAACCATTCATAATATCTCACAACAGGGTAGCCTCAACTACACATCATAGAGTGTCATAGATACAAACTCAACCCAAACTCTACTATCACTAGACACCCACACCCCATGCATTACATGCCCCATACTGCCAATATAATATCCAAAATTGAATACCATAATCTCTGAAGGAAAACACTTCGAAATGAACACCCTAACCAATATCCTCCAAAACAAACAATTCGCAACTGGAATGTGGATCCTTCTTACATCGTAATCAACAAAAACTATGGAAATAACAACTCAATATATGCCACGCTAGCTGAAAAGCAATAAGAGCAATCACCATCTTCCCGCAAAACCAATGGCATAACTACAAAGACATACCACAACTTAGGGTTAACATATGAGCTCACGGCTATGATCAAGATGAAGTGTCCCTCATTCATGCCAACACCAGTGGTTGGCATCCTCTCTCTATATACAACAACTTAGCAACATCAATACAATCACCATACCACCCCCTCCAACAAATGACACATAACTCTATATATGGATAGAATAAACGCCCAAATTGAAGCCCATAAAACATCTTTGAAACAAACAACTCTAAATTTTGCAAAAAAACATCTCAAAATGTAAAACGTTGTTTGACAAGAAACCCAAACTTAGTCCATAAAAATGTTTAGCTCCACCAAGACCACATCACTAAACTGCCTGAAAAACACCAAATGCAACATCCTTACAAACTCACTAGACATAGTTGGAGAAGTACACCAAACACAATAAACCTCGTTCCAAAGACAACAACTTGTGATGACCCCACAGACCACCTAGACACATGTAGATGCACAATGAGAAAATAATTATGGCACATCCCAAATGGTCTAATACCAAAAAAAAGGGTCAAATCACAAAAAAATAGCAAACAACATTTCCATATAAGTATATGACAATAGCCTCAAAAGACTCGCAAGAGATAAGGTGTTGGGACATGTTAGCATTCCAAACGAAATAATAAAGCACCCCCCCCCCAAAGTTCCAAGACATGCTATTCTCATTTTTCCAACAATGCTACCACCAGAAAGCCATACCAACCTTTTGAAAGCACAACAAAATCATCCCAATCTACAAAAATATCACCCCTTACTCCTTACAAACTACAACCTCATTGCATTATCCAACACTATTTACATACTATACACAAGTACATTAAACCAACCTTCTCACAAGTTACAGGGTAAAACACAATCTCTTCCACTTCAACTAAGAGGGCTTCAAACCACAAAGAAATGCCACTAGAAAAATACAAATGAACACAGCAACCCTCAAAGATGCTAGATTAACAATGAAAAACATGAACATAAGATACATAGACTCATGAACGCATTTGGGTCAATAGACTGCACCATACTACTAGCCCACGGGGAGGTCACTCCCTCTTTAATTCATGCATACACGTGCGCTCAGGACCTATTTATCATGGGGCTATTTACCTTGCAGAAAAGATTATAAGGTATGGTATTTTTCAAAATAAAGGTAAATGCTTGTATTTTGATACACCCTACTAGTAATTATAATTTTTTGGAGAACCATTTAAAAATACCCTATTTTACTTATACTGCATATTTTTTCCTTCCCGGCACGTGGGTAGAGACCATTAACTCCACATTGGAACCGTTGGTTCAGTAATGTTCAAGCAAGCTAGCCTATGAAGTCATCCATCCAAGCATTTTCAACATAAAATTACCTCTTTTCATCCACTAACACATACCCTACCCTAGACCCGCTACCCCTAGTAATTGTTTCCATGCTATTTTACATGTACTAACTAGATAAAAGAGGTCATTATATGTGATGATATTTTACATGTAAACATGTTTCACTATTATAAAACCTCCTATATTATATCTACGTTTTTTGCAAAATTTACCTGCAATGAATATATTAGACCCTATTTTTTATCGCACGTTGTTTCTACGATTTTCGCCAGTGACCTCCCCGTGTACTAGCCCTAACAAAAAATCTCATATTCCCTCTAGATGCGATACCCTCTAGACACAGTAGAACTAGCATGCAATATTGACATGAACTCCACCACATCATTCTCCAGCACCCACTTCACAATGACACCACCGATACAAGTTAGCAGAGGAACAATCCAAAAAGACACATGAGTCCTTACCTTTACATAATCTTCATAGAGCCTCTCCTAAAATGGCTAGAAAATACGACTTAAGATATAACTTCAACACTTTGCAAACAAATCTATAATACCATTGCATACACATGTGACTTAGCCATAATCACCGATGATATTCAGAAAATCCAACCACAAATTAGAAAACTACAACAATTTGCCGAATGGGTAAACATGGATCTCAACCTCGCCAAAATGTGCCATTCTATGATGCTCCAACAAATCCAAACTTACACCCCAACACCTTCAAAGTCCGCATATAAGAACAAAAAATTCCCCACACAAAACCTAACAAACAATTCACCTGCTGAGTTATCCATGCAATACCCTCACTCAAATGGAAAACACAAAAAAAAATTGCTAAAAAAAGAAAATAAATAAAGCAAACTCCCGACTTTATCACCTACGAGCCTCAAACAAAAAATCAAAATAATGAATATTGTCATAAAAATAAGGCATAGCATACGCCGCCTACTACACAAGCCCATGCTCAAAACTAATCATTAAAGAACTCATTAATTTTTGAAGTAACTTAACAAAAGAAATTTATAACATCCCTGAAAGCACATCCAATATCCTCACCCATCTACCACACAAAGAGTTTGGCATTAACACAACCTTCCTACTACCAAACTATATGAACTGCACTAGGCAACAACTTAAATGAGCATTGAATGACCCAAGACAACTAGGCACCATATACCAAGGAGTGAACTCGCCTACGCAACATGATATAACACAAACTTAGAAGCCATCCACTAGGCCAAATTGGTAGCCAAAGAAGACCCCATAGTTATCATACTCATTGTCAACCACAAAGATTGGTCCCAACAAAAAAACACTTGAAAGATATCCACACTCGCCACAACACCACTATACAACATCATCTACAACCCAACAAAACCCACCAGGCCACCCACATACGACACATGAACTACAAAAATCACATCAACACATACCCAATTGACCCCCCCCGGAACATAATGTAAAATACTCTTACACATGGAAAACCACTCCAAAATTTGACCTTCCAACAGTAAAAAAACCCAACAACAAACCTCCCCAACGAATACAACACAATACATTGCATACACATAATTGACACATTCACACCTCCAACCAAAGATGCATAAGGATACATAATAGATAATGTTGCATGCTCATGAGTTTATAGCCCCAATAATAGCCTTCAAATAGCACAAGGACTCCCATGATACCAAAACATCCTCAAAGCATAGCAGAATGCCATATTAATCGCCACAAAGGCCATCCAAACCACACAAATATACCCACATATTCATTGAGAATCTCAACATCATGTTCCAACATTAGGCACCCATCCTCCCAACATAACCACCCCGATAGATTACTAATAGCGGCTATCATCTACCAAATTTACTAGATTAAACAAAAAAATAACTACACAAAAAATTAGAGCCCACTCCGGGATACCCGGAAACAAAATAGTTGACATCCTCGTGAATGATAGGTCAACCAAGAAAAAAGAAAACCCCACACTTCCCACCCCATATCCACAAGGCACACACCATACCATACTGGCTAACTAGCATCCCCTATGCCATGCATGACAAAACAATCAAAAACCAACACACATTCCTCACACAAAGAACACAAGAAGAGAGAATCCGACCTATCTAAAGACAAATTCCCATACATAGAGAAATGGTTGTCTAATGAGCAAATCGACCATAAACTCTCCAACTTCTTTTGGAAAAACTGGGCATATCCGTTGCACAAATTGTCCAAACCCTTAAATTATGATATGCACAATACATATGAAACCACTAAAAACACATATTTTGGCCAATCATCCACCCAAACCCCAGTTATACGTTGTGCCAAAGCAATGACAAAGACACATGGCCACACCTCCTATCCACATGTGCAAACTAACACATTCACGGCCTAAGGATAGCCCATACATGACTAAGTCATCCACCTAATAAATCAAATCACGTACTGCCATTGTAGATACCAACAAGCCGACTTGGAGAAAAAAACACATAAAATATGACGCTTTGGTAGATGAAATCAAACATTTAGGATAGAAAGTCAACCCCATTGCTACCATCATTGTGGTTGTAAGAGGTGTCATACATGAAAAATCAATAGAAAAATCAAACAAACTAGGCACCATCAAAAACATAATGAAACCCATGCATCAAAACGCCATCAAATGCTTCACTTACTGTACCTCGTCCTTAATAAAAGAAAACTAGATAACCTCCAACCACCGGTTACACCACCTTCCCAACCTAACATTC
Source organism: Polytrichum formosum (assembly GCA_964035585.1). Taxonomy (NCBI): domain Eukaryota; kingdom Viridiplantae; phylum Streptophyta; class Polytrichopsida; order Polytrichales; family Polytrichaceae; genus Polytrichum; species Polytrichum formosum. The sequence goes on along the minus strand of OZ037940.1, from coordinate 25,972,944 downwards.
TAACATACTACCCCATGCAACCACCATAAAACCCACCCTATGAAAGGAGGCAATACACCATATGCATCATATGACAACACATGCTCTTATTCATGTCATGGCAAAAACACCAAAGTTTTTCTTTTCTTTTCAAGTGCCAAACTTTTGAAATTTATATTTATTTATTTATAATTCTTAACCTAAATATTTGTACAAAAACTTGATGTCAATTAGGGCCCCCCCAATGAGCACGCAGTTAATAAACCTCTTATATTTGAGTGAAACCCGTTTTACGTGGGCAATTTCATATTTGAATATCGAATATTTATTTTATCTCCATTTTTTTACAAACTTAAAATATAATATGACATAAACTTAAAACTAACATTTTCCCAAAATTCTTTTTGTTAAATTTTACTTGACTTGAAATATAATTTATGTACATTTTGATGTAATATGAAATAACATAATTTCCATCAAAGCTGCCCATGTAAGATAGTATATGGCAAGGCTTGTAGCTAATAATGGGACATTAAAAAAACCATGTTTGCAATGAGAGTGGACTACTTGCACATAACATATTAACCAATCTAGGTTTAATAGTGAACACAACTAAAAGAGCCCATGTGATTGTTTATGAAGAAACCTAAGGTCTTCCTTTCGGATTCTCATAACTTTTGCATCTCCACTCGGATTATGAAAATCAAAATGGCAATCCTCACACACAATTCACATCTGCTCAACTTAGTGGGACGAGACAATTCCCAAGCCAATCCATATCATGGTCATATCATTAATTGTCCATAGACTTGGAAGTGCTCTCCATAGGGCCACATTCCTTAGAGAAGAGAAGAGAAGAAACGCTGATCTTAGTGGGATAAGCGTGATTGAAATGCCCGTTCGACCCACCCTTGGTATTATGCCCACTGGGCATAATAACAGTGGTGCAGGACTACTAACCCCTCTCGGGGTGGGCACTGTAGTAACCAGGGTAACCAAGGTGACCATGGGAACTTAGTGATTGAATGATTTTTATTTTATTTATTTATTTATTTTTTGTATTGGTGGTGTTAGTGTAGTTGCGATGTTTGTAAGGGTATATGTTTTGTGTTTCTTCATGTGGTGGCCACCGAGTCATGGATTACTTAGTGGTTCATTAAATGTGGGGGTTAGTAGTACTTGTTTAGTGGTCCGGGTTTGATTCCTAATGGCCTCTTACAAGCATTGTGTTGTGATGTAAGTGGCTAGGCGTATGCTATGTGAGTTTACTTGGGAGGAAGGTATGGCCATCCACCCCTACCTTGGGTTGTAACAGTGTTTTAGCTCTCGTTGGCATTTATTCTTTCTTTTAATCCTAAAATTTGTTTATTTGTTGGTGGGTGTTTGGGGTTGTTATGGGGGTTGTGTGTCAGTTGGTAGTGGTTCGTTGTTTTCTATTCTCCTTTTGTGTAGGATTATAGACATAGCATATTGTATGGCAATGACGTTGATTTCCTCAAATGTGTGTTTGATGCTTATCTTGGGGATTTTAAATATTATTTAAATATTTTTCATAGAAGGTGTGTGTGTGGCTGCCCTAGCACCAGCCGTGATGACTATTAGTGGGTCTACCTTCCATCCTCTATTGATGATATTGTCTATTAGTGGTTGATATTTTTTCTGTTTTTCTGATTATAGTATCATCTGGTATTCTGTCGTTATAGTATGTGAATTCCATGAATTGTATTGTTAGGTTCTCATTTGGTTATGTTGGTGGTGTGGATTGGTATGGTAGTCCTTTCACACATAAGAGGTCTGGTTTGAATCTGGCATTGCAATGACATCTTTGTTGACCACATGTGCAAGGTAATAACCATGGGAGAACTGTGTTTTCTGGTGGGTTATTATTGAATGTGCCTGCATTCATGAGAACATAACATCTTGACTTTTTTGATGCCACTATAAGTTTTCTTAATTCCCATACGGCTTTATTATGTCTTTTGGTTCGGAGGGCATGTATGTGGTGTTGTTTGCACTTTAGAAGTACGTGTAGCCATGTGTCGGGGTCTGGGGAGTTACAAATGGGGCATGTGATTGACGGAAAGGCTTCTATGCCGAAGAACAATTGTTTCCTAGCGTTCCCCATATATTGGCCATGTCTTAGTTTTAGAAGACATGTTTTTTGAGAGTCCGTTATGTTTTTGTTTGTCCAAAATTTATTTGATAATTCATTATCTATTTTCTCATTGGCTATCCACTTATCTATGTTGGGATACAATATGGGGATTAATTCTAGATTTATATTCTTATCATGTTTTGTGAGATGTTTTTCAAGGAATCTAATAGGTCCTTTGTCCGGGGTTGTTCCCATTGACGGCCAATCGTCTCTTTGGTAGTAGTATGGAGTTGAGTGGGCAAATTCATGTGGTTGTGAGGCGTTGAAGTGTTCCTTAGATGTGCCTTCTTTAGCAAGTGTGTCGGCTTCTTCATTTCCTGTGATGTTTGCATGTGCTCTTACTTTATATAGTGTTGTGGGTTGAGTTCTTTGTATAAGGAAGTTAACTATTTCTTCTAAAATGGTTTTATCTGGGTGGTTGTTATGTAGTGTGGGGTGTTTTATTTGGTTTTTTATCACGTATAGGCCATTAAGGCAGTCTGTGAAGATATGTGCGGGTTCATTTGGGAAGTCTTTCTTTATTATTGTAAGGGCGTGGTGTATGGCCATTAATTCTGCTCTGAAAATGTTTTGTAGGCCTGGTAGTCGTATTGCGAGTTTGATATTTTTTTCTTGATTATAGATGCCGTAACCAGCCTCTTCCCGCAGCCAAATATCTCCTACTTTTTTTGGGAGGGTTGAAGGATCCGTCCGTGTAGAAGCAGTATTGGGGAGAGAATTTAAGGGGTATTTCGTTTTCGTAGTTTGGGATTGGTGGGATTGTGTTATGATAGTGTGTGTTTGGACTTGAGTAAGTGAGGGCATTCCATGTTTTGCTTTTGTTAACTTCTATATTTTGCGGGGTAGGAGGAGCAATTTGTGTGGTTGTGCGATTTATGTTAAGGTTATTGCATATATTTTTTATTGTGTCCATTTGTTCTATGGTACCGATGTTATTATTTTGGTGGTATATGCAGAGGATTCTTATAGCAAGTGGTTCTATACGTGGCTCGGTGAGTTTTGGTGGTTTAGTTGGTTCCTCGTATTTAGTGGTATCTGTCGGTATATGAATGATTACATGTGTGTCTGGGAAGGGGCCTATATATGGGGTGAGATTTTGATACCAATTTATATCTGGGATGGTGAGTATTGTGATGGTGTCTGGGTTGTTTTTGGCTACTAACCTAGCCCAGTGAATGGCTGTTTGGGCTTCGTTTTCATTGTGGGGGCGAGCATAACCTATTCCTTGCCATATGTGTGAGAATGCAGTACCAAGAGATCCAAATATTTTATCTCTGGCAAATGGCGAGAAGAATTTTGTTAGTTGAGTGGAGCATGTAATTGGTGAAGAGAAGTAGGAATGGGTAATATTAAAGGATGTTGTGATGTAGTCTAATAGTACTTTGGGTAGGGCGTGGTGTGAGTTTTTGAGTGGGTCATTTTTTGGGATTCTATGTTTATATCTTTGATATAGCCATGTTATTTCTATTTCAAATGTTTGGGTGGGGGGTATTAGGCCGTGTGGTTGGTGCATCATTTGGTTGTATTGGGTCCATAGCCATGCGAGTCTATTATAAGGAATGGTTATAAGGTGTTTGCATGTTTCATCATATATGTGAGCGTTGTCATTTTGTACTTGAATTTTGTTTGTGTTAGTATTGATGTCTTTTTCAGGATTGCATTCGTGTGTTGAAATTTTTACGAGGGGGATGTTTAGGGGCGGAGATATGTGCCTCGGGTCTTTGTTTTGGGTAGAAAAATCATTTTCTCGTATGATATTTTCATATATTGTATGTTGTTTCTTGGTAAAGTATGTAAGTATGATATTAGTATTGTGTTGTATGACTCTTGGGATGTTATAGGGAAACAATTCTCTTTGTGGGAGTTTTTTTATTATAAGTTGTACCATTGGGTAATATCCATTGGCATAGGTATGTGTATTGTTTTTTTATAATTTTATGTTTATCTTTGGTTGGTATTATATAATGGTCTATTATTGAGTGTATAGGGTATTTTATTGGGTTGTTTATTAAGTGTGTTGGTGTGGGCGGGTGTATTAGATGTGTTAGGGTTGGTGGGTGTATGTGGATATCACTATTTAGAGGTTCTATATTATGTTCTGTTATAATGTATTCTTGTTTTAGTGTGCGTGGTGGGTAATGGTTTTGGCATGACTCTTGACAATTTACATTGCATCCTGGGTGGCAAAATAGTTGTTCTGCTATTTTTAGTGCTTGTTTGATCATGTGTGTTGGTTTTTTGTAATAGTTTGTATATTCAGTATAGGACATCAAGTGTGTGCCATTCCTTAAAGTGAGTTGTTTTATGTCATATATGTTTTCTAAGAGTAGTTTGTGTATGTGTTTTAGGTTTTGTGTAGAGATTTTTTTGGGGGGTGGTGTTGTGGATAGTTTATGCCATTCTTTTTCAAGTGGTGTTGCTTCCAAAGGGAATTTTTCTACCTGACTTCTAAGATGGGCTCCACCTGCTGCTTTTATAAGGTATATTGTTCTAGTGGTGGGTCCACATTCCTTACATACAGACATACGTCGGTCCTAACTTCTTGGTAAGGTCAAGCCTCAAGAGTATCATACAATATCATACACTTACAAATAGCTCAACAACATCATATTTGCACCAACATCGAAACATCAAACAAATAAATCTACTAATCGAGCATCTAAGTTAACACACATGTCAGTCTCCTAGTGGTTGATTCTTAGAACTTTTGCTTCTCCACTCGAATTATGAAAATCAAAATGGCAATCCTGACACACAATTCACATCTGCTCAACTTAGTGGGATGAGACAATTCCCAAACCGATCCATTTCATGGTCATATCATTAATTGTCCATAGAGTTGGAAGTGCTCACAATAGGGCCACATTCCTTACATACATACGTCGGTTCTAATAAGTTCTTTGAGAATCCATCCCACAATATCATACACTTAAGTTATTACAAATAGCTGACCGGCACGGCATATTTGCACTAGCCTCGAAACATCAAAGAAATATATCTACTAATCAAGCATCTAATTAACACACGTGTCAGGCTACTAGTGGTTAGTCCTGGGCATGCAAACAACGGAAGAGCGGGGCCCACATCTGGGACCCACCATTGGCCCTATCGTTCATCGGCGTCCTCTTTAATATCTATCTCATTACTGACCGGGACGTAGATATTCCTACCCGTATCTCGGCATCACTTCAGATTATTCTAAACGACCCCTATCCCTTACCAACCCAAATCTACTAATTACGTAGATGACACACTGAGGTCTACGAAATCTCTGGAGACATGTACGCAGCGGGTTAGATGTGAAGGGGGCCACCAGGACCGCTGGGGGGGCGAGCGAGCGTAGAGAGAAGCTGCTTGTGTGCGGCCATCATGTTGTCGTCTCCGCCCTTCTCCGCTCGCCATAGCTCGCCAGAGGAATTATTGGAGCCTTTGCGGAAGAAGGTGAAGCTCGAGGACGACGCTACTTCTGATACTAAGACTGCCATGGGCATCGCACTGAAGCAATCCAAGCTGCAGGGCCTCCCTGCCGTGCGCGCACAGTATGAGCCCTTGATTCCGCCCGCATTGAAGGTCAGCACGATCGCCTGTTCTTTTTTCCTGTTCTGTTCTGTTCTGTTCTGTGCTGTGGTATTTTTTTCTTTGTTTCTCATCTCTCTTTGTCTTTCCTCCCCTAACGTGGCTTGGATGCTTCCGTTATTGAATGCCGGAAGTCTCTGTGGCGGAATCGAGCCAGTTTTTAGTTTTTGAATTTTTAGAGTCCGAATCGATACTGTCATCAGAGTGCAATGCGTGGAGGTTTTCTATTGTGGTTACGATCGTGCTCTAGCCACCGTGGATTCGTTGTTGATTGTAGTCCGTTGCCATCGGGATGGAAACTGGTCTATCCATGCTCTGCGTCTTCTTCTAGGCGTATACTGTTTTTTTAAGATGTTTGTATTAGATGTTGTTTTTTTTGGTTCTATTCTCTCCCCTTGCCTTTTCCTTCTCTCACGTAGGTTGGGTACTTCCTATATCGATTGCGGGATGTCTCAAGGTCAGACTCGAGTGAGGATTTGGTTTCAAATTTGCAGAGTCGGACTCGATACCGTTTTCAGAGTGCAATGCGTGGAGGTTTCCTATTGGGGCTACGATTGTGCGTTAGCCGCCATGGAGTTGTTGTTGATTGCAATCGGTTGTCATTGGGCGGAGAACTGGTTGTAATATATATATGCTCTGCGTCTTCTTCTAGGAATATTCTGGTTGTGTAGGTGGTCAATGTGATGAAGAGGTGATAGAGGCAGCGGGACCGGAGCCACGAATAATGGACGAAAGGGATGCTAAGAATGTTTGTGGTATCGGATTATGGATCCGTAGGAGCTTGGATCTGGAGATTGTTGTTTGACTTGATACTGGTGATGGTGCATGCAGGAGGGCAATGTGAAGGTTGTTAAGGGGGATGCCACCACCGCTGCTGATCCTTCAGATTGCCTTGCAGTAAACCGCGCGTATCCTCACACCTATGGCCAGCCCTTGGTGCAATTGGTGCCAAGCTCTGAGTCTACTACTAAAGCCAAGCACGCTCCTCTTAGGTTTGTATGCATAACAGTCCTTGAAGAAGCTGACCTTGCATTCTGTGAGAACCCCTCATGGCGAGGGAATCTGGTTGAAAAATCCAATTGTAGCAATCAGTATATCCTTCGCAATCAATTTTGTGTCTTCAGTTTGGGAATTGGGGCTTTTCCTCTTATTCGTTCTCTTCCTTCCTCTCCCTTCCTTCGTTCTTGGACGAAATTAGCTGTAGAGGGATTACCTTGTATTTGCTGAGCTTGTGACTTTTCTTTGGTTTACAGGGTTGGAGTTGCCTTCTGTGGACGTCAATCACCTGGAGGTCACAATATCATTACAGGATTGTTTGATGCCTTGAAAAGCCACAACAGTGCAAGTGCTCTCCTTGGATTTATTGGTATGTGCCTCATCCACGAGCCTTGGCACTCTATACTCGTGCCTGTAATAACTCTATCGTGCATCAATGACTTCAGTGCATTCTCATTCTTGACCACTTTCCATAATCTGCAACAGCAATGTTATGTATATCTTAGACTTGAACTGTTTACCATTCAAATCTAAGATACTGTATATGGAGTGGGATGTTGAATTCGTTCTTACATTTTTGATCTTTTCACTGAATTTATGACAATTTAGAGATACCTCAAAGTAACAGCGGCTTAGGCTGTCAAGAGACATGTCATACTGTTAAAAATAGATTGTATGTGGCATGTTGAAGGCCTCTTACTCATGGCAACCTTTGATGTTTTTCTGCCAACAAGAATACATCACTCCTATTATTATTAATATTATTATTATGTTTTGTTTTGGTTTGCTGTAGTCTGTAATTCAGATGGTTGAATGAGGTGCAAGGAGTGATTCATAATATCATAATGTTTATATTCACGAGGGTGAATTGTTGTTGAGGAAATTCAAATGTTGAGAGAATGACAGTTAGGAAGTCCTTCAGCTGTTACAGTATGCCTTGCACAAGGGAACTCAAGAGTCCACATCCAAGCACTGAATTTACTCTACTCATGATCGGGGCACACAATTTTGTATTGGACCAGGTGGCACGGAAGGAATATTTGCCCAGAAGACTGTGGAGATCACAGATGAAATGCTTGTGGATTATCGCAATCAGGGTAATCTTAGCACACTGTATTGAGTGAATTAGACAAAGGCTACCATGACTTCTGAGATTTTCTTATTGCTTTGTTATAACATGCACACCTAGTTAACAGGGGCCAGGAAAGAAATTGTTACTTGTATTTTCCACTCTTTCAAATCATAACACCAAATAGGTAAATTGTAGTGACATGATAGCTTTCATTTGTCCTTTTGAGGTTTTGTTGATTCACTTTCTCTAAATACTCCTCCTCGTCTCTTGTTTTTATCTTCTCTGTTCCTTTTTTAGCCAGTGATCATTTGCAATGTACATCTAGATTAAGGAGATGTTCTCTAGGTGGAGTAGTCCCAAACACCAGACAATAACGTTGATGCCATTGTTCCTGAATACATGAAGGAAGCTAAGATTTGAGAATTTGATACTGAGGCCAGTTTCTGGTGGATTTTGCAGGAGGATACGATCTGCTGGGCCGAACAAAGGATCAGATCAAGTCGTCTCAGCAAGTCCAAGATGCCAAGGCTGCATGTGAAGCATTGAATTTAGATGCACTTGTCCTAGTAGGAGGTGAGTGCTCTAGACTGCCGCTGCTTAGAGAATTGGATGATTATTATGCTCTGCATGTCTATATTTGTCTTGTAAATGGTAAACTTTTAAGCCTGCTTTCTTTTTCCTGGATGAAACCTTCTGTGCATAAGGTTGATACACTCATATTGCCACTGCAAGGAATTTTCATTCTAGAGACCAAAACAAGTTTGGTTGGTCTATTTGCTCTTGCTTCGTATTGAATCAGACATGAGACATCAGTCTTAAGACATGGTTGGATTGGTGACAGGCTGTGGCACAAACACTGATGCTGCACAGCTGGCAGAAAGTTTCACAGAATCTGGCTGCACAACGAAGGTGCCACTTTGATTTGAAGTCATCTGTATCTCTCCTGGTTTCTTTCCTGCAGCAAACAAGATGCTGACAGCCCTATGCAGAGATTTGTAGTCTGGTTTCTAGTTACTGTTGAGAAAAAGAAAAAACCCATTCAGGCTGTGTATGGCCAATATAATGTCCTTGCAACCTTAGTGTTTGACCAAATATCAAGATGTGGTCTCTTTTGTTTGTATTCTGCTCCTCTGCTTCCTCATTCTGTTGCTTGGTCATTGTACAGCCAGCTAGATCTTACATACAGAGAAAAGTTGTAGTCCTTCTAAAGTCACTGAGTAATTCTTTGCAGGTGATTGGCGTTCCTGTGACAATTGATGGGGACTTGAAGAACCAGTTTGTGGAGACAGATGTAGGATTTGACACTACCTGCAAGGTGAGGGTCAAATCTTCTTACTCAGTGAATGTTGTACTGTTGGTTCATCATATACATAATATGTTTAATAAATTAGATGTAACTGAAGATGTGCAAGTACTGTTGGAAGAAGCACTTCGTCCCTATTTCAGTGCTTAAGTACCCTTACCTATGGCGGTGGAGTGGTGCTTTCTTGTGTCTCGGCTTGAGGCTCCATAAGAAATACATACTGTTGCTTCTCAGAAGTGCTTTTAATTTTGTGCTGAAATGTGTTGAAATGTGTTAGCCACAGGTCCTCTTTAGCTTACATACCATGTGTTTTCTTTCCAATTGTGGCTTGCCTGTTGCGGATTTTACTTCCAGAAGATTTTGCAAGGGTGTTATGATTTTTGAAGCTGCTTGAAGCAGCTGTTTCTTGTGTTACCTGATGGACAAGTGGGGTACTCTGACAGGTGTACTCACAGCTCATCAGTAACATCTGTACAGATGCTTTGTCTGCCGAAAAGGTGAGCCAGAAAGTACCCATTCTATAATTTTGGCAGAATGACGCCTCTATAAGTACACTGTGAATGGTTTATCTCTACAGTATAAAATTCATTCCAACCCTAGGCCATGTATCTAAATCTGGTTTCTTAAAGGACCTAGGTGGATTCTGCCTTGATCTCTAATCTAGAACAATTGGAATACATTAATGTACATATTGTAGTGGTTATAGTAGAATTCTGAAGAGAATATAGGGATGATGTTTTATGTTATTTGTTGTGGAGAGTTGCAGTACTACTACTTTATCCGACTTATGGGGAGACAAGCATCACATGTGTCACTCGAATGTGCTCTGCAGTCTCAAGCGAACATGGTATGTGCAGTTTCTTTAAAAGTGTCAGAGCATGTTCTTGATTGCTGACAATTACTGGATCAGTTGTTTCTTGTTTGGTGACTATTATAATTTTGTCCAGCATATGCCATCTGGTGCAGGTTTTACTTGGAGAAGAAGTGGCAACCTCAAAGTTGACGCTGTTTGATGTAACAAAGCAGCTTTGTGATGCTATCCAGGCTCGAGGAGAGCAAGGTGAAAAATGTCATGCCTTTTGCAAGATAAAGGTGGTTTTCTGGCTATTTTAATGCTGTAACTTGATGCCCGAAGATATTACTGGATTCCAAATTGTTGGATACCATTACTGGATCTCAAGTCCACTTTTGGTGCCGTGTATTTGTGTAATGACAGGGAAAAACTATGGTGTGATACTCCTACCAGAAGGTCTTATTGAGAGCATCCCAGAGTTTTATGCCTTATTGCAGGTGACACTATATCTTATGAAACTTGCATTGCAAATATCAGGCACAATATGGAGCTATTAGTTGAATCTGTCATTAGCAGTAATATGAATATCTTGTCAGCTTAATGGTATATGAATTATGAGTTTGTAGACTTTCAGTTCAGAGGTTACTAATGCATGGTGGTGGAAATTCAGGAAATTAACAGCCTTCTGAAGCAAGATGTTAGTGTTGAAAATATCTCTTCACGGCTTTCACCATGGGCAGCAGCTTTGTTCGACTTTCTTCCCATCTTCATCAAAAAGCAGGTAAGATGGTATTCCTTCCTCAACCTACTCTATTTCCATTAGGTGACACTATTGGCATTCTCATCTCTTCTATTTACTTGTTGTTTTCTTTTCTATATGACATAAAAACAAAACCTCTGGTAAAATAGAGAGTACTATGGTGTGGGAACAAACTTGTCTAAATTTTTTTGTGATTGTTCTTGTGATTAATATTCATTGTGGCTTGCAGCTGCTGTTGGACCGAGAATCAGATGGGTCTGTACAATTGTCTCAGGTAAGTTGAATGCAGTTCCTTGATTTCTATGTTGAAGAGCTCAATAAATGCATTTTAGATTTCAAAGAATCCATTCTATCCAATGCACAATGAGTCTCTGGTGGAAGAATATATTTCTATGAATTTTAAGTCAAGAATCTTTGAAGTACATGCTTTTACAAGTACAGTAGGTCAATAAGGGTCAGTTATCATTGTTTTTGGGGACTTCATACACTATTTTTGGTAAGAAGTAATACGCATCCTATTTTGATATCCAATCAAGTTGAACTCGAACATTGTGGTGATTATGGCAGATTGAGACGGAGAAACTTTTGGCTCAGCTGGTTGACACAGAAATGACAAGACGAACGGTACATGCATCTTCTTTTCTACTTTCCAAGCATCAATAGCAATATTTGTTCACTAGTGAAATATATGACCAAGGTCGATTAGGAGTCACTCTATTTGATGTCAAATTTAATTTAATGATCCTCTTCTTGAGACAAAAGTGGCAGGTGTGTAGGTAAGCAGGCTCTGGCATGCATTGCAGGGATTTTTTTATGTTTATATGACATTGTCAACAAGGTTTCAAGGTATATCAATGCCTTCCCTGAACTCTGAAATTTTGAATGCAGAAAGCAGGAATCTATGCTGGGAAAAAGTTCAATGCCATTTGCCATTTCTTTGGCTACCAAGCACGAGGATCACTTCCCTCCAATTTCGACTGCAATTATGCCTATGTATGTGAAAAAAAATTGCACTAAAGTATGTTCATTGTCTTCTTTATGCTCACAACCTGTTTGTCAGCATCTTGACAAGGAAGTCTGACTACATGAAAATTTGTGAACAGACTTTGGGTCAAACTGCCTATCATTTGGCACAGGCTGGGTTGAATGGGTACTTGGCCACAGTGTCCAACCTGAAACAAGATGTTTCTCAATGGCGCTGTGGAGGAGCGCCCCTCACTGTAAGCATGGATTCCCGGATCCCTGATCTCTTGCTCTCTATTTTGTTTTCGTTTTCATGGCAAAGTGGCCAACGCTGTGATCATAATGTCCAGAAATAAGTGGATTATAATGTATATTCATTTAAGAGATTGACTGAATTGACTGAATTTGCATAAGCCTTGAAGAGCATCTTTAATGTATCCTTGTATGCAATTGCAGGGAATGATGTCAGTCAAGAGGTGGCTACGTGGTCCTGGTGTTTCTCAAATTGGCAAGCCTGCTGTGCATAGGGCCAAAGTGGACTTGAAGGGCAAGCCTTACGAGTAAAGTTTCTGTCCTTTCTATATTGATATCTTATCCCAATTGATATATATAAACATGAGATTTGTTCACAACCATTCGCTGGTAGGACAAAGGGTCCATCTATTGCAAAACAGTACTCAAGACAACATGAGCCTACCCTCTGAACCATGTGTGGCAATTTGCTTTTGTAAAGCTCCCTAGCACTGAATTGTCCTACATTACTGCAAAGAAACTCAGGCCCATGTAACTCCATTTTTGTATGTGTTGCAGGCTGTTGACTCAGAATGCGAGCACATGGCTTATGGAAGATCTGTACAGAAACCCAGGTCCTATTCAATTTTCAGGTCCTGGTTCAAACTTGATTACAATGACTCTTGCTGTGGAAGATAATGACTATATCGGCAAGATGCAGGAGCTCTGTGCATATCTGGACAAGGTTGGTGTGATTCTTTGATTCGAAAATCCTCTAGAACTACAGTAGTTAATGGCTCTTGGGAAGATTGAATGTGCACAGTTTAGCTGCATTGTTTCCTGCTCAATAGTTTCCCCTGCATATTCTTTACCAGAAAAGCACATCTTGCTGTCATTTGATGGTGAAGACCTCGTCAGTTGAAGTTTATACAAGCATGTTAAGACTGAAATGCTCCTCTTGGCTGGCTTTTTACAGGTGAAGGAGATAGTGAAACCTGGATGTGCAGGTGAACTGTTGAAGGCTGCTCTGTGCTCGATGGCCTCGATCACCGAAATTTTGACAGTTATGTCTACTCCTTCTTACCGGGGCCTTACTCCTTTCTGATTAAGTTGAGAGCAGAGGGGTGTGAGATGATCCATGATTCCAGAGAGACTGTAGATGTTGTTGATTCAACCACGAAAGCTCACCACAGTTCAAGAGTTTAGGAAGAAAAGAGTCTACTATGAAAAAAAAGCCATGAAGCACTGTGCTGCTAATGTAATGCCGTGCAACAGTGTACTGTACAATGGCTTTGCAATATGAGTGTATTTATTTCATGGATTTCGCACACAAAGTTGTGGTCAATATTGCAAGTACAATCTTTTCATCTTGAACATCAAGAGTTTGGGCTAGAGCTTTGTGGTGTCTAAGCAAGCTCATCGTGAAAATTCAATGAAAGGTTGACAATTTCTATTGCTAATCGATTTGAAACCGAAATTAGTTTTTCCAAATCCAAATTAGTCTAGCAGGTCCCAATTGGAATGAATCAACCCTCAGCCGATTAGAATATTCTCTCGGGTCACAATCTGTTACTCTTGGATCTGATGTTTTGGATGGCTAAGCAGCCCCCTCATGCATTGGTCTTGATTCCTGAGCAAGGATGAAAACAAATTACAATCAGATCACTCTTGAGAGAAGTTTCTTTTTCATATACTCACTGTCGGATTTCAGGTGGCTTGTCATGCATTGGTCTCGGTCAAGATGCTTGCTCATGCATTCGTCTCTAGCAAGGATCATAACAAACTAGATTCACATTGTTCTTTGAAAGATGTTACTGGGAATCAATAGCTTGGATGGTGCACATGCTTGTTTGTACGTTGGCTTTTGAGTAAGGATTAGGTCAATTACTTTGGGTGGTCCAAATGCTCACCTCTGCATTAGCAGGGATGACACTGTATTAAATCGACATTTCTCTTGGAAATGGTTGCCTTTATTCTGAACGCTGCATAATTTGCACTCTTTGAAAATCACATTGATCATATATCTCCATGTTGCCTTTGGAAATATTTCTAAACTCAAAATGACAAAACAGATTCTACAGTTCCAAAAGCGTGCAATTGCATATACATGTTTTCACATTCATTGTGATACTGCGTACAACATGCAGAAGACTTGAATATTCTGGAATTTTAAAGATTTTAGTATATAGAGGGAAATAATAGCTCTTTCAACTTTTGTCATGTGCTTACCTGCTCCACCACTATGCAAGGTATTTACAAGCTGATTAATGATGCTCGAATGTGAAGCAATTTTTGACAAGATGATAATTATTTGTACACCGATTATCCCAATTAGTGTGTGTTACTGTTCGGAGTCCATATAACCTAGTTCCAAATTTGGCGTTTTTGTATAACAATAAGGTGCATTTAAATAAGGGTCCCATACATAATAAACGCAAGAATGTTTGTTATTCCACTCTAAACTCTCTAATATCAGCATCCTTAATGTCACTCCTCCTCTTATATCCCGAAACCCTAGGGAATGGATATTATGTGATAATATGGAGTTTAGAGTGTATAACTTCAGCTGATGAAGTAACTTCATATTTATATATTTTATTATAGCTCTTGTTGTAGTTGGAGCAAGGTCCAAATACTTGAGAAACGAGGAAGTGGTATCTAAGCATTTCTACATTGGAGAGTGTACATTAAAATTCAACATGAAGTGGATGATTGTACAATTCCAAACGCTAAACCAAACTGATCTACACTATCTGAATGCTCTTGCTCAAAGTTTAGTATTTGTATGATCGTTACTAATTGAGTATATCCGATATGAAAATCTCGCGTACATAACACCGATTCTCGTCAACTATGTTGCATTACAAATTCCAACTACTTCAACAACACCACAAAGTATATAGATTTTGTGCAATTTCTCAAACATGATATATAGGACCATGCTGGCGATCCTACCATATAACAAGGGGAAACCCTTGAACAACTTAGTGCCAATGGGCTCACATTCATGCCGGTGATTACACTAATGTTATGTAATCTTCTTCATTTCTATTTTTTTTTTTGATGAATTCATCATATTGATTCACATAGGGGTTAGTTTTTGGTTCAATTTTTTAGCTAAGGTAACCATGTCTAATTTGGTTATATATCTTAGTTAAGCACAAATATTGAATTGGCACGTGGTTGTGTGGATCTAAGAATGGGCACTGAAAAATGTTTGTTATAAGCATATTGAATTACATGTTCAAAATGTGTTAACTATTCTAGGTTCAATAGCAAGTGACCTATACAATCATTTAAGGAAAAAGAGAAGCTTTTACTTTGATGACAAATAAGATGTTCATTTGAGCTCTATAATTTTTGAGGAAGAAGTTTACGACCTCAATTTAGATTTGCTAATCATCTATAACTAATCTTGCATTTAGTATCCTAAGAGAAGTGGGTACAGAGCTTACAATGTTTGTTCTATGTCCACTCACCTTACATTATATGATTGTTAGTTGTACACATGATCACTTGAAACATGGATGTATACAAGATGCCAAAGCACGCCACTTCAACCGTTCAACTTGTATATAAAAGTCTACATGATTGTCTTTAGCAATTGCTAAGGGATTCCAAACACCAAAATATGTTTATTTGAATTCCGTATGAAAAAGTAAGAGGGTTCAAAGTTTTATGAACAGATGACCCAAAACCAACATGGGAGCATGAAGTTGTGGACATTCTCAAAACCAATATGTAGTTTATTGTGCAAGATACGAGAGTGTGGGTTCTAGATGGGGTGTTGGTTTAAGCACCATTCACCGTATACATGTTTGATTGAATGCGAGATGAATGCACACATCTTCATTCTATATCCACAAATCTGAAAATAAAATGACTTCATACCCCCAATGATGATCATAACATTATTCAGATCCATAACAGTGTTCTGTGGGACTGACAATATTCCACAAAATATTCCCGGATATTTCCCACATTCGGTCAATATTTTGTGGAATATTGTCAGTCCCACAGAACACTGTTATGGATCTGAATAATGTTATGATTGTTTGTTAGAAACTCATTACAACAATTAAGGGAAGCTTAAATCAACACCTATTGGCCCTTTGTGGAAGTGGGGTGGAAGTGGGCTCTTACAAAAGGATGTGAACCGAGACGTCATGACACATATACAATCCGCCCTCGGACTTTACGCCACCTCCCTTTGATATTTTTTTAAAAGAAAATGACTCCATGCGAACGAAGTTACCTAAGGTAGTAGAACACCTATATTTGAGTGGCATGTGGTTTGGCGTGGGTCCAAGAATGGATACTAGAAAGACATGTGTCTAAAAGAAATTGGATTGCATATTCAATAGTCAACAAAATTTGGGGGGGGGAGACCTATATGACCACTTAATGAACACAATAATCTTCACTTTGGTGATACATAAGATATTCATATAAGCTCAAACATTATGAGGAAAGTGACTACAACCTCAAATGTGGATTCACCAACCATCTTGTACTAATCTCATGTTTCATATCTACATCGATTATGTATGAGCTACATCAATTATTGCATCTAGTGCGTGGTGCACTAATACCTGAAATACGCACTATTTTGCCAAATCCCAAAATTAGCGAGGGCTGAATTTTTATCGAGTGATACTAAATTCATGGATACACACTCATTTACCATTCACTTTAAGGTGACTAATGCGTGCACTGAGGTGTTTGTAGAATGCAAAAATCGATTCGATGAGGTCAAAGAGACTTCTTCTTCTTTACAGTTAGCACCACCCAATCCTGAGACATCTACTAAGAAATTGAAAAGAAGCTTACATTGAAAATTTCCGACACTTTGGACTCCCAAAACCCTAGATCTTCTAATGGCAATAATTTTATAGTGTATTTTTTTACCCCTTTTAAATGTCACCTCCACTAATTCCCACACACACTTACTACATCGGATAATCAATGACCATTTAAAACCCACTTTTCTTAGACCCTTCAAATCTCACATGTATATAAAAAACTTGGTTGTTCTTTCGGTTGTTCTTTCGGTTGTTCTTTGCGGGTGGACAACAAAACTCGGCTCCAAGTCTCCAAGTCTCCAAGTCTTCCTATCCGACTATTGACTGGCAGTGAAAGTCATCCACGTCAAGTTCCGTCACACGTGAGAATTTCCATCCAAGGGGACCAATGAGAGGCCGCCACTTGGGGTAGACTAAGCATGTGACCTTTTAGTTCGCGGGGAAAAACGGAAAGCTCTAGTGCAATAGGCCGCATGTTGCGTGCTACAAGAGATCATCACAAATCAACTATGCTTTTCGAGCAAATATCCGCATGGCCAACTTACATAGTAGATGCAACTTTGATACCATCACCAACAATGTCCGGGGAGATTTTCGGGCTATAATCGGTTGAGAGCCGAGTGTTTCCGAGTCCAACCGGTTACATGTTGACATCTTTTGGTATGTTCCTATGATTCCTTTTAAATGATTGGTGATTTTTGTAAAGTCTTGAACTTCAACCGTTCATTGATCAACAAATATAAAGCACGTCCCATGCACCACGGTCACTTTCACTCCGATCTTTTGCAAGCCGATAATTTAAGGGGCCACTTCACACACGAGATTGAAGGCCCGTGATCATTGCAGTCTAAGGGCCGCTTCACACTATGGCCGAAGGTCAAGAGGCCGTTGATTTCCACCAATCACATTGCAAGAAACCAAGAATTCAGCCTCTCGACCCTTCATACTAGAGGCCAAAGTCCAAAGGTTGTCGTTTTCCAGAATGCCTACATGGCAGTAATTTTTTACCAAGGCGATAAACTCTTGAAGGAAGTTTGGGTTGGATAGGAATGGAAATCACAATATCTTGGCCGTTAGATTGGAGGGTTTGTTTTGGGCAGGGAATAAAGTGGGACTCTCTCTCTCTTTGCTCTTGTTATTGCCTTTAAACCATATAAATAGTAAAATGTGATACTCTTGACAATTTGATTAAAGCCTCCTACAAAGCTTGTAATACTTAGTAGGCTTTACACCAAAGTTAGAACATTACACTATACTTAACCATGAGTTAATTGACCATGGTTAAGGAAATTACCACGCTCCACGATTTAGGGTTTCAGTGACCTAAAGCGGCCACTATACCTTACTAAACCAATACTTAAACCCTAGACTCTTCCATGTGGTGACTCTTTTACACATTTGGAGGAGGAAACACTAAGCTTAGATTGTTCAATAAGGCTAAGTAGATATGTGATAAGTGTGGAAGCGCATGGTGTTTGGTGTACAAAAGGTTGTTATTGTTCAAGAAAGTTACACAATATGGCAAAAGAGCATGTTTGTATACTCATTGTTTTGTATTGAGTGTGGGTGTTTGCAAACATTCAATGGACTTGATAGGTGAGGTAAATGTGTGACATGGATTGCAACTAAGCTTAGCCGAAGATGCCTAACACACGCGTTTCTAACACACAAATGTATGTTTGGGTTGGCACGGGTGCAGGTGAGGCTAGCTCTTCACATTTTCAACACCAACAATAGTGCATTACTCATGTTTGGATGCTCTTTCACTCTTGAAATCTTGCACTTGTGAAAGTTGTTATGTCACTTTGATTTAGTATCTTGATGTATACACAAATTCCAGAAAGTAGTTGAGCTCGGGGAGATCACTCCCTTGTAAAGTTGAACAACCACGTGCGAACACTTTACATCTAAAAAATCCTACTTTTTACATAAAGCATCACCAAAATGGGTCAAAATTTTATCAAATTTTTTTCATGAGTAGATATACACGGTATCTATTATATAGTAAAAAATGGTAACTAAATTTGATGATTTGTTTTATTTATAAAACATACCGTTTCTAACTAGAATGACGTAGAATTGAGCTAAAAAAATAACTACAAAAAATAAAGATGACTAAAAATTTCAAAAAAATATACAAAACATACTATCAATGGTTATGTATATGCAGAAAAAATATCATAAATTTTAAAATTATCTATGGCATTAATATAGGGGTAGCAAACTTTGTTCGCACGTGGTGTTCAACTTGACAATGGAGTGATCTCCCCGAGTAGTTGAGACATTGAGAATACATACGAATGAGGTATGTAAGTCTACATATCACATCTTTGCTTTATTACTTGGTTGTAACAATAATCATTGGGCACAATGTAGTCATATATTAGACCTATATTTTGGACTCAGTTGCTATGTGTGGTGGATGTTTGTTACCATGACATATATCATAACATTTTAGTACTTTATGCCTTTATGACAACCCATGCTATTAAACTTTGATTTGAAAGCAAGGAAACATAGCAGAGTATCTAACTACTTTGATAAGCATACATATTCCTAGTTGAAAGTTCAATCAATTTACTATGATGTAAAACATAGCACTATATCCATAGTTACAATATTGGATGCTATGTTTAGGGAGGCAACAAACTTGTGATGAAAGAAAATCCCACCCACCCACCCTTGCTTCATTTTGATGAAGAATAGATAGGATCAGGCCTCTGAAAAGAGGAAGATCAAGCTTTGAGAAAAGCTTTGAAATATGACAACATTCTTTGTCTCGTGCACGCTCTCGTGCATCTTGATAGGACTTTGGGCTTGGCCTTTGGAGGCTTCACACTATGCCCGGCCGAAGGCTCCAATTCCTATATTTTATTGGCTATTTTCAACCCATTTCTTTGGACTCTCAACAAAGTTTGGCCATTCAATCCCACGGCCTCTCGACTTGGACAGCCCTAGTGTGAAGCGGCCCTAAGATCTCCCATGGTCGAAAAGGCCAAAACCGTCCAAGTTTGCTTCACACTAGAAGGTGAACGCCTAAGAGCCCAAAGAGATTATCATACATGAAAAGTTTACATGGATTCCTACATGGTAGGCTGAAAATAATGTTTCATGATTTGCCGGAATTTCTTCAGGTCCATCTCCAAGAGGTAGGCGTAACACAAATTCCGGTGGACTATGTCAATGGTACGACCTTTGGATGAGAATCAAGGGCCCCCAAAATTACATGGTCACAACACTTGGCTCATTTGTGAAGTGGCCCTAAGTTAAACAATGCATCAGACACTACATATAAGGTAGGCAAATTTTGTGTTATTCAGATGCTTTTGAATGTGAAACACACAATTAATGTGAGATGATTAGCACATCCAAATTCTGCCTGTAGCCATTTGTCTCCTAATTTATGAGTTTCATATGAATATCTTATTCACTATCAAAGTGGAGAATCTTGTGCTCAAATTGAGTGGTCATGTTGGTGCACCCAATCATGTTGACTAATGAGTCTAGAATGGTTAGCATATTTTGAGCACGTAGTCCAATCTCTTTTAATTATATGTTTTATTGGTGTTTGTCTTTAGGATCATACCAAACCACGTACCACTCAAATATAGGTGTCCGATTTATTGTTATGTTGGAATTAGGCACATCTACCTTATTAATAACTAAATGCCTCAAACAAAAATAGCTTTGCCTTTTCAGTAGAGCTCTTGGGTTGCTTTGGTTTTTTGTCCATGGGTTTGTCCCTAGATGAAGTCTTGTGGATGAATGTTTTACGAAAGTCATTGAGAGTCAAGATACAAACCCTCATCTCCATGTGAGGTTCAATGTGGATGAAAATGAAGTTAACTAGAGATTCATGTAAGAAACTAGATAGGGTTATCTAGAACCTAAGTTGTCACCCTTAAGGTAAGGCATGGAGGAAGATATTGTCGAGGAGAGGTCCAATGCAAGACACACATATATTGGATCATAGATTAATCCATTGGGCATAGCCTTACGTGTGTAACACCTTGTTGTATTACATGCCATGAGAAATGAAACCATGTTCACAAATAGGTATTGCATGTTTGTATGTAGGGAGAGATGGTGCCAACCCTAGGCTGGCAAGAATAAGAGACCCTTCACCCTTGATGAAAGCCGCAAACTCAAATGCATCGTCCAATGTCACTGCGTCATCAAACCAAAACATTTCTAAAAACAAGAAAAAGTAAATCTCATGTTGATGGAAACAACGGACTTTCCATCCATCCGCATTCTACAATGACTAATGTAGCAAACCCATCTTAATCTTCAAATTTAGGATGGTGAAGAAATTAATAACCTTAATTTGTTTTGAAAGAAAAGGAAGAAAGAAAGAAAGAAAGAAAGAAAGAAAGAAAGAAAACTCCAATGTTGATGTTGGCGCCTCGGGGGGGACACTTCACTATACTTTGTGTGAACACGTGCGTTAAAGGGGTATTTAATGTAGGGGTATTATGTCTAGATGTTAGATTTGAACACACCGTTTAATTATATAATTCCCTAATATGGTGTATTATTATGATGCCTTACTATAGTTATAACTCACATAAGGATTTTTTTTCAACCCTATGTTCATTATAAAAAATTAGCTCACCCTAATTTGTGTTTAAGGATTGCCTATGTTCATTACAAAATTCATTTGACATGCAATGAGAACTAGCATGAACACGCATCACCACAAATCAATAACAATGCAAACAATCATCACCACCATGAGAGTCAATGAACTACGAACTTGAATTACTAGCATGAACTACAACAATGTTTGTGTTTAAAAACACAAGTCTGTGCACTGCAGTCACAAGCAGACCAACAAATTTAGAACTTTAGGGTCCAAGGTTTAGGGTGAATGAAGTTGGCTGCAATCTATTGCTAAGAAAACAGAGTCTAAACAACATTGTTGTTTTCCAAAATCAACACTTTAGTCTGTTGCACACAAGTGGAAGGAAGAACTTCAGAAACAAACTATCATTCTATCAAAATCCCTATGCTATATTATATCTAAAATCTTGATAAATTTCAATACTTAGTATACCCCAATATTATTTATAATATGGATTTTCAATTTAAATAGTCCATAGTTATATCCAATAATTTTCTAAATTTTATTGCTCATGAATAAAACACACCCTATATTTTAACGCACCATGTTTACTAATTTTCCTAAGTGTCCCCCCCCCCCCCGAGGTTGGCGCCAATTATGGTGTGGCTTCATTTTCAAGTTGGTTTTAGTCTGTATGTGATTCCGAAATGGGCATTACAAGAATTAAACGATCCCTGGTGACTAATGCCTCCTTTTGAAGGTGGACACCTTGAATATGGTTGAACAAGCTGACTGACACCTATCTCCCACACGGGCAAGGCCCTAGGTTCCCACATGGTTGGTTGAAGTATCTAGTTCACCCATATACACTTGCTTTGGTTGGGTGGGTCACAAGTGGTAGGTAGAGTGCACTGAAAATCAAGTGGTAGGAAGGTCATCCATTCGAGTACTGTTGTGGCCTTAGGTGGCTTAACCTCAAAGTTCCCAAAGGATCCAAGTAAAGGCCTTGGGTTTACGCCACCCATATTTCTTTGGAATATTTTAAGATGGCCAAAGGTTATTGGCAACCATGTGAGTTGGAGCTGAAGACATTAGGAACCCATGTATAGTTCGAGTATTTCATTGTGTAGTTGATTTGGTACTGGAATTAGCATAAAAAACCTTGAATTAATCGAGTGGGCTTAAATTTGGATGAATGAACTTGAAACCTATAAGGGGTAGGTTTCCCAAACCCCCTAAAAATGTTTGCTACATATAATGCAAAATATTGAACAATGTTGCATCCAAAAGTAGGTGTTTGCATAAGACTTTTCTACCTTAATTCACATAAGGGTCTTGGAAGGCACATGGAAAGACTATGAGTGGGACCCAAGCCCAAATTCACACAAATGCTTTTTTCGGGATTCAACCTTGACAAAGTGTTGGGATCTTGGACCATGGGCCTCTCAATCAAAAGAATGCTCCAAAAGTGAGTGACCCATACTATGAACACCTCCAGTTTTTTTAATGCTTCTATGAGACTCTTAACCTTGGAGGTCACTAGGTGTTTCTTGAAAGTAATGCGACTTAAGATAAACAACTCAAGAATGAATTTTATGTTGTTGGCAACGCAAAATTTCATATATTCAAAACATAAATATATATACTTTTTGTAACAAAAGCACATAAAGAATATATCCATACAAGTTGAAAATCATATTTAGCATCTTGACATGGCTTAGAATGTATGTATCCTAATTCTTATTGTAAATTTTTATAAACTACTTGTATCAAGGCATTCTATAATTTAAGTCTCACAAATAACCATGTGCAACATATTTAAAGGAATTGAAATACAAATACAATCTTGTATAGAGATGATGGCCCAAAATACTAGATATTGCATAGAATTTAACATCTTATTTCTTCATGTAGTTCACTATGTTTGCACCCCTAGTATCGACTAATTCCTTTGATTGGAGAATCTCACTAGAAGGATAGAACCTTTTCAACAAGGGTTACTTTTCTAAGAAATGGCTACACTCATTATCCCATTTAGTGTGTGTTACTAAATCAAAGTTATGGAATGCTATAACTATTTAACGAGAATGTTATATTCTACCAAGCAAAGTCATTGTTTCTAGAATGTCCAAACAACCTATTGAACTTTTGGTAGTAGAAATTGAACTCATGAGTAAGACGTTATTGCATTGCAAAATTCCAAACAGCAACACGCACTAAATGGGATAATCGATGTAGTAAGGAAGTTAACACACAAAACTTGTTTTTCTTCTCTCAATAGCCATGCCATGGCCTTGGTGATGTTTAAGGGTTAGATGCATTGCGAAGTTTGTGTGTTTCAAAACACAAATTTACAATTATACAAGTAGTTTGTAAGTTTGTAGGTTCTCCTATGTGGGAGTTAATAAGGTTTGGCACCTTCATTTTGACATGGGAAAAATGCACAACGCATTTCAATTAGCTCTTTATGAATTTAACATTTATAGTGACGAGAAATTCTATAGAGGGAAAGGAATAGTATTGCTTGACAAAGCAATTCATGAGTATTGGCTCAATAAGTTTATTTTCAACGCTACGCATTCCACAGCCATCCCAATTCAGTGGCGAGATCAACATGCTTGATTTCATGATCTAGGGATCATGAAACGTGAGTACTTGCAAGACGAGCTCATCAATAGCCAACAATATTGGCTCCAGTTAGATGGGCATTGTATTGAGCTTCGACGACACACTAACTATTGGATTTGTCCTTCGGAGAGACTTTTGTCATGAACATATGTGCAATGTGGTGATGTAATATTCTTTTTAGTTCGCCAATTTAATACGAACAAACACTCTACAGTGGCAACGGTAGCTTGTAGATACGATTGCACTATGTGCATTATGTGCACCCACATGTGAAAAGAACTTCATTCACCAAATATATGGTATTCGTATTATAACTTTGGATAAACTACAGGTTTGTATTGTGGTGGGCTTTGGTATGGCTCATGTCGGAATTGCACAATGGAAATGCGTAACACAACAATCTTTCCATAGACAACATTATGCTTCATTGGAAATTGGATGGAAGCCTGGAGATTGGAGTGTGTGGATGGTGGTGTGCATCGCACACAAGTGCGAATGTTGAATCGTTGTGGCATGAGGAAACCAAAGAGGGAGAAGTGATGGGTGGCACTCGAGTTGTTTATGGTCCAAAGTATGAGACATCAAAATTCGCCTAAATATTACACCAAGGAGGCTGAGAGTTTTACAGTCAGCAAACTTGCACGGCAAGTTGTGACCAAGGTCATGACTCAATTCTCTATGTCGGGGAGGATCATAAATTTTGAACCATGACCCTAGAACTTTTGTGCAAAGTCGACTTGGGAGGCCGCATTGACTTGGCTTCCGCAAGACGTCAAATGTCGATGGACCATGTGAGGTGGGATGTGCCCATGGACTGTGTTGGAGATTCGATATCAAGGATAGTGTTAAGAGTGTTTAGTTTTTCCCAGCTTCCTAAGGGAGTTTTTCATAGATTTAGTAGGTATGTATCACTTACATGAACTTGTTTGGAACACAATTGTATATTTATCAACCTTTTGTTATGATACAACACTTTTTTTTCTTGAAAACAAAAAATCGTTGGTTCTTCTCCTTTTTCCATTTCATGTTCCCTAAATCCATATGTTGATTCATATATGCAGTCGACCCCCCTATCGACTTTAGAGTCAACTATTCCCAATAGCAATTGATGTCCTAGTTGATTGCTCATGTGCAATCGATTGCTAATGGGAGCAACTGACTAGAGAGCCGACTGTTTACGTGAAGTCGACTACTCTCAGTAGTAGTCAATTAAGGAGTTGGCTAACATAGTAGCAGTGATCGTAGCAATCGACTTTGTGGTGACGTTGTAAAAAAACACCATGTTACCATAGTAATATCATTTGGACGTCACGCCCAGACGTGATAGTCAGAGGCCGTGTCACGTCCATTTTCACATCCCTACAATCAGCAAACTCTAGGAAATTCATTGATGCAAATTTTCATGAGAGTCTTGTGGAAGAAGCATAGAACCACTCACAAAAGCACAAAATCAAAGAAGGGGAATACTTGATAAATTTTCTCAGTCAATGAGTTTCATTGCTTTTGAACACCAAGGCAATGGTTGCATATCTTGTAGACCATTTCATAATTGGATCAGGAAAACAAATTGGAGTTGGAAGGAAGTGAAGAACATTTCAGATGGCTTGTTTGAGCTTCATGTTGATTCTTGGAGATTCACAAAATCTAACATCCAAGTTGGGGACAATATTCACAAAAGCAAATGACCATCACTATAATCTGGCTAGCATATTTTCTCAAGGATCTCATGTCTAAGTAGACTAAAGTAGAATAATTTCAATGTGGTCTACACCTCAACATTTGCGGATAGCAAGTAATAGCAAGGGATTGTAGACAACATCTACAATATTTTGTTCCATTAGATGCTAGAAAATCAAAATTTTCTAAAACTTTTGGTGTGAAGGATTCCCCCTACCAGACTTGAAGTAACTCGAGGAGGTTGTGCAATGCAGAAACGGAAGCCTGTAGGAGTTGGAGATTGCATGTCACCTCCTCTGCCTTCAAAAGGGTTTGTGTCTCTTAATTTCTTATTTTCTTCCTCTTGACAAAATGCACTGCATGTCTTTGCCTCTAATGCATGATTGAGTAAAAACATCAACTCATAAAGGATATTGAGCATGTAAATTTTAAGCTGTCTAAAGCCCAGATCCAATTCAGTTTACCAAAACTATTTTGAGAGTAGTACTGTTTGATAGACTTTCTGTTAAGTTGACACAAATTGGAGTGTGGCTATCTTGAACTAAATTTGCATTCGGATGCTACTGTACAATGGTTGGACTCAATTCTGGATGGAAGCTAACCGATCACTCTGTCTTTTATGTCAAGTTTCACTTGATATTGCAGGGAATATGAATTTTTGGGAGTTTTTCCCGAAGCAGAATGGCCTGCAGACTCTGCAAGCATGTAACTGAATGTGAAAGCATCCATTCCAGGTAATCACATTCGAATGGATATTTTTGCTATGTCGAATATACTCTGACCTCCCTAATATCAAGCATGTGGAAACCAAAGTGCACGTGATATTAAGGAAGTTTGCAGTGTTAACATGGATGTGTGATAATAGATATTTAGTGAAGTGTGTGACATTAGGGGAATCACACAAAGTCAACATTGCAATAATGACAATGATGACAATGTGATGCATGCGAGTGTGTGGTTTGAATTCTTTGGTGGATTATTTCAATGTCAAAACCCATGATATATGAGAGGGAAATGTGATAACAAGGTGGGAGATTTGAACTGAGCACATTTGTTTCCTAGGGTTTTAAGGATATAAGAGAGGTAGTGACATTACGGAGGTTAGGATGTGCATCTGTTTATTTCAAAGAAATGGAAGATATTTTAGTCATCGATCTACCATCTCCGACATCCGTTGATGTTGCATGCAAGCACCAGTCAGTTTCTGACTCTACAACCTGTTTAAGAGTATCTTTTGTAGCAGTTTCTACAAATGATTTTGCAGCACTACCACATAGAACACTAAGCATACATGCATATAAAAATCAGAACAACAACTTCAATGATAGTAATGGCCAATTGTAGCCAATGAATGATGACCTCAAGCGTGCTCATCTCTAAGTGTCTATTGAATTTTGGATGGACTTCGATCGCATTTCAGGTAAGCACATTTGTTGCCACTCTCTTGGCATTTTCAGGTGCAAATTCTACAACTGTGGTGTCAAATATCGATGATGCTAACTAACCTCCATGCAAGTTGGAGCACAAGCATTCGTCACCAGTGACACATTTAAATGCTTGCGTCGACAGTACAGGATTTGGGCACTGCTAGACTCACATGAAGATCTACATAAATAAATTTGCTAGAATCTGGTGATTGGTGCTGTAAACTTCACGATTGTTTCAGCCCATAACTTTCTCATTTTGTCCCAATTCTGTCACACACACACAAAAATTGGGAATGACACTGGTCGTTAATCCTCCATTGTCATGTGTTTGTCGCACAAGGCTGAAGCATCCCACGGTGCCGCTCGTCCGTCAAAATGAAGCTCTTTTGGTCCACATCAAACACAGATTGCAACACCTCCTTCTCCATCTTCACTACGTTGACCACTTGCACCGAATTTCTCCTTTATGAAAATTTCATTGCATGGTGAAATTGTTGGTATTAACTTCGAGACATGTTTCAAAATCAAACTCTTTGCCGATCTAGTGTCTACTTGCTTGATGCAATCCCTAAACCTCCACAAATTCTTGGAGTGCCTTCACTCCTGTTGCATTGCTACAGCCGCACGCCCGCAGAAAACCGTTGCCTTTCCTGCCCAGTTGCCACATTGTTCCATGGCCCCAGCCTTCCGATGCCACCACATCATCCTGGCGCTGTTCGATGAGGCATGGTATATCGAAGGTCCAAGATAGCCCTTCCTGCTACCTGGGGCAAGAGAGAGAGAGAAGAGATGCAATTTGCCTAAGGATTAGAATATGTGTTACTTGCCTCATTCAAAGCGCCCCAGTTACACGGCTCCGCATCTGCAGCAACCGGCACTTTGTATATTATAACCTGCACATACAGTCTAACCTCGTTACTACGACACTCGTTTATACGACATCCTCGATATTACGTCACATTTTTGCATGGCCAAACTTTTTAGTTCAAAACTCCCTCTTTTACACGACTACGACGCTCGATAATGCGACATTTAGAATCTCCGTTTTGTCATACTAAAGAGGTAGTTATTGCTAAAATTCCTTTCATCTACTGTATGTTATGTACATCTAAACCACATCCATTCTCACTTGGGAACTACTTGGGAACTTCACGTACCATTGGGAACTTGATGAGAATTAGGGATACTAGTGCATAATGGACATGGTTAGGGTTAGAGTGGCCTCCTGCCTAGTATGTTGCCAAACGTCATGCATCATTGTTGTCTAGTTTCTTATTAGAGAACTCTTTCTATTTTGGTGTTAATGAAATTATTAGTTTTCAAAAGTTAGTAGGGAATTTAGATAAGATGACAGTTGCTAACTTGGGTAGGCAACACCAGAGATCTTTGGACTCCTATTTCAAGAGTTCTTGAGAATATTTGTATTTGTTTGGGATTATAAGTTATTATTTCATACCATCTATATTGCTTAAACTTGTTGAATATATATTTTAAGCTCGTATTACTGATGTTTTCGTATTCCCTCGATAATACGACAACTTTACGCCATTTGTCATGTTAATGAGAGACGACACCTCGATAATATAACTTTTTTGTGTTTCCCAAACGTGTCATACTAAAGAGGGAGAACGGTAGCTCACAATTATTTTTTATTTTTTAAAACGGTCTTGATTTTTGGATCTCAGAAAAGAAAACATGTAAGGTAAGTGTGCCAATGACCGCACAGACAATCTTCAAATCCTTGTAAATAATAATTTACAAGCTTAAATCGTTTCAAATTTTGAAGGATTGTTAATTGTGAAGTGGGGATTCTCCTTCAAAAAATAAAATAAAAATATATTATGATTTGTGAAAGCTATCACAAATTGAATCCAGACATACACAGGTGGATCTCAAAAGCTTACTGAGCCCTTCACCGCACACCGTGCGGTACCTATAATAAAACACCTAATAGTGATGGTGCCGAAGTTCCCTCGGGAGTTCTCATGAATGAAATTTTGTGCGGTGGGTGTGTGGTGGGTGTGCAGTCCTTGGGTTGCGTTCGGTCATTGGCACACTTACCTTAATCCTCTACTGTTGAGTAATGTTACGGTGTTCCTTCTATTTAAGGGCCACTTCACACACAAGCCAAGAGCCGTGACCATGAAATTGAGAGAGCCCAAAAGAAAGTGTCCAAAGCCTGTCCCAACACACCTCCAAAATCATGTAGTGTGGTCACGGATCCTCAAGTGTAGTGTGAAGTCATATGTAACCAGGCCCTCAACCAAATGCTATTTCAATGAATTTTCTATTCATGCGGGTCCTCACACATGATAAAATAGAATAAATCGATGGTTGTGAGCATTCGGAGTGCCATGGTCTCCAGGTTTTGTGTTAGGCCTACCTCCAAGAGATGTTTTTTGAAAATAGTCCAAATGACCATGAAACATGATCCATTCAATGCCATGTAGAAATCCATGTAGACTTTACATCCATGTTGCATTCACTTACTCCGGTGGTCCCTCAAGCATAGTGTGAAGCGAACTTGGACTGGCTCCACCTTTCCTACCAATGAGAGTGCTTGAAGTGTACTGGTCATGGGCTCTCAGTCTCATGTGTGAAGTGGCCCTAAGTTGTGCTATCATTCTCAAGTGCAATGCAGTAGGTTTTTATTTCTTCGTGTGTGTTGCTTATTAAAGTAGATGGATCTTAAATGGTTACTTTTCCTGACTAGCCCACTTCTCTCGGATATGATACACATGTTTAGTACAAGGTGCTTAACAAATCCAAATTGAGCCCGTAGTCACTTTCCTCATGTGTCTAGACCTCATATGATATGATATCTTATTCACCATCATCAAAGTGAAAATAAAGTCTCATGCTCATTATATGGTCATATAGGTTTCCTCTTACTATTGAGCTTTAGTATGGTTATCATATTTTAGTACGTAATCCAATCTCTTTTAAGCACATGTCTTAATGGTATTCATTCTTGGAGCCACACCAAACCCCATACCACTGAAATAGAGGTGTCCAATCAAGAATATTAGCCAAATTAGGCATGTCCACCTGATGCATTCTAAAGAGTTCACATTTTTCATAACATTACTAAGCCAAAGACCCTGCACCATTATCTTAACTAAAAGTTTAAAATAATGGAGATCTATGTGTCCTGTGTGGGCCAGAAACTCCCTCAAAATGGATCCGCGATTACACTAAATAGTCTTATTAGTGTGGGTGGAAAATTAGCATGGAAATAATTAGCGTGGGGCACATTAATTTTCTAGTCAAGGTGGAAATATCTCGGGTCCAAGACCCCAGGTCTTCCCCTAAGTCTCCATGAAGACTCCAACCAACACATTGAATATTAGCTATAGGACATAAGTAGCACAAGTTAAAATAATCACCCACATTAATCTTCCAGAAAAGCAATTAATGCAATCCACGTTAATTTTCTAGTACAGATTTAGTGTGGGGTGAAAATCAATGTGGCCCCCATTTATTCTCATTATGAGAATTAATGTGGCTCTAGAGAATTAATTTGACCCACACTAACATGACTATTTAGTGTAGTGCCCCAATCTAACGCTATTTTGATTTAATGGGTTTTCACCATTGATAGTATCCCAGTAAAAAAAAAATTAACACACACACACACACACACTTGCCGGTTTTACGCTCTACAACTTGCTACAATATACATGTTGAGCAAACAAAAAATAGGGGCATCTTGAGAATAAAAGTGACATATATACATAATTGATCCCTGCATAACATTATTTAGTTGCTATCAGCCGTTCCATTCTAACAATATTTAGTGACAATGCTTCACCCAAGTTTATCAGGTTGAATCTACTTAGACAAGCATCCATAAGGTATAATTCTAGCACTTTACATGACATATTCCCAGTCCCATCCAACCTAGTCACTCAACTGAATAACATTATGCGTCCCAAATCCACAATGCACTACCCCAACTCTATAATGTTATGTCGTTGTACAGTCTTGTATCTTCCGTTGAAGATGTCCCATTGTTTTGTGTTCCTTTAGTTTTATACCACATGAACTTGGACATTACCAAAATGCCTCCAATAATCAAACTAACCACTTTTTCTTAACTAAACATGTTAGGTATTGATCATTTTTAACCTCACACAACATTGTTCTACGTTCATCTCTCGTTCGTGGGCCCTCAAAATATAGCAGTGAGATGCTCGAAAAGCTACGCCAAAAGACTCAAATTTAGACTAATCTCCCAACATCTCACTGTAACATTATGAAGGCCCACATCGTTGAGTAATGTTATGCAATTCATAACTAATTTTAGACATTTAAGAAACCTCAATCCGTGTAAATATGAGTTACTTTTGATTCAAGAACATATAATCTACAAACTAATGGGACTCTCCAAAAGAGCGAGAAACCATATGGTGTAACTAACGGCCACTTCACACACAAGCCAAGGGCCATGACCATGTAGTTGTATGGGCCCTTGACTCTCAACCAGTTGTTTAAGTGACATAATCTGTCGGAATTTCTGTCAAAACTACCTCTTGAAGGTGGGCCTAATCTAAATGATGACAAACCATGAAACATTAACCATAATCTACCATGTAGGAATCCGTGCAGACTTTTCATCCATGATAATTTCTTTGGGCCCTTAGACCTTCACCTTCTAGTGTGAAATGAACTTGGACGGTCTCGGCCATTTCGATCAATGAGAGATCTTAAAATGCAATGGCCACGGGTCTTAATCTAGTGTGTGAAGTGGCCCTAAGATTGCTCAAACTTGCAACTTTTGGTCGAGGAATAATTTCAAAATTGCCCTTTTAAAAGAGGGGGTGATAGTATCCCAAGTTGTACTAAGTACCTCCATGTACTTGCTTTCATAATAAAGTAAAGGCAATTTAGGTGTCCTCTATCACCACAAACGATTATCACATTGGTTGGATGACCATCCTCATCGACAATAGTATCATCCATGAGATAATGGATGGAATTCATAGAGATGGGATGGATGAACACCCGAGCACCCAACTTTTCCAGTTGTACCTTGTCGTGTACCTTTTGTCTACATTTGTTTTACAATCAGGTGGCCGGCACTGATTGAGATAAAGAATGTAGTAGTTTCATCCACGTTTTGAATGATGTCACCATAAATGGATGAAAATGGTCCAAATGGAGGGTACGGTCAAAATGGTGCCAACCATTTTGGAGGGTATAATAAAAATGGTTAAAATATGCTAACCATTCTAGGTTCAATAGTCAACATGATTGGGGGGACCTGTATGACCACTTAATGAGCATGAGAATCTTCACTTTGATAGTAAATAAGATATTCATATGAATTCTGAAAATATGTTGCAAATGACTACAAGCATGTTTTGGAAATGCTAATCATCTCGCACTAATTGAGTGTTTCATATCCTATAAGAAGTGACTGTAAAGAGAAAAAAAATCCAAATAATACTCATTTACCTTATAGTATGAAAGCTTCATTTGCTATCAAAGATTTTTTTGGAAGGTGAGGGGGTTTGTGTGTTGCAATAGTCATGGGATTATAGCTTGAACAAGCAGTTTGCTGGGATGGTTATGTGGGGAGGAGGGGTTACAGAGGTAGTTGTGGACAAGGTAGATGGAGTTGAGGATGTTTGTGAAGATGTATGAGTCAGTTGTATTGTCATTGTTGAAGTGGAGGGCTGCAAATAATGGTTGTTAATTCAACGCGTAGGATGTTATGATGTCCGGGAGCGTGTGG
Organism: Polytrichum formosum; assembly: GCA_964035585.1. Lineage (NCBI taxonomy): Eukaryota > Viridiplantae > Streptophyta > Polytrichopsida > Polytrichales > Polytrichaceae > Polytrichum > Polytrichum formosum. The sequence goes on along the minus strand of OZ037940.1, from coordinate 25,940,281 downwards.
CATATCGGGTAGTGCCTAGTAGATTCCTAATCCAATAGTGCCTTCATCTCCTTGGCGTGGTTGGGGGCAGCAAGGGGGGTGAAGGAGTCATCCATGTAGTAGGTATGTGTGGTGGGGTATTTGAATTGTGGTTGTATGTAGAACGAGGCTAGGAAGGGTAGGGGGTAGTCAAAGTAGTATCGAAGGGGGGGGTAGAAGCACACTACGCCCTAGCCACTTGTGGCCCCTCCTTGAAGTACTTTTTAGTACTTTTGTATATAAAAATTCATACAAGTTGCTCCACAATCATTAGGATTAACTAATTTGAAAATCGGACAAATTGCCCACCTCAATTTTGGAATTCTCATGATTAAGGTTTCAATTTTTTTTTAAATGCAATTCTTTGGCACTTATGGCTTACGGAAAAAAGTTACGTGCCAGAAAGCATTTAAAGAAATGAAATGTGACAAAATCCATGAAATTAACAAACTTCATTGTCTTTTCTTATATACTATGCTCACAACAAAATTCAAGCGATTTGAATGTAATCTCAATCATTTTTGAAGTATTTTTAGAGAAAAAATAATACTACACATATTGTGACAGTATTAATTTTTTGTACAATAATACTTGTTTCTCTTAGAATATGACACTATATAGAGGTTTAGCATAATACATCTCTTCCTTACGATAAAGACTACAAGAATATGAAAAAATATAATACAAATTCATTGTATATTTGACGTGGTTGATGTTCAAAAACACGATTTTAGCAAAACTGTGTTTGTGACAGTATTAATTGGGGACCGTAGTGTACTTTCACCCGGGGGGAGGTATGTTTCCATTTCTTGGATAGGTTGACCTTGGTGGGTGTTTCCAACATGTTGAGTAGTTTAGTTAGGTGCAGTGAGTTTCTAAGCAATATTGCAAACTTTTGCAAAAATGGGGATGACGGAGGGTGTCTAAAATTCATGTAAGCATAAATAATGACATTTATGGGTTCGGTTCTAGAGAGGTATGTGGGGAATTCCGTTTGGGGTGTATTTGACTATGTCACTTTGTCATTCTAGGGTATTATGTCATATAATGTCCAAGCTACTTATTTGTACTTTGTTTGTAACAGATGAAATTTTGAGCAAAAATATATAGCATTACGTAATTATAGAAAGTAAGTAACATTGAACACCTTAATCAATGTACTACATATGTAACTAAATTGTGCACTTTAGGGCTACTTTACACTATGGCCAAGGGCCATGACCCTAAAATCATGAAGGCCGTACTATGGGAAATTGAATTTGGAATATGCGGTCATGGGCCTTCAAGTGTAGTGTAAAGACATATGCAACCAAACTCTCAACCAAATGCTATTTCATTACCATCATATTCTACACAGTAAGTTATTTAAAATCATAGGTCATGAGCTTTTGTGTTGTCATGGTCTCCCATTTTTGTGTTAAACCCACCTCTTTGAGGCGGGTGTAACAGAAACATTGCTAAACCATGAAAAAATTGTCCACCATGCATGCCATGTAGGGTTCCATGTAGGTTTGTTCAATTATTCAAATTTCCCTAGTCCCTTAGGTCCTCAAGCTCTAATAAAATGGAATGAAATTGATTTTAAAATCCTAGAAGTTAAAAGGTTTATGAAACTAAAATAACATCAAGATGGTCTCAAAAGGTTATTTCCTTAGAGTGACAAGGTGCAATGACTTCCATGTGTTAGGGTCTATTATCAACTTGATGTTCCAATTGGACAATCACAAATGCGTAGTGAGTGGGACGGTCCTAGCATTATCCATCAATGAGGTATTTTGGATTTCAATGGTCGTAGGCCTTCAAACTATGTTGTCTTGTGCCCTTAATAGCAAACTCTTAATCCCTAAATGTCGAAAACATTGGCTATCTTTAATCAACAACAAGACCATAGAAGATAAAGCAACTAAATCCATGTAAAGCATAATATAATTGTAAGCATATGACTTATGGGACTAAAAGTACATCAAAGCAGTCTCAAAAACTAAATCCCTAGAATGACAAAGTGCAATAACCTCTGTAAGATGTTTTTTTTAAAGTAATATAAAGTTATGGTCCAATTGGGCAGTCACTTGTAAGTGTGTAGTGAAGTGGGGTGGTTTTGGCATTATCCACCGATGAAGCATTTTAGATTTCAATGGTCCTGGGCCTACAAGATCCAATGTAAACTATAGAGTGCTTCTTAGTGTGTAATAGCAAACCCTACACCCTTAAATGTGGGAAATAATGTTTTATCTTTAGTTAACAAAAAGACCAAAAGAAGACTAATGCAACTAAATGTGTGCCAAACACAAGCATGGGCATATATTCTATGCGATTCTATTATTTTGCAACCTATAACCATAATAAGTCAAAATGTCAATGGGACCCCTTTTGTCACACAACGGCTTTGCCTTGATGCAAAGTCCGGAGTGTTGCCTGGGAGCTTGGTCCATCGTGAGCGGTGAGATTGGTTGTCGAGGGAAACCTCCATAGTAAACCAAAAATTGATCACCATTCATGAGACTCATAGCAACCTCCTCATGCTACTGCAAATATGAATGTAGGTTTGAGGATTGGTGAATAGCCAACAAACAACGAGCATAGGGAATGGCGCTCCAATTGAGGTATGTGGACATGATAAGGGGATCCCCGAGTGGAGTTGCGACACTGAAAATGGGCCACATTGCATGTGAGAGTGAAGACAGTGGAAAAACACACCATATCCAAAATGTAGGTGTAGTGTTGGACAAATAGAAGCTACACAAAACACTATCCCACAACTTGGGTTAAACCCATTGCAAGTAGTTGAAGGGGAAATTTTGCCCAAAGGAATGGTGAGAAATAGTAGTGCCATACTCATCAATCTAAGATCTAAGGTGATGCACATCAACCAAGATGAGATCCAACCACAAATCAATCGTCTCATGCGCCATACAATTATTGGTGATTTTATAGGTCACTGACTCGATAATGCATCTCAAATCATATGGCTAGCACTCATTAATGCAAAGTTTGTAGGTGAGGATGCGGTTAGAATGCAACAAGTTGGACGAGGGTTCATTTACCTAACTATTGAGAACTTAGATGTCATTGGACAATTATGGATGAGCTCATCCCACAAATCTTATATGGGGGTGTGTGTTATGCAACAATGGGTGCCTAGATTCAATCTAGACACACCAGAAGCTCTAAGAATCCCAACTTGGGTAACTCTCAAGAGGATACCATTAAAGTATAGGTTGAATGCAATGCATATTGCATATCAGTTAGGTTATGTTATAGAGTTTCACACAAACAAGGACCAAAAATCCTCACTTATGCATAGCACTAAATCTATCTTAGGGATATGCAACATCCATAGAAATCGAATGCAAAAAAAAGGTCCCCCGCACCGGGTGTTGGTTGATTATGACCATTTGCGGTGCAATGCCGCTTTTGTCTATCACTGACACATCATATTAGACAGTGTGGGAAATGCAAATGGAGGCAAAAATATAACAACAAATCTAGATGGGTGGAAGAAGAAGAAGAAGAAGAAGAAGAAGAAGAAGAAGAAGAAGAAGAAGATAGATTTATTTGAGTCGAAGGACGTGCAATGAGAAGGAGGCCACATTACAAACATAACCTCCTAGAGGGGAGAGCTACGCACCAACCACCACAGTGCGAAGTAGAGTGCCCATCAAAGCTACCCAAACACTCGCTCCGTGATCCCCGAGATTACATTAGGTCTCAAGTAGGAATGCCCAGCAGGCAATCACAAAATCTTGGCCCAATGCAAGCAAACGTGATGAAGAGCGCACCAACCCACAAATGACACAACAAGGGCTTGCCCAAAGAAACTTGGTACCCACATACCAATTGGAGGAAGAATGCCACCAACCTAGTGATATGTCAAACAACAAAGGTAAATCAAGAATGCATCACGTAGTCATGACACCGATCATACACTTGTAATGAATGTAGTACTAGGAGCAATTGCAAGCAAAGAAAAAATAGTAGTGATGTCGACTTGCAACAAAGGAAGAAACACACGAGCAAAAGGATTCATCGCCCAAAAAAAAGTTTACCAAGCTAAGGGCTCACCCAACACATGAGCAGTTGGAGTGAACCCATCGAGCAACACAACAAACACACCTAGAACCAGCGATGGAGGTGAGCCACAAGGTTGAAGCCCAATTTTTGTTACCGTTGTTGCAGTCGTGGGAGTAGAGGAGCCAGGGGGTTACCAAGAAACTACAACATGAGGAGCAAATGGCTAGGTGGCGGTGACTATTAACAACTAAATGTCCATAATAGAAGAATGGCAAAAAGTAGATGGCCAAGTTAAGAAGTCTAGGCAATTGACCCATGGCCAAGCAACAATAGCGGAGTCTACACATAAAGCATTACATTCTTCAAAGGCAAAAAGACATATGGGATAGTATCCTAGAAATCAAGGGGGGGTCCTTGAAAAATAAAGGTGGGGAAGAAGGGGACATGGCATTGCAAATTTTTGAGGGGGAGAATTTTCACATGTGAGGAACAAATTCAAGGGCAATGGTGGGGACCATATCCCTAGTAGAAAGGCCTTTAGCCTCGGCTAAATTCTAAGGAAAAGCCAAACACAATGTAGCTTATTTTACAACTCCACGCACGTGGAGTAAGAATGCTCATAAAATGCAAAGAAAGTTGAGTAAAGCATGGAGAACACAAGGACAATTTTTTTCTTCTTCTTATTAATGCGTATCAACTTCTTGTCTTACAACGTAAGGGGTTTAAATGACTGCCTTGATGTCCTATCCCTTGGAAGCTACCTAAGGAGTTTCAAACCTTACATTAATGTTCTCTTCCTACAAGAACATAAGCTTAGACTAACAAAAGTATTAGGATTAGGAGGTAGCATTAATCGGAACTTTTACTTTAAAATTGTGGAAGCCTATGTGGACATTGACACTAGGCCCAATGTGGGTAAAAAGGGGGTATGCACTAAACCCTCATTAGCTATACATGTTTCAAAGGAAAGAATAATGCTAGGTAATAGGATGCAGTGGTTAAACTCATTGGGCTTCAAGAGCTAGACATTGGGATTGCAAACGTCTACGCCTCAAACAATGTATATGAACGCATTGAACTTTGAGAGGCCATGCTCCAAACCATCCCAAGAACATGTAAAATGAGCTATGGGAGGTGATTGGAATACGGTCGAATTACTAAGGGATAGGTCAAAGGGGTGTACATGATTATTAGTGAGAGAAATAAATAATTTGGCATCAAGTCAAAGAATATCTTTGGAATATTAGATTTTTTTATTACAACTGAGAGTAATTGTGGTGTTGAATGAAGCCCTAGGACAAGAAGTTAGCTAGAAAGAACTTGGAGTTGCAGTCAGGGCTATGGCGAAACACCAGGCACCTGGGCCCGTTGGAGTGGTCATCAAGTTTTTCATACACTACATGCATGTCATTGGGGAGGATGTTTTTTGGATGATAAGAGAGGTGGTGGGAAGAGTCACCGAGTAGGAATGACCAAGGGACTCATCACCCTTTTGCACAAACAAGCAAAGTTCTATACACTACACTATTTTGTCTAATTAGTGTGGGTGGGAAATTCACGTGGGTTGGAAATTAGTGTGGCCCACACTAAATTTCCAATGTTTGCATCACTTTGGATGTAATTTGTACTGTCATCCATCCGTGTGTGTTAGGGTTCTCTGCAAGTTAGGGGAAAGTCTTCAAACACAATTGGATGGAATTATGAAGTTTCATCCAATTGTGGAAACGACAAAGCCCACACAAATTTTTCACCTTTGAAATTAGTGTGGGCCACTCTAAATTATAATTTGAAATTATTGTGTTTTATTGGGAATTAGTGTGGCCCACACTAATTAGACAAAATAGTGTAGCTAACTAGAGGCCAATTACGCTTCTAAATGTAACTTACAATTTTTTTGCTAAGGCACTACATGGTAGGTTACAACCAGTCATAATAGAGACTATTAGTCCATACTAGTCTACCTTCTTGCCTTTAAGGGTCATACTAGATAATGTGTTGTTGACACATGAAACATTGGAATAGGTGAGCATAGCGATCAAGATGTGGTGTTCTATAAACTAGACTTTGCAAAACCCTATGATACAATCGAATGGGAATTCCTCTTTGATGCAATGAGGAATATTGGCATTTGTGAGAGTTTCATTAGGCTAACAAAAATCCTATTAAAAGATGCCCATGCAATGATTAATATTAATGGTCAACCCAACAAACCATTTTGCATTTAGTGAGGATTGAGGCAAGGCTGCCAAATTGCACCTTACCTCTTTCTCATTGTCAGAGAAGTGCTCAATCATTAATCAAGGAACAAATTAAAGAATGTAGCATGAGAGGGGTCGAGTTGCCAGGTAATACAAACAACAATTTGTGGTACAATATGTTGATGACACATCAATCCTAGTTGAGAGGTAGGAGGATGTAGTGAGGACCATGGTTGGCATTTTGAATACATTCAGTCTTGCAACAGGGCTCAAAATCGATTGGAACAAATACGTTGCATGATAGCATAGTGGAACCTAAAAACAAACCCACATGGCTTGATAACTATCGCTGGAAGTGGGCCTAGCCGGGGGACTTGTCTAAACTACTAGGAATTGCATTTGGGCTCCCCCTTGATGTAAAGGATGTAGACGAGTTTCTTATTAATAAAATCTATGGAAAAAAATGACCTACTGGGGTCTAGACACCTATCCCTTGTAGGAAGGAGGTTAGTGGTCAATCACATGTTGGCATTCACATAAACATATGTTAAAGGGTTACTTATGGAGAGAGCAACTCACACATGATAGAGCAAGAGTGGCTTAGACTAACTATTGTGCAAACCTCAAAGTTAGCCTCATGGACCCAGAAGTGGCCACACGCAGTCTTCTTGTCAAATGGATGTTAAAAACTCTTGATGGTGGATACTCAAATCTACATGGCCTCCTTAGGTTCCATCTTTGGTGTTGCAGACTTGACCGCGTGAATAAATGGAATAAGAGCCTGCGTTAGATGTTATTAAGGAAGCATTTACCATCCTAAGGCTCTCCAGTGCGGAAATAAATAGGGGAGGCTTGGAAGAGCATTAATGAACTTGTCATTATCCTTCCACCTAGTGATAGGTACCAAGCTCTACAATCTATCATTTGGTGGAACACCAAAATCCAAAGCATTGAGTGGGGTTTTTCCAAAGCTAGAGCGACTCAACTCAACCAGAGCGGGCTCGGTAACATTCGAGAAATTTGGGATGGGGCTAACAACCAACCTAAACAATGGGTTGTCTAGATAACTTGGTAAGTACCATACCAATGTAATGTCTCCAACTGTTCCAACACCCGCAAAGCCAAGCACCTAAAGGTAGTTGGGTAGGGTGTTTTTGACTCACCACGCGAGGGGGCCTTGCCTGAGGTCGTGTTCCAAAGTTGTGAATATTTTTGTCCAATCTTGGATGAGTGTTCCTTAGCCCTTTTCCCCTACCTATACTGCAATGTTTTCATGTGCAAACCCATCCTTGGATCATTAATAGGAAGGAACCTAGCATTGTTATGGGAAGTACTAAGGCTAGGTTGTCCAATTTGTTTGGATCATGGACATTGACAAGGCCCCCCTTAAACTGACCCTTGACATGTATGTTGGGAGACATGATTGTATTCACATTGACCCTCAAAGGCTCAAGTGGCACGAAGGGGAAACCTTTTGGGCTACACTTCTGCTATGGGGAGAAAGTTTCCCTGTAGTAAGAACCAACCACCTAGAACCATCATTGAGGAATGGCACGGGGCTCTCATCCTAGTCTTAAACTAAAATGGGATAATGTGTGAGATAAAATGTGGAGCAAAAAAGAAGGGGCTTTCATCTTGTCAATGTGGCATTAAGCAGTTGTAGTCAAAGCATGGAGGGCTAGATTAATTGCGGATGTTGATGATAAGTGCCACATATGCATGGGGTACATCCCGGAAACCATTGTTCACAAATTCTAGGATTGCAAGATTACTAGAAGGGCATGGAAATACGCTATCGGCATTAATAATATGATGAAGGCTAGGGTTGGGCAAAAGGGCCATTGGAAAGTGCTCAATTGGCATCATGGCATATTTGGGAAGAAAATTTCTTCATCCCCTAGCAAAGTCTCTAGAATTTGGTTGCTCCTTCATGGCATCACACTTTGGACGATTTGGATCGAAAGGAATGACCTTACCTTCAACAATAATAGATGGGACGAAAAGAAAATGCAATTTAACATTTGACAAAGTCTTTTAGACTATGCTAGAATTGCATGGGGGAAAGCTCTTAAGGATTGCAAAAAGCAGTCCACTTATGATGATGTCCTTGCCTATATATATATGCATATATATATATATTTATTTATTTATTTTGGGGGTTGAGGAAATGGACTTGTCTATCATAGATGGAATGATAGAATTGTGTGGCATATTAGAGCGCCTAATGTTGGCTTAGTTAATCAAGCTTAGGTTCTTCAATCATTATGGGGTTTTGTGGTTCCATCACGAGCACCCAAGAGAGTTCCCCTAGCTCTCTTTCTCAGGTGCCATTGGCCTTGTATGTTGTTGGCAATGAAATGAATATTGTTTCATTTGTCTCCACACCAACAAAATCCAAAAAAACAAAGCAAAAAAAACCAAATGAAACAAAGCAACTCGCCAAGTATATAGGAAATTTAAACGACACCCTTGTGCCAATACACCCTAACCTCCACAACGTCACCCTCTATAATGTCACTTCCTCTCTTATTCTTGACACCCTAGGGAACAAACATGCTCAGTTTGAGAATCCCTCCTTATTGTCACAATTCCCTCTCATATATCACAAGTTTTTTCCATTAAAATAATCCACCGAAGAATTCAAACTACACACTCACATGCATGACATTGTCATCACTAGCATTTTTGGTGAAGTGAACTCCAAGCACACTACTTATTCATCGTCATTGTTGCAATGTTGACTTTTGTGTTATTCCATAATATGGCATACTACACAAATTCCCTATTATCATGAAAACCTCTTTAATATCACGTGCATTTTGGTTGCCACGTGCATGATATTAGGGAGGTTAGAGTGTATCCCCATTGTTCATGCCAAATTTCTTTAATCTTAGCCGACCTCTTGTAGTTTTTTAAAATCGTATTTGTTGTTTGAGTTTGGCCCCCACCAATCTTACTATGGGGGTGAAAATGCACAGTCGATTGTAAAGGAGGGAGAGAGGGAATTATTGTATATGAGCATACCTCTCATTCATCCAACGTAAAAGCCTTGAAACAATATGCACCCCATAGATTTAATACTGGAATTACACCGATTATCCCCATTAGTGCATGTTATTGTTTGGAGTTATGCAGTGCTATAACTATTTATCGAGAATGTAATATTTGACCAAGCAAATTCATTTACGTTCTATAATGTCCAAACAACCTACTGAACTTTTCGTTAGTAAAAATTGAACTCTTGAGTAACACGTCCTTGCATTGCATAACTCGGAATAGTAACACGCATTGAGGGGATAATCAATGTAACTTTAAAGATCTCAAATTGGTCTACTTAAGATCATATGAGATGAAACGGCAACAAACCTATAGGGGCCCAAGTGTTTATGTTGGATGGATGATAGGTACGTTTGTACACAATAATTCCCTCTCTCCATAGGGGAGCGGGAATTAATGCATAGGAGTGTACTTCTCATCCATCCAACATAAAAATCTCATAATAGTTTGCACCATGGATGTTACTACATTGTAGTTTTGTTGATTTGACACTGGAATAAGTTAGCTTTATTGATCTCAAAATACCGTACTATCCTTACCACTTCGGCACTAATTAAACTACTTTAAGGACATTCTATTGGAAATTTATTTTTAAATATAAAAAATAAATATGGAAAATGGGTTTTCCTTTAAATCCGGATTTTATAATCTAAAAATAGGAATAATAATAATAATTTTCTTACAAATAGCCAAAGTGGTAAAGGTACTATGGTAGTCTAGTACCTCATTGTAGTTTACTACTCTCAATATTGCATTTAGTATCATGGTATGTTATGTCACTATGGTAACTCTTCTAGTGACACTTTTTATGAGTAGGCTAAAAGTATTGTCATCCCAACTTACTTTTAGTTCATTCAAATGTCAATTATTGAAAAAAAATTCGGTATATTCTACATCCTAGCACTTTTGTAATAAAGTATTGTCATGGATGAATGAAATTTGGATGAAAATCACTTAGTAAGTGAGAGTAATTATAATATTCTAAATCTCTAATACACAAATTAGTTTTTACAGGGAATGAAAAATAATGTGAGATTTTCATTTAGTGTTGGTGACACTACACATGCGGTTTATAAGTAGTATTGAGCATGGCAAATATAGAATATAGAAATTTTTAGTGTAATACTTCCAAGTCATCTCAATTGTCACCTCTATGAGGCAATATCTCCAAAGCCTAAGATTGGGTAATCTCTAAGTAAAGAGAGAACAACATTTAAGGTATGTGTTATTCGGTTCATTTCTCATGTCCTCCAACTTCTACTGATCAAATCTATACATCAAAACTTGTGTTGTATTAGCGAATCTATGATGAAGCATCAACCAAAAAGAAAGGATCAAAAATCAAATCTCCCCTTATTTAGTTATGGTTATTGGAAGCACATGTGGCTGATTTTTAAAACTAAACACATCAATCCTCTCAATTTTGTTCAATTTCAGTTTGCAACAATTGATAAAAACTTAAAGACGCAATCCAATCTCTTTAAAACACATGTCTATGTGGTGTTTGTTCTTTGATCCTCACCAAAGCACACATCAATCAAATACAGGTGTCCAAAAAAAACCAAAAAAAACCCGTACACCTTATCCGTCACCTAGTTGGCACTCTTGCACTTATGTGGCTCCAATGTGGCATCCGGAAGAAGGTAGTAGAGTTTTGAAAGCAACGGCAATGACATAGAGTGCAAACTTGAAAACTCGAATGTGTCCTTCACTTAAGTGCATATTTTACTCTTGACATGCCATGTCTCAAAACAATAGGGTCCATATTAAATTACACACCACACAAACATAAGGTAAACGTGCCTATTACTACCTATCTAGCTAGGTGTTCATAATACCTTTGTGCCTAGTTATCTAGTAGGTCCATTGCCCTCGAATGTCCATATGATAGGGCACCACTTAACGTACCTTTGGCTCAAGGTTACGTGGACCTACTATGAGTCTAAAGAAGCTCAACTTTGACTGTTCAATTGAAGCATTGATTATCTTTGTTTAATGATTTTGATGATCTCACACGGAATCATCATGTCAAAGTTCGGAGCCGAAGATTATTAGATGCAAAAGGCATAGGACTTCATGACATTATTCAGATCCATAATACACCCTAAACTCCGTAATATCAACCTCCATAATGTCACTCACTCTCTAATATCCCGAAACCCTAGGGAACGGATGTGAGTAGTTCAAATCTCACTCCTTATTGTCACCTTTCCCTCCCTTATATCACGAATTTTTGTCATTAATGCAAACCATCAAAGAAGTCAACCGACACCCTTGCATTGCAGTGCGCCATGTGTTAATATGTGGAGTGTCATCTTCTTATTCTTATTCTTCTTCGTCTTCTTATGCCACTTGTTGAATGTTGGTGCATGCATCTGCCACATCGCACGGGAAGGCGAAGCGGAGTGGACCACACCACACCATGTAATATGTTGCACTTTGTGTTATTCCATAGTGTCACATGCTACACTAATTCACTAGTATCACGCATCCATGTTAACACTACAAAACTCCGTAATATCCCGTGCACTTTGGTTGCCACATGTGTGATACTACGGAGTTTACAGTGCAATGTTATGTGGGACTGACATTATTTTGTAGAATATTCCCCATATACAGTCTAAATGTAGGAATATTCTATAGAATACTGTCAGTCCCACAGAACATTGTTATGGATTTGAATAATGTTATGTTGGTGAAAGTGAAGGTTGTTTTTTCTCTTTTTGAGTGGTTGCATGGGGCCCTTCCCCACTTGTGTTAACAACTGAACTTATAAGGATGTCTAAGCTTCTTTAACCACATAGTATAATCTCAAGGTGCTTTTACATAATAGTGCCTAGGTCCAAGATACTTGGGGTCCAAAACACCTCTTAGTGGACCTACTTTCTGACTCATGTTGGACTTCATGTTAAATAGTGGTGTCCCGATGTAGGAGGAGTATTTTCTCAAATGTGGACTGTCAATATTTGGCAAGAAAGTGTTGCCACATTAACGCCACTTTGTTTTTTCAAACTTGAAACCATGGGATGTAGTGTAAAGTCCTTAGGTCCAAACCATATCCCTAACCAACATGATCACTCAATTTTGGAGTTTCTTTGGTCTTGAACACTGATTTCAACCAACATTGAATTGTTTACTGTCGTTCTTTGATACCACTCACGTATCTATGATCGTAATTTTGCATTCTCTTTTATACAAGTAGGGTATGGATATTTGAGGATATTATTGTTTCCAGTACCACTCAAGTCTATATACCATGCAAGAAGCTTTCATCCTCGTTAAAATTTGCCCTCCTATCAATACTGTCTAGAATACCATGCTCAGTAAACCCATTTCGGGTTCACGCATGACCTCGCGATTATGGTCAAGGTGAAGCATGTCCCTCATTCATGCCGCATCCTCAAGGCCCACTTATCACAAGGTAGGCAATAAACCCTCTCTTGTACGAAGGGACTCTTGAACAAGGCAAGGCCAACGGGCTAAAATTCACACTTTCTTTATTTATTTCTATCTTTCTTTCGCATCAACACTACACCGTTCATGGTATTTGGTGTCAAATGCGTACTAGTGTCACTTACCCTGTTTATGCTAGGTCACACTAATGATTACAGCTCCACCACAAGTGTCACCTCATGACACTTGGCATTCAAGTGCACTTACTAATATCTTGGCACGAGTATGTTCAATATTGTTATGAGGTGCATGCCTGTGTTACACAATGGTCTACAAGTTGCCTAAAGTGTACATGAATATCTTCCTCTTGCATACTAAAATGTAAATACATGACACTTGTCATTAGTGCGCTCAAAAACATCTTCCCCTTGTATACTAAAACACAAAACAATCATCTAAAGTATCCCAATGTGCTACTCCAAATGTAGATACTTTTTTTACCTAAAGAAGTTGCTCATGTTGATGAATGGAATCCTATTGACAACTGGCGAGCGTGACACTTTAAGACCTCTAGGCCTTCGCAAATAGTGTATGTGACACTAAATATCATAAACGGTGTAGCGCTTCTCTCCCTCTCTCCCTCTGTTGTTTGGAATGGTATTGCCCCAAATAATAACCCATACATGCAAAGACTCCCTCACCTTGACGTATCCACCAAATATCAATAATCGACCGGTATTATAATTTGGATACCATTCAGTAGATTCTTTGATACTAGTTTTGATAACATGCTTGCAACTCCACAATGGGTTTAAACCCACCCTCATTGCAACACATGTCTTTTTGGTGTCCATTGCCATATACACCACTCAAAATGTAAGGTCTCCAAGTCAAGAAGAGTGACCACATAAAGCGAACCATTATAACACATTCATCATGTGCCGGCCATCACACCTGCAAATGTGCCTGGTTACATCCATCCGGGAAGTCATCCACCAGAAATGGATGAAAAGTTTGGCAAAAGTTTGGCAAAAAGCAAAAGGCAGGGTAGATATTTGGGAATGGGCACTCAAAGCAGCAGATACTTTGCTCGGAACGTGAAAAAGCGACGGTACAATGGCGGGCTGTCGTGGCCCCAAAGCGTGCCACCTGGAAGATGGCTTCAAAATATCTATAATCGTCACCCCTGACCTGGCAGTTTCATCCAGCCAGCCAGCCGCCTTCCCTGTCCGCCTGGAGACTTTCATCTTTGGGTAGCCATCACTAAGCTGTCTAGTGGGCAGTACACTAAATGATGTATTTAGAGTCACCAATTCTATATTGTCATGCTTAATACTAAGGGCCACTTCACGCACGAGACTGAGAGCCCGTGACCATTGCACTTCAAGCACTCTCATTGGTGGAAAAGGTGGAGCCGGTGCAAGTCCACTTCACACTACGCTTGAGGGACCAATGGAGTACGTGAATGCAAGATGGATGTAAAGTTTACATGGCTTCCTACACGGCATTGAATGGATCATGTTTCAAGGTCAGTTGGAGTGTTTTCCAAAACCACCTCTTGGAGGTGGGCCTAACACAAAATCGGGAGACCATGGCACTCTGAATGCTCACAACCGTTGATTATTGTTCTTTTGTATCATGTGTGAGGACCCGTATGAATAGAAATCCATTGAAATAGCATTTGGTTGAGGGCTCGGTCACATATGACTTCACTCTACACTTGAAGATCCAATACCACACTACATGATTTTGAAGGTGTCTTGGGATAGCCTTTGCACACTTTCTTTTGGGCTCTCATAATTTCATGGTCACAGTTCTTGGCTTCACACATGAGCCAAGAGCCGTGACCCTCAAGTTGTGAGAGCCCAAAAGGGGCGTCCGAAAGCCAACCCAAAACACTTCCAAAATCATGCAGTGTGAAGTCATATGTGACTGGGCCCCAACCATATGCTATTTCAATGAATTTCTATTCATGTGGGGTCCTCACACATGATACAATATAATAAATCCATGGTTGTGCGATTTCAGAGTGCCATGTCCTCTGGTTTTGTGTTAGGCCTACATCCAAGAGGGGGTTTTTGAAAATAGTCCCAGTGACCATGAAATATGATCCATTTGATGCCATGCAGGAACTCATGTAGACTCTACATCCATCTTGCATTCACTTACTCCGCCGGTCCCTCAAGCACAGTGTGAAACAAAGTTGGACCAACTCTGCCTTTTCCACCAATGAGACTGCTTGAAGTGCAATAGTCACGGGCCCTCAGTCTCGTGTGTGAAGTGGCCCTAATTGTAAAGCGTCTGTGTAGTGCCACCAACACCAAATGTAAACCTAACACTATTTGTCATTTCCTTGTAAAACATTATGGGCGTTGTAGATTTATTGCGTTGTATGTATTGTCACTTAACGAAGTGATTTTTCATCCAAATTTCAATCAATCATATTTCATTACGGAAATGTTAGGATGTAGAACATGCTCAAAATGGATGAGCTAAAAGTAAGTTGGGATGACAATATTTGTATACTTATTCACAAGAAGTGTCATCAAAAAAGTTACCGAGGTGACATACAATACCATATGATAGTAAATGCAATATTTTTGTGTCACCAATTCTATTTGTCTTGCTCAATACTAATTGTAAACCGCCCGTGTAGTGTCACCAACACTAAATTATGTAAACCAAACATTACTTGCCATTCCTTGTCAATGAATTTGGGCAGTATAGATTTACAATGTTGTAGTTACTGTCACTTATTAAGTGATATTTCATCCAAATTTCAATCATCCATGACAAAAAAAAATTGAGACAGAAGGCCGACAAGCCAGCGCCAAAGCACAAGAGGCAGTTGACCACCTGGCAAGTTTTCCGTTAGGTAGAGAGGAGATTTCACAGCCGGAATTCGAACCGCCAACCTCTTCCTTGAGATTTGGGTATCCCTCCACCATCATCCGGTAGTTTAGGGTCGTCTAGGACATCCATGACAATATTCAATTATAGAAAGGTTGGGATGCATAATCTACCAAACCTTGTTTCAATAATTGGCATTT
The DNA here is from genome assembly GCA_964035585.1 of Polytrichum formosum. Taxonomy (NCBI): domain Eukaryota; kingdom Viridiplantae; phylum Streptophyta; class Polytrichopsida; order Polytrichales; family Polytrichaceae; genus Polytrichum; species Polytrichum formosum. The sequence continues at coordinate 25,924,554 of OZ037940.1, read as the reverse complement.
GAATGAACCAACATGAAGTTGGGATGGCACGATTCGTAAGCTTGTTCATAAGAAGTGTCACTAGTCAAGTTACCGCATTGACATGACATACTATATGACACTAAATACAATATTTGGTGTACTGGAGTACACTAGACATGTAGGGTCTACTAAACATGTGATATAGTGTGGCACTCATATTGGTGTGCCATGGTAATTAGAGTAGTATTTGTGGCTTGTCTTGTAGCACCAAGTGTCAGGTGACATCTTCTTTTGTTACCAACCATTGTGGGTTGGTGATAAATAGTGTGGGCCATATTAAATCATACGTTTAGTGCGGTGGACACTAAGTGGATGATCATTTCCAATGCAATCTCTCTAAACCCTTGAATACCTACTTGTTGGTCGCCCCAAAATGGCCTTGAAGGCCCTTGTATCAATACCTGACCTTTGAGACTTGTAAGCTCCACGCTCAAACAATTGTTGCTAAATCCAATCATCTACAGCGTGATGCTAGAGAGTACCTCACAAAGTTTTAGCTAAATGAGCTTCTGCAACTAGGATATTATCAAGTTTATGTGATGAGGTGTCAAATTAAAGGAGATTATTTCACCATACGTTCTCATCTATACCCATGATTTGTTTGAGTATAATGAGTTCATAAAAAAATTAAAATTTAAAAAAAGGTGAAATTACCACCACACGCAACTTACAGATCCAACAAATGCCACGTTTTTATTATTTTTGAGGGCCTTTGTTACGGAAACTGGACATTGGCAGATTGAACCCCGATGTTTTGACAAAGGAACACGTGGACCTCAAAAACATCATCCCAATGATGATGTGGTGTAACTTAAGTACTACAAATAAAATAACATTAGCGCATAGTTTTCAAAATAAAATAGAGATATGGCCCCCAACATCCATCGATTTGATAAGGAAGTCCTCATTTTTTTTCCCTCCCAATTTTTTTTTTGCCAATGATGCCCATTTCATACCACCTCTTGTAAAACTGTTACAATCTACATAAGTATGACATGTGAACGTCCTCAGCAAACTACAAATTTTACAAACTACAAGCAACTTACATTCCACCGAACATGCGTCGATCGCTCAACAATTGCCCAAACCCAAGTCACCAAATTCGCCCATTTTCACCCAAAAACAACCAAGTACGTCTAGGGGTTTTTTTTTGAGACAGAAGGCTGACATGCCAACGCCAAAGCACAGGAGGCAGTTGACCACCTGGCAAGTTTTCCATCAAGTAGAGAGGAGATTTCACAGCCGGGAATCGAACCGCCAACCTCTTCCTTGAGATTTGGGTATCTCTCCACCATCATCCGGTAGTTTAGGGCCATCTCGGACCAAGTACGTCTAGGGGTTTAACTACTAGTCCATGTATATCTCCAAAGCCGCAATTATTGTCTTGCATGTGTGGTTTTCAATATGATAATTTATTTGATATTCAAGAATATATATAACAAAAATGAAAATAATAACAAATTCAAAAAAAGTTGTTATATTTTATTTTTCTTAGAACATTCTATTTCCATGAATTCCAATATTTTATAAATAATATAATTTCCATTGAAGCCGTCTAGGCAGGGAGGTAATGTAGATACGGTGGGGTTGTTTAATATATTACCAAAACAAAGGAAGAATGTATGATAAATTACTCGTTGCTTGTTATTGATTTATGATACATTGTACTCAAGGTATTTTATAGGATTTTATAACATACATAATTTTGGTGCACTCTTTGGGTTTGCAAGGTTGCTAATCATTAAGTAACATATAGCCTTGTGTGTTCTTTATTGGAAAGGAAATTTATTTGTTTTGATAAACATGTTCAGAAAATTGCTTGTTGGGTCCCCTATCAAAACTTGATTCATTAGCACTACATTGTTTATGGTTTTTGGTGTCATTGGCCCAGTTATGCCACTTACACCATAACAAGGCCTATGTATATGTTCCATTGTTTGCTATTTTTTTTGTTAATTGGTGTCATGATGAAAATGAAAGTAAACTTGAGATAGAGGGGAAAACAAAAACTGCATTGGATTTCGTTGTGGAGCCATTTATAAAATTGTATGAAGTAGTACTGCAAAGCTTGGGTAGGTCACTCTATAGGAGTTCAGTGCACCACGTGTGGTTGAGGGGTGTTTGTTTGAGGGTTATTGACCTCCACGACATGATTTAAAAGCTTCTTATAATTACTTAATTCTCTAAAATGACCTATTTAATTCCACCCTACCATTAGTTATATTGCCAATGTTATTGCATTTTTTGGTAGTCTATAATCCTTAGAATTAAAAAATAATAATTCAAAAGTATACATACTAGTAAAGTGGTGCAAAAAAACATGCAACAAAAAGGCATGTTTCATACATACCATGGCAAAACCATACAAGTGCAACACTTTAGTGTGACACAAGATACAACTACAACAACATGAAGCAAGTCATTCCAAGTGTATATTATGAATGGAAAAAACAACAAGAAAATTAAGCACAATTTTGAAAACTACTTACAAGTCTACAATATTTGGGTTTCATATTACATTACCATCATGCACTACAAAAGAAAGCTTGGGGTGGAAACACAACAAGAGTGACACATGAGTTCATAATACCTACTCCATGGCAATCTAGCTCCAAGCCACAATACATTGTCAACCTCTATATTGCACTCTACTTCTTTTTGTTTTGTAAACCCTAAACCATAAAAACACCAATCTCAACAAAGTGGAACTAAAACCCTAGGTGCTGGCAAACAGGAGTGTGGGAGTGCATGATGAGGAAGACAATCAATAATGCACACATGGGATTTCCATCCCTTTTGGGCATATGATGTTCCAGCTTTCATCCAAATATCATGAAGCATGCGTGCAAAACTAAGCCTACTTGACATAAACCCTAAGGTCCTCATCTTGAAACCCTCTATTATTAACAAAATAGTTGAATGGTCCATAATGGTTAAAGTCTATCTACCTTACTTTTTTAGGATTATACATTTCTTATAGTCCCTACATTATGTGGAAGTCTTTTATAAAATCTATGTCAAATGAATTTAATCCTCCCTATATTGGGCCTCATGTCATCTTTTAAATGCACTAGGTGACCAACCTGGGATACAAAGGAGAAGACCTCTTCAAGAAGATTACTACCTTATAAGTGTGCACCTTTCATTTCTCAATTAAGAATCATCTTCCATGCTTGTTACAAACAAAACTATCTACATGTCAGGGTTGGTGTCGTTTTGGTCACTCCGTGTTGGATTGTCATGTCATGAAACTGCCTCATTTATAGTAGTGTGCAAATTCCTCTCCATAGTTCACGTGGTAAAGACCCTGAAATCGTCTAGTCCCAGTCATTTGAGATGAATATGCCACAAACCAACATGGGCCAAGTTTTTTAGGTTGGATGGATGAGAGACATATTCGTATGAGATACTTTCCTCTCTACGACCAACATAACATTATGCAACTCCTTGGTTGCGTTTCATAAGGATTAGGTATTACATGAGCATAGTCATCCTTTAGCTTGAGAATTCCTAGTTTACGGGGAACACCCAAATTGTGTATTGTGAACTTTTTGATGCTCACTTATAGATCATCATAGTAGTTCAATCATAACCTCTTGCTTTAAAAAGAAAAAGAAAAAGCCATCATGTAATCGCTTAGTAGTGTTGTGAATAGAACGTTGTTTCGTCCCCTACGACTCTAGCGCCCTTTTTTCAAAAGTTACATAAACAAACCCTCTCACGTTTGGGCCCCCTCATACTATGGCTAGGGCGAACCGACCCATACATTGGTACCTTACCGGATGTCTAGTGATGTCACATTCGAATGAATCGGCCCTCAACCTCATAGGGGGTCTTTTTGTATTGGAGCCACTTCATCCACAATATGTAGGATGGTTGATTTTAAGTGAGTGCCACGAATCCCCAGCCGTTCGCCCTCCCCGGTAAGGTACGGATATATGGGTCGGTTCGCCCCAGCCTCATACTATTGCATTGGCGGAATGTTGGCATGGTGAAAAAGTGCAAGGAATGTAAAGTGTCACGGTGGGACGCCGGGACTTGTCATTGGAGACATTTATCACGTCCTCCAAACCTCAAAGTTCCCAAAGCTCGTATTTATATATAGAACCCCGGGTCCCGGGCAATGGGTCCCGACTAATTGTGTCCACCGGCTTTGGTGACAAGGGAAAGGGGAAAAAAATGGTTTGTTATTATCCAACCCTGATTCTAGGAATGCAAATGTCAACTCCACTAAATTTGGGGCGGTCTAATTTAGACAGGTGTTGGCATTTGGCCCATGCCAAGGCATGACTCTAGGAAACCCAACGCATGTACAAGGGGGCTACATTCTACTCGTCGGTGCACGTGTTCCGAGCAGAGTTCGGGAAGTTTTTGAAGCCTTAGTGGCTAATTGCCGGTAGTTGATACAAAGGGTCGGATTTTTTCCAATTTACATCGGCAAGAGCCGGTCTTTTGTAAAATCAATCGGCCAATTGCCTACATTTTCATATTTTCATTGGCCAATATCCGATTAAATGGAATTCATATCAGCACTAATTGCAGGCATTTGAGGCAATCAGGGAGACATGAATTACTAGATCTGATACTCCGATGAAGTTTTGAGAGCAGATTCGCATAAGGTTGTGCAGGAAGTCCGCTCTTCGAGCAAAATGTGACTAAATTGGATGCGAGCAACAAGCAGGTTGGCGAAGGACGGAGGCGGAGGCGGAGCAGTGTGCAGATGACGAAGCGAGCGGCGCACGAGAGTGAATGTAGAGCCGCGGAGGATGGAGGCGCCGCAAGTTGCCGACTTGCCGTTCGAAACCCTGACCTGGGCACCTGGCCTGCATCCCTCGACTTGCCGTTCGAAGCCCTGACCACTTAGATATCCATGCTCACGACCGGGAGGGTATCAGTTACCATTTCCCAGGTATCGGCCAATATTTGAATACTTCTTCCGGCTGAAATCCGGTAACTCACAAGAAGAATCGGCTACATTTCCATGAAATTTTCTAGTCCATTGGCTAATTGCCGGAGGATTGAATTTACTGTCGGATTGGCATCCGATGGTTGGAAATTTGGACCGGCCATGAGGCGAAATCCATCGGCTGATAATGAACTAGCCGTCGGTTTTCCCCGACCATTGGTTCCGAGTTCTAGATTATCTCTTATTAATAGTGAGCCCATACTTTAAACCTATCGGACATGGACTCGTTGAGGGTCTAAAGTATGTGGAGCTTAAATAGTTGGCGGGCTTAAGGCCACTTCACACACGAGACTGAGAGCCCGTGACCATATCACTTCAAGCACTCTCATTGGTGGAAAAGGCGGAGCCGGTCCAAGTTCGCTTCACACTACGCTTGAGGGACCAACGGAGTATGTGAATGCACGATGGATGTCTACATGGATTCCTACATGGCATCAAATGGATCATGTTTCATGGTCACTTGGACTACTTTCAAAAACCACCTCTTGGAGGTAGGCCTAACACAAAACCGGGAGACCATGGCACTCCAAACGCTCACAACCGTCGATTTATTCTATTTTATCATGCATGAGGACCCGCATGAATAAAAATTTATTGAAATAGGATTCGGTTAAGGGCCTGGTCGCATATGACTTCACACTACGCTTGAGGGTCCGTGACCACACTACATGATTTTGGAGGTGTCTTGGGACGGCCTTTGGACACTTTCTTTTTGGGCTCTTGCAATGTCACGGTCACGCCTCTTGGCTCGTGTGTGAAGTGGCCCTTATTAAGGGTGAGTTTTACACTAGGGTCTAGGACCAACGAAAGTTACGATCAAATGATTTGATCGGTCAAGAGCAAATTTATGGATCCAAGGAGCTTACGCTAACGTTCAAGTCTATCATACACATTTTGTTTGACAAGCATTGAAAGCTTTTTGAAACTTGATTAATTAGTAGTAGAGAATTACTTTCAAAACTTTGATTTAGCAACAAATGTGGAAATTAATCATTCTTGAGGTAAAACAAGATTGATGGTTGTTAAGTTCATCCATTAGACAATGGGCAGGGATTAGGAGAGAATAAGCAATCGGGCAATAGACATGTGAGCGAAGGCCACTGGATTTTGGATTTTGGCTACGGACGGTTGTGCATGTTGAGGTTAGGACTCTCCTTTATCCTCCTCTTCTTGTTGGGCAGTAGACCATAGTCAGTACGGTAGTCATAGAAGACTCAAGAAGTGTTTGACCTAGAAAATTCCTCTCTTAAAGATAGTGGATATTTTTTAGATGAAAATTTGATTGAGTGCCATATTCTGAAGTAAAGCTACGGGGTGTGAAGCCCTTGTTTGAGCAAGAATAGTTTCTATTCGTGGATTTTTTGTGACGAATTGTCATGTGTGAATTTAATTGTTTAGTTGCTCAACTCTCAAGGGGAGAGTGGTTAAATTATTACAAACTTGAATTGTTGAAACAATAGTCTAAGCAAAGAGGAGAAAGGGTGTGAAGCTCTGGTTTGTGAAGATGTGTTCTATGCTCATGAGTGGAAGACTCATGTGATTGTTTGAATAACTGATTATTGCCATAGTCCGAGTGAGATCCTTAGGTGGGAAGCCTTTGGTTTTTTGTGAGATTTGTCTTCTCCAAGTGGTAGTTTGTTGTGACAAATCGTTATGGGCTCTTGTTTGACCTATTGTTTTAATTCTTTGAGAGAGAGAGAGAGAAATAAAATAATCATATTTCAAAATATGGTGATGGCCATAAGCGTACTTACAAGGTGTGATGCCCTTGAATGAACAAAGATAAGTTAAGGAGTGATGTTTGAGTTTGATGAGTAGTCTTGTATGATTCACGGGCCATTTACTTGTCTCTCAAAATGAATATTGTACATTGTCAATATGAACATTACATTAGCTTGAAATAAAATTTAGTGTGTGAAGCAAGTGATTCAATAAGAGTAATGACCCTAAACTACCGGATGATGGTGGAGGGATACCCAAATCTCAAGGAAGAGGTTGGCGGTTCGAATCCCGGCTTTGAAATCTCCTCTCTACATGACGGAAAACTTGCCAGGTGGTCAACTGCCTCCTGTGCTTTGGCGTTGGCCTGTCGGCCTTCTGTCTCAAAAAAAAGAAAAAAAGAAAGAGTAATGACCATGTTGTGATGTATGTGTGGTACTTGACCTTAAATTGATTACGTGATAACTTGCTCATCTATTGAGAAGAGAAGGGTTGATGGACGGGGATGACAAATTGTCATGTGTAAATCAAGGAGCGTGAGCGACAAATTATAATTACATGAATCGCAATGAGGGAACCGCTTGAATTATTATGGATTGAAATCGTTCAAAGCCATAGTCCGATTAGAGTGTGAAGCTTTGAACTATGTGTTATTGTCGAGTGAAAGACTATTGACAATTTTGTAGAGGCTCATAAAACTTTGTGAATAACATAGGCTAGAGTGAGAAGATTTGTGCCTTAAGTGTGGAAGAGTGAGAGGATGTTCAATGTGCTCCCAACAAAAAAAACTTCTCGGGGTCTATATTGAGTTAAGAGAGGCAATGCTTTCCAAAAAGAGAGGTTCGTAAATAATTCCTCGTGATGTTGAAGTGTAGTAATAATGACAATCTACATAAATATCCATTGAGTTGAATCTATAGCCTTGAGATTATACAAAAATGGATAAGCAAAATCAAAGAATCTAATTACATTGTAGAGTGTCAATGTGTGTAGTTGTTTCATAATGAATGAAACCATGATCGAGTAATTTATAAGTACTCATGAACCATCAACAATGAGTTTGGAAAGACCATAGTCTAAGAAATTTGGCCAAAGAGGAGAAATCATAGCCAAAAACAAGTCCATTGACTTTGGAGATGAAGAGGCGCGAAACAAGAAGCGTGGTGAGACCATGGTCAGGTGAAAGGACAAGACATTCGTACCAACAGTAGAGTTACCGAAGGCGAACAAGAAAGTTCCCTTTGTAACATGGAGCTGTGGAAGGCAATCTACAAATAAGAGTTGACCATGGCCCTATGAAATTTATGATTAATTACATAATTAAGAACTAGTTATTGAACTCGTAATAAGATGAACTTTACAAAATTTGATAGGAGATAGATTGATCATGGGAGTGGGCATTAATCATTATGTTTGGATTTTGAATCAACTTTGGATTAATAATGAATTTAAGGTGCCCATAAACTATTCCAGACTATCATCCAAGACTATGTTCGGATTATTGCCATAATTCACGAGTGGTCACTGACACTAATTTAGCCGTCCATGCGTGTTTTGTTCAATGGAATCCAAACACAAAACCTATCTACATGGTCCAAGGTATGAAAAAATTGAAATGGTGTTGCACTGTTTATGGTATTTAGTGTCACATACATTATTTGCAAAGGGCCTAGACTAGATGCCTAGAGGTCTCAAAGTGTCACACCCGCTAATTGCCAATATGATTCCATTCGTCGACATGGGTAATTTCTTTAATAAGTGAAAAAATATACATTATGACATTTAGAGTAGTATATTGGGATACTTTAGATGATGGTTTTGCATTGTAGAATGCAAGGGGAAGATATTATTGAGCGTATTAATGGCAAGTGCCATTTGTGTACACTTGTAGACCATTGTGTAACATAGCCATGCACCTCATAACACTATTGAACATACTCATGCCAAGATATTAGTAAGCACACTTGAACGCCAAGTGTCATGAGTTGACACTTATGGTGAAGTTGTCAATTATAAAATAAAATAAAATGAGCTTGGGCAGTTTTACTACCGATGTGATCAAGGGCCTGCTCTTTCTAGAGTTTGTCAAATGGGTTTACCCCATTCGAGTATACTCCTATAAATATTGCCTACTTGTAGATAGGAGGGCTTTGTAACTAAAATTGCAGTTTCTTAATATGATTATTTGATTTTGTGATTACAATTGTTTTTTAGGCTCATGGGGGAGGGGGGTAGGGTTGTATTAGCATGAGGGTGGAAGTGATGGGAGGCTTGTATAAATACGTGGGAAAGGTGTGAGGTGGTCATGTTGAGATTGCATGTTTCAAGGGGGGTGGTTGTAACTTTGTCCAATGTAAAGGGCCAAGGTCGAATTCTGGTGAGCCCACGATGCTAGTAGATGCATGAAAACGTTATTCCTTACTTTGAGCCTTGACACATGGTAGACCCCCTTCCTTGACACATCATCTTGGTAGTTTGTTAGTGCTTACAAGAGAGAGGTGAAGGGGGTGTGGTGTGATGCGTTGTGGGCGAGATTTTTTGTTAGCTTGTAGGTGAAATTATGACGTGCAGGGTTTTGAATGAGTAAATGTGGTATGGTAAGGTTTTTTGGGGAAGTGGTGCCCTTTCATACTCAGTTAGATGAGCGTGGGGCCGGGGCGAACCAACCCCTATATTGGTACCTTACCGGGGAGGGCGAATGGTTGGGGATTTGTGGCACTCACTTAGAATCAACCATCCTACATATCATGGATGAAGTGGCTCCAATACAAAAAGATCCCTTATGGGGTTGAGGGCCGATTCATTCGAATGTGACATCACTAGACATCCGGTAAGGTACCAAAGTATGGGTCGGTTCGCCCTGGCCATGAGCGTGGCGGGGGTTGTAGTCTTGTGTCCTTGTTTTTCTCTACAGTTTTGGGAGATGGCCAGAGTGGATGGGGTAATAGATTTGATGTATCCAATCCAACGATAACCAACGGTGGTGATGAAGTTGAAGATGGCATGGGTACATCAATTGCTTTGGTACATGAAGAGCACATGGTTGAGGAGGTTTTAGTGGATGTCCCTCATGATGTTGTCTCCTCACAATTAGGCTTGTGACAATTATGGGAGGGAGAACTTGACTATGGCTCAATTCGTTGTGTGCACTGCCAATTAGTTAGGTGGTCAACTAATCAAGCATGGCCTCTTGATGCTTGAACACATAGTTTAGTAATTGTGATGGAGGAGGGCCCTTTAGTTCCTAGATCTGATCAACCAATAGTGTTTCAGGGAGCTTATGAGAGAGCACGAGGGGTTGTTTATAGTTATGTTGAGGATGGTGACATGGTTTACATGCATCATTGTTATTTGAAGGGGCCAATGTTGCCCTTGTTGCTTGATTGGGGTGCCAATGTTGTTGTGATGTTGAACAAGTATTGATTGGCTATTGTAACTCCTAAATCAAGTGGTTTGGTTTAGATGGGGGGGGGGGGTAAAGACTATGTTAGTTTTGTGGAGCCAAAGCATGATTTAGCTAAGAAACTCTTGGTCGCTCATCATAACTTCGTGGTCTGAAGGGTGTGTAACCTTGTGGCTTTGGAAATAGAGAGGGCGTCATTTTAGTCATGGCTCATTGTTGGTGTTGATGGGTTGTTAATCATCAATGTAACCTAGCATACACCTTGAAATAGGGTGAGTGACACTAAATACCATAAACAATGTAGTATAAGAATTGTTTTTCCTACTACTTCTTAGCGGGCTTCACTTGGAAAGATACTCCTCCTACTTTGAGAAATTACTCCTACTACTTTGGTCAAGGTTGGGTCCGATCTTGAGAGTGAAAGGAGGTCCACGAAGGGGACTTTTGACGCCAAGGTTCTTGGACCTAGAACCTAATTTGTGATTCTTTAGTTTCATTTTGTCCAACGGTTTGTGCTTGCAATATAGATGTAATGGGTTCACATGGATTGTGGGGCACTCAAAATGATGGGCATAAAAGAACAATAGTGGGTTTGTCTTATTTGGCCTTTTTGGTCCAATGCGCCACTATAAGAAACGGAGAGAGGGAGTTATACATATGAGCGTACCACTCATTCATCCAACATAAAAAAACTTGACCTCTTGCAAGTTTGTTGTTGATTCATCTCAAATGACCTCCAAAAAACTAATTTGGGGTCTTCAAAACTACTTCTAGCGTCAAATCAACTATTAAAAAGGAATATTCAAATTATATGTTGTTTCAAGACTTTTATGCTGGATGAATGAGAGGTATGCTCGTATATGATAAGTCCCTCTCCCATAGGACACATCTTCCTTTAAGAAAAGATGAACCCAATAAGTAGTATTTTTTTTCTTTCACTCGAGAGTTTCTCATTTGAAATGAGGTTCTACACAATGTGGTCGAGGATCTTTTACGATGAAAATATTATCAATTTACTCTTGACATGAAATGAAGAATACAACAAAAAGAAAAATCAAAGGTCGAATCAAGGGAATAACATTTAGTTGCTTCACAAGAGAATAAACCCTAATTCCCATGTAGGTATTGTATTCCACTACATTGTCGAGTCATATAAAAAAAGTGTTTAGAAAAAGTGACCAAAACTGCAACTCAGAATGAACCCAAAAAAAAAAGTTCCGGACCTCCGGTGATTGCACAACCACCTCTTTGTTGGGAGTACAAAAAGTGCAAACAATGGCTCCTCTTTTGCTTTCTCTAGTCAACGCCACCAATAGCAAAGAAAAACGAAAAAGCACTAAAAAAATTCAATGTTTTTTTTGCTTTGTTATTGTGTTATAATTCTCTATCATTATTTAATAGTTTTCAGTTTTTTGGATGAAACTGATAGCTCACCCACACTTACTGGTGCAGGCCACCAACGAACATGTCCTACCAACACTAGTTATATTCAATGACTCTCATTGGTCAAACCAACTATAAAAGTGGCCCCTACTGGTAGGAGCCATTCCTTAGTTGCCCATACCATAAGTGTGGGCATGCTATGAATGATTTCAATTGCTAAGAGGAAGAGGTACAAGCAACATGAAATCAGTGGATTCAAGCAAAAATGTTCATCTTAGGGTGACTTTATGCACAACTTGGGGCCGCCCGACCCCTAGTCCGCTTCTCAAGCATTAAGCCCTCAATACGACCCAACTTTATCAACTTTGTTTGGGCTCAACCTTGTCACACGTAAAGTGATGAGGCCCGATTTCATGCCTCAATGTTTTTGAGGGGGGAATATCATTGAAGAGAATCAACTTTTCACCCATCCTAGTTAGGACAACAGTTTGTAATAGCCCGACAACACTCTTTGTAGATGATTAATTTAAGCATTAAAAAAACTTGGGGTGACTTTGTGTTTAACTCTCATAAACTCAAGGCTTGGGACTAAACACATGGTTTCATCTCCTTTACTTTTTACAAATAACTCTCTTTTTTCTTTTCTTTTTTCTTTTTTTTGAGACAAAAGGCCGATAGGCCAACACCAAAGCACAGGAGGCAGTTAACCACCTGGCAAGTTTCTGTCAAGTAGATACAAATAACTCTATTGCTGCTACAATCAACCAATGTCCTAATTACACACCAAACTTCACCAAAATACATGTTCTTTGGAGCCGGGCCGCGTCGGGAGCCTCCGCAATAGCCTCCAAGGTTTTTCGCCACGTGGATCTACCACATTAAACTAGAGCATGTCACCTTGGCTTTGGGCTTTGTGATGTCTAGGTGAATTTTGTACATTGTGGGCTTTAGTCAAAACAAACCCCTTGTGTATGGAGGGCTATTGCACTCCCCTTGGACCCCATTGTCGAGAGGGAATTATCACATATCAATATACCTCTCATTCATCTAACATAAAAACCTTGAAAAACTATGCATCACGAGGATGAATTTGCTTATATGTATACCGTGGAGCCCTAGTCCAAATTTTGGTTCATGAGAACTACCATGAGAGGCAAAAAACATCTTGCTCCAAGCTGCATCTATGTTTCATTTCAAATGGATGTTAACGGAATGTATAGGGGTCTCTCCAAGCCCAATTTAGGAGTCACTTTCATCCAAAAACGACAACATGCAAACCTTGCAATGCTTATCTACGTTTTCACCTTTCCCCATGGTAGGTGTCACAAAACTTTACCCCTCCAGCCCCCGAGAGACGGAATTATCGCACACAAGCGTACCTCTCATTCATCCAACATAAAAGTCATGAATTACACTGTTTATGGTATTCAATGTCACATGCATAATAGTGTCACTTGCCCTGTTTTGAGGTGTATCGTATGTTACACTTCACCATTAGTGTCACCTCGTGACACTTGGTGTTCAAGTGCGTTTACTGGTATCTCAGCATGAGTATGTTAGTATTAAGAGGTGTATGCCTATGTTACATAATGGTCTACAGTTGGCATTAACATGCTCAAGAACATCTTCTTCTTGCTTACTCAAATGTAAGCAAATGACATTTGCCATTAGTGTGCTCAACATTACATTCCCCTTGCATATTAAAACAAAAGAGAATCATTTCAAGTATCCCAATGTGCTACGCCAGATGTCATAATGGGAACAATTTTGCACTTAAAGAAGCTACTTATGGCGACGAGTAGTATCATATTGGCAATTAGAGGACATGATACTTTGAGACCTCCAGTGTAGGCCATTTGCAAACAATGTACATGACACTAAATACCATAAACGGTGCATTATGCAACTCAGGAGATCATTATTATAAGCTAATTCAACACCAACAACAAGACTACAAATATCCATGAAGCAATCTATTCCAAGTCATTTGAGATGAATAAATAACAAACCTACACGGGGTCAAGTTTTTTAATGTTGAACGGATGAGAAGGTACACTTGTATGCAATATAATCCCCTCCGGCTATTCAAACGATTCAACTCCGGAAATGCCATCAAAACACATAAACTAGTGTCAAGAGGTCTACTTGGAATGACATAACATTATTCAGATCCATAACAATGTTTTGTGGGATTGACAATAGTCTACTGAATATTCCTCATATTCATCTTGAATGGTGGAATATTCCACATAATATTGTCAGTGCCACAAAACATTATTATAGATCTCAATAATGTTATGGAAACAACCCCCAACACCATAGGAAATTGTTTTTACACTGGAGACCCTTCATATATAATAGATGAGTTTACATAGACGCCATGAACCCTAAAGCGAGGGAATTAATCGTATACGAGCATACATTTTCATCCATCCAACATAAGACTTGACCCCTTTAAGTGATTTTTTGCCGATTCATCCCAAATGACCTTGAGTAAACTAATTCGGGGCCTTTAAGTTAATTCCGGTACTATTTGGGGGCTCTTTATGTTGGATGAAAAGGAGACGTTTGCTCGTATACAAGGACTCCCCTCTCTCCATGAATCCCAATCCATTCCGTCTCTCCCTCCCCTTTTTATAATGCACGGGGGGGTCACTCCATTGTCAAGTAGAATACCACGTGCGAGACAAAAAAATATACTTTTTTCTAAAAACACCACCAAAATGGGTCAAAATTTTATCAATTTTTTTTCATGTGTAGATATACACGGTATCTATTACATAGTAAAAAATGGTACCCAAATTTGATGATCTGTTTTTTTTAATAAAACATACCGTTTCTAACTGGAATGACGCAGAATTGAACTAAAACAATTACTAAAAAAAATGAAGATGACTAAAAATTTCAAAAAATATGCAAAAGATATTATCAATGGTTATGTATCTGTAGAAAAAAAATCATAATTTTTAAAATTATCTATGGCATATAATATAGGGTAGCAAAATTGTCTCGCACGTGGTATTCACTCGACAATGGAGTGACCCCCCGTGTTATAATGACATCTACGGAGCTTTTTCGTCAAATCTGCATTGGATGTAAAGTTGGCCTACATTCATTCATCCTATCATTGCCCCGGCAACAAGGCTCCGATTTCACTTGCGGTAGATGTGATTGTGTGTTATAAGATATAACATGCTGCCCAAAAGGGGAAAAGGGACTCGGTTGGGGAATCAATCATATATAATTTCATAAGGACTCCGCCTTTTGGAACTCCAAGTTCGATACAATTCAATCTAGACTAATATGGATGTTATATAAAGCTCATCCTACCTCTTACCGTTCCAAGTCTAATAACCACATGTAAGATCGAATCGCCTTCAATATCTCTAGAACGGAAAACTACAAACGTAAAATGTAATCACAAAGGATAATTTTTTTGGATGGATGAGGGGTACCATTGTCTACGGAGATTTTGGGGAGAGAGAGGGAATAATCATATATGAGCGTACTTCTCATTCATCCAACATTATTGACTAAAGCCCTAAAATAGTATGCAACCTGGAGGTTAGTTTTTCTTAAACTATTGTGACACCGGAATCAATTTAAAACATTATTGGGCATGCAAAAATTATTTTATGGGGCTACTTGTAATTCTTGAATATTACCCTGCGACGATGCAGTTTCATAATGAACATGAGTGAGCACAACAATATCAAACCGAATATGAGTGAACACATCTCATCCATTGAGTAATGTTATGTTTCAAAGACCTTGGATTTAGTCTAGTCCAAGAAGACTGAGATGAATCCTGAAAACCTAATTGGGGTTAAGGTTTTTATGTTGGATGGACGAGAGGCACGCTTGCATTCAATAATCCTCTCTCTCCGTATTTTGGGCACAATTGGGTTGAGATCCGAGTGTTTCCAAGTCCGACCGTTTGCATGTTGATATCTTCCGGTTTTCCTTTATTAATTTAAGGCGTAAATTACATTGATATGTGCAATTAGGTTGCTAAGTTATCAACATCCCACACTATTTTGGATATTTGTTACCACAGTAACATGACAATTTTTTTCGTGTCATTTATAATTGCGGTTGCCATATGGATCAATAGCAAAGTCATAAGCTTTTGTGATCAAATTTTCACCTGGGGTGATTTGCATGGGTAAAGGAGGCAACCTATTTGCGAAGGCCGCCCAATTGCACATATCAATGTGTACATCTTCCCTCGAAGATGTTTGGAGATTCATCTAAAATTTTGAACTTGATGGGGTTATTTCTCTGTAACATTCTTCATATCCATAACAATGTTCCGTGGGACTAACAATATTCCACGAAATATTCCTTGGTATTCCCCACATTCGATCTGGATAATGTTGGCTGAATAATGAATTTGAATAATGTAATGTCAACCTCAACATTTGGAAACATAATTAGAAAAAGTTACCACAACGACATAAAACAATATTTCGACACTAAATTCCAATATCTAGTGTACTTACTCCTACGAACCTTCACGATGCATGGTTCCGTTAGATTAGTTAAAGTAGCGTTCTAAAAACTTCCCTTCCCCAACACGATTTGTGGGCAACAAAGAGATCAAAGAGCATAATAACAAGCCCGGAATTTGAGGGGTCGAGCTTTTGGTGTGCCTATGCCGGGGGTTTGGCCCAAAAGTTCTTTTGGAACCATGCCCAAGTACCCACCCACGAATTGAGGGCCATCCATGGCCCATTGGAAACCCCACTTTTAATGAGCTTTTGAAGGACAACCCTAAGTTTCGTGGGCCCATGTATTTGGAGATCGGTTCTAAAATGTTCGGAATCTATGAATGGTAGCTCCAAATGCTCATAAACGGGGGAGGGCCGGTGGTACACACTACATAACAACGAATTTTTAAACATTAGAGCTCCGTTCCCTAAACGACTCCTCAAAGCGTTGACATGTGTGCGAGGACCAAGAAGTTAGCAATGGGAATTTAACTTATACCAAGCCCACACCAGGGACCGGCGACTGGTCCACACCAGTAGGAGAGTACTTTGATAGGAGTTATTGTCTTGTATGCCATCTGGCAAAATTATAGTACATTACATCCAATGAGGTTCCATACTGTGAGCAGGACGACACTTCCTTACTGGTAGTAGTAAATGTCAGAAAGAGATGAACTTCCCCTGTCAACAAGGGCTCTTAATGCCAAGGAACAATGATTGGCCCTGGTGTGTGTGTGTGTGGGGGGGGGGCATGGTTATTAGGGCCACTTCACACACAAGGCTGAAGGCCTCTGACCATGGCAATGTAAGAGCTCTCATTGGTCGAAAAGGTAGAGACCGTCCAAGTTCACTTCACACTAGGAGGCGAAGGCCTAAAGGCCCAAACAAAAGTTCATGGATGAAAAGTCTACATGGAGTCCTACATGGCAGGTTGTGGATAAGGGTGCATGGTCTACTGGAATTTGCGTCAAGCCCACCTTGAAGAGGTGGGCTCGACGCAAATTCCGGGAGACCATGATTTTTTTAATATTTTTTCCAACATGAAAGATTTCATGACAGATTTCAGGGCAGATCGTAGAATAGATTCTAGGACAAATTCCAAGATAGACAAACACCACCAAGTAATTATCTTAAATTGATAAAATTAGAGACATACTATATTGAACCAAACCCTCCCCTCTTTTTCCGCCAACAAAATATGCAATGGTCCCGCAACATGGTCCATTCTCACTTCACACTATGCTTGAGGGCCCGTGACTACCTAAAACGGCTTTCCCAACACCCATGGTACGGCCTTTGGACGAGAGTCAAGGGGTCCTCACCATTACAAGGTGGCGGCTCTTGGCTCATGTGCGAAGTGGCCCTTAGCTTCAACTTGAATTAGACCGAGCCCGGTTTCAGCACCAAGGGGCCCCGCTTTGAGTGTGAAGAATTCACGTTGACCGTGTCATTAAAAACAAAGGGGTATCTACTTATTACTATAATACGTTGGTTCATTTAATTCAATGTTTAAGGCTCTTGAGTTCCGCATTGAGATTTGAGAGGCCCACAACGAGTGAGCTTGTGGCTGGGGGTTCTTAGGGCCCCCCATCCCCAGAATCTACGAATCTACGAATTCCCTTGATTCTATGCTAAGTCCGCTTCACATTGCTGACTAGGATGAATTCACCCTGAAACTCTGCTCAGGTTCCGTTCTGAAAAGTGCCAGCCACAGCTCGCTGCCAAGGGAAAAGGCTATATTAGATTGGATGACATTCATCCATTCTGAAGCTGCCCCTCCGCAGTTTTCCGCTAAGCTCATCCCTCCTTATGAAAATGAAATCGGTGTTTAGAGTCTGGGCACTGTCCGGGGAGATTTTTGGGCATAACCGGTCGAGATCCGAGTGTTTCCAAGTCCAACTGGTTACATGTTGTGATGTTTAGGGTTTTGTTTGAGGCATATTCCATGGATTCCTCTAGATCGACCGGCAATTCCCATGAAGTCTTGAACTTCAACCGGTTATCTCTTAAACTCTTGGTTGGTTCATCTAAAACTAGTGGCCAATTCCCTGTTCAATGAGTCAATGAAGCCAGCTTGAAAAGGCTTATGGGACTAAAAGTACATTGAGGTGGTGTTGGAAAGTTTAATTCCTTCAAAGGAACGGAGTCCAGTAGCCTCCATGAGACAAAGGCTAATATCAACTTAATGGTCCAATCGGAAGAAAGACTTGAGATTGTCTAGTGACACATTTTCGTACAAGGAAATCAACTTACCTCTCATGAAGTTGTAGAGGGGACATTCCAACACAAAGTGTGCCTTGTTTTCAACTACATTATATGAACAAAGAAGGACGGGGTGACACTGGGGCCTAAGACCAAAGGAACTCTAGGATTGAGCAATCCCATTGGTCAATTATGGACCCAAGGAGTTTACATTAGGGTCCATGGTCCAAGGTGTGAAAACATGAAGTGTTGCTGATGTTTCTTGGCAAATCTTGGTGGTTGCAACTCAAGAAAAAACTATTCATCCTGGTTTGAAAAACCAATTTTGACATTGAAAACAAGGTCCATTTTGGGTTTGAACAAGATCTTTGAAAATTGGACTTAAGACTATGGAGTAACTTGTATTTAAGTAGACACGACCAAGACCTAGTCCATTGTTACAACATGCTCAAGCTGAGTCCAATGGGCTGATTCACAAATACAAATGCACATGTTGGTGTGACTTGTGATATTTCGACAAAGTTATCATTATTTGTCAATTGAACACACACACACACACATATAACATCAAGTAACCGAAATTAATTGTATTTCATCATGTTTGAATATGATAACGTTAAGATAAACACTAAGACTTCACACAACTCTCATAAAATTTAGATAAACTCAAAAATATCACAATGATTGGCCCAATGGGACTGAGCTAACACAAACGTCCATATGTTGCAAAGTTCTCTCTCTCTCTCTCTACACACACACACACATATATATGTAGAAAATGGAAACAGAGGAGAGTAGTATTGTTCCAATGACCCTTTGTCCAGTGGGCACTGGGCCATTAAACATTACGAACATACACTTTATGCACGCCGGCCTTTACAAAGGACCGGAGTTTTTATCTATCTTTCTATCTAGAAAATGGAACACCCACAAAGAATGACCAAGGGAACACCATTTGCATGCACCGATGACATATGAGCTGTCCCCTTGTTGAACCCAACAAGCAATGTCTTTTTCCGTATATGTACGGGATAGTGCTCCGTCCAAAATAAAAAGATGTACCAACACTTCCCGTGGACCCCCCTAAAACACCAAGAGACCAAGATGTAATCTCGTTCTCGTGTATTTGATAACATCGCCTTAGTCTTTTATTTAGCGCTTAACCACCCCATGGACCCGTTCTCCAAAAGTGGGAAAATACGGTTGAGTCGGGGGTTGTGTCGGAATATAAGTTAGCCTTTCGCCTTTCGACCCAAACCCAAGTCCCTAAGCTTTGGAGCATGCCACGACCGGTTCGACCAAAGTAGAAACAACGCTAACCCCCACAATCCAACGACTTTCGTCCACCACCATCACCACATCCATCCATCCATCCAGTTATCCATCCATGCAATTTCCAACGCAGCGGCTATGACTAGGGGAAGGGGGCAAACTTAGCCGCCCGCCCCAGCATCGACATCGTAGATGCGGTAGGCGGACGACAAATGTACACTATGGGTACAGTGTTGGCGGAGGTAGATGAGGCTGGAACGGGTGACAGAAGAGCGAGTTCGAAATCCTAGTGTACGGGAAGGGTACAGGAGTGGCGAAGGCATGATGTGCGTGGTGGGTAGATGGGGGATGTGGAGGTGGGGTAGATGGCGGAAAGAGGAGGGACACGTGGCAAGCGCAGCGTGGGGAGGGAAGCTCGGGGGGCGTCAGCTCGGAGGAGCCCGGCTCATGGGAGGCATTGGCCATGCCGACTGTGAAGGTTCCGCCATAGCCAGCTTGGGCCACCTTATTTGCAGGTTTCTTTTCTAGACTATAAGCATGGCTTGGCAGCCTGGCGTCGTCGTTGCGAGGGGGGGACTCATCAGCGGAACAAGAACGCAGATCTTGCCTTCAGTAAGAGTCGGCGAGAAACGAGTGCGCGGCTTATAGCACAGGGTAAAAGAGGCGCCATTATTCTTAAAACAAAGGGTTGAGCATCGAGCGTCGAGGGTTTGAACTTTCCCGGACTAGGCCGACGCGGCTTGGAGGATGCGTGTGGCGAATTGGAGCTTTGCGCGGCAGGCAGGCGTGGCTCTTAGGGTTAAGAAAGTCGGGGGGTGGGGGGAAGTGAGTTCCGGTGAAATTGGGGTTAGTTCTTGTGAGGACGTTTGCAGCTTTTCTTGGTTATAAGAAGGTGCTGGGGTCAAAGAGGTCAAGGGTTGACTACTTGCTTTAAGAAGTATGTAGTGGAAGAAGCGGACATGCTTTAGGCGTAAGCGGCAGGCATTATTCGTAAGGCCATTGAAGAAGAGTATTGGATCAAGCTCAAGTGTTGGTTGGTGAGGAAGGAAAGGCAGGAAGGCTGGAGGTTAAAGGCATCATCATAAGTTGGAAGAGCTCTGCGGTGAGAGAAAGGAAGAGGGGGAGAAGGAGGAGGAGGAGAAGACAAGGGAGTTGTTGTCGAGGGCAAGCTACTTGCTTAAGAATTAGTTGAAGAAGCGGACATAGTTTAAGCTTTTGGTGATACGTCAAGAAGCGGCAGGCATTATTGCAAGGACGTTGAAGAGTATTGGATAAAAGCAGGAAGGCTGGGGGTTACAGGCATCATAAGTTGGAAGAGCAGCTCTGCAGTCAGAGAAAGGAGGAGGAGGAGGAGGAGGAGAAGACGAAGTAGACCAGGGAGTTGTAGTTTTTGCTGTGCGGGGGTGTCTGTGGAGGTTGTTAATGGTTGCTTATGCTCTTCTACCGCCAGTATGAGAGTCAAGCAGTTTTCAACTGAGACTGCTACTAAGGCACCGCAGAGATCATCATCATTGCATCAACATTCTCAGTACATGGAAGCTTCATTTAGGACTACTAATAGGGCACATGACTCTTCGCCAGAAGATGCCACCGTGAAGATGAGGGATGGTGGTGAGAGTTACTCTTCACTGGTGCGGCATAACAGCGCCGTGTTCGAACACGATGTAAACACAAATAGGAGTAGTTTGGTACGGACAGTGAGTGAAGTAAGAGAAGAAATAATGCAGTTGGGCTGTAATCATACTGCAGATGGGAACAGGAAGAAGGATGGTTATGGCAGTGATGGCAAACCAGAGGGGAAGCTTGTAAGGCAAGTGTCACATGAGGTGTCTCATGAATCTTACACTTTGCCTACGCCTCCTTTGAAAAAGGGGCAGCTGGACAGCTTTGTGCTGAAAAATTATACGTTGCAAGACAGACGCACGCTAAGTCTGCCAGTGGGATTTGTTGGGCGCTCGACGGAATCTCAACAAACTCGTCCCAATGACTCCGACAAAACAACCTCTTCTTCTAGGAATGTATCATACAGTTCGAAAGTTATTAAGTCATCATCACAATCAACAACAGCATCCTCCTCCTCTCCTTCTAGCTCCACCTCTGAATTTTGTATATATGATTTTGACATGGAAGTTGAGAGACACTCCAAATCCACTTTGTTCTTTCAAGCCGGTACCACGTTGTTTACTATCTTGGCCGCCTTGTTTACTCTGTACCTTTGTATACGATTCTTGACATCTGCTGATGCGACGAGTAACCGCCATGTTGTGGACGTCGCGAGTATGTATCGAAATGGCTTCAGAGTTATCCGGGAAGAGTACCCTGGTTGTGATTCCCAATGTAGATTTTTTGTCAAGGCTTGCCCATTGCTTGGCCTCTTCGCGGCGGGGCTTGCAGTGGTGGCTGGAGCCTGGGCGACTGACGGCCGTATGTGGCGACGAGCTCATGAGACAATGAGCTGTACTCATTGTGAAGATTATGAAGACAAGCGGAGTCGCGCAGAGGAGGCTGACGAGAAGGTTCAACGAGCTCATCGTTCAAAGCAGCAATTTATGGCCTATGTGTTCCATAACATAAGAGGTAATTAAATTTTGCCTTATTGGGTCATTTGTCAGTCGCATTGATTGATTGCCCATGATAGAAAGCATTGAGATTGTAACTCTGAGAGACACATGTAGCTGTTTGCACCTGTAAACATGAGATTGAAATGTGAAGAAGACAATCAGCTATATGGCAGTCAACCCTGATACTTACATATGTGGTGACTTAATGGAGGCATTGGGGAGGCATAGTAGGTTAACAACACGAATGGTATGATATGGATGACTATGTAGAAGGTTTTAGCATCTGGTCGCTGTGCTATTGCATGTCGTGGCTTCTCTTTCTGGGCCAGGATGTCATGTAAATCTCAGCTTTGGTTCCATTTGGCGTAGGGTTTTAAATTAAGCGATTAGCATGTTCTTTGTTGGAAATTCATTTGCTTTCCACTGAATGATCATGCAGTGCCTTTCAACGCCATTGTCCTGGGACTTGGTCACATTCGGGCTACTGCAGATGGTACAAGCTCAGTAGGAACTGTTGCAGACAAGATGGATTTGGTTCAGATGATGCTAGACTGCGCAGAAACGATGACTAGTGTGCTTGATGATGTGACCGATATGGGTGAGCATTTTACTCACGTTCGTTGTGATTTGGTATGTCTCCAAGTTATATATAAGAGTTCATGTGCATTTGACATTGTCCAGCTATTGTCTTGCTCTTGGTAGCAAAAAAGCCCTTTGAGTACATTGTATTACAATAACAGTGCCCCAGTGTAGAACTGAAGACTTTTTTTTTATACTTTTGCAGGGCAATGGGAGGTTGGGCAGATGGAACTTCACAGGGATGAGTTTGATCTTATGACTGTCATCAAATTCTTGTCTTGGGGTCTAAAGGATTTGATTGAGCAAAAGAACATCACATTCAATATGAATGTGGATGATGTAGCAAACAAGCTGCTGACAACCAATCGGGTAGTTGGAGACAAACAGCGAATTGTGCAAACCTTAGGTGAATACTGTTACACTCATTTTTTTGCCACCTGCACAGTTTGGAAGTTCCGCTCAGGTTGTTCTACAGGTTTTTGAAGCTTGGAAAGGTCATTGTAATATTTGTTCTGGCTTTACCATTTACCTTCCATTTTACTCTCTGCCCAGGGAATTTTCTGAGCAATGCTGTGAAATTTACACCAGCTGGAGGCAAATTAGAGTTGGACCTGCAGTGTGAGGAAGTTGTGGACAGTAAGGACACTGCTCCTGCTCCTGCTCCAAACTTTACTGCTTACACACCATCGGATTCATCTGAAGGCTCTTTACTTGGGGCTACCGGTATCCAAATTTTGACAAAAAGTACATCTCATGCAAAGCTTGCCAACCAGAAAGTTGCAAGGCTTCGCCTTTCTGTGAAGGATAATGGAATTGGTAAGTGTGCTGTATTTCAAGGTGCAAGGCGTGCCAATGGCTCAATCATTGTTGATGGTGGTTTTAGTGCCTATTATAGTTTTTGGTAAAAAAGTTGTGCATTCTCAGTCGATCCTCACATCGCTTTACTCTTGGCATGGGGCTTGGAAAATGTCTTATGATGTTTGTTGAGATGGCATGGCTTTACCTGAATTGGTTTGTGTCCTGAAGCCATGTTAGTTTAAATTCATTTGCTCAGCATTCTTGTTCACGAGCTCTTTTTGGTTTGGTTCCTGATTTACTTTTGAAGGTTTCTCTTGGGATGAAAACATATATTTGTTATATGCTTTCTAAGTCTATTTTATGCTGTTTTACAGGAATCTCTGCAGCCGATCAAGCAAAGCTTTTTGAGCCATATTCATTTGTGACTTCAGGATGGGTTTTAAAAGCTGGTGTTTCTGGATTGGGGCTTAGCATGGCTAAGAGGTTTGTTGAGCGAGCTGGAGGAAGCATTGGTGTGGAGTCCATGGAGGGCAGTGGAAGCACATTTTTCTTTTCTATTCCATTTCCACTTGTGCCTGTTGATTTGGACAGTGAGCGGGAGCAACCTAAAGTGGACCCAGTGGCTGCCCTTCTTCAGAAGTCAGAGGTCACACAGTCAACTTCTAGTTCAGGTGTTACTGTGGTCCATGAATCTATCACTGTCTCGCGGAGGCGTTCAAATATGAGTTCAAAGGAGGACCTGAAACTGAGTGTAAAAACTCAACCTATGCAAATTCCTGAAGATACTCATGAAGAAACTGATGTAATTCAGCGGAAAGTGTTACTTGTTGAAGATACACGGATCAATAGAGTGAGTTGCATTCTTAACTCTGGACATGTTTTCTCTCCACTAATTCTTACTATCACCTATTCAAGATTTGAATATTTGGTGTAGTTTAGGTTCAGAACTGTTGAAGACTTTTGTGTGCATGGGACTTTGTGGAGCATGTGGCTGAGTCTGACTTTGTTGAACTTCATGTGCAGATTATTTTGCGCAAAGTACTGCAGAACCTGAATATACAATGTGATGAAGCAGAGAATGGACAAGTAGCAGTAGACTTTTACAAGGAAGGGAGAACATATGACCTTGTTCTTATGGACAAGGAGATGCCTGTAATGGATGGCCATGAAGCTACAAGACAGTTACGGATGATGGGAG
Organism: Polytrichum formosum; assembly: GCA_964035585.1. NCBI lineage: Eukaryota > Viridiplantae > Streptophyta > Polytrichopsida > Polytrichales > Polytrichaceae > Polytrichum > Polytrichum formosum. The sequence goes on along the minus strand of OZ037940.1, from coordinate 25,899,962 downwards.
TGAAGACACCCATTGTTGCTCTGACTGGAAATGCACTTGCAACTGATAGACAATCATTTTTTGAGGCTGGAGTTGATGACTTCCAAACAAAGGTATAATTGAACTCAATGTGTGTTAGTTCATACAAGTCTAGCATCTGATTTTCTGTCTTGTCAAGTCTTTTGTACTGGTCTTTTGTCTTGTCAAGCAGTGGGTGCAATTGAAGTGGAGTCTATTTCAGTTTAGCCTAGGTGTTTGAAATGTTTTGAAAATGCCTTTCTCACGTGTCTTCATTTTTATATTGCAGCCTTTGTCGCGAGATAAACTTGTTCAACTTTTGGCTCGTTATGGAGTGGAGTGTCATTGTCGAAAGGCCGCTGAATGATATGAGTACTTCCTCCTCTTTCTAGGTTGAAACAGAACATGGGGTTTGTTGTGAGCTCTCGCTTTTTGCCCCTTGTACCATTCATTACCAAAGCATTTTTCCTCACAGGACCTTACTAGACTAGGATAGAAAGTATATTTGTTGTTCAGAGCCATTGCTCTGATTTGGTAAAAACTTGTAGAGGATGCATGAAATTGTCTTTTATCTGTTGGAAAAAAATTGGACGTTTGGTGGGTGACTGTTCGCAGTTTTTTAGCTCTCACTGAGCTACCCCCAATCTTAGATTCAGGGAGACTTGCAACAGTTCTACATGTGGGACTAGCTATGGAGTTGCAGCTCCATATGTGGATAAGACAATGTATTGACAAGTTCTGATATTACAAATTAGTGTGCATATTCTATGAAGGAAAATATGCTTCGTATGAGGAAGTGAAAGCAATAGTTTTACCATGGCTCACTTTGTTTCAACGTTAGTTTTGTCGTCCATTTACATGATGGTCTGTTTATGGACACCTCTAATCTTGTGGTGGGAATATATTCATGAACATCTGCAGAAATTCAGTCTCGTGATGTGGGAGATTGTCAGGGCATCTATCTTCACATCCTACACTCAACATCTGGTCTAGTGTGGCATTTTAATTAGATTGGTCTTCATTCATGTGATACCCTCCATTCCTGTCATATGGTGCAGTTGCCTACTACCTTCAAGGTTGCATGGTGGACTTAGAGCACAGCTGTTGGTCTTCTCTTTTGGACAATTTCAGTGGAGAGTGGAAGAGATCATAGTCACATGTTCATTCCAATTTCATGGTCGACCTACTCTGGTTAATTGACCACATTTGCCTTTACACCTGCTAATGAAGGTGTGTGAAAGATCAACCTCATTCTTCAGTGCATTGGATAATGGTGAAGATGAGTAATTATACTTAATACTCGTTCTCGGCTTACAAATGAAGTGGAATTGGTTAGGCTAAGGTAAAATAATCTCGGTTGTCACATATTTTGGGTAGAAATATCCATTTTGAACTCCATCCAAAAATAGTGGTTTTAAGCCTCACGAAACCATCACTTTGCATCAGAGTTGAAATTGGACATTTCTCCTAAAAATATAAGGTACCATTGGGTGGGAGGGAGGCCAATAAAAAATCTGCCTGTGCAAGGTTTATTACTCATCTTCCACACATAGAACTAATCTATGTGTTGATTCATACTAAATTCATCTCCTTAGACTAATTCAAGATCTCCGACCCCAATTTAAGTATTAAATTCTCCTTAAAAAATCACTCTCCAGCATGTCAATCAACACTTTTCACCCTCCCCGAGCATAGGTGTTGTTAACATATCCCCCAACCAAAGGATTTAGGCGCATGTGAAGGCCAAAATTCTTTTTACCTTGGCTACAAAAACCCTTGTTTTGAAAAGGTCGATGGTTTTGAACGAGTCCAAGATCTCCCCCTACACCAACATGACAAGTCAATGCGAGTTATAAGTGCAGCTTCATATAATGCTTTCTGGAGTCATATCATGTCACCAATGATCAGTCTCCATACCTATTTTGATTCTTTAAAATTAGAAAGCCGAGGTTGACTCCCAAAAAAGCAACCCTCTCACAATTCAAAAAGATCATGAGGCGGCCATGAAATCAAGACGGGATGTACATATACGAAACAGGGGTTGTCCTTGGCCTACTGAGTTATCTGGCCAAAGACATTGAATGGAGGTTGAACACAGGAACGCAGGGAGAAGCTGCCAGTTCACGACTTGCTATTGGGTCGATAATGGGTATAATGAACTTAGACCTTCCAGTTAGACCCAGTTGGTACCTACAGTTGAAAGGAAAGGGGGAGGGAGGCAAAGCCACCTGGGTGGAGGTAAGGGGAAAAGGCCCTAATACTGGGTGCCCTGCCCGCCGGCCCCGCCCGCCTTTGACCTGCGCAGACTCTATATACTTAGTAAATGGTGCCAGGGATATTTCGCATGGTGCTCCCCCATACAACTCCTCTGTTGACAGCTGCACGTGATTGGGGTTTAGGGGCCGTTTTCTGTAGAGTACAGCGGATGAAAATTACCTTGGGTTTATGGTATCCTAGCCTATTACCGACACCTGACCTTAAACCGAGCTCTAGGGAACAAATTAGACAATAATGTTCCCTAGGTTGACTCATTCCCAAGGAGGAGGAGGAGGAAGAGGGGGAAGGGGGAAGGAGGTCTCGGTCATAGGCACATGAGAGGTGTGGTGGGAGAGAGGAAGGTGGTCATTGAGGCCCATAGGTCTCGGTTCAAGGCACATGAGACCTTGCCACAACGTGTTGGATGAGATTAGTTGTTCGTTTAGGATGTCTCTTGACATAGTCTTCTTTAGGTCTATCATAAGATACCCTAGGGAACATCTTTAAAAAATCATATGTAATTCAAAATTAATTTTAAAAATTTCCAAATTTTTGAAATAGACAAATATTTCATTTTACCTTGCATGAAAAATTTTAAATCGTTCATTACCATAGAAGAGGTCATCAAGAAAATTCACCAATGTGTAGCTCTCGGTCATAGGCTAGGATACCATAGTCACAAACCCTAAGGTTGTGAGGATTAACACAAAGTTTTCTTAATGCTTAACTTATCATAACACAAAGAGTGGTGTTGGGCAAATATGAACCGGCTTGCTTGAACTATAAATCAAGCAACGTGAGACAGCCATGTCGCAATATTTCAATAATAATAATAATGTGAAAGCCAGATAGGTAGAATTTATAGTAGGTATTGATATTAGAAAGGTGATAGTAGGTTTAGGGAGCATAAAACATAGCCATTGCTGCAATGGAAGCTGTGAGTGTTATCTCTCAAGGGTTCTAACAAGCAAGATGGAAAATGAAGACTAAGTTTTATGAACAACCACCGAATGACTTTAGGCCTGTAAAGATACCTGGTGTAGTCAGTGTAATTTGATGTACATTGGGCATGCAAAGTGCGGTTTCACTGCATATATTCATCACCAGCTCTGTGAGACAAAAACAGCTTCCCTAGTCTGGTTGAGGAGACCAGTTGATTTGAGACTTTTGGGAAGGAGGGATTTGGATGAGGCTTGATGCAGAGGAATGGGCAAAAAATAGTGCCATGTCTTTACAGTTGAAACTTTTGTACAAACCTCCCTTAGACCTCCAAAAAGAAACCTGGGTCCTGTGAAACACTGGAAAATAGATCTAGTGTGCTCTTGGGGCGCTGGCTTCGTCGTCCCCGGGCCTTGTGGGCACAGGGAAGCTCCCTGGGGTGCTGTTGCGTGGAGGTGTAGGTGGAGCTAACAGCTTTGCAAGATCCTTGGGGGTGTCGAATTCATGTTGTGGGCAACGCTGCTGTGGATGTGAGAGAAGCATGCATGTGTTCCTGGTAAAATAAATGAATGCAGCGGTTTGTGTTAGGTTGAAAGTTTTGTCCTCTAAGCATTAAACCAATCTAATTAAACATTGGACAAGACTTGGAGGCACTAGAATTATCCTTTTACCTCAAGGGAACTTTTCGTCAGGAGTTCGTCCCCTCTGATTTCCTATTCAAAATCAAAATTATTTGCAGGGAGTCAAAATCAACTAATTTCTTTCCCCTTGTGGTGCATGCTCAGGGGTAGTGTTTGAATTTGAATGAAGAGCAACCTCATTCGGTTCTTTGATGGCCAAACTTATTTAGCACCCTCAATGAACCCAAACAGAACGTTCTTTGTTCAAACCTCCAAACTTACCCCCAAGCATCCACACATGCAGACCAAACAACTCAACCAAACGTCCCATTGAGCAGAAGGATACCTCTATTGCCAAAACAAAGAGACATAGGAAAAACAAACAATTGCCTACTTGTTAACAGATGCTTGACAAAGAATCTCTTCAACATAGATAAGTAGTTTATCTGCTTTTGGGATAACAAAGCATCAAAGAGTTGACTCAATCCCTGACTAACAGGAGCTGGCATTATTATTACAACAAAGAAAGCAAGACAAGTAAAAAGATTCTAGACTTGGACAATAAAAGTCTGATCGACAGGATTATTCTGATGCGAAGAGCATACCTGAAAAGTAATCTTGCACTTCCACTGCTGCTTTCAAATATGTAGCTTTCAAACTCACTCACCCGCTCCAGAACATCCACTAGAGAGTCATAAACACTTTGGGGGCAGTTTTCACGTGTTGGCTTATCATGTAAATATAAAGCATCGAAGGTGAAAAGCCGCATCTTATCAAGCCACTGCATGGAGAGATCCACCATTACAGATGATCTGCAATAAATAAGCACCTGTGGAGCACAAAAGTGAGAAGATATGTCCGAGTACTTAACATCTATATCCATATGTGGCACAACATTATATTCATAATGACAATACAGGCATTACATCATTCTAATAGAACATGGGAGTTAGGATAATCACCGGTATACCACTACTTTACAGGTCTAATTTGGGTACAGACGAGCATAGACCATTCACTTTCATGAGTTCCAACTTGGATACAGGGGATGCCATGTGGGAAATTCAGACTGGAGTGAAGTAGGCTGTACAAGCCATGATAACTCTCTGAAGACAACTGGAGCACAATGAAAAGGTTGCTGACTACCAATGATTCATTTGCTTGCAGATTGCAAATGTGCACGAATTTGTCACCAAAGTATCCAGAAATCTAAACCTCATTTATCTGCAACAGCATGATATTTGAACATGCTCACACTGAAGAATATTAAAAACGATCCTCAACAGGAATCACTTTTTTCCCTTATTTAATCTAACTTGATTGAATAGTGTGACATGTTTACATACCCTAGAGATTCTCATGATACTTCAAATGTTGAGTGGTGAGCATGGTTGACTTGGAACAGAAGACTTGAAGGTTTGTTTATTTCAAGATGAAGATGGGGATGAAAATAAGTGTGTAGCATTGAATTACCACTCTAAGCCTTCTGTCCAAAGCATGCGATTGCTGTGCCTCCCCTGCAGCCATGCGAAAAAGCTCTGATAAATCACAACGTGGGAAGGAGCCTGACGCAGCAAGCCCACACACCACATGGCTAATAACATCAGTATCATTTGTGAATTCCCTCCGAAGCTGCAGGCCACAGGAGAGGAGATGTTAGTGCAGAGAAAAATCAGGGTTTTAAGCTCTGTTGATCTACTCACTTGAACCTAAACCCTAAACCCCTTTACAATAGAGCTTGAGTTGAGAGCGCAAACTTGTAATTTTCTGGACTTTGATGCTTGGACGTGACAAGTTTTCATCCAAAACTCAGGTTACTGAGAATTTGTCCAATCCCTCATGCACTCAGTAGTTTGAGCAAGTGTAAATTGACCATGCTCGAAATGAGATGTAAGGGGGGAGTGGTATTAAGCAAAGGAGAATTAATGACAAGCCAAAATTTTCTTGGAAGCGCATTGGCTTGGCACCCACAAAACGAGAGCTCGAATTCTCAACATTCCTAAGCAACCTTGCATGATGGAGCTTAGGATTTTGACCAAGAGGTTGTCGTAATTCTCTCCAAGTGAGATCCATAAAGGTGCCATCTACGCGTTGTGAGATAAACCTGGTAAAGAATTCAAGCTCTCAAGTTGAAAGCCCAGGGGTAAAGTGGACTTGAGTGAGCAAGCTTACGTACGAGGCTCCCCGCCAAATGAGAAGGCTCCTTTCTTGAAGCTCTCAACCATATGCTTGTAAGAACTTTTGACTAATTAGCTTACAGTCTCTTAGGCCCCTTCTATGACGAAACCGAAAGTTGCAAGTGCTGTGACTAATTAGGGCTTTCTAATTGATCCCGGCAATGGCGTCATTGCCGAGATGAATGCTCTTGCTCCAACATTCGCTCTTGTAACCCTTTTTCTTAGTCCACGAGTATGGAAAGTCAGCAAAATGTAAATTATGACGGCGGTGGGATCACATTTCTTGGATTCTGTAAACTTGCTCTTTTTGGAAAGCATTGTGAAATTAAAACCGAAAAAAGATTCAGATAAGGAACATTCCTTGCCGTATTATAATGTCAACCATCGTCAACATGATTGCCAAGATGAATCCGCTTGCTCCTACATTGCCTCGTAACCCTTCTTCTTAGCCCATAAGTATGGGAAGTCACCCAATGTAAATTATGAGAGCGATGGGATCACATTGCCCGGATTCCGTAGCCTTGCACTTTCTGAAAGCATTGAGAAATTGAGCCGGGAAATTTCAAATAAGGGCCATTCCTTGCCGTAGTAATCTTAAAATTTCAACCACCATCAACACTCTTATGCCACTTCCCTTTACTATACCACGACATCAAAACAAGACGTCAAATCTCTCGTAGCAACCACCAAACCACCGCAGGGCTGAGAAACGAACAACGTAGCTCAGCCACAAGAGACAGAACACTGCTTGGATTCCATAGACTTGGTTTTCCTGAAAGCATTGTGAAATTTCAGATAAGGACCATTCCTTGCCGTAGTAATCTTAGAATTTTCAACGATCATCAACGCTCTTATGCCACTTCCCTTTGCTATACCAAGAGATACAAATACGATGTCAAATTCCTCATAGCAACCATCGAACCGCAGGACTGAGGAACGACGAGAGACAAAATCGAGTTCAATTTGACTGAGAAAGAGCTCCTTCGTTACCCAGGAGGCTGTGTTGTGTAAAGTGGCGAAGGCAAATTTATGTTGCGGATGCACCGTGAGCTTGGAATGCACGAAGAGGAGGATGGCCTGCTTGATGGCGTCCAGCCGGCTCATCCCTCCCCCTCCTCCTCCTCCTCCCCCTACTACTTTCCCACCTCCCACCTTCATCTCCACATTCACCTCCACATCGGCGTCCACACAAAACAAGATGTCCTCTGGTGTGTGCCCCATTCCCCGCATCTCGTAGCGCAGCTGTGGCTGCTGATCCTCCTCTCTCAGAGCCCCCTCCATCGCCTCCTGCCCTTGCATCGTCCCCAATTCCTCCCTCTCGCAAACGAACCAAACCCCCCACCCTAAACCCTAACCCTTGTTTCGCACTTGCAGATGATAACCTTCGCAGAAACAACAGAGTTCCATGGCAGAACTTTGAACAATTTGCGAGCCCTCAGCTCCTCCGATTGTTGCCGAGGCGGCTCGAATGCTTCGATCGATTCTGCCAAAATTGCCAAAGTGTGCCTGGCAGCTTCAGTTCATGAGTGCTAAACTAAATATTGTATTTAGTGTCATACGATATTTTATGTCACTGTGGTAACTTATGATTGAATTTGGATGAAATCCATCCCAACCATTGAAACAAAGTTTGGGTTTTTCTGAATCCCAACATTCTTGTAATGAAATAGTGGATGGATGATTGAAATGTGGATGCAAGGTTGTAAGCAAGATTCTATAATTCAGAAAGCCAAAAGGTTTATGGGCCTAAAAAATACATCAAGATGGTGTCAAAAAGGCTACTGTTCTAGAGTAGCAGAGTGCAGTAGCATCTGTGAGATAGAAGATAATATCAACTTGATGGATGGTCCAATTGGAAGAAAAACCTCAAACTCCCTAGTGCCACATTCACAAAAAGGGAAAAAGGAACCCTCTTTGAAGTATCCCTTTGATATTTAGAGAAAGAAAAATCTATATGAATGCTTCATTGTGCAAAGATGATTACATATAGTCTAACAAAACCAAGGAAACAATGTCCCTTCTTCTAGATAAAGTGTCGTGACATCTACCAGGGGCAAGATGCATTGTATATTGGGCAATTTAAACTTTTAGCCAAGTTGACCCCTAATGTCAGATTGCATATCCTAATTTATTTTGATGGGACCCTAATGAAATAAACTTTGGAGGGGAAAATTTCCAAACCCCTACCCCGCTAAGATGTAGTGAACTGAAATCCCCTCCATCCCATCCACACTCTCTCCTTTTCTCTCCCTTTCTTAAGTAATGCGATTATGACAATGTGTTTCAAAGAAAAATAGAGGCATGCAAAAAGAGATGAAATAACTCACAAAATATAAAACACTTGGCAATTTCTTTGTTGGTGCAACAATATGTCATATGAGCTAGTGCAAAGTTGATTGCATGATGAAAAATATTGAACTCTATACAAAGTGGCCAATACAAACCATGAACACAAGACATCATTACATTGTTTATTATAATTTAGTGTCATGTGCACTATTTGCAAAGGGCCTAAACTAGATGCCTAGAAGTTTCAAAGTGTCACATCCACTAATTGCCAATTTGATACTCTTTGTCAACATAAGTAAAATATTAAAATGAAAAGTTATCTACATTATGACAAATAGCATCAAGATACTTGAAATGACATTTAGTACCCAAAGAGAAGATTTTTTTGAGCATACTAATGCCAAGTGTCGTGTGTTTGTATCTTAGTATGCAAGAGGAAAATATTCTTGAACATACTAATGCCAATTGTCATGTGTTATCACTTTAGTCAACTTCTAGTCCATTGTGTAACATGACCATACACCTCATAACATTACTGAACATATTCATGCCAAGATATGAGTAAGTGCAATTGAACACCAAGTGACACTAATGGTGAAGTGTTGCTAATTAGTGAAACCTAGCATACGCCTCAAAACAGGGTAAGTGACCATATTATGCATGTGATACTAAATACCATATATGGTGTAGTGATGTCTAAGGCTTAATTCCAGCAGAAGCTGGGTGAGTGCTTGATAAAATTATATTGGGATGTACAGTACATTGAAGTCGTTTTGTAAATAGAAGACTTCTGAGTGCAAGTGCCTCCAGTATGGATTTCACATCCATGTAGATTATTTGTGGCATAAATTCCCTTGGAAACGGAAGCTGTAGATTCTGCCACAAACATGAGATGAGGAGGATGCAAAATTCAGACGAGTGGACCAGGCCCACAAAGAGCTATGAGATTCACTAAGAGATGGTATAGAATGTGCAAATTTTAATTGGTAGAATTGCAATTGTGAACAAAAAAATCATGATTTTTGACAACTAAATCAAGCTTCTGGTCCTTCAACCAATATCTCAAAGTTAACACAAAAGGACCCCTCCCTTGGCTGCCATATCATCATCTGAACCTCCTATGTGCCACTATTCTATACCCTCTCCTCCAGAATCTGTCTGCACTACAGACTTGGGAGCCAGTTTTTGAGTACTCCAGAACTGCAGAAACCAATTACGAGGGTTCCCCTTGAAAATGTGCTCATAAGCACATGTCAGCACTGCTGCACCAATTATTTGCCAATCTGAAAGAACTATAAGATTGTAACCTGCAGCAACATGAACTACCCTGTCCCAGCGCTGACTTCGGCAAATTTTGGGCTTGAAGCAGGTCAGAAAGGATTATGTCGTTTCCCTGCCAAATATCCTTGAGTAGCTTGAATTTCACTTGCAATGAACCACTGATAACATACAGGAAAAGGAGCAGGCGGGTGGGCTTTGTGCCCACCAGGCGAAAGGCGACTCCAAGGTTAGGTGTGTGTAATCAGTGAAAATTGCACTTCTGTAAGTATTCATTTTCATAATCCACATACCGCTCCCAGACAGGTTTGTACCTACTCATGGCTAACTTGAGCCAAGGCTTCATGTTGCCATTATAATGCACAACAGCACCATTCTCAATGGACTCCGCATCGATGTTGGCGTCATAACCTAATCCTAAAATATGCAGATTTCGATCCAAGGGCTCGGTAAGGCCATAAAAAGCGAGCAGTCCTGCAGGCAATGTGCCTAGTTTCCAGAGTGTTCTGTCCACATTTTGCTCTTGCCAGTAGTGGTACTTAGCAGTCACCTGCTTCTCCCTCCACCTAACCAGGTCGAATATGTTCATCCCAAATGCCCAGCCGCAAGCATCGGGGTCAAAATTTAATTTGATCTTTGGGTGCGAGAAATTCAGGTATTTGTGAAACCGATGAAAGCTCTCCAGGCAAGTCTCCACTGCGCCATTGACATTGTCATGAAGGTCAAGAGAAAAAAGCCCTGAAAGATCCCTTTGCACAACAACATCATCGTCCAGGAATACAACCTGCAACAAAAATCAGCAAATTATGATCATCAATCACGACAAGATTCCTTGAGTAGATATATCTATATTCAAAAACATTGCCTACCCAACCATCAGCCACAAGCAACTCGATTTTCTCCTATTTGAGCAGATGTGTACTATTCTCAGGATCCCATAAGAAGATGACTTGAATACCAGTGAAAATGAACTAAAATGAAGCACTCTACCTTCTTCAGTGCTGGATAGACCTCAGGTATATAAAACCGCAGGTGATTGAGCATGGACAAATATTTGGGATTGCGGAATTTAAGAGCAGTCTTCTGAGCTTCCCCACCACCTTGGGTTGTGGACCGAAAATAATAACTTTGGGTCTCTGCATCCTGAAGTTGCTTGAGGACTGGTACGTACGAGGCATTTAACCATGTAAAGCTCTCCACATATTGGACCTCAATAACCACATCTTGGAAATCATTGACAGCAAACCAAGTCTGCATCGCTCCATAGTTTACAGCATCTGTGACCACATGGAACACAAGAAGCTCCGGATGGTTTGCATTCATGATTGTTGAGTTGATGACAACAGACACACCCAACACATTATCGGAGAACACACAAATATGGTGAAGGCTAGTATTGGTGAGTGCAGGAGCAAAGCTTTTTTGTACTGCAGCTACATGTTCGCGCAGTTTCTCATCAGTGGCCCATTGAGTTGCTAATCTCAAGCTCAGACAATGCAGACTTTTTGGCACTGCCTCAGCTGCAAGTTGGCCAAATGTGGCACTTTGTGTGGCTGCCGTGTTAGCCATTTCCTCCAAAGCCTGAACCAAGACCACCATCACAATCAAGAGGCGTTTCAGCAAATAATCCCCAAACTCCTCTTAAGAATCGAGAACCACAAGGTGTGTTACCAACAATCTAAAGAGTCAGTTGTAAGAACTCATAATATCCCTTTGATATTACTTAGTGGGATAGTAAAAATAATTCAACTGCTTCAAAAAATTTAAGATTCTAGAAAACACTTTCAGAAAGTTGTTCATACAACTTCCATACTTATAAAAAAAAACTAAAGGAATTTCTTAGAACGGAGTATATCACAACAGAGAACATCAAAGTCATTTCCACTAAAAAATTCTAGAAACCAAGGCTATTTGATAGTCATGCTTTTCCCGCTACAATTAATTACATCTTTAGCTTCAATTTGTAGTTCCCAAGTACAACAACTAATTTACTTTTTAAGTATTTCTTGAGTTGCAAACTGCAGTAGCAAGGAGATGTGAGAAGTTTCCCTTGACATGCAAATGTAAGTTATATATGCTTAACTGGCATTTATGGGTTAAGAGAACCACTAGTTAAAAGGCACGGTGAGTACTAGAATCAAATAAAACTTACCTGCATTTCAGCCTTCAGCCTCATTAGCATGGTGGCACTATCATAGTGCAGCTCTTTGGCTTTAAAGATGAGGGAAGACATTTCTCGCATGATTGGCTCTGCCTCATCCCACGTGACTGGAGTGCCTCGAGTAGCACCCTATTCACAAGAAAAGGAGTATTTCAGAGTCTTGATTGGGTGCAAAAGGATGGCCACTTTCATCAAGGTTGATTAGCCATTCCATTGACTTACATCTCCATACTTCAATAGCCAAAGAACATAATTCAACAGAAGGAAGGAACAAATTACAAGCTGTTTTGAGGAGATGGGACTTGCCAGGGAAAGAAGCTCCTGTGCTGCTCGAATTTGCGCACTCAAATGCCAAGCAAGCGGTAGATTGTTGTTTTCTTTCGCGATTACTGCATATGATTTGCATAGAGTCATTTGATCACCAAGCTGTCTTGGAAGAGAGTCCAGACTAAGAACCTCATCTTCTAAAGCATTACCATCACCAATCTTCTCAAGCTGCAGAATCAACTATTCAAAATTAGAATGTTACAAAAGCCTCAACCAGTTGTATTTTACAAAGAAAATGATTAATTTCAAGTGAAAAGGCTTCAAACCTTGGACAACTGCAAAAATAACTAGAGTTAACTAGATTTTTTTCAATACATTTTAGGGAACAACTATAGTTAACTAGAAAACTTTCAAACCGATTTGAAGAATAACTATAGTTAACTAGAAAAATTTAAGACCAGATTCAAAAACAACTATAGTTATTTAGAAAAAATTCAGACAACTATAACTTGAGAGTCCCAAAATCTGTAAGGAGCCAACTGTCGAGTTCTTTCATTTATCTCAAAAAATGAAATGAAATATATTACAATAACTTTTTAAAGAGACCTTATGTTAGAATCAATGCTTGTCACCCATGCTGGCCCATCCCAAGAAGGAATAGAAACCACCGTTCCTTGTAGCAGTTGAACCCATTATACTTTAAGTTACTTATAGATAATGAGGTCGTGCTCATTGGGTGTTGATTGAGCCCGAGTCACAAATGGAATTAGGTCCCAAATTTAAAATTATGAATAAAAGAAAAAGGAAAAGATATAGATGCTTTGATCTGTCCTGGTCCTACACTGCAGGCTGCGCTCAACTTAGTTAACTAGATATAACTATAGTCCACTAGATTTTTTGGTAGACCAAAATTAAAACAACTATAGTAAACTACATTTTTTGGCAGGTCAAATCATAGTTACGACAGGCAACTAGTTAACTAATAGTTGAATTAGTTGGTTAGTTGTCCAAGGTCTGAAAGGCTTGGCCAATCCATTATATGTTTGTATCATACTGCTTGCATCTAGCAGATTAAGGGATCACAAACAAGGCTTTGAAAATCAGACATTTGCATAGCCTGATTTCAACCTACAGATTGCCAGGTATAATAGTGTATTCTTATGTTTAAGGTCTGATACCTTGCCCTATGAAAGGAAACATTTGCATTCAGCATTGCTAGATAAAGTGTGATACTACAAAGTCCTCATGTCTCAAAGTAAGCATTTGAGGAGTTCCTCGAGCACCCAACACTTACCACATGGCTGCTGGGACTTGGATGATGTTGAAATGCAACAAAAATAAAGCCTACCACAAAAATCAGTCCTGCATCATGAGCAAACTCCAATCAATCAGGAACTGACATACAAACCCAATATCACAAGGAACCAGTTGGTAAATCAGTCCACAGGCAAGTGACAACCCAATTAAGGTCTACAAAGTAAACCTCCAATCCTTCAACAAACTAAAAGCAGATTTAAGTAAAGTCTGGATTACTTTCCAGCAGACGGAAAAATGGTGTGAATCTCCAGAATGTCATGAGGGATTGCCAGCCAGGAAACTATAATAAAAAGTCCTTCATGCTCAGCATCAATATTTCCAATGGACCAAATACTAATGCCTTAGTTATATGCAAGCAGCTGGAGCAAAGTTGCACATATTCCTGTCGTCTCAACTGACCCATCAAACCTGAATCTAACTACAGAGCCAGTATTATTTATTACCTGTAAAGAGAAGTAGAGCCAGAAAAGAAGGGCGTCTCCGAGAAGAGTTCCTGCGACTGAGTTCTCCAGACTTGCGCCGTTGCTGTGGTGAGGGATTGGGGCTGCTGTACAGCCCCGACCACAAACCATTCTCCTTCCCTATTTTATTAGACCCGTTAAGCCCCACAAATATCTCTTTCTTCTCCAGCAACATAGATAATTTCCTCGTTGCTGGCACCTGCTACTTTCTGAATCACTCTGCACCACACTTTGCTACAGCCTGTTCAACACGCCTCCACTTCCAATCTCCAAAACAGTCGCCACACCAACCATACTGAGACACAAGCTCTCTATCAACTGTACTGCCACCTACTCATCGTCAAATGTTAGCCCGCGCCCACACAAAAACAATCGCTTCTTCTTCTTCTCGTCCACTTCGGGGGAGTGAATTTGAGTTCTGCTTCTGTGCGTTTCTTTCTCAACTTCAAACAAGCTGTTGAAAGCAAGCACCACGTTCCTGCCAGCTACCCTACCGCCTCCTCTGTAATGCACAGCCTTCACCACAGACCTCCTCGGTCGTTCACATGTATGGTACGCACCATTTGGATACAGGGCCGGGTACACTACTACTCTGTGATTTCTTTGATGAGATTCTATATCTACTTCCTTGTTCACAGCACATTTGTCCCACAAAATCCTCGCTCTTCCTGAAAAATGCATCTCCCTGCACCCAACAAATGTAACATACATCAAACATTAAAATCACATACCTCCTGCAATGTGACACATATCCTCCCCCAAGCGTTAACTACTTCATACTTCCTCAACATATCAACCTCAATCTTGAACCCACGATTCAGCCCCTCGAAAGAGAAAGAATCACCACCATCCCCACTGCCATTCAACCACTTCGCATGTATGCTAAACATCTTCACAAATTTCCACTGCCCATGTTAGTTTACAGACATTTCCTGAAGCTTACCGCCATGCACCCATCCCCATTTCTTCTCTGATCTACTGGAGTGCACTTCCTTCTCCTAAACAGATGAGACAACTTCCTATGATAATGTACTCATCCTTGGAGTTTATGAAGATGCAATTTGATTCCACTCGTGGACATTCACGAAATGGTGTTGACGGTGAACAAACTTCAGAAAGCTTTTCAGATCAGGAGACAGGAGTTCCAGGAGGAGCTCTTCATCTATATATCTCTTTCAATGACTACATCACCAACTGGGAAACAACTGCTTGGCATTTTGAACTTCGAAGTGACATAAACAATGGTTCAACTACTTTGAAACCCATCGCTGCTACCTACCGTAGTACCACGATTCAACTCCTCGGAAAAAAAGAAAACCACCATCTCCACTGCCATTCGACCACTTTGGACATGTATGCTACACATCCCTTGCCTAGATATGTCTTCCCATTGCTACTACCGTAGTAGCACGGCAGATTCAACGCCAATTCATTGAATCAGCTTTGTAGTGACTGTGCAATGGTGTTATTCAGAAGACGATATGAGTAACCACCTCGGCTTCAATCCCAATCAGTTCCTGACGTTTCCCTCAAGTTGTAATCCAGATCAACTCTAGAATCAACCCAGTGCCATTCTTGCAATCACAAATCAGAGACACCCATAAGCTCCCCCACCCAAAACCCCAGAACTAAAACCATCCACCTTGCTTGAGTCGTCAGATAGCCCAACGAAACATATTCTCCACGCAAGACGGACATCTCCTCAATTATTAAAGCAGGGAGAAGACACGAAAGTGTCAAAATCTGGGGGGGGGAAGAAGAAGAAGAAACCACCTCGGCTTCAATCCCAATCAGATCATCATCACAACAAGTAATAATCCAGACCAACTTGAGTTTCAGTCCACTGTCATCGTCCTTGCAAGCACCATCACATCATCCCCCATCCTTACATGGGAGGCAGCCATTTTCTTGGACATCGAAGAGTCTGTGAGGAAGGAATGCATTAGAGGTCTTGGTTTCTCAGGAATGCTATGCAACAGAGGAGTTCACTGCAATTCCTTCCAACCTGCTAACAGATTCTTCTTGAAATATCGGAGCAAAGGGCATTGTGAGCGAAGAAGCCCTAGCCTTCACAAAGCCATCATGCATGGTGGTGATGAGTAGTCGATCTGTAGCCACTCGAATCGGTGAACACAGATAACATAGTAGGCAAAAAGAAAAAGCTTGAAAACCTGAAACAATCTTGTCCTCCTCGACGGGCTTGGGCTTGACCGCAACAGAAATTTGGCTTCCTTCCTTATACGATGCTGTTTTGTGGCTCTCCGAACATGAAGAATACGAAGACACGGGCCCCTCTCTCTCGCTCTCTGCGCTAACTTTTAGCCGGTCGCAACAACCTTCGCGAGAAGAAAGCCCTAGACCCTATAAAGCTTCATTCCCGTCTCATCCATCCTTGTCTACTCATCCATCATTTTTTTGGACAGAAAGTGAGTGAACAATATTTCATCCAACTTGAGTCATGTAAGTTAACCCCAAGGGAGCCGAGCCCATATCATGGGACTGGGGAGAGAGGGAATTATGTATCACGTAGGAGCGTACCGCATCACATTCATCCAATATAAAAGCCCTAAAATAGCATGTGGCTTGGATGTTTCGTTTTAGTTGGTTTGATGCGGAATTAGTTCTAAAATTTTCACATTAGGACAAGCAGGGGCGGAGCCAAGATTTTGACCTAGGAGGGGTTGACCTCAGAATCTGGAAATATCCAATGTATATTTTATTTTAAAATTGTAATAGGTGGTCAAATTTGATTATTTATTGAGAGATTTGGACTCATCGAGCTAATATCCTCATAAAAATTTGATAATGTCATTAATATCCAAAGCTTTGGCAATGGTCTTTTCAATATAGATGATCATCAGATCGACCATCCAATCATCGTCAATAGTAAGCATATGCTCGATTTTCCTTCAATGCACTCGTAGAAAACATTGCGAAAAAGAACCGCAGTCATTTTCCCATTGCGGTTCTTTTTACCAGCCTGCTCTACAGTCGCTAAACGACTGCAAATGTTTTTTGGGTTTTACCAACTAAAATTTTAGAAATTTGGGGCTTATAATATACCACTGGAAAGGTCTTGAAAACACCTTTCCAACGATGTATTGCACGCCCCAAAATTTTAACATTGCAATCACAAAACAAAAATGAAAAATTTGTAGTCCTTTTGGCACAGTTTTCTACTAGTGATGTACTAGTGATGTCAGGGGGGGCCTGAGCCCCCCCCCCCCGGCTCCACCCATGAGGACAAGTGAAGTCCATTTGAGATGTAAGGGGTGAAGTTTTGGCATACATTATCTTTCACCCCACAAATTTTTAAGGGGGGGGTTGATAATGTTGTTTCTCCTTGGCATAAAAAAATCCTTGTTGCCTAAATCATGATATAAAAAGAGTCCATCGACAAGAAACCACAACAGTTCTCCATTCACATACGTCCATGTCAACAATGAAGCAACTCCAAGCATGCATCTTTCACGAACTGTCATTCAAAGTTTGTTATTCAAATCGGGTCATTCATATTGTGATTTGCCAAAATATTTTTGGACCTAGGAGTTATCCCAAGCTCAATTTCAACAGTTTTCAGTATCCTTTCGTCATTGTTGTGTGTGTTCACACTATTTGTTTTATATTTTACTTTCTATTTTCACACGACATGCACATACGATGTTTTGGTATTGGGCGAAGTTATTTATGGTGTGATTTGGTTTGAAGTTTATGTGAGCTTCATTGCTAGTGAGTTAGGGATCCCTTTCCTTTATCTCCATGGAGACCGCAATACATCATAGCCACAACAAATCATGAGCGCCCATCATCCCTGCTCTATATCCCATGGAGATTTTCAATCTTTGTGATGAATGGATGATGACCTCGCCCAAAGGACCCTACAACATTTCGAGAAAAGCAAGCTGATCTAATTATGGTGTTAAGAAAGAGAGAGAGTGAACAACAAAAAATCAACAAGCCCCCCTCCCCTCATACAAATTTTGCATGGAGGACTTAGTATGGACTTGTTTCAAATTTTGGTTTAATAATTTTTTATTTGCATGCATGATTAATTTGTCTCCTTTTAGATTTTCAAAGTTCATTTCAATTTAACGTTCATGTTATTATGAATTCAACAATTAGTTCTTAATTCTTTAATTAACAAAAGTCTTCACAAGGCCATGGTCAATCCTTTATACGTAGATAGTGACCTCGAAGTAGTTGGCATCATAATTTTTTATGTGGCTATCGGTGGGTGCCATAATTTCCTCAATTCACACATGTACATGGCCAATTGTCCTTTCACGTACTCAATCATTCATATAGACAATTGTCAAAGGTCGAATCCGAATATATATATATCATCAACATTTGACCTCCCAAGAGATAATTCGCTCATCCATCGCTTTGCCTTGTATTAACCATTCTAGCTCCAGGCTATGGTCTTCCCTAAATTCATAATTTGACAGGGAGATTTATAAACTAGATACCACTGGGGTAATTTATAACAATGCAAATCATTTCTCACCAATTAATATTTTTGAACGATTCGGGGATTTATGAGTTCGATATGAAAAGCTATGTTATTGATTAGGACAATGGTTTCCACTCCAATTACATGTGGGCAATTCACTTTAGTGTAGGAGGGATTAATTCCCACCTTACCTCATATGATCAAATTAGGGATGGATCAACTTCTTCTTACTTCCTTAAACCAAGGATTTTTCATGTCGGAAGCCAAACAATTCTCTCTCTCTCTCTCTCTCTCTCTCTCTCTCTCTCTCTCTCTCTCATGGCACAAAGCTTCACACTCTTGCCAATGGTCTTAGCAATTATTATCAAAGCACTTACCCTCGCGATGATAATATTGGTGAAGTCTACTACAACACCTACATTTGAGGCGGTGATCTCGCTTCCAACAATAATACATAACACAAGGATTTATGCATGATCTTTTCAAACCATTGACTTAGTAGTTTTAACTCAAAAATATTCAGCCACTCTTACACATGAGTGCAGACATATAGGTGCTTCTCAAGACAGTTTTTCGTAAGCAACCACAATTTTTACAAGACAAATTTTCATGAAGTATTATGCTCGTGATTCTCCTCTTCATTCAACCAGGGCTTCTCATTCAAAGGTCTTAATTAGAATATGGCCTTGGGCCAAAATTGAGCCAGATGATAGCCACACTTCACTCACAATTCCAAAAACTTAAATAAGGCTTCACACCTTAGTAGCTCCACTTCAAGCTATAGGGCATGAATAAATTTATTCCAATAAAACATCCACTCCCTTCATGAAATTCAATTCAATTGTTTGGACATCTATATTAAGTAGGCTATCACAATCAATGGCCACTTGCAAGGAGACAATCTCACATTATATTATGGCTTCACACACTGTGGATTCGACCATATTATGCTAGTAATCAAATATTTAATAGCAATTATCCTCTCTCCTCTTCAAAGGATGAGCATATAGTCAACCAATGACACAAGACTATCAGTCAAGTTCAAGCAAGGTTCAAAAGACTTTGATTTATCAACCAAAAGTCACCTACCTTGGAAATCATTCATACAATGCTAATTAATTGAGCTCTTGACTTAGTTGATATGCTCTCTTCAACATGCTAGCCAAATGCTCACATGGGACAACCATATCACAATTAGCTACAAATCAAAGAAGATAATCTCACAACACCAAGGGTATCAAACTATGTGCTATCGTTACAAACTATATCATTCACAACATTCTCCACACATATTATCCTCACTCTCTTAGACAATTACACAAAGTCTTCCACTTCCAAGCAACGAACATATCCCCATGACCCAAGGCTTCACACCTTGAATTTTTTTCACTATAGATAATGGTATTGGACAACTTGATAATCCCAAAAGGACCTCTCTTCCCGAGAAGGATAATTTTACACACACACACTATATATATATATATATATATTCCTTCCTTTGAGTCTCTTTGACTGCCCTTTGACTATGGCCTACACTAAGATATATGGAAGAGGAGGTTGGTAGTCCGGCCACAAGGGGCACATTTGTCCTTAGCCAAAATTTCAAAATTCACCTTCTTTTTCTCACATGTCTATTGTCCGTGCGCTAAATCCTTTCCTAATCTCAACCAATAGTCATAAATTGTTTACTTTTGGAACTACTAACCTCCTCTCAATTAAATAAAACTAAATTTCAAGATTTCTTGCTATTTCTTAATCCTAGAAGGATTTCTTAACTAAAAAAAACATAATTTTGAGAAGACACTTCGCTGGCTGACAAAAGACAATGACATATGGGTTAGGAGTTGGGTAAAAAAATGTGGTCTCCTTTTATCTTAAATTAATACATAATTGTGCTCCATATAACTACCTCAGTTTACATTTGAGTATGCAATTATGATCAAGGATGAAACATTTCTTCAATTTATTTTACTACCGTCGACTTTTGAAACTCTTAAAGATGCAATCACATTTTTGCCGCTTCATTTATAATGATAATTGTTGACTAATCCACCAACTATATTTCTAGAGTTTATGACCTAGCAAATTTTCAATTTGTAAATTATTAAAAAAAACTGCCAAGTGTTAACATATTTGCTTAAAATCTCCAAATAGAGGCTCGTTCACAAACAAATTAAGAAGGGCAATGCATTTTATTTCATTTTTGGCTTATATTCTCATCTTGAAAATTGTAAACACAACATGTGTTCCCTCATTTAAATTTTGTGCGAATATGCACATTTAGTTCTACTTTGTTCTAGGATGCATATGCCAAAACCTTGGAAGTAACTATTATAGAGCTATCTTCTTTATAGGTCTTTATGCGGTACTTTTGTGCCTATTTATTTCTTCCTTTGTAATAGTCATTACTAGGCAAGTTGATCTATTGTGACCATTCATTTTGAGACAAACATTGGCACGAAGCACAAGGTGCATTGGAATGTCCTTAAATCACCATGGGGCTCGATTTCATGGCTTGTGTATACGAGTACATGACAATGGGACTAGTGTTTGGCTTAGTGAAAAGGACACAAACGCACAATATAAAACATAACATGATTGAGAGCCACTACACAAAATATGATATTTAATGTTTGATTATATATAGTGTTATTACCACCCTACCATGTTGAACACTAATTTTCAATTCTTTGATAATTAGTGTTAGACATAAATGTGCCGTTACCTTCCCTACTGCCACCTCCCTTATTATATAATTTTTTTCATATCCTTACTAACACTAAATTCAAACATGAAACTTCCACATATTACCATAGTTGATATTTAGTGTTTAAGTTTACATTTAATGTTGTTTACTTTCATAGGGTTATTGATATTTAGTATATGCGTTTGTATTTAGTGTATCAAACACTAAATATCATATTTTGTATACCCAAAACACGTTAAGTGGGCTTCAGTTGATTCATCATCATTCACCCTCAAATTTGATTGGTGCCTTCCATAGGGATCACATCCGACACGAGGCAGTAGCCCGCTGTCGGGTAGAGAGGTTTCTGCCTTGGGAAAGCACTGGGCTTTTGGCTGCAACTAGATTTGTTTATCGAACCGTCGAATCTTCTGATCTTCAAGAGTCTCGGTCTTCAATTTCTTCAAACTCTTCGCCGTCGACCTATCATGTTGCGGCTCTAAACGGGTTAAGGGTAAGGGTATGGCAATAAGAAACCACATGCCTCGGACGGGTAAAACGGGACGTCAGAACACGAGCTGACGTCCGACAGATTGGCTCCTAAACTTTCAAACCCACGGTGACCAACAATCGCGCCTCACCAGTGGGAACAACAGAATACAACCTTGTGGGTCACCAATCCCACTTCGTTGTCACAAACACAAAATGAGGCTTTTGTGGTTTCCCACAAAAACCCGCAACAATTTTACGATGCTAGAAAATCAAGTACAACTAGCCTCCAAATCCGGCTGGGAATCACAAAAAAAATGACAACGAACCACAAGCCACAACACACTTGATCTTGGAAATTCTTCAATCTTCGTATGTACACCAATTTGATCGATTCAAATCTTTACAAACAAATTACTAACGATAAGTGCTTCACTTTCCTCAAACGTTTGTTGCAAACAAACGACTTGTCCGTCTTTTTATGGTCAGTCGAAGTCTCAGCCCTTCTATGCAAGTGCCAACAGACCCCCCTCCACTCAAACTAGCACAACGTTTGTTTTTGCTAACTCTCATTCAAGCAAGTGATCACTCAAGAGAAAAACAGTCCCACGAAACACAACTCTTGCATATTTTATTTTCAGATTCTCCTCAAAATCCACCAACACACAATGAGCTTTCCCTCACAACAAAAACTCTTGTCTCTCTTTTCTTTCTTCTTTCCAACCACACACGTGAGATAAGCCCAAAAAATCCTCCTCTTATCCTCATCACATGGCTACTAATTATCCGTTGGTCTAAAAATGAACTAAGGATAAAACTAAAAGTAAGATTAAAAATAAAACAAAAGGTAATCTATTTCTATTCCTTTTTACTTTCATCCAAATCAAAGAATCACACTGTAATACAAAATAAGTACACATCTATATAGTGTACGTATTTACATTACGACACCGCGTGCTTTACTAGCAAACTATTAGAAATAGGGTGATACATAATACATGGTACTCTTTATTTGTGCAAGCAAAATCTTGAAAAGTATTCAATGTAATATAGCATATTTTTGTTCACATAACACATGTAAATACTACATAGTACCTTGTAATGTCATGTATTTTGTTTTTTTAGAACTATGTATAGGGTATTGTGTTTAGGATGGTAAAAACCTTCTAGAGGGTCTTCCTCTGGATGTATTTGGCTCCTTACATCATCCATTTCAAACTCTCATGTACAATCCACGCTTGTTGCAATTGGCTCATGTGATTTTAAACAACACATAAGAAATATTTTCTGAATTAACGTAGAATTAAGTTTAAATGGATCAAATTGAAGTTCGACCTACCAAAGGGTGCATATGATGGGGCAATGAGGCAAAGTAGAAATAGAAATAAAAATGCATTAGTAAAAGAAATTTATAAGATAAATACCCCCCCCAAAAAAAAGGAAGAAGAAGAAGAAGAAAGCTTTGACGCACATATATGCATAAACTATGAGATAGCAAAGTACCCAAGGGCAATAGCACTTGTCCCACAACCCCACTTAGTTTACATGTCTCGGGTTTAGATACGCATTTGTGGTTATGACCAAGATGAAGCATCCTTCATTCATGCCAACACTAATGGTTGACACCTTCTCCTATTTGAATGGTGCATGATTAACCCTTAAATGTCTAAGGGGCCCAAATTGGACATTTCCATGCACAAAAACATGTATTTGAGCTTCAAGATTGCATTTTTAGCTTATTTGTCAAAAATGATAGGAATTCAAAGATAAGAATTGATGTGCTTAATTACGTATGAATACTTGTGACAGTAGAGGCATTACCTAAAATATTATAAAATATACATACTAAATCATCACACTAATTTAAGCTTCATTTTAGAATGACAAAGACAATTTCAAATGGTAAGTCACAAAAATTATAACCTCAATGTTAACGAGGATTTTGTAATGTTTTTGACCTCCAAGTTAATTACGTGCTTTATTAATGGTTTCACATCTAGAGTGAAATCCCAATCAATTGCTCATTTACTAATTGGAAGTGCACATATATATTGGATTTTAGACCTTGAAGGTGAAGTGCACTCAATACGGGATTTGTAGTCAAGTGACCTTCAAGAATGCAAGGGCAATGTTTTTTTCAAAGTTGGGCGAGTCGGACAACAATTTTCAGTCAGGTTCAGAAAGTTTAAGTAGAACTATGGGGGGTTGCCCCAGCTCGGATCTGACACCCCCCTAAAAGTTTGGGGGGGGGGGGAAGGGAAGGTGTTGTTGTTGTTGTTGTTGTTGTTGTTTTTTTAAGACAAAGGGCCGATAGGCCAACGCTAAAGCATAGGAGGCAGTTGACCACCTGACAAGTTTTTGTGAAGTAGAGAACCGGGAATCGAATTGCCAACCTCTTCCTTGAGATTTGGGTATCTCTCCACCATCATCCAGTAGTTTAGGGACGTCTCGGACCAAACCATAATTTTGTTTCAAGATGCATGGGAATAGATTACCCTATACTGCAAAAATGAGGGACTGATCTAGAATGGATGATTTACCTCGGGCCAATTCGGGGTCTTTAAAACCAATCCCGGTGTCAAATCAACTACTAATAATAATATCCATGTTGCGTACTAATTAAGTTGCTTTTACATTGGATAAATGAAAGGTACACTCATATGTGATAATTCCCTCTCTCTCCCCCCCTTCCCAAATCCTTGCCCATTTTTATTTGCTTCATGTGAAATCAAATGAAAGATACACATTCCATGATATAATTGTCATTAATTATGAATTATCAAGTTAAGTTCGGGCACTTTGTTTTGGACAAATATAAGCTTGTACTATATGTAGCGTGTGCATCATGTGGGAATGTATTACTATATTCGTCCAAGGTGAGCGCTGACAGCACTGACTAACTCACTTACTAAATTCAATTAAGGAAAATTCTGAAACCAAATTCACATAATTAATTAGGGGCATTCTCTTACAGATTCTCTCTGGTCAATTGGGAGGGCTTGGCTTTCAGTTCAGTCGCTGGGACGGGTGAGGCAGGCCGGCCGTGCTGGTGTGACGGGTGCCGTTACAGGTCCATCTGATTGAAGTGCCAGCTAAGGACGTGGAGGCCGGGCCGGGTGACGTTGGCCAGCACGGGTGCCATGCTTTACCTGTACACTTGCCTTTTGTCTGCCCCCCACATACTTCTTTAAGTTAGTCGCTGTTGTTCATAAATGACCAATGCTTAGGGCCACTTCACACACAAGACTGAAGGCCCGTGACCATTGCAATCTAAGACCTCTCATTGGTCGAAAGGGCGGAGACCGTCCAAGTTCTCTTCACACACGAAGGTGAAGGCCTAAAGGTCCAAAGAAGACTTCATGGATGAAAAGTCTACATGGAGTCCTACATAGCGGACTATGGATAAGGTTTCATGGTCTCCCGGAATTTTGGTCCTAATTAGGCCTTAATTAGGCCGAGGCTTGTTACTTAATTACATTTAATCACACTTAATTCATTTTGAATGTGTATGAATACTTTGTGAAAGTTAAAGGTATTAACTAAACTATTGTAAAATAAACATATTAAAACAAAACACTAAGTTTAGTTCCATCTTAGAATGACAAAGACCCTTTCAATGGTAAGTCACAAAAACTATAACCTCAGTGCTAATGAGGGTTTTGTAATGTTTTTGACTTCCAAGTTAATTGCATGCTTTATTGACGGTTTCACTTCGAAAAGGAAATCCCAATCAATTGCTTATTTACTCAATAGAAGTGAACATATATATTGGATTTTGAACCTTGAAGATGAAGTGCATTGAATATGGGTTATATGGACAAGCGGCCTTCAAGAATGCAAGGGTCAGGCCAGGTCAAGGGCTTAGGCTAGGCTCATGGGTTAGGCCAAGGCCAGGTCAGGGGCTTAGGCTAGGCTCATGGGTTAGGCCAAGGTCAGGGCAGGCCATGCTCCGGGGACCGAGGCTTTGGCTTTTTCGGTGATGCCCCTACCTGCCGCCCTGATGAGTGCAACGCTCATCGTGGGGTATTAGAGAGGCCCCCAAGAGGTGGGCATGACGCAAATTCCGGGAGACCATGACTCTTTTTTAACATTTTTTCCAACATGACAGATTGCATGGCATATTCCAAGATAGATTCTAGAACGAACAAACACCACCAAATAATTCTCTTAAATTGATAGAGTTTGAGACATATTATATTAAACCAAATCCTCCCTCTTTTTCCGCCAACAAAATATGCAATGGTCCCGCAACATGATCCATTCTCACTTCACACTATGCTTGAGGGCCCGGGACTACGTAAAACAACTTTCCCAACACCCATGGCACGGCCTTTGGATGAGAGTTAAGGGTCCTCACCATTACAAGGTCATGGCTCTTGGCTCATGTGTGAAGTGGCCCTTAACACACGAGCCAACTGCCGTGACCATGAAATTGTGAGAGCCCAAAAGAAAATGTCCAAAGGCCGTCCCAACACACCTCCAAAATCATGTAGTGTGCTCACGGACCCTCAAGTGTAGTGTGAAGTCATATGTGACCGGGCCCTCAACCAAATGTTGTTTCAATGAATTTCTATTCATGCAGGTCCTCACACATGATAAAATAGAATAAATCAGCGGTTGTGAGCGTTCATAGTGCCATGGTCTCCCGGTTTTGTGTTAGGCCTACCTCCAAGAGGTGATTTTTGAAAACAGTCCACGTGACCATGAAACATGACCCATTTGATGCCATGTAGGAATCCATGTACATTTCACATTCATCTTGCATTTACGTACTCCGTTGATCTCTCAAGCGTAGTGTGAAGCGAACTTGGACCGGCTCCGCCTTTTCCACCAATGAGAGTGCTTGAATTGTAATGGTCACGGGCTCTCAATCTCATGTGTGAAGTGGCCCTTAACTACACTTCACAGTCATTAGTGACCATCTATTGTCGACCTCTACTACTACAATGACCGGGGAAATTTGACCGCTACATGAAATATTGTATTGAGTGTCACATGGTATTTTATGTCACCATGGTAACTTTGTTTAATGACACTTCTTATGAATAAGTTGACAAGTATTGTCATGAACGATTCAAACTTGAACGAAGAATCACTTAATAAGTGACAATAATTGCAACATTGTAAATTTATAATGGCCATAGTTTTTACAAGGAATGACAAATAATGCTAGGTTTACATATAGTATTGGTGACACTGCATCCAGGGTGGTTTACAATTAGTATTGAGCAAGAGAAATAGAATTAGTGACACTAAGTAGAAAATTTAGTGTAGTTTACAAATGAATTGGTTGAGTTTGAGAAATAACTGGTTCAAATTTACGACTACGGGAAAACGACCCAATCCGTTTAGAATAATTTGTGGTATATTATTCCCATTTAATAAAAGGAAAAACAGACAAATGTCAACATGTAATTGGTCAGTCGTTTTGGAAACAATATGATCTTGATCAATTTTGTCTAGAAAAAATTGCATGGACACTAATCTACTAAGGTACATGTGTGTTGTTTGGCACCCAATTATTGTAGGATATGAAACATGCAATTAGTGTGAGATGATCACCAAATCCATATCATGCTTGTAAGTTATGGAGCTCATTTGAAAATCTTATTCAATCTCAACATGAACATGCACGTGCTCATTAAGTGGTCATATAGGTTTCCCCAGTCATGTTGAATGTTGAGGCTAGAATGGATAGCATAATTTGAGCACATAGTCAAATCTCCACTAAACACATTAATGTTTTAGTGTCCGTTCATAGATCCACACCTAACCACATGCCACTAAAATATAGGTGGTCAAGTGGCGTTGCGATCCCCAGATGATGATGATGATAGAAACTCCGGTCCCTTTTTAGCAAGGGGCCGGCGTGAATAAAGTGTCCGTTCATAATGCCAATGACCCGATGCCCACCGGACAAGGGGACATTGGGACAATTACGATCCCCACTATATATGAAAAGAAAGGGAGGTGTTTGACTTCCGCCGAAAGACAATTACTTTGACCATGAATCTCATGACAAACTTTCGAAAAGTACTATTAGAAAAACTATAGGTATGGTAGATCTCCAAGATGACATCAATTTTCGACAAACTCCTAAGCCCAACTACAATTGGTCAAGACATGTAGAAAACCGTGTCAATATAAACCCCCTTTCTAGTATTGTGAGTTCAATAATTGTGTTATTGTATTAATACAAATAATTTGCAACCTTGCCTTTCAAAACAAAGGTTCAATTTTTAAGAAGGAATATTCTTATGTAAACACTCTAAAGTTGGCTTAGGATTTGTGGCACCCATGTTGGTGGATTCCATAAAAGCATGCTCCCTACAAGTTTATGATTGATAGAGCTAACCATACAACATGGGGATGAACTTGGGTTGAAATCATCCAGTAGTCCCTTGTCTATGTGTAACTATAAAGTCTTGGAGGGCTTCTTTGAGTCTTAAGCGCTGACATGTTTTGCCTCTATATAATTTAGAAAGCCTTCATTTTCTTTGTCACCTATATGCACATACATGATTTTGCTCCTCTCACCATTTGTGTACTTCCAGAATAAAATCAAACTCAAGAAAAACAATTCATAGAGCAAACTGACTTTCCTCTGTAGTTTAAAAACAATGAAATCACTGACAACAAGCGTTGGAAGTGACAAATGCAGGAGATTCTTTCAAAAACCTTGAGGTGGTCCCAACTTTTGGTGACTTTACAATTGACTCTCACATATCCCAACCACAACCTGTTAGGCTAATTTAGAGTCTCTAAAGCTAATCCTAGGGTCAATTTAACAAATGTGTGTGGGTATATATATACACATATATATGAACTACGAGAGGTTTCAATGCTTTCACCTTCAAATTCCATGGCTGCCACAAATCCATAGCACAACAAAATCATGCGGTGTACAAAGTGCCATTGCGGCACCTACCAATAAGTTGCACTCCGTGACTCAGTGAGGCAGCCGCATTCGTACAATCAACACTCCAGGGCCAGCACACTACACTAAATATCATATTTAGTGTCACCGATTCTAATTGTCTTGCTCATTACTAATTGTAAACCGCGGTATAGTGTCACCAACACTAATTAGTTAACCCAACATTATCTGTCATTCCTCGAAGGATTTCTGGAGGATTATAGATTTACAGTGTTGCAATTACTGTCACTTACCAAGTGATTTTTCATTCAAATTTCAATCATCCATGACAATATTGCATCACAAGTTGTTGACAAGAGAAGGTAGGGTTTTGGCCAGGGGATGAAATCATCCATGATCCATGACAGTATTTGTCAACTTATTCATAAAAAGCGTCATCCAAAAAGTTAGCATAGTGACATTAAATGCCATGACTCTTCCTCACTTCTTATGAAGGAAGTGAAAGACCGACAGATATTAGATCTGTACTGGAAACTAGTTCGTGCCGAATTTGTAAATAACAAAAAACAAGAACCCCACAACAATATCATATTTAGTGTAGATACCTAAGTAGCTTTGTTGGTTGGGAACATAAGGACAGTATAGATGGATCTTAAACGGACACTTCAGAACAGCATTAGGAAGAAATAAGATGGATAAATTGCACATGCTTGGCTTTTTGTTATAACAAAGTTAGTTGACTGTTTGGTTGATTGAAGCCTCTTCCATTCACATAATAACTGTAAACCTAGAACTTAACACTGCACTTCAAAGATTTTGATAAATTATTTAGTTGGAGGTCCTCTTCTGTAAACTACCTACATTTGAATGGCAATTTGTCCTGAGCGAAGAACTGGCATGATATCATCTTAAGAAGTGCTAAGCTGCTGGGACAACACTATAGAATGAGACGTCAAACACGTCAGCATGATAAATAAAGAAAGAAAAGGCAAGTACAGTAGGTCTGTTTACTAGAGAATATAGAAGACTGTAAGATTAAAAATTGTCTCAGCAAGTTGTGCGTGACAATGATTGAAGGAATATACAAGTCACCTGCAGATCAAAAGGAGGTTTATACTGTAGAGTTCAGGCAACAATTATCACTGATATATGTTCCATTTCCCATAACAACTCTGCTGAATAATCAACTAATGCCCTTTCACCTCCAACAAGGCAGTTGGAATAGGACGAATTGAGCTGTTATTATGTTTTGTATCTAGATTCTGCTAACTGTTGTGAACTGTGCAAATAAGACTGCAAAATTCCATTGGACATCAGAATAAACTGTTTCACGCACATCACTGAATTGAAACAGCAGGTAACTAAGCTACCATGATTATAAGAAAATTAGTCAAACTGCCTTTAACTCCATTGTAGAACCAAAAGCAACAACCCAGGTATCTCTCTGATTCACATCACAACAAAGTATGCTGATTATACTGACAGGGTCATGTTTCACATTGCACAAATTGAAGTACTGAGTTCACTTTGACAGCACAGTGTAATTCTAAGATTCCAACTATTACTCCCACTCGGCTGGTCCTTGAAAATTGTTTCTGTTTCTAAATTTCACCATCATTAGGTTATATCACTAAGAACAGCGAGCTACTTAGGGTACAAATGTGCCAAGCCATCCATGCATATAGCTACATAAAGCTGGCTACATAAAGCCTTCATCATTGATCTAGAGGGGCCCTAAAACCTAACCTTGTCACTACACAAATCTTGCAAATTAGGTTTTCCAGATTAGGGTGGTCAATTTGTCGCCACAAAGTTGTGTCACTAAGTGGCAGCATTTGCTCCATTATCTCGAGTTTGTTGTCAGTTAAAGGCAATGTATCACTTTGGAATATATTGTATTCTCCTTATCAGACTTCATGATTGTGAAATGATTGCAGTCAAAAGAGCAAACCTTTATACAGCCTTGAGGGTGGACATGCTTCTCTGACACTCTTTTTCTGCATCCGTTCACTGTTGATGATGCAAGTTCCCATTTGATGTGTAAGGTAAGTGAGCCTTACGGACATTTTGAGCTCTGCACCCACTCCTCGTAGGATTGTAGGATGCAATCAGTGCAATTGGAAGTTGTGCCCATAGCCATTCTCCTCATATTTTTCACAACTCGTGTATATCGTATTCATTCTTAGTGAAGATTCTCTTACTTATAATTACTTACATTTAGGCCCCCCCCCCCAATTATATTGATTATTGAACCTTGAATGGTACACAAATTTTGAGCACATAGTTTGATCTCTTTTAAAAACACGTCTTGTTGGTGTGTGTTCTTAGAACCATACTTAACCATACACCACCCATTGAGAGAAGTACCAAATTAGGCTTGCTTACCTTAGTCTATCAAGAACTGGTTGTTGAGGTCCGGAACCTCCACCTTGTGTAGCCTTGCCAGGAAGGATCCGCATTTGGAACATGCGTGCGAGATGGCGACCCTGAATAGTTAACACATAATTTAATACAGTGAATCATTGTTAATAACAAAATCGTCTGTTTATTTACCTTTACTGGGATTAATTTGCTCCATTATTAATTAGCGACCCCATGCTTTCAATAACCATAATCCTGAATATATTTACACAGAGGAGAAATTCTGCTATATAATCCAGCAAGTCAAATGACAACACCAGAGAAAATGTGAAATTTACACAGGCAAAAAGTTTCATTTAGACCCTCACATTTTAACCAAATACCACAAAACAGGTGCGGAACAACCCATGATAACTGATAAAAATAAAACACATTGATTTCTCCATTCAGAGACTCAAAAAACACCAGGCAGAAGCACAATTGTAACAGCACTGGCTACAACTGTAACATCTACTGAGATATTTTTAGTATTACTGCAAAATCCAGCTGAGAGAAAAGCAATACTCAATGTAGGAAAAAGAAACCCTGCTAATATCAACAGAGCATTGCCTGAAGATTTAAGACTGAAGTGTTCTCCATGTTTGCAGGAAAACCACTTGCAAGAAAACCTCAACAGACAAGAATGCAAACACCTTGGTGAAGTTTCTTTTGTCAGAGGTTCTACATATGACTGACCGACCAATGCCAGTCACATGAGAACACAAACTGATTTACAAGATTGAAAAGAGCTGTCGTCCCGTGTTCTAATCCATAGGCCCCACAATGTCTCCTTGCTGCCATGTCCCACTTATAAACATAGGCTCTCCACTGTAGAGCTTACTAAGCCCACCCTCAAGTTGGCATTCTCAACACATCTAATTGTTCCAAATGCATTTGGAACCTATTTATTATTCCTACCTGACTAACAGGAACTCCAATTCCTGCATGTGTTACAAGAGGTGCAGGACTCGTTGACATCCTAAGCTCTAAGTCAAATAATGATCATACCACCAGGCTTAGGAGTGAAAATTGGGCTCCTTGCTCCACATCAAGTGTACTATTTGAGAACATCAACCATAAGAAGGACCCTCCTCCCGAACAATCCCCAGTTGAAGAAAGCAGCCAATGAAAAATTTATCAAGCAATAACTTTACTTATGAGTCTCATGACTGTATCCTTGTCAGGCATTGCTGGAATTGCTCCCCTCTCTGTTGTTGTAATAGCTCCACAGGCATTTGCAAACTTCAGAGCATCTCTCAATCGACCTTCATCCTGTAAACATAAGGAAACCCTAAACCCTCAGGACTCATGCTTCCAGAATAGACTTCTGGAATCCAAAAGAGTATATTTGAATTTGTGAGGCTGTTACTGATCCTGCCTCTAGGAAACAATACTAACAAACACAGTGATTAGGAATAAAAGAGCATTGTCTTCTTTAACCAGGCTCATACCTCTATCATGCTTGGATCCTTGACAAGTTGGCTAAGAAGCCCTGCACAAAATGCATCACCAGCTCCAGTTGTGTCCACTACTTGCACCTTGAGACCACTCACTTTTCCCTTGAAGTTCTGCAGACCCAAAACAGGAGACAGTACCAGAAGATGAGATAGTCATCATGAAACAGAATAAATATGCCCATTGCAGTGTAATGCAGAAGCAACAGCAGTGACGGTGTCAGAAATGAAACACAAAGGACATGTTCAGAATAACAGCAGCCTTAATAATATCAGTTACAGCGACTTGTCTCGCCAGGAGGTAAAGAAACACTACTCCACAACAAAGATATTCGGGCAACAGTTTATGTGTAGACTGTGCTGAGGTATTAGGACTAGCCATTTGTTACCAAACGATGGGTTGTAATTAAGATGAGAGAATATAAAAGAAGGCCTGGAGAGTTATTGCTAGAGAGAGTACAGAGGGCCCATTATTTCTACACACTAGAGGGATGGTTACAGAGGATGTTCAGATGGAAATGACTTTCAGGTACTGCACGCTCAAAATATGCTACATCCATTTGAGAATACTGCAATTGCAGTGGTGATTTGAGGCCACTACGAACAACAAACAAGAACTTCTGTCTGGTCTTATTAGATATAATTCACAACGAGTAGACTCATATCAGCAAACCCTAAAACATAACCACACATGCAATAACATGACTATCATGCACTCACCTTGGTATAATACCGGCACCCTTCTCCACCCTCAGTCACGAGCATCAATTTGCATTCCGGATGGAAAAGAGTCATGTTGTTCTCATCATCCGTCGGGTCACCACCAGTGAGGAATATCACCTCCTCATCACTTACCTTCAAACGCCATCAATTCAAGTTATTCTCACTTTCTGTCATATATGTAAATGATTCCAAGTCTAAAAAACCTCTCGGTCATTCAGGATCCTGGCTAATTACTACAGCACATATATTTAACTCTCTGCTATACTTGCAGCATCATTTTCATATGGATAATATCAGACAGGAAAACATGTATACACTATATTGGTGCAACCAAAGACATTGGACTCCTTACCTTAACAATGTCAGCCATACTCCAAATGCTTTCGATACCTTCTTTTGCTGCTTCTGCAGATGGCCACAATGGCAATCGCAGATTGGGATCATATGATAGGATTGCACCTGCCTCCTTGGCAATTCGGAGGGCTTCCATGTGTGTCGAGCGTGAAGGCTGTGTAATCACACTGATAGAGCCATAATGGATGATAGAAGCCTGCAGAATGATACCAGAGGCTACATCAAGCTGACGCTTCTACACAGGTGAGGGCATACCAGAATTTGTCATTCTTAAAGGGCCAGGCTGGCATATCAGGCTGATGATTTCAGACAGATGTGTACATTTCAGTGCACATTTCAGTGCAAGCAATCTAACAACCAAGAGGATGGCAAATTAAAGGATGAATCGTCACAACAAAGTTCCTAATAGATGTATGTTCACTCATAAACGGAATTCAGTATACAGAAACCTTGATCTAGTACCTGGCTAATAAGTTCCACGTCAAGTTCATGTGGCTCGAATAGCATATCAGCACTGGGATTGCGGTAGAACATGAATTCACGCTCCCCATCCTCCCGCAATGTCACAAATGCCAGTGCTGTCCTTGCATGTGCATCAAATCGGCAGCCTTGTGTCTCCACTCTGTTCTCCTTCAACACATCCACCAGCATGTAGCCAAATTCATCATCCCCGACCTGCAAAAAAGTCAAACCAAAGTTAGATATGTGCCCTCTTTGCATTATGCAAGATGCCCAAATACGAAATGTGTACAAATATTCCTGTCTATTGTTATTCAAGGTTGGTTTGCATGACTACAACAACGTCACACAGATCTTCACAATGAAACGAAATGAAATAGTGACCACCATCCACAGAAAGAATCTCGCCACCAGAAACAGGGTAGACTAAAGTGGAGTTGATCGCTTCCATGAGGCAATACTTATATATGAGCCTAATATCATTCAGAATGTTAAGCCCTTGTTAAACACTACAATTTAACAGCCAGCTGGACTAATCTCCAAGACTCTACAAAGCCCCACGGGAATATTCCCTATACGAGTGGTAATTATAGACAAGCTGTCACTTGCAAACACTGATGTTTAAAAAATCATGCTGGAGATGTCTGCCAAAGCATGATAAAGGCATAATTGCAATGTCCAGTGGACTTTGCTATGTTTATCGATCCAGGTCGTTGAGTAGTAACAAGAGACCTTGCCAATGAAGGCAGCATTTCCACCAAGCCTGGCAATCCCAACAGCAACATTTGCAGGTGCACCACCTGGCGCTTTCTTAAATGCAGGGGCATCAGCAAGCGACAATCCCCCGACTGTAGGTACAAAGTCGATAAGAAGCTCTCCAAAGCACACCACCAAATCATTCTTCGCCCTGACTGTTGAAGTCCCACAAACACAACCCCACCCCCAATCGCATAAGTACAACATGTAGATAGATACATGTGGAACTGCATTGCCATGCTACAAAACCTTGATGATACTTCTGACTACCTTTGCAGTCCATCAAAAACCCAATTCTTCAGGTTCAGCACATCCCAAACCTCCCTACCCCTGTCTGTAAGCAAGCATGCTAAACACTCTCGGCTATAAAAACAAGCCTGTACTCCAACCCATGGACCCAAACCAGATGTCGAGGAAATAGACACCGATACTTCTGACTGACCTTACAGTACATCAAAACTCAATTTTCCGGGTCCTACACCTCCCAAATCTCCAAAGCACCCTAACCCTGTCTGCAAGCAAGCTAGACAGTCTCAGACATAAGAACAATCCTGCATTCCAAACTCCATGGCCTCAAACCAGATGTCGAGGAGACCATATCCAGTGAGCATTTACAAGCATAAGCATCATGCAACCATAGAGACAATCGCCACCAGAGGGATGTAGACCAGATTTGGGAAATACAGAGAAAAGGAATCTAACCTGCAGGAACATTTTGGTGGACCCTGGGTGAGGTGACAGCCTTGCCCACTCCTTGAGAGAAATTCGGACTCACAGCAGGGAGGAAGGATTTGAGCAAAGGAAGGGATGATGATGCGGGACCCCTCTTGGGAGAAACTACATGTAACTGTGGAGAAGCAGAAATGGTGGATGACATGGTGACAGGACAGTTGCGTGATGGTGGCTGCACATTGCAGGGGCTGGAAAACACTCCACTACCACATGAACACGCCATCCTCAATCCCTATTCCCTCCGCTAACTCTTCCACTAACCCTTCCTATTCCCTCCACTAACCCTGCAACCCTCGCCCTTCCCCCACACTCCCCGGATCGCCTCAATCGCCAATTTGAATCACTACCCAATTTGGCATCTATTCCCTCCCAAGCTCCTCTGGATGCAACCACTGATGCTCCTTTTCCCCGAACAACCAACCCTCCGCTGATCGATGTAAGCTCGGCACCAAAAAGCTCTTTCCACTGCACAAGCTCAGAACACAACAACATCAACAACACACAATGCTAAGGTCAGAAACTGAGCTCTCATGGAGCAATGAGAGTAACTACAAATAGGAAGCCCAAAAACACATCCGATCGTATCCCTCGAAATACGAAACCTCGAGATCCAATCCCACAACCCACACACCCAAAACTCGTACTCGACTCCAACCGACCCGACAACCCCAACAAACGGACGCTGCGTTACGCCAATCGCTCGCAAACCCTTTACCGAAAACAGAAAACCCACAAAAACTCCCGCCTCGGTTCTAGAATGCGAAGCCCACCGCGAGCGCTGCGGAAGCTGTTACTCAATGTTTGGGATCCCTCAACCCAACTCCTGGCTACGGGGTTGCCCGAAACCCACCTCGCCGAAGCTCGCCCTTGCGATTGAGATCGAGAATGCGAAGGTGGAGGGCGAGGCGTGGAATGGGGAGCGAGGTGGCGATGGCGGAGCCGGAGCTCCAAGCGTTGCAAGAAACACGTAGTCGTCGGAGTAGAAGAAGGAAAGGAAGAAGAAAAGAGGAGGAAGGCCTTGATGCCTTGAGAGAGGGGGGGGGAGGGTGCTCACTACACTAAATAGTATGGGTGGAAAATTAGCGTGGAAATAACTAACGTGGGCCACACTACTTTTCTAGTCAAGGTAGACCTAACATGGGTCCAAGACCCCTAGTCTTCTCTTAAGTCTTCATGAAGATTTTCGACTAACATATTGAATTTAATTTATAGGACAAAAGTGGGCACATAATAAAATAATCACCCACATTGATTTTCTTTTTAAATAATATATTAAACTAAAATAAAAAACAAACAAACAAACAATGAGGCCACACTAGTTTTCTACTCAAAATATAGCGCAAGTTGAAAATTAATGTGGCCCACAAAAATAGGACTATTTAGTATAGCTTCGGTTGCCTTGACTTATTAATCTTTGTTTCTAGTCTAAGATTTGCTTGGACTCGTGGTGCTTGCTTTCCATTAGTTCCCATTGGCTGCCTTCCTATATATGCTCGATTCAACGGACACTTTTCCTCTTGTTTTTGTGGGAGCACGCTTAAGGTAGAAATACCATAACCGGTTAACCACCCTCTAGCCGTGCACTAGACTGCCGTCATAATGGTGAAGTGCCGTTTTTGAAATGGATCATGGCTCGGCGGCAACTTCAATGCGTGTACACTTAAGGTAGAAATACCATAAACCATTAAAATAAGGCGATTCGCATTGAAGATCTGGTCTGACAATCATGAGATAATTTTCCAAGATAGACGAGAAGGATTCATGAAGAATGCAAGTTGTTTCGTATTTTTTTGGCCTTGTACAAAAAGTTCCACAAATTTTCAAAGTGGAAAGTTTGTCCAACCCACTTCCCGTTCACTAGGCACTCCGCATTCCGATACAGATTATCACCTAAACCCGTTAATCATGAGTACGTTAGATCTTGCCTCCCATTGGCTACACTGCATTGAAGTTGCCGCGCCATTTAAGACATGGCACTTTCCATTATGAGGCGGTCTAGTGCACCGCGATTGGGTGGTTAACGGTTTATGGTATTTCTACCTTAGTGTAGCCAATGGGAGTCAAGTGTTAATGTACTCATGAGGTAACCGATTTAGGCGATGTTTTGTATGGAAATGCGGATTACCGTTTTCAGTGTAGGGAGAATCTAGTGAACGAGTAGGGGGTTTGACAACTTTCCACTTTGAAAAATTGTAGCATTTTTTGTACAGGGCAGAAAAATATGAAACAACTTGCAGTCTTCATGAATCCTTGTTGTCTATCTTGGAAAATTATCTCACGATTGTAAGACTATATCTTCAATGTGAATCACCTTATTTCACGGGTTATGGTATTTCTACCTTAGTTGGTTGGTTGGTTGGTTGCATTGGGAGCGCGTGGGCTTTCGGTTGCCGGGTTTTCCTTACAACTTGGTAATCACCATTGTTGGATTGTAAATGTGTTTGGTTGATAAATTAATTCAAAAGTTGAGCAAAGTGCCACCTTTCCTTAATCAATTGGTTCGAACCCCTACAAAATCTCATGTGTCACCTCAATTGTTTACTATTTCAGCACCAAATTGCCAAACTTGCTTACCACCGATGGTATACCGTAGCTCTCTAGCAGCTTGGGCACCTTTCTAGTTAATGATTAATTAAAGTGCAAAAGTAAGTTAGGCAACCCATAAAACAATATTTTAAAATCGGTCAGATTCAAGAATTAATTTAAAACGAATCAAGCATTCATCCAAGTCATTTCTAAAATTCATGGATGGTTTTCCTAATTTCATCTATGGCGGCTACGATTAACCTAAACACCTCCCTTAACCACACATTCCTTACTCTAAAGTTTGTTTTTTACTTGTATGTCAGGGTTTTGCTTGGCAACATATTTTGCTTTGATTTGATGCTACTTTGTTGGATTCCAATGAATGTCACTTGCATTATCGTGATTTTAGGCACTCTTTGAATGCTATTTCTTCTTTTTTGTGAACACTCAATGAAATTAATTTCCCATAAATTTAGGCACCTTTAGAATTAATTATTTTTTCTGCCCAAGTTGCTAGGGAGCTACAATATAAGGTAGATGGGCTTTACTTCGTTATTGTTTGTTTTTGTTTGCTCAAGAAAACTACTCTACTCTTGTGGCTTGCCATGCTTCCCATGCAGTGTTCAAGATTGAAGTCTTCAATGCCCTTCAAATGCGATTTGGCCCTTCAAAATATACCTCTCTCAAAACAACCCTTCAAAACGCAACCCCAAATTGAAAATGAAGACGTCACTTGAAGTCCTCAATATAATTTGCCCACCACAAGCACCAACAAGCATAGGGCATTGTCACTACACGGAGTGGAGTTTGCCCACCACAAGCACCAACAAGCATAGGGCATTGTCACTACACGGAGTGGAGTTAGATGGTTGATTTTTTTTTTTCACATTGTACTATAAACATGTACCATATAATTCATGCACAAGTTTAATATGAGTTTTGTATTTCATTTCTATATTCTTAGATTGACGTCTTGGATATGAACGAACCCTTCAACTGAAGGGCTGAAATTTGAGAGCCCTTCAAAATGAAACTCATATGAGGGCTTCAATCTTGAACATTGTTCCCATGCTTGGTTCAATCCGCACTTTCCTCTTCTTTTCATGGGGACCACGGTTGGTTGGGTTCGAAGTGTGTAAGCTTTCGGTTGCAACTAGGAAATTTATGAGTATTGGATTGGAATCTCCGCTTTTTTCGATTACCACTTGTGTGTGTGTGTGTGTGTGTGTGTATATATATAATGTAGACGAGTCTTATTTGGTTATGTTTTTTTGTCTTCTACTACCCGTATACTCTTGGTGTTTGCCATTGGTTCCCAATCGGTTGGCTTCCCAATTGGTTGGCTTCCCATCATTCATAACATGCACACTTTTCCTCTTCATTTTGTGAGGAGCATGGTTGGGTGTGTGAGCTTTCCCTTTGCCGGCTTTTCATTGAAACTTGGGATTTGCAAGTGTTGGGTTGGTATCATATTTTTTTAATAACACTCGTGTGTGTATATAATGTACGTGGGCCTCATTTGGTCACATTTTATTGCTTGCTCTACTCGGATTCCCAGGTTGAAATTTTTGTACATTCGCAATTGTATATGATGAAGAAGACGCAGTGATAAATCCCCTAAAGTTTTGGAGCTAATCTTGAATTCTTATGAATCATCAAAGTCCACTAACAATGAGCCATAAGAAGGTCACATAAGTCTCCCCAATTATGTTGGACTATTGAACTTATAATGGTTAACACATTTTGAGCACATGGTCCAATATCTTTTAAACACACATGTTTTTGGTGTTTGTTCTTGGATGTGTACCTAACCACCCGCGACTCAAATACACGTGTATAATAATAAAGATAAGTAACCGAATAAGGACCACCTGCCTTTGGAGAAGAGAGAGGTTATTTGAGGATGTTTTTATTTTGGATGTAATGTTGGGTTTAATTGTCATCGTAAAACCTTCGTATGTAGATAAGATCGTCTTGGTATTTAATATGGTGTCCAGATGTTAATGACCCATATAATGACTCGAGTATACAAAAAACAAGTTCATTTTGGAATGCCACAATCAAAGAGGCTCGTCATTTATGCTTGTGTCCTCAAGGTGTTGACAATTTTATTCCATTAAACTTTGTGAGTATCGAAATGCATTTTTTTGGTGAGAATATGTATAAGATGGATGATGATTTAGAGACGCAAATGTGGATTTTCCATGAAACAAGCACGAATAAGGACCCTCTTTGCCCCGTAGGCTAGGTATTGCCCCGTTTTCGGGGGGTGGGCTCTATTGAGAGAATCGATAACCATAATTTGGGGCGGATGATGAACATGGATGAAAGCCCATGTTTTAGGCTTGAGCTTGTCAACAAAGGACGTGTACATCGAGGTATGATCATCCATCCCCGGTACATCCATCTTTATAGATACTAACTTAAACCTAGCCTTTGTGAGGCCTACAACGGAATCTACATTAAAGCGAAAGTGCACCCGTGGGTGTCCCGACCATGTTTTTGTATGGGAACAACCCATGCACGTAGAACTTGAAGCAACAAATAGAACTACCTAATAACTACCTACATGTTCACCTACGCATCCATGAGTGTGGAGATCCGGGACTTAATTATATACGAGCCGATTGAGTTTGAGAAATAAATGATTAACTTTGAAAACTTTCAACAAATTGCTTATTGTTTTAGAGCAATGTATTGATTGTATACTAACATAGCGAAGAAAACCGAAAGCAATTAACTCGTAAAAGATGAAACAAAGTCGTCCGAAAAATGTAGTCCGATTCATAAGCTTGTTGAGAAAATCGGCACTTCTTATGGTATATATGATTGTATGAATGGAGGTTTTGTAGAGTTGGGATTATTCACACACATTTTCCAATGATCCACGTGTCTAAAATCATAATCTCACGACGTTTATGTTGAATGGTTTCTTTTTGGCACCAGTGTTTGCATGAACAAAATGTTGGTTTGAGCCTTTGGGTGAAATAACATTCGGTTGAGAGTCCGACCTTCAATGTCTTTACATCACACTTGAAGGCCCATGAATAGATCTATAAATAAACAAATAGAATCAATTTGAATTTCTCATGGCGCAATGTTCATATGATTCTCAAAAGCTCTCACAATCTTATGGTCATGGCCCTTGGCAATAAGATAGATGGGCCCTAATCAAGCCACGGACATAGATAGATTGCATGTTTTGTATTCTACAAGAATTGGGTGCACATAGAAAAAATGCATAAATTACACACGTAAGAAGAATGCTAAGGCAGACGTGTGTTATTCGGATACTTTTATCTCTGTTATCCACTTCTTAAAGAATTCAAACACATGTAATTAGTGCAAGATGATTATGTCCAGTGGACATAATACCAAGGGTGGGTCAAACATGCATTTCAATCATGCTGATCCCATTGAGCTCAATCATAATTTGTACTTTCATAATGAACGTGCCCCCAATCATGTTAACTATTGAACTAGTGTCCGGGGGAGATTTTCAAACTTTTATCGGTCAAAATCTTAGTGTTTTTTGAGCCCATGCGATCTTTCGGTTTTCCTTCATTAATTTGAGTTATATTCCATGGATTCCTCTAAAATGATTGGTAATTTGTGTGAAAGTCTTGAGCTTTAACCGGTTATTTCTCAAACTCAACCGGTTCATCTGTAACTAGCGGTTGGTTCTCCTTGATCATTCTACTAAACCGATAACGAGCAACATATTTTGAACACGTAGTCCAATCTCTATTAAACACACATGTCTTTCCCACGACCGTTCTTAGATCCACACCTCACCACATACCACTCCAATATAAGTGTCCAAATTATTGCTACGTTGGAGTTATGCGTGTTTCCCTTATATGTATATCAACAAACATGCACCAGAGGAGGTCTATTCAACCATTGGTAGTTGACATAGACAAGGGCGGAGCCAAGATTTTGACCCAGGGGGGGGGGATGACCTCGGAATATGGAAATATCCAATTTATATTTTATTTTCAAATTTCAATAGGTGGTCAAATTTGATTATTTATTGAGAGATTTGGACTCATCGAGGTGACATCCCCATAATTTTTTTTGATAATGTCGTTAATATCCAAAGCTTTGGCAATGGTCTTTTCGATATAGATGATCATCAGAAAGATCATCCAATCATCGCCAATAATAAGCAAATGCTTGGCTTTCCTTCAATGCACTTGTAGAAAACATTGCGAAAAAAACCTGCAATCGTTTTCCTATTGCGGTTCTTTTTACCAACATGCTTTGCAGTCGCTAAACGATTGCAAATTTTTTTTGGATTTTACTAACTGAAATTTTAGGGATTTTGGGGCTTATAATATACCTTGAAAACACCTTGCCAACGGTGTATTACACACAACCCGGGATTTTTAACATTGCAGTTACAAAATGAAAAGTGAAAATCTTTAGGTTTTTTGGCATAGTTTCCTACTAGAGATGTACTACACTGTTTTTTTGCATTTAGTGTTGTCAACAGTAATTACGAACCACAACACTAAATGTCAGTGACGCCCTTAATGTTTACATCTCCACAATTAGTGTTATAATATTTTTATGTTTTGTTTTGTTGCCGCATGGTTCCACCACCACCATCTCTACCACCACTACTTGAACACTATTTGTCAAGGGTTGGTAGATAGTGTTGCAGGTAAATGAATAGTAACAACATTAAATGCCACACAACACTAAATGCAAAAAACAGTGTAGTGATGTCAGGGGGGGTGAGCCCCCCTGGCTCCGCCCTTGGCCATAGAGCGTCCATCATAAAAGCATTCTCCTTAGAGATGGCCGGAATGAATCATTCTATGTTTAAGTAAAATTAGGGCCCCATGCGCCGGCCTTAACTGCTACAGAGGGTCTTGCCACACGAGAGGCAGAGGAAGTTTCCCAACGTCCTCCAACACGGCACTTTTCCTTGTTTTTCTGCTTAAACTATGGAACTTCCGGGCACTAGTGCCCGGAAGTGTTGAACTACATTTATTGTGCCATGTCACTCTACTTTATTGCCAAGTAGATCCCGACCCTAAACCCAAAGCAAAATCCAAAGCTAAAAAGTCATTGTTGCCACTCCCCATACCTCCTTTCATGTGGCAACCACTTGCTCATTTGAACCAATGCTATTCATCCAACTCGGTGCCGTTCGAGGAAGTTTCCTCCCGTGTGGTAACCCCCAGAGTCATTGCAGAGCCCCATAAGAAGAGGTGCATCTATTTTTAAATTTTAAACAATATGCATTTTACACTGCATTTTTAAATACTTGGCAAATTTTAAGGCATATTTTTGTTTTTTTATTATAAATTCACTACTACATTCAATTTAGGCCAATATGGCGAATATAGATACATGCAACATCACCAATTGTTCCATATTACCATATAGCATTAGTACATTCAAACTCCAAGCAATTGCACCAAGAGATGGAGAATGCCAACGGTGATGTTGATGACAACAACGTTGAACAAGAGGAATTTTGAATCAGGGACGATCCAAGTGCAGTCTTGGATCAATACTTGGGTGGAGAGGAGCTCGAAAAACTGATCCTAGAAGAGGAGAATGTTTTCGATTATGATTTGCCATAAAGGACCTCACGGACTGATGTCTTCGATAATTTTCAATAAAAAGGACATTAAAAATGTCTTGCAATATTTTATGGTGATGCCTCCGACCTCTAGAATAAAAAATGCAACACTACCCATAACCTTAGGCTTGGCCCAATGAACGGGGAGAGCCGACCGCTCATTAGAGATAACCACTCGGAGTTCAAGACTCTAGCAAAATTACCAATCATTCTAGAGGAATTTAGAGAATATACCTTAAATCAATAAAGGAAAACCCGAAAGATGTCAACTTGCAACCGGTGAGATTTGGAAAACACTAGGGTCGCGGCTATTTATGCCCCAAAAATCTCCCCCGACACTGGCTTGGCCGCAACCTAAGGTACCTATAAGGTAGAAATACCCAAACCGGTGAACTACCCTCTACCAGTGCAGTAGACTTCTATCAGAATAGTGATGAAACCGATCATCGCGAGGCTGGCAACGTGAAATGCGTGTACAATTAGTTTAGCCAAATTTAGTCATGTTTGACTACCATCAATCACAATTTAATGTACAGTGACTCCAAAAACCGAGTCTATGCATCAAACAAGGACTTTCATGGGCATTTCACAAAAAGATAAAGATATATTTAGGAAATGTAAAATGTAATTGTAAAAAAACTAGAAGTTGACTTTCAGGTGATGTCATGGTGATGTCATCAACTTCACTAGGGTTTTGGTGAGAGGAAGAGAGACGTCGATGTCGCATAGACTCAGTTGTTGGGACGCCGCTTGCTACCTTCTTTGAGAGCTCTCATTTTTCTTGTTTCTTCATCGTTTTGAGTCCAAAAAATTTGAGGGTTTTGTGTGTATCATGTTGAATACTTCTTGTGGCTTTGTGGAGGTTGTATAGAAAGATGAGACCTATTTCACAAGAGCAAAAGCAAAGTATTGTAGCCTTGATAGAGAAAGGGAGGAGCAGTAGGGAGATTGTAAAAAGTGTGGGTTTGGCACAATCTACAGTTAATAGAGTGAGAAAGAGGCTTTCTACGAGTGTAGCATTGTCTAAAGGAGGTTGTCCTAAGGTCCTAACAGAGTGGGAGAAGCGTTATGCTTCACGGCTAGTTATTGTTGGTGGTTTAGAAATTGCAACAAGGCATCAAAAGTGCTTCAAAGAAAGATGGGTGTAAAGATGTGCGACAATACCTTGAGGAATGCGTTGAAAGAACAAGGATTGTCTTCTTTTACGAAGGTTAAGAAGCCTGGTTTGAGTCGGAAGAACATCAAAGATAGATTTCGTTTTGCCCAAATGCACAAAGATTGGACTATGAGTGATTGGGAGCAGGTGGTGTTTAGTGATGAAACTAAAATATGTCATTTCAATTCAGATGGAAGGACTTGGTGTTGGATAGAGGACAAA
Source organism: Polytrichum formosum (assembly GCA_964035585.1). Taxonomy (NCBI): domain Eukaryota; kingdom Viridiplantae; phylum Streptophyta; class Polytrichopsida; order Polytrichales; family Polytrichaceae; genus Polytrichum; species Polytrichum formosum. Next base: position 25,855,317 of record OZ037940.1, on the reverse strand, counting down.
GAAAACATCCATGTGCGTGTTGTGAACCAAACTGTGAAGCATGGTGGAGGCTCTATAATGCTTTGGGGTTGTTTGACTTGTAGGGTATTGGGGTCATTGCATAATATACAAGGGCACTTGAATGCTAGAGGCTACATTGCAATTTTAGAGCAAGATTTGTGGAGTACATTGCTTGCATTTGGGTTCAATCTTGAAGAAATCATTTTTCAACAAGACAATGTTGCCGTGCATACAACCAAGATTGTTCGAGAATGGTTTGGGAAGCAACCATTTTGTGTTTTAGAGTGGCATGCACAATCCCCTAATTTAAATCCTATTGAGCACATATGGGCTTTACTGAAATGACGATTGAACTCATACTCTAGTCCTCCCAGTGGTATTCTTCAATTATGGGTTTGAGTGCAAGAAGTTTGCGACTCTATTAGTCTAGAGGAGTGTAGAGGATTGTATGCTAGGATGTCTGATCGAATTGCAATTGTTTTAGCTGCAAAAGGGCGATGGACAAATTTTTAAGTGTCTTCTACACTGTAGTGCAAAAACCGAGTCTATGTACATACTTTTCTTCAACATCTTTATCTACTTTGTTGTAATTGAAATCATGATTTTATCATTACAGTGGTGTGTAGAACTTTATACTCTACAATTTCTGGTTTTATAGCTTTTGATTTCGATCACTCTTGTTTCCGGCATTGTCATTTGAAGTTTCAAGTTCCTTGCATAGACTTGATTTTTGGAGTCATTGTACTCATGAGTTGGCCGGTTTAGGTGATGTTTTGTGTGGAAATGAGCATTACCATGTTCGGTTTAAGGAGAATCTAGTGAACGAGTAGGGGTTTGACAAACTTTCCACTTTCAAAAATTGTAGAATTTTTTTTATAGGAAATAAAAATACGAAACAACTTGCATTCTTCACGAATCCTTTTCTTCTATCTTGGAAAATCATCTCATAATTGTAATGCCATATCTTCAATGCAAATCACCTTATTTTCACGGTTTATGGTATATCTACCTTACTTATAGTGGTGTGCCCTCATCCAATGCATTATTACCAAAGGTCAAAGGTGAAAGGTCAAATAAGATTGTTTTGTTGGTTTGTTATTCTCTTAGTTTACACGTGCTTTGGAGAATGATACCTTGGCAAGATATTAGTGGTGATACAATGGGAATCATTTCATTTCATTTTTAATAAGTTGTTGATGGTATATTTAGATCAACAAAGTGACCATCGGAGTAGTGGTGGATATAGCACCTCGAGAACCTCGAAGATATTAGTACGAACTTGTGACTACTTAGAATTTGTGAGATTCTCTTCACTTGTGCCTCGAAATTTGGATGGGAATACGAGATCCTTCTAAAAAGACTCCCACATCAAGTGAGCGCATGGCATCGTTAAGTTGGGAGACCAATCTCTCGTGACTAATCTTACGTGATTGGACTTTAATCGAAGTATATTTTTTCTCCATCTCATCTACACGGAGCTCACAATTTTAGTGGATGCGGTTTTTAAATCAATAACAACCAACTTTTTTCTACAATTTTTTTTCCTTTTTTTAGTCTTGCAACCTCCGGTTTGCATCAAATGGACGGTGCGTGTGTTACTAAATAATGTGAAAATACTTTTAGCTTTTAGGGGTTAAATGTGGCCCAAGGAACAAGTTAATTACAATCCATTTGATATTGTTGTTGTTGACTACTACGCAATGTGGTCATGCTAAGTTATTTATGAAGAAATACATTCTTATTTTTAAAATAGGCATCACCCATGAAATCGCAATCTACATCATGAGTCACATGCTCCATGTTCAACATGGATTTTGGACATCATAGAAAATTTCAACCTTTAGCGAACATATTGTCAATACTTGTGGGTATATTCATGTCGGTGCTAACGTAGTTGATCGCACATTTAAAGGCGATAGTTAGCAACTATACAAGAGTCCCCCGATTGCTTTCATGCTTCCTCCACTTGTTTCTACTCCCCTACAAATGACATGTCCATTTTGCTTTGTAAACATGATACGTCATTTTGTTAGTTGGTTGGTTGGTTGGTGTCTCCTCTTAATCCAACACAAGCGGTATCTTTTGTGACACGTGCATTGAATTTCCACCTCAAGGGTTATGTTGTTTATCATTTTGAGGGCCAAAACTTAATTTCCACGTGAGAATTTGTAGGGCCATGACAAATATGATAATGACAAGAGACAAGTACTTTCATAAAACGGTTACTTCATGTTGAATCAAACTAGCCACGATGGCAACGAAAATCCTCCCAGATGTTTGTCCCTTGAGTGTCAGAGACAAATATTCGTCAATTCGTGTGGCAGGTATCAGGGCTCAGGCATTGCCGTTGAGTTTTGAATGTAGTAATGCTATATGGTAATATGGAACAATTGGCAGAGTTGCGCGTGTCTATATTTGGCCTACTGGCTTGGACTGACTATAGTAGTGAATTTATAATTTTAAAAAACATTAAAAAAAACCTCAAAATTTGCCGAGTATTTTTAAATGTATATTTTAAAATAGATGCACCCCTACTCATGAGAGATATGATAATGACACGAGACAAATATTTTCATTAAAGGATTACTTCATGTTGAATCAAATTAGCAACTATGACAAAGAAAATCCTCCCGGATGCTTAACCCTTATGTGTAAGAGGAGTCCCCTCGGGGCTTCTTTGTCGGTCAAACATGAATTCAACCTTGAAAAACAATTTTGATTGTTTAAGAGATCAACTAATACAATGAAATTCTTTAACTCTTGTTTTCCAACTAGTTTTATAAATCAAAAGTAAAGGAGATCATGCCTCTAAATTTTTGACATAATAGTTACAAGTATTATACACATTATACGTAGTTATTTTTTAAAAAATTGTTTAATTTCTTTCGTATTCTTAAGTTTTCAATGTAGTGTTTAATTTTCACAAGTACTTTTGAAATGCTTTCAATATCAAAAAAAATCCAATAGAATAAGCTAATGATTTGCTTAGCTTGGTATGAGAAACTTGTAGAGGGAAAACGTTATCACATATGAGGCCATTGTATGTAAGGCCTATCAAGACATCATGTGTGTTTCCACTTAACACTTCAAACTCCAAATACATGGCAATTTGCAAATGGCTTGGCAAGGGCCATTTAAGAAGAACTCTATTTGGTTGACTACATTTGCACATACATTGTTTACGACATTTAGTGTTGTGAGCCACAAATCCAAATATTTCATTCACATTCATCTTGATTTTTTTGGCACCATGCGCCGCATTGTGAAAGGTCATAATGCTCCTCATTCACCGGTGAGATCGTGCATGAGGCCACCGTTGCCTTTCCAACTTATGGTGGTTTCCGAACTTCATTTGTATGTCTTGCCACATGAACTTTTAGATGTGTTTATAAGTACATTTGGATTTATGCATGAATTTTAAACAATTGTAGTCGCCAATGTGACATGCAATATAGATTGCAGAACTGCACAAATATGGTGGTTGGCGAACATGGAATACAAACATTCGAAGTTGTGGTTGTTGTGTTGTTGCTTTTGTTATTGTTGTTTGATATTTTGTCCCCGCGAGTGCACGTCCATTGTTGTTTTTAGACACATGGTTTGTCCAAGTATACTTAAATGTGAGTGATTTTTTACCAACCAATGTGTGACAAGTCCCACTTTCACGCACAAAAAGTAGGTTGTGGTGCACAAATATGAATCAGGTATGTTGATAGGGGTGAACGCAATTGGGAAGACATGTTTATCCAATGAAGAAATCAACAAACACGCACTTCAGATAACCATAACAAAATAAAGGAAGTTCCGGTTATCGATCCGGTTTTTACACATGTTTCATCATAGACTTGCTAGTGCAACACGAGTTTCATTATGTAAACCTAATCGATAGAAGTTGGAGAACATGAAAAACAAACCAAATAACACCCACATACCTTACGGTCATGATTTGGATTTGCCAATCGTCTCATACTATCATAGTTGCGTGTTTCGTATCCCACAAGTAGTAGATGCGGAGAGAAAAGTGGCCATTTAAGGCCAACCCACCTTCCAATTAAGTGGCCTCGTCCGCCGGAACATGTAAGTATTTCAAAGACCATGCGAAAGGGCAAAGCCCCTTCAAGTGCCCTCGGGGACCATATGTTGGGGCCAATAATTTTCGCAATTGCAGGAGTCCCTTCATCAAGCGCTAACTTATGATTGGTGGGTCAAGCCGCCACGTGGATTTTTATTTTTATTTTTCACCTTGCCACATGGCAAACTTGGGTACTTTTGGTGTGCCTAGGGGTACTAAAAAGGGGAGCCAATGAAAACGCAAACACGCGTGGGTTCGGTGTGGCCTTTGTGCTTGCCAAGTAGATGTCCAAGCTAACCGATATTTTGTAGGGTAGCATCTCGATCGGTTTGTGTTGGACCGGTCCTTTATTGGCCCTCGACCAATTCACCATGTCCTTTGAGCTACTTTGACATTTGGCGGTTGTGGGGAACTAAAGGCACCAAATGTCGTTAGGACAAGCATTTGTGTGGATAGGACGAACTTCACACTTAAATTGCATATTCCATATATTAGGGTTGAAACGTGAAGGTCCCAACGAGTGTGTCTAGTATGATATCATGTTCACACTAGTGTTATGTGTTGCTCCTCGGCAGTAGGAGGAGTCCTTTCTGATACGGAAAGTTCATCTATTTCTTGAATTTACCAGCAAGGAGTTTTCGTCTTACTCATAGTATTCTCGGTGCATGTAATGTAGTGCAATTTTGCCCATTCACTTCATTGTATATCATGACATAAACTTCCTATCAAGATGGAAACTCTCTCATTGTTGCAGGCTACACTAGTCGCTAGCCCTGGTGTGGGCATGGGATAAACCAATGTCGGTGTGATGTATAGGTGAATGCACAATATCCGTAATCAACATCAACAATGATGTCAAAGAACCTCCCCCATGGGTATTAGAAATGTACTGTACATCCACTCAAATAGTGATATGTGGTGGATATGTCAAGGTGAGAGAATTGTTTTATAGTCGATATATTATTTGGGTCAATGTAACCATTCTAAACCATACTAACATAGGTAAGGCGATTCTTGCATGGTATATAGACCCTAATGGTATCAAAACAACAATTGTTTTCAAATATTCATAGCCAACTACTATCAAAAATTTGAAATCCTCATTATAGAAACCTAAATTGTAATTTTTTTTTCTTTCCAAAATGGATACGAGTCCAACACTAGTGTTAACATACTTACTACATGAATGAAGAGCTTCTTCACCCACAAGCCAGTGACCCAACTTGAGTGTGGCCACCATGTTGCACATTACTTTGTAGCATTCAACACATCCAACCAGTAAACAAGTAACAACAACAACATGTTTAGCCAATCACTTGGAATATAAAACATGGGTCAAACTCACAATTGTCCATAACATTATTCAGACCCATGACAATGTTATGTGGGATTGACAGTATTCTAGGGAATATTCCTGAAAATTTTCACATTCAGTCTTAATGTGAAAAATTCCAAAAATATTCCTTGGAATATTGTCAGTCCCACATAACACTGTCATGGGTCTGAATAATGTTATGTCTACTTATGAAGTGGTCATCCTTTATTTGGATGAATTAGTGGCGAATGGGATAGTAACCTATGGCAAGCATTGCTTTAAGCTTATGACTTGGCAAGTTTGAAAGTTCATGAAACACTAGGGTTTTATGGAAGCATAGCCACGGATTTCAAGAACAAATATGCTCGTGGGTAGACCCTACTCACAACCACAACAACGAAAACAACTTCCCCCAATCTCCAACATTGGCCAAGTCGGGAATAAGTTAGAGTGGGTGTGCCCTTTCATATTTCAACACCACGTGACAACGGCCACTTTACACGCGAAGCCAACTTGGGAATTTTGGAGTCTATTGCTTTTAGGACGAGTATTTGAACGGTGCCATGTTGGAAAACATTTCAATCCGTGGAAGTTTTTTTGGGGGGGGGGCTATGAGATCATTTATATAATACTTAAAGAAAGCCTCCAATTCGACCTCTTATAACTTTTGCATCCCAACATCATTTTTTAACATTGAAATGACAATACTCATGATTTATATTTACTACAAGAATTTTAACAATCATCAGTTTGATCGAAAGGTAAAATTCTAGGGGCGGAGTCTTCATACCACATACAAACTAACCTGAGTGCATGAAAGGGTGTTATTTGAGGCGTCAGTGTACATAGTATACATAAAGGACATGTATTGTTTTTGTCTAGCATGTACATTTAGAAAAGGTTGTCACGAAGATCGAGGTAAATGTTCATGTGCAAAAGGGGGTCCTAAGGCTTAAAGAACAAATTGACAATAGATGTGTTATTTCATCCAAATGACATGTGTATTAGGGCCATATTATTATAAGTTACATCCTATAGATAAATAATAATCCAATAACTTTCTCATTGGAAAGTGATAGTGGATTGTATAATAAAAGCCAAAATATTTAATGTTCCGTATCTATGTATGCAATGGAGACATTTATTACATTAATATGAATATATTAGAAGAAAGAAAGAGAGAGAGAGAGTTGGGCATTTCTTGAGTCTATCAAAGCTTACTTTCAAGCTTTGTTGCTTCTTAAAATATCCTCTTGTTCAGAGGCCATCTATTCTTTTACATATCTATGTGCCTTTCAAAACTCGGGAGGGTGGGTGGGATCACCCTTCATGACCATATTTCTACACATCTATTTCCATACTATTGTAATCATCTCACTTTTGTATTCTTACTAAACAAGTTAAAACCTTAGCCATCTAAGCTATTAAGGCTTCATACTTTGTATGTTTAAGTAACATAATGCCTTCCATATCCGAAGTTTACAAAACCAAGTTCGATATAAGACGTATTCAAGGATACATCAAAGTTCTATCACAACTCAAATATGTTGTACATTCCAAATCATCTTGTGGAATATCTAAGCAGGGGGCATTCACGGTTGGGGTACTACTTTTGCGTGTCTAACGGTTTAAGGACTTTTTTAGATAACTTTACATAGTCGGTGTGCTTAGATTTGTATTGTGGAGCATACTTTGGATCATACCTACATTTGGTATTCCATAATGAGCACACCGACAAAGTTAATTTACAAAGAATAGGGTTATCTAAGCTTTCCTTTTCATTCCTTAACGGACATGCAGGACTGCTGTCATAACTGTTGACCTTAGGATTAAGGAATGAAAAGGACAACAAAAATTAATTGAAATGATCCCAATTTTCTTCCTCGCACTTATCGTTCAATTGTGTACCAATAGAACTAAAAGTGTATTGCATACCAATTGTATCTAGCCTTACATAACACACCAAACATGGCCAGAATTACACAATAACATGGCTACATGAAAAAAGAACGTTTAGAATTAGAATTGGACATAATAAAATATATGTATGGATACATGACACTTATACCAAGGTACTAGGATGCAAAACATGAAAATAATTCACCCCCGATGTACACTTCAATAATGAAATTGCCATTGATGTGGCCAAAACAAGTCATATGACCTCTCTACAAGTTTTATGACTTATCTAATTATTTCATAAGGAATTTATCTATTATTAGTCATTATTTAATATCAAATAATATATTTCTTGATAAATCTTATGACCTATCTACTTATCTATTTAAAATTTATTAATTAAATCATAGTAAATCGTAATAAACGTCAAGATCCAATGCGACAAAGTCCTTAATTCCTTTGTCCCAAAAGTAGTACCCCAACCGTGAATGGCCCCAACAACACATACATATTTTTGAAAGAAGATGATATATAAAACCTAAGATTGCCGTCAAAATTGTGAAGGGTCTGCCTCACTTGTGCCCATGCCACCAACCAAATCCACAGAGAGGGTTAGTAACGTACACGAGGTGAATAACAAACAGAACCCAATTGTTATCTATGTCACACAAACATGAACGGCATAATCATACATTTCATAACAAAGAATACACATATTACCAATGAATATTCTACATGTTCCTTAGCTATTTGAACCTTATGTGACCGAAATGGGCAACATGTTACACACACCCCCCACTTTACTCGTCCTCACCACTTACACTAATCCTAGAAGTTAATTAGGGTAAACGGCCACTTGTGGCATAACCTTTGAAAGAAGGTTCATACGTTTCCTTTCACTTAATATAGGATTAGGTAACCATTATTGACCATAGATCTTAACGTACTAGATATATGGTGGGTATTTATTAGGTAACTTTTACCTAACCCTAAAGAACTTTTCTTTGGGGTTATATTTTGTTACTATGTCAGTTCATTAAGGCTTAAGTAAAAACAGAGCATGGAGAGAGAGAGAGAGAGAGAGATGACGCCAAGTGTTGGCGTGAGTGAGAAACGCTTCACCTTGATCGTAGCGGCGAGCTCATATGTGAACCCGAAGCATGTTTACTGAGCAAGGATATGGGACAAATTGCTTAACGTCGAAGGTGGTCCCTATAATGGCAAATGAAAGGGGCACTGTAGACTCCGTTTTTTTTGGGGGGATTAAAAGTTTTGTTTGTCAATATTATGTATCTCAAGGGTGGGTGTTACGAGGACATGTAGTCTTGGTTCACTAGTCCATTCTCTAGTTGACAGTTAATACGTTTTCGATTTTTTGTTTAATTTTTCCCTATAAATTTCTTGTGTATAGAGAATCCTATTTCATAGTCATCCACACACGTCATTGCAAGCGTCTCCAATGAAAAGTCCACCCGACCCCAAACCAAAGTTCGACATGGAGTTGGGAAGTGGCCGCGTAAGGGCGTACCTTGCTTGCAAGTATTCAAGCACGAGGAGGAGGAACACATGGGGCAAGGACGCCCCAACTATTGATTGGCCGTTGATGACACACATTGAATTTCTCGTAAGTACACGAGATTGTTTTTTCCTTTTTGGAGGAGGGAAGTGGGTGGAAGTTGAGGGAGGCGTGGAAGCCAATACCTCTTATTGGTTATATGGTATCCTAGCCTATGACCGAGAGCTACACATTGGTGAATTTTCACAATGACCTCTTCTATGGTAATGAACGATTTAAATTTTTTCATGCAAGGGTAAAATGAAATATTTGTCTGTTTCAAAAATTTGGAAATTTTTAAAATTAATTTTGAATTAGATATGATTTTTTAAAGATGTTCCCTAGGGTATCTTATGATAGACCTAAAGAAGTTTGACGTCAATGCTAATACAACTTATGAGCATTCTATAATTATCCACAAGCAAGTAAGAGGTTGTAAGAAATCTAACATTACTAAGCCGTAGACTGATTTTGACCTTACTATGTCAAGAGACATCCTAAACGAACAACTAATCTCATCCAACACGTTGTGTCAAGGTCTCATGTGCCTTGAACCGAGACCTATGGGCCTCCTCCTCCTTCTTCCTCCTTCCCCCTCTCTCTCCTCCCCTCTCTCTCTCTCTCCCTCCACGTCATTAAATGCATTAATGTGAGGTTAGTTGAGCTAGGGACATGTCATCCACCTAGGGAACATTATTTCTAATTTGTTCCCTAGAGCTCGGTTTAAGGTCACATATCGGTAATAGGCTAGGATACCATATGTGCATCATGTGCCGTAGGTACCCATTTAGTTAACCTCGTCTTCCTTCTCGTAAGAGGCTTATGTACCCCTAAACTAGTGAGAATTTCCATACATAACTTGGTTCTACACCGTTTATGGTACTTAGTTTCACATTTTTAATAAGTGTCACTTACCTTGTTATGAGGTGTATGTTAAGTCACACCAATGATCAACAACTTCACCATTAGTGTCACATCATGACATTTGGCATTCAGGTGCGCTTGCTGGTATCTTGGCGTGAGTATGTTCAATAGTGTTATGAGGTGTAATGTATGCATGTGTTACATAATGGTCTACAAGATAACCAAAAGAGTGCACAAATGATACTTGGCATTAGTTCGATGAAGAATATTTTCCTCTTGCATACTATAATTTAAACACGTGACACTTGCCATTAGTATGCTCAGTAGTATCTTCCCCTTGCATGCTAAAATGCAAAACTGTCCCAATGTGCTATGATAAATGTCATAATGTAAACATTCTTTCCCTTAAAAGAATTACTTGTGTTGACAAATAGTATCATATTGGTAAGTAGCGGAGATGTGACACTTTGAAACCACTAGGCATCTAGTTTAGGCCCTTTGCACATAGTGCACGTGACACTAAATACCATAAACCGTGTTATACCAAAGTTGACTTTTCACTTAGGAGTTTGCGACCTCTCCATACTATACCATAATTCTAAGTTAAAGAGCACATGCAAAATTGCTATCCTATTGAGCCACGGGGGCCGGGGTTCGGGCCACACCAATCTCTACAAAGATTTGTGTTTGTGTGTGCGTGGGGTTATTTTTCCACATGTCATCACATTTTTATTTTATTTTCCTAAAAAATGGATGATGGGGGTAAATATCAATATTTGTCTTGCATTATCAAGAAACAAAACGCGAGCAATGAGCTTTGAATTCTCTATATTGGATAAATTGGCAATGTTATATTGACCCAAGTAAGTTATCATAGGTTATCAAACAAAATGGTATCCAAATCCACCTCCTTTACAACCATGCTTAATATTTGGGCAATTGTAAGAAAGGCCGAGTTTTTTTAAAATGAACTTTTCAATGATCGGAGATACTCACCATAGAGAGCAAGGAACTTCATGTAAACCTTGTAGAACATTTCTACATGTGAGGCCATTGTATGTTGTGAGCACAAATTAAATGCACAAAGAGACCCTTTTGGTATGTCAAGGGTTATATGGTTGAAACTCACATTTGTTTGAAATTGGTGTGAGTTTCATTCATCGTTAAATCAACTATTGCACACCTTGGACAACTAACCAACTAATTCGACTATCAGTTACCTAGTTGCCTTATGTAACTACAGTTGTTCGTGATTTGACCTGCCAAAAGATGTAGTTAAGTATAGTTATATATATACATAGTTAACTTAAGTTGAGCGCAACCTGTTCACGGAAGTTTGTTGTAGCGTTGCAGTGTCACTAGTGTGTTATTTGTGTTAGTGGTGTACATGGAGGTTGTTATGGAGTCCAACACTATGAGTGATCATATAAAGGCGTTTCTTGACGATCCTCAGTGACCTGAGCATATTAAAGACCCTCAATTGAAGCAAATCGAGAGGTGAACTTCTTTGATTTCAATTTTTTTTATAGTTAACTATACTTGTTCTTGAATATGGTCTTAAATTTTTCTAGTTAATTATAGTTGTTCTTCAAATCGGTCTGAAATTTTCTAGTTAACTATAGTTGTTCCCTAAAATGTATTGAAAAAAATATAGTTAACTATAGTTATTTTGGCAGTTGTCCAAGGTCTGAACTATTGTCTACTTAATTACTAAGCGAACGAACAAAATCGAGAAATTGTTGGAAAATGCTTCATAAACTTAGTGTGGAAGATATATTGGACTTTCAAGTCACCTCCGTTCGGAGTTCCCATGTTAAGATTGGAAAAAAATCGTACAACCTCTTAATAAAGTGTTGGCCTTCGGACAACATAAACTTTCGAGTCACGCTAATGTAAGGTATAAACAACTTTTGAAACATCATTTTGACCGCGTCATTGAAGCTCGATATTTAGTCAACTCATTAAGCATGTTATGCTATATTTATCATTGGTTTTACATTTGGTCGATGAAACTTTCTTCATTTGTGATTGAGTTGCGAAACATGCGAACAAGGCAAGGTAAGGTTTGTCTTAATAGGGTTCTTTGCCTATTGGGATCAATACTTGCCATTCACTTATAATGCCACATTCCTTGGGCTTTCAAACCTAGACAATGCTATATTCTTGTTTGTGGCTTAATGAGCTCGATCTTGCCTCCTTCCGATGACACAAATATGATTCAATCTTCATTTGCAAGCACCATATCTACCCCCCCCCCTTTCCTCATGCGTCTCCTAAACTCCCTCGTAGAGGGGATCTCCCCTTAATTGCCTAGTTAGTTCGCTCACTATCCTTTGCCCCACATCCATGATATTAGAGTTATTTGTAACGTTAAGTAGATGGAACCACGACTTTAGTCTCAAATCTTGAGTTTACGAGAATCAACTCAAAGTCATCCCAACTTTTCGTAATGCTGAATTATCGTACACAAATACTACACTAGATATTGTATTTAGTGTCACTTACTATCTGGGATTATGTAATGCTAAAGCTATTTATTGTGTATATCATTTTTTGCCAACAAAGGTCAAATTGGTTGTTTCGACATTATAGAACATTGACCTATTTATTTGGGTTTAAAATATTAATAGTAAATAACATAGAATCTTGTAATTTCAAATAGTAAGTGACACTAAATACAATATTTAGTGTAGTGTCGGGTTGTTGAAAACCGGTTTTCTAGCTTGTTCTTCCACGATGGATGGACCGAGCTAGCCTGGCATAGGCTGATCCGAGATCTAGGACATCTAGTCTCATGTGCATACCCTATTCTAGATCCTAAGATTCTCTCCAAGTTTGAGAGGCAAAAAGAGGAGATCCCAAAAATTCCACCCAAATTTCAAAGCAGGCTCCGAAACACGACGACAAGCTAACAAACTCTTAAGAGAATGTTTTCTCCAAGGAGAGTAAAGCCCGTAGTTTCGTCCCTCTTTGAGAGACTTTACATATATTTTATATTATACTTAGCTATTCGGTTCCCCCATTTTGCATTAAAATTGCAAATGGTGCGGACATGCACAAAAACCCCTACCTAACCTCCACACCCGAAGCTATGCACTTTGTTTGGTTGGTTAAACAATGCAATCCAAACTCACTAACCAACATGTCCACCCACCACTATGGTTGGGCCTTCTCTCCTCCTAACCTCTTTGCATTCCCCACCACCCCATTCGAATATACCATCACACCCTCCCCCAACACACACACACACACACACACAAACCATGCAATGAACTTGTTCCTCCGAGCTCCCAAATTAGTGTGTTCCAAATATCGAGTCCATCCGTTGTACCCACCATCAATTTCACATGCCTTGCTTCCTCGATTACTATGCTACGTTATCCTCCTCCGCCCCCGCTCCTTATTTGGTGATTTGTGTACCCTAACTATTCATAAGGGTAGACCTGTGTTATTTGGACATTTTTCTCTTTGCACCCACTTCTTGTTAGACAGGAACCATGTAGTTAGTGCGAGATGATTAGCATATGTAAACTGTGTTCATGGCCATTTACCTCATAGTTGTTGGAACTCATGTGAATATCTTATCCATTGTCGAAGTGAAGATTCTCGTGCTCAGTAAGTAGCCAGGCAGGTCCTCCAATCATGTTAACACTCGAGCATGTAATGGTTATCACATTTTGAGCACTTAAATCTTGAACACAATGTTATTTTGATGCATGTTCTTAGGTCCACACACCTGACCACATGCCACTCAAATGTAGGTGTCCAATGCTATGTTGGATTTAGGCACGTCTACCCTAAATCCGCTCCCTTGTTCGTCCAAGACAATTGACTTCATTGGCATGCCGGCCCCCTCACCTTCGCCTTACACAATGGTCATATTTCAAAACCATAATGTAACATTCAACAAAAACCACTTTCGATCCCGAATGCTAGACTCGACTACCCGTGTATTATCGGTTAATAGCTTTCCAACACAGGTGTTCATCGTGAACGGTCTAACTATGTACTTGTGCAAAACCCCTAGAGTTAAATTTCTCAAGTGTTTAAGGGCCGCTTTACACCTAGAGGCTGGACCAATTCGTTGTGTAAGAGGCTTGAAATCCTCACTTGTGATTGGCCAAAAGGCTCAAATCGGTCCCAACCCCTTTACACCTAGAGCCTGGGCCGATTTGGTGGTATGATTTTTTAAATTAAAAAATGGATGTTATGACACGGCCCGAGCTCGTTGAATTGGGTGCACCCAAAATGGAGGGCCAATTCTTGGCCTCGGGGCCAATGTCATATTTCACTAAAAAAACCTTCTTAAATAAAGTATGATTTTTTTAGCGAACTAGATCCATTGGATTATGTGGAAATCTAAACGGCTCTATGCTAGATTATGCTAGATCCGTTGGATTATGCTAGATTTATTGAATCGGCCTAGCTTCTTGGCCCTAAGGCCTTTACATATGGGAAAATTGGCCCCCATTATAATCTTATTATAATGTGTAGTTGAGGCCAGCCTCCAACCCAAAAAGGGCTTAAATTTCATGCAATCGGCCTCGAGGGGGTTTGGCCGGCCTCTAGGTGTAAAGCGGCCCTAAGTTCCATATGACCAATATTCTCATGCAACTTTCCACAATCCCATATTCTATAGATACTCATAGATTTATATACACTGACATGCAAAGTTACCATCAAAAAATTGAGATTTGTGATTATGATGAGTTCTCAAAGTTTTCAATTCTATATTCATCACGAGGAGATCGAAAGCAACGGTTTGTTGAATTAACTGTATGGACGCGATCCTTTGATGGTGCCTCCTAACCAGGTGGCGTATCATGGACCTTAAACCCTAAACCCTACTCATGACCTTCAACCATTCTTGTTGCAGTTACGGTTGCATATATATAGACTTATATAATCATACAAAGTTTACCATCAAAACGATGAGATTTGTGAGGTGTGACGAGTTCTCAAAGTTCTCAAAGTTCTATATTATTCATCATGAGAAGACCGAAAGCAATGTTTGTCATTTTAACTGTACTTATGGATGCGATCCTTTGATGATACCTCCCAACCAGGCCAAGTAACCAGGGAGCTTGAACCCTAAACTCTAAACCCGGCCTCCAACTATTGTTGTTGCAATTGCGGAGCAGATGGTAGCAACATTGAAAGCATCGACATTGAAAGCATTTCTTTGCCAATAATCTGTGGGCAGAGGAGATGGATGTGAAGGATGGCAGGGCGTTGGTGGCTGCATTTCGGGCCATGGAGCCATCTTCGGATGTTGATTCTCTTGCCAGGTAAAAAATATCCATCAACTTTGCTGTTGTGTACATGAGAATTTGCATTCTGGGTCTGTCTCACAGTTTTCTCATAGCTTTCCTGTGTTCTAGTTTTAAGGATTTTCACTGCCCCGAGGTCATCATTTAAGAACCCTGATTCAGACATCTACCCAATGGCTTGCTGGGTTGAGTCCAACATTCTATGGTGTTCCTGGTTCCTCATCTGATCATGCGATTGTTTCAGCCACAGTGGGATCCTTTTGTGTGGCAAAGTATCCCGGGAGGTGCAGAGTGGGAAGGATTTCTAATCTTAGTAACTCAAACTGTGTCTGTGTTTTTGAGGGTAGAGTATGCAATCATTGTGATGCTGTCTAATAATTTTGAGCTCCTGCAACCCGGGCAATGTGTGCAGTTGTTGAGTGATCTCATTATTTCTGTCATATTACTGTTGCGGAATGTGGATTTGGAGTATGCTGGAAGAGCTCTGGAGGCTGTCACAAATTGCTGAATTAATTATTTCACTCATATATATATATCAATATAGTGATTTTTTAATTTAGCATTTGTGGCCAAAATCCATCTTCATCTGGATGACAATGTTTGGTAGTCTCCGCATGCTATATATTGCAATGGTGAACGTGTTAACTGAATTTCAATCTTGTTTGTTGCAGGACGTTGGGAGGTGGTGTCCTTTCTGTGATCGACGCCCAGACCTTTCTGGAGAAGTGTCTCAATGATGAGGTACACATAGCTTTCCCACTTGTTGATGATTCACTTATTGTTTTATAAATTGGCGGTTTGTATGTGCACAACTTGAATTTCACAAGACATTTGTGGGGAAGCCATACAGCAATTCTGTATATTCTGGATCCTGGATTGTTTTGTTCCGAGCACCCTTGGTTGGATTATCATGCGCTTGCAGTTTTAGAACTTATGCAGGCAACAAGGTGGGGTGTGAGTTTCTTCAGAGTAGCACACCATGATGATAGAGCTAGAATTCAGTGATTTCATATTTCTTGGAGTATTTTGTCTATCCATGTATGATATACATACTACAAGTGTGCACAAGGGATGAATTTGATATCTCTTTCTCTCCCTTAGTGGTTGTACAAGAAAACTCCAAATAATATACGCCCCACATTTGACAAGGTGTGCTAGGTTGGGTTGGTTTCTGGTGAGAAATCTACTGAGACTCGCCCATATTTTGTAGTGGATGCAAAGACCTTCAAGAGATATCCACCAGGTTGGCTGTATCTGAGGCAGTTATTAAAGCAATTCATACTGACCGCAGAAAATGACGGCGAGGAGGTTCTGGATAACTTGTATGAACCTCATGCTATCTACTTGCTTCCTCACAGATGACCTCATAGATTTTGTCACTTTAAATTAATGCAAAGATTGACACTATTTTCCGCTTCTCTGTGTTACCTTTAGTTAGTATGTGTTTCATGTCAAGTGCCAAGTTTCTAGTCTTGCATAGTTTCTGTGTTTTTAGATGTTCACATTTATTTGGAGGTTTCGAACTTAGCATCACATCACTGTCTTCAACAGGAGGCCTCTGAAATTCCACTTAGGTGCTACAAAAGCTTCTCATACAGGATGCCTGCCAAAGCAAGGGCTCATCTAGCATTGAAGACATGTGCCATGAAAGAATCAGAAGATTCTGGTGAGCTCATAATACTGCGAGTCTCTCTCAATATGCTTGAAGGTGACACAAGATATGTTCGATCACCCGTGGATGAATATTTGCCCCTACCAATTATTTTGCACTACACTTTATTTGTTAAAACTTCTATACTTGTGGTCATGTATTCTACAAAGAAGCATGGAATTCTAAACCTTGTAGTTGGATAATTGTCTATGGTATGAGAGTTTAAGCCAGTTAGGGTTGTCAAAATATCAGTAGAAAGTAGTGGCTATCTTCAGAAAAGGGAGGCTTAGAACTCTGTCCATTTCTGTATGGGAATCAGATGTAGTGTTCTATAATACATCCAGCATTGCTAGGGTGTGGTAGACTGTGAAAATGCAAGGGATTTTCCATAGCTTCTTCTGTCAGTGCGCTCTTTAAGTTGATGCATAGGTCTCTTGTTCTAGACCTGCAGTAAGATCTTCAGCAGCCTCAAAAGATCTTGATGTATAGTTTCCAGCCTTGATGTCAAATTTTTTCCTAAGCAGATCTAATCTGGAGTGGAATTTCAGAAGCAGATCATTGTTAATACACTCACTGATATGATTACAGCTGCTGCATGTGGCCTGCTGGCCTCTACCTTTCTGAGTTCATCCTAAGTCATCCAGAGTTGTTTCATGGTCAGAAATGTTTTGGAGGTATGTTTTACACATGGGTATAATTTGGTTATATATGTTCAAATGCTTTCTGATTTTTACAAATATTTCTGCATTGAAGAGTGTTATAGTTCTCTTGTCTATTTCTAACAACAATCCACATTAATGGTCTGCAAAAGTTTAATCTGAAACTTAGTATTCAATTTGGCAGTACTGGAGTTGGTAATCTAGAAAATATATCAAAGATGTTTTTGTGTGAAGCTGTTATGCTTAGGTATACACACTATTATCTGTCTGTAACCTTTGTTTTGATCGTTGCTTTGAATTGAATTTGATCTATTTAGAAACTATATAATCCAGAGAGTGAAACGGCTTTCTACCTCAATATGTATACAGGTGGGTACTGGGGCCGGGATGGTCGGCATTATACTTGCCTGCCTTGGTGCCTCCCAAGATATTAAATCTGTTGAAAACTAGGACTTGCTCTGAAAGGTCATGTGTACAGCCAAAGTATATTATACAACCAATGGGTTATTATAACTTGTGAGGTAGTACAACGTGAGTTGCAATGTTTTGGGTAGTGCTCTGTAGTTTTGCTTTGAAGAGTATAATATGCAGAAATTGGCCTCAAGGTATAGTTCATGGAGTACCGACTAATGTATCTATATTCATTATTTTAATGTAGTACTTACTTGCTGATGGTAAATTTTGGGGCAATGAAAAGTTGTGATTCTAATCTATAGAGTATTTCCTGGAGACGGGTTGACTTGGAAAGTGCTAAGAATTTGCTGTACATGAAGAGGTGATATGCCACTATTTGAAGTTCTAATAGTGTTTCTTCTGGCATGTGGTAGGTGAAATTGACAGATGGTTCCCTTGCCATATTAATCAACATGCGGCACAACCTATCAGTCAATGGCGTGAAGGTCAAGGGGGCAGAGCAAGATGATTGCAGTCAAGAGCCACTCCACACCTCAGCTAGGGTAGGGACTTAGGGTGCATGCAATCTCCTGACTTTTCTTCTTGCTCTTTGCTTTTCTGGACTTACATAATTTGATGTAGATCATTGTCCTTATAACTCTTATCCTTGTATGTAGCAATACCCTGCAGTTCTACAAGAAAGGGAGCTGAATATGAATTGCTATTGTTCTGTGTAGACAGTGTTTTAATTACATTCCTGGTGGAATATACTATTGTAAACATGTTGCTATTTATCCTTTTTCCCTTCTAATTGGAGGAGGCTGGCAAATGCAGGTGATATGCCAGCAACTACCTTGGGGAACACTTTCTGAAAGGGATCTATAAACTCTGGATTCAAATGTTATGAAAGCTACTCTGGATGTCTTTTCTTTAACTTGTTGACTACAGACCCCATTTGAATGTAGAAGTGCTGAGAGCCCAGTTGCAGATCCAACACTATTTTTAGCACTTGTGTGACTTACTATAATAACAGAGTTTCTCATTTACAGGAAATCTAATTTTGAGTTCAGATTTGTACTCTGCACAGAGTTGTGGTTTGAGTTCACATTTTTCTTGGCAGACTATCTGCAGTGTCTATTCAGTGAAGTTATTCTTGTACCTGTCATGTGACCTACAGATTGGGAGCTGATCTGATATATGATCCAACATATATACCTCACCTTGTATGCCTCTTGGCTTTGCTTCTGTCACTTGGACACCCGACTCGGATAAATGACTCGGAATTGGGTGTACATGAATATTCTGTTGCTTATATTGCTTCTGCTATTCGGAATCCTGAGAGCTTTATATTTCTTGTGGAGATGGTCAAGTAAGCGGGGTTAAGAGTGATTGAAGTGAGTGAGAGCATGCACCCTTCACTGTGTTTCCCGCAAATCAGTTCTCTTGATATGTCAAATATCCTGGTGCACAGATTGCGAGCTCAGAAAGATTAGGGGCAAAAATTTTAACGAGTTTTGACCAAGTTACGTGAAATTGTGGCAGAGTTGCGGCTTACACTTAGCAAGAGAGGCATAATCACTCAACTTCACTCATTAGCAATGACTAAGTAATGTTCAATACACCATTCTTTAAAATAGGTCAGTAATTGCACTGCAGGTAAATGGCCACATCAGTTTCAAAGTCAATATTCTGTTGATTAAAGTCAATATACAGATGGAATATATTTATGAATTCCTTATTCGATAACCCTGACTCCTTGAGAAGCTCCACGATCCTCCAGTTATTGCAAAAAATGAAGAACTTGGACTGCGGAATTGAGGGTCCCTTTGCACTGAGTCTCAATCTGATGTTCATGGAGCAACAGGGTGGATGTATAGTTACCTTTCAGAACTTGGTAACGTAAACAATCACTTTGAAATTCAGCAATGTGAGGAATTGGCTGGAAACCTGATATCTCAGTGTTACGAGGTTGAACGAGGCTTTGGGTTTGTGGTGTGATGTTTTTATGTAAACTCATTCATTGTGGATGTAGGGGCTCTAGTAAAAAACAAGTCCCTCCAGGTTGAGGACCGGTTCATTCCAATTGAATTCCACTTGACTTATCTGGGTTCTTGATGCTACTTCCGGAGTCAATGACTTCTATCATTTTTCAAGCAAGATTTTCACCTTCCCAACGGATGAGTTTATGTACATAGACACCACGAATTCCTAGCCTTGGATGGGTGTAAGTGTGTTTGTATCCAATGACTTAGACATTGCGGACTTTGTTGAATTGACTCCCAAATGATTTGAAAAACAAACAGCATTTACAGTACACTTTGAGACTAAATTTTTACTGAATTTTGGGGCACTACACTGTTTATGGTATTTAGTGTCATGTACACTATTTGCGAAGGCGTAAACTACTTTAGATTCCTAGAGGTCTCAAAGTGCCACACTTGCGAATTGCCAATATGATTCCATTCATCAACATAAGTAACTTGTTCAAAAGTAACTACTTCATGTGAAAAAATATCTACAATGTGACATTTAGTGCAACACATTGAGATACTTGAGATGATAGTTTTGTGTTTTAGTATGCAAGAAGATATTATTGAGCATATTAATGACAAGTTGCATATTTTTTACATTTTAGTATGCAAGAGGAAGATATTCTAGAAAATACTAAGGCCAAGTGTCATTTGTATACACTTTAGTCAACTTGTAGACCATTGTGTAACATAGGCATACACCTCATAACACTATTGAGCATTCTCATACCCATATATTAGTAAGTGCATTTGGATGCCAATAATAGGGAAGTTGTTGATTATTAGTGTAACCTAGCATATGCCTCAAAACAAGGTAAGTGACGCTATTATGCATGTGACACTAAAATATCATAAATGGTGTAGCTTTATCTCTTACATGACTTAACTTGGCAGAAGCTCCAAAGTGAACAACACCTTGTTGCCAATCTTATATATTAAGTTGCATTTAGGAACAATTGTGTTGCATGTATCACTTATAATCAACACCCAAATCTAGCCACAATTCAATATCAAACCCTAAGGGAGGTCAAAAAGGCATCAACATGTTCCAATATCACTTGTGGTGTAGTGGCTATGTCAAACTTTAATGAAATTCAGACATAATTTATCTTTCAATCTTATGCATAACATTATTTAGTCATGTGGGTCAGTTCCATTGACTGTGGAATATGTCAATTACATTTTGTGGCCCTTCCGAACAAAGTAGTAATATTTGTTTACTATTGGGTGCAAGCACGGTAAAGTGGACATCTCTTGATCCTTGCTCAGGTTTAAGTGAAAGTGATCCAAAACAATATACTAACTTTGAATTTTATGAAATAAAATTCATAAACATTTAGAAAACATATGAATCTACAAAGCCAAGCAATTTATGTTCACAAAAAACAATTTCAAACAACGTATATGTATTTTAGAAGACGGTGCAAGTGGGTGTCATTGAAAAGATAATTGTCAAAAACTTGTTTAAAATACAATTACATTACATAAAAATTGATTAATTTTTGAAAAAAAAATTACGATGACCTCAAGTTTATAATGAATTCAAGGAATATGAAAAGAAATTCCAAGTTCAAAATATTTAAGGTCACGAAATTTACGTTTAAATCTATATTTAGTTAGTTGCTTTTACGCATCACTTTTGATGATAGGTTTTGAAGATCTCATATTGATATTCTATATTTGAGCACCTAACTTAACAATAGAGGTCATCATGAAAAATAATCTATTTTAAACAACATTTTGCTACTACTTATAGGCGTTTGACCAAGAAAATCATGGCTTTCATATACCGGAGCACTTTTTTGGTCCACTTTACTATGCTTGCACCCTATTTACACATTCAGGCTAACACTTTAGAAGTTGGGTGGAGTTATACTCCCGGCCTACTCACAAGAATCATTGTTCATCCCAATACTATTCATATGAAGCATTGTTCATCCGGGCGTTATGCATTGACAATACGGACAATATTCATACTTGGTGTCAATTTCTACATGTTATCTAAGTTTCTTCCCATGAAGGTAAGATATTGGAGGCCCATGTCATAGGGTAAATATACAATGAAACACAAACATGCAACTGAATAATGTTATGTGACAACTTCTCAACAAACATAATGTGTGTAAGCATGCAATCCCCACAACACACACTTGGACCTACATTTATCCTAAGGACAAGTAACTTAATTGAGAGATCCTCCTAAATTT
The DNA here is from genome assembly GCA_964035585.1 of Polytrichum formosum. Lineage (NCBI taxonomy): Eukaryota > Viridiplantae > Streptophyta > Polytrichopsida > Polytrichales > Polytrichaceae > Polytrichum > Polytrichum formosum. Next base: position 25,833,402 of record OZ037940.1, on the reverse strand, counting down.
TACATACAAAGTGAGTGACCTTATCCACTCATGATCTTATGGGTGACACCTACAATTGGTCCATTTGTCGAGATGACACATGTCTTCCACTCAAAGAAGGAAAATAAATAAATTGAAAACCTACCATCAAAGGCATGTGCAATAGAGTTATCCATAAAATCCCTCACAGAGGGATGAAACTGTGGGTTGGATCCTTCTTTGAGAAAATTTAGTATTAAGAGCTTGTTAGCTTGTCGTGTATTGAAGCCTGTTTTGAAAGTTGGGTGATACTTTTGAGACATTTTCTTTCCATCTGCAATTGGACACTCCATTTTGTTTGGTACACTAGTAACCATGTTGGATAGTGGTCACAAGGTTATCAAAGAGTTTCCAAAGGCTTTTTTGGATCCTTCCTTGAGAAAATTTAGTATTAAGAGTTTGTTAGCTTGTCGTGTATTGAAGCCTGTTTTGAAAGTTGGGTGAAACTTTTGAGGCTTTTCTTTCCATATGCAATTGGACACTCCATTTTGTTTGGTATGGCAGTAACCATGTTGGATAGTGGTCACAAGGTTATCAAAGAGTTTCCAAAGGCTTTTTTGGATCCTTCCTTGAGAAAATTTAGTATTAAGAGTTTGTTAGCTTGTCGTGTATTGAAGCCTGTTTTGAAAGTTGGGTGAAACTTTTGAGGCTTTTCTTTCCATATGCAATTGGACACTCCATTTTGTTTGGTATGGCAGTAACCATGTTGGATAGTGGTCACAAGGTTATCAAAGAGTTTCCAAAGGCATTTTTGGAACAAACTTGCCCCTTCTAAAACGAGGCAGTCGAGGCACGTTTGGATTCCACTCTTGAATTTTTGGATTATATTGTTGGTCCTAGATGTAGAAGTGCAGGTGGAAGTTTAAATTTGTGAAGAGGCTTCGAAGAAAACTTGCACTTGTGCGTTGCGTCTCCATAGTACTACACGATCACCCTGTCAAAGAGCGAGAAATCTTAGACTCTATAAGGGTGTAAAAATAAGTAAGTATATTGAGTTGGGCTCGGACCCTAATGTAAATGCCTTGGGTCCCATATGGAGGTTTTGAATTTTGGACCCACTTCTTGTTGATCTTGGACCTTAATGTACATAATTTGGGTCCAAGTAGACATAACATTATTCAGATCCATAACAGTGTTCCGTGGGACTGACAGTATTCTATAGAATATTCCCATGATATTTCCCACATTCAGACTGAATGTGGGAAATATCAGGGGAATATTCTATAGAATACTGTCAGTCCCACAAAACATTGTTATGGATCTGAATAATGTTATAGATTGTTAGGGTTTGAACATAACCTTGTTTTTCACTCATTGTCATTTATTTGTGATTATTATGATGGTGATGGTGATGATGATGATGATTATTATTATTATATTGTTATTTTTTCTCTTGACACTCCAACCTTTCTCCACCTTGAAAATGGAACCTCAAAGGCACAAGATGCCGGTGGTGTTCGTTTTTGTTATGGTCATGCATTGCATTATAGCACAAGTTGTTTTTTACGCAACACGTAGCGATCACGTACATTTATTTCACGACAGATTTGTGGAAGCTTGTAGCAACGGTGAGATATGAATCCTAAACAGAGGGAATCACTCCGTTTGGCAGTCTAAGGGCCCCTTTACACCTAGAGGCCGGGCCAATTCGTTGTGTAAGAGGCTTGAAATCCTCACTTGTGATTGGCCAAAAGGCTCAAATCAGTCCCAAACCCTTTACACCTAGAGGCTGGGCCGATTTGGTGGTATGATTTTTTTAATTTAAAAATGTATGTTATGACACAGCCCGAGCTCGTTGAATTGGGTGCACCCAAAATGGAGGGCCAATGTCATATTTCACTAAAAAAACCTTCTTAAATAAAGTATGATTTTTTTTAGCGAACTAGATCCGTTGGATTATGTGGAAATCTAAACGGCTCTATGCTGGATTATGCTAGATCCGTTGGATTATGCTAGATTTATTGAATCGGCCTAGCTTCTTGGCCCTAAGGCCTTACATATGGGAAAATTGGCCCCCGTTATAATCTTATTATAATGTGTAGTTGAGGCCGGCCTCCAACCCAAAAGGGGCTAAAATTTCATGCAATCGGCCTCAAGGGGGTTTGGCCCGGCCTCTAGGTGTAAAGCGGCCGTAAGAGGTTTGTTGGGTACATGGAAACAACATCCACTTGAAGTCCCGTGTTTGTTTTTAATCATCTACCCAATAAAAAAAATTGAACCCTTATAACTTCCATAATAATTTCGGATTGTGGAGAATGCCGATTTCCTTGTCACATAATGCTCACCTTTTAAAACCCTGAATGTAGACCATTAATCTCCAAAATGGAGGGCCCAAATTAGAGGACACCAGTCCACTCTTCGGTCAGAGGATCGTGACCATTGAAGGGGCACGAACTTAAATTCACTATAAATAAATAAATAAAAGCTAGTTTCAATGGTGTTGACCTGGTTGAGTGTTGGAAGTTGTCGAGCGTTCGAATGTGTGCTATTAAAAGATGCCACTGAGCTCGTATTGAATTTCAGGGCCACTTGACACATGAGCCAAGAGCCGTGACCTTGTAACGGTGAGGACCCTTGTCTCTCATCCAAAGGTTGTACCATGGGTGTTGGGAAAGCCGTTTTATGTAGTCACGGGCCCTTAAGCATAGTGTGAAGTGAGAATGGACCATGTTGCGGGGCCATTGCATATTTTGTTGGCGGGAAAAGAGGGGAGGATTTGGTTTAACATAATATGTTTCAAACTTTATCAATTTAAGAGAACTACTTGGTGGTCTTTGTCTGTCTTGAAATCTACCCTGCAATCTGTCCTAAGATCTATCATGTTGGAAAAAATATTTAAAAAAATCATGGTCTCCCAGAATTTGCGTCAGGCCCACCTCCAAGAGGTGGGCTTGACGCACATTTTGGTAGACCATGCACCCTTATCCACAACTTGCCATGTAGGACTCCATGTAGGCTTTTCGTCCATGAACTTTTCTTTGGGCCTTTAGGCCTTCACCTCCTAGTGTGAAGTGAACTTGGACGGTCTCCGCCTGTTCGACCAATGAGACCTCTTACATTGCCATGGTCAGGGGTCTTCAGCCTTGTGTGTGAAGTGGCTCTAAGAGACTGTGACCATTACACCTCAAGCACTCTCATTGGTGGAAAAGGCGGAGCCGGTTTAAGTTCGGTTCACACTACGCTTGAGGGACCAACAGAGTAAGTGAATGCGAGATGGATGTAAAGTCTACATGGATTCCTACATGGCATCGAATGGGTCATGTTTCATGGCCACTTGGACTATTTTCAAAAACCACCTCTTGGAGGTAGGCCTAACACAAAACCGGGAGACCATGGCACTCCGAATGCTCGCAACCGTTGATTTATTCTATTTTATCATGTGTGAGGACCTGCATGAATAGAAATTCATTGAAATAGCATTTGGTTGAGGACCCGGTCACATGTGACTTCACACTACACTTGAGGGCCCGTAACCACACTACATGATTTTGAAGGTGTCTTGGGACGGCCTTTGGACACTTGTTTTGGGCTCTCACAATTTCATGGTCATGGCTCTTGGCTCGTGTGTGAAGTGGCCCCGAGTGACCAATTGAAGAGATCAATGTGAATTTGACATGTTTAAGTCGCGTAGATTTCGACTTATCTATCTCAATCTCATATTACACTAATTATCCCAATTTGTGTGTGTTACTATTTGGAATTACGCAGTGCTAAAACTATTTCAGGTTAATGTTCTATTTTACAAAGTAAAATCGTTTTTGCTCTATAATGTTTGAACGACCTATTGAACTTTCATTAGTAAAAATTGATCTCCTAAATAAGATGTTATTGCATTGCGCAACTCCGAGTAGTAACACACACTAATTGGGATAATCAATGTAGCATTTAAAATTTGGCATACTTCCACTACAAGTTGGTAAATGGAACGGATGTCATTGAAGTGTGAAGCACTCCTCAAGCTCAAAGACTCTAGGTTCGAGTAGAGTTATTCTTAAAAGGTCAGATAGAGGTTGAAATACAACAAAATATCATGAGTTTCATATGTAGTTCTATTCTTATATAGCTTGCCTCAAATTTTAAGACCTACAAATAAGGTAAGTGGGTCTTAAACATATATTTTTTTCTCTTTGCACCCACTCCTCGTAGGATGTGAAATACACAGTTAGTGCAAAGTGGTATGGCAAATCCAAATTGTGCCATAGCCACTTTCGTTGTAACTTTCGGACCTCTTATGAATATCCTATTAAATGTCAAAGTGAAGATTTTCTTTGTCATTAAATGATCATATACAGTAGGTCCCCCCCCAATTGTGTTGACTATTGCATCTAGAATAGTTAACACATTTTGAGCATGTAGTCCAATCTCAATTCAACATGTGTCTTTTTGGTGTATGTTCACTGATTCACACCCTATCATATACCACTCAAATAAAGGTGTATGTTTAAGATTAGAAATTGAATTAGGCATATCTACCGTACTTGGCCATCATGGTCGGCAAAAATTAAATAAAAAAATAGAAGTTGAAAAAAATCGGAAATTATTGGAGATGAGAGTTGAAAAGAAAAGTTATTCATTGAAGAGCATGCCCAATATTACAAAATTGAGCCAACTTCATGTAGTAAAATCCCATAATATTGCATACCGTAGCATCGTAACTAGTTTGTGCAATTTTTTTAATAAAAAAACCGGACATTATGAGCTTGAATTTTCTATTGTTTGCAGAGCAAATTGAATTAACCCCTAAAGAGCTTGTGGCCAAAATCATGGCAAACCCAGAGGTTGCAGTGGCATTTTAGGATCCAAAAGTAACACATACAAAGGACCACTAATTGAGATTAGGGCATTCAATTAGGTTAAACACACCAAGGCCGCCACAAAAGGGTGAAAAAAAGAAGAAATCTTTCATTGTTGTGAACTAGCCTTGTATTAAAGCGTTGAATCTTTTACAAATATTTTTTGAAATTGTTGAAATTTTTATTTATTTATTTTTACCATGCCTGACCCACTTTCTCCACTTTAATTAATTATTCGGCATGAGATGTTGATCCTGACGGCCAAGTACGGTACCTTAAACACGTGCTCAAAGGATTTTCCTCCTATTCTTGGCCTCATCAATGGAGTTTAGTCCCGAGTTTAGTCATTTTCATTTGAGGCCATGTAAAGTGAGAGTGGGAACTTCTTGGGAACCATAGGATTGGTGGACCTAGAATGTCTATATCTGGAGTATTTGTTGGAATTGAGGAATTTTTGGTTATAACACCAAAAAAAAAGATAGGTACACTTCCAAACACCAAATGGTTGCTCCTGTCGTTTGAACCCCCTAACAGCCTATGAGGAGGTTGTTTTGAGTGCATTTCACTCAATGTTGGACTTGGAATTTTCATGGACAAGTTTCGAGGTTAAAATGGGATTTATCTGTAGGATCTTGAAAAATGGAAGATGAGCTATATCAAGGCAACAATTGGGCTTAGATGGCCCTCTGGATATTTAGATTATAACAATTGAAGGAAAGGGATACACAAGAAATTGCCATGTTTTATCTCCTAGAATTGGACCTTTAACCAACTAATTCACTTGCGAAATGAGCGGCATGCTTGTTTGATACTCTAGATGGGAACAACTCAATAGTTGATCCCCTCCACACATTCTCATGCCAAAATGTGCAAACCACAATAATCTAGCCACCTTGCATTTGGACTTTGTAAATTGTCCCATATTTCTAACCATTTGAATGCATGAGAATCCCTCAGAACTTAGACAATTTTCAAATGTTAAACTAAACAGTCAATGTGAGCACAAAGGCCGTTTTTTACATGACCATAAAAAATCAATTTTTACCAAAATAGACATCATTGGCATTCATGCAACATTTGCGTCGGAGTGGTGACTATTGATTGGAGTCAACACCCTCACATGAGCTCCCAACACAACAATAACATGACCACTTCCCACTTTGACATTTATTATTGCATTTCAGTCATCTCTAAATTGCATGGCTCACGTATCTATGGGTATATATATAGGTTGGACTAATCTTTATAAATTTTATTTATTTATATTATTTATTGTGGATAAACGAGTTAGATGGGGCTAATATGTAGGGAAGAAACCATCCATCAACCCAAATCGGGTTGCTTGGGAAGTTAGGGTTTATGAACAACTTTTAGTGCTTGTGACACGTGTGGCTACGCACAGTAGCGACATGCATGCATGGCATTAAAAAAAACAAGACGTCGAAAACTTAGACATGCTTGTGTTTGATTGGTGGAATCACATGACAAAGTCCTACTATCATGGATGCTTGTTGTTATTATGTTAAAATTAGTCACATTGGGTCCACACCATAATTCTTCTTCTTCTAGTCTAGTGCACTCGTAGTGGTCATTCACCGTTTCTACTTTTCTACCACTTATATTGGCCCTCTTGGTATGAAATTTGATTGGATGATAAGCAAATCGATGAGGAGAAAAGCAACACTTTGATTCGCGTGATCCATAGTGCGTATGACTATTCTACACGATATAGAAGTACCAAGACCACAACAATCCCAATAATGTCCAAGTACGGCCACCGAAAATGAATAAGGCCTCATAAAGGGTGTTGAGGTGTTGACTTTGCTTCATTTCAACGAATGGACTTTGAAGTTTCCTTTTGGTCCTCATAATACATTTCATGAGTTGAATGAAGGGGCCACCTTCAAGGGCGGTGTGAGAAAATGAATATTGCACACAAAGAAAAACATCAACCATGGCACCTTTTCCAATTCTTGTAAGGGAGAGTTAACCATGACCAACGCTTGTTTACAATCTACCATAGCTCTCTAGCAGCTTGGGCACCTTTTTGCCTAATAATTAATTAAAGTGCGAAAGTAAGTTAGGCAGCCCAAAAAACAATATTCTAAAATTGGGCATATTTAGAAAGTAATTTAAAATAAGTTAGACATTCATTCAAGTCATTCCTATAATTCATGGATGGTTTTCCTAATTTCATCTATGGCGCCTACGATTAACCCAAACACTTGAATCCTTAACCAACATTCCTTACCCTGAAGTTTGTCTTTTACTTGTATGTCATAATTTTGCTTTGTGTGAGAGTTATACGGAGTGGTCTTTGTGAGAGACTATGTCACTTGCATTATTGTGATTTTAGGCACTCTTTGAATGTTATTTCTTTTTTTTGGACACTCAACGAAATTAATTTCCCAAAAATTTAGGCACCTTCAAAATTTATTATTTTCTACCCAAGCTGCTAGAGAACTACAGTATGTTTATCGGCTTTCTCATACGAGGGTGGTATTTGGAATGGGCCAAAGTCTGGTAGCCAACCAAAACTGGTCACGTACAATATGGTGTTAGTATCTCACTCTTCAAGTGCGAAGTCAAGTTGCACGTGACTATTGATGTAAAGTGATCTTTAGAACGAGCCAAAATTTAGTCTTGATCGGACAACCAACCAGAACTGACCACACGTGCTGAATGATACACTAGGGCATAGCACTCTTGCGACTACCAACCACTTGTTAATATTGTGGAACGGGTGATCAAAATCTTTTCCAGTTGTTGATGGTATAGTTGCGAACGATGCCTTTAAAAGTGATGTGATGCCAACTTGGGTTTGGTGTGAATGGGAGTTTTCAACTTCAACCATGATCATAATATCAACTCCTATGTAAAATTGCTCCCCTTAACCCTTATCATGGGGATTATGTGTGCACGATCTTTCCAATCGTAAGTTGCAAATTTGAGTTGGTTTTTCTAAGAAATCAAAAAACCAAGAGTTTGGTCCGAGACGACCCTAAACTACCGGATGATGGTGGAGAGATACCCAAATCTCAAGGAAGAGGTTGGCGGTTCGATTCCCAGCTGTGAAATCTCCTCTCTACTTGACGGAAAACTTGCTAGGTGGTCAACTGCCTCTTGTGCTTTGGCGTTGGCCTGTCGGCCTTCTGTCTCAAAAAAAACCAAGAGTTGAATATGACACATTTGTATTGGTTTAAATTTTTGTATTTGTAGGTAGATCATAGATATTTGTCCATCACTTTAACATTGTTTTGTTGTAAACACGCAAATCTCCTCATTCACATAAGTTTAATGAATTATTCTCCTAGACACACGGTTATAGAATTGGTTTTAATGATAAATATTGATTTTAGTACATATTACATTGAAGCCATTTACTCTTGAAGTTACACCAAATAGTCCTACTAGTGTTGGGTTATAATATGGAGTTACGTGTTGTTATATTTATTTTGAAGTTGTTATTTGCTTTACCTAGAGACGGCAAACAACTATCTACACCTTTCACGCTTCTTACCATGGCCCACACTAATTTGACATGCCACAAAAATTTAAGTCAATGTAACTTTTCATGACCGACACTAATTTTTGAGCACACGTTATCATGTGCTCAAAATGGAGTATGAAATCAATGTTTTGTTATAATATTATTTTCATATATGAGTGACAACAAATTGAAAAATATATTGTCAATATTATACCAAAATTATGAATATTTTGTGAAAACTTCATAATTCAATATTTGAATAATAATATATTGTTATTGTACAAAGCCACCCTGATTTTCAGATCATACGTAAATTAAAGTGGGCCATGCTACTTTCTACCCATGCTAATTTGCAACCCATATTAACAAGCTTAAATGGTGTGGTATGTATGAGAAGGAATATGAAATAATCTACTCGGTAAACAAATGATGTTCTCAATTGAAAAAAAGTATAGCACCACGTAACTTTTAATGGTAACCCACACTAATAGAACTAAACCACGTAGGGTTAGTTTACATTTACTTTTACACTTTCTACACTAGGTTACTAATGTTTTAGATGAGTTTTACTTTTGCATTAGGTTCCTATGTGATTGGAACCTATTTAGCTCTCAATGCTCTTAAAATCAATCCTATTTTTACTTTTGTGGTGAATCCACACCGTTTTATCCATCTAATTGAGCTGATTATTACTCCAAACTAATCAACTTGTGGATACAAATTCGGGAATACATATGGATGATATCACACCTCCATGGATGAAACATGACGACGTGTTTTCATAATCCTTTTACTTTTGGATGAGGGATAGGTTTATAAAGGTAACAAAGAGATCACTTTAATGTTTTTTTTTTTTTTTTGAGACAGAAGGCCGACAGGCCAACGCCAAAGCACAGGAGGCAGCTGACCACCTGGCAAGTTTTCCGTCAGGTAGAGAGGAGATTTCACAGCCGGGATTCGAACCGCCAACCTCTTCCTTGAGATTTGGGTATCCCTCCACCATCATCCGGTAGTTTAGGGTCATCTCGGACCAAGATCACTTTAATGTGAGAGATAGATAAATGAGAAAGCCAATTCCATAAAGAACACAAAATTTGAAACCCATAATAAATATCTTATCTACCAGTCGGTGGCTTTGGATCCACACCTCTTCAAGATCCTAGAATATGCAAGCGGTGTCCAGTCACAAGGTAAGAGATTCCCGATTCCCGGTAAAATGACCACAGTAATTACTCGGAGAAGTTACTGTCGATGAATCTCACGAGCGGAACATGAGTAAGCTGCGGTAAAACGGAGGTAAAACCGGACCCGATATTTTTACCGAAGCCTGCGGCCTGCCATGTCAGCATCCTCCAGCACACCATGGCCATGGATGGGTGCATGGCGGCTGCTGTCTGCCCCTAGGGTTAGGGTTAGGGCAAACCCTACAAGGGGTTTCAGTCTCCTCTCTCTTCAGCGAGGCTCTTTGTTCTCTGAGCCTTCTTCCCGCGAAGTTTTGGCCTTTCGACTCTCTTGTCGCCCGAGTCGCAGCTCCAGCACCATCGCCATCACCATCTCCATCTGCATCATGGTGTATGCATTCCCTTCGCCTCTCCAGCAAGGGTTTTGCAAAGTAGGCATGTATGCGGGAGCAACTTAGGACTTCTTCGCCGCTTCTTCACGGTGGTCCTATCGATACGATAGGACAGGATAGGATAGGGTTGTTGGTTCTTGCGAGCCCTTTGGTGTATGCCATTCCCTTTGGCTGTCCAGCAAGGGTTTTGTAGAGTAGGTATGCGTGCGGGAGCTTATCGCATGACAACTTAAAAGAGCTTCGCAACTTCGTCTAGCTGTGTTGATATCGATAGGATAAGATTTCAGGATAGTTGTGTTCATTCTCGTAAACTTCTGGTTGTTCGTTGTAGGTGGTAGATTATTACCATGGGGCTCGCAGTTGGAGACGAGGAGGTGACGGACGAGGATTTGATAGCGGTGGCGAGGTCGTGGGTGATAAAAGCGCTCACGTCGGTAACGAGCGGTGGAGATAGGGGGCATTACAACAAGCTATTGAATGACCTGCGGGACCCTAGGCTGAATGATCCTGCTAGCGCCCCTGCTCTTTCGATTCGTCTTATGGCGTTATCGCAGACGGTGTCTTACATGGACGAGAGAGCGCACCAAGGTTTGTTAAGCTACTTGCTGGGAATGAGCGTCTGGACTTACAGTGAAGAGGTGGTGGAGGCGCTTCTGGCTATCGTTGTGAATTTGTCGACTGCAAATGGCAGCTTTGTTCCTGAGTGCTTGGATATGATGGTTCGCAATTTCTTGCCGCCATCATGCGGGCTGCCTACTTTCCTGGACTCGTTTAGCAGGACGGGTCTGATGATGGGGTTTATGACCGTGGAGAAGCTCCGCATGCAAGCGGGTGAACATCTTGCCAAGAAGGATAGCGTAAGTCTCTTCACCTTTTTCCTACTGACAGTCTCTGTGTCTTGTAGCTACATTTTGAAACTTGAATACCGTGTGCAGTATTTTCGAATATCGTGTGACGATATTTTTCCAGGTTACAGGCTTGGGTTTGGGATTGTCGGTGGATTGGTTTGCAATGGTTTGAGCTTTCCTGAGCTTTCTATCTTGAACATGAGGTGTGCAGCGTAGCTTGCCTTTTAAAGCTCTTAGATTCATTAATATTTAGCTGGATATATTCTAAAATTATTTTCGAGGACCACGGACAAGCTCTGCAGGCAAGCTGCTGGACATCTTGCCAAGATAGATAATATAAGTTCAATCCATTGTCTTACCACATGACCGCTTGTCTGCCATGTTAATGGTTATTGGTTTAGGATTGTTGGTAACTTGAATGGTTTGGGCGCTCCTGATCTTTCTACTTGAACAAAAGATAAGCAGCAAAGCGCACCTTCTACAACTGTTAGATTCGTCGAGATTCAGTCCACTCAATATAATATAATATAAACCGGAGGATATGATTTTACGATACTGGGGCCTGGAAAGCTTGTCTCCTTTAACTCTGGGTTGAGGTTCATGGAGCTCTTCCACAGTGACAGTAACGTCTACCGCATACCTTCCATGTGCCATGGTATTTTTCCAGGTTTATGGTTCTGGGTTTAGGATTGTCGGCAATCTGATTAGTTTTGGCACTCCCGATTCTCTATCCTCAACGAGAGGTTAGCAGCGAGGGATTTCTTCTACAGCCACTAGATACATTATGATTCAGCAATGTCCACTCAATGTAGAATAATTTCGTAGGAAGATGGTTTTAAGATTTTGGTGGCTGGAAACAGCATGTTCTTCGTTGGTGAATTCTGTGTAGTCAACAGAATATAGTCTTAAGAAGAAACGCATCTATGTTGTGGAATTAGATATTCGGGATGGCCTAGCGTGGATGTCTCATGATTCTATATTTATATGGTGCCTACACGTGCGTGGATGTTTGTATCACTGGATTATCTCTAGTCGTAAGCACATTTTTCTTTTAAGCGTTTGATATCCATTCCTTGCTGGAATTTCAACTTGCGTTAGATTGGAGAGACTTTAAGATTTTCACTCCAATCACAACCCCTTATATTAGGCACTGAATTTGGTTTTCTTGGATTGAGTTTTTGCCATTGTTGAGACGCTGATGGATTCGAGACTCCAGTATTATAGTTGTGAAAGGGTCATCTTTCGTTTTTGTGCGCCGCATCTTGCAGGGATAGTTGCTATCCAGGCTGGAAGTTCTTAGTATATCAGTTGATTATTCACAAAATATCTCCACAGCGAGGCCTGGTTCCAATTGCTATGTATGGTTTAAGTTTCTAATATTTTTGGTTTCGATGGATTAATTTCAGTCTGACTTCGTGGAATGTTATCTTTCCTCCCAGATTTAGACTAGGATGGGTGATTGGAAGACGTGAATGTTTTGGCCAACTCTTTAGTCGTTATTGTGATCGTTGAGTAAGTAACCCGATAGTCCTATTTCCCATGTGCAGGTATTGGAACGACTCCATTTGTCACTGGTACAAATTTTGGAGCTTGTGCCCACAGCTGCATTTCGGCTACAACATATTGTCGTTCAGAGAATGCCACATAGGACAGTTGAGAAGCAGTGGTTGGCGTTGTATGTTGAGAATCTGTTGAGATTGGAGAGCAGTTCATTGGGCGGTGCTCTGGGTGGGCAGATGCTTTCACTTATAGTGGATCGTCTTGTTGAGATTGATGTAGAGATAAGGTGGGAGGATATTGTGAGGGAAGAGGACAGCAGTAAGGTGTTTATGTTCCATATGAATCTGGACGATGATGACGAAGCGGGAGTGAAGGATGCCGAGGAGGGTTTGAGTGCAGCTGATGCCACCGGTCCTGGCTGTGAAGCCAAGCAACAACTTGGTGCAATTGCCTCCCGACCAGCCCAGAATGGGCCGCTTCCTACACTGGATGAGATAGCTGACAAGATGGATGTCATGATGGACATGACTCTGGAGCACTTACAGATGTGCGTGAACAATGGACATGGCAACCAAGTGTTTGAAGCACTCATTAGATCATTCCAGACAACTATTCTGGAGACTTACAAGTCAAAGTTCACTCAATTTCTGCTCTTCTACATGTGCTCCTTGTCTCCTGCAACCTGCGGGAACACCTTCGCCAGTCTTCTCTGTGACATCTTTGTCTCGAAGTCTCGGCCTGCTCAGACCAGGATGTCCGCAGCCGCCTATCTAGCAAGTTATCTTGCAAGGGCAAATTACCTTCCTCTCTCTGTTGTTCTGGAGTCTGTAAGGAGACTGCTAGAATGGTGCGTCTCTTATGCTCAACTAGCAGATGACCGACGAAACCCATCCATGTCCACTGCGGACCCACTTGTACATGGGGTTTTCTACTCTGCTTGCCAAGCAGTGATGTACGTCCTTTGTTTTAGATTGAGGGAACTAACAGAGGACCATAAGCTGAAACGTGTACTAAGAAACCTACCTTTGCAAGAACTTGTTGAGCATCATCTCAAGCCATTGAATGTTTGCTTGCCTTCTGTGGTTGAGGAGTTTGTAAAGCAGGCTAGCATAGCACAACTTGTGGACTGTAGGGCTTGGGAGGATTCAAGGGAGATGGCTGGGTCCCAAATATCGGGATCATTTGGAGGCGAGGGTAGACTTGACATGTTCTTCCCCTTCGATCCTTATCTTCTACGCCAGTCTGATAGGTTTATTCGACCATATTTCATCCAGTGGTCGATGGTTGAGCCTCCAGAAATGCAGGAGGATTTATCAGAAGAAGATGAGGACTTTGTGAACGCAACATTCTCAGAACCAAGCTCCTCCTGGGAGGATGACTCTCTTCAAGATATGGCGTTCGCGACCTCCTTGATGGGAGGGTTAGATCAAGCCTTTAATGATGATGAGGACGATCTTGACAGGGAGGATTACAGAGAAAGGCAAGGAGGGACTGAGATCATCACAACGAGAGGATTTGAGGTTGGGAGCTTCAATAGTGATGATGGGGCATTTGTTGAGTCTTTCTTGGACCACATGTCCTACACTCCGCCCCGGGCCATGTATACTTCACCACGGGAGTTGCCGAGGATGCCGGCGAGACTTCCAGCAGTGCTCCACCCGTCTCTTTTTACATGAGAGATTTTGACCGAGACAAGTTCTGTATGATAGGTACAGCTAGGAACGCGAGAAGCAATTATTTACAGATTTTTCCAGGTGCAAATGGGGGCATGCATGCATACGAGAAATTTTGCTCTTAGCTAGTAGTTACACGATTTGGACCTGGCTCACAAATCTCTTTTTTTAGTGAACATTGCAGGGGATGGACTTGGCCTACCTTGAAAAGTGCCGGATGAGAAGCCCCTTTTAGTTTGTCACCCTATGTTAACTCTACCAGATGATGATGAAATAGTATTTATTATGTAGTGAGGTGCAAAGCTTCTCCAACTTAACAAGTGGTAGTAAGCTGCACTGCTAAGATGATGATGAATATTGCCCTTGTAGTGAATGTGATTCTTCACCAGCTGAACACGATGGTGTGGTGGCTGCGGTGACGATTTTTGGAAATATGTGAGTTACAAGAATTAGTTGAGGCATACAGGATACAGATTTATAAGTTCCGTGAGACTACCTCCCGCAACAGATGTTGTCAAAGTTCTCTACAGCTTGTGAGGCCTTTGATTATTTGGACACTTCATTAATAGACTTTTGTGTATTGTGCTGTGTATTATTTTGGCTACCTCTAAATTGATTCCTTCCATTTCCACTTGGTCAAAATGTGTTTAGTGTGCTCATGCTATCTCAACAGTGTTTAGGCTCTCAACATGTTGCAAGGTTGGGTCGTCCTATCCTGTTCATGTCTGACTCTTGTGGGTAAATAACAATACCGTTCTATTGCAGTGTGTGCTTTCTGTACTTTGGCAATTCAGTAGCTCTGATATTGTGCCTTACAATGGGAGAGGACTAGCTTTGACAATAATCTCTCAACCTCTGAGGTGTTCAACACCTCAAATGCTCTGCTACTTATTTGGAGCGGTATTACATGAGTTCGTGGCAACATGTACCAATTGTTTTTAGAATGGTATAGTAAATGTGATGGATACCGCATACATTAGTTGCTGATCTTCACTCTTGTGTCTGTCTAATTGCCATCACCATCTGTAGAGTTAGCATTCAGTACAGTTAAGAATCCAGATTGTGTAGGTAGGTTGTCAGACTCTTTACATAGCTTTGGCATTAAGCGACCTTTGTGTAATTAAATGAACCACTTGATACCTAGTGTGGAGGGTTTAGAGTTTAGGGTGATACCTGGGCTTTGGTGCTGTCGAAGCTCATTTCGGAAGAGCTCGTTGTCAATGCAGAGCTGATTGATAGCAGACCAGCAGAGCTGCCATCCCGCTGGATTCCCATCGTTCAGATGAACTTTTTTGGAGGTTTGCACAGGTGCTAAGTTAACCAAATCTAACCTAAGACTTGCATTGGTTTTGGTTTTCGTGAAGGGGGGAGTGCTATGGTCAGTAGACCTAAGGGTGGGTCTAACTTTTAGGGTTAGGGTCAAAGAAACTTGCTTAAGATTGGACCCTAGCTTAAGATTGGTTTTCCAAATTCAGAAGAGTAGGTATCTTGAGTGCGGACCGATGAGATTTGAGTGGAAAGTGATGAAGTCACATTAGTGCCACTTCATTATTTCATTTCTAGGACCCGGGCCTGAGTGTAAACTCGGGTCCAGAATTTTTCTCTGGACCATTAAGGTTGCCGGATTTTGGAGTTTCTTTGGCCTTGGACTTTAGTGTCAACCCACCCAAAGACGATTATCAAGCTCAATGGAAAGCATCAAAGATTCTGTGTCTTTGGTTTTTGTGAAGGGAAAGTGGAAAGCTTAAGTTAATTGTTGAAGTTGAGGAATGGTGATATGTTTATGTACCTCGATCTCCAAGCTATGTTCGCTGCATTGTTTCTTGACTTCCTCAGCCCCTTGCTGTAGAGCGGCAACATGCAACTCAGAGGTCAGAATAATCCTTGATGGCACAAATATCATCTCTACGGGCATGCAGATATCTAACTTACAGCCAGTTGTTGAGTCACAGCTGATAGAGCCGCATATCTCTCTTCCAATGTCTTCACTGTCCTCCTAAGACTCGCAGAATCTTTGATGGTTTCTGATGCTGTTCCTTCAGTCTCCTGAGGTAGAGTGCCATCTTCTTGTGAGATCTGACTTTTACTGTGGTTGGTGTCTAATCTTTCTGCTGCTTCTTCTCCTGCATTGACATTCCTGTCCAGTACATAGAGAACACCAATTATCACAAATTGCTCATTGCACATTCTTCAAGTGGAGAATATCTACTACACTAAATATGATATATAGTGTCAGTGTAAACCCCAGCACACACGAGCCAAGACCCATGACCATGAAATTATGAGAGCCCGGTGTTGGAAGCGGAGGCGAGAGCGCTTGCGGTGCAGAGCCTGGCCATGGTTATGGCGCCCCTCAGAGGGTTTGGAGCATAGGTCAATGAAGGAGATCACGAGGAAGATCAACAAGAAGAGGAGCAGATGTAGTCACAAGCAAGCCTTGAAGAGACATCTAAGGTAGATCTAGCAAAACATATCAGATCGATGTTAGATCGCTGAAAACGAAGTTCAGATTCAAAGATCAATGACGCAAAGGTATCGATTTATAGTCTGTTCCAAAGAGAGATTGAAGCTGCTCAGTACAAGACTCCGAGTATTCCTTCCAAAATAGTCTAAGTTATTAGATTTTCTCTCCTGCTAGATCTTGATCATAGTAGCATCTATTGCGAGATCTGTTCAAACGTCTGGGTGAAGATCAAGTCGATCTATTGATGGTCGTGGTAACAATCAGATCAATCCATCCTCTAAAAAATTCTTCCTAAAAGAACACCATTTTGATCTTACCCTTGGGGTTACTAGAGAATAGTTTCTTGACTAGAAAGAGAGTTTGTTGATCTCTCTCCGAAGCAGTTCCTCCTTGATCTCTAGACATCAAGTTGTTAACACTTGACAAAATATGGAACAGTTGGAGTCGTTACAAATCTATTAGAGATAGAAGCTGCTTAGTAGGATTGATTACTCTCATTATCCTCTTGGTTTCCAGGACATTTCATTTCATTACAACACCAAAAACTGGCTATTGTAGCCTTCTTGTTGCAACCCTTGCTAGCTCCCCTTAACTATCTTGGATATTTTTCCAATTCTAGCAAGGGTCACGAGCGCTAACCCTTTGCATTCCGCCATGCGAGTGGTTAGTTCTTAATACCGCGGACCTTCTTAGTTCATAGGAGGGGGACCAACCCTCTTATTCTTTCATTTGGGACTCACCCTTTAATCGGTAACCAATTCTTAGATGTGGACTTCCATTCATGGAAGTCCAATCTCATGTTGATCATCGCGTTGCCGGAGCAACACTACAACAACCCGAACCACACTAGGCAACTATGCCCTCACATTGGGCCAATACCCATGGAGGCTGTGTTGTTTGGCCTCGGGTGGGTTCAGCCACACCACCTCACCCATACAAGCCTCTAGGACTCTAGGTAGGGCCCTTACCCCACCGCCAAGTAACCTTTTGTCTCCCGTCCAACACTTGGGGCCAAGTAGACATTTTTCTTTAGCCGCTGGGGCTGGAAGTCCCCAGCAGCTTCAAAACCCCATAACTTCTTCATACAGTCTTTGATGCTAACAATTGACCGCTCCATCGTCATCTATGTTTCACATAGATGCCGATGGACTACTCACTTGCCCCATTCGGGCAAGTATGGAGGAAGTTATGCCTGTTCAAAGCTTCGTAGTCCCGGGAGCCACTCCCAGGCCACTGCTGTACCAGGGCGCTGTCCCGGGACATCGCCCCATTCAAATTGCTATATCTCCTAGTTCACACTTGCGATTGAGGTGTTCTTGAGCATTCTAGAATTGGCACGCCATAAGTTACACATAGCTTATGGCCTTATCCTCGTGCCTCTTAGTCTCTGTGGGTGGGAGGCGTTCCCAACGCCCGGGGCCCTCACCCACACTAGGATCACTTGTGCCCTCTCACCAGTGGCGCCACAAGTTCCGGGTGTCACTCCGGGGCCCCCCTTGTGCTCATGGTGTTTCGGGCACTCCTCATGGAGAGGTACGTAACATAAACCTCATACCTGAAATTGTAACCCAAATCAACATCATAATAAAGCATCACCCAACACACAGAGCCATACTCGCAGGAGATTTAACAGAGACATCCTCCTACAATGACATACCCATGAAGGCACACCTCAAGCCCCCCACTCGTGAAGATCATGAATGGGTGCAATGTATGCAGACCCTTACTCTACACCCAATCCAAAACACTGAAACCCTCTCCCGGCAAGGAGGGCATAACTACTCATCTACCAGTCTTATTGACGGCTTCTATACTAATATGCCAAATCACACGCGCATAACATGCACAACCTTACTCCACCAAAATCAAAACTCGGATCACTATCCCGTCAACAAAGATCTTAGTTCTAACATACTAGTCCAAAAAACCGATATCCCCACAAAACACACCCCAAAAATTACTTACCCCATACCACCAAAAATAATCCAAAAAATACTTACTCAGTTCCACGAAGCCACCAACATTGTTACGCAATCATTCATTCAAAAATTACACACTCCGTACCTTCATTATACAGACTGGAAAGAAACCCAAGAAAAATTCCAAGACATAATCAACATACTAAGCACGTGCATCGAAGAAACGTGCCTCAACACACAAACTTCCCACACGCTATCCCACAGAGCCCGCCAACAAGGAGGTTTTCTCCCACGCAAACAACAAAAATTGTGGAAACACCTCCTCAAAATATACCATAGCACTAGAAAAGCAATCCGAACATCACATTCCACACCTTGCGGAAACTGGTCAAGTCACCCGAATATCCAACAACTGTACACGCTAAAAAATATTACCATTCCCCCCACCCCTACTAATGAGACAACGGTAAAAAAATGGATCGAAGAGCTCGCCACCCTAGACCGTACAGCTAAGGTAGAAGCCCACAAAATCACCACCAAAATGAGTTTGGTACCCAATGAACCAATATGGAATGTCCTTTGTTCAAGCCTCCACATTGAGTCCATGCATGCACCCGAAATTTACCGAACATGGAAAGTCATGCTTGCGAAACAACCAACTCCCTTCTAAAACTCCGGTTGAGTTAAAGGATAACTCTAATAGCCTTAAGAAACTAGCAAGGGGGAAAACCCTGGGACTGGACAACATCCCAAACGAAATCCTCAAGGCCCTCCACCCAACCTTCCATGATATGTTATTTCTCTTTTTCTAGCAATGCTACCACTAGAAAAACATACCCCATTACTGGAAACATAGCAAAACAATACTCCTCCACAAAAAAGGTGACCTACTACTACTCACCAACTATAGACCTATCGCTCTGGCCAACACTATATATAAACTCTACACTAGCACACTCACTGCCCTCCTCATAATCTATGGCAAAAAACGCAAAATCATGCATTTTAGCCAGGAAGGATTTAGACCACAAAGAAACACATCTCGACAAATCCAATTGAACAGAGCAACACTAGAAGACGCTTGCCTAACTAACAATGACATATACCTTACCTACATAGACTTTCGAAACGCCTTTGGCTTCATAGACCACGCTAGACTCCTTGCACTAATGGAGGATCTAGGAATTCAAAGAAAAATTCAAAGCCGCCCCAAAACTAATCAAGGAAGCCCTGGCACAAGCCCAACAACTTTTCCCACCCAACCCACCAACAACCCATAACCCCCCTCCACAATAAGCGCCAATTAACACCCCAATTACAAACACCAATAACCAAATGATCATAAGGTCAACACAACAAGTGGACCCCACGAATGGAAGACCAATACAAGCCATAATAAACACCAAAACCACAACACATAAAGACAAATGGGGAGCCAAAGTCATAAAACAACATTTCTTATGCCAATGGAATACCCACCCAACTAACACAACAAAATGGGTAGAAGCCACCCTACTCCTTCACCATGACAATATCACCCTAGACCACAACATAATCATACTCCACAAATTCCTACAAACCCAACACAAAACCAACACTCTAAACATATACAATTCATGTATAAACTTTCTACAATCTAAGGACCGAAAATTCATCCGCCCCTCCATCATAGCTCCAAATCTCACACTAACCACCAAGGAATGCAACCCAGATAAAGATATCATCACTACCAAACCTACCATACAAATACAAGAGATGGAATCCTATATCTACGACCAAACTGCAGCATAAATCCTCACCATGCTAGTCACAAGGCTACAATGGCTATGGGAAAGATACAACCAAAGCCAAGCGCACCATATGCTCCACTTCCTAAACCCCCCACCACAAGACTTCGCCACCGAAATCTTATGGCTAACTCAAAGATACGTCACAATCCTCCCAAAAAGAAAACCAAAAAACATAACTCAAATAACAATCACCAAACCCTACACCCTTCCACCCTACAAACCCTTATAGAAACCTACAAAATTACACACTCGTACTACTCCTCGCCCCTCACATGTCCAATAACACTCACTCAATATAACTCCCTACATAACATAGACATAATATTCGGATTGACAGGACTCACACACTCCTCAAAGTGGAAAGGAAACGGCCTAGCCCACCCCCCAGACCTCAAAACGGCTATGACATCAACCCATTGGGCCTGCATGGCAGCCCAAGAAAACCACAACACCACAACCATGATCATAATCAACCATAAAGACAACCCCCTCCCCCTCATCAATACAGAAAATCACACTAGTAACTATCCCACCAAACACCATACAATACAACCCCACATCGGAATGGCCAAAATATCTACACCAATTAGAAAACCAATACACCATCATACTAAGTATAAACAATCCAAGTCCCCCACCATGCAACCTACAAATACCCAACACAATCAAAGCCAACATACTTGGACTATACAATATTAATACCAAAAATCACCTACACCAAGTTACCCCCCTTAAGAATACAGTGAAATACTCACACGCATGGCACAAAGCCCCACACTATCACCACATGGAAAGTAACCACCCAACTCAACCCCTACCAATAGAACTATATAATACCCACCCCCTTAAATTCAAGCCCCAACAATGCATATACACTGATGGATCTGTTATACCCCCCGACGAACATGGCATAGGTAATACAGCCGGATCAGGCGTCTACTCCCCTACCAATAACCTTCGGATTGCAGAGAGACTCCCAGGCCTACAAAATATGCTAAGAGCCGAATTAAATGCCATCCTAATAGCAATCCAAGGTACATAACACCACACACAAGATACCCACATCTTTATAGATAGCCTTAATATTATATACCTAATACACAACCACATAAGACACCCATCATCCCAACATAACCACCCGGATAAATTACTTATCGTCGCCATAGTCAACCATATAACCTGGTCCACACACAAAAACACAATTCAAAAAGTCAGAGCACACACATGCATAATAGGCAATGAAATCGCGGACCAATTAGCCAACAGTGGAGCCCTCCTAGACAAACCTGCCGGCACCCCTAGGATACATACGGCCCATACTACGCCATACTGGCTCAATGGAGTCCCAACAAGTTCCCACACGGGTGCTATACGCAACCTACAAACATACATCAACAAGGAACACATGAACCAAGAACTAAAACTAGTCCAATCCAAATTTGCATACATAGACAAATGGACGTCCAATGACCAAATCAACCATAAACTCTCCAACCAATTTTGGAAAGACCCTAGGACCACAGACGCCTAAATCACACAAACTTTAAAACTCTGATACGCCCAATATATGGGTAACCACTGTAAGAATCTCTTCTAGCCCAACGTATACCCAAACCCGAATTGTACACTATGCCCCAATAATACCATTGACACATGGCCACACTTACTTTCTACATGCTCAAACCCACACATAAAAGGGTTGCGTATAGCTCGCCCACAACAAGGCAGTCCACCAAATTGTACATACACTACAATCAATTAAACACACGAGATACTATACACTCATAAATGCAGGTAACCAAAACTCTAGACTACAAGACAACACAATCCCACACTGGCTTCTCCAATGTACATGCCCCACTGTACCATGCACATGCCTAGCTAGACTTAGACCAAACATACTATGTGTACTCGGCGCTCCCACAGACAACCAACCCCCCTTAATACCAACCCCATCAAAAACCATACAATTCATTGAATTCACCTACTGCCACGATAGATTCCCAAATACCGCACACAGTGAAAAAACCGCTAAATACAACCCACTCATACATGCACTTAGAACAACCGGTTGGCAAGTCAACCCTCTCATCACCATCACAGCAGGTGTGAGAGGGGCTATACACACACAACCAATCAAAGAATTAGAAAAACTAAAAATACCCAAAAACGAGATCAAAACACTTATGAAACATGTACACCAAATTGCCATCAAACACCTCACATATCTAATACTAAACAAAAGGAAGCTAGACAACAAACAACCCCCCTGTAGACGCCCTGTAGACCCCCCCCTATGGATCCCCCCCTACACCCCCTATATACCCCCCCTAGATACTAGATCTTGTGTTCTTGAAAACTAAAGGAGCCCACCTCCCAAGAGGGAGGAAGTACTTTATGGTGACACTTGGTCAAACATGAACACGGTATAGAGGAAAGGGCTCCTATTCACGTCGGTGTACACACTAAACCCCGACGTTATTTTTATTTATTTATTTTATTTAGTGTCACCAATTCTAATCGTCTTGCTCAATACTAATTATAAACTGCAGTATAGTGTCACCAACACTAAATGTTAACCTAACATTACTTGTCATTCCTTGTAATTTTTGGGGGGATTATAGATTTATAGTGTTGCAATTACTGTCACTTACCAAGTGATTTTTCATCCAAATTTCAATCATCCATGACAATATTTCATCACAAGTTGTTGACAAGAGAAGGTAGGGTTTTGGCCAATGCATGAACTCATCCATCACCCATGACAATATTTTGTTCACTTATTCATAAGAAGTGTCATCCAAAAAGTTACCATAGTGACATTAAATACCCTATGACACTAAATATCATACTTAGTGTAGTATATGACACTAATTTTTGGAATGAATGGGATGATGCGTGGACGGTGATGTAGTCATTGCTCCTAAGTTTCAAAACGGTATGCCGTTGGCGGCGGCAAGGTCAATGTGGGGGGGGGGGCCTCACATGTAGAGGTAAGAATGACTACACAAAAAAGCTTGTCAACATCAACTACTTACATATCATATTAGCCTTCAAACCTTACCAATTCATGTCATATGCACATGTGTAACTTGTGGATTGGATGGCACGGGCCTACGCTAGTCTACTATACATTTTGGAGCTTTTGAATGGCAAGGGTGTATGACGTAGTTAGAAGCGAGGGAATTATCATATACAAGCTTACCTCTCATCCATCCAACATTAAAACTTGACCCCTTTTAGGTTTGTTGCTCATTCACCTCAAAGGACCTTCAATAGACTCATTCAGAGTCTTTAAAGCTGATTCTTGTGTCAAATCAACTACAAAAAGCGACTTTCAAGATGTATTATATATTATTTCAAGACTTTTATGTTGGATGAATGAGAGGTAAGCTTGTATACACTAACTCACTCTCTCCATGTAGTTGTCCTTCCAAAATTCCAATATGGCTGGCATGTTGAACTTACGGTGCATGGATGACTTGGGACATTAATTCATATGCATGGGTGCTGCATGCCACGACAACATGGGCCTAAACTACACCCAGTAGGTGCAATTAGCTTGAGTTGCGAGCACTTTGACTCTTTACCCATGCAAATCACCTTGGGTCCAAGCCCATATCACAAAATCTTATAACTTTGTTTATTCATCCGTATAGCAACCACAATAACAAAAATGATTTCATGTATTCTTGATACTTAATAATTCATATTCAAAACATATTCTTGATAAAATAGCGTGGGTTGACCTAATTGCACATATCAATGTAGTTATCTTATAAAAATGTAGTGACAAAATAGTACCACTGCACTTTCATGGAGAGAGGGAATCATCATATACAAACGTACCTCTCATTCATCCAACATAAATAGTATGCATCCCGAAGGTCATAACATTATTAAGTGCGTCAGTGTGTTCTCACGGCCCCCGGGAATATAAGCCGGGATGCCGTCAGTTAGCTCACATTTAAGCTTAGACGGGATGCCGTGAGTTAGCTCACATTCAGTCTAAATGTGAGCTAACTGATGGCATCCCGGCTTATATTCCCGGGGGCCGTGAGAACACACTGACGCACTTAATAATGTTATGGTTACATTTCCTAGTTGGATTGATTTTAAATACCCCGAAGAAGGCTACTAGAGGTCATTGAGATGCATCGGCAACAAACCTATAGGAGGTCAGGCTTTCATGTTGGATGGATGAGAGGTATGCTCGTATATGATTATTCCCTCATTCCCTCTTTCATGTGGTCCATTCATCAATCAACATGTTTTGGATCGTCATAAAACTATGATGTAAGATATTTAAGTATGTCATTGAATCACACATTTAGCTTACATTGTGCTTCAATCACCCAACGCACCAATGAATGGGGAGAACCGACAGCTACACTGAATTGCCCTATTAGTGTGGTTACCATTTGGAGTGACGTGTTGCTATAATTTTTTGCTGACATTATCCTTTTTTACCAAGTAAGTTGTGTCATGTTCTTTGATGTGCATACTAACTACTCCCTCCATCCCAAAATGATTGTCCTACCTCCCGGACTTTTTGTCCCAGAACGATTGTCCGGTTTATCCGCCCAGCTAGAAATTTGAGGCTCAAAGTCAAATATTTTCGCGCCAAACTGTCATCATCAAGAAATCTTTCGACACTGCAACTTCGGGGGCATTTTGGAGCAGTTGTTGCTTTCTATTATAAGAGTCATACTTACAACTACTCGGTCAATGGTTAACGGGCCTTAATCTCGCCAAAGTTCGGAACACAGACAATCATTTTGGGACTGAAGGAGTATCTATCTATGTAGCTTGAGTAAAAAATCGTACACTCGGTAAAAAAAAATCATAGCAACACGTAACTCCAAATGGTAACCCACACTAACAGGACAATTCGGTGTAGTTACAGGCGAACCGATTTGAGTTCGAGAGATAACCGGTTGAAGTTCAAGACGTCAGGAAAATTCCCCATTATTTTCGAGGAATCTATGGAATATGCCTCAAATTAATGAAGAAAAACCAACAGATCACAGCTTGATACACTGGGACTGGGACTTGGATACACTGGGAATTTGATGGATTATGGCCAAAAATCTCCCCGGACACTGCAACAACGCACCTTGCAATGAGAGCTGGGGAGGCTGTTGCTTGTGAAGTGTGGTGGTGGTGTTGGTGTTGTTGTTGTTGTAGATTCTTGACTTGGTGCTTCACAGCTCGCAGTGCAGCATCGGTCCTGAAGGACACATGCCACTAGAACTCACAGAACTGTCATGGATCTGTGATCGTGTCCTGTGAGAACAAGAAGTGCCCGTGTCACATTCTACATAGTTATGCTTAAAAGAGCATGATAAATACTTTCAATATATTCCCAATACCTGAACCTAAGAAAGTACACTAGTAGGAAACATGGTAAAAAAGAACCGCAGTCGTTTTCCCATTGCGGTTCTTTTGACCACCCTGATCTGCATCACTAAACGACTGCATATTTGTTTTTTTGGTTTATCGACTGAAATTTTAAAAATTTCGGGGTGTGTAATACACCGTTGGAAAGGTATTTTGAAGACCTTTCGAAGGTATATTACAAGCCCCCAAATTCTGAAAAATTCAATCGATAAACTAAAAAAACAAATCTGCGGTCGTTTAGTAATTGTAGATCAGGGTGGTCAAAAGAACCACAATGGGAAAACAACTGCAGTTCTTTTTTACCATGTTTTCTACTAGTGGTAGGGGTTGTTTACATCATGGATTGTGAAGTTGTCCCATGATGTCAGAGGTTTTTTCCCCCATGGTCACACTTCCATGATCTGATTTCTAAAGAAACACATTTTTAAAGCCTTTGGGCCCTTGACCTAGGTGTAAACCAAATGTGGACCAAGAGAAGTGACCATGCACCAAAAAGTGGATGTGCTGATTACTTTTAATATATGTCCAAAAACGGCAATTTTGGGAATTTTTTTCATGTTTGACCTTCTCTCCTTCTTCCCTTCTTTCCTTGTAACTATGAAAAACGTTTGGCGAAAAAATAAAATAAATTAAAACATCGTTTCTTTGCCATGGTCTTGTGACATTTGTAGCGAGAGAACCTCTTTTGCCTCTTCCACTGCAAAACCCGTTGGACCATGACAATGGATAGTGTAGGTTTGAAATAGGCCTTTTGGGGATCTTAAGTTCCATGGTCACTCTTACGTTGTTTTCTTGATGTAAACCGAAGTGGTCTTGGGATGAGTTTAATGGCCAATCTCCTATTTTAGAGGAGCAAGGGATGACTTCATGGTCCATGATGTAAACAACCCCTTAGAATCCTTGAATCAGTCGATGAACCTAAAGTTTGTGATCAATCGTTGTTTTCGAATGTTGGACCAGTATAATAGGTGAGTCCATGAGTACAATAATCAACTTCAATAATGGTATTAAAGAACCTACCCATTTGTATCAAAATTGTGATACCAGTCAAATATTGATATTTGGTGGGCATGCCAAGATGAGAGAATCTTTGCATACCCCAGTCAGTTATTCGGGTCCATATCATTTCTAAACGACATTGATACTAGGGTGATTTTGCCTAGGTACGAAGGTTATTGCATGGTTATATGGACATGAATTGTATTGAAATAAAAAAAATACACCGTCAACTACACATGCCCTGCTAGTATTGGAACATGTGAAATCCTCATTATAAATACCCAAATGGTATCAATAAAAGATGATACCTGACCGATACTGGTTAAAAACCAATGTTGATCCAATATACAGTTGAATGCATGGTATGTATCAGTAATCAACATCAATTATGGTATCAAAGAACCTACCCATAAGTACCAAAAGTACTCCAAGGCTCTCTCTCACTTGACACTGCCTATAATCAAAGAGGAATCGCTTCCGTTCAATCATGCATGGATCAAACTCTAAAAATGGATCGAATTGTATACCTTGATAAGATATCAAATGCTCAGAAATCAAAACTCCAGGACAACAATTCAGAGCTTGTGGACTAATTTTTGGGCTGTGTTCCACTCAAAACACCATAACATTATTCAGATCCATAATAGTGTCTTGTGGGATTGACAGTATTCTGCGGAATATTCAGATTGAATGTGGGAAATATCAGGGAATATTCCACAAAATAATGTCAGTCCCACAGAACACTGTTATGGATCTGAATAATGTTATGACTAAAACTTTCTGTCAAAAGATGTTCTCTATTGCTCTTGTGATGGACCTCCAAGTTCCATTCGGCCTCATTTGTTGAACATCACACCATGGTGGGCTCTCTCTCTATTCCCACAGACACATTGTACTACTCTTCCTTCAAATTCTGCTACGTGTCATTCCCACATTGGTTGTGACCCTCTTGAATTCCGCATTGAAACCCATTCCTGCACTAGTGATGACATATTAGAGCGCCCGATACAATACCTCGTCAGGCGTTGCTGAAATGAAGAGAACAGTTGCTTCTGGAGGATAACAACCACCTTCTTTCCCAGTGTTCGTTTACGTGTTATGCATCTTTTTGGCTGTTAAAATCCAAACAATGGAGACAATTAGGGTTAACGATGAACATACTTGCAAAAATACGTATTTCACGACTGTTGAACATGGAAGGATGAAAGTGATACCTAGACAGAAACGGAAATCACTGCTGTCATATCTCAACATGTGTTTCTTATTTTACTTTTTTTTTCTTCTTCTTCTTCAAATTGTTGGGTGAGGAAGGAGTGGAAAAATTTGAAAGTAGTGCCTCTGACATTGTTAGAATATCTGGTATTCCTAAAATCTTTGCTGAATTCATCTTACGTGTGAATGTGTTGATTCAAATGCATATTCAAACAATGGATGCGTTGTTTGTATATATTTGCAGACTTTTGTTTAACACCTCTTGTCGACTAATGGGTTGTCTGAGATGTTGATTACAACATGATCATAGTCCCAAAACATTGGAACAAACATTTAGGTTAAATCTGATCCAAAATTCAAAACTTCAATCAGTATTCCTTTCTTAAAAAGATATGATGACTAGTTGAGGCAATTGATCTTGTGGTTATGAATTGTAATCTTGTAAATATGAGGAAGCACAAAATTGTGGCACAATATAATGAGCATATTCACACACATGTATGAAAAAATCGTACCCGTCGCTGAAGCTTTCCTCGAAGGCATTCCATGCTCCGAGCTATCTGCTGCTCCAAAAAATCAACACGTGACAACACCTCTTTTATTGAACCTTCGTGACTGTGGGTAGAAGACGGAGTCGAGTTTTTGGCACTCGAATACCTTGAAAGCAAGAGGGGAATATCTTGCTTTCCAACCCTTGTTGCAAGAGGGGTTGCAAAAAATTGAGGATCATGGATGGCCCCAACACTATCACCTCCTAGCCAGTTGGCATCACTCTCGGCCAAGTGTCTCTCCAAGGTTGTCGCATGCCTTGACCCTACTTGTGACATAATTCCCAATTTTTGGGTAAACATGGGTGTCAAATCCTTGGCTCTATCAACAATAGGAGCAAAGCCTGTCGGGATTTGGCCTCGGTCTAACAAATTTGCCACATTGGAAGGAGTTTGTGTATCCTCCAATTGCGGGGTAGCCATTTTGTTGGTCAAAGAAGTGAATTTCCTACAAAGTAAAGAATCGTCCAGACTCCGTAGGATCTCATCGAGGTTCCTTAGTTTGTTCAAAAGCCTTCCCGAGGATGGATCCACCGTTTGACAATTAGGTTCCCGTGGTTTGGATGACACTTTCTTTGCATTGGTGGTCTTTTGTAACAATTCCTGAAGGGACGTGAGGCAAGGGCCATCTTGATGAGACGCACTATTAGGTACGGTGCTCAATGTGCCTCCTCTATGTGCAATTTTGTTGGGTGAAAAGTATGTCCCAACTGACCGCGGCCGGTCATAGCCGCTGCTGCTTAGAGTCGTGGTGCCGCATGATGACCAAGGCCGGACACTCGGCGCATCTCCATTATGAGTAGTGTTCCATAACGACACCCTCGATGCAAGCCCTGACGGTGGCGGAGGCGCAGTCCCTGCTAGAGATTCCGAATGCATATTTTGTAGTTTTTGATAAGCAATTTGAATCTCTTCTAATGTTTGTGGCGATTCTATGACATGAGGGGATGGGAAAGACGAGGAAGACGCAAATGGGGCAGACGGTTGCAAGTCCATGGCCATTTTGTCACATATATCTCTCGATTCGCTCTCCTGTCGCTCAATTCCCTTGCCTAAAACTAAAGAGTTTGATTCCCGTCCCTCTTCTCGTCCTCCCCCTTCATGCAAATCTCTTTTGCCTCCTCCATCATTGAAACAAGAACGAAGTCTTAGCATTCGTATTGGTGACCCTCACTTCCTCACTGCCTTGATTTGCCCACACCTCGATATGGGCTTGGATGTGATCTTGCCAAAGTGCAACATTTGATGCAACGGCCACAAATCCACATCATGGGGAGTAGCTCCTTGTAAAGATATGAATGACCTGCGATAAATGGGATATTTTCAGGGGGACTATGAAATATGTATATATTCATGGGATATTCCACATATTTGATAAATATTCTCAAAACATATCTATTATAATCTCAAACTGAACTTTCAATACCCTAAATAGATTCTTTTATTTATGATTATTACCTCAAAACATAAAACAATACCTTTTTTTTTTTAATCACACCATATATCACCAAAACCATTTTGTCTTGTCTTTCTCTTGCCTCTCATGTTCAATTTAAAACCTCATTTTTGGGGTCCACTCATGCAAATTGGTCTCACATTTCCACAATGAAACATGAGTGAAGTCATTGCCGTAGTGTAAGCTTCTCCTATGTTACCCTCATGCCCTTATCTCGACCTCACTAACGAGAATGTCTGAACAAAAACTGTCTCGTGGTCAACCTGTCGACTACAACGTTGTTGTGAATCTCATGACTCCAAATGAAGTTCAATAATTTCTATCTTCTCTCAAATTATTCTCGTTCCGCTCAATTCCCTTGTTCAAATCTCAAAACCTCAATGGTCTACCTCCCTCGTGACAATTGATCTTGCCTTCTCAATGACTAAAACAAGAGAAAACCATTGCATCACTTTGTGTTAGCTCCTGTGCATCCCTCTCATTCTTAAACTCTTGCACAAATCTGAACGCCCGAGCTTCCAGTTGGTAAATGCCATATAAACATCCACTGATCTTGGAATAGCCATTCTGTGGCATCTTCCTCTCAATTTGCTCCCCTTCTGCTAAAAAAATAACTACTTCAACTCTCGTCACTCATACATAACGTTGTTGTCTCTTCCCTCACCAAAAAGAAGCGCAAGTTGCTCACATCAGCCTTGTTTCCCCTGCCGTTCGCATGCTCCAAATTTTCATGTCACCATTGAGAAAGTTGTAAAGCAAATTGCATTTCGGTAATCCTTTCAACTATGATATATGAACAAATAATCTTCTTGTCATGAGAGTTCGCTCGTGCAAAGATGGTGAATTAAAAGGTGTTAAGGTTTCGCTGATTCTGCCATAGCCATTTTGTGGCATCTTTCTCTCGATTCGAATTTCACAAGCTTCAAAGCAGTTGCCTTGATTTTCCTTCCCATCCTCCTCACTCACTCACACATATCACTATTGCCTATTTCTCGACTAAAAGAAGGGAAAATTGCTCGCATCTCTCATCCTTATTCTGTGCCTGCTTTCTGGATCTCCAAACTCTTTTTCACCATTGATAAAGCGTTCCCACACCAAATTTCATCCCGACAATCCCTTTGACCATGTGATTACGTGAAATAGAGTTATTTGTTTATAGGAGGTAGTTGATGTGAAGATGATCTAACTTGTACATATTAAGGTTCCCCTGATCTCGTCATGGCCGACCTGGATTTGGCATCACAAGAGTATGAGGAACGAGGAATAGAGAGAAAGAGACTTGATTGAAAATCTACACTCGTTGTACATGTGATGGGTGAGAAGGAGGTGGCAGTTATTGAAGTGCATTGATTCCCATGCATAAGAACTCACATTGATTGTATGTTCAGACACCTCATATTTTATGGTTGATAGAGCAGAGGTGCCCATAACCGATCACTTAAGGGATTTTGCCCCAAATCTATAGAAGCATAAGGCGGTGCAAAATTTTCCCATGTCGGAAGATAGAAATCAGCAGGATTGCAAATCATTCGGTGATTCTATCCCTCAAATTGAAATTATTATGAATTTTTGAAGTCAAAAGTTGGTCTGAACATATTACCAATGTTTAGAGTTTGCCATAACCGCTCGTTTTAACCACTCATTCCTCCTCACTTTAGCATTCAAAATTTTGGCAG
The DNA here is from genome assembly GCA_964035585.1 of Polytrichum formosum. Classification (NCBI taxonomy): domain Eukaryota; kingdom Viridiplantae; phylum Streptophyta; class Polytrichopsida; order Polytrichales; family Polytrichaceae; genus Polytrichum; species Polytrichum formosum. The sequence goes on along the minus strand of OZ037940.1, from coordinate 25,802,043 downwards.
CCAGTGGTCACTGTCATGATTAGTCAAATGAGTTGGTATAGATTTTTTGGGGACAATTATTTTCCCTCCAATAATGAACCCACCTCGACTTTTGACACCACAACTTTTGGCTCAAGTTCTTCATCATACTTAAGACTCCCTTCAAGAGTCCAATTCACCATTTGCGTTGAGCACAAAACTATTAAAAACGTAGTGTATGCTACATTGAATCCATTAGAGTTTCTTATGATGTCCCCTTTGTTCCAAAATGATGGAGATAGTTGTAGCATTATTTTTTTGTTATTTACTATGATTAATGTGAGTGAGGTTATCCAAAAAACAATGTACTGTAAGTGGTGGAAATCTTCACGTTCTTGTCATATGTCGAGGGTTTAACACAAAGATTGTCGCGTACCTCTCCATAAGGATTGCCCGAAACACCATGGGCACAAGGGGGACCCCGGAGCGACACCCGGGACTTGTGGCGCCGTTGGTGAGAGGGCCCAAGTGATCCTAGTGTGGGTGAGGGCCCCGGGCATTGGGAACGCCTCCCACCCACGGAGACTAGGAGGCATGAGGGTGAGGCCATGAGCTATGCGTAGCTCATGGCGTGCCGATTCTAGAATGCTCAAGAACACCTCAATCGGAGGCGTGAGTTGGAAGATATGGCAATTTGAGTGGGGCGCTGTCTCGGGACAGCGCCTTGGAACACAATGGCCTTGGAGTGGCTCCCATGACTGCGAAGATTTGAACAGGCATAACTTCTTGAATACCTGCCCGAATGGCGCAAGTGAGTAGTCCATCGGCATCTACGTGAAACGTAGATGACGATGGAGTGGTCAATTATTAAAATCAAGAACCATATGAAGGAGTTATGAGGTTCTGAAGCTGCTGGGGCTTCCAGCCCCAGGGGCTAAGGGAAATGTCTACTTGGCCCCAAGTGTTGGGGGAGAGACAAAAGGTTACTTGACGGTGGGGTAGGGGCCCTGCCTAGAGTCCTAGAGGCTTATATAGGTGAGGTGGTGTGGCCTCACCCACCCGAGGCCAAACGGCACGGCCTCCACGGGCATTGGCCCAACGTGGGGACATTGTTGCTTAGTATGGCTTGGGTTGTTGTAGTGTTGCTCCGGCAACACGATGAGCAACATAAGATTGGACTTCCATGGATGGAAGTCCACATCTAAGAATCGGTTATCAATTAAGGGGTGAGTCCCAAATGAAAGAGTAGAAGGGTTGGTCCCCCTCCTATGGACTAAGAAGGTCCACGGTATGGTGAGCTAACCATTTGCATCGCGGTATGCGAAGGGTTAGCGCTCGTAACTCTTGCTAGAATGGAAAAATGGGCCGAGATAGTTAAGGGGACCTAGCAAGTGTTGCGACAAAGATGTTTGAAATCTAGATTCACAAGTTCGTGATACTTTATGGATACAAGAACATAGAATGACCTACACATTTTTTTTAATCTAGTTAAATTTTTGAGGCCCTATGTAGAACATGAAACTATCAACTATAGAGCAGATGTTGAGGTTGATCGCGCTATAGCTATGGTCTTGAATAAGTTAGCATTTGGATATTTCAATAGACACGTTGGCAACATTTATTTGTGTTGGACATAGTACGGTTTGGAAATATACTTTTATTGTTACAGAGATTTTGGCTAATCCAAAAAATATATATTCTCATTTCATTAGTGTTCCTAAAGGTGAAAGATTAGTATTGATTATAGCACACTTTAAGAATTTGATTAGGTCAAAAAATATGTGTGGGGCCATTTATGACACCCACATTAGATCAGTTGGACAACATCTTGATTATTGGAACCACCATGATCATCACTTGATATATTAATACAAGGTGTTTGTGAAGCTAATCTTTTGTTTTGAGATGTGTATGTGCAAAGGCACTTGGAGGAACTCAAGATGCTACTCACTTTTGGGATTCATTTTTGTACAAGGATTTTTTTTGGAGATATTTGTTTTGCAAGAACCAACCATTCAACTAGGCTCTCAGCTAGTTCAACCTTACATTGTGGGTGATTGTGCTTAACCTTTGGTGATCCACATTATGAAGGTATTTTTTGGTTGAGGCAATGGTAATATGTGTAAAAATGCTTCTGACAAAGCATTTTGAAGGATAGGGTAAAAATAGAAAATGCTTTTGCTCATCTTAAGAATAGTTGGAAAGTTCTTAAGTGTCTTAATTTCACTGTCATGTATGCATGCCGAATTATTATTGCATGTTGTGTTGTACACAATTTTTGTAGGATAAATAATAAAAAACTTGCAAGTGAAAAATTAGCGGATGACCATGGATCCAAACCTTGATGATTTAAGGGTTCCAAGAATACCAACCATTGAGAAAGCATCTAGACTTGCTGAAGTTGCCATTGGACCTGCTGTTTTTGAGTAATGGTCATATTTAATTGAGAAAACTAAACACATATGTATTTCATTAAATTTTTATTATAACATGAATATTTCAATTCATATATTTTTATTTATTACGCATGTAAATATGTCAAGTCTATTCATCTTTTTGCTAGTTTTGATGTCTATATGGTAACATACTATAAAGAGATGTATTGATCGTGGGTGGTTTGAAAGTGAATTTAAGGGGTGAAATTATAATCATCTAATGAGGAGAGCTGGCGACACTAAATATTGTAGTTAATGTCACTTACTATTTGAAATTATGCAATAATATAGTTATTATTTATATTTATCATTTTTAGCCAACAAATGCCGAATTGGTTGCTTGGACATTATAGACAATCAATGTCTTTATTTGGTGGAAATTTTACTTTGATAGTAAAAAGATATAGCATGGTAAGTGACATTAAATACAATATTTACTATAGTTATAGATGAACCAATTGAGTTTGAGGAATAAGCGGTTGAAGTTCAAGACTTAGAAAAATTTCTAGTCATTTTGGAGGAATTTACAGAATTTACCCGAAATTCATAAAGTTAAACGGAAAGATGTGAACATGTAAGTGGTTGGACTTGGAAACACTAAGATCTCGACCGATTATGCACAAATCGTCACCAAACACTTATTATAATGATTTATCCAAGTGACAGGTTTAGGAAGATGTTATTATGGTGATTTGTTGGTAGTGAGGTAGATAAGATTTATGTTTACAATATAATTTAATCAACCCTTATATGGCCATAAAATTATATGATACATATAAAATTGTGATATTATCAATAAAATATATTTTTATTTATATAAACCATTTAATATTATATATTATATATATATATAATTTACCAACCCAATTTAAACATTAAAAACATCATCTTTTATTATCGTTTATATTTGTTGGAACTAGCAACCTCCATTTTCATGCGTAAAGAAATTGGGTTTTCAAATCTTTGGCTCATTCTTTGGCTTGTGCATCGAGCTCATGTAGTCGCAGCTGAAATGTTTTGACTTTCATAATGCATTTGGGCAGCCAATGCTAAGTGTTTTTTTGACAATTAGCATTTTGGTTTCTTTTAAAGACTTATAAACATCTACAAATGTATTCAAAGAATTTGCAATAGGTTTTCTAGGAGTGTCGTTACGCTTGGAATTCAATTTACCCTCCACAGTGGGTAATTTGCAAGTTCTCTTCCATAATGAAGATTCTGCAGTTACCATAGAAGGTGTTGGAACGAATAATCTCTCTTCGGGATTTGTTGGTATCATGTGCATTGGTTTAGTATGAACTTCTTGGTTCAAATCAAATGTCTCAAATTGGGGAGCAAGCACAGTCAAGTAGATGAAATAAATGCTCCAGTATATTAAAACCATAATTTTTTTGGCCAAACGCCTAAAGGAGTAGCAAAGTGTTGTTTAAATTGGATTGTTTTTCATGGTGCCTTTTATTGTTGCGTTAGATATTCGAATATAGAATATTAAGATGAGATCTTCAAAACTTATTGCTCGGGGAGGTGACTATTGGAATTTCAGAAACCATGCGAGATAAAAAAAAATAGGGTCAATTTAATTTGTGTAGAGTAAAATTTATAAATTTGTTAGATCTACCATAGCATTGGAAATAGGTCCCCTAGATGATTATATGTAAAATAGGGTGGTGGATAATTCCTTCATTTTAGTAATCAATAAAAAAAATAAGGTCATAGATATAGGATCCCCTTAAAAGTGTGTAGTAGGATCAGTAGAATTATTATGGGTTTGACTACTTGGATGAAGAAGTGTGTGGTTTCTGTCCAAATTTGAATTGAGCGTGTTAGTATGGAGGAAAATGTTGTGGGATTTTCTTGGGGGAAGGAATGTGCTGGTGCTCCTCAACGGCCACATTAGAAGTGTCATCCAAAAAATTACCATAGTGACATAAAATACCACATGACTCTAAATATCATATTTATTTACTGTACTTAAGTATGTTACTAAGATAAACGCACCTAATCCGGTTAATTATCCCAAGCAGACACCTATAGTTGAGTGGCGTGGGGTTAGGTGTGGATCTAAGCACAAACACTCGAAAGAAATGTGCTTAAAATGTGGCAAAGCAGGCGATTGCAGAAGCAACTCCAGGGTCTAAGGTTATGTGGGTGTTATTCGAGTCAGTTCGCTTTCAATATTCTCCAGTCCTACCGATTAAGTTTACACAATGGTGTTGCATTAGCACCAGCAAGAAAATTTGAAGGGTTACTTAAAATTTTGCCTTTCAAAATGAAGGGTTACTTCAAAAATTGCCCTTCACATATTTACAATTTTTTTCTTTCAAAAATGCACAATGTAATGTTTGAATCTTAGGTTATATTGTAAACTGAAGTGAAATGTAATTTACATGGAACAAAATCCGAAAAGAAATATGATTAGAACATATATTTATTTCATGTATAGAGCTCACAGCTCCACTGCACGCTCTTCCGCTCTGCACCAGTGCACCGCAAGCCTCAAAGTCTGAACTTTGCACTGAGTCACTGACATTCTCCCGTCGCCCAGGCCCCAAGGATAAGAGCGGCCTGTAGTTCTCACCGGGTGTGGGAGGGTATCTACGGTTCTCCCGAGGGTATGAGCGTATCTGCAAGACTGCATTAGCCACAAGCCGGAGCCTCCAGGGAAATGAGCTAGCTGGATCTCCCAAGGGTATGAAGGCCCAAGGGACCGGTTGTTTTAAAAATGCCCTTCTCTTTGAAGGTTTCCTGGAATTTCTGCCGGTCCCTTTTGAAGGGCTAGCCCAGCTGTTGAAGGGAAAGTGAAGGGCTGCACCCCCAGAATAAGGGGTACAACCCTTCAATTTTATTCGTTGATTAGCACATCTATGATGCACCATCATCAAGTATTAGAGTGAAAATTGGACCTTCTGTGAATCAGTTATGGTTATCGGAAGTGCATGGTTGTTGATTCCGAACCTGAATACATAGGTCCTCGCAATTGCTTTCACTGTTTATTTGTGAAGTAGTTAATCACATTTGAAGACAGAGTCCAATCTGTTTTAAACGTGCATCTTTATGGTGTTTGTTCTTTGATCCTGACCTCATCACACACTGATCAAATAAGAAAAGTAATTGAATAACCCCTGGATACTTAGCTTTACTGACCCTAATTTGTTTAGTAATTTATCCAAGAACGTCATATGGCCCTTATCTATCGAAGTAGGTCATCTGACCATGTCAGTTCCTCAATGGATAATTATGCAGAATAGTTTTCTCAATTAAACGCTCTGTTAGCATGAAACAATGGGATGACGGTGCGCAATGCAGCTCGGATTTTGAAATCCATCTCAGAATTGGTGTTCCAAGGAGGGCAGACTATTTTACGTGTTCTGGATCAATGAGTATTCGATTGGTGGTTTATTGTTATCTTCTGTGGGAGCTAATGAGTTGATGTAAGTAGGGAAGCATGTGAGTTAAGGCAAATGTGTGTTCGGTGATCTCTGTCGCACGAGCTTTTTGTGTTCTAAAACCCTAAGCCGTGACGCACACAGGGAGATGGTGGGAAATTGATAATCCAATACTAGAAGAACTACAGGCAGTGAAGCAGGCAATCTCCGAAGAAACTCCAGGTTCCACTGACTCTAATTTATACAAGGACATTACATATTGCATCCTTCATCCTACTATTTCTGTTCTTCTCTGGAAAATCGTATGCAATTGTTTTCTCACTGTTAGCACACAAAAATAGATGATGGTGTGTATACAGCTTAGAGTTTATACTTGTCTCAGAATTGATGTTCAAAGGAGGGCAGACTATTTTATGCATTCTGGATCAATGAGTATTTCAATTTGTGGTTTATAGTATCTATGTCCGGGAGCGACAAGTTAGAGAAAATTGTGAGTTAAGACAACTTGAAATTTGTGGTCAATGTACTGCTGATGTCTGTCACCCGTGCTTTCTGCAGTCTAAAACCCTAAACCCTTGCACTTGGTCAGCATTTCGCAGCCTAAAACCCTACACCCTGACACAAACATGGAGATGGCGATACATTGATAATTCCATACTAAGGTTCTAATCTGTCCATGAAGGTCACGCCCTTCTCCGAGTAAGTCTACCCATGTCAGGGCTTATCAAAACAGAACTGTTTTCTCATTTGTCTAACTTAATACCCAAATTTTTTGCACTTGGTGAGCAGTTTGCAGCCCTAAACCCTAGCCCTCACATAAAATGGGAGATGGTGATAAATTGATCATACATTACTAGAAGAACTATATGTAGTGAATTAGCAGGCAATCGACCAAGGAACTCCAGGTTCTACTGACCCTAATTAGTACATAAATCTGTCCAAGAACGTCACATCCTTCTCCAAGTAGGTCATCCCATGTCAGGGCTAATCATGCAGAATTGTTTTCTGAATTATACATGCTGTGACCACAAAATGATACAATGATGGTGTGCATACAACTCAGATTTTGAACTCCGTCTCATAATTGACCTTCAAAGGAAGGCAGACTTCTTTATGCATTCTGGATCAAGAAAGTATTTTGGTTGGTGATTTAGGGTATATCCAAGAGCTATGAGTTGATGAAGATAAGCAGATATTTTGCGATACAGGGTACTTTTAGAACTGTTAGTGGCATCAGTTTTCTAGGAAATTACATATAGAGGATGTCATTCAACCGTTATTTTCAGATGCTTTTAAGATATCTCTCACAAATAGCTGCATGCATGATGTGCTCTGACTTATTGATTACAAGTGTTGTCTCTAGCATCTGGTCGTAGAAAACTTCATCACAACCCTCTAAATTCATACTTCAACACCGATTTCACATCGGTTCAAGCACATCAAACTACAACATAGAATGAATGCCTACCAAAATTAGGGTTGCAATATTTAATCTGTAACCCAGCTTCGACATCCACATAGCTCCATTGTGAGATCTTGAGGGCCCCAAATTGATCTGGATTGGGTTCCTGCTTCCCAAAAAAATTCACCGAAGTGTTCTGGATGGCCCCTTTCTTAAACTGTATGGCCCCTTTCTTATACCGTATGGCATGAAACCAAAGTACTGAGAACTTGTGAGTCATTTTGGGACCTAATGAGGGGACTCTTAGTGATTAATTCTGCCTCTTTATTGCTAGCCGAATATTAGAGTTTAGCTTACTGCGGTTTTAAGTAGGTTGAGGGGAAAAGAACTCTATGAACAGCTTCGATTTTCTCAAAGTTTTTAGCAAGTGATGCTTGATGCCCGAATCTCATCATGTCGTCTAAGTAATGTAATTCCAGTTTGTAGAGAAAGTGAAGTAAATTATTCCACAAGAATCAGCTGGAAGTTGGATGATTCCAATACCTGGCTGGCGTTTCCTGAAGGGAAGCTGCAATAGATGCTGGAGGCAACCTGAACGAGCCAAAACTCAAAATTTCCTGCTGCAACTGGTTTGCAAAGAATTACATCGGACAGGAAAGAATTTGTTGCCTGTGGAATTTCACAAACATTCCTATTTTGGTGGACGACCAATTTGGGCTTATGTAGCAGCTTCACAATCTGTGAGAAATTAGATTGTAATGGGTCAGAGCATATTTTCCTGACTTGTGCTGGAAGCTCTATAATTCCCTACATTTTTCAAGCTTCGGTCATGTTGCACAGGTATGAAGGATTCAAGTAATTAACTATTTTAGTAGATGGGTCTTAAATGGGTAACTTTTTCCAACTAGCCACTTCTCCTAGGATGTGAAACATGCGATTAGAACAAGATGGTTTGCAAATCCAAATCGGGGCATTTATGACTTTTGGAGCTCATGTGAATATTTTAATCATTATCAAAGTGAAGATTTCTTGCGCTCATTGAATGGTCATGTAGATCCCCCCAAAAAAAAAATTCATGTGAATTGTTGAGAATCATTATCATATTTTGAGCATGCAGTCCAATTCCCTGTAAGCACGTCTTTTTGGTATGCATTCTTGGAGCCACACCAAACCACATACCACTCAAATAAACATGTCCTAATAAGAAAAGTAACCAGATAAGGGTTGTCTACCTTAGTTGCAATCAAGGGTGATGCTGCAAGAACGAGTGTCTCTGATCTTTGTTCTGGCATGCAATTGTGTAAATCAATGTGTTCTTGAAAAACAAATTAATGTGCGAGGATGATTTTGAGGCTGAAGTACTCTCGGTATGCCCCCCAATTCAACTGCTCACTCTGAACTGTAAACGAGCACGTCTATCTTGGCTGTAGAATATCATCTCTTGGAAGTAGGTAGATGAGTTAGAAAATGCTGGTGTTGTCAAGTGTTTTACTTCGTGATCTTCGACCAATTCACTACAAGAAACCTTGTCCATTCCAACTGCATTTTGACTCTTCAGCAAGAAATGTAGCAACTACCAATTTCGTTGCCAACCTGAGGCTTTTGATTGTAATATTTGCACGGTTGCCAACCAAATCAGTGTACGAATACATTTCTTTTCGCCAAGAGTTGCAATGGGTGGTTGAAATGGGGAAGATTTCTTTTAGTTCAAACTCCATGGAGATCACACTCTGCAGGAAGATCACAGAGAGTATGGTTACTTTTTTGACTCGACGGTGGCTTCATTTCATGCCTTTATCTAGACTTGGAATGGATCAAGTATACAACCTGGACTCTTGAGGTGAATTGTCACTGAATCCACAATCTATTATTCCAATTAAAGTTTGAAATTTTTGGAGAGAATTAGTATAGTGACACTCTTTCTGGATTTGTTTGAAATTTGATTTAAGTTCCATGTTTTCTGTCTGTTCCTGTTCTGCATAATATACTTAATTAGTCTGTTCAATTGCTTCTTGAATCACCTCATACTGTCTTACTCTTTACACGCTTCACAATCTCATGAACCCTAAACTTCATGTAACTACACCATTTACATCAGTTTTGGCTCCTTTTGATACCATTCGAGTATCAATAATGAGGATTTCGCATTTATTGATACCAAGAAGGGGTATGGGTCTTTGACGGTATTTGTGTTTTTGATACCATGCAAGAACGTTCATACCCAATATCAATATGGTTGAGAATGTTATTGATACAAATATGGTATCCTAGCCTATGACCGAGAGCTACACATTGGTGAATTTTCACAATGACCTCTTCTATGGTAATGAACGATTTAAAAATTTTCATGCAAGGTAAAATGAAATATTTGTCTATTTCAAAAATTTGGAAATTTTTAAAATTAATTTTGAATTAAATATGATTTTTTAAAGATGTTCCCTAGGGTATCTTATGATAGACCTAAAGAAGTTTGACGTCAATGCTAATACAACTTATGAGCATTCTATAATTATCCACAAGCAAGTAAGAGGTTGTAAGAAATCCAACATTACTAAGCCGTAGACTGACTTTGACCTTACTATGTCAAGAGACATCCTAAATGAACAACTAATCTCATCCAACACGTTGTGGCAAGGTCTCATGTGCCTTGAACCGAGACCTATGGGCCTCCTCCTCCTTCTTCCTCCTTCCCCCTCTCTCTCCTCCCCTCTCTCTCTCCCCTCTCTCTCTCATTAAATGCATTAATGTGAGGTTAGTTGAGCTACGGACATGTCATCCACCTAGGGAACATTATTTCTAATTTGTTCCCTAGAGCTCGGTTTAAGGTCACATATCGGTAATAGGCTAGGATACCATAGTAACTCAGGTGTACAAAGAGTCTCTCACCCTGACATATCCATCATGTATCATTTATATGACTGGTACGACAATTTTGAAGCCCACGTGTAGGTTCTTTGATACCATTATCGGTGTTGATTATTGATACCCATGCACACACCCATATATTAGTCCAACATTGGCTTACACCTAACATTGCGGTTTATCATTTGGAGTTGCACGTTGCTATAACTTCACACTGAAACTATCATTTTTTTTTCCCAAGTAAGTTACAGTGTGTTCTTTGATGTGTATACTGTCCATTTATGTTTGAGTTTGCACACATAGTGACTTAGATACTTTGAGTTGGCCTATAAAGTGTTCTCTTATTGTAGTGGGTTTCCCAAGATTTCGAATTCTAACTAAGGGCTTGAAAGCACTTGCTTGTTAGCTACACTAAATATACCAATTAGTGAGGGTGGTACTAATTCAAGTCGCACGCCCAATCTAGCCAAATCTTAAAGTTACTGAGGATTGAAGTTGCTACTAAGTGACACTAAATCCATGATTACGGTAAATTCTATGCTCATTAACCATAGATTTCAGGAAAATTAGTGTGTGTTTGTGATTAGTGCATGTCACATGCTTGTAAGTGAATAGAGCCAAGTGCTAGTACTTTCATGACAAGTGCTGGCACTTTAAGTGAATAGTGCCAACTGCCGAAATGAACAATTCTTCCTAGATCTTTTGGTGGGTACCTTAAGTCCAATTGAAAACTTTTGGAAGGATGGACAAGGATGCAAATAAAATAGTGTTTGCTCATAATACTTTGCGACAAACAATAGCATATATGTCTACACATTCCATGAAGAGAATCAAAATTTGAAAAGAAGCTATATTCTTTTTCAGTATAGAATAATACACTCAAAATATCACCAGCTAAGTGCAATGGAATCACCCTAAAGGACAAATGCCATTGATTAAAATAGGTACTCATGTTCAAATTCCACTTCTAAAAATATTGAGAGAATTTTTTTTGGAATTTTTATATAACTTGGACCCTACAATGCAGTAAATAGAATTTGAATTGATTAAATTGTTCATAATTCATACAAAAAAAATCCCGTCAAATCGTAATCGATTGAGATTTAACACATAAGCAAAAATCGTAATACTTTAATATTATATTTATTCGTAAATGTTTTAGTATGATTTCATTGTTCATTCAAACAAATATTGAAATCTATGTCATTTATACTTAGTTATATCAACTCCCATGTATGATTAGATCATAAATCTACATGTACTTATAACTTGAAACTTAAAATTCGTTACGTGGAGTTCACATAGTTAGTCAAAGACGTGATAAAGGAGCATTAAGTAACAAAATGTGAAGGATTTATTTGACTTCATTGGAAATAAACTTCATATTGTAGTAAACTAAGCATGAAGTAATTTATATGTTGGTTTGGAATGAAAATAGTCTTAAAAGTTAGCTTACAATGGTGAGGACTCAAACATAGAAGTTTATGGAACTTGAAATATTGATAAACGGCTAAGCACAAAGTAAATGATATTATTAGATAGTTAAGGTAATCAAAAAATGGATTAAGTTGGCACATGAAATAATTGGTTCAAGAGGGTGCCCTTCATATGTAAAGGTTACCACATTTAGGGTTTGAGGTAACAACATGTCAAGACGATCAAACTGAGTTTGAGATAGGTCATCTGGACTGAGTATTATGACAACTATCTATATATTGGGTGCACCTCAATGTTGCATGAGTCCACTTGAGTTGCAAGTTTACGTACTTATGAAGATCAACTAGATTCATTCAATCTAAGAAAGGCTTTCGAACCAAATCTAATATATTTGTGGATTACATGTTACTACAATTTCACTTTGGGGTTGGTAAATAAGGGGGGTGCAAACTTCATCTCATACACATGCTTGTTTTTTCTATTTATTTTCCTTACAATGTATTTCACATATATTGTATTTCAAGATTATTATTTTCTGCATTCTATTTCAGTTGTTGTTGTTTCACATCCCAAACATCATATATAGTAGGCAATTACCATATTAGACATGATAACAATTCTCCCAACTACATTATTGAACATAAGACTTTGAAGTTGTGATGGATTACCTTCATTTCCATATGGGAATTAAGCTTCCGATTATATATTTTACCATTTTTTCAATATCCTTCCACTTATTCAATTTTTTGGCATTGTATGTTTTATTTCATATATTTTTAAACATCTAGAAACATAGCGCTCAGCTTGACCACTTGAATCTAAACAAAATTAGAATATACACAATCTAAAAAAAACAGTCTTCAATATTATTCACTTAAATTCTTTTCTTACAGATTACTTTCTCAAATATGATTTTTTGAATTTTTATTAATTTTTATTATTTAACTTTTTGATGACATTCATTCTCAATATTTTGTGAATTTGACAAGTTAGTTTAAAGAAATCGAGATGAAAAGCTTTGGAGAAGAAAACTTTTGAAGAAGGTAGAAGCTCCTTGCCCATCGGGCATGTCAAGTAGGTGGGTGGATAATTATTAAACTTAATTAGTAAACCGACCTAGGGACATGAGTTAACTAACAAGCCGTTGAAGCTCTTGAAGCTCCTTGAGGTTAATATCTTAGTTACCTAACCATTTATAATGCAAACCCAAATCTCTTCAACAAGCATGTTCGCTAAGCTAAAAGTGCTCGCTAACTACACTAAATATTGTATTTAGTGTCATATGGTATTGTACGTCACTATGATAACTTTATTAATGACACTTCTTATGAATGCTTGTTTACACATACTATCATCCCAACTTACTTTTTAGTATTCATAAAAACTTTTTGTGAACTCACCTTTATGTGACACTACATGGATTGTTTACAATTAGTATTGAGCAAGACAAATAGAATTGGTGACACTAAATACAATATTTAGTGTAGCAAGTGTGGCGGGGCTCTAACCATGCTATCAAATACGAGGTTTTACTTATTGCCTAGACAATTGCAACGACATCTTGCCACCATTACACTTAAAATTGTATTTAGTGTGGATGACCATTTTAAAGGTACTATAAATTTTTTATGTACGGGTGGTGCATATTGTTACCAATACATTACACTGAAATTCCACCTTGGGCGCTGCACTTTTCATCACACGTATGAGTATACATGAGTGCACAAAAGGGGTGTTAATTTGAACTTTTTTGTACTACATATACATATGCTACACAGATTATAACTCCTGCATGTACATGTATGGAGGACCTCTGGAAAATATACAACATTTGTACTTGTATGGTAGGGTCACTTATTAGGGCTCGTTTATTTGGAAGTATGGAGGAGGATGAGGAGTGTGATAAAGATCACACATTGATTGATGATTCTAGTGCACGAGGTGGAGACAAGGAAAATTGTAGGTTGGAGAAGACAATTCAAGCATCTGCAAGGATGTTGTCGTAGAGACGGAATTAATGCAGTCGCAAGTTGAGAGCGATTTACATGAAGATGTGGAGTTGCAAAGTGAGCTTCAACATACCTGGATGTTCTAATTGATGAACATGTAAATGATGAAGTGCCCTCTCAATCTAATGTAAAGTCCATCATGGCTTCTGTAGAGGTAGGGGAGTCTAGAATTTTCAAAAGTATAGTTGTTATTCAATTGAATGGCAATCCAACTTTATCTAAAGATCAATTGACTCGGATTGAGGTTGGCATATTATATATGACGCCTAAACTCCTCACCATTGCAAATCATGATACTATGTTCTATCTTAGTCTTGATTGTGGAGTTCTTTTTATTAAAAATATTTAACACACCTAAAGCTAGAGTTGTCAAAAATGTGGTAGACCAAAAAAATAGTTTCAGTTAAGGTTCCATTTGTTGGGAGGGTCTACATAATTTGGTAATTGTTGGGTGGGGTATTGGGAACTTGATGGACCATCATCAAACATGGAGATTGGCTTAGGGTTTAGGGTTTAGGGTTTAAAAAATAAAATAAAATAAAATAAAATAAAAACAACAACAACAACAACAACAACAACAACAACAACGAGGACTTACAATCTTACGGATCATTTGATGGTAGATTAAGAGACAATAATTGCATTAGCTTCTATGACATATATTGTAGACTTAAATGCTTATGAGTTACATCTAGGGGATGAAAACCTCTTCAACGACTTATTAATGAATGCTAGGGTTTTACATTATACATATGATAGGGGTTCAAAATTATTCAGAAGTATAGTTGTATACTTATGTTATTGACTACATATAAATGTAAATTTTTTTACGTATACGTATTGGCACTTGTAATTTTATCATTGAAATTGTAAATGTATTGCTTGATTTTTACCCCCAAAAAAATGTATATAGGGGGGTTTTAGAGTATGTTGTGAATGCACGTGGTTCTTGGTTTTTAATGAAAGGTGCATCCCCCAGGAATTCCTCACAACGTAAACCACATGTTTTTGTTATACTTATAAATATTATTAAGAATTGATTTTTTTTTAAATCATCAATCAAAATCATAGCAAGGTGTAATTCAAATTATGATTCACATTAATTACATATTTAAGTGTCGAGGAGAAATAAATATACCCTAAGTTGTAGCAACGAGTCTTTGTGGGGGTTGCTTGAATGCATAATATAAGACCTTTGACAACCCTTTGTAAGATGAAATTAACATCTCATTGAAATTCATGGTACACGTCATAACATTGGTTAGCACATGTTTCCAATTGGGTAGGGCATGGAGTCCTAGAAGTATAATCACAACAATCTGACAAATTTTTGCACTCCAGATCTCGGGGAGATCACTCCCTCTTTAATTGATGCATACACGTGCTCTCAGGACCTATATTTACCTTGTAAAAAGAATTTAAGGTATGGTATTTTTCAAAATAAAGGTAAATGCTTGTATTTTAATACACCCTATCAGTAATTATAAATTTTTGGGGGAATCATTTAAAAATACCCTATTTTTCTTATACTGCATTTTTTCCCTTATACCCCAAGTAACCAATTGTTTTGACTTTACCCCAAATTTTTTTTTCTCGGAGCCCAATTCTTGTCCATTTTTTTCTTACACCCCTAGTAATTGTTTCCATGCTATTTTACATGTACTGACTAGATAAAAGAGGCCATTATATGTCATGGTATTTTACATGTAAACATGTTTCATTATTTTAAAACCCGCTATATTATATGTACGTTTTTTGCAAAATTTACCTACAATGAATATATTGGACCCTATTTTTTTATCGCACGTTGTTTTTACGATTTTCGCCAGTGATCTCCCCGAGCTCCACATTACAATGTCAACCTGATGATGCAAGAAGACCCTTACTCTAGTGAGTAACGTTATGCTTCCGCATCTTTTGAGTACCAAACCCTAATGTACATTGTGTAAGTGAGACAACGAGGCTTCATTTACATAGGGCCATTGGGAAAGACGAAAGCGAGAGAAGCAAACATCTATGACATGATAAGCAACTACTTTAGTAAATTGCACCGAATTCTAGGCCATTGCAACGAGGGTTCCAACCGTTTTGGATGGTTGTAAATAAAGACCCAAATTACACTATTTTCAATTCTCGTATTTTGAAGAAGATAGAACAACACAATATTTGTTATATGTGGAAATACTTTTCTTTTTTGTGAAGAATAACTACTTTGGAAAACATATTTCCAATAAATATTACATCATAGAGTTGGCCTCTCTATGGAGACTATGAGATGCATTTCAACATTTTTGAAGTTTAAATGTTTGAAAATCCTTATACATTTGAGACTGGACTACATTTTCATTGATAAACTTGTAAGCATGCTCATTTTCATCACTCTACAATCACTTTAGAGCGCACACTACACTAAATATGATATTTAGTGTAACCAATTCTAATTGTCTTGCTCAATACTGATGGTAAACCTCAGTATAGTGTCACCAACACTAAATGTTAACCCAACATTATTTGTCATTCCTTGTAAATTTTTTGAGGGATTGTAGATTACAGTGTTGCAATTACTGTCACTTATCAAGTGATTTTTCATCCAAGTTTCAATCATCCATGACAACATTTCATCACAAGTTGCTGACAAGAGAAGGTAGGGTATTTTGGGCCAATGGATGAACTCATCCATCAACCATGACACTATCTGTTCACTTATTCATAAGACACGTCATCCAAAAAGTTACCATAGTGACATTAAATACCCTATGACACTAAATATCATAATTAGTGTAGTTAAACTTGAAATGTATGGTAAATGAGCATGTATTTATGAATGTAGTATCACTTAGTAAATATTTCAACCCTCACTAATTTTGAGACTTGGCAAAATAATGTGTGTTTCGGAAATTAGTATCACACGCACTAATTGGGATAAACAGTGTAGTTTCAACCAATTTATAGTCAAGGCGTGAATATAAAGTAGAAGTAGATTACAAAACACGGTAAGAGTTTGGAAAGCCATTACTCCAACCACTTCTCCTCCCTATTTAGCATGTCACACCTTTTGTTGAACAACTTGCCAATAATGATCACCAATAACAATCACACTCTCACCTCTTTCTATGATGACCTTTAAATAATAATAACGGTAATAAGTTGACAAAGTCCGTGCTATCATCCATGAAGAGAGCGGAACCCAAAAGCATATGCAACGGATCCATGTCATAGTAAGAATGGCACTACACTACATATGGTATTTAGTGTCACATGGTATTGGATGTCACTATGGTAACTTTTCGGATGACGTTTCTTGTGAATGAGTGAACAAATAGTGTCATGGATGATGGATGAGTTCATCCATTGGCCAAAACCCTACCTTCTCTTGTCAGCAACTTGTGATGAAATATTGTCATGGATGATGGATGAGTTCATCCATTGGCCAAAACCCTACCTTCTCTTTTCATCAACTTGTGATGAAATATTGTCATGGATGATGGATGAGTTCATCCATTGGCCAAAACCCTACCTTCTCTTGTCATCAACTAGTGATGAAATATTGTCATGGATGATTGACATTTGGATGAAAATTCACTTGGGAAGTGACAGTACTTGCAACACTGCAAATCTATAATCCCCCCAAAAAAACTTACAAGGAATGACAAATAATGTTGGGTTAACATTTAGTGTTGGTGGCACTATACCGCGATTTTCAATTAGCATTGAGCAAGACAATTAGAATCGGTGACACTAAACATCAATTAGAATTTAGTGCACCTCTTGCATAGAATGTCGACGAGCATCCGTAAGTGATATGAAAGAAGTATGTAAAAGACCATCTATGTACTAGATGGTGGATAAAGTACTAGGAAAGTGCAACTTAAAAAATATTGGTCACGGAAAGTTAAAGTCACGGCCCCAAAAGCCTTCGCAACTACCGTGAGGCTCTAAACCTCTCCACCTTGCGGCTTGTAACCGGGTTGTGTGTAGTTGCATCAAGTCCGAAATGAACGGTTGACCAACATTTCAAACTTGAAATTGTAGCTCAAAATAGTGGCACGGTTGAGATTTAGGCTCAACCCCACCGTTAGTGTTCAAGATTGAAGTCTTCAATGCCCTTCAAACGCGATTTGGCCCTTCAAAATATACCTCTCTCAAAACAACCCTTCAAAACGCAACCCCAAATTGAAAATGAAGACGTCACTTGAAGTCCTCAATATCATCTGCCCACCACAAGAACCAACAAGCGTAGGGCATTGTCACTACAAGAAGTGGAGTTAGATGGTCGATTCTTAATTCTCCACATTGTACTAGAAACATGTACCATATAATCCATGCACAAATTTAATATGAGTTTTGTATTTCATTTCTTGGATTGGCGTCGTGAATTTGAACCAGCCCTTCAACTGAAGGGCTAAAATTTGAGAGCCCTTCAAAATGAAACTCATATGAGGGCTTCAATCTTGAACACCGGGTTTGGTAACAACAACGGCGAGTGTGACGGTAGGGTTTGACGGATGTGGATTGCAACGGCCGTAGGCCCTAGCTAGCAACCAAGAATTGGGACAAGGCTAGAAGTTTATTAAATATGGCTCCATTTCATTTATTTGATGAAGAAGTAAACGTGGTGAGAATTTTGCGAAAGCAATCAACATCAACGGTGGTTTTTCCCCAAAATAGTTCGGGTATGAATTACAAATATGGAAGTATGTTCTAAATGCCTTGTGGTGGTCTTTCCTATGTGAATTTGTGCTTGGGCATGTGTGACCGTTTCTTAAAGGGTGGCCGCCATTTCAAGCTTGAAACGGCGGCATGGATGGTGGCCTAACTTAATAGTAGAGTGTGGTAACCCCATGATGAAAGAAAGGAATGAAATAAAAGGATACAGAAGTCAGTGTGTGTGTTTTTTTTTTACATTGACATGCGTTGTCTGTTCACTGCCTCTTGTCCTTGTCCGCGTGGGCGTGGAGATAACCCCATGATGCAACAATATGGTTGGCTTAGAATTGCATGCGTTTTGAAGAGGGTTGTCTATTCCCCTACAAAACAATTATTATCTCTTGTAAATTATGTGACACGCCCGTCATTCCTACATTGGTTGACACCCACTCACATCCCACAAAGAAATTGCAGTCCAACAATGATATAGATGAAATAGAGCACCCTCTACAATACATGGGGGGGAAGCCTTGGCAGGTTTCAATGTATGTTTAAGGATAAGTGTAAAATGAGACACGGAGAGGAAACAAGCAACAACCCAACCCAACCCAACCCAACTCAACCCAACCCAACAACACTAGCCCCATGACTCGCATCGGGCACTACACGCCATGCAAGTCATTGTTTGTTAGGGAGTGTTTGGTGCCCTTTGCATGTCGAGAAAAATATAAAATAAACATATCTAAAGAAGAAGAAAAATCCAATTGCATATTTCACAACACACCTTTTTGAAAAATATGATGAAATTTATAGACATTTCCCAACATTGCTATATTTGTTAACCATACGCCACAATGTGGTCGCCACATCCTCACTCCAAACCCCTTAGCACCGGTTCAAGTTTCATCTTAAAAGGCAAATAAAATCTTGGCCATAAGGGGGGGGGAGTTAGTGTTAACCCTTTATTTCCTGAGTCTATTTTCCCATATGGTCAATATCATCTTGCAGCCAACATTTTAAAACTTTTTGTTTTCTCTCCATTGATTTTTATAGCAACATGGGAATACCAGTAACTTATACTATAAATTCTCATTTCTTAACAACAACTTTTACGTTATGATCATTTCATAGCATGAAAAATTTCATTAAATCATTAAAAAATAACTAAGAATCAAGTCCAAAAATCACAAACCTTTGAGAAACTATGTAACATGTCCATGATAAGAATACCACGGCAAGGTCAAATTTAGCTATAGCATACTTGTATATTATAATTCCTCCCCCCCCACCTCCTCTTCTTCCTCATAAACCGAAATCCGAGTGTGTGGCCATGCCGCAAGGGCGGCCGGAACAATGTTCAAATTGATACGTGAAATGAGGACAAATAGTAGAGAAAGGAATCTATAAAACACTTAGCAAATTTAGAACCACAACTTGAACTTCAAGGCGTTGTGGGGCGCCGCCATGTGTCACGTAGGCTAGAGTTGCATGTCCATACTTGTCAAGGGCCTTGAATTGACACAATTTTATCATAATTTAATCACGTACGATGATAATATAAGCATGGGCTTGCATGGGCGGCCACATGCATGCATGGATGGCTCAACTACAAGCTATAAAATAAGGTGCAACAACAAATCGATCATTATTCGCCTTCCTCGTGGCCGAAATATCTTCCACTCTAACTTACTTAGGGCCACTTTACACACAAGGCTGAAGGCCCTTGACCATGGCAATGTAAGAGCTCTCATTGGTCGAAAAGGCGGGGACCGTCCAAGTTCACTTCACACTAGGAGGTGAAGGCCTAAAGGCCCAAAGAAAAGTTCGTGGATGAAAAGTCTACATGGAGTCCTACATGGCAAGTTGTGGATAAGGGTGCATGGTCTACCGGAATTTGCGTCTCCAAGAGGTGGGTCTGACGAAAATTCCGGGAGACCATGACTTTTTTAATATATTTTTCCAGCATGACAGATTTCAAGGCAGATTTCAGGGAAGATTTTAGAATGGATTCCAAGACAGATTCCAGGACAGACAAACACCACCAAGTAATTCTCTTAAATTGATAAAGTTTGAGACATATTATATTAAACCAAATCCTCCCTTCTTTTTCCGCCAACAAAATATGCAATGGCCCCGCAACATGGTCATTTCTCACTTCACACTATGCTTGAGGGCCCGTGACTACATAAAACGGCTTTCCCAACACCCATGGTACGGCCTTTGGATGAGAGTCAAGGGTCCTCACCATTACAAGGTCACGGCTCTTGTCTCATGTGTGAAGTGGCCCTTACTTACTTGTCGGCCATCTCATTACGTATTACCTTGAGGTGAAAACGGAGTCCGTTGGATCGGAGCGTGTAGATTATTAGTTCTAGATGAATGACCCTGTAATTAATATCAGAGACCCCAAATTAGTTCACATTTATATGTGCAATTAGGTTTTCATAACATTACACAACTTCTTGGTTGCGTTCCGTGGGACCCAATATCATGTGAACATAATCATCCTTTAACTCTAGGATTCTTGATATATATAGGGAGCACTCATATATTCTGTGTATTGTGAACTTTTTGACAAGCAACTATAAATTATCATAACGCTTTTTAGTTGAAAACTCTTTCTTTGGAAAGAAATTGATATGTAGTTGCTTCGTATAGTTATGGTCTTCGCGAGTACTTCGCCTCGTCACCCATGCAAATTGTCTTGGGTCAAAACCAAATAATAAAAACCTAAAACCTTCTTTATTCAATTCTACTGTATATTGACCACATCGCACAACATTACTCAGCCAATGAGTTGTGTTCAGTTGCCCTAACTTTAGTTTCAGTCTAAAGCACCGGAATCCGGGCATCCGGAGGCGTTATTCTTGAATATACTGTGGGGCCCATGAACATAGCTCATCAACTAAGTAATGTTATGTGAAAGATGTATGTATATATTGTAGTTTATTACTGAGTAGTAAATATTCAGAGTAGTACGGGATGTCGATATATGACTACATTGATTATCCCATTCAGTGTGTACTACTATTCGGGGTTACGCAGTGCTAAAATTACTTAATGAGAATGTAATATTTTACCAAGCAAGCCATTTTATGTTTTATAATGTCCAAACAACCTATTGAACTCTCATTAGTAGAAGATTGAACTCTTGAGTAAGACGTTATTGCCCTGCGTAACTCCGAATAGTAACACACACTAATTGGGATAATCACCATGACATGGGACGACCTAATTACATATATGAATGTAGAAGGTCCCACATGCCCGGGTATGCAACTCATGTATTATATGGCCCTGATTATAATCACTTATAATGCATTTTAGTCCAATCTCAAGTGATATAATTTTTTTTCATGTAGGAAACTCTTGTAGCCCTTTTAACAAGGAATCCAAAAATGTAATTATATATAGGAAATGAATATTCCTTGAAGCATAAAATTGCATTAAAAACCTAATTATATGAGTTTTTTTAATACAGGTACCATAGGTCAAACTACCCAACTTTTTGGGTTTTTTTAATAAATTTAATATTTTATTATTATAAATAAAACATTTCCAATGACTTTTAATTTTAATTGGAGGCAACTACTCGTGAGGATCTTTTAAAATTATGCATAGGCATAGGTTAAAAAATAGGTGTTTCAATTCTTTATATGCGTTGTGGAGTTTTTAATGAATAAATTAATATGCAACCCAATTTTTTCTACATCTCATTTTATTTAATTTGGTCTTCACCCAACTTTTTGGTCCTTTTAATTTTGTATAATTTGATATAATTTTTACAAAAGCCATCCTCTAAGCCGTTTTTAATCCGATGCCCCCTGTGTATAACATGGGAGTTGCGTACCCGGGCCCACATGAGACCAAATTCACCACAAACTTGTAAAGGGTTCGGGTTTCACTCAACCCCGTTACATTAGTAATAGTGGTGGGGGCCAACCCAAAGATGTGGGCGTCCGTGTGTAACTTATTAGCCAAGTGGGCATTGTGATGGTGCAACTTGTCGAGGAGCACAAAATCACGGGCCCATGTTGTCCGACCAACTTTGCCGACTAACCCATTCAATCTCGCTTCCATAGCGGTCCATGGCAAGCGAGTGTCAAATCTTCCATTTACTTTGAAATTATGTTTTCCTATTTTAATTTGATTTTCATAAATAAATAAATAACCAACTTTGGGTAGTCCGATGTAAATTTGAGCCCGTTGGCGCTACCCTGCTCAAGAATCCATTTACTGCCTAACTCATAATAAAATTTACAAACATCATGATTTTCAATGATCATTGATAACAATAATAATAACGAACCCGTTACCTTCGGGGACATCTTGAAGGGAAAATTCAATATTTGGCATAATTAAGTTCCCTAATCTTCATATGATCACAAAAACCAATAGCAGTATGAGTGGCCAAAGCACTTCACCCTTCTATCGCTCCACCATATTGCTTATGGCCTCCATGACAACTTCTACAAGCCCCTAACAAGTATCGAAGTCAAATTTTCACTTGCTCTATGCACTTGACAATATAGTATGTGGGTATTTCAAACAAATCTTCAACATTTCCATATGAAACTAATAGCGTGAAGAATCTGAAACATCTTTCTAAAACATCTTGTAGCCCTTCACGAATCCTTTGAGGTTTGGTCATGGCTAGATTGCCCACCTCTTTTGAGACGGGCCCCACCACTAATATCCAAAATGAAAACATAGTAACTTCTATTCTAGTATAGATATATACTTGTAAAATTATTATTAATATTTGACATCAGAATTAACATTAGAAGCCCCGAACTACTGTAGGGGACCCCACTTGAGATGAATCAACCCTAAACTTATGGGGTTCAAGTTTCAATAGACCCCCTTTACCTTGGTAACAATGGTGGGAGCCAAACTCAAAGAGGTGGCCATTTACACAGTTTTGTCTAATTAGTGTGGGTGACCATTTGGAGTTACACATTTAGAGTTAACATTTTATCGAGAGCATCATTTTTTCTTTACCCAAATAGCTTAAGTACAGTAAATATGATATTTAGTGCCACCAATTCTAATTGTCTTGCTTAATACTAATTGTAAACCGCGGTATAGTGTCACCAACACTAAACGTTAACCCAACATTATTTGTCACTCTTGTAGAATTTTGGGGGGATTATAGGTCTACAGCGTTGCAATTATTGTCACATACCAAGTGATGTTTCATCCAAATGTCAATCATCCATGACAATGTTTCATCACACATTGCTGACAAGAGAAGGTAGGGTTTTGGCCAATGGATGAACTCATCCATCATCCATGACACTATTCGTTCACTTATTCATAAGAAAGTCTCAACCAAAAAGTCACCATAGTGACACTACATATCACACTTAGTGTAGTTAGTATGCACACCAACAAATATGATATAACTTAGTTGATAAGAAACGATAATGTTGGTGTAAAGTCATAGCAACACGTAACTCCGGACGGTAACCCACACTAATTAGTCCAATTTAGTGTTGTCCACCCATCTCTTTGTAACTTAGTTCAAAACTTACAATCTCAAGATAAGTTTGAGAATAATCTTATCTTGGGTAGTTAAGGCCAAATAGTAACCCACACTAGATTCACTTGCATGAGAATGTGGACCCCAAACAAAGTATGCATGTGCATTGTAGCATATTCATTATGATGTATAAACAAGGGTTTTGCAAAGTGCATGGCATTTTGTCTTGAATATGAATGGTCAAAATCAAGGCACATGGATTTAAGGATGCTTTCACACAAGGGTCTTCTTGCAATGTGTAAGTTAAATAGTAATAACAAACTTGAAGAAGTTCTTCGAACTTGCTCCTTGTCACCTAATTAAACACGAGTTGGAGGCCGTTTCATGGGTAAATGGACGATGCACACATATCATAATAATGATTCGAGGGTAGTTCAAAATTGACAATGTCAAGATAAGGTAGAGAGGATAATCTAAAGTATGTAAAGTGAAATAGTAACCCACACTAGATTTCACTTGCATGGGAAGGTGGACCCAAGTGTGCTTGTGCATTGTAGCTTTTCATTAAGATGTATAAACAACAAGTGTTTTGTTTTGTGGAGTAGTACATGGCCGCAATTGAGTCTTGATAATGAACGGTCAAAATCAAGGCACGAGGATTTAAGGATGCTTGACACAAAAGAGGCATCCCATGAATAAGTTGATAAGTAACGAACTTGAAGATATTTGTTGTTTTGCTCCTCCCAAAGTTTTCTTAATGTTTAAACGACCATACACAAAGAGTGGTGTCATGTTACTCACAACCAACTTTATAGCTTGTTCTACCAGGATGGGTGGGTCAAGCTGAACTTGCATAGACTGATATGGGATTCAACATGTCAACAGGTCCCATGTGCATACCCCGGTTTAGATTTGTGAGGTCCCAAAAGGTTCTCTCGACTTTCAAATTAGGGCCACTTCACACACGAGATTGCGAGCCCGTGACCGTTACACTTCAAGCACTCTCATTGGTGGAAAAGGCGGAGCTAGTCCAAGTTCGCTTCACGCTACGCTTGAGAGAGCAACAAAGTATGTGAATGCAATATGAATGTAAAGTCTACATGGATTCCTACATGGCATCGAATGGATCATGTTTCATGGTCACTTGGACTATTTTTTTAAACCGCCTCTTGGAGGTAGGCCTAACACAAAACCAGGAGACCATGGCACTCCGAACGCTCACAACCGTTGATTTATTCTATTTCATCATGTGTGAGAACCCGCATGAATAGAAACTCATTGAAATAGCATTTGGTTGAGGGCCTGGTACATATGACTTCACACTACACTTGAGGATCCGTGACCACACTACACGATGTTGGAGGTGTCTTGGGACGGCCTTTGGACACTTTCTTTTGGGCTCTCACAGTCCCATGGTCACGGCTCTTGGCTCGTGTGTGAAGTGGCCCTTAGGCTCAACGCACGAAGAGCTAACTATAATATAAAATTTGAAACTATAATATTATTGGAAGATGCACAATAACATATTCTCGGGTGCCATCGTATCATAATCATGATTTGTGGATCCGTGGGATTTGTGGATCCAACGACCCAAAATAAAATAAAGATATTTCTCGGGCCGAGGTTCTTAGGATACGGTTAGCACCTATAATTCCCGTATCTGTACCTATCTGACTATGTATCATCTTGTATTCTAGCCACTGACAACTATGTTACTATTATATGAAAATATCTTCCTAATTCCATGCACGCCGCAAGCAACAAAAGGAACATTCCGCGAGGAATTTGGACAACAAGGACTCGCGTTTGAGACTTTGTCATAAGGTATTCCCGGTTCCTTATCATGCCCCGATCACACCAAACTTTCCGTCCGGTTCTAGCCGTGAAATTGCTGGGGATTGTGTTGAGAAATAGATGTTGGCCCACCACTTTTCACACTATTACAACCGGAGATGCTGACGGATGGTGTCATAACTGGCCGGTGTGATCAGCCCCTCACTCTGGGTTTGGTTTGGTTTCCTAATGCCTACCGAGGGGGTAATAGTTAAAGCCGACTCCATGCATGTGTTGTGGGTCGTTGATTCATCCCAGGTTAAGTTCACCATATTGATTATCCTAATTAGTGAGGGTGGGTTGATAGTGAGCGTGGGAAATTATTAGTGAAGGTGGTACTAAATTTCTTTGCGTTGTTAAATTAGTGCCACCAAAAGATCCAGGAAGCATTGTTCATCCCAACACTGTTCACTGAAAATACTATACATATTAGCATTGCACGTTCACTCACGTACCGACACTTGGCACTCTTGACAGACAGCATGTGGCATGCACTAATCACAAGCACGTGCTAGTTTTCTTGAAATGTATGGTGAATGAGCATGTATATATGAATTTACTATCACGCAGTTAAAAAAACCAGCCCTCAATAACTTTGAGATTTGGCTAGATAGTGCGTGCTTCGGGAATTAGTACCGCCCTCACTAACTGCAACGATCATTGTAGACTGATTGGAGATCTTTGACCTTGCTTTAGGGTTTACTTATCCAAAAATATTAGTGTTCACATGGCTCTACAATAGCAATCAATGTTCTCATCTTCCTAATTATGTGCACACCGCAAGCAGTAGAAGGACCACAAAAGTTTGTGACTTTTGTCATGAGGTAAACCCCGGTCCCCTATCATTCCAATTTGGTTTCCTAACACCTACCGAGGGAGTAATAGTAAAATTGATTCCCTGCAAGTTGGTTGTTGATTCATCCTTAGTTGAGTTCACTAGACTAATTCGAAACTTTTGACCTCGATTTAGGAGTCAGTTTATCTAAAAATAATTCTCATATGGCTCTATAATTGTAATCATCATTTTCACCCTCCCTTCCTCTGGTTCATCATCCCTCGGCTGGGGCGAACCAACCCGTATATCGGTACCACTATAAGAAAACTGCGTTTTTGATGATGAAAATTGCGTTGTTGATGACGTTTTTGGACAACGCAGACGATTTTAGGCGACATCCAATAGAACATCCAAATGTCAATAATGACGTCCACTATAACATCTGGATGTTCTATTGGATGTCGCCTAAAATTTCAAAAACATCATCAAAAAACGCAGTTTTCTTATAGTGTACCTTACCGGGGAGGGCGAACGGCTGGGGATTCATGGCACTCACTTAAAATCAACCATCCTATGTATCGTGGATGAAGTGGCTCCAATACAAAAAGACCCCCTATGAGGTTGAGGGCCGATTCATTCGAATGTGACATCACTAGACATCCGGTAAGGTACCAATGTATGGGTCGGTTCGCCCTGGCCATCATCCCTCTTGATAGGTGTTGTGAACATTCACTCTTGTCTCTCTCTACATACCATATGAGAGTTGTGTTTTTACAATATGAAATCACCTTCTCCTTGACATTCTACCACATGTCCTCCTTGCATTGGTTGAGACCCACTTGAGTTTTACGTGGAGATTACATTCTAGTTGTAGTAGTAAAGCCAAAATAGAGTGCTCTCTACTTACCATTTGAGAGTTATCCTTGAAAGGCGGGGTCTGGATGAAGGAGATGAATTTACCGGGAGTTTGGTTTTGAGTGCTATTCACGGAGCCTTTGATTCACATGAAACGGAGTCCGAAAACAAACGCAAAACTAAATTGCACCATGATCTACCATCTACTTCAATGTTTGTATGCTATATTGGTGAACACATGGTATGAATCGAATCAACATCACTAATGGTATCAAAGAACCTACTTGTGATATCAAAATTGTGATACCAAACAAACATTGGTGTTCGGTGGGCATAACATTATTCAAATCCATAACAATGTTTTGTGGCACTGACAATATTATGCAAAATATTCCTCACATTCAGCTTGAATGATGGAATATTCAGCAAAATATTGTCATTCCCACAGAACACTGTTATGGATCTAAATAATGTTATGGGTATGTCAAGGTGAGAGAATGTTTGTATTTTTGAATTATATTATATGGGTTGATATCGTTTTAAACCATGTGGCTTGGTGACCCTGACCTCCTATTTTGAGTAAACTTGGCCATGCTCACAATTTACAACTACACTAAATAGTCCTATTAGTGTGGACTACATTAATTCTCTAGAATCCCAATTAATATTCAACCCGCTCCCAATCTCTAGTTTAAAATTAGTATGAGCCACATTAATTGAAAGTCCTGAAAATTGGTGTGGGCAAATATTTTCACTTTATGCTACTTTTGATGTAAAATGACTTATTCATTTAAATATGTAAAGTACTAGTTGGAATTCCCAAGGAAAATAAAGAGGAAACCCCGGGTCTTGGAGTCTTGGACCCAAGTTATTTTGTCCCCCAACTTGATGATTAGTGTGACCCACATTCATTATTTCTATGCTAATATGATTATTTAGTGTACATACGAGAACTTCAATTTGGTGTCATGATAACTACCAATAAGGTAATTGTAACATTGCAAACCTTGTACAACCGCTAGCCCACAAACTTTTTGGGCTAGCGGCTAACCCAATAGCTAAGAGTTGTGGTTGAAAACGGTACTTGAAAAAAAATGGGCTAGCCTAGCTATAGCTAGATTGAGGCCAGAAAAAATGGGCTAGCCCAGCTAGCTATTAGCTAGCTAAAGATAGGTCATGTAGCTCAATCGGCTCAAGCTAAGGCCCAACCCCACCTGACTTTAGGGCGTTGTGGTTTTAAGTGCTAAAACCTACCCCCCTTGTAGGGTTGGGCCCGTTCACACACACTGTGGTTCGGTTCGGGCTATTTTGTGGCCCCGGTACTTAATGGTTGGTTTTAATTTTATACGTATTCCTACTTGTGGGTCATTTTAGATGAGGAATTGCCATGTCACCCCTAACAATGCCGTCTTCTCCCTACCTTCTAAACCTCTCTTGGTTATTGCTAAACTAGTCTCCTAGTTTTGGTATCGCTCCCTCCACCACCAAAGTGGTTCTCTTTGTTGCGGAATTTTTCTTCTGCTTCATATACACTGCAAATACCACTAGCTGTTATGAAGATGGCCTCCTCCGAAACCACATTTCTGGCAAGTCTTTAGTAGCAAGCTAGGATAAGTTAATGCTTGGTGGGGGAGAGCTTTAAGCTCAACAATTAGATTGAGCCATGATCAACTTCTTCATTTGCACAGAAGAGGATCCAATTGGGTTTAGGGTGACCCAACGCACAGTGAGGTGCTTGATGAAACGACGCCTCCTTGAATTCAACATATGAGCTAGTTGGGCTAGCTTTTTAGGTAAGCTAGCCCAACTATATGACTAGATCGAGGGCTTGAAAAATATGAGCTAGCCTAGCTATGGCTAGATCAAGGCCTGAAAAATATGGGCTAGCCCAACTATGGCTAGATCGAGGCCTGAAAAATATGGGCTAGCCCAACTAGCTAATGGGCTATAAAAGGTTTGTAACATTGGCCCCTATAATTTGGTTGGTGATTCATCCCAATGTAAATTCACTAGACTAATTCAGGGTCATTGAATCCAATTTAGGGGTTATGTTAACTTAACTAACAACAATCGAGCCCTACACTAGTAGTCAATGTTTTCACCCTCCCCTTGCCTAGTTCGCCCTCCCCCTAGATAGGTGTTGTGAACATTCGCCCCTAGAACTCAAGGGAGAAAGGAAATTCTCATATACAAGTGTACGTCTCATTTATCCATGGATATGGGCTGCTAGACTTCCATGAGCCCACTAAAGAATCTTCAACCTACAAGTGCCGGACACTGAAGGATTAAAACATGTTGAAGACTCTAGAGAACCAATGTTGGTCTAGTACTCCATCCTTGGTAGTTGGGAGGAGGAGGTTTAATAGGTGTGCCCGGATTTGAGAAGATGGAAGTAGGTGCACCAAATATGATATTTAGTGTAACTTACTATTTGGATTTACACGGTGCTATATCTTTTTACTATTGAAATACTTTTTTACCAAGTAAAGTTGTCAATGTTCTATAATGTCCAAACCACCAATTTAACATCTGTTGGTAAAATACGAGATGTACAATAAATACATATAGCATTGCGTAATTCCAAATAGTAAGTCACACTAAATATCATATTTAGTGTTGTTGGCATATACGTACCCTACCCCACCACATTCCCTCTACATTAGGGCGGGTTTTTCATTATTCACACTAGAATCTGGTGGGCAAGCAACATGCACGGAAACTCACCCTAAGGTAACCTTGAAGTTCCAACTCTTACCCAATGTATTATTTTCTTAAAGAGCCACCGTAACTTTACTCAACCATGTGGCTCAATTCCCATGACCTTGGAATATGTCAATTATATTATGTGGGGCCCTCAAACAAAATAAGATTATTTGTTTACTATCCATACATTCAGACTGACGCTCGGAAATTTGGGTGGAGTTACATATGCTCCCGACATTACTCACAGGAAACATCGTTCATCCCAATCTTATTCACTGAAAATACCGACACTATTCACAACATTCATACTAGTCATACCGGCACTATTCATCAACTTTATTGGCGTCAGTTTTCATCCTGTTTTCTAAGTTCCTTCCCATGAAGGTAAGATAGTAGAGGCCCATGTCAGATGCTAAATATAGAATGGAACACAACCATGCAAGTGAATAAAGCTATGACATGGGATCCACGTCATATTCTCACTAGTCAGAGATGCCAAGATATTTCAAGTCCATTTATTTATGGTAGGGTTGTGTGGCCATAGGTCGATCCTATAAATCGATCCCACCGGGTCCTATTCGCTCTTCTTAATTGGACATGTGCATTGGAGTGGTGAATGGCAAGGTCCATATTTAAGAACGGACACTAAAAAGACACGTTTAGGACTAAACGGAAATTTAACAATTCTAGTTTCAATGGATTACATATGCTTATAGTGTAGACAAGAATTTTGTGGGACACTTTGAGGTCCCCGTATCAACATTGCAACTCTATCATTGTGTTCATGCCCCAAAAAAGAAAGATGACTCTGATGTTGCCACCAGCGTGAATTATGGTGTTGTTTCATTTTCGAGTTGGTTAAGTCTACATGTAATCCCGAATCAGATAGTACGAGAATTAGAGGGCCTTCAACAACTATTGTCTCCTTTCGAAGGCGAACAAACACCTCAAATGGCCGCAGACAAGCTGGTGGCACCTATCTCCCCCAAGGGCAAGCCCCTAGGTCCATGTATGGTTGGTTGAAAATGTCCGGTTCACTAGTATACCCCCACTATGATTGAGTGGATCATAGGTGGTAGGGTGCACCAATCAAGTGAGAAGACGAATCCAAAGAGCTCAAACTAACTCTTAAGTCTAAATATTGAGCAGTAAACATCGACAATGTAAATAAAACAACAATTGATATTTGAATGGTCATTGCGACCACATGGACCCATGTAAGACTTAGGAGCCAATCTTGGCATTTGTGAAACGATCTTGACAAACTTTATAACATGAAATGTAATATTTCTATTCATTTATTGGGTGAAGAAAGAAAGATAATGAGATTTAAAAGAGATCACATTACTTGAAAAGTTGGAAGTATTTCGCAAAGATAGGCTTTGGTGATGAACACCACCTTTTACCAAACACATGGTTGCTTTGAGGAGAGAAACCCCACTTTTCAAACACCTAGCAGTACATCACTGCCCTAGATAAGCCCTTGTTCAAATTTAAGTACATACACATTCACCTCATCTTTCTTCCCCATTGGCCATGAACTTTGTGTTGACCAAAACCCCTACCCCCTCCCACACATAACATTACTCATCTCAGCCATGGCCCACATAACACCATGGCCAAGCTGAGTAATGTTATGCAAAGAACATGGTACACTAAGCATTTTAACTAGTCTGGTGCGTCAAAATCGAGGTCCTTTATTAAGTAGAGTGCTCTTTGTGACTTATCATGTAGCATCACGTGTCATATGACCCCGTCTCTAGTTTTCCACCCTAGTGATCACAAGACATTTAGTGTAAGTCGGTGATGAATAGTGTAGGGGCCACACTAAACTAGATGTTCAATGTACATATTGCTCACCTATTGAAGTGAGAAGTGCACATTACTTACCGATGCAATAAACAACGATGGATAAGGAAACCCGAGGATCAAATTGTCATGCATCGGGTGCCTCTTGTGTATTTCTCGCATGATGCTTCCAAAAGCGTCCTTCAAGTTGAACATCGATGTGGCCCACACTTGAAAGATGAAAGAGAGTGTTGTAGTTGACACGTCCGTTTTGTATGGGAAAGAAAGTGTGAGTATCACGGTAGAATTTTTAAGAGGGCAGTCTCAATAGTCCCCAATGTTGCTCCCCAACCCCGGCTCGCCCTTTTGGAGGGGGGGGCCCATAACTCAAGACTAGCAATCATTTTTGTTCGATAGGTGGTTTGAGTTTGAAGGCCTCTATGTAGAGCTCCCCTTCGTGTGACAAGTGTGCTTGGACATGCAAATTTTCCATTGAGACAAGTGTTCGCCTCGCCTATTCAAATCGACAACAACAACGAGAAGCCCTAAATATACAAGTGCGGTTTCCCGTTTTGGAAAGGCGGTTGAAGTGAGTGGGCTTTATATAGCGGCGACTTTGAAGCCACTCTTTTGAACTTAAAGAGTCGTGGCCCACAAAGTTGAAGGTTGAGAACCCATTACCTTATAGACGTGTGTACGTGGGGGGGGAGGGGAGAGGGGAGAATTATTAAGGGTTTGTGTTTGTGTTTGTTGTGGGCATTTTTATCATTTTAGCATACAATATGAGTGAAGCTACTTCATCATTGGAGTGATGGTTTATGTGAATTTGAATTTCTGGAGTTCTATTACAAGTCTAATATTATGTATATAAAAGTGAAGTGAATATTATATATGTCATGAAAACATGAAGTGAAACACACAAATGACCGAGATTACTTTTTGTGGATATGTAGATTTTAGACTTGAATAGGCACTCGTACAAGTCATTGTCCACATTAACCTCCTCTCATCGACCCATGGAGCCATTAAATCATATTTTATTGAGCTTCCTTATCCATCATGCCATCCACCTTTAGAAACATCCCTACACTAAATATGATATTTAGTGTCACTTACTATTTGGAATTATGCAATGCTATATCTATCTACTATATGTCTCATATTTTACCAACAAATGTGAAATTAATAGTTTGGACATTATAGAACATCAACAATTTTACTTGGTGAGAAATCACATCAATAGTAAAAAGATATAGCATTGTGTAAATCCAAATAGTAAGTGACACTAAATATCATGTTTAGTTTAGTTGCTCCAACTTGGGAACTTCAATTTTGCAATTGTTGGATGTTCTCAAATTTTGTCACAATGAAGACTGTTTCCTTCCTAGATCTTCATAATGGAGTTGGTCTACACTTACAACAACCCGATCATAAAATATTTTGGTGATAGTGGGGTTGAAATGCCTTCGACAACAAGGGTGGTATGAAAGCTCCAAGTTCATTTAAATGCACCATGTGGCAATAAAGGGCTAAGGTCCTACTAAGGTATTTGAACCTGTAGCGGCCACTTTCACCAACATAAGACAAGTCACAGTTGAATCATCTTGTGAATTGCCTCATTTGGTCAACAATTGTGAATCAAGAAGAATGTCATTTTCAGTTTCAAATCAAAGTTTGGGATGAAAGGATGTATGAAGTCAAAGTGAAGATTCCCGTTCTTTTCGAGTTATTCCATCAACATTCCCAATCGTGTAAAATAATGTTATATTAGAGCGGTCTCAATAACTTGAGCACATAGTCCAATCCAGGGCTTCCCTTTGCACCCGTCACAAGCCAAAAGAAAGGCAAATACAGGCTGAAATTAATCTTGCCCGTCAAAAGAAAGGCAAAATGAAAAAGTGTCCGTCACATGGAAAGGCAAAAAAAAAATGAGCCCGTCAAAAGAAAGGTACCCTCAACCATTGCCCGTCAACCATATCCCATAAATATGGGCAAACAATGTTGTATCCCGTAGTATATAAGTCACGCTTTGAGTTCATAGTGACTTAGGAGATACGAGTCAACTTCTACACTTGTAAGTGACACCTAACTAAACCCAATTTGAGTTTGTGTTGAGTTTGTTTTTAGTTTGCGTTGAGTTTGTGATTGTGATAATTGAAGAGGCTTTCATTAAAAGAGTAGACGTGAGGTAATTGAAAAATTATTGAATTGGGGGCTTTTCTTGAAGTCTTGAACTTCAACCGCTTTATATGTAACTAGTAGTCAGGCATTGGATGCTATTATGGTGTACATGTGATGGTGTAGTAGAGAGAAAGTATCGTGTAAGGAAATTATGAATATGCATGAACAACCGGATGATCACATCATGTAACCGGTTGGATTTGGAAACACTACGAACTAGCTATCATTTTGATCGGGAGGACACACTAGAAGAATGCAAGATGATGGGAGCTATGTATGTGCAAGCAGTTGTGGATAGCTTGAATGAAAGGTTTCTTGATTTACCTGTTTTCAATGCATCGAAACTTTTCAGTCCAAAGTATTATCCAAGTGATGAAGAAATTCGTATAACTATGTCAGAGCAATGGTTGGAGAGACTGATTGTAAAATTTGGATTGACAGTGGTTGAAAGCGATGCAAGTAGAGCTGAGTTGCT
The DNA here is from genome assembly GCA_964035585.1 of Polytrichum formosum. Taxonomy (NCBI): domain Eukaryota; kingdom Viridiplantae; phylum Streptophyta; class Polytrichopsida; order Polytrichales; family Polytrichaceae; genus Polytrichum; species Polytrichum formosum. Next base: position 25,767,815 of record OZ037940.1, on the reverse strand, counting down.
TGAGTTTGTAGAAACTTTGAGGCATGAATGTGAAAACAAATCATTGTACGAGGCATGGCAATTTTGTGGGGCCATCAACGAGTGGTATACCAATTGGCCACATCTCATGAAAATTTGGCAAAAAATACTTGTCATTCCCTGAAGTATTGCAATTTGTGAAAGGGGATTTTCCAAACAAAATGCTATCAAGAGCCACTTGCGAACTTCATTGAAGTTGGACACTTTGGATGCTTTGATGCGGGTATCATTATGCGGGATAGAGATGGAGAATATGGATTGGAGGGCGGTATTTGAGTTATGGCGCAACATGAAAAATCGGAGAGTTCTTAGTTTGGACTAAAGAATGTAAGAAGTTCATACTTCTCAACATTTGTATTTGAAAAACGCATGATTTGATCTTCAAATTTGTGTGAAAGATGAAAATTTTCTCAACCCGTCATTTGAAAGGTAGTTTTTGATGTTGCCCGTCACATTGAAAGGCAAAAAAAAAAGTAGCCCGTCAAATGAAATGCAGACGGATCCGTCAAAAGGAACCACTGGTCCAATCTCATCGTAACACATGACTTTTCAATGATTGCTCTTTAATAGAGCCAGTGCCATATACCACTCAAATAAAGGGTTCCAACTAAAAGGAGTGACTGTATAAGGCCCACTCTCAAAGGGTGCATCCTTCATCGAAAACATACATCATGTGCATGTGCTACCGAGGCGCCAACTAAAATTCAATACCCCTATACATAGTTTTTGGGTGAACTAGATCAGGAATTTACATACAAAGTTATGGCTAAGAGATTGGAAGAGGTGCATCTACCACACAAAATAAAAATAAAAAGTAATACTATAACAAATGTATACGGGGAAAAAAAACTTGCAAAAAACATGCCTCAAATGTTTGTAGGGAAATATACTTCAATAATTCATCATAACTTTTTTTTAAATCCTCATAATCTCCTATATTTGTATGCCTTTGATGTAAACTTATGCACTCGTTTAGTTCTATTTAGTTCCAATTTTCCTTTAAATATATATATAGAAATTGACCCAAAAAAACCTTAGCCCTATGTGTATTTTGTAACCTAGAGTCAGAATGAAAACCCCTTATGAGCATCTACATGCTACACGTAAGTAGTTCTAATGCACCCCAAGGGGCCACATACTTTGGGACCAATTTACATTAGGATTCACATCCAAGAAACTTGGGTTCCCAAAGACAAGCTTGGCTAAACTTGACTTTCAAACTCAAGTTTGAAATTGGTTTCTCAAACTAGAAGGGGATTATCTTGAGTTGAGACCAACAAGATTTGACCACATTAGCACCACTTCATATTTCACACTTTGGATTCGGACCTTGATGTAAACTTCTTGGATCCTATTTATGTCTCTTGACGAATAGGATCTCTCATCTTTGAAGTCTCCTTGAAGTCTTGGGCATTTAGTGTAAACCCGCCATTGGGTGTACCACCTTAACCTTAAATGTTGATTTTTCTTCTTCTTCTTTACATCGCCCCATTGAAGGCTCCTCATCACATCATTATACAACGTCCAAACACTCCTCTTCCGAGGAAATGTATCCTAAGCATAAGCAAGAGTCACCTTGGATATGCACGGTGCCACTTTATTTATTCATACTTTGAACTTGGATCTAATGTAACCTCTTTGGGTCCATTTTTGTTTTATATTGAACAATATGAACGCTCAATTTTGGAGTTTCTTTGGTGTTTGACCCTAGTGAAGACCCAGGCTTAGGTACCCACCTGAACTTACATGTCAAAGTTTCTATAATTTTTCTTGCCAATGAATAAAAAACGCCCTATAGTTGTTCTCACGTGGTTTCTACTTTTTAGCCAGTCACCCCCCTGAGCAAAAAAACATCATTTGTAGCGCCCCATTGAAGGCCCCTCAACAAACACTCAAAAGAGGGAGGTACGTATCCTAAATATAAGCAAGATCACCTTGGACATTCGTGGTGCCACTTCATTTTTTTCATACTTTGAACTCAAACCTTGATGTAATATCCTCGAGTCCAAATATTCTCAACCAATAGGATTGCTCATTTTTTGTTGGTTTCTTTGCTCTTTGGACCTTGGTGCAAACCAGTTGTTGGTTTAGTATCATTCTTTTTATACCACTCATGTATCTATAACAAGGATTTCATCATTTTGATACCAATAGGGTATGGGTGTTTGAAGATATGTTGTTTTTTATAGTATTTTGGTCTATATACCATGTAATAACTTTCATACCTAGGCAACATTGCCCCAATATCAACATGGTTTAGAATGGAATTGACCCAAATAGTAATTTGGATATACAAAGATCCTAATAAATAAATAATAACGCCCGTATCACAATACCGGCATGAATGTGAGCCCGTTGGCCTTGTGCTGATCACAGCGGACTGTGGTGCATCATAAGGTGTTATGCCTCCTTTGGGAGGTGGGCTCTGGTGGTGTACTAGTTAGCTTTTAATATAAATAATAAAATTATGGTGGGGGGACCGGTGTTTGTTTGTTTTCTAGTTTTCTTTTGTTTAGGATGAGGTATGTGAGGTATTTGATGGCATTTTGGTGTAGGTCTTTCATGAGGGTTTTGATATTAGTTTTGGGGATTTTAAGTTTGGTAAGTTTATCGATAGAGTGTTCGTGTATGGCTCCTCTTACTCCTGCCGTGATGGTGATGAGGGGGTTGGTCTTCCAACCGTTGTTTTGTATCTTGGTAATTAGTGGGTCATATTTGGTATGCTTTTGGGTAGTAGCTTGTTCGGGGAATCTGTCATGGCAGTATGTGAATTCTATGAGTTGGACTGTGCGTGTGGGGGAGGGTGTCATAGGTGTTTGTGTTTGGTTTGGGGCTCCTATTATGCATAAGATGTCCGGTCTGAGGTTGGCTTGACATTTGCATGGTGGTTGTGGGCATGTACATTTAAGTAGTCAGTCAGGGATTGTTTGGTCGGGGGGTTTATTGTTAATTTTTCCGGCGTGGGTTAGTGTGAAGAAACGAGTGTTTTTATTGGCTTGTAGTGTCTGGGTAATGAGATGTACCGCTTTGTCGTGTCTTGCGATTCTTAATCCTTTTAGGTACGGGTTTTCACATGTTGAGAGGAGGTGTGGCCATGTGTCCCTATCATTTTTATGACAGAGTGTGCAATTGGGGTTTCTGTGTGTGAGGGGCCAAAAGATGTTTTTCCTATGGTTGCCCATGTATTGAGCGTATCTAAATTTTAGGGTTTGAGAGATCTGTGCATCTGTCACACTTTCATTTTTCCAAAAGTGGTTGGAGAGTTTTTGGTTTATTTGGTCGTTTGATAGCCATTTGTCTACGTATGGGAATTTGTTTTTGGCTAATGCAGTTTCGCGGGCTCCGTGTTCTTTTGTTATGGTCGTGCGGAGGTTGCGGATGGCCCCATCGTGTGTGGCAGTTGGGCAGCTCGCTAGCCAGTAAGGGGTGGAGTGAGCTATATGGATGTGTGGTATGTTGGTTGGCTTCTCTTTAAGCGTCCCTTCATTGGCAAGAGTGTCAGCAATTTCATTCCCGGTGATGCCCGAGTGTGCTCGCACTTTGTGTATGTGAATTATGTATGGAGTCCAGTAAATCTGGTGTACGATGGCAGCTATGAGTAGTTTGTCTGGGTGATGATGTTGTGATGTTGGGTGTCTTATGTGGTTGTTTATTAAGAATATGCTGTTGAGGCTATCTGTGAAAATGTGAGTGTCTATCTGGGTGGTTCGTATGGTTTTGATAGCGGTGAGTATAGCATTTAGTTATGCTCTTAGGATATTCTGGTATCCTGGTAGCCTTTCTGATATTTGGATGTTGTTGTTTGGGCTGTATATTCCAGATCCAGCAGTGTTGCCTATTATTTGTCCTTCCGGGTTTGTGGAGGGGGGGATGAATGATCCGTCCGTGTATATGCATTGTCGTGGATGGAATTTAGGTGGATGGATGTGATTGTATTGTGTGGGTAGCGGTGTTGTCTGAGTGTTCTTGGGGGGAGGGTTTGATTTGGGGGCATTCATCCATGCTTTGGAGAATTTGACTTTGTAGTGTGGTGGTGTAGGCAAGATGGGGTAGGTGTCAATGTGAGTATTTAGTGTTCTTTTTAGAACATTTTGTAATTCTTGTGGGATTTGTAAGTTAGTTGTTGGGTATATTTGGTTGTGTATGCAAATTATTGATGTGAGTGCTGGCTCTGTGTATTGGTAGTATTTTGGCCATTCCGGTGTGGGGTCATAGTGTATAGTGTGTGGGGGGATGGTTGCTATTGTGTGTATATCGGCGTTCGCTGTGAGAGGTAGATGTTGTGATATCCAATCTTTGTGATTGGCTATTAGGATGGTGATGGATTGTGTATTTTCCTTGGCTGCCATTCTAGCCCAGTGTATGGCTTCTAGGGTCGTGTTATGGTCTGTGGGGAATGCTAGACCTATTCCCGTCCAACGGGAGGACTTCGCGTGCCCTAACGAGCCAAATAATATGTCTCGTCGATGGGGTGAGTTATACTGTGTGAGTTGGATGGGGCAAGTAAGGGGAGATGAGTAGTATGTGTGTGTGATATTAAATGATTCTATTAGTAGTTTGGTGATGTCAGGGTGTAGTGTGTGATGTAGGTTGGTTGGTCGAATATTTTTTGGTTTTTTCTTGGGGAGTATGGTTATGTATCTTTGAATAAGCCATAGTATTTCGGTCTCAAAGTCTTGTGGTGGGGGTTGTAGGAAGTTAGTTAGGTGTGGGGGATTGTTGTGGGAAAATTGGTTCCATAGCCATTGTAATCTTTCGGTGTTAAGGGTGGCTATGTAATTTCCGTTATGGTCATATATATTGGACACCGAGTCTTGTATTTGTATGGTTGGTTTGTTGGTAAGTATATCCTTATCAGGGTTTCGTTCTTGTGTGGATATCTTGAGGTTGGTGATTCTAAGGGGGGGGGTGTATGAATTTGTTATCCTTTGATTGGGAGTGATTGGTGTAGTCGGCATAGCGTTGGGTGGTTTTTTGTTCCATTATTGCTTGGTGGTGTTGTGTTATGCGTAGTAGGTTATGGTCTAGAAAGATGTTGTCCGGGTGTAGAAGGTGTTCTTCCGTGCGCCATTGTTGCGTTATTCCGCGTGGGGTTTGCCATTGGCATAGGTATGTTCTCTTGATGGCTTGTGCTCCCCATTTATCCTTTCGGGTGGTAGTTTTTTCTTTAATTATGGTGTGGATGGCGCGTCCGAGGGTGGGTAGTGTGGAGGGGATTGGGTTGTGTGTGGTGTTGGTGAGTGTTTGTTGGGAGTGGTCTGTTGGGGGTGTGAGTTGTAGTGGGGTGGGAAACACTACTTTAGCTTGTTGCAGTGCTTCCTTGATGGTTTTGGGTGTTTGTTTATATATGGTCCGGAATTCATCTGGGGTTAGTATGGCCATAGTGTCCTTGTTTTGGATTTGTGTTATTGTTGTGATACCATATATGTATAGTTTATCCAGGTATGTTTGAGTTTTTGTTTTGGAGGAGTCTGGAAGGTTGGCATATGTTGGATTGTTTTTCCATGCTTGTTCTAGTGGGGTGGCTTTGATAGGGAATGCCCGGTTTGTGGTGGTGACGTGTATTTCGTATTCTCTTTCTAGAAGGAAGAGTGTTCTAGCTATGGGTGACCTTGTGCAAGCTTGTTGTTTGAGTTTAGAGAGGTGAAGTGATCCTCCGTACTTGGCCGATATGTATTTGGTTAAGCCTTGGTATATGATTCCTAGTTGTCATGGGTCATTGAGGGCTTGTATTAATTGTTGGCCTATGCAATGTGTGTAGTCTGGCAGGAGGGATGTTACATTTATGCCAAAGTTCTCATGAGAGAGTTGCGTGAGGATGTTGGCGGAGCTTTTGGGTATGTTGCATATTTCTTTGGTTAGTTTGCTTATTAATTTGTCTAGTTTTTTGATGTCCGGTTTGGAGAATGGGACTGCGTAGTATGCATATGCAATGCAAGGTTTGATGACTGTGTTTAAGATTTTAATTTTTTGTTTGAGGTTAGCTGGGGAGAGGGTTAGTAATTTACATTGTTGTTTGGCTTTTTGGAGTGTGATTTCTTTTTGTAGGTTCCATTTAAGTGATGGTATTAGGTGGATGTCTAGGTATGTGTAGGGTTCGTTTTGTGTGAGGGTTGGGAAATTTTTGGATTTGTAGGTAATGTTTTGTGATTGGATGAATGCTTTAAAGGTGTTTGGTTTAAGTTTGGATTTGTTGGGGCAGCCCGTGATGGCACATTTTGAGAGGTTTAGGTCCATGTGAGACCATTCGGCGAACTTTTGTAATTTAAGTATTTGTGGTTGGATGTGTTGTATGTTGTCAGTGATGATTGCCAGGTCATCTGCGTATGCCGTGGTGGTGCATGTGGAAGGGGATGTGTTGAACTGGTATCCCTTGTCATCTTTTTCCAACCATCTCAAAAGTGGCTCCAAGAATATGATGAATAGGTATGGGCTGAGGGTGTCTCCTTGTATGGTCCCACGGCTTATTGTGACTGGGGGTGTTGTTCCAAAGTGGCTTCCAGTGAAGGATGTGGTGGAGTTCTTGTATATGTTGCCGACAATTTCGACTGCGTCTAGGGGGAAACCTAGGTCTTCCATGAGGGCAAGGAGTCTTGCGTGGTCAATGGATCCAAAGGCATTTTTGAAATCTATATATGTTAGATATATGTCTTTATTTGTGAGTTTCGCATCTTCGAGGGCCGCTATGATTGTTTGTATTTGTCTTGAGGTGTTGCGTTGTGGCCTAAATCCTTCTTGGCTAAAATGTAGTATTCTATGTTGTTCCCCATAGCTTGTGAGTAATGATGTTAAGGTGCTGGTGTAAAGTTTATATATTGTGTTGGCTAGGGCGATTGGTCTGTAGTTGGCAAGGTGAATTGGGTCGTCTTTTTTATGTAGCAGGATGGTTTTACTTTGTTTCAAGTAGGTGGGGATTTCTCTTTGTTTGTAACAATGTTGAAAAAAGAGGAATAGTACGTCTTGCCACTGTGGTGGTAGTGATTTAATTATGTCATTATGGATGTTGTCCGGTCCGGGGGCTTTACCTCGTGTGAGTCTCTTGATACATGTGTCATATACTTCTCGAGTGAATTGTTTGGATATTTGTGTGGTTTGGGGGCCTCTTTTTTCTAATATGATGCCGTTGTCGGTATGCCATGGGTATTTACGTACTGCGCACATGCATGTGTCTGGGTGATCTGTGGTATCTTCGCAGAGGGGGGCTTGCCTTTGGAATGATGCTTGTTGGGTGTGATGTATTTCCTTGGCTATATCCGTGGGGTTTGTTAGTATATGACCTTGTGAGTTTTTGAGGCAGTCTAAGGAGTTGGTGGTTGTTGGGTGAAATATCTTTTTATGGACGGCTTTGGGTTTTGTGTTTAACAAAGCTCTGTATTTTTTTATGGCGATTTTGCAATTGATCGCGGTTTGTTTGGAAGTTATTTTGTGGGCTTCTATTTTAGCGTTTTTACCAATGTTGGCTACCTCATCTATCCACTGTATGAGGTCTGTGGGGTTTGTGGGGAGGGGGGGATGTTGGTGTTGTTAATGAGTTGTAGAGTTCTCATGCTTGGGTGGTTGTGTAGGAGCATTAGGGGGTATTGGCATGCTGCACGGATTGCTTTGCGAGTGCTATGGTGTATGTGTAGTTGTTGTTTCCATGCTTTTTGTTGTGTCCTGGGGAGGAATCCGCCTTGGGTTCTTGCTCTGTTGGGTAGTGGGGGTGTGGGTTTTGTCATACATGTTTCCTCTATGCAATGGCTAAGGGAGCCTATGATTTCTTGCAATTTGTTTTGTGCGTTTTCCCACTGTGTATGTGTGAGTTGCTCTTGTTGTAGTGTGTTGGTGAGATTGGCTATTGCTAGGCTTTGTGAGTCCAAAAAGGTTGTGTGGAGTTTTTGGAGGTTGTCGGGGGATATGGGGTATGTGATCCGGGGGTTATCTAAGGGGGGGTTAGTTTCTTTGATGACTATACTATTGGGCGCTAGTTGTAGTTGGACCGGGTAGTGGTCGGAGTTTTGGTTAAGGTTGATTATTGTGTGACTTTGTAGGTTGTTGTGGTTGGGGAGATTTGAGTAGAATCCATCTATGTGACTAGTTGATGTGTAGTTGTGTCCTCCTTGTCGTGTAAAGCTACTCTGGTTGTTGATCGTGTTGAGTCCATTGTTTTTTGTAAAGTGGGCCCAGTCATGGTCGTTTTGATTGGGGGGGAAGTGTGTACCGTTGTGTATTCTCCCTTGTAGTAGTATGTCCCTATTGAAGTCCCCTGCTAGGATAGTGTGGTGGGTTGGGTGTTGTGTCAATAGGATTTGGATATGTTTTTGGATTTCTTGTATGAGGTGTATGTCTTGGGGGTGTGTTGGCATATACATATTTAAGATGAGTAGTGGTGTTAGAGGTTTATTGTTAATAGTTATGGCTTGGAGGTATGGTGATATGGGGCTTGGAGTTGGTATTTTGGTGATGTTTTCGTTAGTGTATATCATTTTGGGTATCATGGCTAGTATGCCTCCCCTAGATTGGGTGGGTCCGGAATATTTGTTGTGTTCGTATGTTGTATTGTTAGAATTATTATAGATGATTTTGTAGTCTTGTAGTTTTCGGTCTATGTATGATGTGGATTTGAGTTTGTGGATTTTTGTTTCTTGTATTAGGATAATGTGTAGGTCTGTGTGTAATGTTCGAGTGAGTTCTTGGATACCGGGTAGGCTAGAGCTAATGCAACCGGTATTCCAAGTGATTATATTTAGGGTATTGGTTTGGTGGTTGATCGGGCACGTGTTATTAGGTAGGGTTTGGTGGGGGTACGCGGGGGTAATAGTGGGGTGGTAACCCCTCACTTTTTGGGTGCATTTGATTATTTTGTGGAGTAATTTTTGTGGTAGATGAGGTAGTTCTTTTCTTAAGTTAGTCATGGTTATTGGTGATCCTTTGGCAAGTTTTTCATTGATGTGTGCGTATGCTTGGGTTATGGTGGTTGGTTGAGTGTTATGGAGGGGGTGATTGGATATATGTTGTTTACCTGGGAGTATGTTTGTTGGTAAGTTGTGTAATCTTCGGAGAATGGTGAGGCATCTTGGGTCTAGATTTTCGGTCATTAATTGGTTGCATACTTGTGGAATTGGGCTATACGTTATTATGAGTGCATATAGCTGGTAGTGTGGCGGGTATGTTGAGAGGAGTGAACTGTGGTTGCTTAGGTGGGTTAGGTCTTGATTTCGGGTGTTAGGAAAAATTTGGGTTAGGTGAGGTGCAAATAGTTCTTCTAGATGTGCGTAATGGGGTTTAAGGGTTAAAGTGTTTGGTATGAAGTATTGTTTTTGTCTTTGGGTGTATTCTGCGGGGAGATTTTTGAGGATATGTGTGAGTGGGCCAGGATTAGTTTCTATGTCCCCGCATATGGTTATGAGTGTGGCGTTATTCCATATGTAGTATTGTGTGAGTTTGGTCTTTGGAGTTTTTAGATAGGTGTGGGTAATGTGGTAGATATGGCCTATGTGGTGCGTGGGTTGTATGGGTGGGATTATGGGGGCGAGGTTCGTTTGTGATGTGTGTTGGGTATGGTATTGTGTGTTGTTTGGGTGTTTAAGGTATGGGGATGTGGTCGGTGGTTTGTGGTTGGGTGGATGCATTTGGTGGTGTTGTGTTTGGTATTGGTGTTGGTGTTGGTGTTGGTGTGGGGATGGTGGTGGCGTGTTGTGTGGTATTATGGTGTTGCTATGAACTTGAATTGTGGTGAGGATAATGGTGGTTACTAGGATATAGGTGTGGTGTGTGATGTTGTATTGTGTACGCCATTTTGGGGGGATGTTGGGTGGTTGTTTGTGTGTTCGGGGGGGTTTGTTGTTTGTGTGTTTTGTTGTCTTGGGGAAGTGGGTGTTGTGATTCGTTGATGTGAGAGGGGCATGTGTGGTGGGGGGCCTTTGGTTTAGTCTAATCTTTTGTTTGTGGGTTTTGTTTGTGGGGGTGTGTGGTGTACATGCATGCCATGTCAAGAGTGGGTTATGTGCAACAATGGACTTTTTATTGATAAGTAGGAAGAGGTTACAAAACAATTGTATGATGGACGTCCATGTGTAGACTATTGACTTGCTAATCATGTATGTAATGTTGATCTTTGTGTAGGCTTGGTGATGGGCTCCGGTAGTGGGCTCCGGTGAATCCCGGGGGTGCTAGGTGGTGTGTGTTGGTATCTCCCGCGTGGTCGTTGGCCATGGATGTGCTTGGCACATGTGGGAGTCGTGCGATGATGGGGTGTGGGGGCTCCGGCGAGGTGGCGGCGAGTGTTTGCATTATGTTGTGGATGCGGTTGTTGGATTGTTGGAATTCCATGGCCATGGCGCTCATGATGTTGTGGATGTTTGTGGCATGGGTTTTGAGTGTGTCCGTGGAGGCCTCGATCCGCTTGTCCGTGTTGAGGTTGATGTTGTTGGTGAGAGTAGTGAGCTTCCCGTCCACCGTTTCGACTAACTCCTTTATGGTTTTGGTGAAGAGCTTCTCCGATACAAGTGGTGAGGAGGCGGCTATGTTGCTCATTGCTTGGGCTTTTTGGGCGATGACCTCTCGAGTGGGGGCATGTGCTAGCCGTATTGCCGTTGGGTTCGGTTCGGTGCCGTCAATGCTTCCTTTGTGAGGGATGAAATCAACTCGCCTTCCGAGGATGTATGTGGATTTCCGTAGCCATTCCGTGTACACGGCCGCGTTGAGGCATTGTATGTGGCACCAACCGGCTTGGCGGTCATCTTCTTGGTTGGAGTTGTATCCAAAGGTGATTCCGGTGATGTTTTCGTCTCCGAACAACCGTTTGAGGGCGTTGGTGATGGTCGATTGGGATTCCCTTTGTGGTAAGTTGTTGGCAACTAGGGTGGTGCTAATTCTTAGCTCCGATAGGTTGTCCATGTCTTTGTCCTTGGTGATGCTCACTTTGAGGCGTTCGGAGTGGTAGGTAAGGCCATTGCTAAGAATGTCGTCCCTCGATTCTTCGGTGGTGAGAGTGATGAATGCGAAGTCCTTATTCACGTCCGATTTGGTGAGTGAGAGGATCTCCACCTCCCGTCCATCGTAATATGATTCACACATGAGGGTTCTAAGTATATCTATGGCCGGGTTATTGCGAAGAGACTCGCCTTTGAGGTGTAGTCGCATGTTTTTGGCTTTCGTGATGAGCTCGAAGCCTTTCTCTACCTTGCCTATGACCCGTTCTCCGTCACCCATGGTCATGACGAAAGCCCGCTCACCTCGGAGGAGGGCCAATCCATCTCGTTTCGGATTTCGAAGATGGACTTTGATGAATCCGGCCCAATTTCTTGTGACCGTGTTGATACCTATGTCTATTGGGTTAGAGTATGTAGTACCTAGGGGTATGTGCATGAGGCGTAGCCTTTCCAAGCATGCGGCTTTGACCTCCCTCCGGTTAAGCTTTTTGTACTCCCCGTCGAACCTTATTGTGACGTGGAATCCTTCGGTGAGGCCCGTGTCTTGTGAGGTTTTCTCGTACATGGGAATTTGTGTGAAGTGTAGATGTTGGCCGGGTACCGCGTCCGGTCGTTCGGAGGGGTAGAGGACTTGCTTGGTTCTTGGGAAGGCGCGCCAGAGCGATCGGAATTCTTGAATTTCGGAATTGGGTGTGCCAATGGCGGCGAATTCCTCGTCCATGCGCTTCTCCGTTAATTCCCTCTTGCCGCGTTGTGTGGAGAGTGCCTCGTGCATGTGGAAGCCTAACCACATTTGTCCAATCATATCTATGCTTAGCATTGCTACCCGCTTTAATCTTGCGTTCGGTGGTGGTGGTGGTGTGACCTTGCTTGGGGGAGTGGGTGTAGATGTGGCGGTGTAGTCATCGGCTTTCCTCCTCTTGGTGGTTTGGCTTTCCGAGGCATCCACAATCCGTGGGTTGCGGTATTGTACCGTTTGTGGTGTGCTATCGGCAATACGTGCGGATTTGTGTGGAGTGTCTTGTGCGGCTTGTATTGAGTGGCGTTCCAATGACACTTGTAAGGAGCTCCCTCCTCGCTCCGGTGACACGTTCTCTAGTTGAGCGTCCATGTCTAAGTCTTCTTCGGCGTCGAGGTCATGCGAGTGGGGCAGCTGATGAGAAGGTTGTGAGTTGTGTGTATTCAGTGGTTGGGCTTGTACCTGTAGCCGAAATGCCATGTATTGGTCATTGGTCGTGGTTGGCGGCTGGTGGTTGCTCTGTGACATGATGTTTGGGGGGCTGGCCACTGGGGTCTGATTAGCTCCCGGGTGGATAAAGCTGGGCCGTCGCTCAGCTGGTCCTTGGTTGTGTCTGGTGGGAGCTGGTACTTGCTTGTGTCGGTTTTGGTGCCGTTGGGGTTGGCGCTGGGTGTCGGCTCTTGGTCTAGCTCTTGGTTGTAGTTGTGGTTGCGGTGCCTTTGCTTGGCTGCTTCGCTGTTTGTTTGTTGTGTGGCTTGAGGCTTGCCTGGTTTGATTCGGGGAATGAGGTGTCGGGGTGTCACTGTGTGTTCTGGTTCCGATATGTTCTGTTGTTCTGGGAGTTCTGCATGCGACAGTCCAGTGAGTGAGTGCTTGGTTAAGCATGCATTGAGTGGGTAGTGGGTGGGAGGGGTCGATGCTTACCATTTTTCTTTTTGGTGTGCGACTGCCTGTGTTGCAATTTGAGTTTTGGTTGTTGCCCTGCGTTGTGGTGTGCGCAGGTGTTGTGTGGTTCGGAGGAGCGGCAGTTCGGTGTGGGTGGAATCTGTCTTCGTCTGGGGGGAGAGGCTGCGCCAGTGTGCTCTCTTGCGGCGAGTTGGTTGTCTCCTCGCCTCGCTTATCTGTGTGATGTGTCTGGGTGCTGGTGGGCTGTGCTTTGGCCGTCTCTGTAGCTCGATAGGCGGTGGGATGCTCCTGCGGAGTTGTCTGCCTGGTGCGGTGTCTAGGACTCTTGCGGTGCGCAGGTGGTGGTGGAGGGTGTGGCTCTCCGATGCTCTGATGTTCTGGACTAGTGCTCTCCGATATCTCTACGTGGGTGGGAGTGGTAGGCAGGCAGAGAGATGGACGCAGAGGGATGAGAAGCGCGCAGGGGAGGAGTGTAGGAGATGAGGGGGGAGTGAGTGTGTGTGTGCTGTGTGAGGAGTTGTGTGTGAGAGGTGAGGAGTGAGTGATGTTTGGCTTGTAGATGTGAGGGTTAAGTAGTGATGTGCACCTTCTAATGTGGGTGATTGTGTGTGGTTGTGTATCGGCGGTGTCTGTATGTGGGTGTGTCGCGGTGGAGTCTGAGTGGGGGTGTGTTTCGGCGGGGTCTGTTGCGGTAGCTGTCGAGTGGCGGTCTGTGGGTGTTTCAGGGTAGGCTGTAGAATGATCTGACGCGTGTTTTGTGTGGGCTATGGAGCGTAATCTTTGGGGCGGCGACGGCGGTGATACGAGGTTGTCTATGTGAGGGCGTCGGCTGGTTGGTAACATCTGTGTGTTAGGAAGTTCAGGAGGTGGGGACTCTGGGCATTTCTTAGTCGATTCTCGTTGGTCTTGCAGTGTCTTGGATGAGTCTAGGGTTGTTGGGTCCAAAGGTGTGTTTCTTTGACTGTGGTAGTGTGCATAGGTATTTGGGAGTGGATCTTGTGTGTGTTTGAGCGTTTTCGTGAGGCAGTTGATGCAGGTTTGTTTCGGCAGTCTGCTTGTGTGTGTGTGGGTTGGTTCGGGATCTTTGGGTACTGGTTTCGCTACGTTGTATGTGGAGTTCGGTGTGGTATTAGGTTTTTCAGGCTGTGTGGGCGTCTGGTGGGTGCCGGCCTTTTGATGGTACGAGGTGGCTGGTGGGTGGCGGGTGCAGGTATGTGTGGCACTGCTTTTCTTGTATGATGTGTTGTTGTTGTGTGTTAGGTCTATGTGTGGTAGTCTTTTTGTGTGGTGTTGTGTGGCCGCATTGTGTGGATGTATTGTATGAGTGTATGGCGTTGATGGTTGATGTATATTGAATCTAAATGCGAGGCCAGAGTTTAGGGTTACTAAGTACCTTTGTGTGGCCGGGGCAGTTTCTGACTTGTGTTTTTTGTTGATGATGTGCTCGGATCTGATGCGCTCGGGGTTGATGCGGCGTGGTTGTGGGGGTGGTGTTGCTCTGAGGGAGTTTCCAAGGCAGCTGCGCGAGTTCCATGTCGGAGCTCTGTTCCTTGGCGACCTCGGCAGTAGACATTTGGCCTTCTGGGTTAGATCTAGGTGGCAGAGGGGAGGAGTAGTGGGTGCATTGTTGTTAGGGTTATGCTTGAAGGATGTTGCAATCAGGTTGGAACTGAGCAGTGTGTATAACACTAGTGAGGCTATAAAGTACCATTCTCGAAAAATGTTTCTTTCTTGTCCGTTGGTTTTGTTGTTGTGCGCATTCCTGGACTTTGCTTGGTTGTGTCGTTGTTGTGGGCGCCACTGCTGCCTGTTCGCTTTTCTGGTGTCGGTCTTTGGGTTTGGTGTTGTGTTCGAACTTGCGGGTGGTGATCTGGTTTGATCGCCCCTGCGTTCTTGGTCGCGATGGCCTCTCTGTGTATGTGAGGCTCCGCAGCTCCCCATTACCTTCCCATTACCTCCCACACTCATTACCGGCAATTGTCATAAATGAAGTCACATGAGACGGTGAGGAATCTATGAGCAATATGGCGCTCTTCCTCATACCAAAAAAATTTCAAGGGTTTTGGCAAGAGTGGGATGATACAAACCCCATAGCATCAAAGATCCTAACACCTTGACATACCCACCAAATAAGAATATTTGATTGGTATTGGGTCTCAGGGGGTGGACTCTTCATTAAAAACGTAAATGACGTGTGTGGGTCACTATGAAATTAAACCCCCTATACAGGAGAGGTTATAGAGAAAAACAAATGTATACATACTAACAACATGCTAAAAAACATGCTCGTGTATCTATCCTAAGCTTTTCAATTTAATGTGATAAATGCCTCCACTATATGCACAAAATATAAATATGAATTGATTATGCCTTTGTTACATGTAAAGTCCATGTTCGCTCTCTAATGATAAAGCTTCGAACCATTTTTTTCATTCATAGCATGTAACTTAATGATTGCATCAAACAAAGAAATACAAGAACACAATAATTTCGCCACAATCTGGAGAGCAAAACTCCATTGAACCCATGAGCACCCCAAGAGCCTCTAGCTTGTCTTAGAACCCAAATGTGAACCCTAACAAGAGTGGACAAGGGAGTCATTGAGGATTGTTACCATATGACAACAATGGTGCATGTGAATTGGATGAAACTGACACATCTATTGTCAAGTTTTTTACGAAAAACTTAGGGTTGCCTTTTGTATATCCACTTTTACCTCAAAATTCTTAATAGCCTTTTAAATGTACACACAAGAGAAAATTAATACATCTCCCTTATGTATACTATGTACGCCAGTGCCTCGAATAATACCCCTTCTTACACTCACGTTTGTTCATACGTGGTATGAAGAGTTCACCCTTGGGTATTGAGTTGGTATTACAAATTTGATACCTACGGGTAGGTTCACCTATAAGATATGCATGTTTTATGCAAATACTTTTCTTAATTGGACCCACTAGTTTGACTGGTGTGTGGCTTAGTAAGGATAAAAAAAAAACATCATTAAGACACATGTTTAAAAGAGATTGGACTACGCCTTCAAATTCTATTACCTACTCCACACTTAATAATGAATTCAAATGGGAGGACCTATGTTATTAGTTAAAAAGAGAAGCAACAAACATGCATTCCCAATAACTGGAAGTAAATATTTCAATCCAATTTTTTCAGAATGCTTCATTATTAACTTGCTTATGCAACACACATTTCGTTGTGTAAATCTAATTGGTAGTAGTTGGAGAACATGAAAAAACAAACCAAACAACACCCACATACCTTATACGATGCCATGCCAACGCTAGTGCAAATCCGGCGTTAGTTGTAAGAGTAAAAACAAAGTAGTTGATACTAAGTACACTAAATATTGTATTTAGTGTCACTAATTCTATTTGCCTTGCTCAACACTATTTGCAAACCACCCATATAGTGTTGCCAACACTAAATTTTCACCTAACATTATTTTCCTTTTTTAATTTTTAAAAAAGTTGGGTATTATGGATTTACAATTTTGCAATTACCTGTCACTCACTAAGTAAATTTTCATCCAAATTTAACCATCCATGGCAATATATCATTACAAAATTGTTAGAGTGCAGAATAAATACCCGACTTTGTTGCAATAATGGGCATGGGTTTCATCCTAATTTCATCCATGACGGCACTTGTGATGAACTTATTTCATAAGAAAATGCCATTGGAAAAAGTTACGAGGACGATGACGTAAAATGCCTTTATGACACAAAACACACTATTTAGTGTCCACACCTCCCATTCGTTAGCCCACATGCCCAAAACACATCGTTTGCATCGCCCAATTGGAGAAGCCCCCCCCAAATCGTACAACATCACACTTGATGGGGGAAAAGGAGCGGGGTAACTTAGCCTAAAGGAAGTGACTTATGCTTAAAATAGAAGCAAGAGGCGTCTTGGACTACGCCTTCAAATTCTATTACCTACTCCACACTTTATAATGAACTCGAATGGGAGGACCTATGTTCTTAGTTAAAAAGAGAAGCAACAAACATGCATTCCCAATAACCGGAAGTGAATATTTCAATCCAATTTTTTGAGAATTCTTCATTGTTAACTTGCTTTTGCAACACACATTTCGTTGTGTAAGTCTAACTGGTAGTAGTTGGAGAACATGAAAAAACAAACCAAACAACACTCACATACCTTATACAATACCATACCAACGCTGGTGCAAATCTGACGTTAGTTGTAAGAGTAAAAGCAAAGTAGCTGACACTAAGTACACTAAATATTGTATTTAGTGTCACTAATTCTATTCGCCTTGCTCAACACTATTTGCAAACCGCCCATGTAGTGTCGCCAACACTAAACCTTGACCTAACATTATTTGGCATTCCTTACTAAATAAAAAAGAGCTGGGCATTATGGATTTACAATGTTGCAATCAATCACCCGTCACTCACTAAGTAAAAATTTCATCCAAATTTAACCATCAACGGCAACATTCCATTACCAAATTGTTAAGAGCGCAGAATAAATACCCAACTTTGTTTGCAATAGTGGGCATGGATTTCATCCTAATTTCATCCTCTCATCCACGATGGCACTTGTGACGAACTTATTGCACAAGTGCAAAAACG
Source organism: Polytrichum formosum (assembly GCA_964035585.1). NCBI lineage: Eukaryota > Viridiplantae > Streptophyta > Polytrichopsida > Polytrichales > Polytrichaceae > Polytrichum > Polytrichum formosum. The sequence goes on along the minus strand of OZ037940.1, from coordinate 25,750,626 downwards.
CCATTAGAAAAAGTTACGACAATTGAATCAAATACAACGACAAGTATGTTGTAGAGTAAATGAACATAATTGCCCAAAGAGTAACGGACAATGACGTAAAATGCCTTTATGACACAAACCACACTATTTAGTGTACACACCTCCCCGTTCCTTAACCCACGAATCCGAAACACATCGTTTGCATCGCCCAATCGGAAAAGCCCCCCCCCCTCCCCAATCGTACAATGTCACATTTGATGGGGGGAAAGAAGACTTAGACTTAATGCTTATAATAGAAGCAAGAGGCGTCTTGGTTGTGACAGCGGGGAATCAAACGGGAGGTGGAGGAGGCAAGGGATGGGTGCCAACGACCCACAGTAATTTGGGGACACATGGGGAGCAATGGGAGGCGGACACGTGGCGGCCGCGTGGCCGCCTTGCTTGTGACGACGACCGGAAGATGCCCGGTATGTTGAAACGAATCAACCGGTGGCCGCCTTCGCAGCAGCTCCGACGTCCCATCGAGCCAGGGATGGATGAATCGATCGATCGACTGATAACCTCCTCTCCAGTCAATTTCTTCAACGGACGGCCTGAAATCAACCTGCGGAGAGTGCGCGGCAGAATCTGGGGATGTTAATAAGAGGGATTCCCATCCCCGCCCGTTCCCCCGGGTTCACCATGCAGAACAATCGCACCAGCGATTCGTTCGCCACAGTTTCATGCAGAATTCGCCTGCCACCTCACCGCCGCTGAGTTACATGGGGCTCTCTCAGATGCTTCGGGACATCGATGACACCGTCATTTGATTGGGAGAAGTGATCAGAGTTTGCAGTTACTAATCCCTGGGTGGTGAGTCGTCTCCGACCACTCGCCTGCGTCGGTTGAGCGAGCGAGCGAGCGAGCGCCCGCCGCAAGGTGTCGTCCTTTGTCGTTGGGTTTTCTTGGGTTCTCCCGCCCTCTCTACGTGGGGCTCATATGCTTCGGAGACTGACCGCATTTGATTGGGAGAGAGGTCCACGTTGTAGAGTTCCTTGGGTTCGTCTCCGATCATTCTTCGGCGTCGATCGTGCGCCCCAAGGTGTCGTGTTCCTGTTGGGTTTTCTTGGGTTTGCTTTCTTGCGGTGGGAGTGTGCAGTGTGGGTGGTGGAGACTGATCACATTTGACGGGAGAGTGTCGCTCGAAGTTGTAAATTCGAATTCGTAGCTTAAATTCCTGGGTTCGTCTTCGATCGAGCGTTGCAAGGTGTCATCTTCCTGTTGGGCTTTCTTGTGCTTTCCTTCTTGCGTTTGTGAGTGCAGTGTGGTGTGAGACTGATCACATTTGATCGGAGAGTAGTGTTCGAAGTTGTAACTTAAATTCCCGCGTTCGTCTCCGATCGGTCTCCTTCGTCGATCGAGCGTCGCAAGAGTGTCATCTTCCTGTTGGGTTTTCTTGGTTTCCCTTGAGTTTCCTTCTTCCGGGTTCGGGTGGAGTGACGGGTTTGGTCGCCAACTGGTTACCATTCGATCGACCCAGTAGCTGTTCAGCCTCAAGTTTTTGTGGGTGCAACTCCAATCGTCGCAGGGCGGAGTTTGTTTCTTGGGTTTTACTTAAAGCTGCCGACTATTGGGTTCCAGTGGAAGCAAAGTGGAGGCCATGATTGCTACTTAAACGTGGCTTTCATTGCGAAGTGTATCAGCATTGCAGTGTCAATAAGTGCTTGTAGAGGGTACATTACAGCAGCTCAGTACAGTGGAGCCATTTTTACTTCTTTCTTTGTTGCTTCCCCCCCTTGGTGTTGGGTTGTCTTAGTTCGGAGGGAGAGCGAACTGATTTGCTTTCTTTCTTAGTACATGGGAAGAAGTAGCAAGTTGAAGCAACAGACGGCGGCCTCAGCAGGCCAACCTGTTCAGACTTGGGGTAGGGAGTTAGCTCAGACCATGTTGGAAGACTTTTGAAGTTATTACTTGCTTCAATTTAGGAAGCTTTGTTTTTTTTGTGAGGCGGTGGTCGGAAGTTGGCGGTAACTATGGGGGATAAAGACGTCCGAGCGCTTATGCTGATGTCAGTGATACTTCTCCCACTCTGCTTCGCCAGTGTCATCTCGACTACTTCTGTAAGACATTTCTTTGAAATCTGAACCTCCACTTGAAGAAATTCCTGTACAAGAATGCACTTGTGTGTTTTGAGGTTAGTATGCTACTATGGCATGGACAGATCAGGACAATAACGGACACCTCATCATGACTTGGTGCATTTCTTCACACATCGGCGAGGCAGAATCTTTGATGACTCATCAGACTGCCATTTTCTTGTGAATTCAAGTAAACAAAAGGAACTACTGTAGGTTCCATTTATTATGGCTGTCGTCTTATAAGTCGGTCTCGAAAGATTCACATCACCATATTCAAGGAGCTTGTGACATAGTGATGACTCACTTGCTGCCGATTTTCCTCTACTTATCCATATCAAGCTCTTATTATTCAAGTCCGATTTCTAAATTGGTGACGGTCTCTAACTTAAATGCGTGGAAGATTACGTTAAGCTTAGGTACATCCATCCAAATAATCATATGACCTGATGTTTTTTACCTTCCTTGTTAATCTGCCAATTTGCAGGCCATTGCCCTCCCAGGCCACAGCTTTGTAATCGAGAATGATCAGTTTGTGAAAGGTGGTGTACCATTTCGGATTATCGGGGGCGATCTCCACTACTTTCGTGTCCTCCCAGAGGTAAAAAAAAAACTTAACCAAATTTGAAAATTTGTTTCTGGAATTTGTCTGCTTGGTAATAGCAAAGCATATTTGAGCTCTGATGCAATCTCTCTCTCCCTCTCTTTCTGACATTTTGTGGAACTATGACACTGGCAGCTCTGGAAGGACAGACTTTTAAGAGCAAAGGCACTAGGGTTGAACACAATCCAAACGTATGTCCCGTGGAACTTCCATGAACCACGATCCGGCCTCTATAATTTCCAAGGGTCAGCAGATCTGCAGGCATTTTTGAACCTCGCTCAAGATCTTGACTTGTTGGTTATGCTCCGAATTGGACCTTACATTTGTGGAGGTATGCAGAACTCTTTAGTCTAGGAACTAATCTTCCACTTTCATGATGCTCCTTCATCAGTGTTGTCTACGAGACCATTCCTTTGTTGGAGCAACTTCCATATTATTAAATTGCAAATATACAACGAATGTTACGTACTCTTCGAGAAAACGACACCTTTTTCTTGAGGAGTCCATGTGTGATGATAAACAGATAAGATCCTCACATCTGTGAAGAGTGATTAATTTAGTAATACATGGAAATATGAAGATAACTTGATCTACGGTTGAAGTCACTTTAGATAAATTGATCTATGGTTGAAGTCGCTTTGATGATAGTAAGATGTGAAAGGAAAGACTGAGATTGCGAGTTATGAAATTGCAGAGTGGGATTTAGGAGGTCTTCCTGCATGGCTGCTTGAACTTAAACCATCAGTGAGATTACGTTCGTCACACGCACAATTTCTCAATCAGGTGTGCAATTTCCCTACACCCTTTTCTGGGGCCTAGGCTGTTAGATCTCAGCACAAAATTGGGTAACTTTGTCAAGAAAGCAGGAGGAGTGTGTTGAGGTTGTTTCTTGCACTTTGTTTTTGACCCGGATGTTGGAAATCGAATAGGATGTATTTGAAGGAAATGGTCATCTTGTAGAGGCAATTTCCAATTGTCAGAATCTGCTTTCTGGTTCTAGTGACAGATCTTATACCTACAACTGTTTTTAAATGGGCAGGTGGACAAATGGTGGACAAAACTGCTTCCAATTGTTGCACCAACACTTTTCTCAGCCGGTGGCCCTGTCATCATGGTGCAAGTAAGGTCCACAGCCCTCACTTGAAATTTGTAGCTATAATTCACATCTTAGAAATACTCGTCACTTCAGCTTTGAGGGTACAGAAAGGGGAAAACACAGATTCTACAACTCCACTTTGGATTTAATTATTTCTATGTAATAAAACACGTCCCATCTTGCTCCTCCCTTGAATTTCTAAGGCTCATTGTGATTAGCTGAATTTTAACCTACTTATATCACAAATTCAATGGGGAGAAAATTGTTTATTTTCTTACAAAAAGGAGTCCGTCCCTTAGGATTTTCCATGGTCTCCCAAGGATGTCTTTCCCCTTGAACGCTTTTATTTGATTTCTTTTTAACAGATGATTTTGGAACCGAACAGATTGAAAACGAATATGGATCATATGGTAGTGACAGAGTATACATGGAGCACCTTCTTGATCAAGCTAGGCGGCACCTTGGGAATAACGTTATCCTGTAAGTATGCTCCACAAGTATTTCTTAACTAAAGAGTGATATGTCTTGTATCAGTGTTTTGGACAGTTTCCAATGTACTCCGCTGCATGACCTTTGGGGCTTGCTAATTCTTTTATTATACAGTTAAAATATGGCATACTGGAAGAATTAAAATTGCAACTCTCTGCATGATCTTTATTATACCAGATACTACTTGCGCTCTTTGATTGATGTTTTTAAACCCACTTGCAATTTATTGCCACTTGGAGAGATGACTATAATGATGCCACATTTCTGTGCAGATACACCACTGATGGGGCAGGCAGGGAGACTCTAAGTGATGGGAGCCTATCTAAACATGGTGTTTTTGCAGGTTGGTCATTCTTAAGCATATGCATTAAATCTGTCACAGATTCTGACTATTGTTAGGAGCTTCGTGCTCAAGCAGACATAACTCCAAGTTCTTCAAGTTGTCAAATGATGTGTAGTATTTTGCTTCAACGTTCTTCACCAGAAAAGTAGGGAACCTTTCAATTTCTATAGCACTATCCTCTACCTGTTTAATGACATTACCTTCCAGATATTCCAAATTATTCCCTTTTATCTGTGTCCAGCAGATCATATATTTGAGCACAATGTCAGTTGTTCATTCCATGGCTTTATGAAATAATCAACATGGCAGTGTGGCTTTTCTCTACACTGACTAGGGTCTTTTTTTCTTTTCATACGGAATTTTGTTGAATTGACCTTTGGCTGTTCAGCAATTGATTTTCCAACTGGCACGGATCCTGCATCTGCATTTGCATTGCAGAAAGAATACAACCCCCCAGGAATGGCGCCTTCACTTACTGCGTGAGTTCACTCCCTACAACCCTTTGCAATCTTGAGCAATTTCCACGAGTTGGGCGCTGTTTAGCAAATTCTATTCACAAGGTAGATTGCATGTAACACCATATTAAAATGACCTTATGACTTGTGGTAGGTAGAAATTTGTGTGTGACAGACACTATTTTAATTTCCAAAAGTCCTGAGACTTCCTAACTCTGCTGTGGGACCTATCATTTGAACGTTGTATCGTTGTATCACCTGGAGCCTGTTACTCCAAAATGGGCATGCTTAAAAAAATGACACTGGCTGGTTACTGCAGGGAGTTTTACACTGGTTGGCTGAGCCATTGGGGGGAGCGGTTGGCTCATACAGATGCACAAAGCACTGCCCAGGCACTTGATTCTGTTTTACAGCTAAATGCTTCTGTTGTGCTTTATGTAAGTCCAACACCTCCTGACTGGTTAGCTGAATATCGTAACACAAGGAGTATTTATTATTTTGTTGCGTTTATTTTATGCACGAATCACATAAGATCCACATGTAGAACATTTGTTTGGGTGTTAAGTAAAATACCAAGTACATGTTAATGAACATGGTCACAAAATTCAAACTGAAGCTGTTTATTCAAGTCATTTAGAGAAGCTCTGAATGGAATAATTCATAATGGTCCAACTCTTATTAGGTCTTCACGATCTTTTTACAACAGAATTCAAAAGAATAGATTCTTTCTAGAGGCGCAACCATCATTTTATATCATATTTAAGCCCCTCAATCAGGAAGTTAATAATTCACACTTTAAGCTGCATTGATTTGATGTGGTCCATGGTGATTTGTCTTTATTGGATGCAGATGGCGCATGGGGGAACCAATTTTGGGTTTTCCAGTGGTGCAAATACAGGGGATCTTGCTTCAGAGTTCCAACCGGACCTCACGTCCTACGATTATGTAAAATCTTGTCTCCCAATCCCTGTTGCATTCTGAGGATTTTACAATGTTGTAGACAATAACACTTATTTGCGTAATTCTACCCACTTTGGTACTTTCTGGTGGAGGAGCTGAAGCAAAGACATGTAGTTGATGTCCGTTTGAGTTTAGTTGTGAATTGCAATTCGTACTTTCAGTACTACTGTTATCTGGAGTTTGAAATTTATTTTTTGGACACTTTTGTCCTTATTAATAGGGAACTACTTCAAAGTGTTTGTTCTGTACATAAGATTCATTATGTATTTGTCTAAGGCTGCAATAAGTTAACCTACGTTTAAATTTTGCTTCTGTCAGGATGCTCCAATTGGGGAAGCTGGAGATGTCAGCAGTGCCAAGTTTCAATGTAGGTCACTCAACATAACGTTGTGATGCAAAATATCAGTGTTTGTGATTCTTTCTCAGAAAAAGTATTTCTGTTTGTTTGACTAAATTCTTCTGGTATTCACCGCATAGAGGTCTAACAGTTGATTCCTTACGTATATTTGTTTTCTAAATTAATTCTGTGCCTGACTTCATCTGTGACGATAATTGCAGCAATAAGGACGGTGCTGAGCAAATATGCAAATGGCACACTGCCTGAACCCCCTCCTCTTCCTGAGAGAATTGCGTATGGGGAAGTAACAATGGTAACCATCGGGTCCCTTTTTGATATCCTTGAGCACGTCAGTCAACCATCACGTGGAATTAGGATGGAGTGGCCTCTTCCTATGGAACAAGTTAAACAAGTAAGTAATCTTGTTCCTAGCATCTTATCTTAATTGAATATCTAAATTTGAGTGGGTGTGTGGTTGACCGTGGATCTAAGAATTGACACCAAAGAGATATGTGCTTAAAAGAGGTTGAACTATGTCCTTGAAATTTGGCTACTAGGTTCAAATAGTAAACACTTTGGGGTGAGGGGGGGAAGAGGAACCTGTACGATCATTAAGAAGAAAGAGAGTCTTCAATTTGATAATGAACAAAGTATTCACATGAGCTCCGAAAATGATGAAGAAATTGGCTATGGCGTTGATGTGGATCTGCTAATCATCTTGTGCAAATTGTGTTGTTTAATATCCTAGGAAAAGTGGGGGTGTAGAGCTAAATGTGTCTGTTTCAGGCCCATTTACCTTAGCTCAATGCTCTCCATTTTATATTCAGCCTTAGTGGAACCAGGTGTTACCATTTAAGTGTACTGAATATCCTCATTGATGTTGATGCAAGTGCACCCAGACTTTAAACAACTCCACAACACCGTTAATGGTATTTAGTATCACCTACTGTTTGGAATTATGCAGTGCTATAACTATTTACTACGGATCTCAATTTTTACCAACAAAGATCAAATTGGTTGTTTGGACATTGTGAAGCATTAACATCTATATGTGGAAGAACTTACATTAAGCGAAAAAACTAATAGCACTGCATAACCATGAATAGTAAGTGACACCAAATATCATAATTGGTGTACTCTAGTTTCTGTTTCTTAGTAAATTGATGTTTCTTACTTCAACAGTGCCTGTATATTATGTTGTTGCACTTAAATGCAGTGAGGTACTGCTTTGGTCAAAACTGATCCAGCTATGCATTTTGAAATTGCTATGCATGTTTACAGGCTTCTGGGTTTATTTTGTACCGATCAAAGCTTCCTGCCAGCATTAGGCCAGGAAGCAAACTTTCTGTCATACAGGTCAGTTATGTTGCATCTGTTTCAAAATTTGTAGCTTATTTGAGTTATGTAACATATCCAAATATGACTGCTTTCCACATCGTCAGTGATATCTGTAGTGTTTTTTGAGCTTACTGGTGGGCCTTGGGGTTGGTAAATGGCAGGTATATGACAGGGCGCAAGTCTTTGTTGGGAGCACCACCACAAAACGGCTATTTGTTGGCACATTGGAACGTTGGTCTCGCAACACTTTAGTATTACCTGCTGCAGCTGCGTTGGCGGGTTTACATATTGACATTCTGGTACTGTGCACATTTTAAACTCAAGCTGAATTCATCTAAGATAGGGTAATTCAGAAGAATATGCAAGTTGAGTGACAGTCTTAATGAATTGCAAGAAATCGATGTGATAATGGCAATTGATGATGGGGAGTTCGAAGAGATTATTTGTACGGTCCAATTGGAAGGATTCTTGGAGGGAATGGACATTAAGTATCTTATAGAAAGATCTTCTATGGATCGAAACAAGCACCCAGAATGTGGAACAAGTATATTAATGCTTATTTTCTAAGCCTCTTCTAAGCTAATCTTTTAGCCTCATCTTCTTACTCTTCTCATGATTCAGACTTGCCTCAGGTGGTTTCCTTGCAAATTTCAAATAATGTACATGAAATAATGGATTCAATAGGGTTGGGATGTAGCAACGGTATGCAGCGTTTTTGATAAAAGTAGATGTATATTGATGCATTTTTTGTTTTTGATTAACTGCAGGTTGAGAACATGGGACGTGTTAACTATGGGCTATTTATGGGCGAACGCAAGGTTTCAATCTTAACCTGACAATTTGAACTGCATTGTGTTCAGATGAGAAGTCCTTGAATTCACATCAGGTTATGGCAGCTACCAATTGGCACAGCGTACAACAAATTGCCTGATAATGTCACTGAAATTATAACGGTTGTTTCATGTTGGGAGATATATCTAACTTTCAGTGGTGTTCCAACTTTAAGAATTGCAACATTACGTGTGTAGGGCATTACGGAAGCTGTGTTGGTGGATGATGAGCCAATTCTTGGTTGGACTGCATATTCAATTGAATTAAACGAAGTCAGAGAGCTAAGTTCCAGAATCAAAGAAAAGAAGACGGCCGTCGAGACTGCGAGTAGTCTTCCAAGAAGATTACTCTCTACTTCCAATTCAACCCAACCTGCGCTTCCACTTGGTACTGCAATCATTATTCCAATGTTCATTCTTGTCATCAATGAGTTTAAAAATGCCAGTTTCAAGAATCTGTTGTTAACTTATCTGCTGTTTGACAAATATTGGAAAATTGATGAGTGGGGTGGCTGCTGTTTTTGACAGTTGACCTTGCAAGTGGGCCTCAATTTTATGAAGGAGTTCTCCATGTCGAAAAGCCTTGTGACACATTTTTGTCTTTCAAGGGCTGGGTCAAGGGGGTGGCCTTCATCAATGGTTTCAATCTCGGTAGATTTTGGCCTGTGAGTGTTGGTTCTTGCCCTATACCAAAGTAGATGTTCTTTGTGACAAACTGCATGGGATTGAGATATATTCAAATAACATGATGGAAGTGATGATATGGAGATGGTGAAGTCTTACCTGCTATATGTATAACTACACTAAGTAGTCCTATTAGTGTGGGCGACATTGATTCTCCAGCACGCACATCAATTTTCAACCCATGCAAAAATGCGAGCTTAAAATTAGTGTGTGCCACATTATTTGTTTTTCTACAAAATTGATCTGGGTAACTATTCTATTTTATGCTATTTTTGTCCTTACACTGATACTCAAGGTGTTGGTCGGAAGTCTCCAGGAAAGCTTAGGGGGAGACCTAGGGTCTTTGTTCAACATTATTTCTACCCTGACTAGACAATTAGTGTGGCCGACATTAATGACCACCTACACTAATACGACTTTAGTTATTTTAGTGCTCATGGAGACTTAACCCTCGTTCCTTTGGTCCTGCAGAGCATGGGCCCACAATGCACACTATATGTTCCCGGACCCCTACTTAAAAGCGGCGATAATCATCTGGTAAGCATATCTGTCTTTTAGCCTTTTCCATAAGTCATGTACATGTAGTTCCATCAAAAATTCCAATTTCTGAAGGGTTTATTTTTTAAACTAGCCATCTCATGAGGTTGCTGGTTGTTTGTGTGGTGGTAGGTAATTTTGGAGCTAGAGAGCTCAAGTCAAGCTCAAACTGTGCAATTCACAGACAAGGCAGACTTCACTTGCACTTATCAATTCTGAGGAGGTATAGATATACAGTTGTATCATAAACCACGACCCCATGAAAAGGGGGTCTGAGGATTGTATATTGATAAAATTTTGTTAGAGATTAATCACAGGGTGTGTTTTGTAACGATCATCATGGTGGTCCTTTGTCTTTCCATTGAATTGGTGCTTTGAGGACACCAGGATTGAATCAATTTACCGGATGCATGTGCTCTCCGAAAGCAATTATACTAACGTCTGTAATGAATACATATACCACCAATCTTGTCGGAGGTTTCTTTGATAATTTGTGGGATTAATCTGTTTGTGATTTAGTTTTGAAGTAGATGGAGTTATACTTCAAATTTGGTGCAAAATCTCTTACGGGATTGGTTATAGGTGCCATGACACATGCCCTGGTTTTGAATGCTAAAAGTGAGGAGGAATGAGTGGTTATGGTAGATTCTAGACATTGGTAATGTGTTCAGGCCAACTTTTGGCTTTTAAAAATTTGCAGTAATTTCAATTTAAGGAATGAAATTATTGCAAATTTTGCAGTCCTCTTGACTTCTATCTTCCTCAATAGGAAAATTTGCACCGCCTTGTACTTCTCTAAATCTGATGCATAATCTCTTAATTGATTACTTATGGGAACCACTACTCTACATTGTTTCATTAGGCATGTCAAAATGAGATTGACTCAATGAACCGATATAGAAAGTTCTTTGTTCAAACCTCCACACCGACTCCTAAGCATGCATCAGAAACTTACCAACCGTGGAAAGTTTTGTATGCCAAATAACCAACTCCCAACCAAAACTCCGGTTCAACTATGGCATAACTCCAATAGGACTGACAAATTCTTCTATGAAGTAGATACATCACCATAAAGATGCTTATATCAAAAACAGATAGGTCATCTGATGTGTGCTCACAAGTACATGTGAGTGGTGGATGCTCAACATTCTCCCAAATATTGACACTTTTGAGGAGAAATCCAACAATAACAACAGTCAACGCAAGCCTTCCAACCAGTGAATTTTTTTTGGGCGATTCTTCGCACTAAATGCTATAACCTAAATGATGGTACGAAATTCCCTATTATAATAATCAAGTCTAACCCCAATCAAATCGCCTAAATCTGCCCTAATCAAATCACCCATAGTTGGGATTTGCCGCCCCCGCCTCCCGCCTCCAACCTCGCTTCGCCGTCGGGCCAGGATGATCACGTCATCCATCGCTCCACTCCCTTGCATCGCCACCCATCCATCGCTCCACTCCCTCGCGTCACCGCCCATCCATCGCTCCACTCCCTCACGCCGCCACCCATCCATTGCTCCACTCCCTCACGCCGCCACCCATCCATTGCTCCACTCCCTCACGCCCCTGCCCATCCATCGCTTCAAAGTTGTGCATCGTTGGACCATTCATCCTAGACCACATCGTTGGAGCTCCTCATTGTGAAGTTGGGCCCCTTGGCATTGTCGTCCACTCCCTCTAGACTCTAGAGTCCACACTCCAACCTCCAGATCTGATAGACAGTGTTGTGCATGGCTGTTGTGTTGAAGCCTTGAAGTTGGAGCCTAAATGAGGACAATGTGTTTGCTGATTTAGGTGGAGTCGACCTAAATGAGGACAATATGTTTGTCGATTTAGGTGGAGTCGACCTAAATGAGGATAATATGTTTGTCAATTTAGGTTGAGTCGACCTAAATGAGGAGAATATGTTTGTCGATTTAGGTGGACTCGACCTAAATGAGGAGAATATGTTTGTCGATTTAGGTTGACTCGACCTAAATGAGGAGAATATGTTTGTCGATTTAGGTTGACTCGACCTAAATGAGGAGAATATGTTTGTCGATTTAGGTGGACTCGACCTAAATGAGGAGAATATGTTTGTCGATTTAGGTTGAGTCGACCTAAATGAGGAGAATATGTTTGTCAATTTAGGTGGACTCGACCTAAATGAGGAGAATATGTTTGTCGATTTAGGTTGACTCGACCTAAATGAGGAGAATATGTTTGTCGATTTAGGTTGAGTCGACCTAAATGAGGAGAATATGTTTGTCGATTTAGGTGGACTCGACCTAAATGAGGAGAACATGTTTGTCGATTTAGGTTGATTCGACCTAAATGAGGAGAACATGTTTGTCGATTTAGGTGGAGTCGACCTAAATATTAATAATACTATATTTGCAGCCATAATGTACATGCCAATTCAGGTTGAGTCAACTTGAACTGTTATCCTAAATGGTCAATTTTAGGCAACACATCACTCCATAATTTGCGGCGGGAAATCAAATGTTATTTTTTTGCTTGAATTCTACAACTTCTAGTGGTTTTCATTTCATTCTTGGATTAATAGTTTGCTTTATGTACTCAAATGGCTTATTGGCAATGCATGCCATTGTGAATAAAGAAGTGGTTTCCTCCTAATTTTTTTCTACAAAGATTTGTGAGATGTAGTTTCGCATATTTACTGCTGCATTTCATTGTTCCAATAGTGACCTTGCAATATTTTATTGTTGTCACTTAGCTAAAGTTCCAAAAGCCATTCAACAAGTATCGCATTTGCAATTCCTATGGCCATTTTAAAATAGCGGCAATTTTATTCTACCACACATTTCATCGCAATATTTACAATTTCCTAATATGCTCACATAGCAGAAATTGCAATGTATAATGCCATTAAAATAGTCATTTCACCTCCTAGTAAAAAGTGAAAAAAAATTCGTTGCTTCCAACTCCCCTCACAGATCTTCCCCAAATTGATGAAATTGGATAACCTTCCATGGTGCAGTTGTATTCTTAAGCACCTGGCAAATGTCCCATTGAAGCCCAAAATGTTTCATATGTTACAACCGTTGATGTAATGACAAAGAGAATGTTGCTCACCCATCAAATTTATCATGCTATCGCCTAGCCATAAGTGTAGATGACTTAGAGAATCATGGATTTATCCATCACTTTTATTATCATATCTACACTAACTATGATATTTAGTGTCACCAATTCTAATTGTCTTCCTCAATACTAATTGTAAACTGCGATGTAGTGTCACCAACACTAAATGCCAACCCAACATTATTTCTCATTCCTTGTAGATTTTTGGGGGGATTCTAGGTTTACAGTGTTGCAATTATTGTCACTTACCAAGTGGTTTTTCATCCACATTGCAATCATCCATGACAATATTTCATCACAAGTTGCTGACATGAGAAGGTAAGGGTTTGGCCAATGGATGAACTCATCCATCATCCACGACAGTATTTGTTCACTTATTCATAAGAAGTGTCATCCAAAAAGTTACCATAGTGACATTAAATACCATATGACACTAAATATCATATTTAGTGTACTTTTGCAAAAATTGCTCCTTCTAACTACGTGTCTTAACTTAATCTGTACCCTATTGAATATGGGACAAATACATTTGAGTCCTCATTTACTCTCCTGATTTGTCATCCTTGAATATCTTAGCAAATTTACTTCATTGTTTCATTCAATGCTTTTGCCATTGCCTTATTGCATGCTTTGGTCATTGTTGGGCACATGTTCCCAACACCTAGTATCAGAGACCCCGAATTAGTCTATTCAATTAAATAAAATATGAATCAACGATAAATTTTCCAAGGCAAATTTTTACTGCACTCCAGATGGGAATTGTTGGGAAATGAAACTTATCATTGACATTAGTAAATATTTGGGGAGTGGGTCCAAATTTTTAAAGTAGTGCAATCTATTTGGGGTTGAAGCATTCTGGTGGTTTACAAAATGTAGAAATTGAGGCTAATACCATAGCGGTCTCCAGTGATGTGTAGAATGTGGGCGCATGGAAATATGCTTTGCATTGCTCAATCAATCTTGGCTTGCATAATGCACATCCTGCCAACCAATGCTTACAAAATACAAGCGAATAAATCCATAACAATCTATCAACAAGCTCTCTAGCAACAATGCACAACACAAGCAAAACATAAAACAACAATGGTGCATGATTCTCCCAACCTCAAAGATATGTAACTCATCCAAGTGATAATTCTAATTAGTGGCTAAATTGGTTCTACCCCTTCTTCTAGTACACTAAAATACTGTATTTAGTGTCGCCAATTCTAATTGTCTTGCTCAATACTAATTGTAACCCCCGGCGAAGTGTCACCAATACTAAATGCTAACCCAACATTATTTGTCATTCCTTGTAAAAAATTTCAGGGATTATAGATCTACAGTGTTGCAATTATTGTGTCTTACTAAGTGATTTCTCATCCAAATTTCAATCATCCATGACAATTTTTCATCACAAATTTGTTAGGATGCAAATTATACCAAACTTTGTTTCAATGATTGACATTTGGATGAACGCAAAGTAAGTTGGGATGATAGTGCTTATAAAATGATTCATAAATAGTGTCACTAGAAAAGTTATCACAAGTGACATAAAATATCATATGACACACTAAATACAATATTAAGTGTAATTCTTAACTACACTAATATGTGTGTGACTACGCAAATTTTTACACTCCCCCTAACAAGTTGTCTCAGAGGCAGTGTTATTAAGCTGAAGACTTAGGGGAGGTTCCATGTACCGGTGCCGGTTCATTTTTTGAAAAATAAATGGGTAGGTAGGTGGGAAAAGGGTGGTGCCATGTGCCCATCCCCCTCACCCAAGGACCGGTACCCCCCATGGATGGGTGTCCCGCATTGTACGTTGTGCAAGGACGGGCTCCAAAGGACCGGCCGTCCTAACAGTCAAGAGAAGGACATGTGCCAGTTACAGAGCTCCGATGACCGGACCGGCTGGTCACCTTGGGTACTAAAGGCCACTTTGTTCTTCAAGTCCTTTCGGTACTCTTTTGTGGAGGGCAAGGTACACATCAATCACCTACATGAGATTTTCCAAGTGTGATGTAATACTAATAATAATTATTACTCTCTTGATTTTATTACAATGCATGAATAATTGTTTAGTTACTATTGAAATGAAAAGGAAAGAAGAGATAGAAGATGATTGTATGTTATATCGTCGGAGTTCTCATAGGGAACTAAAGTGAACTCGTGGGAACGTGTATCTCATGATGTTTTCAAGAATTTGGATCTTAATAACAAAAAATGCAATGTGATAGTAAGTGTCAGGTTTAATAAAAAAAACTATTCAAATGTATCAAAACTCACTTATAAACAACGTAAAATCACAATTTCTTCAATAAATGATGTATGGAAATTCTTGTGCAAATCAAATATCAAAAGTTAAATGATAATGACCTTCATTACCGGTCACCTTCATAAATTGTGATATCTTATCACTCACCAAATTTGGTGAGAAAGTAGGAAATCGGAATAAACCGGCACCCCGCATAGAAGTACCCCTCATTAAATGGGTGACATCACCCATTTTTTGGATAATGTCACCCGTTTCTCACCCACTTAAAAAATGGACCGGGACCCGTACATGGAACTTGGCCCTTAGAAGTGACTTAGAGAAGTGACTTAGAGGTGTGACTTAGAAGTGGTTTTCTTTTCAAAAAAAATTTAAAAAATGAACATGATTTCTTTCAAGGACCTTGAGTTAGCCTAGTGATACCATGCTGATATTTAATTATAGCTATAATGTAACTCTTTTATGTTATTATAATATAATATAATTATTATAATCCATACTTAAAGTTGTTTGTCCAAATCTTTGCAATACACAGCTTGTGTGCTCCCCCATGAATAGGGAATAGTGCTCTCCTAATACCTAGTCCTATGGAACACAACCAAGGGAGCTAAGTAATGCTATGGGGATTTGGTAAGAGCATGGCATGCTAAGCAACAAAGTTTTTGGAGCCATGGAGTTTCAGGCAAGGGCATAGAATTTGAATGTCTGAACCCGTGGGGCCCTTGCTCCAAATGAGGGAACCATCTCCTTGAGGGTCCAACTGATCTTGATGACCCGGACAAAATTGAAATGACCAAGACAATGGGTCCAAGAGGTAATGGACAATGGTGGTCTCGGAATGGCTATTAGACCTCCCAAGATCAAGAGTTGAGTTGACAATCGACCTTCTAGAATTCCACGATCGTGCCTATGCAACTCATGTATCAAATCGTTTCGGAGAACTATAATCAATGACATGCTACTACATGTATCATTGTTGTTTCTTTCTATGTAATGTCATAATGCTTCAAAAAAATATGTATGCCTTGACGAGCTTGAAGGCATAGGAGGCATGAGATAAGTAGGAAGGCATTGAACACTTTGATTCACCTTGCAAGCGAACGAGAGGACAATATGGATGAGACACAATAATTTGTAATTTGATGAAATTGCATAAGCATATCAAATTTGCTAAGGTATGTGGATGTTAAATGGTTGGTTTTCTTAATTGAACCCCTATATTTGATTGGTGTGCTATGTATGCAATTAAGAAACCAACAAACATGCACTTCTAATACCCATAACTAAAATAGGGGAGGTCCGATTTTCAAACTGGTTTTTGCAAATGTTTCATCACAAATTTGCTAATGCAACATGAGTTTTGTTGTGTGAGGTATGTTCTCCAACTTCTACCGATTATAATTTAAGGTAGATGGGTCTTAAGTGGCTACTTTTTTTAATCGGACCCCTAGACTTGATTGGTATGTAACCCGTGAGGATCAAAGAGCAAACATCACAAAGACACATGTTCAAAAGAGATCGGACTACGCCTTCAACTATTAATAACTACTCTACACTCAATAGTGAACACAATTGGGAGGACCTATGCATCCAGTTAAGAAATCAACAAACATGCACTTCTGATAACCATAACTAGAATAGGGGAGGTCCAATTTTCAATCCGGTTTTTGCAAATGTTTCATCGTAGATTTGCTAATGCAACACGAGTTTTTTCGTGTGACATATGTGGGTGTTATGTGCGTTCCTTTTCCATATTCTCCAACTTCTACCGATTAGATTTTAAGGTAGATGGGCCTTAAGTGGCTACTTTTCTTAATCAGACCCCAAGACTTGAATTGATACGTGGTTCCGTGAGGATCAAAGAACAAACATCACAAAGACACATGTTCAAAAGAGATCACATTACGCCTTCAATTATTAATAACTTCTCTACACTCAATAGTGAACACAATTGGAAAGACATATGTATCTAGTTAAGAAATCAACAAACATGCACTTTTGGATGCCGGTTTTTGCGGATGTTTCATCGTAGATTTGCTAATGCGACACGAGATTTGTTGTGTAGACCTTTAGGCTCGGTAGAAGTTGGAGAACATGCAAAAAGGAACCACATACCTTATAAGTGTGGCTTAGGAAAAGCAGCGAGCAGCAGGCTGCGGAGAGACGACAGCCACAGAAACACTCTCGAGCGCCCTCCAACGACACACGAGACTCGTTTCTCGAAGAAGAGCGGCCGATGACGACGACGAGGAAGCCGCCGTGGAAAGATCGTCACCTGTGCCACCCACATGCCGGATCCGCCACCTCATAACCTCACTCATTTGCATTCGCTATCCGCCCCACACACACACACCCACCACACTCCTCGCCCCTCAACTCTCTGTGTGTCCAATTTCTCCGCTTCCCTTCACATTCGAGTTTTGGGAGTCTTCTTCGCATCTGTGTAATTTGGGTTTGTTGCGCCGGAGTTGAGGAGATGGCGGCAACGGTGGCGCAGGCGGTGAATTTGGCGTCGTTCTCGTCGACGGCGTTCCAGGGCGCGGCTGCTGCTCCTCGCCCGGTGTCGCGAGCTTGGACTGCGCAGTCGCCGAGGAGGGTTAGCGGCGTCGTGGGAGTGCGTGCGGAGGGGGAAACGCAGCAGATTATACTTAACCCTGGAATCAAGAAGGAAGTGGACAAGGTGGTCGACACGGTGGTGGCCTCCGAGCTGTCCAAGCCCATGACGGCTTACTGCAGGTAAACAAGCTGCCGAGAGGCTTTGTTTGAGAGCTGGAGCTTTTCAATGTGCGTGTAGTCCAGCTGGTTGAGCACATATAGATTTCTTTTTGTCGGATTTTTCTTTGTAGTATCGGTACTGTTGCGAAGGAGAATCTCAAAGACCGAGCAGGTTCGTCAATGATGGTCAATGAGCTTGTCATACCCATTATTTGTTCGACATTTCTATTGAATGTTGGTATGGCGGAGTGTGTGTGTGAGGTTTAATTGTATGTCAATGACATCGGAGGGGCTTATCTCTTAGTTTTGTGGTTGCAAGATTGCCATCTGGCCCAACCAATGCTCTTCATCTTGATTCTGTCACGTGGAATTCTCTTTCTTGACCTGTCCGTATGTTAGTATCGGAGGTGTTGCTAAGGATCATCACAGATGATTGTCGAGCAGGGTGTGATGGTCAATGAGGAAATCTTGGCTCATTGAGCCACATTTAGGATTGAAGCTGCAGGGAAGAATTTCACGGGAGCTTCGTGATATGTACTCTCTGTTCGACATCCCTTACAAATGGGATATGGCATTCCTAGTATGTTTGTCAGGTTTACTGTATATCAATGCATACGACTTAATACCGAGGCTTTTTGTCTTGGTGCCAGGTGTTGTTGGCCCAACACTGATCTTCACCTCGATGCTGTCCGTTGGATTTCTATTTCTTGACATTTTATTTTCCAGCATTTGAGTCTCCGTTTGAAGGTTGGAAGAGAAAACAGAACTGTCACAATCGTGAGTCTGTCAACAAGACAATGTAGGTTTTGAATCCATTCGGAAACTGAACACCTGGCAGACATTGGTCAAACAATTTTTAACTTGAACGTTTTTCTTTTAACATGATGACCACCCGTGATTTCTTCCTCTGTGACTCATCCCTTACAATTGTGGCATGGCCAAATTATGTTTGTCGCTGTAAGTCATTGCATTGGAGTAGATCATCCCTATGTGACATAACATTGCTCTTCATCTGGACATTGTATTTCTGGACATCTGCACACTGTATGTTTCATTTGTATTTCTTGACATTGCTTATTTCAGTCACACGAGACAATGTAGGTTTTGGATCCATTTGGAGAACTGAACACCCTGGAGACAATGCTCAAACAACTCAACTTGAATGTCAAAGAGATGGGTGAGAGGCACTTACTAATAACTCCTGTGGGCGTCTATGCAGGTGCTGGAGATCTGGGACATTCCCTCTTTGTGATGGAACCCATGCCAAGCACAACAAAGCTACCGGCGACAATGTTGGACCCCTTCTTTTGAAGAAGTAGAGATTCAGTAGATGGAAATATTGAAGATATTCGATGTGATGTTGCCTCAGTGAGGTTATGCATCCTGAAGGTCGCAGGGAATTTTGACATGCCCTGTGAGAATGTAAAGTCAAGAGTGTGGTTCTCGTCTGTGAGGAAGAAGCCAATGTAATAAACATGTGCACATATTTCTATTTGTAAATTCAAACTATTTTTTCTTCGTCGTTATCGTCTGTGCTTTACTTTTTCAGTCAATGAGAGTGGACTGGTGGGTGATCAAATGATTGTACTACATGGTCAATATTTTTGAGGTAACAAGAGGAATTACGATAACTCAACAAGTATGGAATCCACTCTGAAGCGCTCAAGATGCTGAAGGACTAATAAAGCTGCCAATCTTTCAGGAGACAAACTCTCACAATTGTAGCAAATCATCTAATATAAGTACTCAATCTTTTTAGTTTTTATGTTGTCAACTTCACATGCTGTATAGAGAATTGAGAGGAAGTAGGATTGTGAATGAAACCAAGTGTCCAGTGTGTCTGAGACCTACTCTTCCTTGAAAATGCTGAAGATTTATGTGCAATTTATGATGTAGTCACACAAGGCCCCCTTTATACACGGCTTGGAGCCAAACCCAATTCATGTGCAATTAATAGCCCACCCACACCTACTAGTGCGGGCCACCAATGAACGGGTTATGCTAGCATTGGTTACATCCAATCGCCCTCAATGGCCAAATTGGAGCTAAAAGTGCCCCCTGTTGGTAGGAGCCATTCATTAGCTACCCACGGCAATGTGGGCATGCTATAAGTTAAGCTCTCAATCCATCCCAAGTTTATCAACTTTTTGCAGGCCCAACCTTGTCACATGTAAAGTGATGAGGCCCAATTTTAAGTCTTGATGTTCTTGAGGAGAACGTGTTGCGAAGAGAATCAATGTTCCATGGAACGACGGTAGAGATGTTCATTACCCAATGGATGAGCCCAATCCGGCCCATGTTGAGACTTTGGGCCAAGGAAATGCTTGACCTGATTTCTTCAAGCCGGTCCGAAGGTCTGGTGCCAAAATTGTGCCCACATGGGATGAGTGAGTGTTTGGGCCCAACCCTACTATAAAGCCCTTGGGCCAGATTTGATGAAACCAAACAATCCCATTAGGCCAAATGTTTAGAGTTCAGGCCAGCCCTCAATTCATCATTCAAGTATGAAGTGGGCCTTAGGGGTTACATCCATTTTACCAACAATCTCTCGTTTACCTCACTCCAATTTTTTCTATGAGAAGCTCTTTCACATATTGTTCACTACTTGTTGCATGCTCCATAGAGCATTAATAAATAAATAACAAAAAACGTATGTGCATTGCGAAATTAAAATGAATTCAACAGGCATGAAAGTTATCCTCACCTCAAGAGGCTCACAAAGGTGTACATTTCTCAACATAGGTGCACTTATTTCAATTTGTCACTTATACACAAATTAAGTGTACAATGGACATAACGCATATGTTATATGCTTCTCAAAGAAATAAAAACCAAGTTGAGGCTTAAGGTACAAGCACCTATAACGAACATTTTGAGCACTTGACATCTTTAACATGTATAAAATGTTTCACATAAATCTTCAAGAATTTAGCAAATCCACAAGGAGGCTAATGCACTTGAGATCATCAAATTTAGATATATTGTGTGATTTAGATATACTTTATGAAAGCCAAGGTTCTTTTGCAACCCAAAGTGGATGCATAGGCCTACCCAAACTGGACAGTGTTGATCGTTGACATTTTATCTCTTCAATCAATGAGCTACGTTCTTAGTTCTTGTATTAAGATAATTAGGTTCATGTTGTAAAATTCGTAGCTTGACTTTGGGACAAAATATAAGTGTTGGAGTTGGGGTCCCTGATGGAATTGCGTGCCTCTATCATAGTATGGCATATTAGCCCATGATATTATAAACAAGTGTGGGATGTAATTTGTGATCCCTCATCCTCACAATCATGAGAGTTTGGGCAAGGCCCTCATCAGTTGTTCATTTAGCATGTGCAATGGATATTAAAATGGGTTGCACAAACAAGTGCTCCAATAGTCACTAGAACGGGTGTTGGAATATTTTAACTTTGAAATGTTGTAAAAATTTGGATAAGATTTCATAAATTTCTCATTATATCCTCTCCAAAGCAGTGTGAACATGTAATAATGAACACAATTACACATAAATTGGGATATTAAAATTTTAGTGTTTTTTACTCAGTAAATGGAACATGAAAGAAACGAACATGAATTGAAACAAATAAATTTGAATGTTCATAGTTAGATAGGCTATAGTCACAAGCTACAAAGCTCTTGATTATAGCCCATCCAAGTTATAATTGTGACATCTTGATTATGACATGTGTTTCAAAACCTTTGACTAAGCTAATGCATAATGCCATTATTGAATAAAAAATAAATCAATTTAATTGATTGATATGCACACACCTTTTTAAAAAACATTATGATAAATTTAAATTTGATTTAATAACTTTAACTATAATCAAAGAAATTATTTGAACATACTACAAACGTCTTAAATTCACGTATATGTAAAATAAGCCATAGCAACACACCACATGTTACACACGTGAATAACTTATGTCAACTATCAATCTAAATAGGGTGTTCTTAAGTCAACCACGCACTAATTGAAACGATCACAGAGATGCATCGCATAGTCAAATGACATGTCAAATTTTGAGCAATTCTAATTGTAAGCTTAAATGTAAAGAAAGAGCAAATGGAGTTGACACCTTGCTCCTCTACATGTGTGCAGTAAAAAATCAAATTTTGATAGATCAATCAACCGCGCAACATGTCTATGTAGTTGTTTTAACGAATTATGTGGTTGGTTTAACAGTCTTCTCTAAATACGTGGTATCTGAACCCACATCATAACCGTGGTGACAATTCAGAAGATGTTAGAAATAGGCCTAGAGCAACATGGCCCCTTGCCATCTCCATTCTATTCACAAAACAAGAAGTTGTTGACAATATTAGAGTTACTTGTAAAGTAAAGTGGTTGAAACCACGGGTTTAGTCCCAAACCATGAGTTTATGAGAATTAACACAAAGTCACCTAAGTTTTCTTAATGCTTAAGTTATCATCCACAAGGAGTGGTGTTGGGCTATCCAAAAATTGACTTTCTAGCTTATCCTACTAGGATGAGTGGGTCAAACTAGCTTGCATAGGCCGATCTGGGCTTTAAGACAATGGGCATGTTGTGAGATTGATACGACCTAGGAACTCAAGAACAAAAAGAGAACTAGAGTTGTAGAACTGCTAGTTATATAGGAGATAGAGTCTCACTTATCGAGACTAGAGTCTAGCTGATTTAGAGCAATCTGATTGGACCCCTTCGGCTCCACACCTAACGAGCTGTGTAACTTGGACTTAACTCCAGACCCTAGAGTATATATATATGTGGACAGCCCTTGAGGCGTCTTTTCTTCTGGCATTTTCATTTTTGTTGATTGCTTGTTGCTATCTCGTTGTTTGCTTACTTTAACACGTTATCAGCACGAATTGCATCTCTTTTCTTCAATTGTTAGCAAGCATTTTTGTGTTTTTGTGATTGTGTTGCTTTGTGGGCAGGTGAAACATCAAGCTCACAGCACAAGCACTTGTAAAACAGCACATTTTCTTCATTTTCAAGGCGCTCCAACTCTGAAACCGCTTGAATTGACGATTTGCTACTAATTTTTTGCTTGTATTTTCACTTGCATTTGCTTCATAGAGAGTGGTGCAAGGGATCGTCTTTCATTTTGAAAGAATTAGTTGGGAGGTGCAGCATAACTAGGGGATATGAGTGCCGCTTAGACATTTACATTTGCATAGAAATTTGCTCCTTGCGTTGCTTACATGCAAATTGAGGAGGAGCACATATTTGCCTTGTGAGTATTATGTGGTCTTTGCCTTGTACAGACTCAATCTGTGCTGCAGAAAAATTCCGTAAAATCTTCACGGCGGACCCCTCGAGGCCACCGACCAGCGCCGAGAAGCAGCGCCGCCGCGCCTCGGGAGTCCCGCCGCGGCTCGGGAAGACCGTCGCAAGCCGACAGTCGACTCCAGTTTACTGATAGTGCCGCCTCGACGGTTCCGTCGCGTCTCGGCAGGCGCGACGCGTTTCCTAAGTCCCGCAGCTGCTCCAGGGTGCCGACTGCTCCAGCGCTGCGACTCGTCCCGATTAGCGCCGGCCATTCCCGCTGCGACTCTACGCTGCGCCAGGTCCGCAGCGCCATCGCTGCGAATCCCGACCCGCGCCACGGTTTCCGATAATACGATCTGCTGATTCCCGCAGCGACCCTGCTAGTCCCGCTACGGCTCGTCTTGATACTAAGTTAATTTTGAAAGCAAATTCAAAACATTATTTAGAACTTTTCGAGAGTCTTTGCAAGTACGTAGCTTATTTTAGCCAAACTTTTGGTCTATTTTTTTTCGCCCTTCTACAATGGCGACCTCCGCTAACACTCAACCCAATAATCAACCCCGCACCCAAGCACTCATGTTTGATGCTTTGGAGGTAGATGGTAGTAACTTCTTAGAATGGAACACTGATATGATGACATATCTTGTTGCGGAGGAACTTGACGGTACTTTGGATGAGGCCACAGCAGCCTTACCAGAAATGAAACCGTCATATCCTTCATCACCCTTAATGCTTATCCGACGTCACTTGGCCCCATCTCTACGTCAACAATATATAGAGGTGAAGACCCCTGCAAAACTGTGGCAGCAATTGCAGGTACGCTTTGCGTACGATCAGACCTTGTACCTGCCACAAGCACGCAACGAATGGGTGAATTTGCGTGTCATGGACTTCCCCAACTTACAAGCCTTCAACACCGAACTACATCGGTTGTGTGCATTACTCCGTCTATGTGGAGAGAATATTTCCAACGCAGAGTTAATTGATAAGACACTCTCCACCTTTCCTCCTGCTACTATTATTCTTGCGCAGCAGTACAGGAACATGCACTTCGTGACACATACGGAACTGATGTCCTATCTCCTTTCAGCTGAGAAACAGCAGGCCCTTCAACTCAAGAGCGCCGAAGTCCGACCTCCAAGGGAAGTCCATGCAACAGAAGCTGTTGTACCAGTCGCTAAAGCTACCACGAAGCCAGCTGCTGCTGCTACTACGGAGGTGCATTCAACAGAAGCAGCCAAAAGACAACCACGAGGTGGAAGGGGTCGTGATAAGGGACGAGATCACCGCTACTCCCGTGGACGCGACAACAATAAAGATGATTCCCGTTACAACAGGCGTCAGGACCGTAATTCCAACCGTGATGACCGACGTGATTCCAGAAATTCCAACCGTGATGACAGGCACACTTCTAACAGCAGATACGATACATCGCCACCATCTCATGGTCAATCAAGTCGGTCACGTGAATCTGGTCGGTCAAGGGATGAATGCTTCGAATGTGGATGATATGGTCACTATGCTAGGGAGTGTCGTTCTTCACAATATATTCGTGACATGTACAAAGAATTGAAGGAATTAAAAGAAGGCAAGAGAGAAGTGCATACCCTTGATGCACCTTCTTTCAATGACCTTGATGTTGAGAACTACATGGTTGTCAGGTCCAGGGATGAGTCTATGTCTGATAAAA
The DNA here is from genome assembly GCA_964035585.1 of Polytrichum formosum. Classification (NCBI taxonomy): domain Eukaryota; kingdom Viridiplantae; phylum Streptophyta; class Polytrichopsida; order Polytrichales; family Polytrichaceae; genus Polytrichum; species Polytrichum formosum. The sequence continues at coordinate 25,725,851 of OZ037940.1, read as the reverse complement.
CTGCATTGTTGGATAGTGCGTCCACTCACACAATTTTAAGAGATCCGTCATTCTTCAATAATGAATGCTTAAAGGGACCCTGGCAGAGTTGTGATATAATTACAATTGCCGGAAGCCGGAACTTCAAGTTTCGGGAGGGCCGGGCAACAATAATATTGCCCGGGGGATTCCCCCTCAGGATTCAAAGAGCTATGTTTGCTCCTGCCGCTCCCCGTAGCCTGATCAGCTACCGGGACTTGCGTGCGAACGGGATCCACCTTGCTACTAGCGGAGCAAGCAATGAAGCTGCGCTGATATTAACAAAAGATAAGCATGAAATTGCTACAATACGCACAGACCCAAATGGGCTTTATCCGGTTAGGATAATGGCGGACGTGCCTCAGTGTAACATGACCATGGTCCCCAAAGCACAGCTTTGGCACAGACGTCTGGGACATCCTGGCACCACGATATTCCGAAGGATGATACCAGTATTGACAGGTCACAACTTGTGTACAAGTGATGCAGAGAAGGTTGAGGATTGCACAGCTTGTATTCAGGGGAAGTATGCCAAGCACCCATCTCGCTGGCAATTACCAACGGAGCTTCCTCAACCACTTTAGCGATTGCAAGGGGATATATGTGGACCGATTAACCCCCCTTCAGGTCAGTTCCTATATTTTCTAGTCCTGGTGGACGCATCCGGAACCCACGCTGAGGTATCTTTGCTCACAACTAGGAATATGGCGTTTCCTAAACTTCTGGCTATGCTCATCAAGTTTAGGACTCATTTTCCTGATAAGCCAATAAAGACCCTTCGGATGGATAATGCCAAGGAGTTTAGGTCTCATGCTTTTGAGGATTATTGCACAGCAACAGAAATTGAACTAACCTATTCAGTTCCATATGAGCATGCACAAAACGGATTAGCAGAGGCGTTCATCAAGAAAGTGCAGTTTATCACTAGACCAATGCTCTTACACGCTGGGTTACCTGCATCCATGTGGGGATATGCAGTTCTGCACGCCGCTACTTTACTGAGGTTACGTCCTACCTTACTCCAGACCCAAACTTCTTTGGAACTATTGTCTGGAAGAGTGCCCAACATCAATCATTTATGTGTATTTGGTTGTCAAGTTTGGGATCATGTTCCACATCCGCAGATGAAGACCATTGGTGCACACAGGTTGTCAGGAATTTATGTTGGATTTGATTCCCCCAGCATCATCAAATTCCTGGTACCAAGTACAGGGGTAGTTGACAGAGCAAGGTTTGAAAACTGTAGATTTATAGAAACAGTGTTTCCACCCCTACCCTCTCAGTCCAATTCGCCACCATTAGTGTTTCAAGCTCCTCAAACTATGACCATGAACCCTGATCCCCGCACTGCACTCACTGAGACTGAGGTTCAAAAGATACTACATCTTCAGAAAATTGCAGCGCTTCTACCTGATAGCTTCGAACCTGCGGAGCGAATCCTTAGAAATCCTCTTCCTGGTGTTGGAAATCCTAAGGTCCCACCCATACCTAAACCAACCAAACCACGTGTCACCAGGAAGAAGAAAGACGAAGCTGGTCCATCTATTTCTCTTCCTGAGGTTCATCATGTTGAAGCTGAGGATGAAGATCAGTATGACGTCCAAGCTTTTGTCACGAAGCTTATCAGTCTGGACCAGGATCCGGCCACACTTGATCAAGCCAGAGCCAGTCCAGATTGGCCCAAGTGGGAGGAGGCATTACAAGCTGAATACAGCTCCCTCCGCAAACGTGAAGTATTTGGTGACTTAGTCCTTAACCTTCAATCCAAACCGATTGGGTACAAGCTAGTATTCACACGGAAGAAGAATGAACAAGGGCAAATAGTCAGATACAAGGTGCGTTGTGTGGCACAAGGATTCAACCAACGCTCCGGAGTAGACTTTGATCAGACCTATTCTCCGGTTATGGATGCATTATCGTTTCGTTATTTGTTGGCTTTTGCAGTTCAGCATACCTTAACCACAAGACTTGTTGATGTGGTCACTGCTTATCTTTATGGCGAATTGGAAGAAGACATTTATATTCGCCCGCCTCCAGATTTTCTCCAAAATACACCCACACCTCAGGAGGGCAAACATTGTGGTCTCAAATTAAAGAAGGCCTTATATGGATTGAAGCAAGCAGGGCGCGCATGGTACCACCACTTGAGACGCTTTCTCATCTCCAAAGACTTTACGTGCAATGCCGCATTTCCGTGCATCTTTGTACTTCGGAGAGATGCACATTATGTCATACTTGCTGTATATGTTGATGACATCAATTTGGTGGGTACTCAAAAGCTGTGTACTGAAGTGGAGGGACTTCTAACTACAAAGTTCGAGATGAAGCTTCTGGGGAAGACAACATTTTGCTTGGGATTACAAGTCCATCATCTTCCAGATGGTAGTATCTTACTTCATCAAGAGGCCTACACAAAGAAGTTGCTGAAGAACTTCAACATGGCTAATGCAAATCCCATCGGCGCTCCCATGATTGGTCGTAGCAAGCTTGGTGATGACCCGTACCGTCCTTGCGAGGAGGAAGAGGAAAAAGTGGATAAGACAAAGTACCTCGCAGCGGTCGGTGCATTATTATATTTGGCCACACATACAAGACCAGACATTGCTTTTGCAGTCAGTGTGCTCGCTCGTCACAGCGCCAAGCCAACGCATAGACATTGGGCATGATTCAAGCACTTGCTGAGATACCTTAAAGGCACGGAGGATCTCGGGCTTCATTACACGAAAGGTGCAGAATCAGATATCGTGGGTTATGCAGACTCTGGATTCAAATCAGATGAAACCAACGGTAAGTCCCAGACTAGTTATATTTTTGTTAAGAATGGTGCTCCTATTTCTTGGAAATCTGTCAAACAGACTATAACCGCGACGTCTACAAATTACGCGGAGTTGCTGGCACTACACGAGGCTGCAAGGGAAGCTGTGTGGCTGCGAACTATGGAGTAGGCGATTGCGGAACAATGTAATACTACTCGAAGCACCAACGCCACTGTCATCCACGAGGACAACGCTGCTGCTGTCGCTCAGGTTGCTACAGGTTTTATCAAAGCGGACAGAGTGAAGCATATTAGTCCTACGCTCTTTGGCTTCATGCAGGGTCTCGTGGAGTCAGAGCAGGTCCAAGTAAAGAAAATTGATTCAGCACACAATGTGGCGAACATGTTGACAAAGGCGCTTCCTGGACATAAGCATCGTGAACTGGTTCGAGCTGCGGGCATGAGAACACTCCAAGAACTGAGTTGAGGGCACACTCTTTTCTCACCTCAAGATTTTATCCCAAATGGGTTTTGCTTGAGGGAGTTTTTAACGAGGCGCACCTTCAACGTTCCTGCGGTCGAGGAGGAGTGTTGTGAGATTGATACGACCTAGGAACTCAGGAACAAAAAGAGAACTAGAGTTGTAGAACTGCTAGTTATATAGGAGATAGAGTCTCACTTATCGAGACTAGAGTCTAGCTGATTTAGAGCAATCTGATTGGACCCCTTCGGCTCCACACCTAACAAGCTGTGTAACTTGGACTTAACTCCAGACCCTAGAGTATATATATATGTGGACAGCCCTTGAGGCGTCTCTTCTTCTGGCATTTTCATTTTTGTTGATTGCTTGTTGCTATCTCGTTGCTTGCTTACTTTAACAGGGCATACCCCTTTTTAGATCTTAAAATTCTCTTAAAGTTTGAGAGGCAGGAAGAGGAGGTCCCAAAATTGACACCCAACTTTCAAAATAGGCTCCGAAATGTGATGGGCTAGCAAGCTCTTAATTGAAGGTTTTTTCAAAGAAGGATCAAACCCACGATTTCATCCCTCTTTGAAAGACTTTAGGAATAACTATATTAAGGAGGATACAAAGGGGCTTAGTTGCCAACTCGGAGGCATTTTCCACAACTAAGCTCCATCCTTCACTATAGATGAATTTCATCCGATTTTTCTTAGCGTCCGGATAGCTTTATTCAAAGTGTCACGAATCCATGGCCTACCTTGTGCCCCCCCCCCTTGTTGAAACCAAATCCTACACATTTTCCAAAGTATAGTCTTCATTCTCTCATATTTTTTTGTTAGTATTTCAAAAATTATACATGCATTTTTTCCATTTTCAATATGTAGTAAGAGTACAAAAATACATATAAAAAGAACATCCTCAAAAAATGAATCAAATACAATAAGATGACTTGTCACCAAATATCCACAGATTCATCAATCATAATCCCAAAAAACTTGGAGTCTCAGACCCTATCTAGGATTCTCTTTGGGACAACAGATGAAATACAAAAAAATAAATATAAATGAAAAACTTCACTACAATTTTTTTCATTATGGTAGAGTTTTTTGTCATGTTCGCTTTACCTTTACAAGCAAACAACAAAAATCATGAAACTTAAAAAATGAAATGAGCTTCTTCCCCATATAGCATGTTGCTTGTAATAAAGAATGCATGACTTCATCACATGTATAATTTGTCTCAATAATGCCCCTCTCTATAATGTGTTATCCCCATTACATCACCCAAATTAACCTACAATGCTCTTCAACCTTGCCTTGATCTTGGGAGATTGGTATTAACGTTCTCATTTGTAGCAAACAAAATCCTCCCTCTTTTTTCTTCGTATACTTCAAAAAAAACTCAAACCGTATCAAAATTAAATTCAATCCAATCAAACTACATATACCAAACATCTTCTATTGGCTTTGCGTAATTTGCAATGGAGTTAGATACGGATGAGAAGAACAACCCTCAAAAGAGGATGATGAAGGAATGGGTGTTGTCTTATTACTTTGAGATTTTCTATACAACATAGCTCAAAGGCATCTTTGTCTTTTCGTCATATTGCTAGAAAACAGCAAGTGCTAAAGATTTGTAATATATCCACAAGGCAAACATAAAATATATTGTTACATCCTAAACAAAATTAACAAAACTAAACAATGAATATCCAAGTGTAAAACACCAAACTATACAAAAAGAAAGGATCTTTGTATTTGGAATAAATGTTGATGAATGACTATAGATCTATACATCCAACATAAACATAATGTTTACAAAATTGAAAGATCAACATTATGCAACAAGAACACTAGGAAGACTAGCTTTAAAAGGTTAGGACCACCAATAACAACATCAACAAAGACCCTAAACCCTAAGTACCAACAAGGACCAACAAAAATGTCCACTCACAACAATAATGACTTTACATCAAAACCAACAAGAAGGACCAACAACAACAGAACAACAACAAAAACACATTAACAAAGACATAAATTTCCAATGCACTAATAGGAATGAACAACATCAATCCCTAAATGTACAATAGAAAGGACCAACAACCTTGAAGCTACAAAGAGAACTAGCAACAACAACATACAACAACAACAAAATTATAATAATTAAAGAAAAAGAAAAAGAAGAAGAAATGATGAATAGGATAGACCAACAACAATAAGAAGGACTAGCAATTCCTTACACAATAACAATATCAACATGAATAGGGACCAATCAACAAAAACAAAAAAAAACAAAAACAACAACAACAACAACAACAACAACAACAACATTTCAAATGATGAACCTAACAACTAAACCCTGATTCCAAAGCTTAAACCTCTAAACAACAAAAAAATGTGAGCAAAAAAAGCAATATCAACTAACAAAAACAAAACTAGAAAATATAAACAAACCTACAAAAACTTATTTTTAGATTTTAAATAAAAATGCATTTTTGGAATTTTACCTCAAACGGCAGTAAACACTTGCTGTAGCATTGCTCCACACTCTAGGCCACCACTTCCAAAGCCCAACAAGCCGCCACCACCACTACCTACCAGTAGGAACCGCCACCAAAACCCCAAACTAAGCCCCTTGGCCCTCACAATCATCCAAATAGTCTCACAACATCCGAGCCGAGCTCGGAGCAAACAACCTTAGAGTAGCGGACCTTACAGTATCCGAGCCAAGGAGATATCCGACCAACCAACAATCAACCCAACTGCAAGGTGCATTTGATAAGGTAAGAGCCTAAGAGGAGCTAACAAGCTCTAGGAAGAGTTTAAAAAATAACAAACAAATTTGCACTTTAGCAAGTGCCGTAGCAAATCCTAGAGAGAGAGAGAGAGAGAGAGAGAGAGAGAGAGAGCTTAGTTGCTTCAGAGAAGAAAATGCAAAAATGGTGCCATGGGCTAGAAACCCCTTTGACCTAGCTACCCACCTGATGGCTGGCTAATATCCAGCTAGTATCCAGAAGGTTTCAGTTTGACATACCTAAAATTTGTCTTATGCCCTCCGAGGTTTTTAAATATTTGCCTCCCACTTAGGTCAACCCGCCCATATCCGGATGGAACCAATAATTGGTTGGATGTCCATCCTCAAGTCTTCAACTTTAATTGGTTCATATGTAACTAACTGCCAATTCTCCCCACTCATTGGCTATGAAAAAACTGCACGTGGAGTTATTAGGGAGAAGGGGGGGCAATGCTACAAACTTAGACTGAGGAGCGGAAGAAGTGAGGGATCTATCAAGTGAGGGATTAGAGTTTGCAGTAGAAGTTATGAGATTAAAAAGATTGCAAAGGGTATCTAGAGGTATGTGCCTTGGAGCTCCGGTAAAAGAGGAGGAGATCCCTACTCCTTGGAAGACATAGATATGAGATCACAGATTCAGTGTCCATCAATCCTGGGCCAGAATAATGAGTGTAAAGACTCAAAGTAGAATTGCGAAGGGCCTTTCTAGATCTAAGTTGCTCTATGGGTTCCAAATCATAGTGTTGAAACATGCCATAGAGCCAAGGATTACCAAACCATCAAGAACGTATTTCCAAGAAATTGACGGAGAAAGTTTAATGCACTAGAACATGAGCCACCTACTTGGAGACCTTACATAACATACGAGGAAGGCTTCACCACAGTTGTGAGAAGACGGGCGGGCAATTTTTCAAGAGACACCCACAATCATTCCTCCTAAGGACTTCAACGAGCCCACATGAAAGTCAAAGCAAAAGCTACGGATACAACTCATGCGAGGGCCTCTAGAGAGTAGACTCACACTAAGGAGGTGGCCGTATCTATCAACCCAAGGACTAGAGAAATAGAGGGCATTGGCAATTCTGCAATTGGTGCGTGCAATGACATATAGAGAATTACAACCTACAACCTTACTCTCGTCACTAGGATCACCCATAAGATTGGCAGGTCAAAAGAGAATGCTAGAGGTTGTGTTGGAAAATGAAGGCCTTCAAAGAGAAGAGGTAGAGGAAGGAGACAAAGAGGAGGCGAAGGAATAGTGTCGCGCACCTCTCCATGAGGAGTGCCCGCAACACCATGAGCACAAGGGGGACCTTGTTGTCGCGTACCTCTCCATAAGGATTGCCCGAAATACCATGGGCACAAGGGGGACCCCGGAGTGACACCCGGGACTTGTGGCGCCGTTGGTGAGAGGGCCCAAGTGATCCTAGTGTGGGTGAGGGCCCCGGGCGGTTGGAACGCCTCCCACCCACGGAGACTAGGAGGCATGAGGGTGAGGCCATAAGCTATGCGTAGCTTATCGCATGCCAATTCTAGAATGCTTTAGAACACCTCATTTGGAGGTGTTAGCTAGAAGATATGGCAAGTTGAGTGGGGCGTTGTCCCGGGACAGCGCCCTGGAACAGCAGTGGCATGGGAGTGGCTCCCGGGACTGCGAACCTTTAAATGGGCATAACTTCCTCTGTACTTGTCCGAATGGGGCAAGTGAGTAGTCCATCGTGATCTACGTAAAATGTAGATGATGATGGAGTGGTCGATTGTTAGAATTGAAGAATGTATGAGGAAGTTAAGGGGTTCTGAAGCTGCTAGGCAGCTCGCGGCTAAGGAAAAATGTCTACTTGGCCCCAAGAGTTGGGAGAGAGACAAAAGGATACTTGACGGTGGGGTAGGGGTCCTGCCTAGAGTCCTAGAGGTTTATATGGGTGAGGTGGTGTGGCCTCACCCACCCGAGGCCAAACGGCAAGGCCTCCATGGGCATTGGCCCAAGGTGAGGGCATAGTTGCCTAGTTTGGCTCGGGTTGTTGTAGTGTTGCTCCGGCAACACGATGTGCAACATAAGATTGGACTTCCATGAATGGAAGTCCACATCTAAGAATTGGTTACCGATTAAGCGGTGAGTTCCGAAAACCAAGTAGGAGGTTTGGTCCCCCTCTTATTAAGTGTTGGGTCCGCGGTATTGGGAGCTAACCTTTCGCATGGCAGTATGCGAAGGGTTAGCGCTTGTAACTCTTGCTAGAATCGAAAAATGGACCGAGTTAGCAATGGGGCCTAGCAAGGGTTGCGACACTTGTAGTGATGACCAGAACTTGTGGCACCATAGGTGAGAGGGCCCACGTGATCCTAGTGTGGGTGAGGGCCCTGGACGTTGAGAACGCCTCCCACCCATGTAGACTAGGAGTCATGAGGGTAAGGCCATGAGCATTGAGTAGCTTATGGCGTCCGGATTCTGGAATGCTCAAGAATTTTTCAATTGGAGGTGTGAGCTAGGAGATATGGCAATTTGAGTGGGGCGCTGCCTAGGGACAACACCTTGGAACAACAGTGACCTAGGAGTGGTGCCCGGGATTGCCGAGGTTAGAACAACCATAACTTCCTCAATACTTGCCCGAATGGGGCAAGTGAGGAGTCTATCAGCATCTACGCAAAGCATACATGTTGATGGAGTGGTTGTTTGGTAGAAATAGAGATCATACAACAAAGTTATGGACGTCTAAAGTTGTTGAGGGCTTCATGCCCCATCGAATAAAGGAATATGTCTACTTGGCCCCAACTCTTAGGAGAGAGACAAAAGGTTACTTGACGGTGGGGTAGGGGCCCTATCCAAAGTCCTACAGGTTTATATGGGTGAGGTGGCGTTGCCGACCGACCCCACCCGAAGCATACTTGGCAACTATGCTTCGGGTTGTTGTAGTGTTGCTCCGGCAACGCAATGATTAACTCAAGATTGGACTTTCATGGATGAAAGTCCACATTTAACCATTGGCTACCTACGAAAGGGAGAATCCCGAATACATGTGTAGGAGGGTTGGTTACCAAGCCATGAGCTTGGAGGTCCGCGGTATGGGGAGCTAACCATGCACGTGTGTGGGATGTGCAGGTTAGCACTCGTGACACTTGCTAGAGTTGTGAAGTGGTCAAGAGAAGTTAAGGGGAGCTAGCAATGATTGCAACAAACAAGAAGAAGGTGAAGAAGAGGAGGACAAGAAATAAGAATAAGAAAATTTGGAAGAAAACGAATTGGAGGAGGGGGAGTTCAAGAGTGATAAAGGAATGGTGGATATCAAGAAAGGCAAAATACTTGTTGTGGAGCTAGAGGAAGGTGTCAATGAGGAAGTTGCCAAGGATGGTCTTATAGGAACATGATGGCACACCTCTCATTCTACCCATCCAGGTAACAACCCCCTACCTCCTGGTATGCCAACAAAATCTATCCTTGAGAAGTTTAAACAAACATTGTGCTATGGGGCCCAAGGAGAGACACCCTCCCACACCACATTCCTCATGTGCACTAACACAAAGGTGAGAGCCAAGCTATGGGCGGACATTGGCTTTGATAATACTCTCGGTTCCATCACTAATCAAAATTCAAAAAGCTCTTGCTCTAGAGGCAATTCTACTTTCTTGCATATTGGACATATGGCACCTGAAACACAAGGGCAACGTGTAGCCAATAGGCCGTGGAATTTTGTGGGGAAGTTTCAACAAAAAGGAGAGACTTGGAGGACATTTGTTTTGATTTGCGCTTTAACAGAAGCTATTGCTTTGTTTGGGTTAGGGGACCGCCCATGCGAAATTTATTAACCATGGCTCACGCAACAAGGTCAACAATCCTTAGAAGAGGCTACGGCTAAAATGTTAAATGGCTTACCCATCTCATTTACTGCTAAAATGAATGAGGAATACCTTTTACCATTGTTGAAAATTTCAAAGTTGTTGAGGGTATGGTTGTTGGCAAGGCACCAGGGCATGACATCATACCCATTGAATTTTTGATAGAATGTTGGCTGATAATAGGAGAAGATTTTTTGATATGATTACCTAGGCTTTGGATGTGGGAGAATTTCACCCAGGGATGACTAAGGGGTTGGTAAGTCATATCCCTGAGGAGGGTGATCTCAAGGACCTCAACTAATAGAGGCCCATCACCCTCCTCGATGTCATGCATAAGATCTTTGCCAAGGCAACACAAGTCAAGCCTCAACCTCCTCTTATGGAAGTCATTAGCTCAAAGCAAACAACTTTCATTCCTTTACAATTCATACTTGTTAACATTGTCTTGGTTCAAAAGACCGTGCACTAGGCCAAGATCTCCAATCCACCCACATTCTTCCTCAAATTGGATTTCTTCAAAGCTTCTGATAAAGTATCTCGAAGTTTATATTTGAAACCATGCATAGGCTAGGCATGCATGAAACCTTTATCAAATGGACTAAGATGATTTTTGGCAATGCACAAGCATTCATGAACCTCCATGGTAGCCCATGCAAGGAATTCAAAGTGGAGAGAGGGGTCAAGTAGTAGTGCCCACTGGCACCCTACCTCTTCCTACTAGTAGGGGAAGTCCTAAATCACATCCTAAGGAAAGCCATGTGAGGAAAAAGAATTCTTGGAGTCAAAACCCCAGGGGGGGGAGTAATCAACAATGCATTTCGCAATACATTGATGATTTTTCCTTCCTCGTTAAGATGGGGGGGAACCATTTATTGATGAGTTAGTCCACATCCTAGGGATTTTTACCCGGGCATCAAGCATGGAGATCAATTGGCATAAATCTTGTGTGTATTGGTTTGATCGCCATACCAGTACCCCAAACATGCCTAGCTTAGCCACTACAATTGGACTTGGGCAGAGGAGAACAAATTATCCAAACTTCTCGAGACTCTTTTTGGACTAAAACATGGGACGTAGATCAATAACTTATTAACATAATTTCCAAAAAAAACTAGACTACTAGAGCATATTGAAACTTAGTCTTGTCGACATGGCAATTATAGTTAACAAAGTGTTGTTCTCCACATTTTGGTTCTTTATCTCTATCTCGGGAGGCTTAGGGGAAGCGCTCAAGAAATCCACAACATCCTTGGGAATTACTTATGGTATGAAAAAGAGGGAAAAACCCACACCAAGGTGGCGTGGAATGATTGTTGCATAAAAAAGGTCAACATTGGCCTTGGCCTCATAGACCCAGAACTTGCTAAAAGTAGTCTCTTATGTAAATGCATCATTTACACCATGAAGCCGGGAGAATCCAATCTCCAAATCCTCCTTAGATACAAACTTGCACAATTCAACCTGCAACATGGTGATAGCTAGGGAGCTAGCTTAGATTGGTTTGCCATCCCCAAATACCAAAGTTTTTTAGGGTCCAAGGTATGGGGACACATCATCAAAGCATGGTTCCACACAGTGCATTCAATGGTCCAAATTCCACCCTAAGATTTTTAACATTGTTCTACATTCCAGCATTTGGTGGTCCAGCGATATTCTACTCATTAGGCACAAATACTCCTATGCCCAAGCTAGAGAACTCTATAGGAATGGGCCTTGCATGGTGGATGATATATGCGACATGGAATTTAATCAATTCATTTAATGGTAAGATGCCCAAGAAAAATTCGGACTCTTGGACACTAAAGTAGGGAATTGGGATCTTATCACATGGTCGGTCATGCACAAATGGCACAATATTCTTGAAAGGGATAGAGAGAGGGTCATACATGGCATGTGGATTAGGTTCTTTACGAACCACCTCTCAGGCCCAGTGGTGGTTTTTAGAAATGAAGTTGCATTCAACCCCCACTATATTCAGAAAACTAGGCTGACCCTTCCAATTCCAATTCCATGTTTTAAGGTCAGGTCATAATCTAGATGTCTTCAAGAGTGGAAGAAGCCAGAAGGTGAATTTGAAGGGGCCTATCATGAAATCAGGTTTGTTAAAACCACTAGAGGCCAAGAGAAACATGAGGTCTCCTTCTTCTATGGCAAAAGGACCACCTTTATGGTAACCTGGCCTATGACCGAGAGCTACACATTGGTAAATTTTCACAATGACCTCTTCTATGGTAATGAACGATTTAAATTTTTTCATGCAAGGTATAATGAAATATTGTCTATTTCAAAAATTTGGAAATTTTTAAAATTAAATTTGAATTAAATATGATTTTTTAAAGATGTTCCCTAGGGTATCTTATGATAGACCTAAAGAAGTTTGACGTCAATGCTAATACAACTTATGAGCATTCTATAATTATCCACAAGCAAGTAAGAGGTTGTAAGAAATCCAACATTACTAAGCCGTAGACTGACTTTGACCTTACTATGTCAAGAGACATCCTAAACGAACAACTAATCTCATCCAACACGTTGTGGCAAGGTCTCATGTGCCTTGAACCGAGTCCCTCCTCCTTCCCCCTCTCTCTCCTCCCCTCTCTCTCTCTCCCTCCACGCCATTAAATGCATTAATGTGAGGTTAGTTGAGCTAGGACATGTCATCCACCTAGGGAACATTATTTCTAATTTGTTTCCTAGAGCTCGGTTTAAGGTCACATATCGGTAATAGGCTAGGTTACCATAAATGGGATCTAGAAAGACGGATGTGGAAAAACGCCACACAATTTTTGGACTACACTAGCAAGATAGGCCGGAACCTCTTTGACCTTTCGTTCATCAACCCGGCCACCCTTCATAAATGGCAAGGGCTTCTCCCGGATACTCACCGATTCAAGTGAGCACATATTTGGGACAATGGTAGAGCTAAAGAGGCGGCCTTCATTTGGTTTATTTGTCATTATGAATCGGGTGGTTGTTGGTCAATGAATGGCGTGCCAAGATTTCGGGATTGCATCCAAGTTCAACGGATTTGGGTGTGGGTTCTTCAAATCCTTTTTGAGCTTAGCGGCGCCCAACAACACCCACTTCATAATTTACTTGGCAGAGTGGCATTTTAGAACACGACTTTTGAAATAAATTCATTATTGGTTTAATATTTGGCATCTTCTTTGTGGCATCATCTTGTGGACTATTTGGATTGAATGTAACAACAAGGTTTTTAACCAAGAACAATGACACGAACTCAAGGTTAAGAACCTCATCTAGGAAGAATGCATTATCTATGGTGAAGTTGCCATGAAAAAGACTCTCAAACTCATTGAAAAATGTCCTCCAGCGAAGGCCTCCGTTATTGGGGAATTCAACTCATCATGGGGGGCATAGGGCATCTTTTGTCGCTGCCACAAACCCACGGTTTCCTGGAACTAGAAGATCGTGCCCAAGTAAAAGTCTTGAACTTGGGGGTTAGGGTGAGCGGGTGTTCTTGCCTTGGCAGCTTGCGGTTTGCACGGGTTTGAGTACGATGGTGTTTGTTGGTTACTTAGCACCTTGGTCACTCAATGGCTTAGGGGTGGTCCTTGGTTTGTGGGGTGGGGGTGATCCTTGATTGGGTGGCATAGGTCTCCCCTCGAAGTGGATGCGACTGCCTTGGTTCTTAATGCATTTGGCGTTGGTTGTTCAACCTTATGTCTCAAAAAAAAATTTAAAAAATTGCAATTCTAATTGTGTATCAACTATCAAACTTGACTATGTTTATGATTAGTTGTTAATTGTCATGTTCAAATTAGCAAATTTGACTCTAAGAGTTTGAGCACACTCATCAATACCGTAGAGACAAGATCCATGCGGTCATAATAACATAAAGGAATGATATCACCCCTAAATCATGCTCAACAATTAAGGGTTAGTCATCATGCACTAAATTCATGTTTCATACATAGAAAAAAAACATCACTCCAAGACATGTCTATCTCAACTATCTAATACAAAATCAATCACATGCAAGTGATGTGAAACATGAAAAAAACCAAATCAATCACTTGCAAGTTTTTAAAATGTGATGTGGTTTTGTTGGGATCTAGTGTATTATGGGTGAAAGCAATATTTGAATGAATCAAAATATGACAAGCAATGTCTACAAGAAGTTTGTTCAAGAACTTCACATATGCTTTCTTTAGGTGATCAAACTCCACAACCAACTTTGAATTTAACCACACAACCCAACGAGCTCATGGATGTCTATGCCTCACCCCAACCTTCATATTACTCCTTCATGCGAAACAATCCACTAGATTTACCAATCCAATTTTTATTCTTATTTTTTCCCAATATTCCTAAAAGATTAATAGTTGGTTGTTATCAAATATCCATATCTAGTAGTCAACTAGATATAAAAATCTATTTTTCTTAAAAAAAATTATGGTTGACGTGGTCTCAATAGACATTCTCTCAAAGAAGGATCAAACCCATGATTTTGTCTCTCTTTGAGAGACTTGACAAATAACTCTATTGGCCCTTAAGTGTCTGAGGGGCCGAACCATGGCCTTTCTATGCACGAAAATATGCATTTGAGTTCCATGTACTTCCGTTGCAAGTTAAGTTTATCAAAAGTGATCCTATCTAAAATTAACTCATCTTCAAGTGCATTCCTCGAATTGGATGAATACCTGAATAGTATTGATGATTTAGGAAATATAGCTAGGGTCCCACAGAGGTCACCATGGTGCGCGTAGAAAACTACATGAGATCAATAGTAGCATGGGTTTCATTCACAAAGGCTACAAATTCCAACGTGCATAGAAGTTTGGCAACATGGGGGAAGAAAAAAAGGACCAAAAAATGATCGCTTAAACACCATAGGGCACCATTAAAAGTAGTGCAATATGCAATTATTAGATGTATTTGAGGGTAAATTTACTTTTGTGAAGAGATTCTTCTAGATTGGGATCCGATGCAACAATGACATGTTGATCAAGACTCAGGTTCCAACGGAGATGTTTGATTGCAAGGAGGAATGAGATTGACTCAATGAAGTATGCCTATACTTTGGATGGTTGATACATGGTCGAGTCATCTATTGGGGGGTTTGGTAGTCATAAAAAGAACGACATTTATGAAATAAAGCATAAAATACAAATTAATACTCTATAAATGGATTTATAAATGTTAGTGCCCTCCTTAAAATACCCATAAATAAACAAAAAATATATACGGAGGGAAGAAAATGAAGAATTTGTAAGTAAATGCCTTGGTTTGACACTTGCCCAAGGATAGTGTGTGAAGTTGCATGCCCTTAGAGCATCACCACCCATGAATGAAGCTGAACTGCAAAAGTTTAAACACAAAACAAAGATTCATCCAGGTTCAGTTTGGGCAGGAGACATATGCCCCACCCACAAATTCACTTTTGAGTCCAACTTCAACGAGCACCCTCAAACCCTGTAAATTTTTGACTAGGAAGTAAGTCTTGGAGGAGTATAATACTCTTGTCTTATTCTCGATTCATTGGAATTTAGGTAAGCTTGGTGCACTAAAAACTTGCTTTGTTTTGCAGGACAATCACTACACTGAGGCTGCCCTCGATGTTCAGTTCATCCAATTTTCAGATGGGTGGGGCAATTCCAAACTGAATTGAATTACTCTACATCCGTTTTGCAGTTCAATCCACTACTGGTGGCAATGCTCTTAGCCGCCACCAATATGTAGTGGGTGCTCTATTCATGAAGGGCCTTGTAGGTAAGCTGTATGTTGGTGGCGTCGATTGAGGTCCGAGATGACCCTAAACTACCAGGTGATAGTGGAGAGGTACCCATTTCCGAATGGAGTGGTTGGTAGTTCGATTCCCGCTGTGAAATCTTCTCTCTACTTGACGGACAAAAAAACTATCTAGGTAGGTAGGAAGCCAAGAACCCACCCACCGCAAGGTAGGCAATAAACCCCACCCTGCAACAAGAGGATTCTTGAGCAGGTAAGGCCAACAGGCTCAAATTCACATCATATTGCCCATCGTTGGTTATTTATTTATGGGCGTCGATTGCTTGTCAAATGACCAACTGATTGAGTCGGAAGGTGGAACTTATATATTCAACATGAATACAAACCCTACGAAAACATCAATAGAATGATATTGGACAACTTGTAAATGATCATGCGAAACTCAAAACACCAACTAAAATCATCCATTGGATAGTGAGATGCGAACCGGGTTTCTCGGACGCTTATTAAAGGTCAACACACCCAAAGCACAAAAGCTCGACGAGAGCTTGACACGTTCCCCCCCCCTTCTTCACCTTTCCACTTTTCCAACTACTACAAAGTAGTAGTAGTAGTAGTAATATCCACAACTTTGTCTAAGCCATTGGATTGGGCCACCGTGGATTTTCGGGTGTTTTCTTACACTCGTGGGATTCGTCCAACCAAGAAGCGGAGGAGCTTGGGAGGCCCGGGAAAGGTCTCCTTTGTGGAGCACAAGCTTGGCTTTATTCATTTGTGGCTGCCGTAGTCGCACAAGTGGCGGAGCTTATCATGGTGACTCACCCCACCCCCGGTTTGTGGCTATTGCATGGCGAGTGACCGTACAATAGTAATAATAACTCATAATATATAGGCTTTGGAATCCCTCTTTGTAGGGTTGAATGATGATGATTCGAGATAGGCACCTATGTGCATACCTAACTTATGCATCGCAACTTGACGTGCCGACGAATGAGGATAGTGTGTTTGGTAGTGTACACTAAAGATTGCATTAGTGTCACTTCCTACTTGGAATTACGCAATGCTATAACTATTCACTGTGTGTCTCTTCTTCTTCTTTTTTACTAACAAAGGTCAAATTGGTTGTTTGGACATTATAGAACATTGACCATCTTTACTTGGTAAGAAATTTCATTAATGATAAGTGAAAGATATATCACAATGTTACCCTGAGTAATAAGTGACACTAAATGTCATATTTAGTGTAGTGCATGTAGTTGAGAAAGGTCTCTTGGAATATATATGTATGTATGTATGTATGTATGTATGTATATATATATATATATACTTCTTAAATTCCTCTCATAATCGTATATGGAATATGATTGCATCACACCACACCATTCACTGGGCCATGTCTCAAGGTGTTCCAATACCAACGAAGCTACGAAATTGAGCAATCCCATTGGTCAACAAGGAAAACAATGGACTCAAGGAGATCATAGTAGGGTTTGGATCCAAAGTACGAGGAAATGGAAGTGGTGCTAACGTGACATTGCTTTCTCCATCTTGACTTTTAAAAACAATTCCACCAAAATTGAGAAACTTTGAGTTTGGGTTTCATTTTCAGTCCAAAATTAAGGTCCGTTAGAGGTGGTTTGCACCTCAAGGTTTTTACATCCAAACCATAATGTAGACCTACATGTGAGGCATATCATTGCAATTGCTTTGGTGCTTGGTTCTTAGCCTTTAGCTTTGGTAATTTGCAATAACATAATGAACTTGCTACACTAAATATGATATTTAGTGCCATATGGTAGTTAATGTCACTATGGTAACTTTTTGGATGCCACTTCTTATGAATAAGTTCACAAATGCTGTCATGGATGATGGATGAGTTCATCCATCGGCCAAAACCCTACCTTCTCTTGTCAGCAACTTGTGATGAAGTATTGTCATGGATGATTGAAATTTGGATGAATAATCACTTGGTAAGTGACAGTAATTGCAACACTGTAAATCTATAATCCCCCCAAAAAATTACAAGGGATGACAAATAATGTTTGGATTAACATTTAGTGTTGGCGACACTATACCGCGGTTTACAATTAGTATTGAGCAAGACAATTAGAATTGGTGACACTAAATATCATATTTAGTGTAGTTGCTCTTTCCTTGAGTTGTATAACCCTAAGAATATAACTAGTCATAACATAGTGAATGTCTCCCAATTCGGTTGTGTTGATTATGGTAAATAACGTGGGCATATGCAAGATGAATTTCCCATTGCATCCCTACATATATATGATGGCCCAATATACACCATCATGCATGAAAATAATGTGCAATGCTAGTTACAGTTCAATCTTTAACTTGTTTCTTGAAGTCAACTGTAGTTGGTCATTGATTATACCCTAATGGCTAAGAATTAGAAGGCAATCTTGATGTCTTTGGAAAGAGCACACACAAACTCTACTAAATAAACAACTTGTCTATAAAAAAACGAGCAACATTTGGAAAAAAATTATGATCATTTGTTTCTTGAACCTATGATATTAGAGAGTGCAAGTTGATGAATGACGTGCACCCACAATGCTTATATTCTGAATGTAAACCAATATAGTGTGAATATCTCGTTAATAACAAGGCCCACAGTGCTTGCCGACTAAATGTAGCATAAATCTAGCGAATGTGAAAGAAAATTGTAAAGCCAAAATCGACTCATTACTAATGAATATTGTGCTCTTGACCAAAGAAGGCCCCCCAAGTCAATGACCGCCGGTCAAGTTTCGTAACTTCCTCTTGGATACCTCAAAGAAACATTCAGCACATCAACAGCAAAAGCACCAAGATATTTTCATACAATATTTTTTAAATCAAGAAAATAAATTATTTTTTAATTTTTAAAAAATAAAAAATCTGTGGTTCACCGGTTTCAATTAGAATCGTTGATGCTACATATCGGTGTTCCCGCATGATAATTCTTCTGCACTTGCACGGTGACCCATCAAAGTTGAAGTGAGCGCCCCACTTGACCAACAACTCCGCATTTTTGGGGATACCAATACACTATTGATGGTATTTAAGCCCGGTTTAGGGCCGCTTCACACTATGGCCGTCCAAGTCAAGAGGCCGTGGGGTTGAATGGCCAAACTTTGTTGAGAGTCCAAAGAAATCGGCTAAAAATGGCCGATAAAATATAGGAATTGGAGTCTTCAGCCGAGCATAGTGTGAAGCCTCCAAAGTCCAAAGGAAGAAGGAGCATCCCACTTTATTCCTTGCTCGAAACAATCCCTCCAATCTAACGGTTGAGATCTTGTCAGTTTTTTTATTTTGTTAATGAAAAATATTGATGGCCTTGCGACCATAGTTTGGGTTTTCATTCATGTCCGACCCAAACTTCCTTCGAGAGTCCATTGCCGTGGTTGAAAAGTACTGCCAAATAGGCAATTTGGAGAACAACGGCCTTTGGACTTTGGCCTCTAGTGTGAAGGGTCGAGAGGCCGAATTCTTGGTTTCTTGCAATCTGATTGGTGGAAATCAACGGCCTCTCGACCTTCAGCCATAGTGTGAAGCAACCCTTAGACTATGGTGAAGAAGTGCATTGGTCAAGAAATTTAGGAGAATGGAGCAATGTAATTGGCTACAAAATGGGTTCTTCACCGGCTAGAGTTTACACTAGGGTCAAGTCTTCTCAAGTGGACAATTTCAAGCATGAATGAAAAAATGACATGGTTAGCAACATGGCAACACTTTTTTTTGTTAAGGGAGTTCTCCGGAGGTCAAGTTTCTTGGGCAACCTTGAAACCCTCGGACAAGAAACTTGGCCTCCAAAGAACTCCAACTTGAGGTCATTTAAAAAAAAGAAACAATGTTTTCCATCTTGTTCGCCATACCAAATGTTGCCTCAAATAGCCTTGTTTTTGGCATGCCTTGTTCTTGACCAGCCGGTGCACTTCTTCATTGTAGTCTGAACCGGCCATTAGTGGCACTTACGCTATTACGAGGTGGATGCTAAGTTACACTAATGATCATAACTTCGCCATTAGTGTCACCTCATGACACTTGGTGTTCAAGTGCGCTAATTACTAATATCTTGGCATGAGTATAGCATCTTATTATGGAATGTGTGCCTACATTACACAATGGGTCTACAAGTTGACCGCAATTCACTAATTTGAGTGCGATTCCAATGTGGTGTGACATTGAATTGCCTGCACCAATTGTATGGAACATGGATTGAGGCTCGTCCCATTACTCAAGACAAAAATGAGGTAATAAAAACACATTATATATATATATATATATATATATGCAAAGTCCCTCAAAGAAGGAGCAAACAAGTGGTTGGGTGCCTCATCCAAGAACTATAAAAGTTCTTGCGTCGAAGCCTAATTTTGAAACATATGTGAGACTCATAGGACCTCCTCTTTCAATCCAATTTTTTTAAATGATATTTTGAATAGTTTAAAATATTGTTGGACACATGGGACCCGTCACATATTACATACCAGCCTATGCAAGACTAGATTGACAAACTAAATCTTAGTATAGCAACCCATAAAGCATGTTTTTTAAACTAAAGAATAAAAATGATCCGATCCCACTCTTTTAACATGTTAATCCAAGCCTTAATAAAACTTGGGGTCACTATGACCATAAAACTTTCAAACTCACCTTTTAGCCAACTCACTAGAGTTTGACCCAAAGAATTCATGAACAATTCTAATATAAAATTAAAAACAATTATGATGATCAAGATTCAAAGACCAAAAGATTCTCGCGTGCGATTGAAACGAAACAACTACAGTAACATTTGGATTCCAAAAAAAAACACAAAAAACAAAGATGAGAGCTAACTTATTAGATGTCAAAGTTGAAGCAACTTGAACAAACTATTATTGAATGTTCCTCGGTTTTCGCTCAAATTTGAGCATGTTGGTGTACATAAACCCTAATAAAAAGAAAACTCGGGTCACTTTAAGCAAGCATAAGCTGCCAAGCTCACCTGGAAATTCAACCCGGAGAATTTCCAAACAACTCCCATTTATTAAGAAATCAAACATTAAAACAATGGCCAAGAGCCACCATGCAGACGGGATTCTCGCCTCCTCGAGGTTCTTCATCGGTATACATACGGACAGTTGATGTGATTGAAATGACTGGCACTTGCTTGGATTCCGGGAAACCATAAAAATGAAAATTGAAGCAACTTGAACAAACTACTGTTGAGTCATTGTAACTTATACACTTTTTGTCTCGAGGTTTGGGCCTCATCAGTACAGTTGTTTGTCGCCTCCTCCGGTGGATTCTGATTCAATGTGACTTGGAAAGTGCTAATTCGTTCTAGATTCATAGCCCCCACCTCCGACCTCCGCGCACTGGATAAGTTTCTGTCTTAACGCAACAGCATCATCGTCAACAACAGCAGCAGCAACAACAGCAGCAGCAACAACAACAACGAACTATTCTTACAAATTCTATTCTTCTTCTCTTGCTTTGATCACTCAAGGCGACATCGGGATTCTGTGACTGCTTGGAATAATTAACGGAGTGGGTAGGTGGTCATTTGTTCTTTGAGGCGTGATTCTTTGAGTCGGGGTATCGTGGGGTGCCAGATTCTTTATTTCCATGTTGCGATTTGATGTAAGTTGAAGGGAGTCGATGATCACCCATTTTCACTCGATTTCTTGATCTTCTTGTGGCCAGTGAGAGTGTTCGAATATTGGGTGTGCCGGAAACTTTGGTAAGTGATTTGTGGGTTTTGTTGGGTTTTGGGGGGTTTTCTTTTGGGTACCCGCAAGATTGGAAGGCTTTCTTTTGCGTCTCGTCGTTTTTGCAAGGTTTGGTGTGCGGAGGAACCTCGTTTGACCTAAAGATGGGGTAGAGGCGACTTGAAGAAATCCTACGATGGGGTTCTTTTTAAAAGAAAATTTACCTTCGATTTCCCAGATTCTGTGCTTGGCCCTGGATCTTAAACTTCGCAAGTTTTTGTAGTAGCCAGATTTCCCCTGTTGTTTCAGAAGGAGTGTGTGCTTGGATCTTTTTCGAGGTGGTTCTTTCTTGCGGATGACTCAGCATTTGTTTTGTGTTTTCAAGTTCTTCTTTGATCCCGCCCATTTTCCTAAGCTTTGTCACCTTCTTCTTGCAAAGGAGAAAGTGCAAGATGAAAGCATGATTGTTGGAAATCACCCGCAGAAACCTTTTAGGCTCAATGTTTGGGTACACCCGCCTATAGTTGCACCACCTGATGCTTCACAGAATTTGACACTTGGATGTTTGCAAGAAAAGATGTGCATCTATGTCGAATTTCAAATTGGATTTCTTGTCTCCTCCAAACACACATTTATGTAACTCTCAAAACTTCTTCAGGCCTTGTTGACTAAGTCATTCTGTAGTATCCCGTGGATGCTCGAGACACTGAATGTTTTGCTGGTGGTGCCCCATTTGCAGAAATTGCTTGAACTGGAGTATTTGGAGGATTTTGAGCATTTTGAGCAACGTGTTCGAGGTTGAGATTTCTGTGCAGATCTTCCTGAAGAGCACCGTCAGAGTTTTGGGAGGAGTTGTGGATGATATGTAGCATGTGGCCAAGTCATTGAGTTGGGGAAGTGCACATGATTAAAAATTTGAAGAAATATGGCCGGTGGGTAGTTTGTTTTTTCCCAGGAGGAGGGGGAGGAGGAGGAGCTATTTTATTTTGGATTTTCCATTTCTTCACGGGGTAAAACCATGGTTGAAATTGGCTTGATCAATTATTATGTGGTGGACGAGAGGGCGTTGAGAAGCTGTGGCATAAACATGACGACGAGCGAAGATTGGACTAGGTTGAGTTGGACATCAGTGTGGACATCGTGGGTGGCACTTGCAGCCATCTGCGTTTTTCTCTTATTGAAATTCACGGTCTCTTTTCTGAGGCAGGCGATCCGCAAATCAAAGAAATCTCAAGGCTTTTCTTCTCTCAGGTATGTGCCTTTTTGAAAAGGTTGAGAGGTCGGCATAAATGTGTAAATTGTAAGTGTTGTTATATTCAAATTTGCTGAAGGCAAATGAACTTCAGAGGAAGAAAGGTGTATCCTCAATGTCCTTCATGGCATGCTTTAGGAGTGGCCACCAAATCACTGAAGAGGCAGGAATTATGATGAACCCACAATAGAGTTATCCTTCAACTTAATGGGACTTTGCGTCACGAGTTTGTCCCCTGTGATTTCCTGTTGGTTGTTTTGCATACACAATCAATAATTTCTTTCCACTTGTGATGGTGCATGCTCGGAGGTGGTTTTTGAATTTGAACAAAGAGCAACCTAATTCAGTTCATTGAGGGCCAACTCATTTCAGTTCACTCTTGGCATGCCAAAATGACTTTGACCCTTAATGAACCGTTAGACTTCTTTTGCTCAAACCTCCGCACGATTACCTCCAAGCATGCATCAAAAAATTACCAGTCATGGAAGGTGTTGTATGCAAAAGCATAAACTCCCAACCAAAAAGTCATGTTGGGTTTGGGGAAAACTCTGATATAGCAGAACACTGACGCCCCTCCTTATTGCATACATGTTAGTGAGTGTTTTGAATGTGATGATTTGGAAGCTATAAATGATATTAACCTAGAGCCCACAACACATTGTGATTGGAACAAAGTTTTTGGCCACCTGATGCAGCAAGGAAAAGAGTGGGACTGGATCTGCAGCATCCAATTCTGCTATTCGCATAACGGATGATGAGCTGGCACATGTAATGGAGCTTCTAAATGACGGCGATGGGCAGAGTGGTGGTTCCAATGAGCAATGGGAGGCAGTGATTGACAAACAATCGGATGCCGTGGCTTACAAGGCAAAGCGGAGAGATCCCAAGGTTTGTACAGATATTAATTTTAAAGGCCCAATTTACACATGTGTCATGGCCCTTCTTTTCAAGGGGTGTTTATTTACACACGACCACCATTCCGGTGGTTGATGGTTTGGTTCTATTTTTGAGAGATAAGACCACAATCACTATACCTTGCCCAACTACAATACGAGGTGTAGCTGGGAACGGTTGCGATGGTTGTCGTCTACTTTCTTTGCTTCTATTCTGTTTGTAGTTACTATATGGCACCGGGAAAGAACTTCAAGGCCAAAGGATTGGAGAGGATTTGTAGGAGGCGATTACTTTTAGACAAACTTTCCACTGGAATTCTTAAACTGTTTGTCTCCACTCCACGGATTGCACCAATAGGAGGGACGATCATTGAGGTCAAATCTACTCTTCAACCACAAGTAGTAGGTGCGTGTAAATGTAAAAGATTTTAGTTGTGGTTGAAAGTGGACCTAAACAACAACCACAACCACTTCAGTAGTTGTGTGTAAACGCCCCTTCAGGTCAAAGTGTCTAGCTTGTTTGGGTGTGATTGACCTTTGAGTTTTGAATGCACGTGGGATGGAGGATTTGTGTATTTTATCAAAGAGGATGCAGTTTGAAGTTGCTTCCTCTAGTTACAAAAGTTCGATGTGAATGTTGGGTCATCCTTTCCTTGTTTAGCAGGGCTGTAGTGAGTTATGATGGTTAGAGTTTGAGTTGAGATGAGGGATTCTGATTTCCATGGTTTCAAGACAAGAAAATGTTGGAACAATGTCTATAATGAGTTGGCTTACAAAAGTTTTCGAAACTGCAGGATGGAGGTGCTACAGAATACCTGAGCACAACAGTTTTTGAGAACTGTTCTACAAAGCTAGTGCGAGACTACTACATGGACAGTGACTACCGCGCAGAATGGGATAAAACTTTGATCCAACATCGGCAGCTGGAGGTTTGTCCAGTAACTGGAACAGAGATTGGGCTGATGGTCAAAAAGTTCCCTCTCTTGACTCCTCGGGATTACGTTCTTGCCTGGCGCTTGTGGGAAGGCAATGATGGAACATATTATTGTGTTTTGAAGGTAATTGCATATTCATAATCAAGTCCTGAGTGATGTTCAAACGTCAAGGTTCTGATCAGTGTCGGACTGGTATCAACTTTTCTTGATACCACTTGGTTATATGCAATGAGGAAATCACATCCTTTTGATACCTTTAGGGTATTTTAGAATTCTTTTGTTCTTGATGCCATTTGGGTCTATATACTATGCAAAGAACCTTCATACCTAGGTAAAATTACCCTAGTTTCAATATGGTAGTAGGATAATAATAATGATCACCATAATAATAAGTCAAGGTAGACAGAGATTCTCTCATCTTGGATACCCACCAAGTATCAATATTTGACTGGTATTACAAATTTGATATTGGTTGGGTAGGTTCTTTGATACCATTATAGATAATGTGTATCGATTCCTTGTATACACCTACATATCAGTCCAACATTGGTTTTTCAGGTTTTATTATAATTCAAGGCTAATTAGATGTTCTTCTTATTAATATTGAATGTGTGGACAATGGACAGGCTTGTGAGCACAAGGATGCACCAAGGCAAGCAAAGTATAAGCGTGTGGAGGTATATAATTCAGGATGGCGCATTAGGAAAGGTTGGTATATTTGTCATTTTCCTAAACAGGACTTTAAGACATTGCAATCACTTTGTCAAGTGTATTTGATTGCCAAGGACCAACGATTTACCATATATTTTTTATTCCGTTTTCCTTTTACTGTTTGTACTTGTTTGTATGGTTTTTTGATATGTATTTCCCACGGTTTGTTTTGTATGTTTGTGAAGGTCGGTATTATGTATACCACTTCTGGGTGAATAAAGAATATGCTTGCAGCTTTAATAATGTAAATCTTGCCTTAAAATGCTGCAGGATAGTGTGAAACGCTTGCTCTAAATCCTGGTTGTTGTCCTGTTGATTTTGTGGTTTGAAGTGTGTGGATGATGTTGTTATTCACAGGGGATTTATTTTCCTGAATGACTGAATGTTTGGCAGTTGCTGGAAGAGATGCTGGAAGAGATGCATGTGAAGTGAAGATGATACACCAGGAGGACACAGGCATGCAGCGAGAGATGGCTAAAGTTGCATTTCGTCGCGGCATTTGGAGCTACATTCTCAAGATGGACATCCATCTCCGCAAATATGTTGTGAGATCCAATTCGCTAGCAAATGAAGTCAATGCTGTATCTCTTGCCCACAAGGTACATCCTACAGACCCACTCAAGTTTCTTCTCATCTTGCTATATTGTCTTTGACATCTGCAACTGTGAGTCTCTCTCAGTTTTGTTGTTGTTTTTGTTGTTTTTTCTTTTTTATTTTTCTTTTTTCAAGCACAAATCACATCTGTAGAGAGGGATGTATCCTAGTGCAAGATTCAAAAAGAAATTGGGGAGTCTTTTGTGTACTGAAAGTTGGCATTCTTGTGAAAATTATGGGTTATGGATTGAGTTATTGTGACAATTTTGGCTGTTAAATTGGGTCGGGAATTGTCTCATCCGGTTACAAAATTAAGAAACTGCAAATCACTAAGATTGTCAAATACAATGTTCCAGAATTGGAGTTGAGATACAAAAGCTTTAAGAGGTCAAGATTTTCTTGCTGTTTAAACAATCACAGACCCTCCCAATTGTGTCCACTATTGAACCTATAATGCTATCTATATTCTGAGCACATAGTCCAGTCTCATTCTAACACGTGTCTTTCTAGTGTCTGTTCTTAACCACAAACCTTGCCATATACCAATCAATTATAGGTGTCCAATCAAGAAGAGTGACCACATAACACACACATACATTCTGACTGGAGATAAGTGCCTGATTGACTCTTATTTCAACATATAAACATTTTCTTATAAAGGATTCACCATCTTGTGCTGAGCATGGCAAGTTATGTCTGCCTTCCTAAATGCTAACAATTTGTTTACTGCGTACAGGTTCCTGAAGCACTGAGGGTGAAGTATTTGGCCACAGACAACACATCTGAAATACCCCAAGAAGGTAATTTAGATGCCCTGACACCTGAAGGTGGCAAACTTCAAAGACTCTCCTCAAAAAGGAAGCTGGCCAAAGGGTTGCTACTGGTAGGAGGAGCCTTATTTTTCACACAAGGTTCAGCGTCGTTGGGGGCAAAAATTGCTGCTGTGTGTATTATGAATAGGGCTATGAGGCCACAAGGTGCCTCCAATTTTCTCCAGAGGTTTATAGACAGGGTATGACGAGGTTTTTGCGCAGAGTTTGTTGCAACAAAACAAAAGCAGATGTTGCAACCATCTTGAGGTTGGGAGGGTTTAAGTAAAACCTCTCTCTGCAAGGTAGAGAGTAAGAGGGAGAGAGAGTGTCAGGTCTACAAAATCTGCAGACCGTTCTTGTAATTGTGTTGGGAGGTTTTTTACCGTCTCTTAGTAGGTAATAGTTGTCCAGAGTGTAATTGTAAAAAGGAACGAGGTACTTTGAGATTCTATTGGATTTCAATGTATAATGCACGTGCATCATTGAGAAGGAACTGTTATTGTCTGCAAATTAGAATTTAAATTGCAACCAACACTTGTATCAGAATTTTTCTGGTTGGCATCCTGTGGCCGAAGTTTGCTCTCCTCTATTGCGGTAATCAAGGTAAAGAAACACTTCTTATTCTGCACAATGCAGTGATGTGGTGATACAGGAGATTATCAGCTCTCTACAATTCATTTTGATTGCTCTGATTGTCCATGGTCTTGATAATCTGGTCTGGGAAGGCAGTCCCATGTAAGTATCAAGGTCATGATACATCTACAAATAATACCTATGAGGTACTCTACTTTATATTTGGATTCGCTAATCATCTTGTACTAATCACATGGTCTAACGTGCTAGAAGAAGCAGCTTATTTAGGTGCACTTACCTCAGTTCTTGGTTTAGATGTTTTACCGAGGAGGAATAGTTAAAACTTGCATGTATGTAGGTTTGTTGTTGATTCATCCCAATGTAAGTTCACTAGACTAATTTGGGGTCTCTAATCTCGATTCATCGATTCAAGGGCTAGTGTTTTCAAAAATAGAAAACTCCGGGCTCTGCACTAAGAATTGACATCTTCGCCCTCCCCTCCTATTGTTCACCCTATCACACATGTCTGTAATGCCTAGAATATAGTTCATTCATTCATAAAATTGACAAATCCACAATCCTACATATGTTGGAGGGAGCTTGTTATTTAGCCCCCAATGAGCTCTTGCAACCTTGTTTGGGATTTGTCATGCATTGTGCTAATGTGGTAATAATCAACATAATGTGCAGGGACGTACATGATCGTTTAAGAATAAATGAGTCTTTGTTGTGAAATCAAATAGCATGTTCATAAGTGCTCCAAAATTGATGCAGGGGGTGGTAGCTAGGGCTAGATGCCCACCTCTTTTAGTTGGGCCCCAACACCATTACCAAGGTAAAGGGGTGTACCTAGTGAAAACATGACCCCTGTAGGTTTGTGGTTTATTCATCTCAAGTGGGTTCCTCTAGACTAATTTGAGGACTCTGATGCTAATTATGAGGTCAACAATTTCCAAAAAAAAGATCATTTATAATAAGTTGCATGTGTTTTCACCTCTAATAATAGTGGTAGGGACCCAACTCAAAGAGGTGGATGTGTCTAGCCTTGGCCAGAGTTGGCTATGACCTCATTTTGGACTTTCTAATCATCTTGTCCTCATTGCATGTTTGATTTTTTTTTCTCCTAGAGGGCATTTAAGATGAGGGAGGGATTTTTAGGCTAACATTGACGTCGAGGGCTTTTCATCCCACTTGCTAGCATAGTTGTTTATAATTGGACCACTCACACACTATAGCTAAAGTCAATGCACGTCTATGAGAAACGGACATTCACTTGTTTTATCAAATTTGAGAAATTCAACGGTTGCAATTTGAGACCCTTCAGATGATTGTTCTCCTTAGTCAAAGTCATAATACATGAAACTTTTATCAATATAACTACGTGTAATGTTCAAACAAAGTGGAGACATGCCATATATTGAGGATCATCTTGTAGAGAAAAGGTGTTGTTGATGTCGATGCCTAATTCAAACTACACCAATTATCCTAATTTGTGTGTGTTACTATTCAAAGTTAGGTTGTTTAAATTGAATAGTCAATTTAAATCAATTATTAACCAATTTAATTTATACTACACTACACCCCTAGTTCCTCACTTATCCCATTGTTCATTCTCTCTCCAAAAAAAAATTATAGTTCATCTCAAGATCAACAAGCTTGCGCCACACTTTCAAGCAAAAGCAATAGAATTGTTTAAGTAGGTTCTCAAGTGTCTAGCCAAAAAAAAAGGCTCCTCCAATTGACTAGTTTGTGATGAAAATATAAAAGGCTAAAGCAGTTTATCTTTCAACATCTATGGCTCTGTGGGAAAAGAATCAAATTGGAAAATGACGTAATGAAGCCAAAACAAAGTTCTTTCTAACTGCATTCCACCATTGTGTCTGACAGGTGTATAACATTTTCCTTCGCAATTATAGCAAAGGGAAAAAAAATGCTAGTTATAAGTGTCCAACACTATAGAACATAAATGACTTTGCTTGGTAAAATATTACATTCTTAGTAATATTTTCAGTAAATAGTTATAGCACTACATAACTCTGAATGGCAACACACGCTAATTGGGATAATCAATGTAATAGGTATTAAGTGATCAGTTGTAAAGTAGGTGCTCCATTGCAATATTGACTCACCAACTAATCAAACTTGATATATTATATGGGCCAAAACCGATCTGCAAATAATAAAATCCATGAGCCCTCATATTTCGATATGTTTGATATGTTCCAAAGGAAATCCAAACACAAGTGTATAATATGCTACCAGAAAATGATTAATAGCATAAATTGTACACTCACATAACATTATTAAGATGGCTTGCCAAGTAGCTGCAACAGACCCTGCCAACCCGGGTATCTGCCACATTCGAACTGAATGTGGCCATTATTTGAGAATCATTCCCACTAATAAGGGGTCCCACTAAGCAACTTACAATACTTGAATAATGTTATGTACAATGTAGACATCATCTTAGGTAATCTCGTCCATGGCCATAACATTATTCAAATCCATAGCAGTGTTTTGTGGGACTTACAGTATTCTGCGGAATACTCCCTGATATTTCCCACATTCAGTTTCGATACTAAAGTGAGGAGGAATGGGCGGTTATGGAAAACTCTGGACATTGGTAATATGTCTGGGCCAACTTTTGGCTTCAAAAACTCACTGTAATTTCAATTCAATTACCAAAAAAATTGTAGTCTTCCTAATTTCTATCTTTCTACACAAGAAAATTTTGCACCAACTTATACTTCTCCATATCTGGAGCAAAATCTCTTATGTGATAGATTATGGGTGCCTCTACTCTACATGTGTAATTCTTTCATGACTTTTTTTCCATAATGTTAGAAAATGACAACTACATGTGTGAAACTTCATGGCTTTAAGGGACTATGTATTAAGATTTGAGGGGGGGAGGAGGTTATCGGAAATGGGTCTCCTTACCATACACATATCTTCTTCTACATAAGAATGAGTACACTAAATATGACATTTAGTGTCATATGGTATTTGATGTCACTACGGTAACTTTTCGGATGACACTTCTCATGAATAAGTTCACGAATACTGTCATGGATGTTGGATGAGTTCATCCATTGGCCAAAACCATACGTTCTCTTGTCAGCAACTTGTGATGAAATATTGTTATGGATGATTGAAAAATGGATGAAAAATCTACTTGGTAAGGGACAATAATTGCAACACTGTAAATCTATAATTCCCCCAATAAATTACAAGGAATGACAAATAATGTGGGGTGTACATTTAGTGTTGGTGACACTATACCACGGTTTACAATTAGTATTGAGCAAGACAATTAGAACTGGGGACACTAAATATCATATTTAGTGTAGCGTGTCTTCCCATGCATTTCAGTAAGCTTACAATTATATGGACATGATAAATAACTGATTCATAACATGTCTGCTCAACTAAGTGGAGGGCACTGCCAACTATCTTGCACTTTTCCATCCACGCAGAGCACTTTTCATCCCTTCCCTACACTTTACATCCATCAGCACATAACCGCTTACGTGGTCTATGTCGGTTACCGAACGGCGTAGTCAGTCCATTTGGATGAATACCGCCACAGAGACTGGATGAGGACGCGCAGATTGTGGATGAAACATCGATGGCAGACTAAAAAGTGGACTTTCTTGGCAGGTGGTGGGCTCGGTCGCCCTTTGCTTTACTTCTACGCGTTCCTTCTAGACCCTTCGTCCCGTTCGTGCTTTCCTAGAAACCAACCCTAGCCCTGCTGCGCTCTTTCTTTGCGACTACTATTCTCTTTGCGCTCTTTCTTGCGATCATCGCCGCGACCACCACCGAATTTGGTACTGTTTCGTGCTTCGGAAGCGATTACTTGACGAGTAGCTGCAGCTCACAGCGGCATCGACAGGTTTGCGGCCTCGAGAAGGCTTCGCTAAGTTATGGCGGAGCATTTCGTTTCGAATTTCGGAACCGACAGGAAGGGCCGCGCGAAGTGCCTGTTGTTGTATCTCAGTGAAGGAGCATGTCGCTACAACGATCGGTGCATGGCGATTCAGGCGTTGCTGCTCGGGGATATGTATCTGTCGCCGGATGGCGTGACGTGGACCGGCTGACGTGGAAATTAGACGGTCTCGTCCTTGAGGAGCAATATTGTGGTTAGTATTTCCTCATCTTCATTTGTGTAGTATATTGCCGTTGATATGCATATAGGTACAGGAGCGGAGAGTCTCGAAGAGGCGGTCTGATTGTAGGAGTTGGTAAAGACAATCTATGGTAATCTGGTGACATGTTTTTTTCTATGTTGTGGTAGGGTTTGTATTTGGGTAGATTAGCGTATGCCCTTTTGAAGCTTACTCTGCCGTGGTGTGGTGCGGTGCTTTGAATAGCAGTCGTGTTGTGTTTGTTTGTTTATTTATTTTCTGACGGTTGTATACTCGGATGTGCAGGATTTCTACGAAGGCATACTTGCGGAACAAAGAACATGTAGATGTGCGTGATTTGCTGAAAGACCTGAATTTTCACGAATGACTCAATACGCTGTCGCGCACTGGGTGCCGGTGAGTATACATGGTGATGATGTTGGCCTTGGTTCTTTGTTTGATTCTTTTCATGCCTCTGTGGTTTAGCGTTTCTTGGTTATTTCTTTGTTCTGACTCTGGGTTTTGTGTTTACAGGGTTTACAGCATGGGTGCAGTGGCCTTTTGTTGCCGACTAGAAGGTTTGTGCTGGGGCGAAACCACCTCCGACCTCCTGAGTCGGAACAAGGCTTAGGACAGGAGTATTTGAAATGTTAAGGCGGCTGCGAGCATTCCTAAGGATGGTGGCGCCGACACGGTTCATGCGTAAGATTGGCGGCCGCAGTTTAGCCATGGTGGTTATATAAACCAGGCTGACTGAGTGGTCGAGGACCTTGCCCTTATGGGTGCGCTTACGGGGCAGGTCCCATCTTAAATAAAGAGAAAATTTGATGGTGGTTGGGGAGATAGTTGATCTCCCCAGGTTTGTGTGGGTCTGGTCGTTTTGTGCTAACTTTCTTTGGAGTGTGCATGTTGCAACGCGTCAACCAAGGTTTCTTTTACAATCAATCACTGCAGAGCAAGAGCTTCATAACCGACAGGGTTTGATGACATATTGAGTGCGGCATCCTGATTGGAGTCATGTTTTAAGCACCGCATACAAGGCGTGGCTACCGATCAGTATCAATTTGTGCACATTATAAGAGTCACACACAGACAGTACAGCGATGAAATCTGTTCAGGTTTCCCTTGTAGTGGGTTAAGATACTGTGCGTCATCTCTACACGTGATGACCAACAAGTGGACTTTCCCAGCGGCAATGAGAGCTCCACTTGTCCTTGACTTTCAAAACGGCAATGGGTCTCGTACGTGGTTGAGTTATACATATCTAAAGCTAACGTCGACATCTTCCGCACACTCGGAGGTAGCTGGCCTCTCCCTGACTGTGAGCAACTTTCATTCTTACTTGTGCTAGTTATTGTGAACGCCATTCTTGCAAACTTTTTACACATTCTTCTCCAGCACAATTCCCTTCGCATTCACCCTAAAGAAGCATGCATAGGATGCAAGTTGCAAGCTCTTTTGCAGTACACCCACCACCCCTGTGGACCTTGCCTCTCAAAGTACGCAAACCACTCTGCCACTGTTTCCGAGATGGATGGTGGTTCATTACCATTTGCAATGGTATGTTTGATGTATGCAAGAGCTTCTCATGCTCTGACTGCACACTGCCATATTCGAAAGCTATGGAAACCATGGAGTATTGTTGGATAACTTTCTGTTTTGCCAGTGGAATACTTGCCCAGAAATGATACGTCTCCACTTAGTTGTGGAGTCGCTTATAGCCGTGTGTGCGTCCACTTCATGTTTCTCAGGCATTATTATACCCTTATGTTAATTTGTGTTTTGATCATCTTACGTGCATTGTGTAGTGGTATTGTTCAATTGTTCCGTGTTGAACATTTTTTACATCCTTGCAACAAGGTGCTTATAGTTTTGACTCATTATTTTTGTGGGTTTTCTCAGTTTCAAGCTGACAAACATTTGTGTGGGTTGTTACCCTATATTCAGGATTGGTGATTAGATTGTGTGTGAAAGTTGAGAAAGAAGGGGATAGCTTTAGCTTTTCTTGGAGGTGGTGAAATGTTTGTATCGTGATTAGGTAGTAGTAGGTCAGAGTGACATTGGAGCTGGTGTGAACACAGCTTCAAGCTAATTAAAATATGGAGGCTGTTGAAGATTGGAGCATCTGTGCATGAGCTGCTGCACCTTGGTACATCCTCTTTCATTTACTACTCATTCTGGGATATGCTCAGATTTTGTTGTCCATGTATGCCCAGCTTCTCCGTATTACAGTAGATATCTTTGTAAATTTGTGACTTATGTCATGTTATTATGTTGTTGCAGGAGAACTGTGAGGCATTCTTCAAATTATCTGCAGAACTCTACAATAGTGCAGTGCTACCCAAGAATAGTCATATTGGTTGAGGTTAGAAGCCTTCACCTCCATGTCATGTAATTTTCCTCCACTGCTTCTAGACTTATATGTCATGAGCTTCTCAAAAGAATTCGTTACTTTGAGCACATTGCTTATATTGGGAACTAGTTGATTGGGAGCATTTTCGACCTTGTCTGTCTGTTGAGACTTTCTGATAGTTTGTTGTATCACCAGTGGTGCTTACATATGGAAATGTTGTGTGTTTGCAGGCTGGACCGTTAACAATGAGAGCAACTCTAAGCTGTCAATGATAGGGCTGTGGTTTTTCAAAGTGCTGAAGGGAATGAGCTGTCTGTGACTGGCTTCAACAATCTTGTTGATCCTTCCAAGGATGAGTGTGTTTTGGTTATGAACCCTGTCGAGGGATAATGGTTCTTATTGATGCCTCTGGCAGTCACTAGCCATTTGTCTATCTGCCCTTCCTCCAACAGCTTGACAGGACTTAGATAGCTTACTGGATGTTATGAGGTTCTGATAATGGTTTGGAGTAGAATTTCGCTCACTAGAAATTCGATCTTACAGCAACTGGATCTGAAGTTTGGGTGCCAACTACAACCCTGAATCATAA
Source organism: Polytrichum formosum (assembly GCA_964035585.1). Classification (NCBI taxonomy): domain Eukaryota; kingdom Viridiplantae; phylum Streptophyta; class Polytrichopsida; order Polytrichales; family Polytrichaceae; genus Polytrichum; species Polytrichum formosum. The sequence goes on along the minus strand of OZ037940.1, from coordinate 25,691,747 downwards.
GCTGAATAAAAGTCACACCTCTAGACATGTTTTGTGCATATTTCAATTATTTGAGTGCCTAGACATGCATGTGGTTCGAGCTTGACTTAAGATATTTGATGTCAGTTTTCTAGTAAGTGATGCGTTTTATCATAATGGTGTTGGTCCTCGAGCAAATGTAATCTTTCACAACCATATGAAGATTTTCTTCAATAATGAAATATGTTGTTTCAGTGCATCAATTGGATATGAATTGGATTTCAATCTCAGTTTCTCCACAGGGTTACTTTAGTGCCCAGGATCGCTCTGAAGGAACTTGGTGCATGTTTAGTGACATTTCTTTAAGTTACAGCAGTGCAGCAAATGGGAAGTCTTGAAGAATGTGCCCCTGCTGTGGAAATGTTACTTTATGTTACACCTCTAACGCACTGAAGATGTTGAACAGAATTGCACTTGCCCGCTTTCACTACTATTTTAGAAGCTCCACCAATAACGTGTTGAATGATTGTGTTCAGGGCTAATGGAGGTGTGGGCACTCTGACTGGATCAGGGAAAAGAGAAAGCAGTGGTCATATACTCTTTTGAGGACAGGAACAACAATGCAAGTTTACTAATGAGCATGGCAGTGGCTTTCAAGATTCAGTAAATACTAAAGGTGTGTAACTGCAACACAATTGTGGTTTGGGTTATGAGCAGAACATTTGTTTGCCGCAGGAACAATTTCCACCTATGCTTAAGAGGCTGGTGTTGGAGGGCTGGTACAGGGTGCTGGATTGTTATGACAAGTTTCCTGTCTTATGAACAGGAAGAAACGCAAGGCCATGAGAAATTGTTAAAGCTGAACATATAAATACCAATTGATATAGAAACATCCAGCAATGACTCAATCCAGTTTTGTTAATTGACAATAGTCCGGAGCTATGTCAACCCACAAGAAAACGACAGAAAGGATATTGAAACTATCAAAAGAATGTGTCATAAAGAGGAAAGCTTGGATATGTTTGCGTTCCCAACTACAACACTGCTGCTGGAAACTGGAAGTGATGGAGAACTGTAACCAATTCACCCTACACGATCTAAGTTAATTGTCTTATGTATCTTCCCACAAAGACTTAAATATATATATTAATAGTATATCTGACTGGCGAATTGTTGAAGAACAACTGTGACGACAAAGCAAAGTTCAGCTCTTCAAGAATTGAGACACAACATGATAAGTCTCAATGTCAATCAACTTGGAAACAGGACACAAACATCTTACTGCTGCTCACAATGATATCTGATTGATTGGAGGCCTCCCGTCATTCAACCAATGAATGTGGAGAACCAACCGCCAGTTGCAGATGAAGTGGTCAAAAGTTGAGAAATAACCGGTTCAACTTGGGAACACTGGAATTTTGAACGATTATGCCCAAAAATCTTCCCAGACACTCTATTGGGCATGAGGACGATGAGGAAGCAGCCCTCACAATGTGGCAAATGTTATGCTAGATTATTGTCCACGTGTCACTTTGTTACAGGCTGCAGCAAGGCTCCTTGTGTATAATATCTAGTTGATAACCAATCAACTCGCGGTCAAAATATGGGAAATATATATATGGTATTGAGCCTCAACAAATAAAAAATGCAACGAGTATTTATAACCCATTTGCTCATGGATGAGTGATTGGTTATGAGGAATGGGTGGATCCTTCCGGATGGATGCAATGGCTTTGCACCGTGTGGGTGATTATTTGGCAAGTTGGTTTGAAGATGGAAAGGAGTGGGGGTTCGAACCCCTAACCCCGCACATGCACCCATAACACAAAAATATCATGGGTTCCATTTACCATGTCTATATACCAGGGCTCGGGGAGAACCAGTGGTTAGTTACAGATGAACCGGTTGACTTTGAGAAATAACTGGTTGACTTTGAGAAATAACCGGTTGAAGTTCATTGAGACTTCAGGAGAATTACTGATCATTTAAGAGGAATCTGCAGAATATACCTCAAATGAAAAAAGCCAAACTGGAAGATGTCAACATGTAACCGGTTGGACTTGGAAACACTAGGATCTTCTCAAGGAAGAGGTTGGCGGTTCGATTCCCGGCTATGAAATCTCCTCTCTACTTCACAAAAACTTGCCAGGTGGTCAATTGCCTCATGTGCTTTGGCGTTGGTCTATCGGCCTTCTGTCTCCAAAAAACAAAACAAAAAATAAAATAAAAAACACTAGGATCTTGACCAACTATGCCCAAACACTTCCCAAGCAGCGCTTCAGAGAAAGTAATGGTAGGTCAATAATAAACATAACAACTTAGCAGGTGGATCCCATAACATTATTCAGATCCATAACAATGTTATGTGGGACTGACAATATTCTATGGAATATTCCTCACATTCAACTTGAATGGTGGAATATTCCTCATAATATTGTTAGCCCCACAAAACATTGTTATGGATCTGAATAATGTTATGTCCTCGAAGTAGAGGACCAATTATGCTAATGTTGTAATATTCATTCAAATGAAAGTGTATTTCAACAAACTTACTCCTTGAAGCTTTATTTATTTATTATTTGTTTTTAAAAAAACTTGATACATGAATCTTTATGGGTCCCACATAATGTAAATTCTAATATGATAAATATGGGGTCTCAAATTGTTGCATTATTGGTGGCACGGTCATATTATCAAGGGAAATTTGAACAAAAAAGTTTGGTAGACATAATCTCCATGGTCTTATTGAGATTGTCATATCATCAAGGTAAGATTGTATTGAAGGTAGAGAACCCAGAGAGACATTGTCAAGGAACACATAAGCATTTTACATATTTATATGATTGAATGAGATTGCACTAAGTTCTTCTAATGATTGAAGTTCGCTTGCATTTCTTTAGGCGATAGCCATGAAAAAGAGAAGTGTAGTTTAGTTCCAATTTAGTAGCTCCATGGACACTATTGTAGCATCACCTGCTACTAGCATGTGTGACTTGTTGCGTTGCAACTTGGATATAAGTAACAAAAATAATTCTTAAATAAAATATATTTTATATTTTAAACAAAAATTTGTTAAATAAGACAATCTTATTATTTTTATTTTAAATAAAAATTATTTTTGAATAAACACCATTGTTAAATTTTTGTTAAAATAAAAAAAATTACTTTTGTTAAATGACAACAATCTTATTTTTATTTTGTGTAATAAAAAAAAACAAATAGAAATAAATAGAAAAATACTTTTGTTTAATGACAACATTTTTATTTTATTTTTTAACAAATAATTGTTGTATTTTATTTTTTAAAATATTTTTATATTCTTATGTTGTTGAATAACAACAACTACTATATTTTATTTTTTAAATAACCAAAAATATTTATTTTTTAAATATTGTTATAAAAGTATGTAAGTAAAATCGGCCTCATCAAGTTGCCCTGGTCTCATAAAGCATTCCCATAAATATAATAGATAGATGATTGGTGCATAAAGGTAGTTTTTGCATATTGAAACGTCGGTCAAGGATATTGAAACTTGTGTGAAAGTATTCTAGGTTGAAGTAATAGTCAATGAATGGGCCCACACCAATGCCCATAACATTACCATGGATTCAATGAACATGGCAAGGTCATAAAGAACTTACCGACACTTTCCACACCTTGAAGAGATTATGATGGTAAGGTCAACTTTTGTGTTCTCGCTTACATCCACGATAAGGTAGACGAGGCTAATTCGGTTAGCTTCCTTAATCGGACACCTATTTTTGTCTCCTAATTGGGGGTACAATCGCTTTAATTCAGTGTTGTTTAGTATGACACTTTTGGGAAACACGAAAAAGGTCGTATTATCGAGGTGTCGTCTTCTCGTTAATATGACAAATGGCATAAAATTGTCGTACTATCGAGGGAATACAAAAACATAAGCAATATAGATTGTATGAAATAATAACTTATAACTCCAAACAAATACAAATATTCTCAAGAACTCTTGAAATAGGAGTTCAAAGATCTATGGTGTTGCATGCCCAAGTTAGCAATTGTCATCTTATCTAAATTCCCTACTAGCTTTTGAAAACTAATAATTTTATTAACACCAAAATATAAAGAGTTGTCTAATAAGAAATTAGACAACAATGATGCATGACGTTTAGCATCACTAAGTTTTACTGTAGATGGAGCAACATCATCCACATCTACTAAATGTAGATCAACATTAAGATCAAAGCCTTGTGCATAATTGATTCCCAAAGCATCATCCACCAACTCATTAGTACTCAATTCTAACTCAGTAATCTCTTCCCCTTTCATTTGAATGTAAGTCTCGATTGACATTCATCACCTAATCACAACTTTGAAATCGGACCACCGAGTTCATCTGATTCTTCTTGCATTCTATTCTTCTCCCTTTCATCAACTAGGGCAAAATCAACATTCCATGTTGCAGGTAATATATGCGCCATCTTCCAACAATTCCTGACTATATGTGCATCCAACTCACTCCATACTTCATAACTCCACATGATAGCTTGTCTGATGTTGGGCACCACCTTCCTTAAGTCCTTCAATGTAGCATCATCATACTATGATAAACCCGTTGCAAAAGTTTCTTCTTGTACTAAATTTTGAAATATGCTATTGTACCTTGACCCAAAGGTTGAACTACGTTTGTAACATTGGGAGGAAGGAATACCAAATTCATGTTGCTCAATCCAAGGTTGAAAAACCACAAGACTTACCAACTTTGGGAGAGCTAACAACATGTGAAGATGCATTATCCAAAATCATAATCACCTCTTGATTTTGGCCTTTGAACTGATTGTTGAGCTGCAAAATCCAAGCTTCAAATATATCCCCCTTCATCCAAGTTGTTTTATTTGAGTGCCACCAAACATACTCATGAGGCTGCCACCTTCCAAAACGTCGTGGTTGCTTAGACCTATAAATCACAAGCAACTTCAACTTATCAGTCCCAGTTGAATTAATAGCAAGAGCAAGTGTTACACACTTCTTTTGTAACTTCTAACCCTTCACCTTCCCTTGTGCTAATGTTTTGTTAGGATGTGCTCTAAAATACAATCCACTCTCATCCATGTTGTAAACATCTTTAGGCTCATAATCTGACAAAAGAATAGGAAGGAGGCCACTCTAACCCTAACCAAGCCCATTCTACACTAGTCACCCTAATTATCATTAAGTTCCCAATGATAAGTGAAGTTCCCAAGTAGTTCCCAAGTGGAAATGGATGTATTTTAGATGTACATAACATAGATGAAAGGAATTTTAGCATGGATTACCTCTTTAATATGCCAAATGGAGATTCTACATGTCATATTATCAAGTGTCGTAGTCGTATAAAAGAGGGAGCTTTGAACTAAAAAATTTGGTCGTGCAAAAATGTGTCGTAATATCGAAGGTGTTGTATAAATGAGTGTCGCATTAACGAGGTTAGACTGTAGGTGAGTAATACATTTAGCTGCCGCCTTGAGGATATTTGGGTTAGTCACCTTTGCAAAAGTCAAACTACACCCACCGTCCTCCATAACGAGGAGTGCTATCCACCGAGCTATGACACGCTTGAATTTTGTGCCCGAGGTGGGCAAATTAAGAGGCGCCATGTGGTTGGGAGGCGCCGACCAACTTGTAATGTGAGTATTCAATAATGAGAAAACAATTTGATAACATTTTGTCTTACATGTGACCACTTTAGAGACACGACACAACCAATACTTGCATTGAACTTGGTTTTCATTGACAAATGACCCATGTAGAATTTGCTAAAGATGTTGTCCACTTACACAACGTTGAACGATAAAAGAGTTCCCCCTTACAACACCACATTGGGAAGTGGAGAAGCTTTGATTCTGGAGCCTAGATCAACACCTTCATCAACTCCGATTTCAACGATTTCAAATTCTTTGGTCATGATTCACAATCGCTAACTTGCTCAAGCTTCTAATGCTCGAACCCATTGGTTGGATGATACCACAAAGCTGGAGGTGTCCACGTTAGCCTCATCTACCTTATATGCAAATCACACACACCCCGATTTCCAACTCCAAGAAACATGCATCTTCCACACGCTTGATTGAAACCTTGAAAACTTGTTCATAACAATCATGACATGAGTTCACGATTTTGAGCTTGAATTCACGTCTATAGACTCATAACTACTTTGAGAGTTTGTTCATACCATGGGCGACCCATTTCCTTCTTCTATATACACTTTCGTACCATAAATCTCTTCAAAATCAATATGTCCCTTCATTTAGGGCAAAACATCATGCAATCAATATATTTAAGTACTTGCATCCTTCATAGCTTATATAACCCATTCAAGTTCCTGCAAAGTATCATAACATTATTCAAATCCATAACAGTGTTATGTGGGACTTAAAATATTCCACGGAATATTCCCGGATATTACCACATTGGGTGCTCATTGGAGCATATAGTTAAAGTTGTAACGGGGACATGTTGCTACACGAGAAAAAAAAAGATCCAGCCTCTGTAGTCTTCCTGTATCTCGCTTTTAGCGCCTTCCAAATGAATCGTATGAGTCTTCTATTTCTAATTCTTTTCTGGGGAATATTCCATATAATATCGTCAATCCCACATAACACTGTTATAGATTTGAATAATGTTATGATGTTGATGATTGTGTACAAAAGGAATACTAAATAACAATCTCATCACAATGGAATACAATGCCCTCTATAAAATTGCACACCCCTTGCTTACATGCAAAGTTAATCGTTGGTTATGCTCAAGGGATAAGAATCAACCACACACGTGTCAATCAAGGAAAGACAACATGTTCCAAAAATGAGCTCTCTAGTCTCATTAGTCTCGGGGATAACGCCTACACGCATCACCGTAAGAGGACCAAAGCTTCGAACCCACTCCCCTTTCCAAGGAGAGCCGTCCACATGCTTCTCTATTAATTTACAACACTTCTACGAGACTCGTGTTGAGCACTATAGATGTCGGGAATAATGAAAGCACACTTCAAACACAAACCATAGATATTTATAAGAAAGAAAGAAACAAGCTCAACTTCAAGCTTAGATCACTTGTTGCTTTTCAAAATAGAATATAAAAGATGGGTGTCAAAACTCCGCACGGAGATAACCCGACAAGTCAAAACGGTTTCGTTTCCTAACACCTACTGAGGGGGTAATAATAAAAAAATGGCCCCCCTATAAGTTGGTTGTTAATTCATCCCATTTAGACACTCACTAGACTAATTCAGGGCCTTTGTCAACCATTCAAGAGTCAATTAGCTAAAGATTGGCAACCTCCGGGCCCTACTGTAGTAATCAATGTTTTCGCCCTCCCTTCCTCAAGTTCGTTCTTCTTCTCGGTAGGAGATAGTGAACTATCATATACAATGAGTATACATTGTATCTATCATTCATCCAACATTCAAAAAAACCATGAAGTAGTATGGGTTTTTTTTTTTTTTCCAATTGATTTGATTCTAAATTGGCTTCAAGGTCCCAAACTAGTATATCGAGATCATTTGAGATGAATTGTGATAAACTTGGATGAAGAGATTTAATGATTGATTGTGCAAGAAAGAAAGACTAACCATACTTTGTTGTACTTAGCATGTGAATAGATGGTGTTTGGAGTCAGACAACCCAAGAAAGAATGATGCACAAGGGCTAGACAACCGTTGAAGGAGTTTTGCACATGAGTTAGACAACTCTAGATGGAAGATATTTGCGTTGGAGTTAAACACCTCCCTATGGAAAGATCTTTGTGTTGGAGTTAGGGTGAGTTTCCATGCAGGTGGCTTGCCCACTAGATTCTAGATAAAAGTGAGTTGGAGGTGTTCAATGCAGTTAAGCACAAGCCACCATCCAACCACATTATGGTGGTCCGCTAGAATGCGGAGAGTCGTGGACACGAGCTACTAGACCTCCATGTGGCCACTAAACAATCTTTAACTTACAAGTGCCGGTCACCGAAGGATTAAGACCGGTTGAAGACTCAAGAGAACCAATGTTGGTCTAGAACTCCATCCTTGGTAATCGGGAGGGGGAGGTTAGTAGGTGGGCTTGGTTTTGAGAAGATGGGAGTAGCTAGTTGGCACATACGAACCCTACCCCACCAGATTCCCTCTACATTTGGGCAGGTTTGTCCTTATTCACACTAGAATCTAGTGGGCGGTCGGCCTACATGGGAACTCACCATTAGACAACTCCAACGAGAAGATATGAATTGGAGTTAGACAACTCCCAACGGATGGATGTTATTCATTAGAACTAGACAAATCGAGTCAACGAATTAAGTTAAAGTTAGACATTTCCAACTAGAGGGTTTGTGATTGAGCCAGAAAAGATAGTAGATTCATAGTAGAACCAAAGATTAAAGCTAGAATAGAAGACTCTTACTATATGAGAAAAAGAAAGTAAAAGTAGTGCCTTGGACATAATAGGGAGCTCGGGGGAGGAGAGAGGATCTTTTTGTCTCTCCCCTATCGTCGGGTGATTCGAACTCATAGGCAATCACAATCTTGCGTTTAAGTTGTAAAACTTTACGCAGTTTGGAAATTCACAATCTCATGTCTCATGTGCATTCTTGAATGCATTATTTTTGTGATAAAAGTGGAATGTGACACGAATTGGCAAGAAACCTATAAGGAATCACGTTTTCAATGTGTTAGAACGGATGAGAAGTACGCTTGTATACGATATTCCCTCTCTCCCCCTTGGTAGGTGTTGTGAACATTCATCCAAGCAAAAAACGACAAGACTCGTGGTACAAACGTTAAAAAAGAGGCCCCTTTTAATGCTTTCCCCATACAATATTAATGTGGGCTTTCGTGGGCTAAATATAGGGAGACGACCAGAAGTTGGCCTCATCCATGGGTGTCATCCAATTCACATCCATTCCACCAAACGTAATCGGTATTTATAGATGAATAACGACAAGAACGATGGATGATGACGCGGAAATCGTGGATGAAAGTGGACTTTCGTGCAAAGGTGGGCCCATGTCTCCCTTGCTTGTTTCCTACTCCTTCCTTCTAGACCCTTCGTCTCCTTCGTGTTCTCCGAGGCAAACCAAACCCTAGGCCTCCTTGCTCCAACTACGCTAGCCTCGTTGTGTGTTCTCTTGCGATCATCGCCACGACCACCACCGAATTTGGTACAGTTTCGTGCTTCGGAAGCGATTACTTGATGAGTAGCTGCTTGCAGCGGTGGCGAAAGATTTGCGGCGTCGAGAGAGCTTCACTTATAAGTTATGGCGGAGCATTTTGTTTCGAATTCTGAAACCGACAAGGGCCGCGTGAAGTGCCTGTTGTTGTACTTCAAGAGAGGAGAGGAGTATGTATGCAGCCACAACGATCGGCGCATAGCGAGTCAGGCGTTGCTGCTCGCGGATGTCGCCGCATGCTGTGACGTGGATCGGCTGACGTGGAAATCCGCGGTCTCGTCCTTGCATGTTCAGGAGCCTTTTGTGGTTAGTAATTGCTCATCTTGGTTTGTGTAATAGATTTTGCAGGTGCCGTGCATAGGTCGAGGAGGAATGAAGAGTTTCTAAGAGGCGTTCTGATCGTAGGAGTCGGTGTAGAGAAGTTTATGGTACTTTGTGAACAGGATGTGGAAGTGTGAAGGTTTCTGTTGTGTATATAGATTTACTTTGGCGGCGCCGAGAGAATTCTAGTGTTGTCTTGCTTGGTGTGGCTTGCGAGAGAATTAATGTGTTCTTAGGGTTTGTATCTCTGCTTTTTCAATTGGTGGTGGGGTGTGTGGCGCTTTGTATCGCTGTTGCTTTGCATTCTTTTTCTTCTGACAGTTGTATGCTTGGATGATCAGGAATTCCATGAAGACTTGAGCAAGAAACCAAGTACGGTGATATGGATGTATGTGACGGCTGGAAGATCTGAGCCTTATTGAATGACTTGGTGTGCTGTGAGTGCGTTGTTTTGGCGGCAGTTTCGCAAAAGCTCTTATTGCTTGTGTGTGGAGCTCTGGCTGTCGGTGAGTATATATGTGCCAACGATGTTAGCCTTGGTTCTTTGTTTGATTCTTGTGATACCTTCGTGGTATAGCATTTCTGACGCTGGGCTTTTGTGTTGATAGGATTTACAGCATGGCCTTTTGTTGCCAACTAGGAGGTTTGTGCTGTGGCGAAAGCACCTCAGAGCTCCTGAGTCGGGACAGGCCTTAGGACAGGAGTATTTGTTAAGGCGGCCGTGAGCATTCCTAAGGATGGTGGCGCCGACACGGTTCATGCGTAAGATTGGTGGCCACAGTTTAGCCATGGTGAAATTCTATGAACCAGGCTGACTGCACGGTCGAGGACCTTGCCCTTATGGGTGCGCTTACGGGGCAGGTCCCATCTTAAATAAAGAGAAAATTTGATGGTGGTTGGGGAGATAGTTGATCTCCCCAGGTTTGTGTGGGTCTGGTTGCTTTGTGCTAACTTTCTTTGGAGTGTGCATGTTGCAACGCGTCAACCGAGGTTTCCTTTACAATCAATCACTGCAGAGCAAGAGCTTTCATAAGCAACGGGGTTTGATGACATACTGAGTGCAGCATCCTGATTGGAGTCATACCACATACAAGGCATGGCTTCCCATCAGTATACTGGTCTTATGTTATGTGCATATTATAAGAGTCATGCGCAGTCAAAAGAGCAATGAACGCTGTTCAGGTTTTCCTTGTAGTGGGTTAAGATACTCTGCATCATCTCTGCACGCTCACAAGCAACAAGTGGACCTTCCTAAATAGCAAAGCGCTAATGCGGCAATGAGAGCGCCACTTTTCCTTGACCTCTTGTACGCGGTTGAGTCGTACAAATCTAACGATATCGCCGACAACCTCAAAATACTTGGAGGTTAGCTGGCCTCCCCCTGACTGTGAGCAACTTTCATTCTTACTTGTGTAGTTATTGTGAAGGCCATTCTTCCCAACTTTTTACACATTATTCTCCAGCTCAACCCCCTGCGCAGTCACCCTAAAGAAGCATGCATAGGATGCAAGAGTTAAGCTCTTTTGCAGTACACCCACGACCCTTGTGGATCACTTCCTCTCTCTGATTCCTCAAAAGCACTCTTGCCTCCGTTCCAAGATGGGTGGTGATTTATTACCATATGCGATGGTATGTTTGATATATGCAAGAGCTTTTCATGCTCTGACTGCACACTGCCATATTCAAATACTATGGATACCATGGAGAATTGTGGGATAACTTTCTGTTTTGCCGTTGAGATACTTGTCGAGACATGATACATCCTTTCTAGTTGTGTTGCTCGTAGCTGTTGCCAAGAAGTGCAGATGGAGTGGAGTTTGTGTTGTGAAGACATCGCATTTTCACAAAGTATTTGTGTGTCAACTTTATGTTTTATTTTTTTCAGGCTCTCTATATCCTTTTGTTAATGTAATGTGCAAGTGTTCTGATCATCTTACATGCATTGTGTAGTGGTACAGTTCAGTTCTACGACGGAAATATATGTTCAATTCTTGCAACTATGCCCTTGTAGTTTGAATATATTCTCTGGGCCGTTTTCTCAGTTTCAAGCTGATAAACATTCGTGTGCACATTTACAATATCAAGGGAGGTTGGTGAATAGGTTATTTGTGAAAGAAGGGGTTAGGATTAGCTTTTCACGGAGGTGGTGGAATGTTTGGATTATGGTTAGGTAGTTGTAGGTCCAGAGTGACATTGGAGCTGGTGTGACCACAGCTTGAAGTGCGTTTCAATATGGAGGCTGTTGAAAGGATGGAGCATCAGTGCACACAATGTTGCACCCTGGTACGTCCAAGTCTTGTACATGTACTATGTGTGATATGCTCACGTTTTGTTTATGCACAGCCTTTCTATGTGGGTGTGGGCACTTCGAATAAAAGTTGATGCTGATGTTCTGTTATGTTGTGATGTTGCAGGAGAACTGTGATGCATTGTTTTAAGTGATCTGGAGAAGTTTGCAACAGCAGTGCTAACCAAGATTTCATTTATTGTGCTTGAGGTTTGAAGACTTCCCCTTTATGTTATCTGTTTCCTCCCCTGCTTCTAGACTGACTCATTACAAGCTTCCATAAAACTTCATTATGTGAACAGGTTCCCTTGTTTGGAATCCAGCTGGTGTAATGTTTGGGAGTAATTTCAACCTCATTTTGTTAAATCCTGGGGTCTTTCGAAATTGTTGTGTTACCTGTGGTGATTACCAAAGAAATGTTGTGTGTTTGCAGGCTCCACTCTCAACAATGAGCACAACTCCAAGCTGTGAAAAATTGGTCTGCAATTCTTCGAAGCATTTGAGAAAGTGACCTGTCCATGACACATTTCCACACTCTTATTGATCTTTGCAAGGAGTGTCAATTGGTTATCTAACCTGTCACCTCACAGACACAAGCCGTTCATGTATCTGCCCTTCCAGCAGCAACTAGAGAGAAGATTGATGGCTTGATGAACATCGTGAAAATCTGATAATGGGCTTTGGAGTAGAAATGTGATGTTTACAGCAACTGGACCATAAACTTGGATGCCATTCATTGAATTCTAGATGTACAAATAGCTGAATAGAAGATGCACCCTTCGTGCATATTTCAGGATACTTCAAAATATCCATGTCTTTTTAGCTGGATTTGTCCATTGTTAAAAGTGTTCTCAATCACATAACATTGTTGGCCCTCGAGCATACATTGTTACTCCAGAGGACCAGATAAGAAATGTAATTCTCGGTTTCAAATTTTCATAATGCATTCATTGCGCCAAGGTAATTCTTGCACCCGTCACAAGGAAACAGAGAGGCATATAAAGATTGAACCCCAAAAATATACAAGGAATGACAAATAATGGTGGGTTAACATTTACTGACGTTGGTGACACTGCACCGTGCTTTATAAATAGTATTGACAAATTAGAATCGGTGACAATCAGAATCGGTGACTCTACTTATCATATTTAGTGTACATTTTTAAACAGCGATGGAAACTTATCTCTCAAACATCAACAAAGGACGCATAAGGGATATTCCAACACGAAATGTGCCTCATTTTTAAATGCATTATAGGAGCAAAAGTAGCATAGTCTACTATCTCCAGAGATAGGGATAGTTGTACATCGGCCAAGTTCAATGGTAAGTCTATGGTTTGAGGTGCGGTAGGCAACAATGATCTTAATGGTTGCTTCAAGTACAATTTGTATTTGAGAAAATCCTTGAGGTCGAGGTAATCTAGTTTGTTCCTGAAGAGATGGAAAGAGTTCCGCTTTTTGGCAAGATAAACCTCAATTCATATCATCATATGTTATTTTTGACGAGGTTGGGTTGTCATGGGTTTCCCAATGAGATAGACCCCCATGATGTCTTCCACATGGTTGTTGATTTGTGCGAGGTGTTAAATCTTTGTTCGACCAGGAGTAGGGAAAGTGAGGTTGCTTGATTAACTAACCAAGAGGGGGGTGGCCAACACAGTATGGGGAGAACTGGCGGTTAGTTGTAGATGAACCGGTTGAAGTTGGAGACTTCAGGAGAATTACCGATCATTTTAGAGGAATCTCTAGAATATACCTCAAATGAATAAAGCAAAACCAAAAGATGTCAACATGTAACCGGTTGGATTTAGAATCACTAGGATCTTGACCGACTACGCCCAAAATCTTCCCGGGCATTGGTAGGCAGGCAAGCCATTGAAAAAAAAATGAAAAAATGCCTGTCGCATGGAAAAGGAAGAAAAAAAATCACCCCCTCAAAGAAAAGTCCCCTCAACCATAACATGTCAACCATATCCCAACACTATGGGCAAACAATGCTTAATCCCGTAATATATAAGCCATGCTTCGATTTCATGTTAATGACTTAGGAGATATGAGTCAACTTTTGCACCTGTTGTGAGTTAGGTGTCCAATTAAGAAGAGTGACCAACATAAGGCCCACGTACCTCAACTCTTAACGTTTAGTTGCAAACAACAACAAACAATGGAACAAGTGGAAGAGCATGGAACAAATCGGCCTCCAAGTTTGATTAATTTTCCCAAGTCACGAGTCATCGCTAATTAATTATATTATTGCGGAATCTGTCCGGTCAATGGGTGGACTAAATTGTGGCAGCACCGACAACGTTGGCAGGGTTTTAGACTGTCAGAGAATAGGTTAACTAACCAAAGTCATTAGAGTTATCCATAAAGTCCCTAAAAAAGGGGACAAAACCATGGGTTTGATCCTTCTTTGAGAAAGCTTTCTATTTAGAGCTTGTTAGCTCATCGTGCATCGAAGCCTATTCTGAAAGTTGGGTGAAATTTTTGGGACTTTCTCTTTTCACCTTTCAAAGTTGAGAGAATTTTAGGATCTAAAATAAGGTATGCGCATGGGATCCGTTGTCCTGAATCCCATATTAGCCTATGCAAGGCTAGCTTGGCCCACCCTTCCTAGGACAAACCAAAAAGCCAGTTTTCAATAGCCAAAACCACTTTCTGTGTATGATAATCTAAGGATGAAGAAAACTTGGGTGATTTTGTGTTATTTCTCATGAACTCAGGGATTGGGACTAAACCCATGGTTTCATTTGCTTTACTAATGAATAACTTTATTGTTCTCAACAAGTTTACAAGTTATAAAACTAGTATTAGTTAGAATTATAGAAAATTACATTCACAAGTTAAAAGTTAATTGTGTGTTCGGATGGAGACTACTGAGATTTGGCAAGAACACTATATTAGGTACTTTGAGACATTTCATTGTCTCAGATTAATATATGGATGACAACAACATGAAGTCCCCCTAAACATAGGCCATTGTATATTGACAAGAAATATATTATTAGTCCAATCCCAAAGTTAATGGTTGGCCAAAATAAACACATTGGGTAGAGCACTTGAAACCTACTTCATCAATAAATCAAAGGAATGTAGGATATTTTTAGCATATAGAATAAATCTTGACCCTTCAACCTACAAAATAATAGTGTGATAAATGCACATTAATTCCAACACTTGAATTTTGCCCCGGGCAAAAAAATTATATTTATGTGATATTATATGTGGATATTCATCCAAACCCAAACATATTAGGATTCCTAAAGACCTAAATTCTAGCCCAATTGTATTGAACCTGCAATGCACATAGTCCTACTAGTAGTATACTATAATATAAAATATGCTAAAATAATATTAGATCAAGCACAAAAATGTTAGATTTTTACTGGTGGTTGTTCACAACCAAACAACTTAACTTCTACCAAGTTCTCAGTGGCTTGATTCACCTGTGAGGTGAGCAAAGTTGTCTTTTGCAAATGCTATATACTTTTGAAGGATGGATAGTGACCTGCTATGATTTTTCCGTGGTTTCCATGCTATGAATATAGAATTTGTGTCTATCCAAGTTGGACCATGCACAATATCCATCCTCCAACAAAAATTATGATTTGTATCCAAGCTTGTATAATGACGAATCACAT
The DNA here is from genome assembly GCA_964035585.1 of Polytrichum formosum. Lineage (NCBI taxonomy): Eukaryota > Viridiplantae > Streptophyta > Polytrichopsida > Polytrichales > Polytrichaceae > Polytrichum > Polytrichum formosum. Next base: position 25,676,382 of record OZ037940.1, on the reverse strand, counting down.
TTCCATTTCATGTTGTTGGTCGGTAGTACTCCACCTGAATTTGTCGGAAATGAAGACTAGAAGTTACAAATTTGGTCGGGACAAAGCTCTTGCCACCCAAATTGGTTTAGCATATGTCCCATCTCAAGTACGCAAAATGAGCATATAACCTTTGTAACTTGGGTGGCTTAAACCCAAGGTCTGGGAGCCCGAGGGAACTCCAAGGTTATGCAGTTTGAGGCCGCAATAGTACTTGGATGGGTGACCTTCTTAGCATTTGATTTCATGTGCATCACACCACCTATGGTCCACTCAATTATAGTGGGGGGGGGGGTGAGCTGGACATTCTCAACCAACCATGTGGGAACCTAGGGGGAGATAGGTGTCAGTTAGCTTGTCCACACCCATTCAAGGTGTTCACCTAATTTTTTTTTAAAGCTTCAGGGAGGACTCTAATTCTCGTAATTTTTGGATTATGTATAGACTTAAAAACCGACTCAAAAATGAAGCATGACCATGATTCATGTCGGTGGCAACATCAGAGTCGTCTTTCTTTCGTTCTTTCTAACATAACCTCTATCATGGCACACCTTATCATAGTAGGTACTACTAGCTTACATCAATGACATGAAGGCCCACAAAATTTAATTGGATATTATGTATCCGTGTGAGCCATGAAATGTTCCACGATGGGAGAACATGCACTAGTACAAAACATGCCTCTTTCAAATGCTTGTTTTGACACAAAAAGAGTAAAAAAAGGTCCATTTGACACGTGTTTGGATTTTGAGTCCATGGCTCATAAGGTGGTCCAAAGAGCGTTGTTCGGGTTGTGTGCTAAGGGTCATGTCCCTTCTGACACAAACCAAATTGTATTTAAGCATTAACAAATTTTTCATTCTAACATGGTAATTTTCTGGTCCAAAAAGGGCTTTGAAGCACTGTATATGTGAAGGCCTCTTTTTACTTGTAATGTAAGAATCTACCAAGTAAGGTACCTCTCATCCATCCAACATAAAAACTTATCCCTTATAGATTTTTGGCAGATTCATCTCAAATGACTTGGACTAGACTAATTTGGGGTCTTTGAACCTAAATCCGGTGTCTAAATGACTAAAAATAGAAAAATATGAACCGTTTACTATTTCAGTGTTTCTATGTTGGATGAATGAAAGATACACTTTGTATGCAATAATTCCCTCTCTCTCACATGAGTAAATTACTAAGGAAGGTGACTCACATCTAGATCTAGATCTATAATATCTCTAAAACTAAAAAAAGATAGAACATTCCTTCACCAACATTCAATAATAAACATGTAAGCTAGTGTGTAAGCTTGGATGAGTAGCCAAAAATATGACACTTTAGAGGAGGGGAAATAGATCACTATAAGAAGATCTCTAAATTAAGCAAAGAGAGAACATTAGTTCCTTCATATTGTGCATTCAATAATATACATGGGATCTAGATATTACGAGTGAGCTTGAATGGAATCTATATCTAATAAGTAGCCAAAAAATATAACAAAAACTCCATGGACCTTTCGCATGACCAACAAAATAGCAAGACGGCACCATGGCCCACAAGAAAGTGATTATAATCATGAAGATTAATAGCACAAAACTAGTGGTAGCCTAATTGACAAAATGGCTCCAATGGTGGTCCAGAAGAACGTGGAATTCGACACGAAAAAATCCGTGTCGAAGCCAAGTGTTTGAAAAAACCATCTTCTGTACTGGTGATGGATGATCACCTTGCATGCATGCATGCAATATCATCTTTTAAATTTGAAGTAAAACATCTTTGTTTGTTTTATTGCATACTAGATTTGAAATAAATTAAGCCTTAATTGCATAAGGAGCCTTGAAGCAACTTCTCAAGGTTGGAACTCCTCATGGTCACCACATCATGTCACTCTTGGATCCTCCACTTGACATGTACACCTTTCAAAGATGACATGTGGGCTACAAAATTAAAATAGGCAAAAAATATCGTGGTTCATTTGCATGTTATGTGTGGGTTGAAATTTAGTGTTTTAATTATCGTACACTTGTATGTGATAATTCCATTTCTCCAATATTTTAGGGCTAAGTTTATCGTGGATGAATGGGGAGGTACGAAAGTGTGCGATTAGTTAATTCCTTCTCCACATTCATCACCGCGGTGGAAGGGATGGGATCAAAAGAGGAAGTATAGTGGCAGGCTTTTGAGATTTCGACGACTAATTGGGTACTTAACTTATTAAGGATAAGTTGCCTTAAAGCGTCCTTGTGCGCCAAAAGGCTTTTAAGGTGAGATGCGTTGACTTTGTTTAATGTTCAAATAGTCCCACATGTGTGCAGGTATTTGTAAAGTAAGGATCTCACACACGTACATAAACCACTTACTAAGTAAGTTTAAGCTTACTTAATACTAAGTAAAGTAAGCTTACTCAATACTAAGTAAAGTAAGCTTACTCAATACTAAGGGGATGTTTACACCATGGACCATGAAGTCGTTCCAAGGCCCTGTAGAATTTGTGATTGGTTGTTGAACTCGTCCCGGGACCACTTCGGCTCAGGGAGATCACTGGCGAAAATCATAGAAACAACGTGCGATAAAAAATAGGGTCCAATATATTCATTCTAGGTAAATTTTACAAAAAATGTACATATAATATAGGGGGTTTTTAAATAGTGAAACATGTTTACATATAAAATACCATGACATATAATGGCATCTTTTATCTAGTCAGTACATGTAAAATAGCATGGAAACAATTACTAGGGGTAGCGGGTGTAGGGTAGGGTCTGTGCTAGTGGATGAAAAGTGGTATGTGTTGTGGTAGTGTGATTGTTACTTAAATGTTTAGAGAGCAATTTAGGGTGGTCTTCAGGTCCTTAAGGAAGGTTGGGTAGTCAATATCCCATACTTTGATTTCTAGATGTTAATATGTGAATGGTGGTTTCTGGGTGTGCTCAAAATGACATAGAAAGCCAGTTGTTTGGATAAGCTAATTTATTGCTTTATGACCAAGTTTTTTGTAGATTGCTTGTGGGCATACATTCGAATTGTGGGATACTTACTTGATGGAATGAAAAGGAACTTAAGATTACTTCAGGTCATTAAGGAAGTTTGTGCATCCAAAATGCCATGCTTTGGTTTGTCGGTGGTGATATATAAACGTGTGTTGGAAAAAAATGGGGTGTAAGAAACAAAATACGGTGTAAGAAAAAAAAAATGGACATCAGTTGGGCTCCAAGGAAAAAAATTGGGGTAAAGTCAAAAAAATTGGGGTAAAGTCAAAAAAATTGGTTACTTGGGGTATAAGAAAAAAATGCAGTATAAGTAAAATAGGATATTTTTAAATGATTCCCCCAAAAATTTATAATTATTGATAGGGTGTATTAAAATACAAGCAATTACCTTTATTTTGAAAATACCATACCTTAAGATCTTTTCTGCAAGGTAAATAGCCCCTGATAAATAGGTCCTGAGCGCATGTGTATGCATCAATTAAAGAGGGAGTGATCTCCCCGAGCACTTCGGTTTACACCAAGGAAATAATGTAAGAGTGATCATGAAGTTCAAGGTCTCCCCCAAAATACATTTTTTAAGGCCTACATTATCCACTGACATGGTCCAACGGGTTTTGCGGTGGGAGAGGCAAAGGAGGTGCTCTAGTAGAAAAAGACAAGGGCCCATGGCAAAGAAATGTTGTTATAATAAAACTTTAATGAAACCATTTTTTTCGGGGAAGAGAAGATGAAGAGAAGAGAGGACAAGAGAATGGTCAAACTTGAATTTGTCCAAAACTGCCATTTTTTGGCATATAATAAAAATAAAATATCAACACATTCATTCTTTCGGTGCATGGTCATTCATTCCTCTTGGTCCACATTCGGTTTACACCTAGTGAGGGACCCCAAAGGCTTTGTAAATGGATTTTTTAAGAATCGGACCACAAAAGTTGGACCATGAAGTCGGACCATGGAAAAAAGGCCATCTTCCATGGTCCGACTTTATGGTCCATGATGTAAACCGGCCCTAATATCGACTTGATGGTCCAATTGAAAAAAAGATTTGAAACTCCCTATTACTACATTCTCAAAAAGGGATTGAAATTTAACTCGAATGGGAGTTATACAATATAAGGCCGGGACACTCCAACACAAAATGTGCCTCATTTTCAGTAATTTAAGCTTACTTAATACTAAGTAAATTAGGCAGCACTTAATACTATGTTTAGGTATGTGCATAGATAGTAGGTATGTCGTGTGTTGAATTACGTGGGCCGAAATCAAATTTCAAATCATGTAAGCTGAACCCAACAGCTCAATTGTAAGCTGTCAGATATTTAGAGGTCAATCGCCTTGTGTGTTGGTGAAGTTAAGTTAAACTTAACTTACACCATAATCAAAGACATGAGATGAATTAATTAACTCCATTTCTCACGGTATCTCTCTTTCATAATTAAAGACATGGGATATAAACCACCATTGATTGGGCTCCGGTGGTTTATTGGGCACATCCATCACAAGCTACAGTTAGAGATTATGGGCTTACATGCCAATTGTATACTTAAACTAGGGGCCAAGGATGAAGACAAAGGAAAATTCCGAGATTGAGCAATCTTTTGGTTGAGGGTGGTTGTTTTTGAACTCCAAGAGCTTACACTAGGTTCCAGAGTTTAAAGTGTCGAAGAATAAAGCTGGGGTTCGTACACGGTGTTACTACACTAAAATAGTCCTATTAGTGTAGGCAAAAAATTAGCATGGAAAGAATTAGTGTTGGCTACACTAATTTTACTAGTGAAGTTGGAATCAACGGCGGTCTTCTGCTAATTCTTCATGAAGACTTCCAACCATCACATTGAATACTAATTGTAGGACGAAAGTAGCACAAAATCAAGCAATCACCCACATTGATTTTCAAGAAAAACAATGAATGTAGTCCACGACAAAAAAATTACACTATAAATTAAGCGTGGGTTGAAAGTTAATGTGGCCCATGGTCATAGGACTAAATTTCATGTTAAATCTTGTTAGGTTCAATGTAAAGAATGTTCCTTTTTAGTTTGAGAAACCGATCTTCAAGCTCGAGTCCAATCTCGAGTTCAAGAATATGGTTTGTTGAGGGTGTTTTGGACTCGTATCCTAATGTGAAACCCGCCCTCATTAGCCTGACATTTACATTGCCATTTCCACTTTCATTATGGGCTCACATTCACTAACTATGATTTGATAAACTTTTGTCAACAAGTGGGATCAACAAGAACCCTCAAACCTTTCAACATTTCGAGAGATAGTTTTCGCACTTAACGTAGAAACGCCCAATTACGTTAGTGATCCCAATTCCAAGACCTACTTTTCCCCTACTTTTCCCCTAAGCAAAGTGGACAACTACACTAAAAAGGATATTTAGTGTTTGATACACTAAATACGAATGCATACATTAAATGTCAATAACCCTATGAAAGTAAGTAACATTAAATGTAAACTCAAACACTAAATATCAACTATGGTACCGTAGCTCTCTAGTAGCTTGGGCAAAAAACAATTAATTTTAAAGTTGCCTAAGTTTATGGGAACTTAATTTCGTTGAGTGTCCCAATTTTTTTTTCAAAGAGTGCCTAAAATCACAATAATGCAAGTGACATTCATTGGAATCCAACAAAGTAGCATCAAATTAAAGCAATATCTGTTGCCAAGCAAAACCTTGACATACAAGTAAAAATCAAACTTTAGGGTAAGGAATGTTGGTTAAGGGAAGTGTTTAGGTTAATCGTAGCCACCATATATGAAATTAGGAAAACCATCCATGAATTATAGAAATGACTTGGATGAATGTCTAACTTATTTTAAATTGTTTTTTGAATCTGCCCAATTTTAGAATATTATTTTTTGGGCTGCCTAACTTACTTTCGCACTTTAATTAATTGTTAAGCAAAAAGTTTGCCCAAGCTGCTAGAGAGCTACGGTAATATGTGGAAGTTACATGTTTGAATTTAGTGTTAGTAAGGATATGAAATCCATGCTTCACAGGAAGGGAGGTGGCAGTAGGGAAGGTAGCGGCACATTTATGTCTAACACTAATTGTCAAGGAATTGAAAATTAGTGTTGAGCAAGGCAGGGTGGTAACAACATCAAATATAATCAAACACTAGTTATCCTTTTTAGTGTAGTACTTCAACATGAACACTAACCTTATTATTAGAGTAGACAAACCTATTATCCGATAACTTGAGAAATTTCACATAATTGTAGTACAACGATGATATTCGGGTGATTTTTCATTGGTCTAGAAATCAATATCACAACGTTTAACAAAAAGAATCACAAATTATTTTCAAGTTTTGAAATTACAGTAAAATCTTTACAAGCAAGATTGTCTCCCAACCCATATTCATATGTCAACTTATTTCTGATAACCGGAAGATGAAAACTTGAGTACAATTAGTGCCCTTTCAAGGAACCCAAATTTATGCCCTTTTAACTTACTTTTTCCATCACGTCAAATGTGAAGGCTACAAGTATTATTCTTCACAACTTTTCCATCATGTTAGAAAATGACGGCTATGCCTAGAGTTACATGTTATGAATGAAAAACTTTCTCATTGATTTTCTCATTAGAAAGTGAACATGGATTTTACATGTAAGAAAGGCATATTTAATTCATGATTTATATTTTGTATCTTTAGTGGAGGCATTCAACACATTAAATTGAAAAGCTTAGTATAAAATGCACGAGTCCATTTTCTAGCTCACCGTTAGTACATATACATTTGTTTTTCTCTATAAACTTCTCGTTTATAGGGGGTTTAATTTCATAGTGACCAACGCACATCATTTTTAAGTTTCCAACCAAGAGTCCAGCCCCTGGGCGGCTACATGTGTGGAACTTCATGACTTTAGGGGACTCTTTATAGTAAGATTGGGGGGGGGGTTTGGAAATGGGTATGTCTGCTCTACAAGGACCAAAAACACAACTCATTGGTTGAAGTTAGGAAAGGGACTGTAGTGGTCAAAGTGTCCGCAACATGCACTTCTACCTTAGCGGAACGGAGTTAGGAAACTTCGCTTACCTATTTTAATTTTTAAAGTTATGGTCATGTTAGTGTGGGATTAGTGACTACACTAAATATGATATTTATTGTCACTTACTATTTGGATTTACACAGTGTTATATGTTTTTATTATTGATGTAATTTCTTCCCAAGTAAAGTTGTTAGTGCTCTGTACTGTCCAAACTACCAATTTCACCTTTGTTGGTAAAATATGAGATATACAGTAAATAGATACAGCATTGCGTAATTCCAAACAGTAAGTGACACTAAATATCATATGTAGTGCAGTTAAAAGTGTAATGTGATGAAGTGGACGGTGAGCTGGCGGTCTACGTCCACGTGGCACTGACCCATTTGTAACGATGCCACATCAGCTCCATCAATCACGCAGCAGCCAGAGAGGTTTTTTTGGGGCCAGAAAATAAGGTGCCTTGATCATCATCATCATTGGAAAACTTGCCACCTGGCATGGCTAATATTATCTTAACCCTCCGCCCAAACATGCTCTAATTCGGTGCAGGGGCAGAAATTTGGGCATGTATAAATAATCGGGCGAGATCCTAGTGTTTTTCAACTACACTAAATAGTATATTTAGTGTTAGATTACATTCGGAGTTACTTACTCCTATATCTTTTTACTATTAATGTAATTTTTTACCAACGAAGGTCGAATTGGGTTGTTGGACATTATAGAACATTAACATCTTTACGTGGTAAAAATTTACATTAATAGTAAAAAGATATAGGAGTAAGTAACTCCGAATGTAATCTAACACTAAATATACTATTTAGTGTAGTCCAACCGATTACATGTTGGGATCTTCCAATTTTCCCTTTACAAATCTGAGGTATATTCCACACATTCCTCTAAAATTGTTGGTAGTTTTCCTGAAGCCTTGAACTTCAACTGGTCAATTCTCAAGCTCAACCGGTTCATTGTCCCATTCATTGCTCTAAGGGCCACTTCACACACGAGCCATGAGCCGTGACCATGAAATTGTGAGAGCCCAAAAGAAAGTGTCCAAAGGCCGTCCCCAAGACACCTCAAAAATCATGTAGTGTGGTCACGGACCCTCAAGTGTAGTGTGAGGTCATATGTGACCGGGCCCTCAACCAAATGTTACTTCAATGAATTTCCATTCATGCGGGTCTTCACACATGATACAATAATGTAAATCAACGGTTGTGAGCATTTGGAGTGCCATGGTCTCCCAGTTTTGTGTTAGGCCTACCTCCAAGAGGTGGTTTTTGAAAATAGTCCAAGTAACCATGAAACATGATCCATTGGATGCCACGTAGGAATCCATGTAGACTTTACATCCATCTTGCATTCACATACTAGGGTGGTCCCTCAAGCGTAGTGTGAAGCAAACTTGGACCGGCTCCGCCTTTTCCACCAATGAAAGTGCTTGAAGTGTAACGGTCACGGGCACTCAGTCTCGTGTGTGAAGTGGCCCTAATAATCGATGTTTTTGGTGCCACCCGCATCTTGTAACAAGGACAAAAATCCTCGTATGGATGTTACTTTAACAAGTTACTTTGCACCCTCTCAGAATAATTTACAAGATTGCCGTTAAAATCACGAACCTCCGATTTACATATAATACATGTGAATAAAAACTCGAGCAGCTGATTGGGACCACGGCCCATTTTTGTGGCGAATGGCGAAATTAGTGTGACCGGGGGTCATCATGTGTATAAGCTAGCATGGCAATCAATGAACGGGGAGAATCGGCTCCTACACTAAATATTGTATTTAGTGTCACTAAGTCTAGTATTTGTCTTGCTCAAAACTAATTGTAAACCGCCCATGTAGTGTCACCAACACTAAATGATGTAAACCTAACATTATTTGTCATTCCTTGTAAGAGAATTTGAACATGATAGATTTATAATGTTGCAATTACTGTCACTTACTACGTGATTTTTCATCCAAATATAAATCATCCATGACAATAGTTCGTTACATAAATGTTTGGGTGAAGAATATACCAAAAGTGGATGAACTAGAAGTAAATTGGGATGACAATATTTGTACACCTATTCATAACAAGTGTCATTAGAAAAGTTACCACAGTGACATAAAATGCCATAATTATGACACTAAAGACAATGTTTAGTGTGGTTGTAAATGAGCCGGTTGAAGTTCAAGACTTCAAGAAAATTGGTCATCACTTTAGAAGAATCTATGGAATATGCTTCAACTGAAGCAAGGAAAAACCCGAAAGGTGTCAACATGTAATTGGTCGGACTTGAAAACATCAGGATCTTGACCGATTATATTTACACTAGGCTTTTCAGTTCAATGTTATAAATGCCTCCACTACATATACAAAATCTAAATCATGAAATAAATAGGTCTTTATTACATACAATCCACTATCACTTTCCGATGAAAAAGTCATTGTACATTTTCTCATCCCTAGAATGTAACTCATAATAATCCGGCCTTGAAACACATGTCGTTTTGGATGCAAAATGTCTAAATTGGATGAAACTAGCACATCTATTGTAAAATTATCTCTACACCTTAGGATCCCCCTTTACACATCTACCTTTACTTCAAAATAATAATAATAGCCTTTCTAAATGTACATAGTAGAGAAAAAAAACCTCTCCCTTACGTACACTATGTACGCTAATGTCTCAAATAATACCCCTTTCTACACTCACTTTAGTTCGTACATGATATGAAGAGTCCACACCTGGGGATTGATACATAGTTGAGTAACGTTACACTTAAACCTCATTTGGCCCTTCTATTCAAATAGCCTCCCCCCCCCCACCCCCACCCCCCCCAAAAGTGGACAACATTGATCGTTGATATTTTGTCTCCCTCAACCACTGACGCACATTTTTAATCCTTAGAATAATATGATTAGTGTATGTGTTGAAGCACATAGTTGCCCGCTGTGGAGAGAAAAATAGGTGTTGGAATTGGAGTCAATGACAAAATTGGGCGCTTCTACCTTAAGATTATAGTAGAGATATGTGTGTTTTAGTCCATACCCTATTCGTGGCCAAATGGCATCATTTTCTTTAAACCAAAAATCTACAAAGAGTAACCTACCCAAGTTTGGAACACAAGTTTCTAGGGAGTTTCTTTGAACCTTCACCTTAACATAAACCCCAATCTTAATGCATTTTACATAAGTACACTTAATAGTCTTATTAGTGTGGGTTAGCAATCGAGTAACAAAAGGTGACTTGGCTCCGAAGTATAAGCTGAAAGCCTGGGGTGTTTTTAGCTTGAATCAAAGATGTACTATAAAGTATGAACTAGAAGCTTTATTTTGCTTTGGCATACAAGAGAAAGTTTTATAGAGGCAATTTTAAATCACATATGTGCGGTTGGAACATGGAACTTTATCCTTGGTCTCCACCAAATCATTTTACAAGCATTTTCCTTCCAATTTTTTTCCTTAAAGATGTATCAAAATCACTTGATCTTCGATACGATTGGCTTAAAGGTGGAGTTGCATAAGTTGGTGGGAGAAATCAAAAATATCAATGCCACTGACATCGTTACGTTCCCAAAACATCTAATTCTGTAACAAAGGAACAAATTAAAAGTTCCAACCACTTCAAGGTCCATATCTTAGAGTTATTGATATGAAATTTCACTCAACATATTTGCTTTAGAAGGTGCAAAGCTTCATTACGTTTAAGGTGCAAGAAAAGAAGACAAGAAAAGGAGAAAAGGGTGAAGAAAAAGGACCATTTAGTGCCAAAAGTGCATGGGATGCATGGACGGCCCCCGATTTCGAGCCATTACAATGCTCAAGTACACCCACGGGTGAAACAACCGTAGCTTGTGGTATGATTCATCAAGACCTAATTAGGGCCACTTCACACACAAGACTGAAGGCCCGTGACCATTGCAATCTAAGAGCTCTCGTTGGTCGAAAGGGCGGAGACTGTCTAAGTTCACTTCACACACGAAGGTGAAGGCCTAAAGGCCCAAAGAAGACTTCATGGATGAAAAGTCTACATGGAGTCCTACATGGCAGACTATGGATAAGGTTTCATGCTCTCACGGAATGACGCAAATTCCGGGAGACCATGACTTTTTTAAATATTTTTTCCAGCAGGACAAATTGCATGGCAGATTCCAGAACAAACAAACACCACCAAGTAATTCTCTTAACTTGATAGAGTTTGAGACATATTATATTAAACCAAATCCTCCCCTCTTTTTCCGCCAACAAAATATGCAATGGTCCCGCAACGTGGTCCATTCTCACTTCACACTATGCTTGAGGGCCCGTGACTACATAAAACGGCTTTCCCAACACCCATGGTACGGCCTTTGGATGAGAGTCAAGGGTCCTCACCATTACAAGGTCACGGCTCGTGGCTCATGTGTGAAGTGGCCCTTAGTTACCCTCCCCTCAACCGTAGTTCCCCAACAGCTGGCTGTTATTCCGAAACTTCACATTTCAAAACAAAAAAACAAGATGGAAAATTTCTCTATTATTACTACAACCGGGTTTGAATTGAGTTCCCATTATTTATACAAAAAAGGGAGTTCTTGAGAGTTCTTGAGAGTTCCGACTCCGACGTTTTGGTAATTAAGGGGCCATATTAAATGCACGTTTGAAAAAGATTCAAAACCGAAAAAGCAACTTTTGGAGTAAAAAGTTAGTAGTAATTGCACCTGATTCATCACCCTTCGCAGCAGTGCCAGCTTCCTTTGGGCTGCCAGATCTCCCAGTGTACCTTTTTTCGTGACTTGAATTTTGTACCCGAGCTTAGCTTTAAATGACCTAGTGACAGTCTTACCGAAGTCGTTCAACAAGAAAACAAAAGCATTTTTTTCTTCTTCTTTCTAATGGTACGTAAATGGCTACAACACAATCTTATAATACAAATTTCCCACCGAAATTTTAAGTAATTGAATTAAACATCCGGATGTTATATTTCAAAAATAATTGCACTCGTTGAGATCGATACACGAAATAATTTGCATTTAGTGTCACCCATTCCGATTGTCTTGCTCAACACTAAATTTGTAAACCTAATGTTATTTGTCATTCCTTGTAAAAAAGAATTGGGCATCGTAGATTTGCAATGTTGCAATTACTGTCACTTTTTAAGTGACATTTCATCCAAATTTCAATCATCCATGATAGTTTAGGATGCACAGTACACAAAAAGTGCGTGACCTGAAAAAGTGAGTTAAGGTGACAGTATTTGTAAACTTATTTATTGAAAGTGTCATTAGAAAAGTTACCATGGTGACATCGAATACCATATGTGACACTAAATACAAGATTTAGTGTAGTACGGGTAAAAAGTCATGCGTAAAAATCCAATCTCTGAAAATGAGCCTCAATTCTTTAATTCACAATGTGACTTGCGGGTTTAATTCGGTTACTTGCGATCCTAAACATGTTTTTGAGTGGTGTATGGTTAGGTGTGGATCTAAAAACAAACACCAAAAGTGACCATATAGCCCCCCCACACAGTTATGTCGACTATTGCATCTAGAATGGTTATTAAATTCTAAGCATGTTGTCCAGTCTCTCTTTTCAACGTACTTCTTTTTGGTGTCCGTTCTTAGATCCACACCCAACAATTCGCCACTCAAATATAGGTCTTTGTCTAAGATAAGGCACCGAATTAAGGAGATTTGAAGAGGGCACTCATTGCTGCACACACAAGGTTCCTTTGTTTGTAGGCTCCTACTTATGTGCAATTCGGTTGCCCCACACTAATATATCGACATTCCACACCATTTTGAATCTTTTACTATCACAGTAACAACAAAATACAACACTTATGCTTTGACTGTGGTTCCTATGCGGATACAATAAACGTAAGTTTTTGTGATCTGATTTTGACCCAAGGGAATTTGCACGGGGTAAAGAGGCAACCTATTCGCGAAGGCAATCAACATAATTGCCCATATCAATGTCATGATAGTTTGTTTCGCTTCATATCTAAGGCAAAGGAATGAACCATTGGCCGAACCAATTGGCAATATCTAGAACCATGAGCGTTGTAGTTGGAGAATATATTTGGAAGGAGCTAGATGATGGTCTTTTTTCAAAGAAAGAGGTTGCAATTGAAAAAACTCGGATAAATTATAGTTGCTTGTCGTAAACTCTACAGTACACACCTTGAGTGTTTGGAGTTCCCCATAAACATGGAATCCCGAAACTTATAGAGAATTTTGCTCATCATATACTTGGTCCCACGAAACACAACCAAGGAGTTGAGTAATGTTATAATATGCCCCATAAATTCTAATGATATTATCAAATGAGCTAAAGTTGGTCTGAGTTTAGCTCTACACAATGTTAAATTCATAATCTTGATTTATGTATGGTCATTCTCGGGTAAAGTATGTGGGTCTTATGCAGTCACTCTTCTTATGATTAAACGACCAGAATTAGCTGACAGTGGAGTTGGAAGTCCACATTAGATTGCCAACATACCTTTACTAAGACATGCGGGCCTAATTCAAATACCTTGGGTTAATCAAACATTGACATTTGAGTGGTGTGTGGTTAGGTGCGGATCTAAGAACGGACACCCATGCGTTAAAAAAATAGTGGACTACGTGTGCCCACAATCTATTAACTTGTATTCTATGCTCAATAGTCAACTATGTGACCATTTAATGAACTCGAGAATCTCCACTTTGATAATTAATGAAATATTCATACATACTACAAAAAATATGAGGAAAATGGCTACAAACATGAGTTGGAATTGGCAAGATCCCATTAGACACCAATTGTGTGTTTCTCATCCTACAAGAAGCGGGTGCAAAGAAAAAAAATGTTTGTTTAAGACCCACTTACCCTAACATGGGGATGCTTCTATGAAATTGAGGCATTGCTTGAGCAATTTACCTTTTACATATATATATATATATATACACACACACACTTACAAGTACACTAAATATTGTATTTAGTGTCACCAAATCTATTTTGTCTTGCTCAATACTAGGGAACTGTAAACCATCTGTGTAGAGTCACCGTCACCAACACTCAATGTAAACCTAACATTATTTGTCACTCCTTGTAAAACAATTTGGACACTATACATTTACAATGCTGCAAATATTGTCACTAACTCGGTGACTTTTCATCCAACCTTCAATCATCCATGACAATATTTCATTACAGAAGTGTTTGGGTGCAGAATATGCCAAACTTTGTTTCAGTATTTGACATTTGGATGAGCTAAATGTAAGTCGGGATGACAGTACTAATAAGTGTCACTAGAAAAAGTTACCACAGTGACATAAAATGCCATATGACACTAAATGCAATACTAAGTTACCGTGTAGTAGGTTCTTACTTTTACTTTTACTTTATTTACTAACTAACTTTTTTTAAGGGTGGCCCCCAGACTGGCTGTTCCATCAATATTCGAGGTGCCGGGCACCTACAGGTCTGCCCTGACTCTCGCTGCCCGAGAGACTCAGCAGCTAAGCCTAAATTAAGTTAAATTAATTCAAGTCACTTAACTTGCAACGCAAATGTTGCGTCCCTCGAGACCCACCTGTCCTCGTAGGTCGTCCCAATTACTCTTCTCATGACAAATTTACTGTATGTGAGTAAATAAATTGGTGGATAAATAAGGGCTAGGGGTTCGTGGTGTCTACGTAAACTCATCCGTTAGCAAGGTGAAAATGCAGCGAACTATTTTATAGTTTGAAAACAATTTGTTTTAGGATCAGTTGGCTTCGGAAACAACATCAAGAACCCCAAATTAGTCTAGTGGCTTCCAGTTGGACTGAATCGGTCCTCAACCTTGTAGGGGACTCATCTCATGACAAATTTACTGTGTATAAGTGAACAAGTTGGTGGATAATAGGGCTAGGGGTAGGAAACAAAAACTTCATTACAAGATAAGAATACACACACAAATAAACACTAGATAATGGGCTCTTATATAAACAACAAATTTGAATTTCTAGAATAAGTTACCTCAACTATATATATACACAATTATAAACAATTGGGAAGAAGAGACATTCCTTGTATATGTGCTCACAACTAGATTTCTACTGACAAAGCCATTGAAGTATGACACCCGACATGACACATTGACAAGTATTGCTTCATGGATGAATACGCATGATTTTTTTGGGTATGAAGTGTACTTGGATGAAAGAAAATCCTCGTGTGAACATTGAGAAAGGGGGGGGGGAGGTACAGTACATGAAACCTCCCCTTCAAAATCCACACTACCCTATATATTTGTACAATGCCAACCAAACTCTCATTAAATGCCTTTTGTACACCCACATGGTATTGTCCGGGCTATGTGGAATTCATAGAATTGGAGCAACCATAAAGTTCAGGTTTTATAAATATGTCCAAATCTACTTAAATACAAGTAGTGTTTGTTCTACCCCCTAGATTTTGAGCCTAGAAATGGCACCAAAGACTCTTCAATTAGTGTGGTGAAAGCAAGTAACATACAACTCAAATGATGCATTTCATATCAAGACCAACACATTGTCTTGTGGGTCTTGCCATGAACGGTGGACAAAATGCTCACGACTATATGTAAGTACATGGACAATAGCATAGCAGCCGCTAGAGCTTCTCGGGCTAAACCGTGTAAAATTCATCCATTTGGACGTAAAAACCAATGCGAACTATTCTTTAGAATGAGAATTACTTTTCAAGTGTCGATTTAAGTCCAAATGTGACACCAACGACTTTGACTTGCATTGGTGGGAGCCAAATGATACAATTTAACCACAAATAGTGTGGTTATGTTTGAACGAGTTGACTCCAAAAAGATCTAGTTACTTTGAATCAATAGACTTTGACTTATGCTTAAAGTCTCTCAAACCCTCCTCTTGTGGTAAGGAGTTTCACCCGACCTTTGAAAAATTTAAAATTTATGATCTTTGAGGAGCATTCAAGTGGTGTTAGAGGCCCGAGTAACATTTGGTGAAAGGAATAGGGAGGCGTTTGACGTTGGCCAAAAGAAGGCTATGTGAAAATGAATTTCGTGACGAACTTTTAAAGGGACCTAAAATGATGCTCTAGAAAGTTTGATAAGGAGGCTCATTTTTGTACAATCATTTGTTGTCCAAACTCAAACACCTCGGATTCAATTCACGAGAGCCATCTTTACCCATCTACGATGACCCCATCAACTCCTTACACATTATAAACTGTCAAAAGTAAGGCAAAACTCCCTACCAAAACATGAATTTTTGGGGGGATTTTAAGGATATCTCTACTATAGTCGGAATTTATTGGAACGAATCAACATAACATTATTCAGAGCCATGCAGTATTCTGTGGGACTGACAGTATTTCGGGGAATATTCCCATAATTTTTCACATTCAGACGGAATGTAAAAAATTCTGGGAATATTCCCCGAAATACTGTCAGTCCCACAGAACACTGCATGGCTCTGAATAATGTTATGAACCCTCAACCTTATAGTAGGTGACTTGTTTATACTGGAACCCTATTGGAGCCCCTTCATCCATGATGGATGAAATAGCTCCAATAAAAACCAGTCCCCTACAAAGTTGAGGGCTTATTCATTATACTAAATCAAAGGGCCGTGTGCTACTTCTAGAGTCATGTACCTTAAAATCATATACATGCTATAAAATAACCTACTACGTTTTCCATCATCGCAACGGATGAGTCACACCCCACCCACACTGGGGACCATCAACCGACACATAGCAGTGGGAGAGCTTCCACCTTCACAAGAGTTTCTGTCGCATGCCCACAAGTAACCTCAATTGTGAGTAGGACGAAAAGTCGTTACCAACAATAATAAATTTCAAAAAGAGATGAACTTTCCCTATCAAGAGGAACTCCTCATGTTGCTGAGGAGTAACGATTGAACCTAGTGTGACTTGCGATTCGTGGCGTCTATGTAAACTCATCCATCGTGGATGAAGGGCTCTAGTAAAAAAATTCCCTACAAGATTGAAGATTGATTCGTTTCGATTCGACGTTACTGGATGAATTTGAGATCTTTGACTCTATTTTTCCGTAAATAGATCATATGAAAATAGACATTTTGCAGGTTATAATACAATTCACTTTGTTTTCACCTTCGCAATGGATGAGTTTACATAGACACCACGAATCCCTAGCCCCTCATGTGGGCATCATATTGGTTTACGTAGACACCACGAATCCCTTATAGCCGGCCAAGCCCTTGTAACTGAAGTATAAAACGTATGACTCACCCTCCACGGAAAAACTAAACTGGCTAAAAATAGTCACGCGTCCAAAAGGACGTCAAGAATGCAGTAAAACAACAAAACTCGATTTCTAGCAAAGGAAAATGTAAAGTGGCTAAACATAGTCACGCGTCCAAAAGGGCTTCAAGAATGCAATAAACAGTAAAACTCGATTTCTAGCAAAGGCACCCCAACTTCTATTTTTAACCAGTTTAGTTTTTCCGCGGAGGGTGTAGCTGGTGTGGTTTATTCTCTACCTTGTTTGATGCCTCGGTCCCTCCCTCTATTTGGAGAGAGGATATATACGCTGACCCTTCTCCACCGCCGACGGCCACTGTGCGTATGACGCGTGGCCAGGGGACCCATCCTCGCGGACATAGGGGCCCTCCCTCGGGCCTCAGTCCGTTGTCAGAGCGGCCCCCTGTCATGGCGCCTCTGCACTAGTCTGCTCAGTCGTCGCCTCCTCCGCTGTCGTCACTCGCACCAGCTCGCTTCAGCTGCCTCCATGCACGTCGACCTCGCCGGAGCGCCCCGCGCAAGTCCACCAACCATCTTCTCCTCCTCGCAAGGTTTCGATCGATACCACAACCTCCCCTGTTTTGCGCCGCGAAAGTGTCCAAGAACGCTTGTTGCAGCAGCAGCAGCAGCTCCCCGCGGCTGGCTATTTCCTGTTACAAATTCGGTACGATGATAGGAGTTATGATTGTCATTCTGTCTCTTCCAACACCCTGTCATGGCTGCTGTCACCTGATATGATTGTGCGTTACTGTCCCGAGTAGAAAACTAAAGAGGGAGTAGTAGTAGCAGAGTGTTGTGCTGCTGAGTAAGCCAGTTTAGCTCGAGAGGCGCCTGCGATTGTTTTGAGAGGTGCGTGAGTGTGTACTGTTGCCGGTAAACGCTGCTGCTGCTGCTCTTCCTGCAGTTTCTTGATTATGTGCCGTCTCTCTCTCTCTCTCTGTATCGGCAGCTTGCGGTTAGTAGTGAGAGTAGCAGGAGCGAGAGTTTTGGTGCTCGTGTGCTTTGAGGTTTGAACAGCCTCTTCGGATACTTACACTTCCGCTTCACTGCAGTTTTGTGTATGGCGCCGTGAAGTACAGAGCTTCTCTTCTCCGTCTTCTGGTCCCCTTCTGGTGCGCTCTTCTTCATCGCCTGCGTGATGCTCTTCTCTTTTGTCAAACAATCGATGTGTCCTTCTTGTGAAAATTTCCATAATACCTTGTTTTGCGCCATAGTGTAGGTTTGGATTGAAGTGCTGCGTTATGCGTACGATGCTGTGCTTTATCATTCTATTCAGCGAGTCTTGTTGAGATTGCAGTCGCTTGCCTGGAAAAACAGAGCGTGGGATGAAGTTTCTCTCAGCCGCCACTGTTTGGTGCCTTCCTTCGTGTACACCCGGAGTACATTGTCTTGACAAGGTAGAAACTATTTCTGAAATTTCGATGTGACACTTGTTGCTGGTCTTCTTTATGCGGCTTGAGAGTCGAAGCTGTATTGAATGTTTTCTGTTCCTCCTTTGAGCAAATCCAGTCTTAATGCCGCTGTACTCGTGGAGTGTAGTGATGTGGTGGTCTCGTGGTAAGTTAGCTTTGAGTTCGCTCTATCCGCTTTCGTGATACATTGCAACCTAAATCCTGCTGAGGTTAGAAACTTACCTGTCGGAGTTTTTGTGCACGTCTGTACATTTTCAATTTTGCCTAGACATGTTTAATCCATCGCTCCTTATGGTGCATCCTGTCATTTACCTAGCTTGACTCACTTATCTGGCCGACCTCCTCGTGCATTCTGGTATGCCTTCAAGTAGCTGTCAGCACTGAGTTAATGTTTCTGCTTCTTCTGTAAATCTGACGTTTGTCTTGTATACAGAAAGCACATACATTGCTAGTTATGGCAAAGCGATTGTGTATATTATGTCCGGACCCCTGCGTCACGGCAACCTTTTTTCTCAGGTCGCCTTTCGTGAAGCCAGAGTTTCATGGAGCCTCAGTAATTTTCCAGCGGCATGTGACTGATAGGCTTGTAGCATTTGGAAATGGCTTGCTCTTAGAGCCTCCGTTGCTAGTACAGCACACGTGTTGTCATCATCTCATAACGAAGGTACTCGTTGTAGTTGTTGAAGAAGTCTTTGTCTCTCAGATTTCTCATCCACGACCAATAGGCCATGGGAGTCAATAAGGTTTCTGCGAATCAAGATACATCCGTGGACTGTCGCTCGGTCTGAGAGGCTATCTCAACTCTTATACGTATTTTTCTCTCTAATACCAGATAGTCGGAGAATTATAAGCCTATACCCTGGTTTCCATTTTTGGTCACGCAGCTCGTTGCCTGTTCTCTTCCTTAAGTTCTCCAAACAAGGTACACTGAGAGGGAGACTTGTTAACACCGATGTGTCCCAATCGAAGCTGATAACCGTTGTCTTGCAACTAAACCGCTTGTCTGGATTCGTATTTCTATGGTTGAGCAAGAGAACTTCGCTAAGAAGCGTTTCCGAGAACTAAGCCTCCGGCTTCTTTTGGTCCTTCACAACCTTGGCTCTTCCCGTTCGTTATCTCAGTGTCAACGTTTAGTCAGTATGAACTTCAGAAGCTTGGCCCTGCTTGTCTCGCTGCTTGGAAGCAAATTTGGATGAGAACTAACTTCAGAGAGTATCTGATGTCCTTCAGCACCCCTTGAGCAGAAACGAATTCTTTTCAACTGCATTCGCTGTGCATTTGGAACCTCAAAAATAAGGAGTAGCTCAATTTTTGGCAGGAAATATTGTCTCCTGCTACTGAAATTTTCACCATTGTTGGACCTAATTCGTCAATCTGGTTAGTTCTTTGTTTGAACAGTTGTGAGATGATTGCTGCATGGCTGCCCGGAGGAGAAAACCTTCAAAGTTCGGCGTGGAGGTCAGGCCGTGTGGGGCCCGCAGTGAATTTGGTCTCTGACCGAGGGGAGCTGTAGCAGTAAAGGATGGCCTCGATGCAGTTCAGACTCCAACTAGCCATTGGTGCAGTAGTGTCTCTCCTTGTGTTAGTACATGGAGCGACAAATCCACAGGATGGTATGTGACTCCCACTCCAAGTGATGCTCTGTGTAGTCTGATGTCCCTTACATTATGAGAGATACTCTATCTTCAGTATCCTTCCAAGTGGAAGTCTTTTACTATTTTGCCTAAGTATATATAGATACCATGCTGGGTGCACTTATCAATGAAATTCATACAATCACAAACAGTCAGTCTCCTCAAACTCCTTATAAAGTAGAGGCTTTAGTACACTTCTGCTGCTAAGAAAACAAGATATTTACTCGGTAAAGGAGGTACCGTTATCTGTGAGTAGTTTCTACAATTTGCTTACAAGGACACTTCTTTGCGATGATTGAATATTGGTCTGAGCATCAAGTAGAAAAGCAACAAGTAGAAAAGCATTCAGACTCTTATCAGATCTCAATGCCTCCATTAGTCCTGCTTCTGACATCAACCTATATTGGATGCAAGATGCCCTGTTGTTTGTCATCTTTTTGATCATTTTGATGTGCGAGCCACTAAATAAGCTTTGTTTTATGTCACGATACTGCAGTGAATGCTTTAACAAGCCTTTATATTTCCTTGAACAAGCCTCCACAATTGACCAACTGGAATGCAACTGGAGGTGATCCATGTGGTGAAAACTGGCTTGGGGTTACTTGCTCGGGGACCAATGTTACAGAGTTGTACGTTACCTGCCTTTCAAGTTCACTTTGATTTGAAATTTAAGTCATCTGAAACATAGTGAAGCTTTGATTGTAACGTTATATAATCATGAATACATATGGGCTTCATACTCTCAGATTGTCGAGTGTTATTGCAATTTGTAAGCAATGTTTACCAGGAATTGTAGACATAAATATAGTCTATCTGCCCCTGGATGTGGTTCGTGTTTGTTGATGGTAGAATCAGCATGTTGACCAAGTGAGCATGTTGTGTATTTTTACAAGTGTTCTCAATCATGAAACTTAACCATTGACTTCATCTAGGAGGCTTAAGTTGTCAAGCCGTTATAATTTTTCTTACCTCAGGAACTTGAACAAGAAGAGCATCTCAGGAACTCTGGGTTTCTCCCTCGGGGATTTACATGATCTATTGATACTGTAAGCTCCCAACAATAACCTTCAAACACAGCTATAACTTGTTTGGTGCAGATGTTGGACTTAGTTCATGATTTTTGTCACTCTCCTTTCTCAATGTATTCCCATGAATTCACTTTATTCTACTTTGTTGCAGTGATTTCAGTAACAACAATATTGGAGGGAACATGCCCTACCAACTGCCCGGCTCTGTGCAAAAGATGTAAATCTACTCTGCCCTGTCATGTAAATCCAAACAAATGCAGTGTAATGAATCAGTGCTCCACAATCGTAATGTCTGTTCTCTGTGGAAATTGCACAACCTCACTGCTTCGTCTAGCTGTCTGTCTAACCCTCCAAGTCCTTTCGATATGGGATCGTAAATATATTCGAACACAGCAGTATTGTGATTGGAAATGATATCACCCGACTAGAGGCACAGAAAAATTAATCGAGTATAAAACGTATCTTCAAGCTTTACCTTATTTTGATCGTTTAGAGGTGTGCATGTCAACTGGATGATATTAAATTCTTGGACAAAGTTTTATACATGAGGAGGTTACAAACATTACATGGAAAGTTGTTGAAGATGTTTTGATTGCAGGTTTGGAAGTTCAAGATATGTAATCCAAGATATGTCCTCAAATAGGAAGTGTGTTTAAGAAGTTGATGATAGCACGCACCTATGGTTTGAAGTGCAAGCACACATTCTGGGATGTTTCAACCAACTTGACAAGATGGATGTGGCCAATTTTTCTGGATACAGGAACCTTGGAGGGAATCAGTTAACTGGCAACATACCTTACTCGTTGCAACAACTGACAAACATAACAATTTTGTACGTATCTTACTCCAGAATGAAGTAACATCATCACAAGAAATTCATACATCCAGGAGTCGGGGGCCAATTTAAGGGCCAACAGTGCACTGATATAGTTCCCCATGTTTTTGCAAGCACAGGAGAAATTATTTTAGTATATTCAAAGACCGTTCGGTTGAATTTCACATATTTGGATTTTGAAACAAACGAAACCTTATTAATATATTTGGATTTCGAAGGCTCTGTTCTAATACGCCAAACTTATGTCTCTTGCCACAGGGACTTGAGCCACAATCAGTTGTCAAATGGTATTCCAGATCTTTGGGCATCACTCAATACCTCCTTGCAGACTCTGTGAGTATTCTCATCTAAAACACCTTAATTGCTCACTGCAGTCAGAGGTATTGAATTCCTTAATTAATGCTTGCCAGCTGAATTATAAACTGAAATATAGAGAATAATAATCACAAAGTGAACTTTCATAACAGATACTTGTTTCGTAGCCTTGAATGTTGTTATACTCCAGAAAGGAACACATGGTGTGTGAAATATTATTTATCCTCTCCTACTAGCACTTCTCCTTTTCATATTGCATTAAATTGTAAGAGAGCTGCCGTTTATGATATCTGCCTATGATGTGATTGTCCATCTGGACTTGCACAGGAGTCACAGACAGATGTGTTTAGTTTCATGTCTGGACAATTGGCAAAGTTGTTGGTCTGATGAAGAAGTTTCGATGAATTTTTTTCTCTTGCAGGGATCTATCCTACAATGCGTTGACAGGCTCACTTCCTAGTACAATTGGTAACTTGTCTGCTCTTACTTACCTGTAAGATTCTTGGACTTCCTTGTGTCCTTTTATGAGTAGCAATATCCGCAGCACAAGAATTCTCTAAAGTCGCGGTATTTATTTTACTCAGGACTGGGTTTCTTTACCTGGTGTATTAGTCTTAACCTAATTATTACTTCTTGCTGTCCTCCTCGTGAAGTCATCTCTTGTGCGTGTTGAGGAAATAGATGTGTATCCAAAGATTTCATTCCTTAGATTTTGTATCACCTGAAAGAAGGCAGTTAATAAGATGGTCATTCTCACGGTGTCTTTCAGGGATGTGTCATACAATCATTTACAAGGCGATCTGCCTCTCTCGCTCTCAAATCTGATAAATCTCCAAACCCTGTAAGTCCACGTCCACTTTTGTCTCTTGCATTATCCTATTTATGAATTGTACAACATGCATTTACGGCAACTTTATAGACGATGCTGTGGCTGCTGTACACCTAAGACCATATGTAGCTCACAGTTGGTGAATGGACAATGGAGGTAGTGTGCTGTCCCTCAAGACGGTCGTGCAAGAATTATCTATAACTTGGACCAATGTACTTGAGTCAATACGAGCTTTTCAGTTTTAGGTTATATGGCAAGTATTCAATGTTGGTCATGTTTCACGGAAGCAATTGCATATTCTGGAATAACTTGCCAGAGATGTTGGAGGATTAAAGATTATTTGATGTGCAGAATTCTTGAAAACAACAGTTTTACAGGATGGCTTCCTCCAGGTCTCCACCCCTCTACACTAAAGTATGTGCGCTCAGCATCTTACCTTCTATAGATCACTTCTGGTTTATAACCCTACTTTCTTGTAGACGTGAGCAGTTTCTTGTGAAATATGAAAGCCTCACTGCAATGTCGTCTTTATGACCATTTTTTACATCTTTGGTTGAATATTTGATGTTTTTGCTTACTTTTAAACATACCTTGCAGATTGGGATTCAATAGAATCTGATTGAGCTCAATTTGTTGAGGCGTTACTAAGTGAAGTAGCTCACCTCAGTAGGCATCAAACCTCAAAGATACTGCCCGTGTCTGAATCTATCGGTGATTTTGCAATTCTGACATGTACTCCTCACAGAATTGGAGGCAATAACTTTAACACTGCACCGGCACCACCACCTCCTCCATCTCGTCCCCCACCCCCTGGGGCAAGGCCACCGCCTCCGCACCGAGCTCCTCCTCGACAGAAGTCACCATCTCCTTCACCACCGTCTCCTGGTGGATCCGGAAAGATTGGGTTTTGGACAGCTGGCCGTATCACTGGAATTGCATTCACCGTCTTACTGGCGATTGTTGCTGTAATTCTATGCGCTCTATTCTTCTCGCACAGAAAACACAAAGAGCCAAGAGTGCAGGGTCGTCGCCGCACATGGCTGCGACCTCTGATACCTATTGGTCTGACAGGTATGCTGTAATCTCGGCTCAAATGAGCACGGGGGGGAAGGAGGGGGGGGGGGGTTCTTGTACGTGGAAATTAAAGGGGAAACTTTAATTAAGAATCTTTGTTCGAGTGCATGTCTTGTATGTTGAATCAAGAAAACTGCATGCATTCTTTCATTTGCATGATTATTGTGAACAACCCAAAACGAATATTACAACAGGTCTTCACTATTCTCTGATGTCCATGTTGAAACAAGTTTTTTTGTAAATGTACATGTTTCGATCAGCATGACTTCCCTGTCATTGATTCTATTTGATACTTTGAATATTTATCATGACGACTTTTTATGATGACAGCCAAATCGAAGCAAGGGAATTATAACTCTGGCGAGATAGGTGAGGCTTTTTCAAAATATTTCTTAGTAAATTCTGCACATACTTTTATTCCATTTCAATTAAGTGGAACTGAGATACAGCAAGAGTCCAAGCGACACTTTTGAGTAAGGTTTTGAATTAGGTTCAGTGTGAATATGTAAGTTCATTGATCACTGTGACCAACTAGATCCAACTTGGCACATTGTTAGTGAAAGAATTTGACAATCTGGCAAACATGATATTCAATGTCTGTAATTCACCTCAGAATATGTAAAAGTTATTCTCCGATTGCTGGCTTAAATTGGAGCAAGAGCCCCTTCACTGAAACCTGCCTAGCTGACCAATGAGAGTTTTGAGTAGGATTTGGGCGTGCAAAAACTGTTTTATTCCAGATGTGAATTGGAACACAGAGAAATTGGAACAGATAGTGAGGAGCCTGGGCAGCCTCTGATAGTGCAGAATGTGCTTACTGCAGGGGTATTCAATGGTGTTGGCGGCAAGACAAGCCCTCTTGAACATAGGAAGGAATCTCCACCTCTAAAGTCTGAGGCTCTAAAGGCACCTCCATCTTTTAAGACTCTGGCAGAAAAAGGTCCAATGAGGCCCCCTCCAAGTAGACCACCACCGACCAGAAGTGTTAAGATTCTCGTTCCAGCTGAAGCTTATTCTGTTGCCGATTTACAGGCAGCAACAAACAGCTTTGCACAAGAAAATCTAATTGGGGAAGGATCTTTAGGTCGTGTGTATCGTGGAGAATTTCCAGACGGCCAGGTAATAGTTTTGCCTCCAGGAATAATAAAAATGTATAATATATATACCAACATGTGTTTGTGTTAGTATGCCAATATGTAAGGCAGCTCCGGTCCTCCTAGGTCGTTGTTGAGATGGTATAAGAACGGAAGGTGTCTGTAAAGTAATGTCTACAAGATAGATTAAGTAGGACGTTATGACCTTCCCAGCGGCCAAATCTACAAAACTCACCAATCCCAAACGACCTCTACACTTCTCTATACAGTGCTAAAGGCTATCAAACACTGTCTCAATCCTTAAGAGGATCAGTTTCTAGTGAGGCTCTTTGTGAACAACTTTGGAACACACTAAATTGAAGAGCTTACAAGAGCTTCGGCAACAAAGTCGTAACAACGGAAATTAGGTCTTTGTAGTCAGCAATGTACTACTTTTAATGATGAACATGTTTTGTATGGTCATTATATAATTTTCATGTATGGTGAATCATATAATTATTATACAAAACATATGGTGATGATTATATAATAAACTACACCCTATGAGCACGCCATATATTTTTCAAAATACCCATTCTCTTGCAACTGTTACAAGAGTGTGATGATGCGCTAGATCAGGTCACTGGTGAACTCACGGATTAAAGATGGAATGTCTTTTAGAATAGCACATCCTAGCTCCATTCTGACAGGACTTGACATCTTATGGATGCCAGTAGTTATCATTCCATGTGTTGGTTTCTCATGCTTACACACATACTTGTGTAGCAGGTCTTTGCAGTGAAAAAGCTAGACACTTCATCACCTTTGGTACAGAACGAGGAAGACTTTCTCAAGATCTTAGCCGGTATGGCACGCCTGAGGCATGCGAATGTCACCGAGCTTGTGGGATATTGTGTGGAACATGGACAGCGATTGCTTGTATACCAATATATTAGTCGTGGGACGCTGAATGAAATCCTTCATACAACAGACGAAACCACCAAACGCCTCTCATGGAATGCACGCGTCAAGGTAGCTCTTGGAGCTGCTCGTGCCCTTGAGTAAGTGTGGTCCGATTCCATATCTCCCTTGTGTATTCTTTTCCTTGATATCTTTCCAATCTGTGTATTTAGTTGCGAAATGATGCAACCCACTATGTGTCAGGAGAGAAGCAAGACGTTCTTCCAATTCAATTCTTGATTGATACCCAAACCAGAATATCAGTGAACCTACATTGCACTAACTAGGGGATCTTTTGTAAGAAATTTCTGAACACAACGTTTCCTTATGCCAGATACTTGCATGAAGTTTGCCTACCAGCTGTTGTCCACCGGAACTTCAAGTCTGCAAATGTACTACTGGATGATGAGCTCAACCCCCACCTCACAGACTGTGGGATTGCAGCACTTACACCACTTGGTTCAGACCGTCAGGTGCGAATCAGCCACTTAAA
The DNA here is from genome assembly GCA_964035585.1 of Polytrichum formosum. NCBI lineage: Eukaryota > Viridiplantae > Streptophyta > Polytrichopsida > Polytrichales > Polytrichaceae > Polytrichum > Polytrichum formosum. The sequence continues at coordinate 25,649,497 of OZ037940.1, read as the reverse complement.
CGAGATGCATTGTGTAGCGGATTTGACGTTGATCTCAAAAATAACTTTTTCAATTGAACGCTAGCAGAAATTGGAACCATCATTACAAACACCGAGTTTAATATTTCTGAAAAGGAAGTCACTGCACGATGTGAAGCAGAGTTACTGAGGTACTACTGCCATGCTACCCTCCGGATGGCTGTGCTGATAGATATAACTGGAGAGCCAGACAAATGCCAAATTGCCAGACAGACATGAAAGAGTTGATAGTTGATTGTGTCCAACGCTACCAAGGGCGGTTGCTCTCAAATGTTAACTTAAATGAAACACAGTCGCAGGATAAAAGACTCCATAATAGTTCAAACATTTGAGTGTTCTCTGTTAAGCTTGAGATTTACGTCAACGACTGCATGCAATGTGATATTTGTAGTATGATTGTGACTGCCAAATGCCGGTTGGACCAGGTGTCTGCACAAATGCTGGGATCATTTGGATACAGCGCCCCAGAGTTTGCGATGTCCGGCCTGTATACTGTGAAATCCGATGTGTACAGCTTTGGAGTGGTCATGCTTGAGCTTTTGACAGGACGCAAGCCCTTGGACAGGTATTCAAATGACACTGAAATTCATTGAAGCCGAATTTCAGTCCGTTTGATTTTTGTAAAATAAAACATGCTCTCTGTTGCCTTGAGTGTAGACTTTTTATGCAGGTCTTCTTTGTTGCCTGCAGCTTCTATACCTCTTAGTCTTTTGTGGAACTAGAGTTTGTCATCGCTTTATAATTTGTCCAAATATTATATTTCTCTGTGACTTGGATACCAAAATTTAAAAAGAAGAAAATTGTTTCCTGGACTTCAGACATGTTGTTTGTCATGTGAGTTAGATACACACCAGTAACACCATCCAAACACTTGAAGGTGTAGTGCCCACACCTGACATCTTATTAGATTGCATGGAGATTGTCTATGCATGGAAGATGGAATGAGAGTGTAGATAGAAAGTTGGAGCTCCCTCGGAGAGATCAGAGGGAAGCAAATTGTTATTAAATCATTTTGAATGTATATCTTACAACATCACGCAGGTCGGCCTTACAAGTCATCAGTCCTTAACTCCATAACATGTGCTGTGTGTTTTTGCAGTACAAGGATTCGAGCCGAACAGTCGTTGGTGCGATGGGCCACTCCTCAACTCCATGACATTGATGCGTTGGCCAAAATGGTGGACCCTGCTTTGAAGGGAATCTACCCTGCAAAATCACTTTCTCGCTTTGCTGATATAATTGCCCTCTGTGTACAGGTATTTCTCAATCTTGGTGTGGTACACCGATTTCCATTAGTAATTTCCAAATTTGCGTGCATGTTTTATTACACAATCCTCTTCATTCATAATTTCCAATTGTGAACATTTTGTTGAGCCATGTGCAGCCCGAACCTGAATTTCGTCCACCGATGTCGGAAGTAGTCCAAGCTCTTGTGAGGCTGATGCAACGAGCGAGCCTCAACAAACGCAGATCCGGAGAAGACTTGGGAGCGTCCAACCGAAGCACGGACCGCCATGACCCCTCTGACTCTTCAACGTGATACACCAGGCGAGCCATGACGGGACATCTACTTTCGAAATGCACATACAATTTGGAGAAGTGGTTTGATTTATTTTTTTCCCAAATTTCTTCTGCACAGCAATGCCAGAGCAACATCATCCTCCACGAGTGCAGTGGGTTTCCAAATGTTCAACCATAGGATCAAATTTTGTGATCTAAAGGCGGTGCACGCACAAATTGACTGATCTTGCTGCTCATGCTGCCTTTCCTACAGGATGACACCAGTTGCAGGCACATGATGATGTTTAACCAAACATTTTGGTCTTCCTCTACTAGAGGCTCACATCTCAGGTAAAACTGATTGTACAATGTGTTACTAATTACAATTGATTTCGTTGTGATTTCTGTTGTGGATTCAATTTTGGAAGCTGCCTCTGCTGTTGGTTCACATCAATTCATTATCTCATCACCAGACTATCATTCATTGGCTATTTTGTATAGTGGACTCGTCTGAGGGAAGGGCAATTCTGAAACTAATTCCCTAACACGGTGGCCATTTTGAGTCTGCTGCATTATAAAAATTCAAATTCTCTTTTCTTGCTGCGTGGTCATATTTTCATCCCCTCCTTTTCTCCAGTGCTATTTCCCCATGGCTATTTGTGCCTGTTTTATTTTTCTTTGCTTGTTTCTGCCGCTTTGTTTCTTTCTACCATCGAGCTCTCTGTTTGTTAGAGATTTTCTTAAGAGGTTTTGCGGGAATTTTGCAAAGGGTTCTTGCAATTTCGGTGAAGAGAAAACTCTTTCTTTGTTTTAATTAGAAAAGATGTTCTATATGCTGAAGGTGGGAAGATATGGTGACGTGGAAGGCATTTGGAGGTAAGAATGTGACAGGGCATCGGGAGAGTAAAAGGTTTGTTTCCATGCATTCCGATAGCACCCACTTAACTGTTGGGGGTGTTTTCATGTGAGAAGTGGTAACACTCGCACATTATTCTGGTGTAAATCCCCCCAACCCCCTAGACTTGGAACATGAAATCGATTGAGACATAGAAAACGCTTTCCCAACAATAACTTCATTGACAAACCCTGATGATCAATCATTTTAGGAGACATAGAAACGCGTTCCCATTATGTTGACCCAGATTCATCAAGTTTGAATAATGGGAAACTGGAGAACATGGAAGCTTGAGTTCCATGTTTTGGGAGTTTTTTTCTTATAGATTTGACAAGCTGTCATCCAAAGCTATCACAATAGGTCGAGCAAGTGTAGAGTGGGATATGAAGGGGGGGAATGGTAATTAGAATTCATAACAAGCCCAACAATGGTTGAAAATTCATTGACTTGACTCCACAAAACAAGGGCACGGACTCCTGACTTTCCTACATGACCCCAACAAGGTAGCTTAGGATCTTGACTGAGAGTTTGTCCAAAACGACATAGTGGGATTCATTAGGGTGCTTGTCAAGTGTTTGGAAGCCTGGTAGGAAGTTCAAGCTCTCAAGGTGACATTGTGAAATGGACATGACAAAACAAGTCAGGAAGAGGCTGCCTTGCAAATGAGGATGCTCATTTCTTCAATCTCTCAATCCTAGATCTCTCAATCTCACTAATACCGTTCATGGTATTTAGTGTCATGTACACTATTTGCGAAACCTCCTCTCATTTCTTGTGCCCCTCCCCTCCCCTTCTCCCCTCCAAATGGAAGAGCTTGGCCAACAAAATGTAGTGAGATCATGTAAAAGCTTCTGCCGACATCAGTGAATTCTGGCAACAGATCTGCGGTAAGAATGACTGATGAAATCATGTGAATTTGGCTGAAATTAATCCTTATTGGAAAATTTCTTTCTGATCAATGATCTGCCTGATTATTTCCAAAAATCATCAAAAAGGGCAGTCTATTTCTTTCAACTCGGGAGCACAACTTTCCGTTGCCGGGATTCGAACCCGGGTCGCTCGGGTGAGAGCCGAGTATCCTAACCATCTAGACTACAACGGAGCATCCGGATGAAACTCATACGGAGCAGATGTACGGGTACGCATGTCTTAATTATCTATAAGATTAGTAGCCTTGAAAATAGTCAAACTTTTCTGATCTTCCTTTGACTACTAAGGGTTTACTCTGGAGGCCTGATTTTCTTCACTGTCCAAGGCCACAGTCAACCCCTAAGATTGCGAAACTCCAATGGAGGTTCTTCATATTTGTATATTGTGGAGTGCGGAAACATAATCTCCACATAGGAATCTATAGGTCTCAACCAATAAGATTACAAATGTGGCAAATTTCTTCCAGAAATCGACTGTTTGAAAGAGTTATTGCGTAAAGTCCCTCAAAGAACAACAATACTGTGGTATTGTCCTTTGAGAAAACTCTCTATTAGGAGCTTGTTAGCTCGTTGTGTATAGGAGCCTATTTTGGAAGTTGGGTGAAAATTTTGGGACCTCCTCTTTCCACCTCAAAAACTCAAGAGAATTTTAGGATCTAAAAATTTTAGGGAATTCACATGGACCCTATTGTCTTAAATCCCGGATCAGCCTATGCAAAGTTAGCTGGGCCCACTCATCCTAGTAAGACAACCTAGAAAACCAATTTTTTATACCCCAATACCACTCTTTGTGTGTGGTAATTTAAGCATTGAGAAAACTTGGATGACTTTGTGTTAATTCTCATAAACTCAGGGTTTGGGACTATAGCCATGGTTTCATCCACTTTACTTCACAAAACACTCTAATGTTGAACTACATTTGAAATGTAATAATTGCAATTCCAAGCTCAAAGGTAATTTGTATATGGGCAAGCAAGATGAGGGCAGAAATTCATTCTATATTTTGAAAGTTTTTCAATGAAAAATCAGCTAGTACACTAAATTGCCTTATTAGTGTGGGTTACCATTTGAAGCTATGTGTTGCTTTAAGTGTGCACTAGCATTATCCTTTTTTACCAAGTAAGTTTTATCATGTTCTTTGATGTGCATACTAACAATTTATGTAATTTGAGTACAAAATCATACACTCCGTAAAATGTTATACCAATGCGTAACTCCAAATAGTAACCCAGACTAAAAGGCAATTTAGTGCCCAACAATTACAGGCTCTTAAATGAAGTGTGTTTTTGTATTCAATCTTGCATGAAGCGGTTACCTCTTGAGTCGAATCCACAAATCATATATGTTTTGGAGCATGTTCTTTGCAGTGTACACAAACGGGCCACATATTAGGCACATGATTGATGCAGCCTCTAGTTCTCCCTCATATAAGGTAGAGGGTGCTTAAACCAACACTTTAAGCTATTGCACATACATATGGGTATGTGGTTGATATAAAAAATATATATTCATATTAGCCTTTGGGCTAAACATAGGTATCAAGAAAGAAAAAATATTTTTAGTCTCAATTGAATATTTGATGAATATTCAAAGTCAAAACTACTAGCTTCCTTAAACCAATCCATAGGCCCCGTGTGTGGCAACCTTGCATATGATGAAGACCCCCACCTTCATTGCCTAGAACCATCACAACATAGTTGGGTACTAGACACAAACTACATCAAAGCCCAAGTAGTAATGGCATGCAAAGCCACACGGCTACCTCCATGATCCCACCCGGTTCGCTTGCAAAACCATCACCTTGCATCCTTGGAACCGACCCCCTTGCATCCCGGGGAATGACCCTTTTGTGCTTTGTGGGCCTACCTCTTTGGCATTGTGAATAGAAAGGCTAGAATAGGCATTGACAAGCCACCCTAATCCCACCTTGAACCAACCCGAGATAGAGTGAAGCCCGTTACCTACCCTACGTGGAAGTAGTGGAGGCCACTATGAGGTGGCACCACTAATGGCACCTAAAACCATCACTCCGTGGGCCCAGACACTCTTACACCGCCAGGTAACGGTTTAAGGTTGTAGAGTGTTGGCAATTGGGAGGCGTTTATAGGTGTTGGTTTTGGATGGGGTGTTGGATTTAGCACCCTCTACCTTAGCTCTTAAATTTGTGCTGCAAGTTGACATTGAAATTTTTGTTTTTATTTATAATTTTGTGGGCTTGTCCAAGTTCATCGATTAGATTGTGCCTTTGCACAGTATTTTTCTTTCCATGAAGCAAGCCATGGGTGACATGGGCACGTAGAATGCGTCGTCTATTTGTGTCTCATTGTACTTGGCAAGGTGACCCCTTAGTATAAGGGCTCATTCATCGTTACTTATACTATGGTGCATGGCATAACATTATTCAGATCCACAACAGTGTTCTGTGGGATTGACAATATTTTGTAGAATATTCCTCACATTCAGCATGAATGATGGAATATTTTGTAGAATATTGTCAGTCCCACGGAACACTGTTATAGATCTGAATAATGTTATGGGTAGATATGCACATATGTGATCATTTTTTAGTGAATGATATTCTACAATGTTTTACAGACAATACATTCAACAATTCTAGTTGACAAATTTACCATTCAGCTAAGACCTTGCACATGTCCATTAAGATTTGCTTGAAGAAAAAGAAAAAACACAAGAAACAACAACAACAACAACAACAACAACAACAACAACAAAGAACAAGTTTCTACAATCATGCCTTCTTACCCAATCATATGTCAAACCCTAATGTTCGCACTTGTTATGCTCTAGCAAATGCTTTTGGGGGCAAGCACCTCAAGCACTGCTATGGTTGTTATGCCCTAGCTTGAAATCTTTTAGGGTTAAAGTGAACACTTTGAATGTTTGTAGCATACTCATAGCAATCAGCATAGTTTTTTTTAAAGTTTTTTTAATAATTTGAAATCTGAGACTTTCTATGGTGAATGTAATGTTGGTGAGAGGTGAGCATCTTGTCAGCAAATTCTTCCTCCAAGAAAGTTCATATGTCCATTTTTGTTCATACCATCAATTTTTGAGCACATTGTGAATTGTAGGAATATAAGTTAGGTATGTTTGTGTTAACCACTTATTGGCATCACATTCAAGATTCCATGCCATAAAGAGTCCCACTTACAATGGCATCTTTCATGTTCGTTTCATGACACCTTCCATGGTGGAGGGCGAGAATGCAGAAAACCATTCTATGCCCGGGGATTTCTATGTAAAGTTGAGTTGGCCTTTACATCGGGTGAAATATCCCGATATAGGTTAGCATGTTTCAATTGGAATTAAGGGCCACTCCACACACGAGCCAAGAGCCATGACCATGAAATTGTGAGAGCCCAAAAGAAAGTGCCCAAAAGAAAGTGCCCAAAGGCCGTCCCAAGACACCTCCAAAATCATTTAGTGTGGTCACAGACCCTCAAGTGTAGTGTGAAGTCATATGTGACCGGCCCCTCAACCAAATGCTATTTCATCCACACATGTCTTCACACATGATAAAATAGAACAAACCAACGGTTGTGAGTGTTCGGAGTGCCATGGTCTCTCAGTTTTGTGTTAGGCCTACCTCCAAGAGGTGGTTTCTGAGAATAGTCCAAGTGACCATGAAACATGATCCATTCAATGCCATGTAGGAATCCATGTAGACTTTACATCCATCTTGCATTCATATACTCCGTTGGTTCCTCAAGCGTAGTGTGAAGTGAACTTGGACCATCTCCGCCTTTTCCACCAATGAGAGTGCTTGAAGTGCACTGGTCACGGGCTCCCAGTCTCGTGTGTGAAGTGGCCCTAAGCATTAATAAAGCTGGGGAGAGGCGAGTTATTACCCCAACCCCCACGGTAAGTGTCATGAATCGGAATTTGTTTGTCAAGAACATGCTTGTATATAAACCTATTTATAGAATTCACTACGATTGACAAGGACAAAAGTAGTAAAATGTCAAGTTCCAATCTAGACCCAATGCATTTGTTTTGTGATTTATGGTCGGTACATGGTGATTGCATGACCACGCTAAATAGTGTGTTTAGTGGATGATTGAAATTTGGATGAAAAATCACTTGGTTAGTGACAGTAATTGCAACACTGTAATCTATCATGCCCGCATTTTTTTTTTTTTTGCAAGGAATGATAAATAATGATAGGTTTACATTTAGTGTTTGGTGACACTACACGGGCAGTCTACAATTAGTTTTGAGCAAGAAAAAATAGAATTGGTGACATTTATTACAATATTTAGTGTAGTAAGAGAGATAGAAAAAAAAAATATGTACAATTGAATGAAATTGGTGAGGATCAATCACTTGATCTTTTGCAGGGGATCCTTGATCTTGAGCAGGGTAGGGCCAATGGGCTCAAATTCACGGATTGCCCAAACGTTGTATATTATTATTATTATTATGATTTTGCAACTAAGGAATGCACAAGTGAAAGAGGGTTGTTGCATAGATTTGTACCTCTCATTCATCCAACAAAAACATACTAATCCAACATGGAGCTTGGAGGTTATTTATTGGGGTGGATATGACATTGAAATTAGTTTCAAAGATCTAAAGTTAGTCTAGTGCAGTGCAATTGACATGTATCAACCACAAAACTTGTAGAGGGCATGTTCACAAAGATGGATGAGGTACACTCATACCCAACAATTTCTTTCCGCCATGTAGGTGAGCCTAATTCAGTCACTTATCTTAACAAACACACACCTCTATTCGTGTGGTGTGTGATTGGGTGCGGATCTAAAACAAACTTCCAAATGACATGTATTTAATAGATAGTAGAGTGTATGCTCAGTTTTTGTAGATTATTCTGCATTCAATAGTCACCACAATTGAGAGAACCTATACGATAAGTTAAGAATGCAGAGAATTTTCACTTTGACGATGAATAAAAGATTCATATGAACTCCAAAAATTGTAAGAAGAATTACTACGGCCGCAATTTGTATTTGCTAATTATCGTCTTGCACTAAACATGTGCTAAAAATATCCTAGAGGAGATGGGCTAACTTGAAGAGAGAGAAAAACGTATGTCTTTGGACGACTTATTGTATGGGATGACCGATCATGAAGCGGGCCGACCTCATGTCTCCTTCTTTTTCTTTCTTGATATTTGTTCCACGATGGTTTGGATGCCTTCTTAGATTGAAGCTTTTGGTTGTGGCGTAAGCTTATTTTAAGGAAAAACGTGCCAAAAGTTTCCCAATCTCTTAGCGTTCATGTACTTGGATCACTTGGAATTTGAACCCTCACCGTGTTAGGCAATAAAGAGTGGGCCTACCGTAGCAACTTCCACTTGTGTACTCGAGACCGATAGATATGAAGTGGCATGCCACAAAGTTTAGATATTCTTAAAAAGGCTGCCAAATTGTGATTTTCTCTAAAAAGTTTTGATGCTTACACTCAAGTGCCGAAGCACGTTGGATGCACATAAGAAAAAAGGTGTCTTATGGAGCATCGCTTCATTAGATTGCGAAATTCTCGAGGAATGCTTGGAGGGCCTATGACGAAGTGGAAAGAGATTTGGTGAGTCACATGGCATTTTTTGGAAGGAGGATCATTGTCCGACACCAAAGGACTAGATATCTCAAAAAGGGTTGTCAAAACCGGGATTTTTACTTAAAGTCATTATTCCAACACTCGAGTGCCGAAGCACGAAGCACTCTACTCATTGACCGCCTTTGTTGCTCCCATGCTTCTTCTTAAATCGACGCCGATACATGTCATCCCCGATCGTCAATATCTCATCTCTCTTTCTCTCAAACCACAAAAATTTAACTAGCAACAAAAACAACAAGGATAACTACGAGGATCACGTGGCACTAGATGGTAGGCATCAAGGGCTACCGCAACATAGATTTCAATAGTATCCACAAGTGGATGGGAACCAATCATGGCAAGTCATGCGATTGTTATAGTGGATTTAAGCGTTGACGAGAGAGCCAAGCCGCGACTCTAAATTCACCCACCTTGAGCCCTCTTTACCAATGAAGCTTCGATCGTAGGCTAGATGACAAATGATGAGGGTAGGGGAAAAAGAGAGGAGGATATTTCCACCGCTTACATTAAACCTAGAAGAGAACTAATAATCCATGAAGGAATGCATTTCTCAAAGACACAAACAAATATAACCACTAAAATGGAGTGAAGTGATCCTTGAAATCTAATGTCATGATAACTCTAGTGTTAGTGCTTGAGTCTTTGACAAACTCATACATCACATTATTCAGCTGAGTTGTACGCTAGGTGGGGCTGGGAATAAACCATCTTTTATGTGGAATTATACTCTGTTTGTTCTCACAATAGAACATTGCACTGATGGATTCAAGCTGAACAACTTGGGTGAAGCAATGTTATTAGAATGGAATGGTTGATAGCAGCTGAATAATGTTATGAACTGTGTCTTATCGTACAATTATAGAATAATTTGTGGATTCACCTCATATGTCACTATGGGTGATCTTCACAAGTTTAAACTCCTATTAGATGCATACATAAATCTACCAAGTCATCAAGGACCTTCATGTACATAAAATGATCGCATTCTCACACTTTGGCTAAAGATGCGTGGCAAACATATATGGGGGTCAAGTTAAATCCCCCTCCCCCCAATAAGTTTATGGTCGATACATCCTAACTTAATAATCTCACTGGTCTCTAATGCTAATTCCAAAGTCAACAATGTTGAAAGCATATATATTTACAAACTATAAAAAGTTCTCAACGTAACCTTCAACTTACATGGTTGTCACATGTCTTTGGCCTTGACTCAACAAGAGGAAACTATTGCATTTAAGAGTACCTTTCATGTATCCAACAAGAACGCCTTAAAACTATACGTAACCTTTTGGCTATTTTTGGAAGTTGATTTGACAATGAAACTACCTTTAATGCTCCCAAATTAATCTAGTGAGACACATTTGAAATAAACTAACCACAAACCTATAAAACCTAGGTAATTTCCCATCCTTAACATAGATGGATAGTCAAGGAGAAGGCTATGGTTGCACGACAAAAAAATTGCCCTTTGAGCCGGCCACATCACCCCTATTTTCGACATTCCCACCACGTTCCCCTAGAGAGGGTTTTTGTTTCTTCACACGCCTTCAGCGACAGTGCACCATTGTTAGTATACGCAACAACTCCCTTTGACTTCAAAAACACATAACCCTAGTGAATAAACCAAACATATCTACCCACACCCACATATATATATATATATGCAATTTGGTTGCACAACGCTAATTTTACCAACATTCCACACTTATTTTGGATATTTATTACCACATCAACAATATACAAAAGTTGTTTCTATACGGTGACATAAACAAAGCTATAAATTCTTGTAATCTAATTTTGACCCAAGATAATTTTGCATGAGTAAAGAAGCGACCTATTCGCAAAGGTCATTCTAATTGCACATAAGCTTATGTATCCGTGTAGCTATTGCACAAAGGTCAAGCCCACACAACCTAATTATTCCAAACCCTAAAATACCGTCAAACTTGGACCCCATGAAGTGCCACCTAGCTAGCTTGTTGAGGGGTCCACACGTCCACATGACGAATCAATCGCCCTCGTGGCACGCACCTTTTCGACTACTTTTCAAAGTCGGCACGCCAACTTGGATCTCCGTGGGAATTTTAGACACCTCTACGAGTTTATTAATATAATCATGAACCTTTCTCTTCAAGTGTCAATTAAAACAATATCTCCCATAAAGTGCCCGAAAAAAAGCCTCACTCGACATATTCGAAAGAATGGGAGTCGCCTGCCCAATGCCCGGGCCGGGTACATCTCGGAAGTTGGAAACCCTAATAATAACACACCATATAGTTGTCCGGGTTCTCTCGATTCTAAGTTCAAGCTCACTCCAACCCCCCGGAACTCCTTTATTTATTCACCGTAAATTGTTCCTGCATGTTGCCCATATCCGAGAGTCCCCATTAGAACCCGAAAATAATAGCCCCGTAAGTACGTCCACGTGGCATGTCGCGATTGGTCAGGAGTGGTATAATAATGAATGTGTTTTTTAGGTGGTACTCCCCAATCATGCGAGGTGATACACTTGTCACTCACGGCCTTCCTCTTAATTGCATGCCTTGGTCCCCAAATACACGGAGAGAATATATATATATATATTGGACTTGGTTTCATGGTTTTATTTGGAACTTCATGGGGTTTTTTTTTATTAGCGATGACAGCATATGCTGCATGGACGGAGCTCCCCTTTCCTGCCTGCATTCCGGGCTTGTGTGTTAATTTGGTCCCCGTTTTGTCCGCAATGAACTTTGGTGGGAGTTTTTAGGCGCACTTAATGTGCTATTTAGTGTCACCAATTCGAATTGTTCTTGCTCAATACTAATTGTGAACCGCGGTATAGTGTCACCCACACTAAATGTTAACCCAACATTATTTGTCATTCCTTGTAAACTTTTTGGGGGATTATAGATTTATAGTGTTGCAATTACTGTCACTTACCAAGTGATTTTTCATCCAAATTTCAATCATCCACGACAACATTTCATCACAAGTTGCTGACAAGAGAAGGCAGGGTTTTGGCCAATGGATGAACTCATCCATCATCCACGACATTATTTGTTTGCTTATTCATAAGAAGTGTCATCCGAAAAGTCACCATAGTGACATTAATTACCATATGACATTAAATACCACATTTAGTGTAGTTCTAATTTGGACTCCGAGGCTCCGAGAGTGTTTCGAATAGTATGTACTAGGATTTGAATAGCAACTGTTTATTTTTGTCATATTGCATCAAAAATACATTCATTTTCATATATATTTGGCCGTGTTTTCAAACTTAATGCATGCTGGATTGTTTGCAAGTTCGAATTTCAGTTGGTGCATGAAAGTGAAAAATATCTTGGAGCAATGATCGGAATATACTACACAATAGATTATTATTTTTCACTAGTGTTTTTAGAACAATATTATTGTCATAAAGCCCGGCCATAAAATGGGGAGAACCGACCGCTACACTGTTTTGTCTAATTAGAGCAGGGTTACCATTCGGAGTTACGCATTGCTACAATATTTTACCAAGAGCATCATTTTTTACCCAAATAATATAAGTACACTGTTTTTTGCATTTAGTGTTGTGTGGCATTTAATGTTGTTACTAGTCATTTACCTGCAACATTCTTGACCAACCACTCGACAAATAGTGTTTCTTATGCTGCCACCTTCTAGTAGTGGAGATGGTGCAACCATGTGGCAACAAAACAAAAAACATAAAAAGTATTATAACACTAATTGTGGACATGTAAAAATCTGAACATGGCATTTAGTGTTGTGGTTCGTAATTACTGTTTACAACACTAAATGCAAAAAACAGTGTAGTTAGGCCCTTGGCTAAATCACATATGTGTTCAGCTGGGCCCCGCCCTTCCCACGTCTCCTTCACTGCCCGGCCCCCTGCCCGCACCTGCGTGGGAACTCTTCCTCGTTGAAAACCAAGGAATTGAATTGATTGAATCTTCTTCCACGTGGTAAATAAATTCTTTCTCCCTTTAGACTCCTCAAAGCAAACACAAATAATGAATGGTTTTGTTGTTCTGTGTGCTACAAGATGCACTATGTGTTTCTTATTTAGAAGAGAATTCAATCAATTTAGTTCCTTGGTTCCCAACGAGGAAGAGTTCCCACGCAAGTGTTGGCAGGGAGCTGGGCAGTGAAGGAGGCATGAAAGGGGCGGGGCCCAGCCGAACACATATGTGATTTAGCCCGGGGAAGTAGGTAATATGCACACAAAAGAATATGATTAAACTTAGTTGGTCAAATAACGACAATATCCGTAAAGAATTAAAGCAACACATAACTCCGAACGGTAACCGACACTAACCAGACAAAACAATGTAGTTACTAGATGAATGCGTTGAGTTTGAGAAATAACCAGTTAAAGTTCAAGACGTCAGGAAGATTGCCCATCATTTTAGAGGAATCTGTGGAATGTACCCCAAATTAATAAAGAAAAACTGAAAGATCCCAACAACATCCAACCACCGGTTGGAGTTGAAAAAAACACCCGGATTTTGACTCAAAAATGCTCCTCGGACTCTGAGCCGGGCGGCACCAACGAGGCATCTTCTTGGCATCCACATGGAGACTTGTGGAATCAACCAAGTGGCTCGTCGCAGTAGAAGTAGTAGTATAACCGCAAGGTGCTTCCTAAGTTTTGTGTTCTTTGTTTCTTATTCCTTTTCATTAAAAAAATATAAAAACCGAATGGCGGTTGATTCCAATGAAAGGTGAAGATGTCCCACAATTGGCACTTTTGCAATCACCCAAGTTCATAAGTTCAGGAACATGAAAATTCGACGTCATAGTTTAAAAGTACAAACAACCCTCAACAAGCGAGCGACACAAATCTTTACCTACACATCACGAAGAATCGAGGAAGCCACAAAGTCCCCTGCAAGTTGATTGTTGAGTGGCCAGGAAAAAATAAGATCAGCAAAATTAAAATTTCAGATGAACCAGGACCCAGATCGTGAGTTGAAGTTCATCTTTTGATGCTGCATTATATTCTCCACAGGAGATTTGAGTTGGGTCTCGAGCAAATTTTTTTTTTTTAAATCTGCCACATGGCAAACTTTTGAGAAAGATAGAAAAAAATATAATCGAAAATCCGAAGAAGGAAGCACTCTACTACGAGTACCACTCTACTGTAGTGTCGCATGTCGTGTTTGTCCTTGGAATCATGAAACCCGGATGCTTCTCATGAAACCTTGTGTGCTACCTGATAATGCTCTTTCAAAGTACTTTGGATTTTCTGCCACGACGGGGACATTGTGTGGTGACGATTTTTCTGCTTTCAACGAAGATGTACGCTTCAGTATCACACATTTCCATAACTCTTGCACGATGGGTTGATTTTTAGTCCTCCCGACTTGTTTGTTGTTGGGTCCCTTGACCTAAATCGGAACTGGATCATAACATTGTTCAACTGAGTGATCAAGTTGGGTGAGGCTGGGAATATGTCATGTAAGGTGCTAGAATTATAGCTTATGGATGCTTATCCAAGTAGATTCAGTCTGATACACTTTGGTGAAACACTGTCACTGAATAATATTAGAATGGAACGGCTGATAGCACTTGAATAATGTTGAATAATGTTGTCATTAGCACTAATTAAGTTAGTAGGTAAGTAACTCCTCTTCTGGGATAAACCATATATATATATATATATATATATATATACATGTACATATACATATGTGTGTGTGTGTGTGTGTGTGTGTGTATACACACACATATATAAAGAAAAAGGAAGAAATAAAACAAACGGATGTGCGTCACCCGCATCACAACAGAAGTGAAGTATATATGCATATATTCCTTGGTTGTGTGACATTCAGGGGCTAGCTTGAAATTTAGTCGCAACTGTGCAAAGATGATTTTATCATCTTGAAGAAGGTTCATGGCTTTCTTTCGTACACGTGTGCACACATAAACTTTCTATGTTTTTTTCAAGCATTCGAATGTTGCAGAGACTAACATTCTTCTACTTTGTGAGTCATTTTCCCCACTTGGTGCGGGCAACTATCCACATGTCATTTCAAGCTCATCTTCAAGTGATCCTTCCTCCCCTTTCCATGGTTCACATGGTTAAATGACAAGATTTTTTTGTCGTCCACTTCTTCATGACAGTATTTTAAACACAAAAATCCATCTCACATCGTATTGAGTGCACATTTCATGTATGGTTTCAATGTACATCACAATTCAAAGTTCAATTTCCATCTGTTGAGGTTCTTATTTTTGAATGTCATCAACATACATATCTCTCCCGAGACTTGTAGGCAGATAAACCAACAATGCAAGGAATAAAAATTGCTTGCAAAAGATAGAAATCACACCCCAAAAAACAAAGCCTTGAGAATTACAAACGCTAAGTATGTGCAAAAAGAACCATGTGAAGATTTCATTGATCAAACCTCCACTTTGTTTATATTACATTGGCGAATCATCAGACAGATTTCGAACATCACAGTGATGACCAAAAAATGAGCCAACTCTTCCTCGTACTTTTTCCTCAGTGACAAGGGGGAAAAAAACAACCCTCACTCCGTACACTAAGGGCGCAGTTTGCACATCTGCGAACCCCCAGGTTTTTATGCTTTGAAATTAACAAAGCTTTCTCTACTCTACAAGGTGCTACCCAACTTCTCCAAAATGCAACCTACTTGTGAAACCTAGTTCTGAGAATCTGCTAGCAACCTATGTATTGGAAAAAAATTACAAAAGGCCACCTTTTATGTATCAGGGTTGTGGCACCAACTAGCTCGTTCTCGGAGATAGTTTTACAACATCCCCTGTTGCACGGACCCAACGAGATCTCAGATCCCGGATCCAGCTAATTGGAACAATCACTCACATTTTGATTTGTGATTCCAACAGGCAAATTTCCAGACACCGTTGTTGCCTGTGCAGTTCCACCAAAATTCAAGCCCTGCTGCCCAGCAGAGTGTGTGGCTTGTCTGCATGACCAAATATGGTCACAGGCTTACAACAGCACCACAGAAACCTCCTGTATAAGATGATGTTGTTGAGAAGCAGATTGGGTTGGGAAATGATGACAATTTTTTTCTTCGTCATCGTCGTCCTCTAAATGTTGTATTGTCTGGAGCCAGTTACGAGCTCGTATAAAGGACTAAAGATGGATGGCAAGCGGTATGCTCGTGAATCCCTCCAGAACATTGCCCCTGTTCACCACAACAACACCAGAAAAATAAACTATGAGCAACATTGTTCAAATTTCATTCTACTCCAAATTTCAAATTCGGATAATCAACCCACATCATTCCTCCACAAAAAGCTGATGAAAGGGTTTGTATGAAAAATAAATACCTAAATAGGAGAAGTAGCCGGCTGTTACACCGTAGAAAAGTGGGGCACTGACACAATCATTTCTGCATCACAGAAGAAAAAGTGAGATTAGTTTCTAAAATCCATTCAATGACATGGAATGGCATGATCTTAAAAACCGAAACAATGGCAATAAAGTCTACGTTGTTTCTTTTTTTACTTTTTTCCTCTTCTTTTGCATAGTATAGGAACTTACATGAACATGCTAATCAAAATTCCCTCGCCAGCCAAAGAGCAACCCCATGATGAGCCTGTGAACCACATGAAATCCCTGATGAACAATGCTCGTGGCAACAACAGACCATTTCCAACCATAGCCAACAGCACCGTGTTCACAGAAAGCCCCTTGATGTTGGCAGGGGTCAAGAAGTTTGTCCACATTTGCGCAACGGGTCCCCACATGAACAAAAGGGTGGCAGTCCAAGCTGACACACTGCCCATGTACAAAACAACCTTCTCCGGGAGCTTACCCATACGAGCCTGCACACCAAAACAAAAAACCATAAAATTCATCAGCACTCACATTCACTTCTCCCAACTTCACGAGGAAATGACACGATGAGCTATGAAATGGGAAGGCAAAACAATTTGTAGGTAGAGCTGGATCTTACAAGAATGATCATGGTAAGCGCGGCGCTGCCGAATATGACTGAGGGCAGAATGGAGTGAGGGATAATGGGCTCAAATGTTGACCACATAACCTGCACCACATCCGCAAGCTCTCATCAGTCAACTTGATCTCTGTGGAAACTTCTTCACAATAGAGAGATTGAATTCTTGTTTTTCCCCTATTCCCCCTTCCTGAGTGACCCACTCATCGTTGAACAAACTCTGTTTTTCTTGAGAATTTCGTTGAAGGTGAAATGTGAGAAGTGAATGTAATGTGTACCTGAGGGAGCACAGTTAGGCCACCCACAACAACAGCTTCTTCCCAGAACCGCCAGATGGTGGCACTCAGAAGCTCATAGTAGTTGAGTAAGTTGAGAACAAAGCCGATGACGACTGCCATCGCAGTGACACTGAATGCAGCCACTGGCATTGCCCCAGCAATAGCCAGTTGCATCAAAACGATGAGAGTGGCCACCACACCCACTGCTTGCACTATCATGGCACCTTTTTCCCTTTTCCCAGCAAAATAGGAAAGGAGGGACAAGTTCCCTAACAAGCCTGTCAGTTGGCCCTGAAAAAACCAACAGAACCCATTCCCACCCTCATCAACAAGAGGATCGATTTTCCATGACCATTTTGGGCCCCAAAACAAACAATCAAACAAACCCTGCATAACCTATTGAAACCATCACCAGCAAGAGGAGCAGTGATTCCCATTACCATTTTAGGCCATTGGGTTTCAGGAAAGGCAAGAAAGTCAAGGAGTGGCAGGAAAGAGTGGGTTATGTTGTGGAGGATGGGATTTTTTATGACCATTTTTAGCCCCAGAAGCTCAAAAAACAATGAGCATAACCCATTAAGATCAGATTCAGCAACGAGGTGAGGTGATTTCCATGACCATTTTGGGCCATTGTTGTGAAGGAAAACTCAAGAAGTGGCAGGAAAAAGGGCTTATGATTTTTTTTGACGGTAAAGTTTATGGAACTTACCATCCATGGCACTGCGGAGAGGGCTTTGAAGTCTCCGGCGATCAGGTTCTGGGTGTTGAGGATGATTTGGGGCAGCTGCAGAAGCACAAAGGCGAGGGTGGCCGACTCGGCTAAGCGGGAAGTGGTCGAGTCCCAGCGGTTGAAGATGACATCCTTCTCATCTTGGGAGTCTTTCCATGAGTCTAACACCACCTTCGGATCGGTGTTGGCGAATGTGCCATACTCTCCTCTCTGCATGTGCCAAACACTGAATCGTATCAGAATGTTGAACTTTTTTTGGAGATATCTTAACACTCAGCTGTTTTGAAGCTTCAATTTAATCATCGACGTTTCGGAAAATTTGTGGAGACGCAGAGGATGGATTCGGGGGAGAAAAGGGTGAAGAGAGACATATTGTGCTCATATTAAGAAGAGGAAAAGAAAAAAGAAAAAAAATCCTCTAAACAGGCAAGGACAGTGTCATTGAAGAGGTTTGCCACTTGTCAAGAGTCGGAGAGATGAGCAATAATTTAGTCGCAGTTCTTCTCCTGTTGCCAAAACAGAAAAAATGCCTTCCATCACAGGGCTAGACCTCTGAACTCTTGCGCAGTTACAAGAAGAAACTAACCCTCTCTAGTCAGGAGAGATCGATTGCTAACTTACGTCCACCTTCAAAACTCATACACACGACTCTTTCAGACTTCCATATCCCAAAAATTAAAAACAACAACAACAACAACAACAACACCATTGCCCATTTTCCAATTTTCGTGGCACCTCGACCCGGCGATCGCCGCATCAAACTCACCCCCATGAGATGCATTGCACCCAACACAACACAACCAAACTTTCTACTCCATCGTTTCCAAAAACGAAAAAAATACCACGCACCTCCACATCGACGTCGTTCACGAGGCTCTGTGACTCGGGGCTGTGGTCATCCACCAACGCCCGTGGCACCGCAATGTTTGCCATCTCTTCAACTTACAATTTCCCACCCGGAAAACCACACACCCAACCAAACAGAACTACCAACAAAAAACAAAAAAAGTCCAACAAAAGGCTAAGCGACCGACGCCGCTGTCCGCCTTCCGCCTTCCTCACAAGTCCATAAACACCCCCAACCAACTCCCCGCTCCCAAATCACCCCGGACTCCCACCAAAAACCCACCACCACGACCGACTGGCGCCCAACAACAGCTGCAGCGATCGGGTCCGATGCCGGGAGCTACAATAAAGCCTAGCCTTGAGAATGGGGGGGCGAGGCGATCGGCAATGGCGGCAGAGAGAGAGTGAGCAGCGATGCGTTGATCGAATTTGGGCTGCGATGGGGGACGCGGGGAGGCCTTAAGATCGATCCATGGAACGAGGCCGCCGCGGCCGACGCTCCTTCTGCTTCCTCGCCTCGCCTCGCCTCGGACTTGTCATGGCTGGCGGCCCCTCTGGACCGTCCGCTCCCCTGCCACGTCACCCGCCCGTGCTCGGGTGGCCCGGGCCGGCCCGGCCTGGCTGCGCGGGCGACCGGGGCTCTGGTGCGCTGCCTGCTGGCTGGCTCCTGCGAGGCTTGGAAGGGGCGGCCAGGCAGCTGGTGGGAGGGAGAATAGCTAGCTGAATTAGGGTGAGTGGTCCATTTAGAGCCCACCAGATTCTAGTGTGCATAAGATACAAGCCCGCCCAAATGTAGAGGGAATCTGGTGGGGGAAGGAAGAAAGGAAGGAAGGAAGGATTCGTGTGTGCCAACTACACTAAATATGATATTTTGGGCCACTTCACACACGAGCCAAGAGCCGTGACCATGGGATTATGAGAGCCCAAAAGAAAGTGTCTGAAGGTTGTCTGAAGGTTGTCCCAAGACACCTTCAAAATCATGTAGTGTGGTCACGGACCCTCAAGTGTAGTGTGAAGTCATATGTGACCGGGCCCTCAACCAAATGCCATTTCAATGGATATTTAGGGCCACTTCACACACAAGCCAAGAGCTGTGACCATGGGATTGTGAGAGCCCAAAAGGAAGTGTCCGGAGGCCGTCCCAATACACCTTCAAAATCATGTAGTGTGGTCATGGATCCTCAAATGTAGTGTGAAGTCATATGTGACCAAGCCCACAACCAAATGCTATTTCAATGGATTTTCATTCATGGGGGTCCTCGCACATCATAAAATAGAATAAATCAACGGTTGTGAGCGTTCCGAGTGCTATGGTCTCCCGGTTTTGTGTTAGGCCTACCTCCAAGAGGTGGTTTTTGAAAATAATCCAAGTGACCATGAAACGTGATCCATTTGATGCCATGTAGGAATCCATGTAGACGTTACATCCATCTTGCATTCACATACTCCATTGGTCCCTCAAGCGTAGTGTGAAGCAAACTTGGCTCCACCTTTTTCCACCAATGAGAGTGCTTGAAGTGTATTGGTCACAGGCTCTCAGTCTCGTGTGTGAAGTGGCCCTTATGTCATCTGGTATTTGATGTCACTACGGTGACTTTTCGGATGACGCTTCTTATGAATAAGTGGACAAATGTCATTGTGGATGATGGATGAGTTCATCCATTGGCCAAAACACGACTTTCGAATTGCAATACCGGTCACATATTGATATGTGACGGGTATGTCAAGATGAGAGAATCTTTGTATGCTTGAGATTATTTGGGTTAATATCATTTTGAACCATTTTCATACTAGGGCAACTTTACATGGGTATGACGGTTCTAGCATGGTATATAGACCACACTGTATTGAAAAAGTAAAATACCAAATGAATACCCATGCTCTATTGGTGTCAAATAAAAATGCGAAAACCTCATTATAGATACCCAAATGGTATTAAGAAAAAAACACCAACCCAACTAGTGTTGATATCAAATTTCTTATTTCAATAGGTTATGGATATCTGACGATACTTGTGTTTTCAATACCATCAGGGTCTATGTACCATGCAAGAACCTTCATACCTAGATAAAATTGCCTTGGTATCAACATGCTTTAGAATGGAATTGACCCATATAACAACTCATATATACAAAGATTCTCTCACCTTGACATACCCAACACATATAAACACTTGACTAGTATTACGAATTTGATACCATGGATAGCTTCTTGATAGCACTAATGATATTGTTTATTCATATCATGCATTCACCAATACACCATACCAACATCGGTCAGTAGATTCAGAGCCCACACATCCAAACCCAAAAAAACATTCACATTCAAGCATCCTTATCGCTAAAGTGATATGTTTCCCAACACCTATCATCGCAGGTGCAGTAAAAATCTACCTTGCAAGTTTATTGTTGATTCATACGTAATTAATCAATGTGCAATCTTTGTCCCTGATTTAAGTGTTACTTTGACATGAAATAGAAATCCCTAAGCTCTACACAATAACCATTCTTGTCACCCTTCCCAACGGCAGGCGTTGTGAGCATATAACTCTCGGTCAAAAGCAACATTTTGGACCCAAATGTTTCGCACTAGGATCCATTTTCAAGGTATTAAACAATGAAGCGGCGTTAATGGTCAAATTTGTCGGTCCTAACCCAAGAGAATATTCCCTCCTCGTCGAGGGACGACCCTCGAGCTTCAAGCCTCAAAACACACCCTATATTTGTCAAGCACGTGCGTGTCGAACTTTACAAAGGGAGTCGGCCGGGCCCCCGAGTCCATACCCGGGTCGCCACCACCACCCGGTCATCGACCTAGGTATCGGCCCAAACGTACAAATATTCCCGGACTTCTCATTCCCACCAAGTATGAATGCCTGGTCGAAATCGCACATCGTCGTGGTGCCTATACTATTCAGATATGTTCGTTTGATGCCCGCATCATTGAAAGTGTTTGTGGGTGCTTTTTGTTCGCCAAAATCATAGAGATAGATAGAGAGAGATTTGCACCATTGGACGTTGGCCCCCCGATGTTGGATTTGGGTATTACAATATAGATTTAAGTACATGTGAGTGAATGGCATCCACATACCCTTTCAATGAGGGTATCTATTCCAAATCCCACACTCCCAAGAGTGTCACTTATTGGGTTGTTTTCTAGTGATGCTTCATGTTCAAGTCTTATCTCTTGCGAGTGTAGTTGTCATCCCAACACCATAATATGAAACAAAATAGTAATAAAATGCTATATCCAAACATCGAACGTCTCGGGTAACATTAGGTAGGAATATGTTGTTTGTTGGGTTTTGAATCGATCGTAATTGTGGAGTAAGTGACTCGTGTTAGTTACGTGCTTGTGATTTGGGGGGGGGAGAAAAAGAAGGTAATGGTTGGGAATGGTTGATTAAGGATCAACTATGCTCAGAATGACATGAAGTAGCAAGGCAAACCTAGCATGTCACCCTCAGCATGTTCTAACTTCGCTCTAATAGCTTCAACTAGTGGTTCGTTAACCCCTAGCTTCCTAGAGCGTATTGTGGTTTCATTAAATCATTTAAAAAGTAAGCTTTCTAGAGCTCAATTCTTATTGTGCCTAGAAGAAAGTTGTTTTTAAGATAATGATTTTAATATCACATTTAGAATCGCTAACTTCAAGGAATTGTGATAAATATATGCAACAAAAAAAATCATAGTCCAAAATTCAAGATTATATTAAGAATAGATGTACACTTTGAGGTAAGAAAAAGAGTCCATTGAAAATTGACAATTTTTAGTCAAATTATAATGAGGATTCTATATATAGCATTCTATCAACATGCGGAAAACTTTGTTCACTCTGACTTTAATGATCTCTTGTGAACAACCATCTTTTCATATTGGAACGGGTTCGTCGCCATTGACAAGAAAATTCATGGGAAACCCAATGATGCCTAGTGTGACCCTCCTAGCACCTTCCTTTTGCATGAATTTGCCTTCAAGAGTCATTCATGTCCCCAAAATGGGCCTCTCATCATGAAGTTAAGGGATAGGGGCAAAAAGGGCCTTCCATTGCCCTTTGAGTACTACATATTGAAAACATATTTATAACATGAATAAAATCATTGTGGGGTGTTTGAAATCCATAACATTATTAAGTGCGTCAGTGTGTTCTCACGGCCCCCGGGAATATAAGCCGGGATGCCGTCAGTTAGCTCACATTTAGACTGAATGTGAGCTAACTCACGGCATCCCGTCTAAATGTGAGCTAACTGACGGCATCCCGGCTTATATTCCCGGGGGCCGTGAGAACACACTGACGCACTTAATAATGTTATGTCGGTTGAATCAATCTTTGCTACTCCAATCTATGCTTGGTATCAAAACATACAACAATCATATTAATGTTCTCTCCTTGATCGAGCTTCTTAAGCGCTTGGGTATTGCATACCCACCACTAGACTCTCGTCTTGTTAAAGACATAATCAAAGTGGAGGATCCATCAAATTCTAAGGATCAAAGGTTTGAGTTTTTGGATACAAGTAAACCTTTGTTTTACGATTAAGAAAATGAAGAAATAGTGAGATATGTTACATGCCAAGTCAAGTATGGGTTTGGATTAGAGTTGACAAAGTAATTTGCTTTGGATTTTTTAATCACTCCTTCAATTGACAAGAGTTAAATTTTGAGGTTTAAGCTTGGCTTTGAATTTAGGTGGTTCACATTTTGTGATTCAAATTAGGAGCTTTAAACCACACTTTAGGTGACACGAGTCAAATGGTCTCAAAGTTGACATAAATATGAATGAAAATTTCAAATCACACTTGGTGTGGGTCTAACTAAGCCTCGAATTGCAACGTTGAACATGTATTCAAATCCTCGATCTAATCACCCATTTCAAATAGGCTAACGTGCCAATTGAAACATGATCATAACGTTTGTTTACTTCATTCTAGGTGATTCATAACGTGTTGTCTAGTTTCAATATTTTGAGTGCCAAAAGACAACTTCCAAGTAGGATTCAACAATATTGTTCCCATCTATGCTGATACAAACACTCTCAAAATCGCTCATTCTTTGTGTCAAACTCACTCTATGGTAAATAGCATATAGTTAACGACATAACATTATTCATATCCATAACATTGTTCTGTGGGACTGACAATATTCCACAAAATATTTCACATATTCGGTCCAAATGTGCGAATATTATGTGGAATATTGTCGGCCCCACATATATTATTCTATAGAATATTCCCATATCTAGTCCGAATGTGAAAATATTCCGTGGAATATTGTTAGTCCCACAGAACATTGTTATGGATCTGAATAATGTTATGGAAATGGCAACCATCGTAGCCTCTATTATTTTCTTTTTCTTCTTTCTTTCATGAAAACCGACACAAGCTCACCACAAAACACAAAATGAAAGACAACCGTAAGAAAAGGCTTAGACTCACATGCTCACAATGGGGACACGAAACGTCAATGACCGGTCAACTAGATCGGTTTTTTTCCATTATAACATGTTGCATCAAACAAGGGTACCCTTCGGTCCGTTATTTCTTCTTCTTGTGGGGGAAACCATGAATTGAATAGCGAAAATAAATGGCACACAAGAGAAACATGGAAAGAGTACAATTACATGTAGGTACTACTCAACATCTACACTCTACGTGTGACCTTACACTTCATCATCGACCCGCGTAAGTAATCTTGCAATCAATGGATGACATGGGAGACTTGGTCCCACAAACAAATCATGGAGGCCGTTTTAATCTACATGACACATCACTTCTAATACCACAATTAAACCCTGGTAAAATCTTTGATACCTACCCTCCTTCCTTTCAATCCAACTTAACTCATGTTCAGTTCACTCGACCTTAGCTCAAGGCCGAAGAAACATACTCCCAAAATAGACATCTCAGTTCAAAATTTCAACAGCTCATTCAAGAGAATCTACACATCTCAAGATGACTCTGCCCCGTATGAATGGATGACATCTTTGTGTAGTTAGGATTGTTCACACAATTTGTCAACCATCCTTGTATCTAGAATCAAAAGAAGGTAGTGTAAAAATGTACATTGGTATTGTCGGACATCGATGACTGCTCGAACAAAAACGTCTGCCACAACCTTTAGGGGGTTCAAACAGGCATTCATGGTGCACCTAAACCAAGTCCACATGCAATCAAATACCATCGTTCAATGTGCGACATGTAATAAAACGTTCCATTTATGAGATGAGTGAACGCCAATCATACCCCACTAGCGATGTGTTAAAGGGTATCATAATTGTTTGCAAGAAGGACAATGTTATCACCTTATGGCCATCATAGAGTGGTAAGTACTAAAGAGTGACGATGTCTAGTATTGACATGGACCCATAACAAGTGGCCAGCTCACCTTTTTATTTTTTTGTTTTTTGAGAGTAAAATAGTGCTCATTGAGTACATGCTACGGTAGCCGCGTGCAATGCAATGATTGGGTGCAAATTTTGATTCATTTTGTTGGTCCGATTGAAGCCCCTTGATGAATAGGGGTGCACCGGAACAACATTCATTGGTTTTTGAATCAAATGGAACGAGTCATTAGAGTTAGCTTTTGCGTGTAAATTTCATGTTTGGTAGGTTTTCCGTGCATGCTTGGGAGTCGGTGTGGAGGTTTGAACAAACAACTTTATATGTCGATCCATCGAGGATCAGATTGTCTGCGTAGTGTCACCTTGAGAATCAACCCATTTGCATTTAGAGTTTTCATGAATATCTTATTCATTATTCTCATGCTCATTAAGTGGTCATATAGGTCCCCCCAACTATTGAACCTAGAATGGTTAGCATGTTTTGAGTACGTACTCCAATCTCTTTTGAACGTTGTATTTTGGGTGTTTATTCTTAGATCCACACCTAACCACACACCACTCAAATATATATAGGTGTCCATATGATTGTTGTGTTTGAATTAGGCACGTCTACCTTACATGCGGTTGAACAACCTAGTGCACACTAATTGGAGTGAGTCGATGCAATCAAGATATAATTGAAAGTTCAAGCTCAAAGCTTCTCGAAAACATCAGGCATGCCTGAGATGTGTTTGAAAGAAACTGAACTACACAGTCATAAATAAGATAACCACTCTAGGTTTAGCAATCACCATAATTTGGAAAAAGGGAGTGGTATATGACCACTTAATGAGCACGAGAATCTTCAATTTGATCAAAATTAAGGTGTATTCGTATTAGCTCCAAAAATTAGGAGAAAAGTGGCTTGTGACTTGCCATTTCGTACGAGTCGGAAAAAGTAACCATTTAAGGCTCAACTACCTACGTTAGGGCTACTACGAAGCAACCGAGAACGCAACCCGGTGTGGGTTGGTTGGAGCATCTTCTTGCAATGCAAGGAAACATGTGCACCCCACATTCCCAAAACCACATTGGAGTCTCCGCATTGGAAACGCCGCCTCCAAGTGGCGGCCACAAATAAAGAAACTTGAGAGGGTTTTTCCTACTCGCTCCCCCTCACTCTCATCACTCTCACTTTTCGGCCGCACTCGTTGGGTTGTTGGCCATGCTTGATTTGAGAGGTGATGGGAGACTTTGCGGCAACTTCCGTGGTGACCCACAAAGAGTGGCCGCCAGGTGGCGCCGCCACGTCCCCCCTCCACGTGGCCACGTGGACACCCCTCCTCTTTTATTTTGCAGCTAGAATCTTGCCGCACTTGCAGCTAACTTTGCTACACTAAAATATGCCAATTAGTGGGGGTGGGACACTAGTGAAGGTGATATTCAATTCCTTTACGTTGTAAATAAGTGCCACCAAAAGATCTAGGAAGCATTGTTCATTTCAACACTTGACATTCACTTAAATTACCGGCACTTGGCATGAAAGTATCGGTACTTGGCACGAAAGTATTGGCCCTTGGCACTTGGCACTTAGCATTATTCATTGACAAGCATGTGGCATGCACTAATCACAAGTACACATTAATTTTCTTTAAATCTATAGTAAATGGACATAGGATATACCGTAGTCGTGAATTTAATGTCACTCAATAGCAACTTCAGCCCTGGTACCTTTGAGGTTTGGATAGATTGTGTGTGTGACTTGAATTACTACCACCCTCACTAATTGGCATATTTAGTGTAATGGCTGGATTGAACATGGCAGTGAGTTGTAGTGCATATTTTTGGGTGCAAATCAATTTTTGCAAGAACTTTGTGGTCAATTCATAACCTTATTCATCTCCAACGAGCCGTTCCATTCTAAAATTAAATGCATTCACCATTGTCAGATGTTTCTCGGGCTGAATTTGTTGGGTGAGGCATTTGTAAGGTATGATTCTCGGACCTCATTTGACGAATTTCCGCCCTTACTAACTCCTTCTTCAGTTGGATAATGTTAAGTTGGGTTTCTTGTCCAAGTAATATATATGGTACCCAAAACATCAGGCGTGCAAGAAATATTTTGGGCATAATCGGTCAAAATCTTATTGTTTCCAAGTCCAACCGGTTCCATGTTGTGATCTTTCAGTTTTCCTATATTCATTTGAGGTATATTATACAAATTCCTCTAAAATGATCGCTAGTTTGTCCTCAAGTTTTGAACCTCAACCTGGATATTTCTCAAACTCAACCGGCTCATTCGTAACTAAGCACTCAGTTCTCCCTGTTCAATGAAGAAAGCATAAAAATATTATTACAGTCGTTTTAAACAAGCGGCTAGTCACAAGGGTGCTCTCCCCTAAATATCATCTTGCATATATGAACAGGAATGTGTTATGCTTGCTTAAAAACCGCAAATTTAGAGTGACAATCACATGCAAACGTGAGTTCCCAATGCCCCGTGATATAATTCACTGCAATTTCACCTCCACAACGGATGTGTTTAGAAGAGACCACAAATCTCTTAGCCTACCCTTTATGGTTTCATATAATATACTATGTTCACGTAACTGACAGTTGCTTTAATTCATATACAATAAATATGTCGTTTCTGGAAGTAGAGTTTTGTATGTTGCTGTCTCCCCGGAAGCAAACCCATCATGACGAGGCCTGGAAGTAAAGTTATTTACTCCGCAACAATAAAGCACCTCTGATTCAATTTGTGCCTAAATAATAAAAAATAAAAAATAATAAAGCACCTCCTCCATGTGTAAAAGCTCGAGATTAATGATGAGTGCATAACATTATCCAGATCCATAACAATGTTCTACCTAGGGGACTGAGAGTATTATGCGGAATATTCCATCATTCAAGCTGAATGTGAGGAATATTTTGCAGAATGCTCTCAATCCCACAAAAGAACACTGTTATGGATCTGAATAATGTGCGGTGCAATTTAGCTATCCTGATAAGAAATGATATTATTGTAAAGACATGATAAGGAATAACTAAGAAAAAAAATTCCATTTTAAGTGAAACATGCAAGGATTAATTGAAGCATTTCAATGAATATCTTATCGGTAATAAAGAATGTAAGGATAGTGACCGAGTTGGCTCAATTTTCTTCCCGTTCGTTGTACTCTAGTAACCCTGGGCAAGAGGAAACTATCGCATGCTGAGTGTATCTCGCATTTATCCAACATGAAAAAGATGAAATAACACGTATCCCGGGGGCTACTTTTTTTTTGATCGATTTGGAACCGGAATTGGTTTTAATTGAAGACCCAGGCTTTTTGAATTCACGTTATTTGAGGTGAATCGGAAACACACCTCTAGGAGGCCAAGTTTCTCCACTTCAAGGACTTTCTCAAATATGAATGTGAATTGTACTTGAAGCAACCATCGACACCACCACAACAACGCAAAATCATTGATGCCTCGCACCTCGAACCCATAGACTTGCCATTGAAACTGGACGCTGGACGATTTTCCCTATCTCTCTAGATACTATGCCACTTTTGCTCCTGTAGTGTAGTTGAAAATGGGGCACATTTCACGTTGGAATGCCCCCTATATAACCCCATTTAGACACAAGTTTCCATTACTATTCGAGAATACAATCTTGGGGAGCCTCAAGTCTTTCTTTCAACAAGTTGACATTTAGCCTCTATCTTGCAGAGACTACTGTACTCCGCCACTCCTAGAGAAATAGTTGATTTGAAACAATCTCAATGTACTTTTAGTCCTATTAGCATTTTCAGAGCTTCCCGGATTTTTAAACCGATTTCATGAAGCCAAGTTGATATTCTTGAAGCCGGGCAGCCAAATTCTTATGAAAAAAATAATCTCTAAGGAAAAGTGCACGGCGGACATCTCAATGCTTCCAAGTTGGCACCATCTTACGGAGCGGCAAGTAAGATGACAAATTGTGTGACTTAACATGCGTGACTTAATGTACACGAAGGCCCACATTCAACAACCCGTGTTCCATGAAACGAGATTCTTGAAGTCGGGCAGGCAAAAAAAAAATTCTCGGGGTGCATTGGCCGTTAGGGCATCATGCTCCTCAACACAAGGCGTCCAAGTTGTGTACTACTAAGCCCATAATAAGGCACCTGACAACCCACATGCAGGATCCTCCCTACATTCGAATAAATAGCAATTGTTATAAGCGGCCTTGCTAGTGGCCAAAAAACCGCAACTTCTTCTCTCCTCCATTGAACAAGCCCCCCCCCACCCCAAACGAACGCCCACCAGCCATCTAGCCCTCCATGCCGTGAGATTCCCTCACAACGTACGATGGGAGCTTCGGTTCTTGACCAACCGCTTCCTTGACTTATTGTTATTGTCGTCACCTCCACTTCACAAGCGGTGTAGGCCATACACAACTAACTAACCCCCTTCGCTAAGGTACGTATGTGGGTGTTACTCGGTTCGCTTTTCATGTTCTCTAACTTCTACCCAATTAGATTTACACAACAAAAACTCGTGTTGCATTAGCAAATCTACGATGAAGCGTATGCAACAATTGCATGGACAATTAAGTGCCGCGCACATGAGCAACCACCAGCCGCTCCGCCTAGCGGAGGCAATGATTCTCATCCAGCTCCGCTAGCAAGGGTGGCGAAGCGGACCCTCTGCCCCAACCCGGAACCCACGGATTCGCTGTCCTCCGCTAGGTAATTCTTTGCGGCACTCAAATTTCCTCTTTCTCCTTTCTCTTGAGATTACCCACGACACCGAGATAGGGTAAATGGAAGGCGGGGGAAGGCAGAGGCGGGCGTAGCAAGGCACTTTGTGCCCGCTTGGCATATCAACCTCCCCCACCGGCCAAGCAAAGGCCAAGGCGGGCCGCTGCCATGTGCTCAAGCCTTTAAACTTCTCTTGATTTAGTCATGGTTATTTGAAGTGCATGTTTGTTATCAAAGGTCCTCCTAGTTGTGTTCGTTGTTGAGTGGATTTGTTATTAACATTTGAAGGTGTAGTCCAATCTCTTTAAAACATGTGTCTTTAGGATGTTTGCTCTTTGATCCTCACCAAACCACATGCCCGCCATGCACCTTGCTCTTGCTTATGAGTGAGGAACTCCTGGATACACTAAATAGAGTCATAATTGTCAAGAATACTCCGACAAGGATCGGAGGTGCCTTATATAAATCGACCTTAAATTCAAGCAATGTGTCAAAATGTCTCTAGGGATATGAACGCTTCATAAGCATGAAAATTTGTAAGGTATAGTAGAGGCGCCTATTCCATATCAGGATCCCATTGACAATCTATAGGGTACTGGAATTTCAATTAGGTTGGGATTGAATTTTGATCATGTTGAACCCAGGAGTGCCATGACATGTGTCTTGGTTTTGAGTGCTAATTGAGAAGGAATGAATGGTTGTGCCAAACTCTAAACATTGGTAATATGTTCGGGCCAACTTTTGGTTTCAAAAATTCACAGTAATTTCAATGTAAGGAATAAAATTATCGAAAAATTTGCAATCTTCTCAATTTCTATCTTCCTACACGAGAAAAATTTGCACCACCTTATACTTCTCCAAATTTGGCGCATAATCTCTTAAATAATCAGTTATGGGCGCCTCTACTCTCATAGATAACGTCAATCGCTAGCATGCATGTCAATTTGATAATACAACTGCTAATAAATGAATATGAATGCTACTAAATGGACATTTTTGAACAAGATCCAATCATTTGAAATTTAAATTCTCATTCCGATACATCTAGGCTCTAACCCATCAAGGTCTAAGTTGAATTCGGAAGCCAAAACTCTAAAAACATTGAGGCTTTTGAAACACACTAAATTTTGGAGTGGCTCTTGCTAAACAACCATCTTTCAAAATATGCCACGCGTGTCATACTTACACCACGTTAATGAGACATCAATCCTATGTGGCAATTGCGAGTTTGGCACCTCATGAACTAGGAAGGACCCGGACCTCACAATATGGATTTACATCATCTTGATAAACAACACCTTCTGCAATGATATCCAAATGGGTCCCATTGATATATATGATCCGTAGCTCATTGCCGACACTATCATTACTTTGGCCCTCTTCATCACTAATAACGTCTTAAATAGTGTGGGTGAAAAAAATCTTGTACTTGCAACACACAAGGGCACCTAAGAAAATATCCTCATAGCACTTGTGTGGAGGGTCCCCAATATGATGTGATCCCCACCTAGTTAAATTTTTTTAAGGCAAGTTCCAAGAAAAACAACGGGGCCCACATAGATTTTTCCGGTATGGTGAGTTGTCAATGTTAGTTGGTAGTAGAGTCAATCACGTATGCAATGTTTTGGCCACTTTGATATCATGATGGCTGTCACATGGTAAACGACATTGTACAATAGCTTGTGACTATTGTGGATTGGACACGTTGAGCATTATTGTCTCTTACCTAACTCAGACAAACTATCTGAATGTTTCAGTTGGATTGTCAATTACATTATGAACACCATGACATTAAGATTGTATGAATCAAAGCATATATGAAATTTTTTATATAGAAATGTTAAAAGTCATAAACCTCATTTGATATTTCTTAGTCGCATAGATCCCCTCAAATTGGACAATGTTGATCATTGACATTTTGCATCCTTTAACCAATAAATTGTGTTTTTAGTCCTTAGAATAATATAATTAGTGTTGATTTTGAAGTATGTAGTTGCTTAGTTTGTGGAGAGGGGGGATAGATGTCAGAAGTGGGGTCACTTATTGAATTGGGTACTTCTACCTTATAGTGGTAAGGTAGAAGTACGAGAACATGTGTGGTTGTTGGCATTAATATGATTATAGAATTACTTTGGGTCAAAGAATATTTATTTGTCAGAGAGTGCACTCAATATAGAGGGTCAAAAGCATATGAGTGCATACTTTTGCCCCCCCCCCCACAAGTACATTCATATGTGATATGGAAAAATAAAATCATGTTAATTCTTGTGCAAATTCTACGTGCTAGAAAACACATTGGTTATGTGTTGTTACTTTGTCTCTAAAATTCCTCAAAGTAAATCATGAGACATTTCAAATCATAGTTTCACTCACGTTTTGAAGGCCACTTTCATTTTATTTGGTATTTTCTTTTTGACAAATGAAAGAATTGAAGTAATGAGATAGTACTTATAGAAATTTGGACCCTAAAAATGAGATTTACGCATTTACAAATCATTTCAAACCCGCATGCTTTTTACCCTCTACATTGAGTGCACCCCTCATAAATGTATTAGATTCATTTGCTAAGAAAAATGCAAGAAACAAGCATATGAATATTGTCATTCAAGAAGTCAACATATTTGACTTGTCCAACAAGGTTCCTACAATGTAGGATTGTAGTACACAGTTTTTTGGTTTTAGATTCAATGTTGGTTCTGCATATATGTACCTTACTTGTGAAGGAGGTGGACACCAAGTGGCTAGGCTCTAAAAGGTTGTGAGAGCATCTACTGCCAACATAATTTATTCACAAAATAAAATAAAATGGATCCATACAAGTGCTCGGGAGGATGAGCCCCACAAGCAATGAGAGATACCAAAACTACCAAAGAAAACTTTTAAATGTCAATGCCATATATTTGAAGCCCTCAAATGTATGATTAAGAGACACAATCATTTGATTCCTCCACTGGTCACTACTACACTATTTGCCAACGAGGTTTCTATACACACACTTCAAAATGGGCGCCTTCTAATCAAGTCACTTTACCGGAGTGATTTCGAAGGTGCTACTCAATATTCATTAAATCGTGGAGCTCTAGGCTAGCAGAGGTTCTTAAACAACCACACTACATCCCAAATTCCTATTGAAAAACAAATCAGAGCTGTCAAAAGTTATTCAAATCAAATTCCTATTTTTAGATTCATGATTGGTTTTGGGTGTAAGCTATAACACAATGTTCCTAAACTGAACATAATATATGATTGCTTTTCATCTCACGTTTAGAATCTAAGAACTTCATAGATTGTGTCCATTTTAGGTATGTTGGCCATAATAAATGCGCACATACACAACCTTGTGTGCCTTTCATGAAGGTGAACGCCAAGTGGTTGGGCTCAAGGCTTGAAAGAGCATCTACTTTTGGCATCTACATTTCTATTCACAAAGAAATGGGTCCATACAAGTGGAAAGTTCCACACCCACGAACAATGGCGGCTGCTACATTGTGCAAAGAATTCTCTCACACGTGGAAGATACTCGGGATTTGGAGGTAACTTCCCCTTCTTCTTCTTTATCTTTATCTTTATCTTTCTTTCTTTCTTTCTTGTCCTTATATATACTACCCCCACGTAAGCTCGGGAATCTCCAAATTCTAGTAGGTATTCCTATATGAAAAGCTAAGCCATGGCGGGAAAGGTGGAGCTAAGCCGTGGACACAAGCTTGTGCCAATTTGGGCCTATCCATCTCCAACCTATGATATGCAAAGGAGTGTTGAGAAGTTCTTCACCACCCCTAGTAGGGTTTATATATAATGATTTTTCTTCTAAACGCGTTTGTGGCCGCAAACCCCCCCCCAAGAAATAGTGTGGATGCTAATTGGTAGTGTGGAGTCATCCACACTATTTTAAGTGGAGAATTTTGAGTGAGATGTGGCTGTGGTCATCCCACCCGATATCCACATGTTTGTGCATTTATCCATTCTACATCTCCACTACATTTGATGCCAAAGTGCTTGGACTCGGATGATCCGTGACCCGAGAAACTAATAAATGTCCGAATATTATACACATGCTTCTCATCCAAATCCAACCTTTGTACACCGTTTTGGAATAGATCCACCATATGTGGTCCACACCAATTCCAAGATGGGTGATTTATAAATCCCATACACTTTTTGGCTTTCATTTCATTCCCATACCTAACTAAGTCTTCCATTCCCTTCTTGTGCTTGGTCTCACTTCGATTCAATTAGTGAACTTCACACCTAAGGGCCTTATTGTGAGCCGGAGTAACTTAGTTGTTACGTGAAAGGATAGGCCACATATGAGCATTATTTCTTGATTTCCACTCGGGTTGCGCTGGTTCGCCCTGGTTGGTTGTGTTTGGGTTCATTTGCAATTGAATTTTCAATTTGTGCCAAAAAAAAAAACTTCACACCTAAGGTAGACATGTCTTAAATAGTTAGCATTTTTTCAACTAGCCCAATTTTCCTAGGACATGGAACATGTGATTAGTATGAGATGTTTAGGAAATCCAAATCGAGGCCGTAGTTGTCACTTTCCTCATAATTTTTGGAGCTCACGGCCGGTTCACACGGGGTCCCAAGTCCTAAGTCCCAAGTCACTTGAGGTCAATCCGTGCAATCTCAGCCGTTGAGAGCATGCAAGTTGGGACTTACCACTTCACACAGGATCCCAAGTCCCAAGTATGACATGGATGCCCACATGGCAACACATTTTGGAGGTGAGGCTCGGGACTTGTGTTGAGAGTTGGGTCGAGCAAAAAGCTAGACCCAACTCTCAACACAAGTCCTGTGAATATTTCAGCATACAATAATCAAGATCTAACTTTAATGATAATGAACCATATTTTAATGGTTTCTTGAGGCTCAAAAGCTGGGACTTCGCCTCCATGTTGGGACTTGCTAACGTGAGTGGGACTTGGGACTTGGGACCCCATGTGAACCGGCCCTCGTATGAATATCTTGTTCATTGTCAAAGTGAAGATTGATCTCATGGTCATATAGGTCTCCTTAGTTATGTTAACTATTAACCCTAGAATGGTTACCATATTTTGAGGATGTAGTTCGATCTCTTTTGCACACAAGTCTTTTTGGCATACGTTCTTGGAGCCACACGTAACCACGTGCCACTCAAACATAGGTGTTTGATTGGAGAGAAAGTAGCCGAATTAGGCAATTGTCAATACATCAATACTAAGCGTCGATTGTGAATACAAAAAGACTCTATTTTTCTCAACTACATCAAATCATTGTAACTTTGTTATTTGGTTAGTAGCATAAGTTAAACTTTCACGTATGCAAATAACTCAAAACCATGTGTGATACAAAAAAGAGTGTTTTTTATTTTATTTTATTTTATTTATCTCCAAGAGTAGATATGTGTGGTATCTATTAAATATCAAAAGTACAATCATAAAATTTGTTAAGAAAATTGTTGTATAAAAGAAATGAAAAGAAAATAAAAAGTAACCCCCGTATCCAGATACTAACATGAATGTGAGCATGTTAACCTTATGTAGATCACGGTTAACCATGAATAAAATGTTGTATAAAATGTATTGATTTCAGCTAGAATGATGTAGAAACTAAACTAGAGAAATGACTTTTAAAATATAGTATATACTTATATTGCTGAAACTTTTCAAAAAATACGATGTCAATGGTTATTTAGAAAATAACATTTTTCCTACTTTTTATTATATGATGTAGGGGTAGGAAAATGCAAATTCACGTGATAACTTAATAACACGGAGAGTGATCTCCGCCAGGTTTGGAAGCTCGCGTGAGTGTGGAAGAAGGTTGGGTAATGTTATGACATTGGAAGGATGTAAGTGAAGTAAAAAAAAAGAGAAATACTATTGAGTCTCAAGGACCGATGTGAAAACAATCTCATTAGCCTTAGGTTGTTCATGGGTTCCCATTGAAAACGACATTGAAGTTACTCCCTATTCAAGAGATATGGAAGCTTCCTCTACATATTGAATCGCATATTGTCTACAAGGAAAACAAAAAAAACAAAAAAATTCATCGAGGGAGATTTTCTTTAGTTTGAAAAAGCATGTGCACACGATGGCACAAAGTTTTCAACTCTTACCAACATTGTGTTGAATTTCCTAAAACATATACATGAAGAAGAGATCTCAAACAACAACAATATGAACCATGAGTTTGTAAAAGTGTTGAGGGATGTTTTGGGCCTCCTATTAACTTAGCTTGCTCACTATGACTTTACGGGGCGGGAGGGAATTATTGAATATGAGCATACCTCTCATCCATCTACCATAAAAACTTAATGCTCTATACGTTTGTTGTTGATTTATCTCAAATGACGTTGATTACTAGTTCAAGGTCTTTAAAATTGTTTATGGTGTCAAATCAGCTTTAAAAAGTAACCGCTAGTGTGCATGCCATTTCAAGGCTTTTGTGTTGGATGAATGTGAGGTACGGTCATATATGATAATTCCCTCTCTCCAACCTTAGGGTTGATGTGTTCAACTTATTATGGTTGCTAAAAATTACTGCAAGTTTTTCTTTGACTTACATATTGTACAGTTTCAAGTTTGGATTTGAATTTGAGAATTTATTAGAGAAAAAGGTGGGACCTAACTTGATACAAAGTTCAACCATCTTAGGCACATGTAAGATATGCAAGTGTTAAGTGGCTTGCTTTTCTTTGTTCCATCTTCTATGGATCAACTTCTTTACCTCTTGAGTTTGTGTTCTGTTAGCAAACGTATCAAACAACAACAACAACAACTTTTCTTCAATTGAAAAAACGGATCGAAATTCAAACCTTCCTTCATTTGGTGATGGGTATTGAAAGTGCATGTTTGTTGATTCCTTGATCGAAATACATGGATCCTCCCAATTGTTGTGTTCACTCAATCCTCGCCTGACCAAACACCATTCAAATATAGGTGTCCGATTAAAAGGAAAGTTATCCGAATAACGCCCGCCTACTACCTTAACGACTCAAATTCTTTTCACTTGGCCCACCAAACTTCAAACTTGGAAGCTCGAGCTCTAGCTCAAGTTTGTGTGTGGCAACCCCGTGGATCACAAAAAGTGTGAATTGTAGGCCCAATGTTTAGATGAGAAAGTTTGATAGATTTAGTTAGTTAATTTGGAGGGTGCGGTTCCCCACCCTTTAACTTATAGCACTCTCCACCGTCACTAGAGTCCACAATTCCGTCAACCAATCAAAGCTATGGATTTCCCCTCTTAATAAGTTCCAAGAAGACAAGTGGCCCAACCAAGCTACTACAATCTATTGTCCACAAAAGTCCAAAAGTCCCCCCCAAAAAAACATTGAAAATATTCCATTGGCACAAAACTAGGCTTGGTTGAGCCCGGGTCGCTTTTGGGCGTGAGTTTGGCAAACAAACACACACATACATATGTCTCTTATATTCTTGCATGGTATTGGGCGATTCTAAGCCCCTCATAAGTACCTCTACTCTAATTTGCCGCCACTCTTGCACCACTTGGCACATCCATCCCGCCCCGTATCAAAGCCCAATTTGAGCCATCCCTTTTTTCCACCGATGTTTCTTTGCTAGACTCGTGGAGCTCCGATACGGTGTAAGGTAGATGGGTCTTTCTTAACTCCTAAATGTCGAAGAAGCCAAAAAGTGGTTGCGAGCGTTTTTTCAAAGATATATCTCTCAAGGCAGTCTTTTCTCTTTTCTTGTTTTTTTTTGTCTTGCATCTTGACATATATAAAGTCATGCACCGTCCAGAGCAAACAGATCGAAATTTTATATCAATGACTCTAAGATGTGGAATTTAAAGTGGTTGGAACCCTTAAATTTTTTTGGTCACAAACTTAGCTATTTTTGGAAAGTAATAGTATTAGTGATATGAATAATTTTGGGTTTCCCACCAAATTATGCATATCAAACTTTTACACCAATCAAATCAAAGATCAAGTGATTTTGATACATTTTGAAGATTTTTTTTAAAGGAAATTGATTGTAAAATGATTTGGTGGATACTAGGGATAAAGCTCCATACAAAAAAGATGTCAGTGTGGACACCATGATTGTCATAGTTTACACTAGCATTTTTTTAATGGTGGCAAATTCAAACTCTTCCCAAAGGTTTATTTTCCCTAGTTCTAAAATATTCTAAATTCTCAATTATATCTACTTATGCAACATTCAAAGTGGGTAAATTGGATATTAACCAATGTATTCTAGCTCGGATGTTTGACAAATAGACAAATATACTCTCCCATATGTTGAAACCCCTAAGATACACGTGGCTTATTCGAACACAAGCTAGAAGAGAGCCATAATTTGTTTCTAATGCTTGTGTAAACTTTGAAGTCTGAACACATGTACCTAGAAGAAAATCATTATAAAAAATAAATCTATTAGCAACACTTTTAAAGGTTGAAAGAAATCATATGTTGAGTATTGCTCGATGATTGTGTTCCCTCCTCGGGGCAAGCACTTAGTATATTTTGTGGTACACATGTGCGTTAAGAAGGCATTCCTGGAGGGGTATTATTTGAATGCACCCTATTGTTATGAAAATACTCCACTTTTTGGTCATTTTATTGACCATATCATTACTTGTATGGTGTAGGGGACATTAATTTAGAGCACACATGTGCATATTAGAAAGGTTATTTCTGACATAATAATATGGTTGTATCCAAAACAAACGTGCTTGAATCCATAATTGTGTCACTTCCAACTACCCATACACCATCAAAACATGGATTCCGGCATGAATAGAAATGCCACAAACCCTAAACCCTAAACATGCAAGGAAAGCGCACTTCCCCAAACCAATAGAAGAATTGAGCATGAAGTTAGACCTTGAAATCCTAAAATTAATAGAAGTTGGGTTCCATTTTTTTGGATGACAACGGATGTACTTTTTTGTCATCCATGTTAAAGCAAACCATAAATTTAATCCTAAATAAATCAAAATTGTAGGATTGAATACATGCCTATGTTTTATACTACCTTTTTTCATCATCAACAAGGGACCCTATATTAACTCTACATGTTCTCTAATAGTTTCTTCCTAGTAATGAATTGGACCCTATCTTCCCACCCCAACCAAGTTTCTTAACTATCCTAAGCATCCGCTCCGAAGTTCCCTCGTTGATACTTAAGATTATGTGCCATCGTATTATTTACTTTCTCCTAGAAGCAACCTTTATAAACTTCTCTACATTACTCCACACGGAAATGCGCAACCAACTTCATATAATGAGATCACGTTCAAAGCTCCGCCTTCACCAAACGGAGTCTAATTGCTTTTGCTAAAAACTTCGGCCAACACATTGAAAATGAATTCCTTCATCCTATGACACACATAACACCTTTATGCGGGCTTCTTCTTGTGTGGCCACAAAACATGAAAATGACACCCGAGAACGGACCCGTAACGTCCGTGTCAATCAAAATTGCACTCCATGAGACTCGGGTCACACGGCTCCCGAAGTGAAAGGAGGGAGAGGAACGCTTGCCTAGTACTCTCACTTAACACCCACCATACATGTGCCCATCGTGCCCTATTCATTTTCGGGTGTCCCACCACCACCAAAAATCTCATGACAAAAACATTCGATGTGACGATACATGTGAACCTTATGGCGGGACCCGGGGGCCCACATAGATTCCGTCTCAAAACGTCATTAATTATTTATTATGTTGGAGTGCTTATGTTGCAGCCTAAACCTAAACCTAAACCTGTAGATGTTGGTTAGAAGTCATTACTGCATCTCGCAGCGTACCGTTGGATCTCTCTTGCTCTCAGCTAAGTTTGCCTTTTAATAACTTCACTCAAAAAAATGTTCTTACTTATTTCTCCAAAAATCCATCTAAAAAATGACCATGATACCCCTAAAAACGACTAATTGTGTCATCATTAATTTTTTTTATATGAATGTCCATGTGTAGCTCATGATGTGAGTAGTCGATTGCCGCCTTCGTAGAAAGAATCGGAGTTATATTGACGGTGCTACAGAGTTTATGCGAGAGCCAGGGGCCGATGGGACCCCGGGGTCCCGCCATATGGTTCATGTGACCGACATTGGCGTAGCTAATATTATATGTTGGATGCGCTATTATGATAAAATATCATTTGCATCAGCAACCATTGTCTTGTTTTGGGACTATGGGAAAATGCTATGCAAAAGTTATTCAAAAGCCGCGTAATGTAGGTGGGTCTTAAATGGTCACTTTTTTCATTTCCAGACTAGCCTACTTCTCCTAGGACACGAAACATCGTACAACTTCACCTCATCATAACAATTGTTTTCTTGGGTGTTTGTTCTTGGCTACAAGCCTTGTCAAGTATCACTCAAATATAGGTCTCCAATTGAGAAGGCATAGTACATAAGACTCACATATTTAGACCAAAGACAAATTTCTTCTGTAGTCTTTTTTAGTACCTGTGTCTATTGAATACAAGAACTTTCTTGGCATGAGTTTATTATATTGACTATCAAATTGAGAGGGTTGTCTATTGTTTGGAATGCAATTTGATGTGTGAATAGACAAATGTTGAGTGTGCATAACATTATTCGGATCCATATCAACGTTCTGTGGGATTGGCAGTATTATGCGGAATATTCCCTGATATTTCCCACATTCAGTATGAATGTGGGAAATATCAGGGAATATTCCGCATAATACTGCCAGTCCCACAGAATGTTGATATGGATCTGAATAATGTTATGTGCCTTAAATGAGTGTAATAGAAACAAACTACTCCCCCCTCATACACACATTCAACAAATCAAAGCATCCCAAGTTTGACCATTGTTTATTTTATTTTAGGTGGCATTCTTTTGGACATAGATTACTAACATTTTGACATCATTCATGCGAATATCCAACATCATAGTTGGATCACAAAGCTGAAAAATGCCCATAGCAGGCTCACACACAACTTAATGTGGGTTTACATTAAGGTCCATGTCCCATAAACTTGGGGTCCACACACCCCTAACTGACCTCACTTTCAAGCCCAAGATGGGCCCAAATTTGAAGATTGGTTTCTCAAACTAGGAAGACTATTTTCTTGACTGGGGACCGCCAAAACTTGGTGGGAAAGTGATGCAACATTAGCGCCACATGGACCCAAACCCCAGTGTAAAAATGCCTTGGGTCCAAAATTTTCTCTCAACCAAGAGGGTCACATGATTATGGAGTTTATTTCATCTTTGACCTCAAAAAAGAAAAAAATCCACCCTTGATTAGTTGAGTGTGAAGGGCTTCTCATGTCATAGTAGCTCAACACTAAACACCATCCGAAATTAGAATGTACATTAATATGTTGCAACTAGGTTGCCTTCATGAATAGATAATTGCCTCTTTACCCATGCAAATTTACCCTAGGTCAAAACTAGATCATTACAAATCTAAATTTGTTCCATTCATCAACATACCAATATCACAATAAAAAAACACAATTCATGCATTTTGTTACCGTGATAATAAATGTTTAAAATAATGTGGAATGTCAATAAATGCGAGCCGGGTAACCTAATTGCACATATCGGTGTAGCTCTTGAACATTCTTTCGAGAATCGAGAGAGCAATCATAGGTCCCCAATTAGAAGATCCCGTGCCTACTATTCTTCCCACCATTCTATCATAGTTTAAACATACATACATCTATCTATATTATTTCTCTCGAATCCAAACGGGTTGGGTCAAAGGGCCGGGGTGCCAAATTCCAATTCACGATCGTTTGATCGGCCGCGGCATCCAAATAATTGGCACTATTACTTTAGAATATGTTTATGTTCTTGTGTTGAACTTGGTCATGGGGACATGGCAATACACTTTATAGGGCACACCTATCACCATGGCTATCACAGTCCCTTGATTGGTCACATTTGTATAGGGCGCCAATACAAATGGCTCGAAGTTCGCAAAGAGAAATGGGTTCCATGCTTTGAGAGCTTGAATCACATTATTAGGGCGCCAACATGTGACTCGAAGTTTGCAATGAGAACGGAGTTCCATGTTTTGAGAGCTTTGGTCCACCGTTAGAGTATGTTTAATGTTCTTGTGTTGTGCTCGGTCATGGGGGCATGGCGTGCACTTTATAAGGCATACCTATCAACACGGCAATGGAGGTCCATGATTTGTCACATTTAGGGCGCCGATATGTGACTTGAAATTCACAAAGAGAACGGGTTCCATGTTTTGAGAGCTTTAATTTATACGGGGCACTAATAGAACAAGTTCATGTTCTTGTGTTGCACTCGGTCATGGACTCATGGGGCATGACATACACTTTATAGGGCACACCTATCACCATGGCAATGGGTCCACCATTCATCACATTATTAGGGTGCCAATATATGACTTGAAGTTCACAAAGAGAACGGAGTTCCATGTTTTGAGAGCTTTGGTCTAGCCGTTGCACCGTTAGAGTGTGTTTAATGTTCTTGTGTTGTACTCGGTCATAGGGGCATGGCGTCCACTTTATGAGGCATACCTATCAACACGGCAATGGGGGTCCATGACTTGTCCCATTTAGGGCGCTGATATACAACTTGAAATTCACAAAGAGAACGGCATAACATTATTTAGATCCATAACAATGTTTCGTGGGACTGACAGTATTTCACAGAATATTCTCCACGTCAACTAGAATGTGGGGAATATCCAAGAATATTCTATGAAACACTATTAGTCCCACAAAACATTGTTATGGATCTGAATAATGTTATGGGGGTTCCATGTTTTGAGAGCTTTAATTTACGTGGGACACCAATAGAATATGTTTATGTTCTTGTGTTGTTCTCGGTCATGGGGACATGGGCATACACTTTATAGGGCACACCTATCACCGTGGTCATGATTTTGTCACATTATTAGGGCACCTCTACATGCAACTCCAAGTTTGGCCAAGAGAATGGGCTTTCCATGTTTAGTGGGGCTTTAGTGTGTTTTTTGTCCTCGCCGTTGGTGGTGGGAGATTGATGAAGAATCAAAGGACCGTTGTCGGTTTTATTATTAGCACGGGAGAAGGAGGGCCGTCCATGAAACATGGGTTGGGACCCGTACCCGAGCTTCCATGGTGGAGATCCGAGGTTCGGGAGAATGATTCCCTTATTACCGGGGAATCTCCTATTACCGAGTAATCCTTGGTCACTTATTATTAGTA
Organism: Polytrichum formosum; assembly: GCA_964035585.1. Taxonomy (NCBI): domain Eukaryota; kingdom Viridiplantae; phylum Streptophyta; class Polytrichopsida; order Polytrichales; family Polytrichaceae; genus Polytrichum; species Polytrichum formosum. Next base: position 25,606,566 of record OZ037940.1, on the reverse strand, counting down.
AGAGGAAAAAGCGCACCCACGAATTAATATCTTTGAAGAGTTCCACGTCAGATGGACCTCAGACAGCTAGAAGCTTCACAACCGCCGTTTTTTATGCTCGCTCCAAAAGTGACGAGCCAAAATTCTATTGTGATGAGGCTCGTGAATTAGGGCACAAATTTCCGGAGCATTTATGGTATTTCTAGTTATGAAGTTACAAAAGTATATTCACCCTAAACTCCGTAATATCAACCTCCATAATGTCACATACTCTCTAATATCATGAAACCCTAGGGAATGGATGTTCATAGTTCAAATCTCACTCCTTATTGTCACCTTTCTCTCCCTTATATCACAAAATTTGTCATTAATGCAAACCACCAAAGAAGTCAACCCACACCCTCGCATTGCGCCATGTGTGAATATGTGGAGTGTCACCTTCTTATTCTTATTCTTTTTCTTCTTCTTGTGCCACTTGTTGAATGTTGGTGCATGGGTCCGCCACATCGCCCGGGAAGGCCAAGTGGACTGCACCACACTAGCGTAGGTGACGGGAGAATGAATTCAAATTGTCCTCACATCTCCTTTGTGTTATTCCATAATGTCACACACTACACTAATTATATAGTATCACACATCCATGTTAACACTATAAAACTCCGTAATATCACGTGCACTTTGGTTGCCATAGGTGTGATACTATGGAGTTTAGAGTTTACTACATAGATTGGTGAAGGACATAATGTTGTTTTTTATGTTATAATGATTACAAATGTTTCTTTTGAAAGTACACTAAATAGCTCTATTAGTGTGTGTGGGGGAATAATTAGCATGGTTCACCCTAATTTTTTAGTCAAGGTGGAAATAATGTGGGTCAGGACCCCAGGTTTTTCCCCTACGTCTTCATGAAGATTACTGGCCAACACATTGAACATTTTTTGTAGGAGAGAAGTGCCACAAATTAAAGAAATCCGCAACTCTGATTTCCTAAAGGAAAAAAATTAATGTGGCCCACGCTGATTTTTCTATTGAAAAATCAACGTGGGGTTGAGAATTGATGTGGCCCACATTAGTTCCCATTGTAAAAATTAGCATGGGCTCTAGAAAATCACGGTTATAGGGCTATTTTATGTAGCTTATTTTTTACCACTCATTTACAAGTGAAACGTGTTACATATTTTGCAATCTAACACCTACCATGTGGGGACATGAAAAATGTAGGAAAGCATCATATAACATGACCGGTTTTTTTTTAAAAGAAAAAGAAATCCTAGTTGACTTTTGAATTAGGTTCAAAGGCCCCGATTTAGTCTAATGAAATGAATTTACAACGAAATCTTAAGACATGTTTTTACCCATATCCCATCCAATAGTTGTCATGAACCGGAATCCGATTTGGGAGAGGGGGAATTACTGCATATGAGCACACCTCTCATTCATCAAACCTTAAAATAATATGCAATGTAGTTAAGGTTTTGCTTTCTCTTACACTAATCCCCCCCCCCCCCAAAAAAAAACATTGTACAAGGTCTTAATGAAGACTGAGCTAGTATATGTAAGAATTAATGTCAAGTTGGATTGAGGTTTCTAATAACAATCAATGATTTGTACTCATTCATTCTTAATAAGGCTTAATTCTACCTATGAAAATAGCATGTCGCTTTTGTGGTCAACCTTCTCCTCATTGAGTCGGAAGGAAGGAGACATTGGTTACCTGTAATAACCGACTGGAAGTGGCAATAGCTTGCTAATCCCACTATGGATAAGAATCTAACTACCAATTGTTGGAGGATTGCCTTCTTTGGTTGGGCTATGGCTAGAAAATATGGTTTATGTGCAACCCAAAAGATATTATTTTTATTTGACTCGACACTGAAATTAACTTTAAAAGATTGTGAATTAGTCTAGTCCAAGTCATTTGACATGAATCGACCACAAGCCTATGTTTGGGGAGGGGAGGGGCGGGGGGTTTGGGTCAAGTTTTAATGTTGAATCATGTATGAGAAATACACTAATAGTCCTATTAGTGTGTGTGTGTGTGTGTGGAAGTAGCTAGTGTGGGCCACACTAATTTTCCTAGTCAAGATGAAATCATTGTGGGTCCAAGACCCCATGTTGTCCCCTAAGTCTTCATGAAGACTTTTAACCAACACATTAAATATTAGCTATAGGACCAAATTAGGACATGATAAAACATTCGCCCACATTTAATTTTCTAGCAAAACAATCAATGTGGCATGCGCTAATTTTCTACTAATTTAGCATGTGTTGATAATTTGGTGTGGCCCACGTTAATTTTCATTATGAGAATTAGTGTGGGCTCTACAAAATAGTCGTGGTCTACAATATTAGGTCTATCTAGTGTAAGGTGAACAAGCCATCTATGATAATCACCCTAATCATAATACATAGAGTCTCTTCAAGCCATACTGTTCAATACCTGTAGTAGCTGTCATTCTGTAATTCAGAATGTTGGAAGTAGTCAGTGACTAGGTGAGAGAGGAGTCATAGCCTTGGAGGAATTCAACGTGATGGAAAAAGTAAGTCAACGGGGCACGCGATTTGGGTTCCTTGAAAAAGGTACTGATTGTTCATGTTTTTCAACCCCATTATATTGCACTAAAAAATGTGTCTACTAGTTATCAAAAAATGGGTTGACCTTTGCTATGAATATGAATTGGAAGTGATTCCTGCCTTTGTAAATTTGTAGTAATTTGAATACTTCAATCTAAACTCTAATAATTTTGTTGAACATTGTGATATCAATTTCCAAGCCTTTGAATAACCACTTCAGTCCCACTCCAATATCACACATGTACCACACTTATGCAAAATTGCTTGAGGGCCACTTCACACACGAGCTATGAGCCGTGACCATGAAATTCTAAGAGCCCAAAAGAAAGTGTCCAAAGGCCGTCCCAAGACACCTCCAAAATTATGTAGTGTGGTCACGGACCCTCAAGTGTAGTGTGAAGTCATATGTGACCGGGCCCTCAACCAAATGCTATTTCAATGAATTTCTATTCATGCGGGTCCTCACACATGATGAAATAGAATAAAATCAACAGTTGTGAGTGTTTGAAGTGCCATGGTCTCCCAGTTTTGTGTTAGGCCTACCTCCAAGAAGTGGTTTTTGAAAATAGTCCAAGTGACCATGAAACATGATCCATTTGATGCCATGTAGGAAACCATGTAGACTTTACATCCATCATCTTCCATTCACATACTCCATGGTCCCTCAAGCGTAGTGTGAAGCGAACTTGGACCAGCTCCGCCTTTTCCACCAATGAGAATGCTTGAAGTGTAATGGTCACGGGCTCTCAGTCGTGTGTGTGAAGTGGCCCTCAGTTATTAGAAATGGGTCTGTATCAGAGCTCGGGGAGAACCGGCGGTTAGTTACAGGTGAACCGGTTGAGTTTGAGAAATAACTAGTTGAAGTTCGAGACTTCAGGAGAATTACTGATCATTTTAGAGGAATCTATAGAATATATCTCAAATGAGTAAAGCAAAACCGGAGGATGTCAACATGTGATCAGTTGGATTTAGAATTACTAGGATCTTGACTGACTATGTCCAAAAGCTTCCCGGGCACTGGTCTGTATGCAAAAATATGCAAAAATTTCTTCCAGGCTAACCTCGATAATGTCACACCATCCGTTTCACCAAAAAGTGTGATATAAACAAGGTGTGACATATTTGATAATGTCACATTTGGAAGATTTATGCAAAATGTGATATTATCAAAGAAATAGGTAGAAAAACAAATAAAAATTTACAATGTTCAAAAGAAAATAACAAAGATGAGAATTCAATGTGTTTAAATATAAAATCAAATTCAAAAGCTTGAATAACAAAGATAGCACATCATAATGTGTCATTGAGATCAGGTAAAGACCTCTCACTAGAGACAAAGAAGCTCCTAATGTCACATTGTTTTGTTGACATTGATGTTAAACGTGCAACACCGATTCTAATGAGCTTGTCATGGATTTTTTTTCCATTCCTAACAACTCCATAATGTTGAAAATTTGAGAACCTTGACTAGCCATAAAATTCAAAAGTTGTTGTCCATCCGGCCTTTTTTTCATCCATATTACCTGTTATTATCACACTTACACTATAAATTTTGGATAAAAAATAGTGACATTATCAAGGGTGATAGGGATAATAACAAGAGAGCTTTACACTAGAAAATTTGGTTTCGAAGTTTTGGGTGACCATAACATTATTCAGACCCATGACAGTGTTCTGTGGGACTGAGAGTATTCTAGAGAATATTCTGGGTATTTTCACTTTCAGTCTGAATGTGAGAAATATTCCCTAGAATACTGTCAGTCCCACATAACATTGTCATGGGTCTGAATAATGTTATGACAATATCAAGGTGTTGTATAAACAAGGGTGACATTATCGAGGTTAGGCTGATACATCTGTATGCAAGAATATTCCTTCTCTCTTCTCCAATCTGCCACACAAAAAGTTGCTGACTGACGGAAAACAAAAAGGCATTAAGAAAGGGAACTTCGGAGGCTGACCTATGAAATTCAAAGATCCGATGCATGTGCCATGCACAATTTGCATTTGAAACATCGAATCGCGTGGATTCCAATTTCGGACCTCTTCCAATTACGTCTCAGTCAAAACTGGTAAGCTAGCGACTCTGTAGCCAGCTGCTTATTATAGGTACTACTAATACACAGTATCATGGACTGTTTAAAGTGTTTAAAATTTGATTGTTTTTGAGTTACAAGCAATGGAAATGGATTTTAAAGTCCGTGAAGCCAAATGGCTGACTAATGGGACAGATTATTTATTTTAATTTTTAATTTTTTTTGAGAAAGAAGGCCGACAGGCCAACGCCAAAACATAGGAGGCAGTTAACCACATGGCAAGTTTCTGTCAAGTAGAGAGGAGATTTCACAGTCGGGAATCGAACTGCCAACCTCTTCCTTAAGATTTGGGTATCTCTCCACCATCATCCAATAGTTTAGGGTCGTCTCGGACCGGATGGGACAGAAATTGCATAACATTACTTAGCATTCAACGTTCATTCTGTGGGTCCTCGGAATATAACAATGGGATGATTGAAAATCTGCAGGGAGACTCAACTTTAGACTAAGTTCCCAACATCTCATTGTTATATTATGAGGGCCCATACCATTGAGAAATGTTACGTGGGAGAACATGTTGCAATGAATGGGGAGAACTGGCTGCTACACTGAATATTATTATTCAGTGTTACCAATTCTCGGATGAGCTGGCATGGAATCAAAAAATGGTAACATGGAATTTTAAAAATAGTATTAACAATAATTACAATTAACTAATTATAATATAGCAAATTAGTTAAATAATCAAGAAACTGGACTATGTTGTCAACTTTCACTTGTTAGGTGATTTAACTAGGCACATAACTAACACTATTTATGGTAAGTATTGTGCTCATTTTGATGCATTATAGTGTTGTCCACGATATACAACTTGTATACAATAGATAGGCTTTGGGTTCAAGCAAGTATTGGTCTTCAAATAATGCAAGACATGTCCCACATTTTTTATGCAAGTGATGGCCTTATATATATATATATATATATTCCTAAGACTAAATTTCTCTGCACGAGTTGGCCTTGGGTTTTTGCAAGTGGCCCAAATTTCAATTTATTTGTGTTGGCTTTCATATTTATTGCAAGTTCTAGCCCACATTTTTAAAGATTTAAGTATGGCTTATAAATTATGCAAGTGATGGTTTGAAATTTTCTTGTTGGGCTTCAAATCATCATGTTGGGCCTCAAAATTTCATGTTAGTCCTCAAGATTATCTTGTTGGGCCTCAAAATGTCTTGCTAACCCTCAAATCATCTATGCTGGCCCTCAATTATCATGCTAGGCCTCAAATTATCATGTTGGGAAATATCAGGGAATATTTAGCAGAATACTGCCAGTCCCACGGAACGCTGATATGGATTTGAATAATGTTATGTATACATTAACTGTAGCAACTCAGGTGGCCTAGTAGTCCATTATAAGACTACATGTAGATGGAATTATACAACAGATTCCAAATGATTAATTGCATGTGCATGTTTGGGGCAAGTGGTGACAGGTGGCATCCAATGGTTGGCTGGGCCCACAAGCTTCCCATAGTCGTTAGAGATTCTTCGCCCTTTTGAGTCTTCAGCCACCAAGTTAACATAACATTAAGTAGCAATGCTAGGAGGGTACCCTTTGAGTACCCGCACATTTACCTCAACAAGAAGGGAAAAGCTTGCAAAGCAAGGGTGAATGAATGGATAATTAATCAAATATAGAAGCTTCAAAAAGGTATCAAAGAGGTTTCCAATGCAGATGATCTCCAACGATCTCGCAAACCTCTCTGTGCCTCTCCCTCTGGCTTGTGTTTGGCATAGTGTTGGGCCACGTTTGTCCAAAATGTTGATTTTTTTGGGGTCTGATCCATCTCTTCACATCCGTGGAGATGTGTATGAAGGAACAACAACATTGCTCTAATACGTTAGTTGCAAAGGGTTCCATGGTACCTACAATGAAGTGACGGGGAGAACCCAACACTAGTTTCTAATGAACCGGTTGAGTTCGAAAAATAACCAGTTGAAGTTCAAGGCTTCAAGAGATTTACCGATGAGAATATACCAAAAGATCATAACATGTAACTGGCTGGGGCGAAACAACATGTACACTGGTTCCTTGGAGGCAAGGGTTTAGGCATCCAACGAGGAATGAGTGTATGGGTTGGTTCGCCCAAATCCATGTAACTGGGTTGGGCTTGGAATCACTAGGATTTTAACCGATTATGCCCAAAAATCACCCTGGACACTGCTACAAATATAAAAATATAGTGCTACATACTACACTTAGGTATATATTACTGTAGGAACTCAGGTACATCGAATAAAATTGAAGGGCTATACCCCTTATTTTGGGGTGCAGCCCTTCACTTTCCCTTCAACAGCTGGGCCAACCCTTCAAAAGGGACCGGCAAAAATTCTAGGCAACCTTCAAAGGGAAGGGCATTTTTAAAACAACCGGTCCCTTGGGCCTTCATACCCTCGGGAGATCCGGCTAGCTCATTCCTTGGAGGCTCCGGCTTGTGGTTGATGCAGTCTTGCAGATACGCTCATACCCTCGGGAGAACCGTAGATACCCTCCCATACCCGGTGAGAACTACAGGCCGCTCTTATCCTTGGGGCCTGGGCGACGGGAGAATGTTTTTCGACACAAAATTGCTTTTATTATGTGAGCTCTATACATGAAATAAATATATGTTCTAATCATATTTCTTTTCGGATTTTGTTCCATGTAAATTACATTTCACTTCAGTTTACAATATAACCTAAGATTCAAACATTACATTGTGCATTTTTGAAAAAAAAATTGTAAATATGTGAAGGGCAATTTTTGAAGTAACCCTTCATTTTGAAAGGCAAAATTTTAAGCAACCCTTCCCCATGAAATACGAGTAACCCTTCAAATTTTCTCGGTGCTCAGGTAGCCTAGTAGTCCATTATAAGACTACAGGTAGGAGGAATTATATAACAGATTCCAAATGATTAATTGCATGTGCATGTTCGGGGCAAGTTGTGACAGGTGGCATCCAATGATTCGCTGGGCCCACAGGCTTCCCAGAGTCGTTAGGGATTCTTCGGCCTTTTGAGTCTTCAGCCAGCAAGTTAACATTATTCAATTCAGTGTCTCTTATTTCTATAGACTTTCTAATTCCCACTGGCCACGTGGCAGCAGCTCATGCAGTCTGCTGAAGCTTCCCATGTGCAGCAATCGGTTTGCAGCTCTTTCGAACATACCTACCGACGCAATTCCCTTTTGGCTTCCTGGACTTCAACATCAAATTTTTTCCTAATTTCAATTACAATTCATTGGCCTCCGAGAATATTCCGTGGAATATTGACAGTCCCACATAACACTGTTATGAATCTGAATAATGTTATGATATATTTGTGGTCAACTGTCTATGTATTGTAAGGTATGTATATATATATGTATATATATTGTGGGTGGTTAACATTCGGTTAGGTTTTTTTTGGGTCCATATATGCCTTCTAGGACTGGTCAAATTTTACGGACAAAAGCAACATGTGTTGCATTAACAATGAATCTATGATGAAACATCAATAAAAAATCAGACTTCCCTTGATTTGGTTATGGTTTATCAGAAGTGCACGTGTGTCGATTCTTTAAATGGGATGTGTACACGAGTCCCCTCGATTGTGTCGCTTGTGGAGTGTATAATAGTTAATATAGAATTGTGGATGTAGTTCATTCTCTTCTAACCACATGTTTTATGGTGCCTATAATTAGATTCATAGTTGTCCACACACCAGTCAAATGTAGGTGTTTGATTAAAAAAACGTGTTTGAATTGGATCCGCTTACCTTAGATCTTTGCATGATTCATATACATGCCCACGGTACTTATTGAGGTTGAAAAAATCAGGAGTCACATACATTTAGGATAGCTTTTTAGGGTTTACATGACCCTGGAATTGTCATCAGAGAGCTCGAACCAACTTGTCGTTTGTCCCCCATCCCAAGTATGTCTGAATGCTATAAGAAGAAGAAGAAACCCTGACCCTTGCACATTGGCTACAACTCATCTCTATGGTTGCGGCCATGTGTTCATGCGCTATGTATAGGGCAGGGCCTCAAGGAGAGGGCAATTTTGGAATTGGGGGTCTGTTGCCGAGGGCAGTAACCCAGGGTGTAGGCCCGCAATTCCAAGAATGTCCAAACCAATAGGGTCTACCATGTGTAAAGAAATGGGGTAATTACAAAACATCTACACTGTTGTTTGTAATGAACATGGAATATTTTATGGCACATAATGCTCCCAAGTTGACACCAATTAATGCAAGAGAGGCAATTTAGGGTAATGTGGTCATGGATATCAAATACTTTTATTCTAGAGTGTGGTCTTTGAATACATGTGTTGCTAAGCCCAAGGGGTGGCGACCATGTCTTGCACATGCAAGGGCCAATGTCTTTAGCACTTGGTTTAAATTTGCTCAATAATTCAATGAAAAAGTTATTTTGGGATTACTCTTGTCTTGTAAGTACTTTAAAACTATAAAATCCCAAGTCTTTGTAAGTACATGCAAGGCCTTTTTTTGGGGGGTAAAAATTGCCTAGAAGTGAAAGTAAATACGTAAGGGCCTAAACGGTGACCAATGCTTTGGAAATATTGCTCAACATTAGTTCTAGAATAACAACTTGAAAATGTAAAGAATTTTGATCTTTACATAAAATGGTGTTAGTGAAATGGCTGAAGTGAAGTTGATTTTAAAGTCCAAGAAGCCAAAGGCTCATGGGACTGAAAGTATCTCAGGATGGTGTCAACCGGTTAAATTTCTGGAGTGGCAGAGTGCAGTAGCCTTTGTGAGATAGAGGCTAAGGGGTTGTTTACACCATGGACCATGAAGTCGTCCCAAGGCCCTCTAAAATATGTGATTGGCTGTTGAACTTGTCCCGGGACCACTTCGGTTTACACCAAGGAAAAAAATGTCAAAGTGACCATGAAGTTTGAGGTCCCCAAATGTCATATTTTAAGGCCTACATTATCCATTGACATGGTCCAACGGGTCTTGTGGTGGGAGAGGTAAAATAGGTGTTCTAGTAGAAAAAGGCAGGGCCCATGGCAAAGAAATGATGTTATAAGAAAATTTTAATGAAATTTCTTTTTGGGAAGAGAAGATGAAGACAAGAAAAGACAAGAGAATGGTCGGACTTGAATTTTTATCCTCAAAACTGCCTTTTTTGGGCATATATTAAAAAAATCAGCACAATTATTTTTTGGTGCATGGTCAAAACCTCTTGGTCCACATTCGGTTTACACCTATTGAGGGGCCCAAAGGCTTTATAAACTGGATTTTATAAGGATTGGACCATGGAAGTTGGACCCTCAAGTTGGACCATGGAAAAGGCCATCTTCCATGGTCTGACTTCATGGTCCATGGTGTAAACCGCCCCTAATATCGACTTGATGGTCCAATTGAAAGAAAGATTTGAGACTCCCTATTACTACATTCTCAAAAAGTGATTGAAACTTAACTTTGATGGGAGTTATATAAGGCAAGGACACTCCAACACAAAATGTGCCTCATTTTCAACTACATTATATGAACAAATATGGCATAATTAACATATTCCCTCTTTCCAAGCATTTTGCTCCTCTTTGTGAAATACCAAATCGCAAGTTCATCAGCAGCCACGGGGGGTTCACTCCATGTAAAGTTGAACACCACGTGCGGCCAAAGTTTGCTACCCCTATATTACATGGAATAGATAAATTTAAAAATTATGATATTTTTTCTAAATATACATAATCATTGATAGTATCTTTTGTATAGTTTTTTGAAATTTTTAGTCATCTTCATTTTTTGTAGCAATTATTTTAGTTCAATTCTGCGTCATTCTAGTTAGAAACGGTATGTTTTATTAAAAAAACATATCATCAAATTTGGTTACCATTCTTTACTATGTAATAGATACCGTGTATATCTACCCATGAAAAAAATTTGATAAAATTTTGACCCATTTTGGTGATGCAACTTACCAAAAGTAGATTTTTTTTGGCCGCACGTGGTGTTCAACTTGACAATGGAGTGACCCCCCCGTGTCAGCAGCTTGAGAAGCGAATCACAAACATTAATTCCGAAGGGCAAAGTGTGAAAGTGATGATGACAACAATTCAAAAACGAGTCCACCCACCACAAGGATAGGTAATAAACCCCACCTCTAACACAAGGAGACCCTTGAACATGGTAGGGCCAACGGACTCTAATTCACGTCAGTGGAAAATAACCCACAGTCATTTTTTTTTAAATTTTAATTTTTTTCTTTCTTGACAATGACAAAAGGTATGAGATACAAAAGGCATATGATTCAACCTAGACTTGCCAAGATTGAAAGCCAAGTTCATGTTTCAATGCACAACTCATGTTGTTTACAATATATTTACAAGCCGCAAATTAGGGGGAGTTTCGGATGTCATATAGTACAAAAAAAGGTGCCACCGAGATCGGCCGGAATTGCGGATCCCTTCCACTCTTCCTTGAGGATGTAAATGCTTGTTTATGGCATACCTATGCAATGGAAAATCCCATACGTTTTGCTTCCAAAAAATTCATACAATATAACAATAAAAATTGCTTGTGTTAGCGGTTGTAGTGTGATGAGATGCAAGACTAGAAGGCGAGTCCGGTGAAGAGTCCGACCCCTCGGTTGATCCATTTGGCTTGCGGTTGGTCCGACGGCAATTCCATGTACATCACGAAGTTGGTGGAGTGCCCCGTGGTTGAAAGGGTACCTGTTTTTTGGGGGCCACATGGAAGAAGAGGGTTAAGAGAACTCAAAATCTTAGGGAAAAGGGGAACTAATGTCTAGTCTATAATTACAACATGTTGAATCGTATGGTAGGATTCTTCGATAGAATATGCAGAGATGACTATGATGATATTAGATGTTTATTTATTATACTGTTGTTAGTCATCAATTGATTATATGCATTAGATTTCGATACTAGTGTGCTCAATGCTTTTACCATTAAAATTCAATGTCATGACATTCACACAATCATTGAGAACGCACATATCTCCCCATGAAATTCAGTTGATTTAAAGTGTATTGACTGGCTTGCCCATAATGGAGCCAACTAGAAATCAAGAATTTGAAAATATGTCCATTTTGTCTTAGATATGAGTTATTGATGTTGATTTTGGTTAGCTTGTTACCTCTGATAGAAATGTACTACATCCATCAAGGTACAACAATTCTAAACACATACCTATGTTCAACCTAAATCCGTCCCACTGTAAGTAAATAGCTCAAGGGTTGTTGTGTATTGAAGGTGTTGACTAGTGAGGTTGGACATTGACTGGACATGTCAGTGGCCACTTGGAGTCAACAAAGGCTAATTAGAGAATGTGGTTAGATAGGTTTAGTAATGCATGTTGCATGAGATGGTACGATAAAAGTGTCATTAGAAAAGTTACCATAGTGACACAAAATACCATATGACACTAAATACGATATATATATACATAGTGTGGTGTAAAAGTGAGGGGGGGGGGGTCTCGGCATTTTCTAGCAAATGAGAGATTGTCGATATATATCAATGGTCACGGGCCTTCCATAGGAGCTTGATGTTGAACTTATGATAATGCATTTTTTTCCAACATTTCATTATTCTTACATGATAGTTTAGACGTTGGGAGTTCATTGTGATGCTTGAACCTTTTGACAACCGTTGTGAAGTTCGGAATGGAGAGTTTATTTTTTACCTGCTCGAACAAGGGTCTTGTAGACGGGGCAGTTGTAGAATCCGGAGGTCGGTTGCACTCGGAATTGCTTGGGGTCGAGCCACATTATGGGCAAGTCCGTGTACAATTCCTTTGGCCGCGACTCGTCAAGCACGTGGGTGGTGTAGTCCCACCTCGCGCCTTCGAGAAATAAGCCGCGGATGTAGCACCCGTCTTCGGGTGGGCTTTTGATGATGTCCATTGTGAGGTGGTCGACTTGAACGAAGTCGAAGGCTACCGTATCAATAGGCATCTTTTTTTTCCGCGCATAATTTTGGAGGGTGCCCGTAAGGAAAGCCTGCACATGGAGATCGCACATTGAATGCCTCCTAGAATCCCATTGATATTCATAGAGTCTTAAAGTTGTCATACATCTCAAAGTGCATGTGTATAGTGTGATGTGACTAACATGTGGGGCCGGTTTAGAGTACGGTGGAGAAGTGCACTGGTCAGTCAAGAATTTCAGCCCAAGACAAGGTTATTTGAGGTGATGGTTGGTATGGCGGACAAGATGGAAGAAACATGCAAAAAAAAAAAATCCTGAAGTTGGAGTTCTCTGGAGGTCAAGTTTCTTGACGGAGGGTTTGAGGTTGCCCAAGAAACATGACCTCTAGAGAATTCCCCTATCAAAAAAGTGTTGCCATGTTGGCCAATCATGCCATTTTTTCATTTATGTTTGAAGGTCTCCACTGGAGAAGTCTTGGCCGTAGTGTAAACCTTAGCCGGTGAAGAAACCATTTCGTAGCCAATCATATTGCTCCATTCCCCTTAAATTCTTGACCGGTGCACTTCTTCACCGTAGTAGTCTACACCGATCCTTAGTGTAGAGTATATATGTTGATGATACATGAGAGTTATTTGTAAAGTAAAGCAAATGAAACCATGGTTGTAGTCTTGAACCTTGAGTTTAGGAGAATTAACATAAAGTCACCCGTCTTTTCTTAATGCTTAAAATGCCATCCACAATGTTGGGTTCTTAAAAACCGACTTTCTAGCTTGTATATTAGGATGGGTGGGCCCTGCTACCCTTGCATAGGCTGATATGGGATTTAGGATAGCACATCCCATGCGCATACCCTAATTTAGATCTTAAAATTCTCTGAATTTTTTTGAGGTGGAAAGAGGAGGTCCCAAAAGTTTCACCCAACTTTCAAAATAGGCTTCGATACATGACAAGCTAACGAGCTCTTCATAGAAAGTTTTCTCAACGAAGTATATGATATATGGATTTAGAGGTTTGTAATGTAACTGTGAAATGTAATCCGAACAATCATTACGATGAGTAAAAGTTACCCTTCCTTTAATTCAACTAAAGATTTGGTTGGGACTTGATGCACCACGGGCCTTGGCTTGGTGGTTAGGGCTCATGGCCCCCAATGAGGAGGTTGTGGGTTCTATTCCCCATGCCGGCGTGGTGCTCACCACCTTAGTCCACCCAACTATGGTGGGGGGTCCTTGGACCTTGTTGTATGGGTACCTCAAAGCCCTTTGGGGGGATACCATGTCCGGTATCTTCAAGGCACTTGTGGCTAGCTAGGAACTAGTATAGTCACTATAGTGTCCATCCTCAAAAGGGGAGAGTAGTATTGTCCCAATGTCCCCTTGTCCGGTGGGCATCGGGTCATTGGCATTATGAACGGACACTTTATTCACGCCGGCCCCTTGCTAAAAAGGGACCGGAGTTTCTATCTATCTGGTTGGGACTTGGTTGTTTTGCACACAATGCTTTCCACATGTTGGGCGAATTTCTAGTGCATGCTGGGAATAGGTGTGGAGGTTTGAACGAAGATACACTTTCTATATATCAGTTCATTGAGGGGCCAATCTCATTTTGACATGCCATTTGGATTAAAAACGAGCTTGGCCCCCAAATAAACCGATATAGAATATTCTTTGCCCAAAACCTTCACAACAACTCCAAGCATACACCTGAAAACTTACTGGCACATGAAAAATATTATATGCAAAATAACCAACTCCTGACCAAAACTCCGGTTGAATTAAAAAGGATCATTCCAATGGCACCATATTGGGAATATTCCGTGGAATACTGTCAGTCCCATAGAACACTGTTATGCATCTGAATAATGTTATGACCATTTATCATTTTCAATTTCAGTTGTCCAGTACCTGGGGGAAGAAAAACCCAGAGATCCAATACACGGCCGGGGCTCCTGTGTCGATCCATGTCTGGATGAATTTGCACCTTTCAAGCAAATCTTGCACCCACGACGACAAAGGTTTGAGCGACGGATAGGCCTTGCCCTGCCACATCTCGGGCACCTGCATTCACCACCACATTGTCACCGCCGGTTTGCTTCATGCTTGGGCTTGTTAAAAAGAAATTGTTCTTTAAACTTGCCTCATGGCAGTCTTACATTGCTCGAAACTCACTTGAATCTCACGTGGAAAGCGTAGTTCGGCATCTAAAACGATGAATCTAGATCTTGAAAGCAAGTCATCTTCCAATGAAAATTATAATCAAAATGACATCGGTGCTTTTGTTTGCACCGACGTCATCTTTCCATAGTGTACTCGGATCTGTACACTCAAATACTACCATGAGCTCTTGAATCAACTACATAATCTCCTCACTTACGATGCTAAGTTTTTGCTGAGTTTTTGCCCTTAGTTTTGCTCGAAACTCACTCGAATCTCACGTGGAAAGCATCGTTCGGCATCTAAAACGATGATCCTAGATCTCGAAAGCAAGTCATCTTCCAATGAAAATAAAATCAAAATGACATCGGTGCTTTTGTTTGCGCCGACGTCATCTTTCCAAAGTATACTCGGACCTGTACACTCAAATACTACCATGAGATCTTGAATCAACTACATAATCTCCTCAATTATGATGTTAAGTTTTTGCTGAGTTTTTGCCATTAGTTGTTTGGGGTAGGATGCATGTGACTTGTGAGGACAAGTGGAGTTTGCAAAGATCAAATATTTGTGTATGTCGTTGAGTCTTGAAGTTCTCCCATGGAAACTTACGATCGCACATGTTTGGATTTTTGTTTTTTTGATAATTTTTTTAGATGAACGAGTAGAGGGGGTGAACAATAGGTGGGGTTTGTGAGACTAGAAGATTGCAAGAGACAACAATCCAAGGAAATGGTGGATGGAGTGGGTATGGGGTCCCCTTGACAACACTTTTATCCTGTTCACTATGTATATGGACCTATACTTTACATTCAACAATGTCATCCTCAACCTATCATAGTGCTTTCGCCAATTAAGCAACCTAACCCTCTTTCTCTTGTTCTTGCTCTTGCTTGAATACATCATATGCCGGGGAGTCCACTACATATATAAGGCCTTCACCAAAAATATATATGCACTAGTAGAAAACTATGCCAAAAAGAACCGCAACCGAAATTGGCTGCGGTTGTTTTGACCAGCTTGATCTGCAGTCGCAGATTTGGTTTTTTTTAGTTTAGAAACTGAAATTTTAAGAATTTGGGAACTTGTAATATACCGTTGGAAAGGTCTTAAAAATACCTTTCCAACGGTATATTACACGCTCCAAAAATGTTAAAATTTCAGTCGCAAAACAGAAAAGAAAAATCTGTAGTTGTTTAGCGCCTGCAGATCAGGCTGTCAAAAGAACCGCAGCCGCCAATTTCGGCTGCGGTCATTTTGGGGTTAATTTTCTACTAGTGGGAATATTCTAATCATAAATAAATATTTGTGTAAAAAAATTATGTTACTCAGAACCTTCTTCATTACAATGAACGGGGATAAGCGACCACTAGTTACAGATGAACCGGTTGAGTTTGAAAATTAGCCGGCTGAAGTTCAATACTCAGGAAAATTGCTGATCACTTTAGAGGAATTAGAGAATATGCCTCAAATGATCAAAGACCAACCGAAAGATCACAACATGCAGCCGGGTGGACTTGGAAACACTAGCATTCTGACCGATTATGCCCAAAAATCTCCCCGGACACATCGTTGGAACCCTGTGTTAGAAATACTATTGTTGTGATGTTTTTGAATTTTAAATTTGAATTTTCTTAGCTCGAACGAATTTTAGGGACCTGAAACCGATGGAGGACGAGTTGCGGCGGCGTTGGGGAATCGGACCTGGTTGTTGAAGACGCTCACGCAAAGCATTTCGAGGTCGTTGGACATGACCACGAGGCCTTTGAGCGCTTTCAACGATTCGCGGAGGGAGACCTTCATGATGTTGAGCAGCCCGTTGTACCGAATGCACTCTTGTGTCAAGACGGTGTTCATGCTCTCATCGTACATGGTGGGATAGGCCTTCAACACCATATCCACGTCGAAGAGCGGCGGTGCCACCGTTTGAATCTCCGTGCACGTTTTCTCAATCAACTCCTCGCGCGTCATCCCGCCTCCTTTCGCCTGCTCCCTCGGTTGAAGCGACAGCACGGTTCCGAAGAGGTCGTACGATTCATTCTGTAAATCCCCGCCCGCCATTGAACTTACATTTTGAAATGCGCGCAGCATGTTTAGCAGTGCAACGTTTACGTTGTCGAACCAACGGTTTCAATATATAGCGAGGGGCGGTGGCATGTGGATGGAGAGGCACTTTCATGCGCGGTTTTTGCTTGCGTCAAGAAGCTTGCGTGTTTACATATCTCTAATCTTTGTCGACACCTAACATGTTTCTCAAGTGCAAAGAAAGAAAGAAAGAAAGAAAGTTGGACGACTTCGATGTTGCCACCAGTGTGAAGTTATGCTGTTGCTTCAATTTTTATGCAACATTTTAGGACAACGTTACATTGTTTCCAACAAGCTTGCCCAATCGTTTTAGCAAGGATGGGGGGCAGTAGCGTGCGGGTGAATCGACTCTTGATTTATTCGTGGAGTGTTTTATATTTGGTCTATCAATCTATTCATCTCTGTCTAGAATGATACCTCGGATGGTTGCCAACACCTACATGTTTCCCCAAGTGATTACCAAATCTTGTGTATTTGCTCAATTACAAGGTGAGACTTCTCTCGGAAATCATAATGGGGGCAACTACTGTAGGTTGTTGATTGTGACAACACTTCCTTGGCCAAACCGTCATCATATTTAGTCGTAGGACAAGGTTTTGTAGATTATCCCGATTCAACGTTATGGTAACGTCGCATTGTTTACAACGACTTTGCCGAGTCGTTCATGGCAAGGGGGCAATAGCTTGCACGCGTAGCGACTCTTCATTTATGTCTGCTTCTTCAGGGAGCCGGCATATTTCAGATGTTTGCCAACAACAACACGTTTCTCTAAGTAATCATGAATTCTTGAGTATTGCCTCCATTACAACGTGAAGGTTTTCTGATGGTCGTAACGGGGGCAACTACTCTAGATTGTACATTGTCTTCTCCTACTAAGCTCGTTGAGCCCCTCGTTTCGACATAATTTTTGAGTCACCAGTAGATCTGGTGACCCGACTATGGGTGGACCATGACAAGTAACACGAGCATGGCTTGGTAAAATGAAAATCAGCCATTCAAGCGTCGGATTTGTGCGGAACTTGCCTTCTTGGCGATTTTGTACGTTGCTACTAATGCTTTGAATGTGTCAGCTCCATCCAAATTAAAGAAAAATGGAAGACAAAATTATCTTGTTGACCTCAATCGCTACACATCGATCGAAATCGACGATCAATCGAGTGTTGAGAGAGAACCTGGTCACAAGTGA
The DNA here is from genome assembly GCA_964035585.1 of Polytrichum formosum. Taxonomy (NCBI): domain Eukaryota; kingdom Viridiplantae; phylum Streptophyta; class Polytrichopsida; order Polytrichales; family Polytrichaceae; genus Polytrichum; species Polytrichum formosum. The sequence continues at coordinate 25,588,613 of OZ037940.1, read as the reverse complement.
TATCGGCATTTTCATGGAGGCCGAAAATCTCAGGCCGCGGGGCCAAAGGGAGCTCCCTGATGTATGCCAAATATCCACTCACATTACTTGCTTCCGGGACTCTGAAGATGCCGGAGTCGCTAAATTTGTAACCTGTCGTTTCGCATACCTGGCAATGACATAATATTATTCAACATCACAACCTCGTTATGGAGGATTGCAATTTGCAGAGACAAAATGCCTCTCAAATCAGCCATGGGGTCTGGAACGATTCCATTCCTGCTGGTATGGTTCATACGAGTCAAAATTATGAAATGTGTCGATCTTAGCAGTGCAGAAAATCCTGCCAACTTTGAGGCCGAACTTGGTTAGTATTGGGTACATCGGTGAGGTGTTTTTTGCAGGCGACTTCTCTCACCTTGAGTGAAAGTTGATCCCTCTTTCGCCACCGACCTTGCTGATTCCCCTCTCAGAATCCAGATTAAGTGGTGGCTTGGTTTCTTTTGGTTTCTATGAGTTCACTTTGATTCTCCCCCTCAAATTTGCAGAGACTATTATTCTTGAATCAAACCATTGTGATGCTTAGATTGTTTGACTTCAATCTAAATCTGTGATGCCCTACTTGATGTGAATAGGAATACGAAAGAGAGTGATCTAACTTAACCGAATAGTGTTCTGGAAGGAAAATTGATTTGCAAAGTGGATAATTTGCCGACTTGTGCTTCAAACTTTTTAGGACTGGGTGGCCTTTTAGCAACAAAAACATGACAATGCCATCATAACATGCTTGACGATATCCGCAATGGTTATCCCATGTGGATCCATTTTGCACTTCGCCTTTAGTTCGATCTATAATTGAACGTGTGTCGGCTTCATGTTGTACGATGAGTAGCAATGAGGCGGAGGGTTAATAAGAGCTTGCCACTGGTGTGTTCTTGGCATTCATTCATGGAAATGAGGTCTTGATACTTTTAGGATTGATTCTTTGGGAAAAGATAGAAATCCTCACAAATCTCAAGAATGTTATGATGAGTTGTTTGGTGAAACCTTTGTCTACGTATGTCAAAGATTAAAGATACGAATGGAAGCGCACCTCCGGTCGAATGAACGTCAAGAGTAGTGTATTCATACACCTTCGGTCTTTATCATCCGTGACTCGACCGCCATAGTTGATCTCTCCACATAAAAACCTGATGACCTGTGAAGTCGGATGGAGGAGATCAAGACGTAAGGATGCGTTTCAAAACTTCATTTCACAAGAAGCTCAAGCTCCGGCTTTGGATACGACGAATAGGTGATATGAATATTGACAATGACTAAGTTTCCATTCAAATAGTATAGCTTTTGGGGATTAAGTACCTAGGTCCTAGGCAATATTGTGATTTATTTTAAGATCTTCTAGATGATGAATACCATCGAGAACGTTAGTGGTTCTTTGATTATGTTTGTCTTCATCTCCTAGACACAGGGAGCACACTTTGAAATGATTCACAATCAAAGTGATCAAAGTCCTTGTAAGGAATGCTCACCTTGTATGGAATGTGTTCATACTCGTTCAAAAACATGCGAACTTGAACTTGACACACACTTAAGTCACCATCCGTAAAGTCATAGCGGATGTTCCAACCCAAAGGTCCGAATTTACGCCGCTCCTGAATTACAGCATGGAAGAGACAAGTAGCAAACACAAGCCGTTTCCAATCTTCGGGCTTGTTACAATCGTTCAAGACTTTATCTGTAAATCGTAGATACGCTCGAACTAGATTCGCACGGAGTCCTTTAGGTGGTTCCAGTGTCATCTTTACTCCATTTTGTAGAATAGACACCGGGAAGTCTGGGCTAGGCATGCTTGTAAGCCAAAGTCGAAAATCTTTGTGTACCTATCACGAATTAAACGCCACTATCATGATGCCATTCTTTATTCTAAATGTCAGCATTTGATTTATTTCAACTCTAGTCACGCGTTTCATGTGAACTGATTTAAGTAATTTGGCGTTGTTGTTAAAACTTGCCAAAGACTGAATCCAACATCATTAGAGCACAAATTACCAAGCATGTGGTCTTTGAAATTCTAATCATTTAACCAAAATTCACCTAAAAAGTTCCCTTCTTGAGGCATCCCATAAGGTTACGATACACGCTCATTTTGGTCCAATTGGGATCCTTAATGACCAAGCTATGCCCAAATCATGGTGAACGACCGGCCAAGACAAAATCCTGAAACTTGTAGCACTTAAAAAAAAGAAGGGGAATGGAAGTATTCATTTTATGTGCACTTGACTGATTGTCAACTAAGCCGACCCAAGGATACTGCATAAGACCTCATTTTTTGTGTTGCCTAAAATAAAGGCTCACTTTCGTGTATAAGTCACTCTATATGTTTAGAGGAAGTGGTGTGAGAAGAGGTTTCGAGATTTCAAGTATTTTTTGGATGATGTTTAGAGTAGATGTGGATGCCAAATGTAACCATTCCAAATCATGTCTTGTTCAAGATACAATCTAACTAAACTCGAAGGTTGGCAATCGTGAGAATTACCTTCTCCGGATCAATGTTGTCTACGATACGATCGAGTGCCGGCATCCAAGATTGAGATAAGTGGCAATTTTGCAAGCACACCCACATTCCACGCTCCATACCTTGTGTTAAAAGTTTCTCGGCTTTTGGTCCTTGCCCTTGCCCCAATGACACCTGCAATATTTGGCTGTCTTTAGTGAAACGTGCCCCCAATTTCAACTTTTCAATTGCAATGTCATGAAGTGGTTGTAGAAAGACCTGAACTCCTACGAACATTTGGTAAGGAACCTGGAAACATTTGCCCATCAGGTTGACACCTATGTGTTGAAGAAACATGTTTGTAGCAACATATAGAACACAGAAAGCTTGAAAAAGTACTTCAAAAGATGGCTTGTTTCTACTCTCAGAAAGAAATCATAAGAGACTTGAACTAATTTGCATGATACTCAACAGATGAAATGTACCACTTGACTTGAGATAGTTAGACAAAGTCTTTGATATCCGATGTTTACTTGATAGAGTACGTCTTTCTTTCAACGGCTTGAAGTACATAAGCCTAATTCGAATGAAATGGCCAAGAAATGAAATAGGTGTCAAGACTCTAAACAAGTTCATTTTGATGAAATTTGATTGTCGTATGGTTCCTTTGATGGTACGGCGACCTTCACATATTGCACAGGATAAGGAACAACCTTTTCAAACTTCTTTGAAAATCGGTAGTCGTCGGCTAACTTTAATAGATCAGCCATAGGATCCGCTCCAGAAGATAAGACAAAAATCAGGGGAGAAGAGGGGCCTGCATCTTTGTAACAAGCGTTCAGATCAAACGCTGGGGGTTCAGTGAATTGTTGTCCCAATTCCGTAGAAACAAAGTCCTGAAAGAAAATATTGTGTCACGTGCATTTTTAGAATCATCATGGAGGACGGTGAAATGTCACAATATTCATGGGCCTCAGTTTGTATACATACTATTGTATATTTTACTAGATCAAATAAAATTCACCATAAAGTTTGGTGTAATATTTGACACTCGGATTTTACTTGTGCACACAAACATTTCCCCCCTAAACCAAAACCTTAATACTGTGACACCTCGCACATTTCGATTACTGCAGGAAATTCAATCCCCTCAAATTAAGTTGCGTAGTACAATCAATGTAGAAGTTTTCATCACAAAACTCTGAATCCATATAATATTATCGACATTGATTTAATCACATCGATTCAATCACATCAAAATTACAACATGGAATCATTGTGTACCAAACATAAGGTTGCAATTTTAGTCTTTTGTTTCTATATCTTGTAGTTGCAAGATCTCAAATGTAGAGTCATAAGTTGAATCAATGCTGAATGAATCATTAGCACGATGTTGAGTTAACACCCAACTCTGAAGGATGTGCATCAACAGAAATTAAACAGAAGGAAGTTTCGCGGCAAGCACATACAGCAGTAGCAAGGAGAGCTTTGTCAACTCGAATACATCGTAGAAACAACATCTTTTGGAACTGAGATAGCTTTGTATCCCATTCCCCAGCCATTGGTTCACGATGGGCATCGCCCGAGTCGAAAAAGTGACGATAATGTGGAAGGTTCTCCACAAAGTGCTGTTCGAGGCCCTTAAATTTCGTCAGCCGGCTAAGATTGAGGATCTCCATCCAGCACTGCCATAATCGCACAATAACATTTTCATCAGCTTGCAGTTCTTCATCTTTTCAAATTCTCTGATTTCGTTTGAGACCTAGTTGAATTTTACAACATTTGTGATCAACGTTTGTATCCACAGATCAAGGTGCTACCTACAACTTGCTACAGTTTGAAAAATTGACATCATATTAGACGTTACGTGAAGAGTTCCTCAAAGACAGAATCTCTGAGTGTGGAAAGAATTTCTTATTAGGAGCTTGTTAGCTTGTCGTGTGTTGGATGAATTACCTTGGATCTCCTCTTGCCATTCCAAAAACTTTGAGAAAAATTTAGGATCTAAATAGCATCTGTCCATGGCACCTGCCACTCTAAATTTTGGCCTGTGCAAGGCTAGCTTGGCCCACCCATTCTAGTAGAATAAGCTAGAACGCCGGTTTTAATAGCCTGACACCACTCTTTGAGTACGGTGATATAAGGGCCACTTCACACACGAGACTGAGGGCCCGTGACCAATGCACTAAAAGCACTCTCATTGGTGGAAAAGGTAGAGCCGGTCCAAGCTCACTTCACACTACGCTTGAGGGACCAACAAAGTAAGTGAATGCAAGATGGATGTAAAATCTACATGGATTCTTACATGGCATCAAATGGATTGTGTTTCATAGTCACTTGGATTATTTTTCAAAACCACCTCTTGGAGGTAGGTCTAACACAAAACTGGGAGACCATGGCACTCCAAAAGTTCACAACCATTGATTTATTACATTTTATCATGTGGGAGGAACCCGCATGAATAGAAACTCATTGAATTAGCATTGGTTGAGGGCCATTGGTTGAATTAGCATCTGGTTGGATGATCGAATTTTTAAATTTCTGATTCATTTGGAAATGCATTATTGCAGATCATGTTTTTTGAGGAGTGAAGAACCAAAATGGGACAGGAAGCACAATACTTTACTTACTTTCTCAGTGACCCAACTGGGATCAGGATTGGGGTTTGTAAATGCTGATGATGTGCCCCCTTGTAGCAAGAATCGCCACTCCACACCGTCAATCTTGCCATATCCCTGTATGTTTTACCATAGATGTTGAATTTTAGCCACATGACACTTCAAAATAAACTCCCAACATCAAAAACTAACTTAGAGGGTGCGGAGAAGGCCTTCAACTTACAAAGTTATCATGGACAACTTTGACGCATTTGTAGGGGACGACAACCTCCTCTTTTGTAAGGTCCAACCCTAAAATCTCTTGGAATGTCAAGTTGCTTTTAGTAGCTTACTTTTAACATGCTTAGGTTGGCTTACCCTTCTTGGGGTTTGTCTAGTTCCATCATGTGCACCCTAGAGAAGTTGTTCCTCCCACTCTGTTTCAGGTTTTTGTGACCTTGTATGTTTGTTGGTGATGAAAATTAAAATGCTTCATTTGCGTTAAAAAGAACAAAAAGGGAAACAAAGAAAATTCCTGACGATTGAATTTGGATAAGCAATCGGGCACAAAAGATAGAAGTAAATCACCTGAAGGATTTTGATGCAGAGCATGAGCGAAAACATCAGCTTGTGCTTCTCGAACAATGACCGGCACACGTTGATATACAAGGAGTACGTAAAAAAATCATTGAGGTTTATGATACGCTGGTCAATTTGAGGGGATTGTGCAGCGCTTTCTGTTGCGCGTATAAACAGATGAATAAACCATGGAAGACTATATTGATACATGGGGTCCACTAGAGCTAAATCTGAAATGCAAAAGAACAATAGAGAGGCTCTTGTCGCCACCGGTCGGTAGACCTGCCAAGAATTAAACACATTCATGTCAATATCTTCAACGAAAACCGCAACCATACCCACATGATAACCAAACTTTATTAACGACCTCCAGCATTGTTCATATTATCATAAACCCTTATTGTCATAAAGGTCCCAAAAAGCCCATTCTAAGCCTCAAGATGTCATATGGAGGGGTTTAGACTTACGTCCTGATATTCTAGACAAAATATGTCAAAAGTGATCTAAATTAAAAGTAGTCCATTTGTCAGATGCACTTTGTCAATTGGGAGCGTATGTATCTACATGTAAATGAATGATAAGAAGGTTTGAGCTCGTAGAAATGACCTAAACTCAAACACATACCACGTGTATCAAATCACGGTCATTACATATGACTTGAATTTTCACTCCCTCTCTTGAATAGGTTGTGGTAACCATTGACCAGATAAAATATTCTTTCACATACAAATCGTTACGTATCCCGTATACACACATCCCCGGTCCTTGAAGGGGCAGTTATGCTCACTACTATCACTACTATTAGAGGATGATTGTGCTATTTTGGCATCCTAACCTCACGTGTTTCATCAATTGCCACCTCTGTTTTCTCGGATTCGGCGACCTTGATTTTAATTTCATCAGACGTAACTTTCGATTCGGCCAGTGTGTTGATTAGGACCTCATCGTCTAGAATGTTGCCCTGCATACACCCAAAAATGCCCATCAAATTTATATAGTCTCCGTGTGGAGGAGATCTCTGGACTTCTCAAATCCAGAAAGCTATGGAACTACACCAGTTTTGTGTTTCTCATCCAGTCTATATTTGTAGTTCACTAGAATAAAAGTGGATCAGAATGTAGGTCAGTACACATAGTGCATGGAAAATTGATTTAGGTTGGAAACTTCTTCGTGATCCTGTTTTTTTATGAACACAAAGAGGAAGATGCTGCTGGAATTATTTTGAATGACCACCTCTAGACAACCTCCTATAGAATGAACATGGTGTTTAGAAGGATTTTCTTTTTGAAAAAACACTACAAGCATGAGTCCTGGGCAATTGTCGTGCATCACTGGAAACTTGTCCTTCGTCATTGTACAAAATCTGCAAATCTACCACTGTAGTAGATTTTCATTATTCTTTCACCGACATAAGCCAATTGCCTAGGACTCATGCTGGAAGTGGACCATGGGCTTCATGGTAAAACCATTGGCATTTTGCATAGGCTTAAGATGTAGGGCTCTTGATTTTCTTGATTCATTTGTTTGAGGCAAAGCTCCTTTAACAAGACCACTTCATACTTACTAATAATATTCCCTTTTATTTATGCAAGTCCTTTGACTATGCAATATTATGACAACATAACCCCATCACGAAGACCACTCTAATGATATGGCACACCAATTTTAATGCCGCATGAAGTTAGATGTGCTTCGAACAGAAAATGGCAGCTCAATCCCCCTTCACACACGAGACTGAGGGCCCGTGACCATTGCACTTCAAGCACTCTCAATGGTGGACAAGGCAGAGCCAGTCCAAGTTTGCTTCACACTACGCTTGAGGGATCAACGGAGTATGTGAATGCAAGATGGATGTAAAGTCTACATGGATTCCTACATTGCATCAAATGGATCATGTTTCATGGTCACTTGGACTATGTTTCAAAACCTCCTCTTGGAGGTAGGCCTAACACAAAATCGGGAGACCATGGCGCTCCAAAATCTCACAACCATTGATTTATTCTATTTTATCATCTGTGAGGACCCCCCATGAGCAAAAATTCATTGAAATAGCATTTGGTTTTGGGCCCAGTCACATATGACTTCACACTACACTTGAGGGCCCGTGACCGCACTACATGATTTTGGAAGTGCCTTGGGACGGCCTTTGGACACTTTCTTTTGGGCTCTCACAATTCCATGGTCTTGGCTCTTGGCTCGTGTGTGAAGCGGCCCTCAGTTGGTTTAGAATTGCAATACCTGAGCATTCGAGAGAAGGTAGAGAATTTGGGATTCAAGATGTTTGAGTTGAGCCTTCATGCTGGCATTGGAGAGTGTGAGCTGGATCTTCATTTCAGCTAAATCTGGTCTTTCTTTGGCGACCACATTACCCAGCAACTGGTCTTCCAAACCCTCCAATGTGACGAAAAAGTTCAGGAGAGTGACCTTCACACAGACCTGCATCAAAGCGCGACATTGAATGATTACCTATCATCAGATGTTGCAATCCTGAAAGAAATAGGTGAAACAAGGCCTGATTCTGGCTACTTAATCGGCCCTCATCCAATAAAACATCAGCAGTGCTATCGAAATAACAGAAGTTTTGAGTCTTTGCCAACCTCAGGAGGGTAGTGTGGGTTTCGAAGTTTCGTGGTCAAATAGAATTTGAAGTCTTTGTGATAAGGAATGATATTATCTCCAATTTTGATCACTTCTTGTCCACCCTGTTTAAATGTCTGTTGTAGAAGTAGGGGCTCCAATGCAGGGTCTAGAACTTCCAAGATGTTTTCAAGTAACACCGTTCGGCCGAATCGGACACCGTTCTCCAGTGTCCGCAAATAGTCCTTTTCTGAAAGCTTTATGACATCAAGTCCAGAGTCTTTAAACATGCTTTTTATCCACTTGTTAGCCTGCCCCTGCACTTGCATCGTATGATAAGCTAAGAAGGAAGTCAACTACAAGCCACATGCGCCACAAAAAACCTATTAATTAGGTCTACTTATGTTTTGACAAAAGAGGAGCAATGGAGCCAGCCTTTATATCTATCTATGTATCTATCTATTTGCATTTCACAAGTCATACATGATGAAGATTGTTACAAGAATCGAGACTGCCGTAAGAGTGAGGCTAGTTCATGACTAGAGTGACAAGATATTTATTTATTTGGAAGAAAGCACTTCATAAGGCTTATTTGAAAATTTTCAATAATTTCATTCATTGGTTCATGAAGGGTATTAAGAATAAGACAGTTTCATGTGTTAATGACGGAGGTAGCCTATATGAATTTTTGCATAAAGTTTGTTTGCTTGTCAAGGTTTGAATGCTCATGAATTCATGGTCGTGACTCCACGAAATACATGTTCTCAGATTCTCATTTTTTCTCCAAACAAAAGTTGACGAACTAGGGTCCAATGCTAGGGCTTTAAGGAGAACCTGCGGGTCGATCATAAGGGACCATCGCCGTGCTTTGGAGACAATAATGCCGTTGTCTTCACTTAGTGAATCACTTGGAAGCCCTGCAATATTCCATTCTCGCATCTTGACTGGATCCTTCAAGCACATCTGAAGAGTGATGTGTGCTGTGTGTGGGACCTGCATGAATAATATGAGATAAAAACAACAATATATTAAGAGATAACGAAAAGAAAATTAAAATATCTCTAATGTTGCCATCAGTATGAATTACTATGCTGTTGCTTCATCCCACGTTGGGTGGATCATAGGTAGTGGGAGCGCTAGAAATCAAGTGCAAAGACCTTGGGGTCTAAGCCACCCTTTATCGAATAAAATTGTGTTATTCATAAAGTCTCCCGATCAAAACTCCCAATGAGCTGGCTAAAAGGTGAGTTTGAGAGCCTATGTATAAAATCACCCAAATCTTATTAAGGTTGAATGAACATGTTGAAAGAGTGGAACTGAGTTATAATACACATGCTTTCTTTGTCCTAATAGGATTGAGTAGCTATGCATAGGCTGAGTCAGGATTTAAAGTGGTGGGTCCTGTGGTTCGGACCCTTTTTAAAATCCTAAAAATCTCTTGAAAATTTTGAATTGAAAGATGACATCCAAGGAGTTTCACCCGTGTTTCAAAGTTAGACTCCGCCATAAAATGCTCTAACCAACTCTTCAAAAACAACTCCTTCAGAAAGGCACCAAACTCTTTGTTTGGTCTCACTCTGAGGGAGTTTACCGATAACTCCAATGTCCTTAAATCTTTTGTCACGGGTAAACAATCAAAAGTCCGCGACCACTGGAGCCAAAATTTACCTCCATCTTCACGAGTAAGTTAACCCAATCGTTGTTGAGAGCCAGCCTATATGGAGGGGTGAATGGTCCAGTATATGCAATATGGCCCCCCGCCACTGTCACGTCTCCAATCACGTTCTTGAGATCTACTTCAATACTCGCTATGTTGGCGATCCATCGCGTTCTCTCACCTCCTAAACCACCAATGAGCTTTCCCGCTCGATCAAGTTTTTTCTCACAATCATCCGCCTGCTTTGCAAGCGCCATTTTCTTTCCAACTGCCTCAGCCAGTTCTTCCTCTAGCCTTGCTAATTTGGCCTCCACCTGTACTTGAAACATTCCACTTTACAATGAAACAAGATTGAGATTAAGATTATCTAATCTTTTACACTTAGCAAAATAAGAGAAACGTAACATACATAATAACATCATTGTTGAAACAATTCGGTACATAACATTCTTCAGCAATAGCTTACTATCCAACAAAGGAATTATGAGAAGATGTCAGAACCACTTGTATAGCTTGCCGGATTTAGTTTGATTGTATTTGTTTCTTTGAATTTAATGCCGGATTTAGGTAGGTTCTCAAGTATCTCGTCCTCCGGAGCACCTTAGGGCTGATTCACATGGGGTTCCCAAGTCCCAAGTCCCACTCACATCAACAAGTCCCAATATGACGGCAAAGTCCCAACTTTTGAGCCTCAAGAGCCCATCAAAGTATGGTTCATATAAGAAATTTGTCAGATCCTGATCTTATCGTGCAAAAGAATCTCGGGACTTGTGTTGCGAGTTGGGTCTAGCTTTGTGCTCGACCCAACTCTCAACACAAGTTCCGAGCCCTTCCGAGCCCACCTCCAAAAAGTGTTGCCATGCATGTCATACTTGAGAAACTTGAAACTTGGGACCCCATGTGAAGTGGTAAGTCCCAACTTGCATGCTCTCAACGGCCAAGATTGCACGGATTGACCTCAAGTGACTTGGGACTTAGGACTTGGGACCGTGTGTGAACTGGCCCTTACTAGATTCAGATTGAAGTTGCTTCAGGATGCACATAATTTCTCAACTGAATTAACTGAATCTATTGTGGTAGGCCGCCACCCCACCACGCGCCCCCATATTGCTGAAGATTGTTAGTACGTAGATGAGGAAAGCACAACTAGGCTTTAACATCACATACGAATATCGCAGAAAATTTATAAATAAATGAATACAGAGAAGCGTACCTCTGCGAGCTTGGCTCGCGCAGTGTTTAATTCAATCATGACTTCTTCTAGTTGAGCATTCGCGTCTGCCAACATGGCCCGCTTTGGAGCCACCACCTTACACACCAAGTAGTAGGAGTGCATGGCCCTCACCCACATGCATATGGATGTGCATGCCTTTGAGACTCTTGCCACCTAGAAAACGAGTGACCATTGTGACAGTTAAAAACACATTTGCAACTTAAGGTAGATGGTACTGAATAAGACGTTCATACAAACTTCAAAAATTATGAGGAAAAAGGACTATGGCCTCTATTTGGATTGCTCATCATCTCATACTAGTCGCACGATCAATGCTCTATGAGAAGTAGGCTAATGGAAAAAAAGTAACCTTTTGAGGGTGAGTTTCCATGTAGGCCGCTCGCCCATGAGATTCTAGTGGGAATAAGGACACACCCGCCCAAGTGTAGATGGAATTTGGTGGGGTAGGGTTTGTATGTGCCAACTAGCTACTCTCATCTTCTCAAATCCGGGTCCACCTACTAACCTCCTCCTCCAGGTTAAAACTTCCTCCTCCTCTTAAAACCGGTCTTCAACCCTTTGGTGATCAGCACTTGTAGGTTAAAAAATGCTTTAGTGGGTGATTGAAAGTCTAGCAGCTTGTGTCCATAGTCCTCCACATTCTAGTAGGCCACCACAATGTGGTTGGTTCGTGGCTTGTGCGGATCTACATGCGAACACCTCCAACTCACTATTGCCTAGAATATAGTGGGCAAGCGACCTACATGGAAAATCACCCTTGAAAGTTTACTTTCTCTTCATTAGCCTACTTCTCCTAAGGCATGGATCATGCGACTAGAATGAGATGATGAGCAAATCCAAATAGGGGCCATAGTCCTTTTTCTACTATTTTCTGAAGTTCATATGAATGTCTTATTCAATACCACAACGAACATTCTCTTTCTCCTTGAAAGATCATTTAGGTCCCCCAATTATTATGTTGACTCTCTAACCTAGAATAGTTTAGCATTTTTTTTGGGCATGTAGTCAAATCTCTCATTTTAGACACATGTATTTTTGGTGTGTGATCTTAGATCCACATCTAACCACAAACCACTTGAATATACTTGTCCGATTAACATAAGTGGTCGAATTAAGCCTGTTTGCTTTGTGCCATGTGTAATTATCAGCTCTCGACTTGTAGATGAAAGGAGTTACCTACAAGTGATCCACACACTTATTACTAACCTGTTCCGGGGTGAACGCCTCCATGGCAATATATGGTTCGATCTTCAAGATAACAGAATCAGGAATGTTCTCTTTGTCAAAATTCAACAGAGAGTCCAAAAATATGGTTGGGTCTGTCAATATCTTTGTGCTTGCCTCCCAATAATCAGGCATTTTTTTCCCCATCTAATATAAACCACAAGCTCCATGAAGGTTAGCTTCACAAACTCTACATGAAGCCAAAAATTGAAATGGACTCGCACTCAATTTTTTATCTACGATCTTGAAGTTTCAGATCAAGAACACATGATAGCCAGACTGTTTCTCATCTCACGGACTAAATTGAAATCTGATTGGAGGGCAACAAACAATATGTATCCATACATTGAGAATATAAAATATGGAGTGCAAAGTTTTTCCTGAGTACTAGTTTGTCACACTATCTTTGCAATGTATACGAGCATTTCCAACAATCAATGTAAAATTATTTTCTCAATAATCAGCTTTCTAGTTTCTTTCAAGCAAAGCTCCATACTCTCTTCCCACCCACAAAGTCCAAATGTTCTCCAAATCTTTATTGCCTGGCGATTATTGAGAGAGAGAGAGAGGCAATCCTCTAAACCCTTACCACCCTCAACAATCGAGTGACCAAGGACTTTAGAGGATTGTTCCTCTGTTGATAATCTGAGGCCAATAAAGGTTTATGGTATTAATGGACTTTATGGATGATATCCTCTTAACTCAACATGATTTGTATCGGGAGTTGATTGTTTCGCATACAACACCTTCCATGTTCGGTAAGTTTGTAGTGCGTGTCTGAAGGTAGTGTGGAGGTTTAAAAAAACAACACATTCTATATAGATTCATTGACGGTCACACTCATTTCGACATGCCCAGAGGTACTAAAATGAGTTTGACCCTCAAAGAACCGAAATAGGTCGCTCTTCACTGTAACTCAAGCACTACCCCCAAGCATGCATCATAAGTGGAAAGAAAATTAGCAAATCCGCATGCAAAACAACCAATGAGAATTCATAGGGGATGAACTCCCGACGAAAAGTCCCGTTGAGTTCAAGGATAACTCCATGGGCCCCAAAAAACCGTCGAAAACTGATTATTGAGGGAACCGCATTCCAGCGACCATAGGAATTGCTTCCATACAGCACACGCTTCACGAAACTCGGGCACGGCTGCGGTAGTTGACAAAGACGCGTTTCCCAAATCTAACGACCGACAAGTATTAGGACCACATGGGAAGTGAGGGTGGAACTTAGTGCCACCTTATTAGGGTCTGCAATCATCTTGGGTGCCAAATTGAACATAATGCACGTGGCCTCCATGACCATCTTCACTCCCTGAGGAGGGTTCCGAAGAGACTTGACTTCCACAATATCATTCCTGGTGAGACTTTTCAGAGATGCCAGGGCAGAATCCAAGGCCGGCAGCGCCAGATCGAGCTCTGCTTGAGCACTATCAGCTATGGCCTTGGCTCCAGCGGCCATCTTTTTAGCGGACGCTTCTTGCTCTCCCACCTGCATTCCTGCGAATCAGTGCCAGTCAAATAGATGGATGGATAGATATAAACGCCAGATCCATTGAAACAAAGCATGAATGACGACACTACTAGCAATCGTCACCTGTCGATACAAATCTACCACTATGCTAGATTTGCAAGTTTTACCAGTTACGTAGGATTTGAGCTGTGGCAATGGTCAGTCATACAGATAGATATAAACGCCGGTTCCGTGGACGAAAGCATGAATGAAGAGTCTCTTCTGCCTACGGGCAACTGTCTCCTTGTGGAGGTGGGCTCTATCCTAAGTTACAGGGCATGTTCAAGGAGTCAAGGTAAGGTCTGACAATAGTTTGATATATAAGGGGGGCAAAGTGGATGGGACGGGACGATCCAAGTCTACGTTGGAGGATTTGAGTTGTGGCAATGGTCTGGGTTTGAATCCGGTGAGGCTTCGGTTGTAGCTAGTGTGTGTGCCAAGAGGGGTTGAATAGTTGTGGTATGGAGGTGTTTTTGGAGGGTTTTGATTGTGGGTTGGGGAGTTTGAGTTGGTCCAAGAGGAGTGTAGTGGACGGCCGCCCCGTTGATCACTGCTAGTTACATTATTGCGTGCAAGTGCAAAGAAAAAGAAGACATAATCACGTGTGCTTCCAAGCACTTACGTGAAGAAAATGCGTTCGCCACCAAGGGAACACTCATGCAGAGCAAAGGTGGTTTCTGTGGTGGTGTACTGCCTGCATGTGGGTTAGGATTTGCTCACCTGTGGGTTACGCAACATGCGAGTGCCGTTGTAGATTGACTACTGCAACTAGTCACATGTTTATGCAGAAAAACCCATCTTGTTTAGTTTTTAGTAAGGTCTCTCTAGTCTGTGGTCTTTGATCTGTCTGTTGTGTCCATTAACTAGAATATGTGGGATGGAAGTGACAGGCCTGGGCTTTTGTGACCGCAGCATCAGCTTTGTCGATAGAGATAGCTTCCATCATGTCATCAGCTTCTTTGGCAGTTTTGATTAAAATGGGCTGCAGAGAAATCAGTTCAATCTGCATGACTTCCACTTCTTCAGCTGTAGTGAGAAGTTTGTCCAAACCAGCTCCTAGCCTTCCTTTCAGTCCTTCCAGATCCTCTCTCTTCTCAGTCAGAAGCTTAATAAAGCACATGAGAAGCTCCAAGTAACTGGTAGGAGTTACATAATTATAGCGGCGCAGCTCCTCGTAAAACTCTATGGATTTTTTCTCCACGGACTGGTGAATGTACACACACACGGTTACAATTTTTCCTACCTGCCACAACATGAAGGTAGTATCAGGTATGCAAGTCAAAATCAATGTTGGATTCGTATATAGGTGAATGCGAGGTATCAATGAATCTACCCAGCGGATATCAGTAAAATTTATAATACCAGTCCACATTTTGATGCTCGGTGGGTATCACAAAATGAGAGAATCTTTGCATATCCAAGCAATTCATTAGTCAGGTTGATACCATCCTATTATCAAATTGAAACTAGGTTGATTTTACCTACGTATAAAGGTTCTTATATGACTTATAGACATGATGATATCCAGAACAAAAATATCCTCAAATACCCATACCCTACAGATATAAATATAAAGAAATAACAAAAACCCTCGTTATAGATACTCAAGTGGTATGAAATGAATCTGGTACCATTCCAACACTGGTAAAAAAAATCAAACTACAGACATGTAATCAAGAAAATACAAAACACTAAAGTAACCGCACAAGTGTGTCTTTTGAAATTATACAAGACTCTGACTCATAGAAGATGAACCTCCAAAATGAACTTGTAAGCTCTTGTTCTAAGTAATGCTCACTGTACGACTCAAACACTCCTCCAACCAGCTTCCACGTCCATCACTTTAGGGGTTGATTAAAGCAATTTGATAAAAAAAAAAGCAACAATGTCTCAACATTTTTCAAGTGAGTAGATCTCTCAAAGAATAATGTGTATACAAATGACAAGAGGGGCATTGTCAGGAATAAATTCCAGGATTTTGCAAAACAGTTTCAGCTTGTGTACCTCACTGTCTGTTAGGAGTCCTGTTGCCGTGAGAAAATTCCGCGCAACAGAGCGTAGAGCTTCTTGTGGCCACTCGCTAAACCAGTCAATAGTACAACAGTTCACAAGTGATGGAAACATCCGTAGCCGTGTTCGGAATGCATCTCCAATGGGACTCATGCATATGCACACGTGTAAGTTAGCTCGAACTCGACTTAAAAACTCTGTCGCCATTGCCAACTTGGTAACCGCCATACCCTTGCCCAACAACACAGGTCGCATGGCGTTTGCTATAATGTCCTGATCCTCGTTCTTCCACAAATTGGGCACCTAACAGCAAAGTTGGAAAGTGTGAGAAGCCCCAACACTTTAGACAATAACCATCCCGTGACTGAGGTCACATTCTGGGATTGTGGAGGGCGATGACATCTCATAGCATAATCCTTGCCTTCCCCGTCCTCAATCTAGGTTCTGGGGGGGTTATCAACGCTCCACTAGACGCAATAGTGACTTAATTAAAGTTTCAAAGTCACAATTCTAAAAGTGTCAAAAAAATTCTAAGGAATTTGAAACTCGTCTGAGAATATAATAGATATTCCGAGAATATCCACCAGATGTGCAGAATATCCCATGAATACATGCATTACTTCATAGCCCCCCTGAAATACCCCTTTATCTCATGTGGCTCATATCTCTACGAGGAATTGACGCTCCCTGCATCTAAATTGTTGATTTTCATGATTGAGGGGGCTTAGACTGAATGTGGGAAATATCATGGAATATTCCGCAGAATACTGTCAGCCCCACAGAACGCTGATATGGATCTGAATAATGTTACGGAGGGAGGGAGGGCGCTGAAATGGTTACGTCCAGGAACCTCGCTCGGGCCTACCAGCCCTCCAGGGTTACCTAGTCCTTGAAGGCTTGAGAAAATTCATAATTTTTCACAATTTTCATAACACTCAGGATCTTGAGTTTGTCCAGACAGTTGGGCACGTTGTTCAAGACTCCCCCATCTAATGATAGACCTCCTCCTATAGCTTCTAAAATATTATAGAAAGACATGCACCTACTGAAGTGCTATGCTCGTAGATCTGACCTCCTTTCAAAAATGTCCAACTGTGCATGCAACATGATTAAAGAATATGTGAAGAAAAAAAACGAGGAATTGTGTGCAAGGTGGTCGATTCAACCAACTTTAAGGGCCTCTTGACAACTTGATTGGCCTCCTTTAAGCATCAAAAGAGGGAATGATACTAGTGAGAAAATATATAACCGAAAGACAGATGAAGTTTGCTTATAAATGAGAGCTACATACCTCTCCTGAATTTAGTATGTTGTTGATGTCCTCGAGGAAAGACTCCATTATAATTTGGGTGTCAGAAAACAAGAACACAGTTTTCTTATCGTCAAGACCTGCTTTCATTAAGCAGGTCTTCAAGTCCTCTTTCCACTCATTGTTGCCATAACCCTTGGCAATCTCAATCTACAGAGAGTGAAGGAATGAGTCAGCATTTGTGCCACAGTCATAAAACTTGAGAAAGATGTTAATTAGATCTCTATTTTGGACCACCTATACTTTGACCATATCGTATTCTTCTTCCTTGACATGCATATACTCAGGAAATTGGTTGAGAAGTACATAACGCAGTGTTAAGTAAATCTAGACCAATGCATGACTTTTGGACAGAATGAAACCTTGGTCCACAATGCCTCTCAAAATATGTATAATTTTTAGGGTTATCGTCATAGTCTTCTGGTTTACTTCCCCCATACAATTTATTTTACATCATTGCTTTTGGACATGTATTAAAGAAATTGTTAACTTCAAGCATAGTTGCATGGAAATTAATTAACATGTGCCTCTCTTTGCAGAAGGAATACTTGAACACCAACATTAGTCGAAATTTATTGCAGGGTCACCTGGAAAATCTCAAACTCCTCCATGAACGTTGCTAGCTTGGTTAAACTCTGCCTACCACTGCCACCAACTCCAAGCAAGAGGGCATTTCCAAGAGGAAGTCCAATGACTCGACATATTCGTGATGTGTGCTCAATGGCATCCAGAAACAAGACCAATTTCATGGGGGCGTTGCTTATATTGTTGTATTCTTCCAAGTACGACTCTGCAACTTTTTGTAAGGTTGGAATATCTGTAACCTGCTCCCCACAACTGAATTTTAGAGACTTCCTAGCGTATTTTGGTTATGTGTCTCGACATAGAATGATACAACTCCTGATGCCACTTCCTTCCTCGCATTCAATTTCAATCTCAATTTGAGATTGAACCCGATAATCTACAATATTTATGGTATTTAGTGAAGAGTGCACTAAACACAAAGCACATGTACTAGATGTCCACCACTACCCTCAAAGTCAACTACGCTTGTTGGGATAAAAATAGTCCAACAGTGGATAGGCTTTTCCATATAGAGTAGAGTTATCCTTAAGTCTCTCAAAAACTCATGTTTTGGTAGGGAGTTTCACCCCACTTTTAACAATTCATAAAGTTTAAGGAGCGTTAAAGTAGTACCAAAACATCCTATTTTAGTGAAATGAAGGGGATGCGTTTGATTTCGGCCAAAAGACAGCTATATAAAGATGTTTCTAATGTCAAACTTTCGAAGGCACCTAAAATGGTCTCATATTTTATATAATCATCTTTTGGCCACAGTCAAATACCTCTACTTCAGTTCACTAAGATTGGAGCTTTTGATAACACTTCTTTAACATGATAAATTGTCAAAAGTGGGATGAAACTCCATACCAAAAACATGAGTTTTTAAGAGACTGTAAGGAGAACTCTAGGAGTGATGCTAATAAATGAGCGCCACACTAAATGCCATAAACGGCGTAGTTTAAGAAAATTCATGAAATCTCTGGAATCTCTGAATTCACAACCTGTTCATAAACTCTTGGATCCAAGCCAGGAACAAGAAAATCGCCAAACATGAGGCGTTCGGACTGGGTAAACATGAACTCCCACTCCATGTTGAAACGGTTCTTCAGCTGCTTGGTGACATTCCTTTTGAACCATAGCCGGTCATCATTGTTGATCAGGCGATCCTGCCCAGAACAAAGGTTTTGTGTAAGACTTTGCCCACGTTGTCACAAATGAATTATATATATATATATATTTTATGGTATTGAATCCATATTCAGCACAACCTATTACCAAGAGGAAGTGAAAATAAAGTCATAGTTGTTATGATTGAGGTGGGAGAGAACATTGCAGATAAGGGCACGAATTATGAGGAAAATGGCTACGGGCACAAATATGATGTGCTAATCATCTAGCACGCATGGTTCATATCCTACAAAGAAGTGGGTGCAGATAGAAAAGTGTCCAATTAAGGTCCACTTACCTAAAAGAAACACATGACAAGTGCGATTTTACAGCATTGATCTGACCTGGAATACTCTCATAGCTTCATGTACCCATAGAGCGATGATGACACCCCTTTCTTTGCAATTCCCCGGATCCGCACGCAACACCCCTTGAATGACCTTGCTAAGATCACGTAGATTGAATGTATAGTGTGATTTGGCAGGGGTAGGCAGAAGCTCCTGTCGAATGGTATTGTACACATCAATTGTTCCATTCACAATCTCCTTCCCACAACTCTGAACCTCCTCGTTGAAGCTCACTTTCAAGGTAGCATTCAGGATGGTGTTGAAGATGAGAAACAAGCTCTGGTCTGCCATCTCTGTGAAGGAGAGGAAGTTGAAGTGTCGGAGGAACCGCATCGTCACCGGGTTTCGGCCTCCCCCTGGGGGTCCCATGCATCCAATAAACTGGATGTCCACCAAGTTTCGGAATGCGCAGGGCGGAATGCGATCGTACCAGCCTTTGTGGTCCATCCATTGTCGAAGAATCTCGATGGGTGGTTGAGCAAAGTATTTCTCTCTTTGTGGCATGTTCACATCGTCCACAAATATCACGTACTTCTTCAACGAGGGGGGACCATACACACCTTTACGTCGCTTCTCCGTTTTCGAATCGATCAAATCCTACAACATGAGCAAAGAGACTTGACTTTTCATTTTTTTGAGATGTGCAAAAATGTTTCAAGCTACTGTAAATGTTGTCCCACCTTACAACAACCTCATTGTACTCTACCTTACATGAAACTGAAAACACTCGGGTAGAAATGTGCAATTGTTTCAAGCAACTGTCACCTTACAACAACCTCCTTGTGCTCTACCTTCCAAAGAATAGAAAAAACTCAGGTGATATTTCAATGCCACTGTAAATATTGTCCCATCTTACAACAACCTCATTGTACTCTATCTACAGTAACATCTGGTGAAAGAATGCAAATTTTTACTGCAACTGTAAACATTGTCCCACAGTACAACCTCATTGTCCTCTACCTTCCATAAAATAGAGAAAACTCAGGTAGAGTACGATGAGGTTGTTGTAAGATGGGACACTGCTTACAGTTGCATATTTACAGTTGTCAACACTGTCCCATCTTACAACGACCTCATTGTCCTCTGCCTTCCATAGAATAGAAACATTGCCAGTGACACATACCTGTGTCTGGTTTGCACCAGTTCGAGCAGAAAAGTTGATGAACATGGGGATGAACTGCTGATCCAGGAAGTTGAGTAGCTTGTCACGAACCACAAGAGTCTTTCCTGTCCCAGTCTCACCTACACACAAAATATGCTTGTAGATCATGATCAGGGCATGCACCACATACTTATAGCCCACTGAATCAGCTGTGGGAACAATCAGGTCTGCAAACGGCTGTGAGGTGTCGCACACGAAATTGGGTACCGTGTCCATCCACTCGTCCCACTGAAGCCTGATATGGTCAAAACGGCAACCGAAAAGGCTCCAGTCAGGAGGAGGTGGACGTTTCAGAGAGATTTTTGACAGTAAATCTTGCATGTAAGTGTTGTATTTCAGTCGACCATCGTTGTCACAGGTTGCACCCACACACCACACCACTGAGAAAATAAACAGAGGCTCAAAAACCTGCAACATCCCATCAAATATAATTTAAGAATTGTAAGACCAAATGGAACAATAATGGTACACTTTACACACCAGGAAAGCTCTTGAAAAATAAGAAATCGTCAACAGAATCAAAATGGGTTGGAGTGATTTAACTTTGCTGCATATGTTTCTTATGAACTAGGTAACAGAGGAGAGGGAGGCCTACCACAGGTTGTAAATAGTAGGTGCCCAACCTACTGAGCTGCAATAGTAGCAGCGAGGTAGGTATTAGGTGCCTAATACAGTCAGTGGCAGATGACACATGTCCATTGCCGGATGTAGTGGTCAGGCCATGGCATGGTGATCAATACGAACGACATTGTGCCCTTTCCTATCCAATCACGGATAAAATACATTTCTTGGCAAAATCTCTTGGCATGACCACTACGTAAGCATAGTTTAGAATAGGTAGGACAAAGTGTAGGAGTAGAGAGTTCTTCGAGAGGAATTGTACTCAGTTGTTCTCTTAAGTCCATCTAGTCATCAGCTAGAAATTAGAACATAAAGACCTTCATCAATGCAAATGCATAACCGATCACCCATCGAAGTGGAGAGCACCTCCAACAACTCCCCGGTTCTTTCCTACCCGAGCAAACAACACTGCACCCATAACTTCTAGTTTACGTCCATGAGCAGACATGTAATGCCTCATGAACTGCTTGAATAGGTGGCTGCTCTTCCTCCACTCTTCTCTCCCGGGTTATGTAGTCCTTAGAAGTGTAAACACAGAAGTATAAGTCTAGCATTTGTGGGACCTCACCTTACCCACTCGCCGTTTCTCGTCATCGTTGAGGTCACTACCATCTGCTTTAACATAACTCACTATCATGGAATCCATTATACTGAACAAACCCAACACCATGTTGTCCTCCGTGGTGGCCACTGTTTGCTTGAAATTCCTCTTCACATGCCTGATTGCTGGCTCAGCGACCTTCCAAAACAAGTCCCGAATGATGGCCTCTCCAGCATCCTTGAGAGCCTTGGTCAGTTTCTGGATGTATGAGTCTACCAGAGGCTCAAATCCACGTGCATGAGGCTCCATATAAATCATCCCACACCGGCTCACCGTGGCTGGTGAAGCCACTGCCAGATCCTCCACCTCAAACATCATGGTCATAGTGTTAGACATCTGAATGATCTCTCCACTCACCAGGCACAGCTTTTTGTTGTCATCCAGCACCGTGTTCTGTGATTCACATGCCAACATACATCACAATAGACATTATTGTTTCGCTCGGGGATGCACTCTCCATTAGGATCGACAGTAATGTGTGTGCATCCCATTTGATTTAACATCCCTATGCACAGAATAATTTGCAAGAAAAACAGCCTGATATATATAGATAGATAGATAGTTAGATACACACAAATTTAAAGATTACACGTAGCCTCAAACATATGTACTCGTCCAAAATCTATGCACCCACTCATGGTTAGAATCCTAGTTTTGCATCTCCTGGGCCTTATATATTTTCACATACTAAAAACATCACATAATGACCCGGAACATACATACTAACCTGACCTTCAACAATATCCCTCCTATTTTTTACTGTGTATGGGACCTATTCAATTAATACCCCTTTTGTGCACCCACTCGGTAGAGGCTAGGTAGGTAGTCCAACATAAAATGCACCCCCTGGGTTTTACGCTCTTGTGGTGTTTCCAATGCATTTGAATGATGTGTCAGACACAGAGATTTCCCCCTCCTCAGAAAAATGGACAACACCTATGTTGGCTAGCACTAGCAAGAATTATAGAGTATCTTTGCCGACGGGGCTCCTGCCTCAATTTGAAGTTGGATTGGACTTTTTCTAGCAGTTGTAACCAAGCAACTTGATTGCCCATTGTTCCTCCCCTTGCAGGCTCGCCGAGCCCATTGGTGCCCACAACTTTTTAAGATGACAGGTTTTCCATATAATATTTGCTACACATGGAAGATGTGGAGGTCGAAATTGCTTACCATATTTTCAATCCAGATAGCATCTACAGGTCCATCAAACATCAACCATTTTTTCGCGGTTGATGTATCCTCCACCAACTCCCTCATGTAGCAAGCAAGGACCCCATCAGTCCACTCGTGTGTGTTTTCATCGAAGTCCCCATATAATTGCCCCATGGATATGGACTTCGGATTTAAGCATGCAATTCTGACCTGATAAGAGAACTCAAACAGTTTCAGGTTTCCTTTTTACATAGGATAGTGAACCAAGGTATGAACAGATGATATCACCTATTGATAATAGATGATAATAGAGAGTTGACTGTTATCCTCCAGAAGGCAATTGTGTCGGAAAACAAGCAACGTCTGAAACAGCAGAAATAGCAGAAGGACAATCGAAAGTGTAGCTGATTGTTTCCTAGGTTTCATTGAGGTAGGTTTGCAAATTACCTTCTGTTTCTCATATTTTAAATCATGGAAAACAGTGAAATACTCAGGGAAGAGACAAACAGTATTAGAGTTATCCTCTAACTCAGCATGACTGTTGGTTGGGAGTTGATTGTTTTGCATATGACACCTTCCAAGTTCGGCAAGGTTTTGGGTGGATGCTTGGAGGTAGTGTGCAGGTTTGAACGAAGAGCATTCTATATTGGTTCAGTTAAGGTCAAACTCATTTTGGTATGCCAAGAGGCGCTAAATTGAGTTGCCCCTCAATGAGATGAAATAGGTTGCTATTCAATCAAATTCAAACACTACCTCCAAGCATACACAACAGGTTCAAAGAATCATTGATTTTGTATGCAAATCAACCAATAAGTAATCATAAGGGACCATCTCCCGACAAATATTGAGTTAGAGGGAAACTCTATTATCGTGTACACATTTATGGAAAACAACTAGAGGGCAATTTAAGGCAACCAAAGGATTTAAAAGTCAATACAATCTCTGAAAAGTTGAAATGACCTTCTCATATTTTTCAGAACCCTCGTTATTCAATAATGTCATGGCTCCAGCAAGAGCTCTGTAGTTACATGTTTTGCCACCCCCTGTCGGTCCCACCAGCATAAGCCCATGCCTAACTAAAGTCGTCTCATACAACTGGATGATCTGTTCAGATAGGCAACAAAACAATTCCTGTTTTGAGTTAAGACAGAATGTGATTTACAAAATTTCAAACGTTAAAGATATTTTATCTGTCTGCAATCTCTCAAAATTTGAAGGATCCTTAAATCAGTATGGAGATATAAAGCATCCTTACTGATTGTAGTAGGAGGTTGGTGATCAATCAAAAATATTATTTTTTAACAATACCGAAAGGACGATGTGCAACCTTGTCAGTGAAAGTCTTCACCGGCTGAATAAAATCTTTTAAACAACATCGGGCAAGTGCATCCAACAGATCATCATACATGATTTCTGGAGGCATGACTCCTGGAAACAAGTCAGTGATGATACCAGCAAATAGAGGTAAATCTTGAGTCAAAAACTTGGGAACATTAATATCTCGAAGACCGCGAAGAAGCAGCACATCTTCATTTTCATCTGGGTAGGCACGCTTCAAGTTACCCGCTGCAGTAATCACACTCTTCACAGCTCTCATGCCATAGTCATAATGATCCTGTGCAAGCAAATCCTTTTTTCTGTGTGAGCATGATTCAGCTTCAAAAGTGTTATATAGGATACATGATTGTCAATTACAATGGTACAAGGTCTGTAGCCAAATATCCCTGTATTAGAGATATCTGTACTGTCTCCGGATTAAACTCAGGGTGAGTTTGAGAGGTTATGCAAAGTCACCCAAGTTTATTTTAAGGCTCAAGTTAACATGTTAAAAGAGTGGGTTCGGAGACTAAAAAATCAGCTTTCTAGCTTGTCATACTAGGATCAATGGGCCAAGTTAGCCTTGCATAAGCTGAGGTGGGATTCAGGGTAGCAAGTTCCATGGGTCAAACCCTTTTTGAGATCCTAAACTTTCCTAAAAGCTTTCTGGATTGAAAGAGCAGGTCCAAGAATTTTACCCAACTTTTAAAATTAGGCTCTGACAAGCTCTTTTGCGGATAAATCTCTTAAAAGTGAAAAAAATTGGGCGTTTGAAAGCAGCCTAAATAGCCAAAAACCATATATGTGGGGGATTTCACCCTCTTCCTTCATCGAGACTCTTTATTACCCACATTAAATTAATATGAGGTTAATTATGTGGCCAATGTTAGAGATAAAAAAGTGTGGGTGAGAAATTAATGTGGACCCCTATGGACCACATCATTATGCCTGATTGCTATTGGTGTGGTCCATGACAAAAGTGTGGCCTCACTAAATTGGAATTAAAGTGGACCAAAATTCTTTGTATGTAGGGCAGGAAGAATATATCTACTGACATCAGTTTTTCCCGTGTCTTAAGGTTGCAAGTGTCTGGATATCTAACCCTCCCTACCTGTCCCACGTTATCTCTTTATTCTGTTCAGATTTTGATGTTGTAAGGATAAACTTCATGCCCATTTAGAATGGTTTAATGTAACAATGCATCCATATCCCACAATGACCTACAAATAGCATCAAATTATGTTCAGGGAAAGTGAGGAAAATTGATTCACCTGTGAGGAAAGTTGCTCTGAACACAACTTGAAAGTTGTGACCATCTTAGCTGCCAGGGGCTTAGCCCTGCGGAAACCAAAGGAAAACAAACTAATTTCGCCAATAAGAGCGTAATCTGGAACCATCATGGCACATGGCCTAAACAAGGCTTTCAAATTATCTGGTAGCTCAGATCGTCCTGCATAGCTGAAAAACCAGAAAACATGTACAGCTTGTCTTTACCACCATAGAAAAACACGTAATGCAAGAATGGTATCATTTTAATAGAGCCATTTATTTAGTTAAGGTAAGCGGGCCTTAAATGGAATTTAAACTCCACACCCACTTCTCCTTGGATGCGAAACACGCAATTAGTGCAAGATGATTGCCAATTCCAAATCAAGTCCGTAGACATTTGTCTCATAGTTTTCGGAGCTCATACAAATACCTTATTCATTATCAAAGTGAAGATTCTTGAGCTCATTAAATGGTCATATAGGTCCCCCAATTCTGTTGATTATCGAGCTTAGAATTTGAGCACGTTGTCCAATTTCTTTTAAACACATGTCTTTTCAGTGTTCGTTCTTAGATCCACATCTAACCACACACCACTCAAATATAGCTGTCTGCTTGAAAAAAGTGACCATGAAGGGCCCGCAGACCTAAGGATGGCAATGAAAGCTCTACATTCCATTCTGAACTCGATATTGTTAAAGGTCTTACCAACACATTGAATATTTCACATTGCAATCTTACTTCAATCTCTACACTATGGGGACCACCAGAAAAAATGGGTGTACAATACTATACTTACCCAGGATTCATGGTAATGTAGACAGAGCAGGAAGGCTCCAGAGATATTTCTGTGTCTTCGAAAATAAATCTTTTCAGTTTCTGTTGGATTGCAAGCTGTATAGTCAAAATTTGTTGGGCAATCACTGACAGAACCTCAAGGTCGATACGATTGAATTCATCAAAGCATGCCCATGCTCCACTACTGGCCAATCCTTTGAAAAATTTGCCCATAGCTAGGTAATCCAAACCATCCGAGCAGTTAAACACCACACACTGCTTTGCCATGGCCTGCATAGTGCAAAAGCATCACAAACCAGTGCGAGTTTAACAAAAATTAAATGTTCCAGTACTATACGGTGTGAAAATCAGAGAACATAACTATGTTGAGGAACAATTCACCCCTGAATGCTTACTATGACGCCCAGAAATGGTTGATGGATGATCACATACACTCTTTTCATCTTAAAGGAAGCTTCCAGGAAGGTTGCTATTGGGTTCATTGGATTCCCAAAAAAATGTTTTTCTTTGACATGGAAGTGGTCCATCTTGGTGTGGTGAAGTTTGTGATCACAAGAAATTAAAAACGATAAGCATCTCACATATTGAATTTTGAATTTTCTATGATGCTACATAGAAAATCTTTTGCTATAGTTGCTATAATTTCTTTCAAAATAAATTCTGATTATCAGGTCATGTGTTCAAATTATAAGTTTTCATGGGGTAAATCCTTCTAGGATAGCAATATGGAGTTTAGAAAGAAATTTTCATATTTTGGTTGTGTTGTACTGCTAGAGTCTCAAGAACATTTCCAACAACTTTGTCGAAGCACAAAATGCTTTCGAAAGCCAAAAGCAGCATTCAATTTAGATTGGTATTTTGCTGGGAGAGGTGATGATGATGAGTGTGCTGATGATTTCCATAGCACCCTTGTCTGAACCCTTAAATGATACTTCGTAACCAAAACGCAGGAAGAATCTAACTATGAAGTCTTAAAACATTTATCAAAAAACCGGCAATTCTTTCAAACACAACATAATTAATAGGTAACCCAAAGCACTAGTTTTCAAAACCAAAATACCTTAGCCAAGTCCTTGGTTGTCTCTGTCTTCCCTGTACCGGCAGGACCAGCAGGAGCTCCACCAAGATTTAAATGAAGAGCACCCATCAAAGTCATGTAGCAACGATCAGTGAGGGGTGTAATCACAAGGCGCGGTGTGTTACCCAGATATTCATAGCCATATGACAGGGAGGCTTGCACCATTTTAACCCAGATGCCTTCATTTTCCCAGTAATATCGTAATTGGCTGACCCACTCAAAATCTGTGACTGCCCTTGTCTGGAATAGAAGGAAAGCACAATCATCAATCACATGCAAATAGTAAGAACTAAAGCTTTGTCATTGTTCTACACTATTTAAGGTATTTAGTGTCACCGGCCTCATAGTGTCATCTACCCTACAATGAGGTTTACGCTAGATTACGAAATTATTGAACAAGTTGACCATTAGTGTAAACCACATGACATTTGGCATTAGTATGCTCAATAAGTTACACAATGACCAACAAGTTGACAGTTAGTGTAAAAACATGACACTTGGCATTAGAGTTCTCAATAATACCCTAGTCCTGCACACGAAAACGTAGCACTATCTTATCAAGTACTCCAATGTGCTACGCTCCATGTCATACTGTTAAGACTTTATTCAATTCAGAAGGTCTCTTACATTAACAAATAGTGTCATGTTAAGGAATTACCAGATGTGACATTTCTAGGCCTCTAGACAATTTGGTGTAACCCTGTGCAAAATAGTGTATGTGACACTAAATACCATAGGCGGTGTAATACTTGATGACGCACTAGCAAAAACAATTCTCCACCTACAATTAAATACAAGTGACAACATTTATACCAGCATATTACATGAGCAATCGCTACTGCCAGGTATTAGGAATGGTCCAGTTGTCCAGATCTTGCTTCATTCATTCTAGCTGTGGAAATGGGGAACTTACTATGCATCCATCGGTGCATGATTAGGGTGGTCCTATTTGTCGCTCTTACAACACAACATGAGTTTTTCATATTTAATTTCTTTTAAAGATATAAGTTTTGATGATCAGAAGTACTTTGCAGCCCCCTTTTATGAATGGTTGAAACTGGAAGAGTGGAAACTAAGGTGGGAGAGGTCTATTATTACAGACACGCGGCTTCTTAAAGAGGTTAGGTACGAATCCACAACCGCCCTAGATTTGTGTTCTGAGATGAATATGCATGCCACATTCTAGAGAAATACTGACCACTTTAGGAAGGGTGTCTGTCCATTATGGGAGGCTTCTACCATAGGTGCATCTCCTCTTGACCTGTACATTTCATTGCCCTCATTTGGCTGTTTATCAGGATATTTCAGGCATCAATGCTTCTGTAACTCAATTGTCAAGTAATTGGACAGGTTGGCCAATTAATACAGGTTGTTCCTTGGCAGTTTTCAATCAATTTTCAAAGTTGGGTTGTCGATAGATGTACATTTTCATTGATAAGCTGCTGCACAACATCACGCGCATGGACGTCTATCACAATGAGAGCTCCCAATGTGAGCCTGGCAAGGATGGTGAGCGGTTTACGGACAAGATCAGTCAAGCCATTGAGCTGCTCCACCTGCAGTGTAGGATATCACTGTTACTATTGGCATCTCTAGAATATTATAGGGCAACATATTTGGTCACAATTCCCAGTGCCTCTGAACTTTGAAGCATTCCAGGACCCAAGGGAGGAAATTGAGAGATTATTTGAGTTATCCTCTCACGGGCCTCTCACTCATCATGACTATTGGTCGGGGGTTGGTTGTTTTGCGTACAACACCTTCCATGTCCAGTAAGTTTACGGTGCATTCTTGGAGGTGGTAGTGTGGAGGATTGAACGAAGAACATTTCTATATCAGTTCATCGAGGGTCAAACTCGTTTTGGCATGGCAAGAGGTGCTCACGACATAGGTTGCTCTTCGTTCAAACGCTACCTCCGAGCATGCACCACAAAGTGGAAAGGAAATTATTGATTTTGTATATAAAACAACCTATGGAGAATCACAAGGCAACCAACTCCCAACGACAATTCTCATTGAGTTAAAAGATAACTGTATTGACAAGTGGAACAGGTGTGTGCAATTTACATTTACTTGAGATCCTTCATACTGGAACACGGTGCACTCACTTTGGATGAATAAGGGCTGTGAAAAATTGCATTTACCTGCACATTGTCAAAAAAGTCTTGCATTGTGTTGGTATTGATTCCCCGCTCCACACCCTCCGTCCAGTAAACTGAGCTTCCGGCAAGAACTACTTGGCCTGGCCATTCTTGCACCCATTGTGTCCTTGGTATGACCTTGTAGGCGATGATCGAGTGTTTAGTCTGCACACACAAGGAATAATTGATTGCACTTTTGTTTGCTTGTTGGAGACACGACCATGTACCAATCCATGGGATCATAACACTTTTAGTCTCTTCAGAAAATGAAGTGCCTGAAAATAGCATACTGAGACGAAAAATCCAAGGAGTAGATGCTTTCTAAAGGTTTGGTTAAAGTAGAATGGTTTTGAGCTTTTAGCAATTAGGCATGGAGAGGGAGAAGAAACCCAGATAAGGCGAGGATCTTGAGGTGAGGACTATTCCTGCTGAGACCTCTGAGACCTCTGGGCTTCATGATTGGGTGGTTCATGTCCTAAACAAATTCTTCCCCTTTGATAATAAATCTATCTTCTCTAAATCTTTGTCTTGTGCCTCTCACATTGGTATAAGAGATTACATTCGACATATGATTAGTTCGGATAAGGTAAGCTAGGTCTGAAATGGACACTTTTAGCTCTGCGCCCACTTCTCGTAGGATATGAAATGCGAAATTAGTGAAAAATGATTAACAAATCCAGATCGTGCCCGTGGCCATTTTCCTAATAATTCATGGGGCTCGTATTCATTGTCAAAGTGAGATTGTATAGGTCCTCCCAATTATGCTGACTATTGAGCCTAGAATGGTTAACAACTTTTTGAGCATGTAGTCCAATCTCTTGTAAAGACGTGTCTTTCTGGTGTCTGTTCTAAGATCCACACTTAACCACACACCACTCAAGAATAGGTGTCCGTTTAAGATGAGTATCCAAATTAGGCCCGCTTACCTTAACACCAAGGACAACAATATCACCACCACCACCACAACATTAACAACAACCTCAAATCATACCTGCCAATGTATACTCTCCCTCATCTTGATCTCCACTTCACTCAGCCAGTTCTCAACATTTCCAAGAGGCATCATGCTTTGTGGAAACGGGATCTGTGTGTGAATCATCACAAGATTACAGGTTCAGTGTTCTATGTACACATTATACAACCATGATAAATTCCAATTTGTTCTGTGTTCTCGCCAGCTCTAAAGAATGCTGCCAAGTTCTCCCACTTGTCTAAAATCACTACACAAGAACATATAGTTACTTTTCATCAAACAAGGCTTCTTCCATCAGAAACTTTTCCAGCCAGCACCAATATGGATCAAAATTTAGTGAAACGTCTTATCATTGTTCTGTACAAAGCAGCAGCTGGTTCAAGAAGATGACACCAGAAAATTGACAGCTAAAGTAAGTAGTAGTGTGGACATACGTCAAGTTGACATTTCACCTGGAAAAATTACCCGGGGGAGTCACTCCCCACGCACTAGAAAATTGCGTGAGAAAAAGGATTGCTACCCCTAATTGGAAAAATCATGAAATTTTAATTAGAGCTATAAAACAACGGCAAAATATTTTATATATTTCTTTGACAATTTTATTTAGCGTTTTTTTTTAAGTAATCGTTTTAGTTGATTCCTGCGTCATTCTAGTTAGAAAAGGTACGTTTCATAAAAAAAGAAATCACCAGTTTTGATTACCATCTTCTCCTGTGCAATGGATATCATGTATATCTACTCATAAGAAAAATTTGATAATATGTTGACTAAGTTCTAGATATGTATTACAAATTATTACTTTTATGTTCATCGCACGTGTTTTGAACTTGACAAATGGAGTGGCCCCTCGTCAAAGAAGAAAATAGATTGGTCAGTTGCATGTTCAACCTTTTTCAACATGAACTTGACCAAAACATAGCCCTACAAAAATAGCATTGCAAAACTCTTCTTAACTGCATAATTCTTGAAAACAGAAACTGTAGTAACTGGAGGAAACTGCAGAAATTGTGTTGGTTGCAAAAAATTCACCTTCTCCCCTTCAACAGAATTCATGGCAGTAATCTCCAAGTCAGGCTTGAAGTCCAGGGAATCGATGGCTTCAAAGCACTTCCGCAGATGAGGCTGCACGGCTAGAGGA
Source organism: Polytrichum formosum (assembly GCA_964035585.1). NCBI lineage: Eukaryota > Viridiplantae > Streptophyta > Polytrichopsida > Polytrichales > Polytrichaceae > Polytrichum > Polytrichum formosum. The sequence goes on along the minus strand of OZ037940.1, from coordinate 25,557,114 downwards.
TTTTTTGCCTGAGATAGAATTTGGAGCAGCTCATCGTTCGACAGGAAGAAGAAGCGACTGAATGCCAATCGCTTCGTCTCCAAATAATCTGACAATCCTTTCTGCACTAGATCCAGAAGCTGCACACCAATTCCAAATTGAATATCAGATATTGATGTGAATCTCACTACAACCTTCATAAAAGCACAGGCAGATTTCATTTTCAGGGGAGCAAAGCCCACTACCAAGTGATTGTGATTGTACTTGTGATTCAATACACAATTTGTCCGTAGCAATACATGCAAAAATGTACCAGCGCCTCACTGTCAAAAAAACGAATTGGCTGCTGATTTTAATGATGCACATTACTCTAGTAGATGGACGGGGGATTTTTCTCCAGAATGAGATTACAATGTGGTTAATAGAGTTATTAACTCAACGGCACTTTTGGTCGGGAGTTGGTTGTTTTGCAGACAACACCTTCCATGTTCGGTAAGTTTTTGGTGCATGCTTGGAGGTAGTGTGGAGGTTTGAACGAAGAAGAACATTCTATATCGGTTTCATTCAAGGGTCAAACTCACTTTGGCATGCCAAGTGGTGCTAAAATGGGTTTTGACCCCTCAATGAACCTCACGAAATAGGTTGCTCTTCATTCAAATTCAGACACTACCTCCAAGAATGCACCACGAGCGGGACAGAAAATTTAATTATGTATACAAAAGAACCAACGAGAAATCATAGGGGGTCCAACTCCCAATGAGAGGTCCAATTGAGTTAAAGGATAACATTAATACAAATAGAAAGAGTGAATTGTACTCTGTTGGACTCTCTAAATTGCTCCAGTAACTTTTTGCTTGAGCACATGGCAAGGACTCCAGGAGTGACAACCGCCTGCGACAACGCTTTACGCCAGATGCTATCCACTGTATCAAATCTTTTGCTTTCAATAGGCAGCTGTGTTTTGATGTCTTCACTGTTGAAAATGGGTTCCAGGTACATCCACTGTCTTTGCACCTTGAGCCACTCTTCAATGATTTCAGATACCAGAATTAGAGAGGTCTCCCACTTGTCAATAGCATCTTCAAAAGGTTTTTTGAATGGGGAGAAACTCATGGACTGTGTCAACACGATGTGGTCATCTAGCTGTTGAAGTGTGGACTCTTCAATCTTCATGATATACGTTCCAGTTTCCTTGTAAATTGAAATCTGGAACAAGACAAGTTTCGAGGTTAAATATGATCATACTTATGATTGAGTTATTAACTATAACTCTAGTACTTATTATATTAGAGTTATCCTCTAACTCAACATGACTTTTAGTCGGGAGTTGGTTGTTTTGCATACAACACCTTCCATATTCTGTAAGATTTTCTCTTCGGTGCATTCTTGGAGGTAGCAGTGTGGAGGATTGAACGAAGAACTTTCTATATCAGTTCATTGAGGGTCAAACTCATTTTGGCATGCCAAGAGGTGCACAAAATGAGTGTGGCCCTAAAAGAACCTCATGGAATAGGTAGCTCTTCATTCAAATTCAAACACCACCTCCGAGCACGCACAGTCACAAGTGGAATGAAATTGTTGATTCATCCTTTAACTCAATGGGACTTTCGGTTGGGAGTTGGTTGTTTTGCAAACAGGACCTTCCAAATTTGGTAACTTATTGGTGCATCCTTGGAGGTAGTGTGGAGTTTTGGACAAAGAACAATTCTATATCACTTCATCGAGGGTCCAACTCATTTCTGGCATGCCAAGAAGTGCTCAAATTGAATTTGGCCCTCAATGAACCTCACGAAAATAGGTTGCTCTTCATTCAAATTCAAACACACCTCCGAGCATGCACCATCACAAGTGGAAAGAAGATTATTGATTTTGTATGCAAAACAACCAATCGAAAATCATAGGAAACCAACTCCCGACGAAAAGCCCCACTGAGTTAAAAAGGACAACTCTACTAAACACAGCAGATATACTTGATAACCTTCAGCTTACAAAGAACAAATTTTATTTCAAATAGGAAGGTGAGAACCGAAAGCTCAAGGCTCTGCCACTCCTCCTGCATCTTTCCTAAGGCAACTTCAATGCCAAATTCTTTGCTTGCCAGCTCAGAAACTTCTTGTATAGAGTCCAAGTGACCCAACAATCCCATGTCTATTGCAGATGTCAATGTGAACTGCTCTGAAGGGTGCACATCCAGGCCCAAGGTGCTTGAAATCTGGTCCCAATGCCGATCTCGCATACCGTCTTGACGCAGGGCAGCTATTAAAGGCACAAAAGGTTTAAACTCGCCCACCTGACATACCAACATGGCTAAGAAGTCAATGATGTGATATATCAAATTGATAGCGAAAAGAGAAAATCACAATTCAAAGAATGTGGTGTTCTTCCTGGGTTCTACCAGAATGAATAAAAAGAAACCCATCTCAATGTTAATGCCACTGGAAGGGAAATAATCACCTGTTCCCGAATGACCTCACAATTCGCTGCTTGAGCTGTCATCTCACGTTTATTGAATTCACGTTGGGTTTTGAAAAGCCCTTTCCACCATCCTGTGACCTGAGTATCGACATCGGCTGGATCCAAAGTTTCAAATGGATCATTCATCCAGCTGTTATGACTGCGACCCCACGTGTCACCTGCATTCCACAAGTAGAAGAATGGCTCAAAGAACTCCACTAGTTTTTTCAGCCGGCTGTAATCTGTAGGTGGAACCCCAAAGAGCAATTCGCGCGAGTTGAATTTTCGAGTGAGTTCCTGAGCATTCTTCAGTCGCTTATCAATTGCCCTGGCTTCTTGACCATATCTTTCAACCTACACCACCACAGCCAAAATAAGGAAGAATTTCACAATGTCAACTTCAATATGTAGTTACTAACATTATTTTCTTATTTGACCTAACCTGATCTCCTGACCAGAAGTAGATGACTCACGTGATACTAGTTTATATATATAAGTCAGTGTTTGACTCTCACGGTTCGATAACTGTCTAATTGTTACAGAGTTATCCATTAAATGGAATGAATTGGTCTCCTATGATTTTCCATTGGTTGTTTTGTATACATTTCCAATCATTTCATTCCACTTGTGGTGCATGCTTGGAGGCAGTGTTTAAATTTGAATGAAATACTAACCTATTTTGTTTCATTCAGGGCCAAACTCAATTTAGCACTTCTTGGCGTGCCAAAATGAGTTTGACCCTCAATGAACCGGTATAGAATATTCTTCTTTCAAACCTCCACACTACTACCTCCAAGGATGCACCCAAAAACTTACCAAACATAGAAGATGCTGTATGCAAAACAACCAACTCCCAACCAAAAGTCCCATCGAGTTACAGGATAAATGTTAACCACTGTAAAAATTGATCCCCATTATGGTGAGTTCTGAGGAAAATGTAAAATACATTTGCAAGATCTGTGAACTGTGAGAAGTTGTTAACAACAGTATCCAGGCTTTCCATTGTGTTGGCGAAAAGGGCTTGTTCCCCTTCCATTTCCTTTTGATACCGTTCATTATCAGCTGCTAAAACTTTGATTGTCCTCTCCATTTGTTTCTCAATTTTGGCAGGCCAAGTGAGCAAGGTCCACTTCTGGGTGAAATCGCTATCACCAAGTGGGAACTGCAATTCGTCAAGCGCAACGTAGAATACCTGCATGTCCAGTATGAATGATAAGTCAGACTCTTCCAAAAACAAGAATGATTTCGTTTTCGTGTAATCGGGATATCAGCAACAAAAACAGATGCCTATTATCTAGATGAGGCATGGATGTGGTGATTTTGGAGGCACAACCATTTTCATCTCTCAGAAGAATTACAATATAGAACAAAAAAAAAAAAAATTATATGATCAAACTCAAACAGGAGGACGTACTTCAGTCTGGTCAATTTCACCCCTCAGCTCATTGATTGTTATTGGCATTGTAAGCATTCGTTGTTTCAAAAAATCAACTTCCTCTGGATTCTGAGTTTTGGTCTTGAGTTGTTTCTCCAAGGCCTCAAATTTTCGTCCTATTTCAGCTCCCTGGTTCTTTGGTTGCTGAGCAACCATAGTGAAAACTGCACTTCAGAAATAGACTGTCTGGTTATTACATGCAACGGAAAACAACTTCTTTAGAGTTGGACTGCATCATCGGTCCAGAGATCCAAAGATACTGGAAAATAAATCCAGTTGATTCACTTTGAAAATAACATAGTAATGCGATCATCCGATTTATTTTTCAAATAAAAATAGTGCCAAGAAAGTAGTCATGAGCTACCCAAAGAAGTTAGCCTTGAAGAGAAGCTACACATGGCTATGCTCTAAAACCTGGGGGATTATTACCTAGGTCAAGCAACTGCTGCTTTTTTGCCATGAGAAACGTCCGAACTTTTTTGACAGAAACCATGAAGCAACCGAATTGCATAGTAGTTGGGAGGCTGCAAAACACCATTGAAAGTGATTACTCAAGAATTGCATGGTCAGTGATTGAGGGCAAGGAAATTCAACAAATTGCAGAGTTTTCCTAGTTTCTTTCCATAAAATCAAAAGGATACTTCCATGTGCTCCTGAAACCTTTCTAATTTCACGACACTGTCATAACTGTTCTCTAGGACCCAATTCCTCAATTTTCTGCAGTTACAGGATCTAAGGTATCCGGGCCTTTCATGGTGACATTTTTTTTATCATACAGCTATATTTGAGTGGTGTGTGATTAATTGTGGATCTAAGAACAAACACCAAAAAGATGTGTTTGAAAGAGAGTGGAGTATGTGACCAAAATTTGTTAACCAATCTAGGCTCAATAGTCAACATAATTGGTGGGACCTATATGACCATTTAATAAACTCAAAAATCTACACTTTGATAATGAATAAGATATTCATATAAGCTCTTGAAGTGATGAAGGAAATGGCTACAGATACAACTGGGAATTAACAATCATCTCGTGCTATTTGCGTTTTTCACATCTCAGGAGAAGTGGGTGCAAAGTTCAAAGTGTCCATTTAAGGCCCACTTACCTTATATTCAATTGATTCTGAACATGCAGCAACTCCAAGTTCAAGAAAGATATATGTTACTAGCACCCACATATCTCAAGACAATTCTCACAAGTACAATAATTCAATTTCTAATAATGGTGTGCCTTTCATACTTCTTGTCCAACATGTCTAAGTCACGTCTGTGGATTTGGATCTCTGCAAGCAGTTCCTTTAGACCTGCTTTTCTCACTTCAAGCCCACTTTTGTAAGCTTTAATATCTAGGGCAAGCAATTCCTCGTGTTCCGTAAAATAGCCCAAGTAAAGAGTTGCTGCCGTCATTGCCTTTCTTATGGCTACCTACACCAGCAAGCATACACCTCAATACTGTATCTCAAAGCTCTCGAAATGCCAATAACTAGGCTTTAAGTAATTCTAGATTTATGCATAAATTTAGGACACAGTAAAGTTGCATGCATGTATTTTAATAAAAGAAATGAATAAACTATTCTTAATTGTGCACTACATCTCTTGTTATAGACATGTTGTAGTTGCACGCACATTGTGTTATTTGTGAAAAAATACACATCTAGAGTGATTATTTGCCCACATTCCTAATCAAGGTATAAATAATTAAAGTTTTAATTATATTCTTTGAAATTTATCCCCAAATAATTTATTTTGCAATGTGCATGTCTTGACAAGGCGGGAAAAAGTCTTGGATACATTATTATTTTTGAACAAGTCTTTTGTCCATATTTACTTAAATCCTAGTTAATTGACATTTAAAGATATCGTTTAGAGATTACCCTGGTATTATAGCATCCAGAGATCATTCCCAACATCATAATCCTTTGATCCTATAATTCAATTAAGTACTAATTTGAAGTGGGCAACAGAATTTGATATAGATAAGGACAGCCTCAGAGGCCATCAACCAATGGAACTGAACTGATGAAATATTTCAAAATTAAAACCCAGATCAAACACCCAAAGACCTCCACACGCAAAGACTCAAATCCCCAACTTTAATGACTTGGCTTATTGAAGAATTTTTTTCCGGCATGCAACTGTTTGGATTTTTTACCTGGAATCTTAAGTTTCTGTGGTACCCATAAATATCCAGATAAATACAAACCATGCAGGAGCCAAAGGCTGCTATCAAGCTAGCAGTTCTCCCCATACATGAAGTTCAACAACGAATCCAATCATTTACATGTCAGGTATTAATGACAGCATTTAGGGACTGGTGGCATAATGTAGACTTTGGAGGTATCTGGGAAAGGTCAAGCCTTTTGCATTTGTTTCGAAGACTGGAATTTTTTAACTTCAATTGGTTTTCAAACTTTGTGTGTGAGGGTCTGGAATAAAGACAGAGAACCTCCACTCGTGATTTGAGTTTCTCCACCAGTGGCTCGTTTAGTTGAACAGCTCCTACCAACGGAATTTTACTCCATTTCAGTTTATCCATTATAGATGCCTCCACCTGCGGTATATTCTGAAGAACAGTGATACAATGGTCAATTGCCTTTTTTGTCACCTCCTCAAACCTGCTGATCACTGTGTTGTAGTCAAATACTGCATTTTCAGCTGTTACAACCTCCAGGGCAAACAGAGGTGGTTTTCTGATCATCTGCAAAAAAACTCACATCAGCCAGGCCACCCCTTTCACAAAACCTCACACTAAGGTAAGCGGGCCTAATTTGGTTACTTACTTTTGACGGACACCTATATTTGAGTGGTGTGTGATTAGAAGTGGATCTAGAGAACGGAGACTGCGAAGAGACATGTTTAAAAGAAATTGGATTATGTGCTCAACATTTGGTAGCTACTGTAATTTCATTAGTCAGCACAATTAAGAGGACCTCTATGATCATTGAAGAAGAAACAGAACCTTCAGTTTGATAGTGAATAAGATTTTCATAGGAACTCTGAAAATTATAAGAATGGCTACAGCCTCGATTTGGATTTCTCGTACGATTTGAATAGTCATCTCGTACTATTTGTGTGTTTAATATCCTAAGAGAAGTGTCTGTTTTAGGCCCAGTTACCTTACCCAGTGAGAGACAAGCAATCTCTCTCTCTCTCCATATGTCATATATATATATATATATATATGACATAGTTTTCTCATACATGACGTTGTGGTGAATTTTGAAGGCTCGGATCATCCCCAGATGCAAATATAAAAGCCACCCAGGTTTAAGGTAACCTTTCATATAGATCTAAATGGAGAGGTCTATTGAAATTTCAGCATTTCTTTTACCTTTGTGATTAGGGTTATTCTTTCAACTCAATGGGACTTTTCGTAAGGATTTGGTCCTTCAAAGTTTTCCATTGGTTGTTTTGCATACAATTGTCAGTAATTTATTTCCACTTGTGGTGAATGCTCAGAGATAGTGTTTGAATTTCAATGAAGAGCAACCTATTTTGGCTGAATGAAGCCAAATTCTTTGGAGCAACCCGTGGCATGCCTAAATGAGTTCACCCTCAGCAGGCTCATATAGAATGTTCTTCGTTCAAACCTCCACACTACCTCCAAGCATGAACCGGAAGAAAAATAACTTCTCAAATATGGAAGGTGGTGCATGCAAAACAACCCACTCCCAGACCAAAAGTCGAGTTGAGTTAGACGATAACTCTATTGTCTCACATATAAGAATTGTCCAAGGCTTCCTTGTCCCCTGATAATAGACCGCATGAATAGGTATTCTACATAGAAATAATCTACTCATAGAATTTCGAGGTTTTTGTGGTAAGATAGTCTTACAGCTGCAAAGTCGTTTATGGGCCACTCAGTGGAGACGTCATTGATGGACTTCAATTCGACCCGTGCGGCACCAATGTGTCTCTCAATGAAGTTGGTATACTTAATGAGCATATTCTCTGTCAAAAAACGCAGCGAATCTTCCATCATGTATCGCACCATAGTGAGATATCTTTTCATTTTGCTGAAATTGTAGGCATCCAAATTAGTCTCCTTCAGGTTGAACCATCCCTTGCCGACATCTTTGAAGGAAGATTTTATTATTTGCTTGATCAGCAACGTCCAGCTGTTGAAAACCCATCAAATCCCAGAAAATTAATCATCTCCTGTTTGCATTCCAATAGAATCAAAGAGAGACTGTACAATACAAGCTTCAATCTCAGCCTTAAGAGGGGACTTGCTCAACTCAAGTTTAAACTGTGGAAGACATTACAGTTATCCTTTCACTCAATGGGATTTTTAGTTGGAAGTTAGTCCCCTTTGATTTCCCCGTTGGTTGTTTTGCATACAAAATCAAAACCTCTTTGCACTCGTGCTGCATGTTGGAGGTGGCGCTTGAGATTGAAAGAAGAGCAACCTATTTTGGTTCATTGAGGGCCAAACTCATTCTAACACTTCTTGGCATGCCAAAACGACTTTGACCTTCAGGGAATCAATATAGAATGATCTTTTTCTAGCCTTCACACTAACCCCAAGCATGCACCGAAAACTCACCAGATATGGAAGGTGTTGTATGCAAAACAACCAACCCGCAACCAGAAGTTGTATGCTCGGTCGTACTGTGGAGGTTTGAATGAAGAACGTTCTATATTAGTTCATTAAAGGTGGAAAATAAGGCATGCCAAGAGGTGCTAAAATGAGTTTGGCCTGGATGAACCGAAATAGGTTGCTCTTCAGTTAAATTCAAACACTACCTCCGACCAAGCACGGCAAGTGGAAAGGAATTTTTTATTTCTATCGAAACCAACCAATGGAAATCGTAGGGGACCGACTCCCAACGAAAAGTCCCATCGAGTTAAAGGGTAAGTCTATTGAGGTTTTTGAAATACATGATCCTGAGGCACATATCAAAAGCCACCAATCGATTTGTGACAAGAGTTTTAAGCATCACCTCTCTCTCAGGTGAGAAGCCCCCTGGTCAGAGAACTGAGTCTGCATTTGGTCAAATTCTTCGAGCTTCAAGCTCTTTGTATAATGAGTTTGTAAAATCGCCAATTTCAAAATCTTGTCACACTCAGCCCTCACTCTGCACGTAGCCCTGATCACTTCGGGCCTGGTGAGACAAGAAGTGAAAAAAAACTCGTTTTCCTTCTCTTCATATTCATAGTCTGGAACAGGTATTGTGCCATTCCTGCCAAATCCAACCAGGATCAAATTTCATTGTCCGTCAATCATTTCCATACATTCATTGATATTATCCTTAAAGTCTTTCAAAAACTCGTTTTGATACAAAGTTCGCCTGACTTTTGACAATTTAAAATGTTGAAGGAGTGTTCAAGTGGTGTCGGAACCCCTAAATTTGGTGAAATGCAGGGGAGGCGTTTGACGATGGCCAAAGGACAGCAATGGCAAACTTTTGAAGGCACCTAAAATGGTGCTCTCGAAAGTTTGACAAGGAATTCATTTTTATATAGCTGTCTCTTGGCCAAAGTCAAAACACCTCCACTCAATTCACCAAAAGTGGGGATTGTGACACCACTTGAACGCTCCTTCAACATTTTAAATTGTCAAAAGTCGGGCTCAACTTTGTAACAGAATGAGTTTTTGAAAGATAACTCTAATGTCAGGAAACATAATTATTAATCAGGAAACATAATTTTGTTAGAGTTGCTGGCCTTCACTTAGTTTCTAAGAGACTGAATCAAGACTGAATAAAGCTTGAGTCCTCCATGCAGCTTCATTGATGGCGTGACCTTCTACCAGCTACGACTACATGAAATTTATTCTAAATATTCTCTTCAAAATATATACACCTCAAATTGAAGACTACCGGCTAACACAATCTAAGTATTCACTGGAAAATTTGTAACTGACATGAACACATTTGAGGGAATTGCCCACAAGCATCCAAAACCTTAAATGTACTCCATACACATTACATTTAAATTGCAAGGAATGTACCGTGGTACCGGTGGCCTCGAATTGTCAACAGGAAGCGGTTCAACCAAGTCCACAGTAAACTCTTGTGTTGGTGACGACTGACGCTTGAGGCTTTCATCAAACACAAGCTTGTTCATCATATGGGCATAGTCCATATTAGCTTCTGCCAAAAGCTTTGACACATCCTCATTCCGCTCTCTCATTGCTTTTGAGTTGTAAACAATGTCTTTTATCCGCTTTATCTGTTCATCGGTGAGCGTTGGGATATCCTCTACAGGCATACTCTCCACATAGAGTTTATACCTCTGCATCCAAGATAAAAACAAAAGGAGCGACAAAAAACAGGGATTCAGTTGAAATTTTCATTCACTTGCATTTTGCATCCAGATGTGGAATTTACAACCATGGGGTGTGTTGCAAAAAAAAACTCACCAGCTTCACTTTCTGTGTAGCACGAGCTTTCACTGCGTGAACAAATCGCTGCAAAAAACGGAATGGATCCTCAGCCTGAAAGAACACTAAAATCCTGCACCCTCCTTTGGTCACACACAATGACAAAATCAGTGTCAGGTTTTTTGGTGTAGCAATTTCAGGGCATCCTGCTAATTTTTCAGAGGTTCCCAATGAAATTTCCTTTGATTATGTTACTATCCAATGGCAAACAGGTTAGCTTGTAGACAATTCTCAAAGGTCAATGAGCATGGGAAAATATATATATATATATATATATATATATATAAGGGCCACTTTTACGTTGTGGCCAAGGGCCATGACGATGAAATTGTGAAGGCCCTTGAAACTCATTCAAAGGCCGTACCATGGAAATTTAATATTGGAATTTGTGTGGTCCTGGGCCTTTAAGTGTAGTGTACAGACATACTCGACCTAGCTCTCAAACGAATGCTATCTCATTACCATCCTATTCCTGTGGCCCTTCTACACCATAAGGTATAATGAATCGAGGGTTATGGTGGGATTTTGAAGTGTCATGGTCTCCTGGTTGTGTGTTACTTAGTCCCACCTCTTTGAGGTGGGTTTGACGCAAAATCTGGAAAACAAGATACATTATCCATTGCATGCCATGTAGGACTCCTTGTAGGTTTGTTCATGCATTCAAACTTCCTAGGTCCCTCAGGCCCTCCAGCTCTAGGGTAAAGTGAAGTGGGATGATCTCGGCATTTTCCACTAATGAGAAGAATTTAAATTTCAATGGTCAAGAGCCCACAAGCTCTATGAGAGACTCAACTCAACCCAATGCCTAATAAAAGATACAACAAATCTTAAGGCATCCCCCAATATTAATGTAGAAGATGAAAGACATACTCAACAAGAAGATAATTGCAACAAAAGAAAATCAGTAAGTCAAGAGTATTGCCTTGGTAACCACGTAACTTGTCCAGTGTCATTCCACTGCACAAAATACGTGTTGCTTTCTTCAAAGTAATCAGTGACGGTTACCGGCTTCCACTCGGTTGTAGAGTTGGATCTTGTGAAGGCTGCTTGTGCAGGAACTGGAGTAACCTTGTCAATCCTGGTGTTCAGTTGGGGGGGAAATGAGGAGCAACACCACAGAGCTTGTAAGTGGAAAATAAATAAACGAAAAGAAGAAAGATTTTGTTGCACTCTGAGCTTCAACACTGCCCAGAAACATTTTCCAGGTCAAGAGAAATTGCTTTGACGTGACAAATCAGGACACAGCAAACACCAAAGAGGAAGTAATACCAGAGTTTTTAAGTGGGGAAAATTAAAATATAAATAAATAAATAATGCAGTCTGAACTCCAACACTAGGTACCCGAAAATATTTACCAGGTCGAGAGAAACTGCTTTGACGTGATAGATCAGGACACAGCAAACATGAAAGTTTCGAAAGAGAAATCTCAACTAGAACATGCCACTACTTCTTTAGTGATATTATGAACCTCAAAACGGAGCCTGCCCTTTTCAGAGCAGAAAACAAACATTTTGGTATTGGGGAAAAGTACCACTGAGATGGGAGTCGTGTCTCAAAGGTTATATCGTCAAACAGGTGAAGTGGCAGTTCCCCTTTTTCTCCACAAACGATCAAATTGTCACAATCTATTCCTTCCTTTTTGAGCAGCTCAGTTATGTTTTGCAGGGAATAGTATCGTTTTAATCTGTCAAACGGAGTTGAACGCAACTAGATTCATAAGAACTCATAGGAAACATCACAATTTACAAGGCATCATACCTACAGTAGATAGTCCGGAAAGAGTCCTTTACAAGAAACAAGTTGTCCAATGTGATCGAACAGAAAACAAAATACAACTTCAGGAGACTAAAATATTGTAGACTTTCTACCACGCGGAGAAAATTAGAGAAAATTTAACAGACCTCTCGACGGCAACGTCTCTGGTCATATCACCAGATTTTACAATAAACGGTACCATCACCATTGGATCCAAGACACTTCCCAAAGCCTGTGTACAGAAACAAGAAAAGGGCTTATTTAGTTGGCAATTCACTCGACCTACAATTTACAAGCGTCAATGCAGGTAGATCCTGTAGAATTTCCAATTAGAGTTCTTGCGAGCAAAACACGTGGAAATAGATCATGAACTGATGACTGGCAGTGGAATTTATTACCTGTGAATTGGAGCCACTTGCTTCATCTTCCTTCTTCTTCTGATCCTCTGAATAATTTTGAAAAAATTTGAGGGATTCAGAACAACAGTGCAAACAGGGGTTTGGGCAACAACGCAGGTGACAACACCATCCAGAACAGTATTGGTTTCTTTCATGCTTGTGAACTGAAACTACTAGTGATTCTACAGTCTCGGGTTCAAATTTATTTGCACCAACCCTACTGTTTACTTAGTATCAGTTCATGTTTTTACACTGTTGCCAAGAAAATGCCACACACACTTACTAGAGACAAGCATCTTACCCATTTTTTCTGGATGATCAATACTCTTTGATATGCACACTTAGATATCAGACTTCGTCTCGATGATCTCGGTGCAAATCGAATCCACCAACACAATTCCACAAACTTCACAGACAAAAATAACCATCCATGAAAGGAAAACCGGTTGCACAGACTTCAGCTGGCCAAAACAACCTTCTGTGCACCTTGGTGGTTCGCATGTATCGTTCTGCAGATTATGACTGCAGAACCCAAGACAAGCCTGAATTACAAGGCAACCATAGAAAGCTTCTGTCAATGATGATGAAGCAATAATCAGTTGCACTCATTAGATATTCCAATCTCGGCCTATGTCTCCTACACTTTGTGTACTCTCCACATGCTTTTTGGGGTTATGTAATTGGTTCACTTTACAAGACGGAACATACAATCCTGTACAAAGAATGCAGAAAGAACTATCCTACAGAAGAAGAAAAAAATTGGCCATCCAAAGTTTTCTACATAGGTTTGAAGCTTTTATAATCACAATCGTAACAAAGAGGGTGTGAGAAACCTACCACACAAGCATCCTTGCATGGAAAAAGGTGAGCTATCACTTGCAACAACTCAGATTAAGCAACATGACGCTCCCAGTGATCCATGTGACCAGACGGAAAAAGCTTTGAATTCATCTAAAATTGCTGGGGATGGTGAGAGTTGGTAGCCTGAAGAAACTTCTCATCACAATCTTTACAGTCCGATGGAGCATGAAGAGAACAATTAGGGCTGATGATGTAAATGACCTAGGTGCTGTCAAAGTTTCTTGACTCACTGTAAACTTATTGAACAGACTGAATGAAGAGAATTATGTAGAAAATCATTGCAGCCTTTGCGACATAAATGATCAGAAGAAGTTCCTTCACCGAGAAAATGAAGAAACCTCTATTTTTCCTCTTTGACCTCCATATTGAAACCTTGCCATTCAATGAATTTGTATTTATCAAGAAGCACCCCAAAGTCCAGTGACATTCATGCAGAGTTTTCCTTTCTACCAAAGACTTCCAATCCCAAATACTTTTTAGCCAGTTCTTTTTTAGTCGTGGAGGGTGATGTTGCCTACGGCTTTGCAAAGTGGCATAGATGCTTTGTACAGCAAAAACGTGATGGGTCTTCACTCTATCAAAGTTTTCACCAAAAAGGCCTTTGTATGCTGAAGAAACAGAAAAGATGTAGCCTCAACTGTAAAACCTATTTGATTTCAAATATGAACAAATTTACAATGGAGGAAAGCAATAAATCTGCCATCTTTCGTCAAAAAATTCTCGCATAGGTAATAATTTTCCCCTGGAGCCTTAATCCTCATAATTTTGGCTTGAGATTTTGGCTTATCTGAACAAAATTGCAATGGAGCATAGAAATCGACAGCACATAATTCTGCCATCTTTCGTCAATGAATTCTCACAGTAAACACATAGAGAGCATTTCCAACTACGTTTCCGATTGTAACTGCAAGTTCAAATTGCTTGGCTACTACTCCACAAATAATGTTTTTGCCTTGGCGCTTTAATAATCCTCACTATCATTTTGGGATAAGATCATCCAACCTCCAATTCCAGCATGACTAACCCTATCATGTGCATTCTTCACAGACAATGATAACTTACATCTCAGAGATGCAGCAAGACTTAAATTCCTTTTGTGTCAAGGAAATTCTTCAAGTTTCTCACCCGCCAATTTCAGGTGGCTCCATAATTCTCTCGATCTCCGCCGCTTGCCCAGAGTGAGAGCCGCGACCAGACGCCGGTTGACGCACTATAACGATTTTCATCCACATATGGATGGTACCGTTCGTCCCAATCCATCTTCTTGCAAACCCAAAAACCCATAACTCCTTCAATGAACCAGTGCATTGTGTGCTACTTAAGTTAAGCTAACTCCTAAGTTGCTTCCATCTGGTTGAAGAGCAGATCATTCCGAGTCGAATTTCTCAACCTAACTTAAGGGAGGGAAAGAGTTTAAGCAGATTCTGGAAAGTGGTATGAAACTTATGCAGAATTGTGTGGTATGGCGCCACTTGAGGTTAAGATCGAAAAACTTCCGAACAAGATCTTTCAGCTCTGGGAAGGAGGCTCAATCCAAAGTGCATCATGTCTCGCCATCTCCGAACTCTGTTCCAAAATGTGTAGCGCTAACGGTCGAGGATTTCATGTCCGGGTACTATGAGGTCAGATTATGGCTTCTTCTTTTTTCGTTTCTGTAGGTTGTTTTTGTGGAATTTATGGTTTAAGCAGTCTCAGACAATTCGTACTCATCAATGAACCCAACTACCCAGTTTCTAGTGCCCCCATTTTTACAAACCCATCTTAATATATTGGGACCTCTAAAACCAGAGGGATGGAACATTTGGGTGTTGTTTTGACCCCAAAACACGAGTTAAAATGGCCAAATTTTCTTACAAAAAGTGTTTTTTTTCTAATTCAACATTAGTTTTGGTCTAGATTTCGTCGATTTACATACAACACCTTCCATGTTCGGTAAGTTTTTGGTGCATGCTTGGATGGAGGTAGTGTGGAGGGTCAAACTCATTTTGGCATGCACGAAACTGTTAAATGAGTTTGGCCCTAATGAACCTCACAAAAAAGGTAGCTCTTCATTTAAATGCAAACGCTACCTCGGCGCATGCACCACAAGTGGATAAATCATGAGGAACCAAATACCTATGAGAAGTCCCATTGAGTCAAAGAATAACTCTAAATGGCTAATGCAATCTGTGACTAACTTATATTTTGCGTCTCCAGACACAAACTCCAGTAGTGATACAAGGCATAATGGAAACATGGAGATCGAGGAAATGGACTGTGCAATCATTGAAAGAGAGATTTGGCCATGTAGAGGTTCCTGTTGAGCTTGCTCGGTGGAACAACCGAGAAGGACGATGGGGAGATTACCGTGACCTCCACAGGGCAACAAACATTCAAGCAGATGGTGAATTTGGACCATGTTTCTCGCCCCATACGCCCAGTGAGTTTCCCATCAGCTATTGCCACATTTCTGAAAGGAAAAAAAATTATTATTACATTCTAGTTTTTGATTGTTTCATTTTGATAGCTTTGTATTGAGTTGAAATTTTTTGCGTTAACTATGTGTCTTGATTCTTAGTGTATGGTGTATTTAGGTCATTCCTTTGTCTGTAAGTGTTGTTTGAACCAGTGTTGGACTGGTATCGTCTTTTTATCAGGTATCTATAATGAGGATTTCACATTTTTCTCTACCAATAGGGTATGGGTATTTGACAGTATTGTTCTTTTTTGATAACATTCAGGTATATAGAACATGCAAGAACCTTCATACCTAGGTTAAAACGTCCTAGTATCAATATGGTTTAGAATGGTATTGACCCAAATAATAATTTGGTTATACAAAGATTCTCTCACCTTGACATACCCACCAAATATCAAAATTTAACCGGTATTACAATTTTGATAGCCATGACTAGGTTCTTTGATACCATTATTGATGTTGGTTATTGAAACCCGTGCATTCATCTATATAACAGTTTAGCATTGGTTTGAACATCGATAATTACAACGATATGTTTTATTAGTAGTGATGTTTAGCAGCAGAAAAAACCCACATCTTGAACAATCAACCTCATGCCATTAACAATTCGCATCTACCCCACAATATGTCCAGAAATATATCATAAGTATGGCGTTCTTCCATGCAGATTGTTGTGAATGGGCCATGGTCAATTGATTCGCCACCATTTGTTTATTGCCACATGTTGTGATTTTATTTTTTTGTATTTCATTCTAGTTCTTGGTTGCTTCCTTTTCATTGCCTTGTATTACGTATGTGGTATTAAATTTAGAGTTTTGGATTAACTATCTCTCCTGAGTCCTAGTTTAGGGTTTATTGGTTACCTTTATTTGTAAGTGTTCGAACATCGATGCTATCAGGGATACTCTCTATCAGTAACGATGATTTGCAGCAAAAGAACCGACATCATGAAGAGTCAACCTAGACCATGAAAAAATTATATCTACTTAACAACATATCCAGAAATATTTCATGAGCATGTAGAGGATTCATTTGTTCTCTTGTGAAAAAATTTAAGTTATTGTGCATACCTTGAGGTATCATCTCACCGGTTTGTGATAAATGGGGTGGTGCAAGTGTCACTAGCAGATTTTATGGATATTTTCATGGACGAAAGCGTAGACACATTGTCACCACGCCCACTTATTGGATACATGGCTCAGCATCAGCTGCTGCGTGAAGTACCGGAATTGGCAGCAGACTTCCCGTAAGATTTAGCTTCACTGGTGGAGATTAGGTACTTATCTTTATTTTATTTTAAGTGTACGTTGCAAATGCCATGTCTAACAAGAAGATTACTGAGGACCACTTTTACACTAGAACTTGAGGGCCTGTGACCATTGGAATCTAAAATCTCCTCATTACCTAGTGGCCAATGCCAAGACTATCCCACTTCACTTCACACTAGAGCTTGAGAGCCTCAAGGATCAAGGAACATTGAATGGATGAACAAATCTACATGGAATTCTACATGGCATGCGATGGATAATGTTGTTTGATTTGCCGGATTGTGCATCAAGCCCACCTAAAAGAGGTGGGTCTAACACAAAACCGAGAGACCATGACACTTCAAATTCTCATCATAACTATGGTGTAGAAGGGTCCAGATATATAGCATTCGGTTGAGATCCCAGTCAAATATGTTTTTACACTACATTTAAAGGCCAGTGACAATCCAAAATTCAATTTAATCGTCCATGGTACAACTTTCGGATGAGTTTCCAAGGCCCTCACAATTTCATGGTCATAGCCCTTGGCCATAGTGTAAAGTGGCCCTCAGAAACCCAAAATTTCAACCACTAGAACTGCTTCTGCAATACATGTCTGCACAAAGGAGGTTTTTCTTTCCTTTTTAAATAATGAAAACATTGACCATGTACCAGGGACCCAGATTATGTGAAAGCTCAAAAGGATGTGTACATGAGGAATATATGGTTGGGGCCTTCAGGGACCGTTTCTCCACTTCACTATGACCCTTATCATAACATCTTGGCACAGGTTCCTTTTTTAATTGCTTTACCATATTTTTCATCCGTCACATTCTTGAGCAGTATGTTACAAGTATCTACTGGTGGTTAGAAATTGTTTGGATGGCTTTGAAAAGGGTCTGAATCCTTTTTCTTCCAACCAGTTTCTCTTTTTCCCAGATGTTATCATTGTGCTAATATCAAGTCTTATGTGCCTGGACAGGTTTGGGGATCAAAATATGTGCGCTTGTATTGTCCTCAAGAAAGTCCAAAGCTCTACCCCTTTGCATCTAATTTATTTCTCCGCAACACTTCCCAGGTCTGGCCAATACTCCACCTTGTCGGTGTCACATTCTCCAATAGTCCTATTAGGTACACTAAACATTTGAATCAGTGTGGCATTAAAATTGATGCGCCATGTTAATTAGAACGATCTTCATGATTTACATGTAGCACCAAGTGTTGTAGGCACCCTCTCTCTAGTCGCACGCAATCAGTGCAAGACAATATATGTCGGTTGATGATGAACAGTGTGGGCCACACTAAATCAGGTATTCAGTGTACTTTGAATTGAATGTGCAGTGCTCTTACTGTTTTGGGTGCATAATTTTTTACATGCCCAAAGAAATGTTATAACCAGAAGACAGTTTAGATATTTTTTGGGGGGTGGATGGTAAGAGTTCAGTGCTATTACATTTGGCAGGTCAATGTGGAGGGAGTAGATACAAGCAAGGATTGGCCAGAATTTGGAAAAGCAGAATATTGGGAATGTGAATTACAAGCTGGCGAAATGCTATACATCCCTCTGAAATGGTCAGTTTCCTATTGTTTTGCTTTGCCTAATCATTTTGCTTGTGATTTCATCCAATAGCAAGACAATTGATTCTCACAAGATGGGCTAATCCTACAACACCAATTTCTGGGTGCAGGTGGCACTATGTGAGGGCAAAAGAAAATAGCCTTTCCGTGAGCTTTTGGTGGCTCTGAGAACAACTGTATGGCAGTTTGAGAGCAACATCTGCAACAAACATGGCGATTGTCTCAAATTAGAAGACTGGCGTGAAGTTTGAGTTCTGAAAGCAGACTCATAATGTTCTGAGGACGAGGAGGTTGAGGGAAATTGGAATTCCTTGATGATGAAATCTCTTTTAGTTCAGCTTGGATTGCTGCATCTAAATCGTCAATTTAACCATTTTTTTATGGAGTTTTGAGAGTATGTTTTGACATGAAGCACATCATATTGCCCAATGCCTTTGATTCTTGCTCTCTTGTTATTCTAGCTCCTAGACGTGCCTTTCCCTTCTCATCCGTCTACTCGTGTTAGGTTACTGATTTCTCCTTTTCCTATGGTTTTTTGGACCCAAAGATATACCCAACAATTAAGGTATGTTGTCCTATTGCCAAAGGGTGCCTTTTCGTCAAGCTCTAGGGAACAAATTCGAAAAATAGGGTCCTAGAGTTTTCAAAGTTCCCAATGCAGTGAACTAATGGCGGAGGGGAGGTGTCAAGGTTAGGTGGAGTCCATCTCCATGAAAAGAACTTGGAAGCACTTACATAGGAGAGGCAAGTACTGAAAATAAAGAACACAATCTCTTCAAATGTGACAAGGTGAACATGGTTTCAAGGACAAGAAAATTCCTTCTTATTCCTTTCCTATGATTGGTTTTTGGTTGGCTACAGTGTCAAAGACATGACATGGTGTGGGTGCTTAGAGCCAAGTTAGTGTGTAATTAGCTCATTAGGTGTCGGGTTCCAAGACACATGAAGAGTGTGTAAAGATAAACTTAAGGTAGAAATACTAAAAATGATGAAAATAAGTTGATTCAACCAAAAAGATTGGCTTGAAATTTGTGCAATATATTCAAAGATGGATTAGAGGAAATGATAAGGAATGCAAGTTGTTTCATAATTTTATTCCATGTAAATAATTAGTTACATTTTCCCAAGATGTCAAGTAAGTAACCCCCTACTTGTATAGTAGAGTCTTTCTAATTTGAGCATCAAAATATCTTACTTTGCATATGAATGCACACAAAACAGTTAACTCAATGGCACCCAAAAGTGATTGCAAGTGGTATGACACAACACCCATCCAACTAATCATTGCATCCTTTATAGGCCACTACTTTTACAATTAGCCATTTGGGTCCACAAAAGAATCATTCTACCCCTAGTCTAGTGCATCAGTAGTGGCCATTCACCGTTTATAGTTTTTCTATCTTAGAGGTAATAATTAGACAAGATTTGATTCTATGATAGGAGTTGTTCAAGTCTAAAATGAGTCCTTTTGTAATCTATTATAGCACACTCTAGCAGAATTCTTTAAAAATTCATAGCAAATTAATTGATAAATTTAGGGGATTGTTAAATTGACCATGTGGTTTGTTAAAATGACCACAAAGACACGTCGTGTGGTCACATGACCTGTCAAAACTTGATTTTTCATCACACATGAAGAGGAGCAAGGCATCCACTCTATGTTAGAACTAATAAACTTTGACCAACTAAATGAATAAAACAACTTGACCAACGCTTCTATATGTGTCTATGTGGTCGTTTTAACCAGTGTGGTCGATTTAACAATTCCCTAAATTAAATTCAATATAAAATTATGGCAGATTTTTATCACTTCCTCTACATAGGGAAACAATTTCATGCCAAATGCCAATGTACATACATAAATAAAATTGCTCGAGATGCAGTCCTCTATAATAGGGCAGCATGCATTACACTAAATATGATATTTAGAGTCCCTTACTATTTGGATTTACCTCTAAATTCAGTGTGAGAATGCCTCTTTTCAACTTGAGAAACTTTAAAAAAATTCCAGCAACATGTACAAGGTCAGCCTATCCCCATGCAGTCCTCTTCCATCATCGAAGCCCATCCTTGAAGCCCGCAGATATGTGCATTCTATCATTCCTCTAAGAAACATTGATTGAATAGCACCATGTAACAACAAAACATTTACTTGTAAAAAGTGTAGGGTTTATGCAGTCGCTCTTCTTAACCCCTACACGCCTCATAGACCACCAATCATATTTCACCAATTTGTTACCCTGAATGAAGTTCAACTTTTGAACCAGAAACACCATAAACCATGCGAAGTAGTCATTTATGTCACCATGGAAGAACAAGAAGATGTACTACCCCTGTAGAAAAGCTAAAATTCCGCTGGTAACAGGCCTGGAAGTATAGGCAGCCTATTTCTTGATTCCCTCTCCCAAAAACCCTATCATTAAGATTGTAAAATAAACTGTTTCCAACTAACTTGATCCGTTAAGTGAGTTCGACATTCCGTTTCATTATGGAGTCTCAATCTGTCATTAACAAAAGACTGTAACAGAGGTGGTGCTAGGTTGAGTATTTTAACTCTCAATTGAATGTGCAATAGCAACTTACAAATTGGTAAGAATGCTTTCATGAAGAGTTTTTCGAGAAACTTCGTCACAGTTAGCCTACAGAAGTCACTGTTCACAACCTATCAAATCGGTTCACTAGAACAGTAGTAGTAGGCTCAGTACTCACTCATGGTGTCCAGAACTTTCAAATCAGAAGCTATATTACAAAAAGGGGCCAAGGAAATTACAACTGCAGGGACAGACTAGGCTGCGTAGGTCCCCCCAAGGAGTTAAGTTGCCCAGAAGCTTGTGGTGTAGAAGGTGAATCAAGAGGTTGAAGATTTAAGTCAGGAGGTGGTCTTGAGCTTTGAGTATGATGCTGTTGCTGCTGCTGCTGCTGTGCGATAGGATTCAACCCTGGTCGAGGAGGTTGCCCATAATTGTTGACAAGGGACCCCGTTTGAAGCTGCAAAGGTTGTGAAGCTGCTGCTTTCACACTCCCAAACTCTTGCTTCGAAGATGGAAATGGTTGGGATGGCATGACTACATGGTTGGGTACAAACGGAACCCTTAAAGATCCAGGTTGAAGACCATAAGAAGGCATGTTTGTGTACATTGGTTGCTGCAAATTCTGTACAGGTCGTGGTGCTTGAGAGAGATGAACATTCCCCTGCATCTTTGCCCTTGCATTCGCATCTGCCTGCAGCAGCCCCAGACTATGTGCTTGAGCCTTGCTTGCATCATCCTGCCCACTACTCACACTTGTTGACGTGGGAACTGCTCGAACTGCAGTACTGTACACAAATGTTGGACCCGGTTGGGATGTTGAACCAGCCCATCTCGAGGATACAACGTTTGCTGATTCTGACATGCTTTTGAACACAAAGCCTGAGGTGGACTTAACCGGTTGAGAAGCAGGGGGCTGGGACGTCCACACTGGGCGCCCTGTTGATGCAGTCAACCCCTCACTAGAACTGGGCACACCTGGGCCCCTGCTATGTTCTAGTTGATACACCGGTTGTGTAGCTTTTGATTTACTCGTGTCCTGCTTCAACAATTGGCAATATTGACTCACCACCAGGGCAGAAAATTTGGAAACAGAGGATAATAAACAACAAGCAGCAAAAAGTCGAAGTTATGAACACCGTAAGATGGAAAAACAACTGAGTCAACCAAGTGAAGAGTAAGTGCAGAAGAAGATATGACTAAAAATAGATGTACTCACCAATGTTGGCTTTCCTGGTAACATAGTCTGACTTGATACGCCCGATGCAAGCATCGCACTAGTCACAGTAGTTAACAAAGAATCCATTGATGTCTGAGCCACAGAAGTCATTGGTGCTCTGGATGATTTGGGTGTATGCACAAATGAAGAGGTCATTGCTGGAGCATGAGAAGTGCTCGAAAGCCCAGGCTGGCCTGAAGGTATTGTTGTCGCAGATACTTGGCTGTTTGCAGCTGCGTTCACAACCTTTTTATCAGCAAGGGATGATTTGAATATGGTGCCTGGCGGAGCTTCATGCTCACCAATCCACCCTTGCCCAAAAGGTACAGAGGGTGCTAAAACTCTCTGCAACCGTCTTGCTGCAACTTTCCAACCATCTGGTCCCAATTTAGATGCAAATTGGGACAAGCTCTTTGCATACGCAAACTCTGCTTGGTATCCTGTCTGCATCACAAGAAATCACAACCAATAAGACTTGATGAAGAGCAAAAGTTCACATTGTACGTGTTTTTCTTATTGCAATTTCAAGACCAACTATAGTAATAATGCATTATTGCCATAAAATTCCAAAATCGTTTAAATATATTCATGCTTACTGGTACAAGGTGAAAGAGCTCTCCGCCAACTCCAGCAAGGGGAGGCCCTCTGCCAAGAGCTGGAAGATTTCGTGGTTTGTAGGAGCTTCTGTGATACTCATCTGTTGAAAGCGGCCTTCGTCCATCTTTCAGGGAAGGTGGTTTAAGTGTTGGCCCTGACCCTGAACCACAACCAAAACATCCCGAGTCACTCTCTAGAACTACTACCGTCATCCATTTAAAAAGAGCGAGCTCTGTTGTAAGAAATCCCCAAACTGCTCACAAAGCCTATAAAGAACTAAACATTGATTCTTAAAGCAGGCAAAAAATCACATCAACATTATAGGGTTAGGTAGCATGTGTACACAATCTTGAGGTGGAGATGAACAGGCAATGATAAGCATAAGCGAGAAGATTACCTTGTTCATCTTGTAAATCTGGGTCAGGCTCCAAGCCAATGCTTCCATGTGATTGCACACCCCAGCCTGACTCTTCTCCTGCAACACTTCCAGACCTATCTGAGGGTGCTCCCTTCTTTAGAGGGCCACCCTTTACTCTAGCCCCTTCGTCTCCTTCAGCTGCTAAAGTGGCTCCAGAAGCAAAATCAGAATTTGCTGGCTCGAGCAAACTTTTGACAGCAGCAGTGTTTTTCCAACCTTTCTTAGCTGTATGAGGCTGCTTCTTATGTGATGTAGGTAGCTTGACAGCCTCCAGAACTCCTGCCTGGGCTGCAACCACTTCCAAAGCCTTGCGAGCCGCATCTTGTATTGAACGGGCCTGCAAATTTTGGAACACTATCATCATCAATATAGCACTCTTCATGAAAATGAGCAGCAAGCACACTGATAGAGGGTAAAACCTATCAAATTCCTCAATAGAACATAGTTTAACACAAGAATAATTGGGTACATGTCATAAATCACTAAAGTCTCCAATGCCAAGCACCAACTAAGATCTAACTTCAACAACCTAAGAAAATCAAAACATCAATTGAGAACAGGAACTTCAACTAAACAGGGCTACTCAAATGCTTGCAAGAAAATGTGGAGTATGGATCCAAGATCCAGAAGAATGAAAAAGCCATACCTGTTTGTAATAAATCGTGTCGGGGCCATTGTATCGCATGGCATTGCTGCAGATGAGCATAATATCCTTCTGCAGAAAACCAGAGAAAGACACCATTAAGATGGTGGATCCATAACATGATGTGCTAAAAAGAGACCAGCTATGCCCGTATCAATTTTAAAGAACAGTGGCTCAGTGACTTGGGAAGAATGTAGACAGCAGACAAAAACTACCTTTACAAATTTTAAAGGGCACAAAAGTGTTCACCTCAAAAAGAGCAAGATTTTGATAGACCCCCTTTGATATCTTCTTATACATTGTGCCAAAGTCCATTGGATCTTTAATGACATCATAGTAGTCTGGAACCTGGGGTGAGCATTTAAAATGTCAGCACAGAACCAGCTACTTTGCACCGTACAGAAAACTCATGAACCAAAGAACTTGAAGCCAAAACTTCTGTGGCTATCTGGAAAACAAGAAGTTATATCCAAAGTGACAGTAGTCCAGCTGAGATGATAGTCCCACAAGGACACCAATCTAAAATAAAAATCCAATCAGATCAGTCATTTATAATGTGATGGTAATAAGGAGATTGATGCCTACCAGGCGAGAATCCACTGGCTCGGAGAACACTCCATATGTGTCTTTCCTGAAGATTGGAATGAGACATAAAACAACAATCAGAATCTTCCAACCTTCTGTGGTGCTCATCTTTCTTGAACTATAAACAAAAAGTAAAGCACCCTGTGATGAAAACAATTCATGCCATACTCAAAAAATGTAACTCAAAAAAGGACTAGTAACTCAAAAATGAAAACTGACAGAAAACTTGACATGAGAGAGGTAACAGAATATTTCAACTCACTTCTTCAGTTTGTCCAAGATACCTTCGAGCACCTTCTTCGCAGGTGGTGGCACCGTAGAAACTTGTCCTCGCCCTATCCATGTAAGGCCATATGTCAGCTAAATTCATCTTTCAGTAGGAGTGAAAGAGACAACAGAAAAATCAAACAACAACTTTTGTAACGGATCTCACCTGCACCTGGTCTTTCTCCAGTTTCGCTGTTGATTGGCTTCTCCTTCTTCTGGAAAAAATTCCACTATTAAAACACAACTCTCATTACAACCATTACTGATAGTGCCACCAGGATTTTCAGGTTTCTATTCTTCATTTTATTTCTTTTGCAAAACCTAGTGGTCAGGTCATCCGTCACACCCTGATCCCCATCCCTTGACGAATTCATGAAGAAGGCATGAATGGAGGATCATGCCTAGTGGTCATCAATCTCCACCTGCATGGATGTGAACAACCTAATCGTCACTCGTGTCAACCTGCACCCTAAGACCAGACCTAGGATATTCCTCAAGTGTACTCGCCCCTGTTCATTTAACACTCGGTCGCATGACTCTCATTCTGCTCCCATGCTATTCAGAAATCGTCTCATACGCCCTAAGGGTTGCATGATATTACTGCCATTCCAAGTTTTCCATGCCAGACAAGTTTCTCAGCTGACAAGCAGCCACAGAATTATCCATTTACACATTCCCCGGCCCAGCTTAAAATCCAAGAACTGCACGAACGAACGCTATTCAGAGAGACATAGGGTTTCCTCAGCCAAGCTTACGTTGCTAGGGTTAGCCCCACACACACACACACACCCACCTTATGCGAGGGTTTCTTCGCAAGCGGGGGCAAGGGCGCCTTAAACACAGCGGGCGAGGGTGCCGTGACGCCATTCCCCGCCGTGGCCGCAGCGGCACTACTCCCGCCATACACCCCTCCGCCGTTGTTAATCCCATCCCGCGCGTCCCCGTCCACTAGGGTTTTGAACTTGCGCTTCTTCGGCGGCGTGGCTACCCGGCCATGGCTGCTGCTGCTGCTCCCGCCCCCCGCACCTCCCCCTACACCAGACGCGAGATTCGCAGGCGCCGTGTTGTGGTCCCTCCTTGCTGATGATGCGGCCGCGGCTGACTTGTGCGACATGCCAGCAGGCGGGGCGGGGGTTTGCGGGGCTGCAACATGGTGATGAGCGTGATGGTGATGCGACGAGGGGGGAGCGGACGACGACGATGATTGATGCGCGGCAGGAGGATGAGTAGTCGTAGCGTGGATTGATGATTTGGCCGTGCTTGTTGACGATTTGCCAGGAAGTTTGAGAATTACCCTCAACTTCTTGTCCTTGTCCGCCATAAGCGGCCCTGCTGCTTTCCAATCCCACTGTCCCCTAACCTAATCCGCAACCTAATGTTCCCCTTCTTGGGCCGCGCACATGACCACCCTCCCCCTTCCTGCCTGCCTGCCTGCCCTGGGCTGGCTGACTCACAACTCCCCGTTGGCTCCCCTCCCCTCCCTTCGTCCGTCAGGCCTGGTGGATCCCCTTCCCTTCCCTCCAGGCTCTGCCCTCGCGCCTACTACTGTACTCTGTCCCGTCCCTCCGCTCTCCCATCACACATAATGAAAAACATTACATTTGTTTTTTTTTTAAACCCCACCCAAACCAACCAATTACACCTCCGCCGCCGCCGGTAATCATCCGCCTACCCCCCCCGCGGCCTTGGGGGCGCCGCTGATGGATGACTTTCATCCATTTTGCATCGAGCGGGCGGAGGGGGGAGTGTCTCGGGAACGGATGATGTTACATCTCCGGCCACTCTTTTACTCCGCTACGCTGGGTCCGTTCCCCGCCCCACCGTCGCCCCTCCTGGGGGAATGTTGCTGGGCACGGATGGATTATGATACTGGGTAGTTATGTGTGCGTTGGCGTTCCCGGCAGGGGGGTGTGTATGGGGAGCGTCTCGGGGGAACGGATGAGTTTCATCTTGGTTCGCTTCCCAGTTAGTCTCTCTTCGCTGGACTGCCTTGGGAACGGATGGGTTTCATCCACACGGTGCGTTGGGTGAGCGTGCACTCTGGGGAGCGTTTAGGGAGCGGATGAGTTCCGTCTGTTGTGTCAGGGGGGAGTCCCACGTGGGTGACTATTATGGGTGAGTGTTGGGTCTCCATCAGCCGGCACCGGAATCTCTCTCCAACCTGGTGCTGGTAAGAAGTAAGTTAGGAAACGGAGAGGGAGGCTGGGAGCTCTTTAAGAATGGGGGTAAGATGGATGAGTTCCATCCGTGGTGTTACCGGCCCAGCAAGTCCTCCGTTTACCCTTCCCTGTTTTCTTCCTCGTACATAACTACACTAAATAATGTATCCAGTGGAACATCACTGGCTGGGGATTCGTGGCACTCACTTAAAATCATGCATCCTAGATATCGTGGATGAAGTGGCATTAATAAAAAAAAGCCCCCTATGGGGTTGAGGGCCGATTCATTCGAATGTGACATCACTAGACTAATTCGGGGCCTTTGACTCTATTTCCGGAATCAAATTGCCTAAAAATATTCATTTAGATGATTCATGTGTTTCTTTCATCCGCATGGATGATTTTAAGTGAGTGCCACGAATCCTTGACCGAACATCACTGTTGCTGTAATATCACTTACTATTTGGAATTACGCAATGCTATATCTATTTACTATATCTCTTACATTTTACCAACCAAGGTGAAATTGGTAGTTTGGACAATATAGAACATTAACATTTTACTAGGTAAAGAATCACATTGATAGCAAAAATGTATAGCATTGTGTAAATCCAGACAGTAGGTGATACTAAACATCATATTTAATGTAGTGATGGCCCGCGCCAGATACTAGCTCAACAACTACGCCATTCAATGAAATATATTGAAACAAAATAAAACATTCAATGGATTTCTCATTTCACATTGATGATTGTCAATAACATTCCGAATCTCTTCTTGGTAACAAAGCTCTTGCGAGGACAATTCTAGAAACACTCCAATCTCGCAATTCTCGATGTAGCTTGTGTTAGGTTGAGTTGAATGGATGCATCCAAAGATGACAATGTGACATGTAGATTTCAGTTATTTTCTAGGGGGCATCTTGGTTTTTTTAGGTTCACCAAACAATGAGACACGTCTACATATATATTGAAAGATGTGGTCAATTATCCCCATGGCACTCAACCCCATGGTACGTCATACAAATGGGATGGCAAAGGGTTAATTTTTCCACGTCATTTAAAACAACACTAAATGAGGTTGAGAGTGTATTTTGAGTATAAAAAAGTGTTTGCATGTAAGTCTCACTTGTGTATACATAATCATGCAACCCACGATGGGATAATTACATGAAATGAAATTGCAAAAGGCTTGTTACAAACAAACTGTCGACCAAAATGTGCCTTTGGAGATGATTTATGCCATTGTGCTCATCTACCAATGGCTCGGGCTAACACCCGGCTCTACCTCCATTTGTAGTAATCAATTATTCACATGCTATTTACTCCAAATTTCAAGTAAGGTTATAGTAGCTTAATAAGCCGCAATCAAATCCTCCACATGTTGTTTGCATATTCCATTTGTAGTTCACTACTGCATGGGAGGGGTGGGGCTCTTTTCTACATCCGGAATCGTCTCCTGTTCGGAAACAAAAAAAAAACACCGCTCCTCTATGTATAATACATTGATACACCTCATATCGTGGGCAATGTTGATGGCTATGTATGTCCTTTTTTTCATATGTTTGAGAGTCGTCAGCAAGGTGATTAAGAGCAAGCTTTTGGGAGTGTAAAGAAAATATGGATGTTTTCCATCATCTTTGAAAGGACGTCATCCCATGACGTGATTGTGGGTGATTTATGTTACATGTCTCATAAGACGCACACAAAAGAATC
The DNA here is from genome assembly GCA_964035585.1 of Polytrichum formosum. Classification (NCBI taxonomy): domain Eukaryota; kingdom Viridiplantae; phylum Streptophyta; class Polytrichopsida; order Polytrichales; family Polytrichaceae; genus Polytrichum; species Polytrichum formosum. The sequence goes on along the minus strand of OZ037940.1, from coordinate 25,528,433 downwards.
AATGGTGGGGAAACTGAGATGGGTTGGCCACATGGCTCAATGTTGTTGATATGCATATGTTTTTAGCCATTGGGGAGGCATGGCAGCAAGGCGCTCATATTCGTATATAATAGCTAAAAAACGGCTACCGCCAAGGCAAACCACTGCGCACGCTATAGAATGCAGTAAAAACACAACTTGTGTTCTGCCTCAACGCAAACCACAATGCATGTATTTTACCCAAAGGTTTTTTTTACTACACATGTTTACTGTCACGTTCAAATTTGTTTGCTTTTTACCGTTGCAATCCAAGTCTTCAAAGACCGCCTGGGTTGTGAAAGCCCATACCATGTGCCCAACCCTAGAGGGACTACTCGGGTTGGATAGATAAACCCCAACATGGGAACGTCGTTGAGGTGTGGACGGTAATCATCCATTTGTGACTCGCCGGGAGGGGTGCTGGACTCTTTGGAAACTCCAACATGGGAGCGTCTTAGAAACAAATGATCTTTCAACCAAGCTGGGCAGAAGTGGAGAGACCAATGTTACGGCTGGATGGATGAACTACGTTACATTTGTCTGTACTCCAGAAGCCACTGCACGTGGTGCGCTTGTGTGTGTGTCATGTCAGGAGCGTCAGTTTTGGCAATAACTTATGCATCAGACTCTTCCTGCGGTGTAAAATAATGGGAGCCCCACTTCCGGTTTCCCCCCCACTTCCCCCCTTGAAGAGCGTCCGTGTCGGAACGGAGTAGGGAAGGTGGGGACCACCTAACGCGTGGGTGTTTTTCATCCATATGTGCACGAGTATCCAATGAACGCGCTTAGGACCGGTTTATACCATGGACCATGAAGTTGGACCTTTGGAGATGGCCTTTTTCCATGGTCCGACTTGATGGTCCAACTTCCATGGTTTGATTTCTTAAATAATCAATTTACAAAGCCTCTGGGCCCCTCACTAGGTGTAAACCGAATGTGGACCAAGAGGAATGACCATGCACCAAAAAGTGAATGTGCTGATATTTTTTAATATGTGCCCAAAAAGGGCAGTTTTGAAAAAATCTCAAGTTTGACAATTCTCTCGTCTTCATCTTCTCTTCTCCAACAAAAAAATTCTTAAATAAATTATTATAACATCATCTCTTTGCCATGGGCCCCTTCCTTTTCTTACCAAAGCACCTCTTTTGCCTCTACCACCTCAAAAACCGTTGGACCATGTCACTGGATTATGTAGGCCTTAAAATATGTCTTTTGGAGACCTCAAACTCCATGGTCACTCTGACATTTTTTTCCCTTAGTGTGGAGTGAAGTGGTCCCAGGACGAGTTCAACGTCCAATCACAAATTTTACAGGGTCTTCGGACGACTTCATAGTCCATGGCGTAAACAACCCCTTAGTTATAGACGAACCACTCGAGTTTGAGAAATACCCAGTTGTAGTTCAAGACTTCAAGAAAAATACTAATCAATCTAGAGGTATCTACAAAATATACCTCAAAATAATAAAGGAAAACTGGAAGATGTCAACATGTAGTTGTTTGGACTTGGAAACATTTAGGATCTTGACCGTTTATATCCAAATACAAGTCCTAAACATCCGAAAAACATAACAACAAACGCTCATCTAAGTGAAAGAGCACTCCCGTTGACTATATTGTTGAATTTTCTATCTATGCATAAAACATCTCATTCATAGCCTTCGGTTTACATTTGTGGGTAGACCAGTTATGACCCATAAACGGCTTGAGTAGATGGATGTCTTGTTGTTACGATCACAACTCTTCAACCACTCTTCTCTCACCGTTTATGTATTATGTAATGGTTGTTATGAGGACAAGTATTGGTGTAAAATAGGGGCCTTCAATAGGTGAGGCATGTAGGCTGAACTTATTAAGGAACTTACACACTAATACCCGGCCTCAAAAAACCTATACTGCACATAATCATTGACAGGGCTATATCAAGCCATTAATTGTTTGCCATGCCCTTCCTACCTACATGACATGTCATCAAGTAGTGATTATAGTCATACAATTGACCTCCTTGGATCCATTGAGAGAATGCCACATATGCGAGATACATCCCCAAACTGATTATGTTCTCCATGTTGGGATCTCAACTTCAAGTGAATGATAGGTTCATTTGATCCAAATAGGACATGTCCTTATACATGTTTTCAAAAGCACACTACCATTTTGTGATTAATGACACCGATCACAAAAGCGATGATTTTCATGTAAGGTTTCTCTTGAACATATCAATATGTGAGGTATATGCGAGGTCACAAGGGGGTCACATACACCATGAAAACAAATTTTATACATGTAGAGGCTTTATGAGGGTGTCTTTGTTTTTGAGGGTTAAGTGCCCGACAATGTGCAAATGACCGACCGTGGCTTCGTGGAAACAAATGGACTTTGGAGTTGAAAACATTGAGAACCACCTATTATTTATGGTTTTTTTCTTCCCTTTTTCCGTTAATTTGATCCCGAATTTAACCATATACGTCCCGGTGATTTAGGGCCTTTCAAATTGGGATAAATCGATCATAAACCCTAGAAGAGGCATGTGTTTCACTCGACCCCTTATATGCAATTCATGGATCCCGAGCATATATGAAACTTTCATTGGTGGCCTCTTGTGTGCAATACCTATTTGTATAATATAAGAAAGTACTTGAAAACATGTGGGACACCAACTTTGGATGCATAAGGTAGACATATCCAATTCCACTGCATGTAAGCAATTTCGCATATGTGTAGTACAAGTGTGATATTGGAATGATTTTTCACTGGTTTGGAAATTGATATCACAACGTTTAGCAAAAAAATCACAATTTATTTTCAAGTTTTGAAATTACTGTAAATTATTAAAGGCAAGACTCGCTCCCAACCCATTTATCATAGCACAGGTTGACATGTTCCTAATAACCAGGAGACAAAAACTTGAGTATAATCATTGCCCTTTTCAAAAAACTCAAATTTGTGCCCTTTTAACTTACTTACTTTTTTCATCACGCCGAATGTGAAGGCTACACGTGTGATTCTACACGGCTTTAGGAGACTCTATGTATTAAAATTTGTTTTTGTTTTGGGGGGGGGGTTATCGGAAATGAGTGTATGTCTACCATGGGCATCGATTATTCCATGTTCAACCATCTGCTCCTTTCTCCTCCATAACATAAGTGGGCCTAAAACAAACACTTTTAGCTATGCACCTACTTCTCACGGGATATTAAACACTAGATTAGTTAATACAAGATAAGTAGCAACTTCAAATGGAGGTCATAACCATTTTTTCCCGTGATCTCAAAGTTCACATGAATGTCATATTTATTATTATACTGAATAGTAAAATGACCATGTATATCTCCCTAGTAATGTCCAATGTTGAACTTGCAGCAAGTATACCATACCCGGCCGTCAGGGTCAACATCTCATGCCGAATAATTAATTAAAGTGGAGAAAGTGGGTCCGGCATGGTAAAAATAAATTAATAAAAAATTCAACAATTTCAAAAAATATTTGTAAAAGATTCGGCGCTTTAATACAAGGCTAGTTCACAACAATGAAAGATTTCTTCTTTTTTTCACCCTTTTGTGGCGGCCTTGGTGTGTTTAACCTAATTAAATGCCCTAATCTCAATTAGTGGTCCTTTGTATGTGTCACTTTTGAATCCTAAAACGCCACTGCAACCTCTGGGTTTGTCATGATTTTGGCCACAAGCTCTTCAAGGGTTAATTCAATTTGCTCTGCAAACAACAAAAAATTCGGGCTCATAATGTCCGGTTTTAAAAAAAAATTATTTTTGCACGAACTAGTTATGATGCTACGGTATGCAATATTTTGGGATTTTACTACATGAAGTTGGCTCAATTTTGTAATATTCGGCATGCTCTTCAATGAATAACTTTTCTTTTCAACTCTCTTCTCCAATAATTTCCGATTTTTTTCAACTTCTATTTTTTTATTTAATTTTTGCCAACCCTGACGGCCAGGTACAATATTCAGTAATTGGAGACCTTTTCATGATTTTGAGACTATTTAAGGGCGTGGTTTTTTAATTTAAAAAACAAGAAAAACATAAAAATATATTCATTTTGACTTAATAAAACAATTTGCACGGGCGGCACTAACCAATTTGGCACAAATATAGGTCATCACAATAAGAAATTGAACCAAATATTAAACCATTTGCATTTATTTTGAGGCTTTCCAAAATCTCATATTAATAAATATAATGATACATGAGAAATCTTGAGCATGGAGTCCACTCTCTTTCAAACACATGCTTGTGGGTGTCCATTCTTGGACTCACACCACATTGTTTAAACATTATAGAACATATTGTATTTAGTGTCATATGATATTTTATGTCATTGTGGTGACTTTTTTTATGATAGGTTTTTGCTGAATAAGTTTATAAGTATTGTCACAAATGATTGGAATTTGGATGAATCCATGCCAATTATTGAAACAATGTTTGGTTATATTGTGCATTTAATATTTGGTAATGAAATATTGTCATGGATGATTGAAAATTGGATGAACGAATCACTTAGTAAGTGACAATAATTGCAACATTGTAAACCTATAATACCCAAATTTGTTTAACAAGGAATGGAAAATAATGTTAGGTTTCTGTTGGTGACAATACACATGCGGTTTACAATCAGTATCGAGAAAGACAAATAGAATTGGTTACAATAAACACAATATTCATTGTACTTAACACCCTCCTTCCTCACACACTGAACGTGATTCGAGAGTTTAATAATGACCTGCAAACGGATGACATTCATCCAACTTTGCACAAACCAGAGATTGTCATATCTTGACCAGTCGTGACATGGATTGTACACAATTTGACTTAGGGCGGGTTTACCCTAGGGCCCAAGACAAAAGAAACTCCAAAAACCAAGCTATCCTATTGGTTGAGAGCAAAAAAAACTACACTAAATATGATATTTAGTGTCACTTACTAGTTGGAATTATGCAATGCTATATCTATGTACTATACATCCCATGTTTTACCAACAAAGGTGAAAATGGTAGTTTTGACTTGATACAAATTTACAGCAATAGTAAAATCATATAGCATTGTGTAAATCCAAATAGTAAGGGACACTAAATATCACATTTAGTGTAGATTCATTGATTTTACATCGAGGTATGGGTCTAGGGTATAAAAACCCGAAGTGAGGATGATGTGGCATCATTTTCCCTCAATTATCGACAATCCCCACATCAAATGTACTCTTCATTGTTAAAAACTTATTTCGAAGCTTGGGTCTAATTTCTGTTTGAAATGAAGGTTTATAAAGGGTTGGTTTGGACCCCAAGTTTCTTGGACATGGACCCTAACTTAAACTCATCCATGTAGGCAAGCCAAATCACACATGTCTTCCATGCCTACTAAATAACATTATGAAACCCTACGAAAGACATTGTCAACAAATAATAACCATAATATGAACAAGAATGGATAACTTCAATATAGGATGCACATAAGGGTGACATTAACAGTCAGGACTTGTGGTGTCTTTGTAAACTCATCCATTCGCAAGGTGAAAACATATGAGATGACAAACTAGTGTAGATAACTTAGGTTAGGGTTTACAATAGGGTTATGGGTCCCATAAAACTTGGGGTCCAAAACGCCCCTTAATAGACCTGATTTGGTCATTTTTCTTAATTGGACACATATATTTGAGTGATGTGATATCAAGTGTGCATTTGAGAATGAACGCAAATAAGGCGTGTGCATAAAAAAATCGGACCATATCCCTAAAAATTAAATTAGTACTTGATATTTAATAGTGAATAAAATTGGGCAGAGCTATATATTCATTCAAAGAATCGTCACATGTGCAATTTTGGTAATCTTCGTTGAATCAAGGGAATCATTATTTTGAATACGGTTTTTGCAGATGTTTCATTGTAGATTCGTTGATGCAACACAAGTTATGGCATGTAGATGTCAAAGGTATAAAATGAAGAACATGAAAATTCTAACCAAATATACCTTCATACCTTTTGAGGAGTATTTTCTCCAGTGGCGATAGTCAAAGTTTGGCAAGAAAGTGATGCCAATTAGAGCTAATTCAAATTTTCAAACCTTGAACTTGGATCCTAGTGTAAACTCCTTGGTACCCATAGTTTTTGTTGTGGATCAACGTGATCGCTCAATTCAAAGTTTACTTACTCTTGAATTCTAGTGCAAACCCACCCCTTTGGTAGATCACAATCCTCTAGGTTCATATATCAATGTTGACATCACATTGGTTCAATGACATCGAACAACAACGTTGAATCAATGTCTACCAAACATAGAGTTACAAATTTATTATGTTCTTTTTCTGTATTTGGGAGCCACAATATCTAACGAGATGAAATGTGAGTTGACTCATGTTCATGCAAATAGTTATGTATTGTTCCAGATTGAAGTCTTCAATGCCCTTCAAATGTGATTTGGCCCTTCAAAACACGCCTCTCTCAAAACAACCCATTCAAAATGCAACCCCAAATTGAAAATGAAGATGTCACTTGAAGTTCTCTATATAATCTACCCATCAAGCAATGTTCATACGAAAATTGATCAGTCAAATTTTATTCGTTCCTGGAGAGTAGAGACTCAAGACTTGAGAGTCCCTCCCTTTGCTTCCTTGCTACAACCTCCGTCCCTGAACTTGTAATCTCTTAGACTCCCCTCGGATGCCCCTCTCCTATGGATCTGCCATTTGCTTCATCTCCATCACCACACACCTCAACATTAAGAACTACGTTAGATCGATTTGTTTTGGTTGCCATTCGGACACGCCGAATTAGTGGCTTACTATCCGATGTACTTCACACTAGTAGGGGACAAATGGGAGGGTAGGATTACCATGAGCCTAAATGTTGAGTTGCTAATGCAAGGATTGAAATCGGGAATTAGATCCAGGAGTTTCCGAATTTAATGCTCTCCTATTTAGGGTGGAATCTAGAACTAGGTTTAGTTGGGTAGTTGTATGCCTAGTTGTTGAGTCTGCTTTGTTAGTTTTGGGATGGAGGTTCCAAGATCAGTTTGGAGTTATTTGGGGTGAGGAGGAATGTGGTGGAGTAGCAGCAACAACTACAATAGGGGAGGATAAGTAGTTGCAAGGATGTTTGTAAGGATGATTTATTCATTGTGTAATTTGATCAAGCGCTACTGCTATGTTGTGGATCGTCCTTCGTGGGCATTTGTGATGATGATGACGATGATCTTAATTGTAGAAAATCACTATGCTTTCGTTAAAATCTGATGTTAGGCCCCCAATGACGAGAAGTGACGTACAAAAATGCTCCAGGGTTATTGTAAACATGCATTGATGATGGTTATAGGGGTTAGGGGGTCTTGGTTCATTTAAGTAACTATGCTAAAGGATTTTGTAGTATCAGAGCTTAAGAGAATATTGAACATGCAAAGATAGAACTAACTACGAGACGTTATTCAATGTGGCACTATCCCGTAGATGAATTGGACAGAGGGATATTAACCGAGCAATGGTTGAACCGGTTGGTGATGCATTTCCGTTGGAACGATGACCTTCTTAATCAATGCAATGCGAGATTTCTAGAAATTGTGGAGATGTTATCTTTTGTTTGTGAACACCAAGATATGCACGAAGCTTGGGTTTTTTATGGCAATGACCGGGAGTTCATGATTAATTGGCCAACTCTTATGTCGCTATGGCAAGCCATACTTGTGATCCCAACTAGCACTGCTATTTGTGGGCGTGGTTTTTCGAAACATAATTGGGTTAAGAACGAAAGGAGAACCAAACTCAACCTTGACACACTAGATGCTTTAATGAGGGTTAGTCTAAATGGGTTTGGAGTTGAATTCATGGATTGGAATGGCATTTTTGAATCTTGGAAAACCGCCACAAGAACCAACAAGTGTAGGGCATTGTCACTACAAGAAGTGGCGTTAGATAGTTGATTCTTAATTCTTCACATTGTGCTGGAAGCACGTGCCATATAATTCATGCATAAATTAAATATGAGTTTTGTATTTCATTTCTATATTCTTGGATTGACGTCTTGAATTTGAACCAACCCTTTAATTGAAGGGCTGAAATTTGAGAACCCTTCAAAATGAAACTCATACGAGGGCTTCAATCTTGAACACCGACGTTATGTATCCCATATAACCACACCCCGGTCCTTGGAGGAGTTACAAAATCGCGAAAGTCACTTAGTTTTTTTTTTATAGATGATCACCATAATATAAATATTGAGCAAGAACTTTCATTCATAATGGAATAAAGAAGTTTTCTTCCACACATGATCCAATTTTTGTCTCGATCCATTTTGAGCTACGCTCCCATAAGATGGCCTTGACAAAGTCAAAAGTTGGTCATTCCGGGGCATCCCAAGCATTTAAGGAGTATAGAGGCGTTCGAAACTCCAAGTTTCTTGGATCCAAACCCCAATGCAAACCCTATAAGTTAGAAGACAAGAACAAAATGATCATGTCAAGTCCTTTTTTGTTGTTGTTGAAGTTATGCACCTTTCCTATTGGTTCAACCATATGAAACCCTATTATAAAATTCATACTAAAGGTAGGATGGGCTTTGAGAATGGGTAGAGTGTATTATCCCATGGTTCCATGCTAAAGAATATTATAGCATAGGTGATAAGTGTTAAGAATGTTATAATTATTTTAAAAAAAAAATCAAAGAGAGGGTCATGTGTTAGTCATAACCTCTTCAAAATCCAACGTGTCACCTCTAAAAGTCGGCATATGGACTCTAAAGTGCTGAACATGATTAAGGTAGACGTGCCTAAATTGAATTACATCAATAATATAGACACCTAGGGTTACTTCACACACGAGCCAAGAGCCATGACCACGAAATTGTGAGAGCCCAAAAGAAGTGTCCAAAGGCCGTCCCAACACACTTCCAAAAACATGTAGTGTGGTCACGGGGCCTCGAGTGTAGTGTGAAGCCATATGTGACCGGGCCCTCAACCAAATGCTATTTCAATGAATTTCCATTCATGTGGGGTCCTCACACGTTATAAAATATAACAATAAATCAACGGTTGTGAGAACTTGGAGTGCCATGGTCTCCCTATCTACATGAAATCTATAGAGAAAAAACAAATGTAGACATACTAAGAGTAGGCTATACAACGGACTCATGTATTTATACCAAACTTTTCATGCGTGATAAATGCCTCCACTACATATACAAAATATAAATTATGAATAAGTAGATCTTTACCAAGTTGGTTATTTATAGCCAACTAATTGTTATAATTAGTACTTTAGGGCTGGAAATTCCTTATTTTCAAGAAAATATCATTTTTCTTTGTATTATTTTTGATATATTAAAAAATACAATAGTTTTCCTAAATTTTTTTAATTAGTGCCGAAGTGGTCAAGGTACTGCAATATAATCCACTTTTTCTATTTCCAATGAGAAAGTCATTGAACATCTTTTTTCCATAGGGTACAATTCATATTAATCTGACCCTCGCGTCAATTGAATGAAATAAGATAAATTGGATGAAACAAGCGCATTTATTGTCATTCTATCCCTCAACCCTAGGGCCCCCTTTTGTACATCAACCTTTACTTCAAAAATAATAATTGCCTTTTTATACGTACACACTAGAGAAAACAATACCTCTCCCTTATGTATCCTAATAAGAAGTGGGTGCATAGAGAAAAGTATCCAAATAACACATGTTTGCCTTATCACTTGTATATAGTGTATGGCTTGGGGAATGTTTATGGAAAACTATAATGTCTCAAAAACCAGATGTAATGGTATACATGGATGACAAATATCCATGAGTTCCTTGAAAATGTTACCAAGAATTTTGTACAACGCTTGCTTAGTCTATCTAAAGACCTAAATAAGAGGAGATCTACTTTCAATCCGATTTTTGCTAATGCTTCATTGTAGATTCACTAATACAACACAAGTTCGTGAATTGAATCTAATGGGTAGAAGCTGGAGAACATGAAATACAAACCAAATAACACCCATAGACTTCAAGGGAAAAACAATTTAGCCTTGAGAAATGTATTCTTGAAAAAGACTACACTAAATATTGGATTTAGAGTTGCACTTTATATTAGTCTTGCTCCATTCAAATTGTAAACCGTTGGTGTAGTGTCACCAACACTAAATGTAACCCTAACATTAATATTGTCATTCCTTGTGAAACGAAATGGACGTTACACATTAGCAGTGTTGCAATTCATGTCACTTAGTAAGTGAAGTTTCATCCAAATTTCAATCATCCATGATAATAATTGATTACATAAATGTTAGGATACGGAATACACCTAAAGTGGACGAACTAAAAGTAAATTGGGATGACAACATTTTGTAAGTTCATTCATAACAAGTGTCATTAGAAATTTTACCATAGTGACATAAAATACCATATGACACTAAATACAATATATAGTGTAATAAGCTTAAGTAGCAATCAATTCCAACTTTAAGCTTGGGTTGACTTCTTAAGCATTTAGGGATTTGTTTACTTTTGGCCTTGTTAGAGAGAGAGAGAGGAGAGAGAGAGAGCCTTCTTCGCAAGCAAGAAGCAAAACAGGGGAAGGATGCTTGGCTTGGGGATGGAATCCGATCGCTCAGGCACGATCCGACGACGAATGCATACAACAACCCAGAATCAAAGAGGTTGCGGAGAAGGATGGAATTGAAAAATCTGAAAGATTGAGTGTTGGACTCTGTCGAGTAGGTGAAGCAAATTTTGAAGCAATGGAGAGCGTTCGAGTTTTGCGAGGCTCCGTGGAAGTAGCAGGAAGGGGCGTCACATGGTTGCTGGGTGTGCCTCATGCCCCGAAAACAATTCTGTCATCGGTGCGTTGCTTGCAATTCGATGTCAGAAGTGATGAGCCTGAATATGGGGTTGAGGCTGGTAAGAAAACACGAGTCTCGATTTGCATCTATCTGTATGCAATCTTAGAAATTGTGGAAGATTTTAGGTTTTGCTATAGGAATGGAGTTTGGGAGTCCTCTATATATTGCTGATTTTTTTTCATTAGCATTAGTATCCATCTTCCATGCCAGAAAGATTTAGCGAAAGGGAAAAGATAAACAAGGGATCCATGGTATGACAAAACTGAAGCATCGTGGCTCAAGATTTCTGCTTGTACTAATGCAAAGGAGAAGTCATCTTGAAGAGGTTGATGTCTTATATCTGTTGCAAATAATTGCTTTCCGTTTTCTCAATCATCTGAGTATTGCGGTGACTTAACCTGCTTGAAAAATTGGCAAAGGAGAAGTGAAGGTTGATATCTTATATGTGTTGTGCACATGATCGCCTTCCATTTCTCAACCATTTAAGGGTTGCAGTGACTTAACCTACTTGAAAAATTGGCAAAGGAGAAGGCCTCTTGACGAAGTTGGATATGTTATATGTGCTGCAAACAACCGCCTTCCGTTTCTGAAGCAGCTAAGTGTTGCGATGACTTAACGTATTTGACATCCACCTTCCATTCTCAAGAATCTAGGTCTGGTGGTGATTTTCCTATAGGGGAGTCGTCTTTGCTCCTCGCTACGGGCAACTATCCACATGTGGGTTTAAATTCACCTGCAAGTAGATTTCCTCCCCGTGGTTCACATGGTTACACAAACTAACGAGCAATAGGAGATTCTTTGATTGTTTTTCCCTACACATTAAGTGACCTCATCTAAAAACCTCATCTCACATTGGGACGTCCTATAATATTTGCCATGATGGAAGATTGTGGGTTTTGCTGAAGAATTGGAGTTTGGGGTTTGTTCAGAAGATGCATGAGCTAATTTTCAATTTTTACTGGGCAGAGGAGCTGCGAGTCCTGCTACCCAGGGGTTTGGACGTGCTGGGTGTGCTTTTGATCATCGAGGAGAAACAACCCGAAAATATTACACGAGCTGGGGACATTGCACTGAAATTGCGAGGGAGGCTTTGGCCAGGGACAAACACTCAGAGAGGAGCCATTGCAGCTGTGGCCCAGCTCGGTGGAAAAAATGAGACAGTGCAATATAGTTGGTATGATGGAAGCAGCTCGAGCAATCTGCAAACCCTTGGAGTGGAAATTTTCGATGACGGCGCATGGAATGACATCACTTTGCTGCGTTGCCAGATGCAACTGAGCATGCCATTATATTTCGTATCTTCGGTGGAAGGACCAGGTAACTTCATTTGCCACGTTACTTGCTGCAAGTGCCTCTCAAGCATTTACACTTGGGGCTTACGGTTTAGGATATACGGTTGGGGTTTAAGCATCGCAAAATGCAAGTGGGCAGCATTTAATGTTGAGTCTGTCTTGTTACACACCCTTCAAGGTTTAATATCTTTACAATGTAAATTCAACATTTAGCTAATTATTCAATCATCTTTAATTCAACTTTCCACAATTAAATATAGAAAAAAAGACTGGAATTGGAATTCCATGTTTGGAAGGCGACATTAACTACTTATGGTCCTCCCAAAATGAATTTGGAAGTACAACCTTTGGATATACGTCATAACCACAAATCTCACTCTTCTGGATGTGAGAAACTTGATGTGATTGGCAAATAATACACATACTATAGATTGGTGGAAGGTTGCAAGCATAGTAAGATCTTGAAGTGATGAAACAGTCAAAGTGTCTTTTGAGATGTGAGCACTTCATAAAGTGTAGAGGATAAACATTCATGATCAAGCTTTTGGGGGTGGTAAACAACTTCAATAGCTATATACAGGGGAAATGATTGCTAAGAATTACTTATTTCTGAGCATATCCGATCTTTCAAAAGTGACAGTCCCTTTTTGGGATGTTTAGGCCAATAAAGTTTGAATGCCCAATATTCAGAGTGCAGACACTGTTGTCTTCCACCGATCTGTAACATTTTTTGATTCCTGTTCAGCATTTCAGGAACAAGCTCTTAAAGCTATTGAGAACATCATAGCACAATTGAAGAGTGGCAATCCAACATTTCTAGCGGAAGGGCCAGGAGGAGCAGTTTTACTTGGGACATCATTTCAGGCTGGTTCCAATGGTCAACAACAGTCCCCTGTCTGTTCCAGTCTCTCTGCACCTCAGACATTCACAACTCCTGGAGGACACCAGGTGTGGGTACTTATATTTTTTGTGCCTAATATGGCTTTTGCTATTAAAGCACAACTCGGTTAATCACTTGAACCTTGCTCAATAGAGTTATCCTTTAACTGAATGGGACTTTTGGTTGAATATTGGTTGTTTTGCATACAAAACCTTTCATATTTGGTGCATGCTTGGAGGTCATGTGGAGGTTTGCATGAAGAGCATTCTATATCAGTTCATTGTGGGTCATTCTCATTTTGGCATGCCAAGAGATGAGTTTGACCCTCAATGAATAAAGATGGGTTGACCATTCAAATTTGAACACTACTTCCAGCGCACACCACAAGTAGGAAGAAATCATTGATTCCAACTTATGGGAAATCATATGGACCAACTCCGGATGAAAAACCCATTGAGTTAAAGGATAACTGTAATATGGCCTTTGCTTCTAGGGCATGACTTGATTAATCACTGGAAGCTTGCTCAATAAATGTCCTGTGAGTGATTTTCTCTTTCTACAAATCTTAGCTTTCACTCCCTTTGCAGATTCCCATGCCGGTGAATGTCAAGGTTCTGGGTGACTCAGCAATCGCAAAAAACTCTGGTCTTCTCATGCAGAATCTTCCTGGTACATACTAAACCCTAAACACCAACCCTAATTTGCACTACTCTCAATTTGAGGCTTGAATCGACAGCTTGAAAATTGGTGGTCTTCCTTCGAAAGTGCTCTGCAATACTAACAAGCATGCTTTTCCTCTTGCACTGGTTGTTTAACTCGCAAAGAAATGAATGTCATCACATACTTTGAAGTGTGAAATTAAATATAAGTTTCTATATCAAATTTCCACCTTGTGGTGTATAATGTAGTTATGTTACACTACATTCATTATCTTACATAAAAAATTTCTAGGTAGTAGTATAATCTGATACATAATATATATGAAAATAAAATAAACAAAAATGACCACAAAACTAACATAAATTAATATATAGTCTATGCTGTTTTTTTCATTACATGGTTGTTTTAACTTGATAATTTTGCCTCTGGAAATTTGTGATGGTTGCAAGAAGCTGATGTTGTTTGAGATATATGCATATTACTGCAGCCAGGAGTCCCGTGTTTGTTCAACTATTGAAGCTGAATGTTGATGTGCTTTGTATGGCACCGAGCCATATGTCTGCGGTGGAAGCAGCCACGTCACTGGTCACACCTGCTCTTTGTGACCAATTGACAACGATGTGTAACATGGTGAAGAAAAACACCTTGCTGAATTCCAAGGTATTGTGAATTGTTTGTACCTGTGTCTCTAAAACCTTCATTTGGTTATCAGGACCAGTGGTGTGTTTATACAGGATACGTCACAATTTGTACAACCCCCCAACATGTATGGAGTAATGTTTTACCTGGTCTATGTATTGACTTCATACTTAGCACAACCTATCTAAGAGAGGAAGTGAAAATAAAGTAGTATGTGATAACAGTGGTTAGATTTATGTGGTGTGTGATTAAGTCTAGGTCACTTATAAGAGCTCAAATCTTCCTATAAGTCAATACATGCATGTATTCTCTGATTGGAATAATGAATATGATACATAAGATAATTTTAGCTATGGTACCCCTCTGTATGACACCCTGAGCCCCAGAATGGGCCTCTCAGATCTTTAAGGGTTTAGATGAGGACATCGACTTGCAGATTACTGAACCCATAAGTAGATTACCATAATAGTCTTTCCAAAGGTTCTACTTTGGGATGGCATGAAGAATATTAGGGTTCCTGAGAAGATCTCAGAATGCTGAAAGGTGAACAGAGTGGAACCATGATGCTTTTTTCTTTTTTTTCTTTCAGATATCAGCATTCCATTTTTGTCCCTTGAGGTTTCCCATCACAGCAATTTTGGACCTGAGCTATGGGGAAACTGAGATGGCTCTTGGTGAGTCTCACTTTGAGGTTAAGCCACTCAAAGTATATGAGGAGAACCTCTGCCAATATGCATCTTCACATCTTCTCTTAGTAAAATGATCCGTTTGAAGTACTAGCATTAACAGCGATTGGCTGCTCCTCTGTGCGTGTACTTGTTGATGATTTCTGCACTTTGACCTTTTCCTAAAGGTTCTAGTTATTATAAATTCTTGTATTTAATAATTTCATCCTCTAACTCAACATGACTTTTGGTCGGGAGTTTTATTTATTTTTATTTTTATTTTTTAATAGTAAAATTTAAATTCCCTATACAAAACCTTCCATATTTGGTCATTTTGCAGTGCACGCTCAAGGGTAGTGTGAAGATTTGAACAAAGAACAATCAATGTTGGTTCATTGAGGGTCAATCTCATTTTGGCATACCAGGATGTGCTAAAATGAGTTAGGCTCTTAACAAACCGAAATAGATTGCTCTTCATTCAAATCTAAACACTACCTCCAAGGATGCACCACAAGTGAAAAGTAATCATTGATTTTATGCAAATCAACCAATGGGAAAATTATAGGGCACCAACTCCTGACAAAAGTCCTATTGAGTTAAGGGATAAGTCAACTATGTCTGGTTCTTTGTGGTTCTAATAATGGTTGGTCTGTGGCAGTGAACAAGAGAAAAGCATTGCATCAAAGATTGGGATTGCCATTAGATCGACCCATGCTTCGTGTTGCAAATGCGTTGACATCTATGAACATGGAATCTGCAGTTGATGCTTCTTTGGGTATAGTGCTATCATCTGAGTATGTCGTTCATTTGACTTGTGCCGGAAGTGATTTCAGTGTTTTTTTAATGCAGTCCCTAATCCTGAGGCATGATCATGAGCCTTGGTTCATTGACATTTTTGATTGTTTTCCTGGCATAGGGTGGAAGCGTTTGCGTGATGTGCACATAGGCTTGCCTTCTTCTGGAGGTCAGTTGTGTGTCATCTTTTGGTATCACTGTGGTTGTTACTGTGCAGTTTTGGGTGATATATATATATATATGCTAATTTCTAGAAACTGCATTGTGCTTCACACTCTAACATGCCTAAAAGATGCGGATATGTCTGGATGCAGTCCTACTAGCAAACAGCCCAGCAATTAGACACATATCTGAGCTCATGATTCCTTAACCCTCAAAGAACCCAAGGGGTACAATTGTACGATCTATGTACATAATTTCTACAAGCCTCATCAAGTTTTAAAATCATAATATTTTAGCTCTAAGGGTTTGAAACTGTCCTTAGCACATTATTGTCAAGGAGAAAATGAAAAAGACACGCATATGAGATGTTGATGAACAAAATACTAAGTATTTAGTTGCATTCAAGGGCACCCAGGCTGTGTATATTTGAACCAAATTTTCAATAATATTATGGTATTGAACTGATTTGAAAAGTGCACTTGAAGAATGAGTTGATTTAGGATAGGATCACTTTTGACACAATCCGCCAAAAATGGAAGCATGCATTTCAAATACACATTTTTGTGCATGGAGGGGCACAGAGTGGGCCTTTTGGCCTCTTGGTACATGCTGGAGAAGCCTGATCCTTGTGGTAGTTGTTTCAGTTGTTGGTGGCACACAGAGTTTGGTGGATGGTTCTTATGAGTACTTCCATTACCTACAAGATCGCATTGATGACAATGTGAGCTCCATATTGAGATTTGAACCTATGCTTGCAAATCATTTAAATAGAGAAATGCATGTAACGATGTTGTATTTAAGTTCTTTCATGCACTCAACTTGATTCTCAGATAAGCCATGTTACCGACCTATGTTAACATCATGATTTGTGACCAAGGGCTTCTTCTTGAGATCACCATGTCTTACATTTATTATTGCAAATATAGTCACCAGTAATATTGCTTAGGTCTGCCAATAGTTTTCTGCCTTTATTTTAAAGTAGTGTTACAATATCCTATTGCAAACATGATGCTTTATTGTCAATGTTTCAGGGTTGGGGATGTGCATACCGATCCTTGCAAACCATAATCTCTTGGTTCAGATTACAACATTACACCTCTGTGGCTGTCCCTACCCACAGGTATAAAGCTATCGTCAAATGTTTTTCTTTCTGCAACATTGAATCAACGTTGGTTTGATATCGGCTTTATTTTACTACCATTTGGGTATACCAGTAGGGTATGGATATGTGACAGTATTTTTTGTTTTCGATACCATTCGGGTCTTTATACTATGCAGGAACTTTTATACTGAGGCAAATTTGCCTTAGTATCAAAATGGTTTACAATGGTATTGACCCATATAATAGCTTGGGTATGCAAAGATTCTCTCACCTTTAGATACCCACCAAATATTAATATTTGATACCTTCATTGATGTTGATTATTAATACTCATGCATTCACCTATATACCAGACCAACATTGGTTTGTATTTAATATGGAGCCTTCAAATGTGTTTCTCCATGCGAAAGAGTATTTATGTTAATCTACATTCTATGATGATGATTCTTTAATGTAGTGAGTAGGTCAAATAATGTTCCTCTTCAAAGCAGGATTGTCAACCACAAGCAATCTGCATGCAAGGGTCCAAGTTGGTTTAGCCTTATAATAGTTGATAGCTATGAATTATAATTTACGTTATCTGTGGAGCATAATTGTTATGTTATGATGTAGGTATTCAGTTTTGGGATGCAAATTCTCTTTTTGTAAATTGTCTTGACTTTCCTTTTTGACTTTTGCCAGGGAGATTCAGGAAACACTAGTTGAGATTGGTGACAAGGATGCTTCTTTCATTGGCTCGCAAGGATGGATCGGTGCAATCGAACTGAGTTTTGTTTTAGACAAACTACTTGGTGTACGTAACCCCAAGATGTATATTTTGGTTCATGAAATTTGGTGAAGTTTCCTAATTACAAATGGTCATCGAAGCATAAAGATTGTGTTTTCTGTTTGGAGCATGTAGGGAGATGATGTATTACCTTTTGTGATTGCTTGCAGATATCTTGTAAAGTGCTCGATGTGCGGAGTGGAGCTGATCTTCCTGGTAAATGTAGAGAATTAGCTCTCCATTTCAACACTCAGGGTACACCCATTATGATTGGTAAGGCTTTTCCATTCCCTTCCTTCTTTATAGGATTGGCAAGCATAAAGCCCCCTTTAAACTAGAGCTCAAGTTGAGAGCTTGAACTTGGGATTTGTGGGAGTTGGATGCTTGCAGTTTACAAGCTTTCATCCAGAGCTCAGACTATTGAGAGCTTGACCAATCTTCAAGATCTCATTAATTTGAGGCAATTGTAAAGTCCCTATCAAGGGGGAAGTATACTAAAAAAATGAGCAATCATGACAAGCCAAAGAATGCTCAAAAGCAAAAATGAAAACTTGAGTTCTCAAAAATTCCTAAGCCTAAGCCTACCTTATGCAGGTAGCTTAGTAAATTGATTGAGAGCCTGTTGTAGCTGTTCCACATGGGATCCATGAAAGCACCATTAAAGCATTGTAAGCATTGTAAGCACGATCAAAAGTTCAAGCTCTCAAAATTGAAAGCTCAATTGTGAAGTGGATTTGAGTGAACAAGTATTTGCAAGAGGCACCCTGCCAATGACATGGTTCTTTTTTTCAAGTTCTCAACCTTTGATCTTTCAACCTCTCTTAATGGTGAAGTTCCATAGAGCAAACCAGGCACCATGGTCCAAAATACTCTTTTGGCTCCATGGGTGAAGACGTGGTCATTAAGGTTCATTATAGACTTAAAGCCTTAAAATTTCCCACCCCCCTTGGATACGACCCAAATTGTAAGGTCCCAAATACCACGTCACTGGCATGATCAAAGTTACCCATGACGTGAAGAGTTTTGATTTGAGGATAACTTAGATATTACATGAAAAGGCGATGGACCCTACAGTGTGTATGGGAAAAAATGACAAGAAAGTGTACATTGCACACCCCTCATGGAAACATGGATTTTGGGGGGTGCGTCCATGGTTGAAGGGAGCATTTGTAGGCATACAAAAATGCTTGCCACCTCCTCCCATGGATGTTGTTCCTAAGGCCTCCTTTACACTAGTGCTCGAGTTGAGAGCTCAAACTTGCAATTTTCGGGAGTTTGATACTTGGAGTTGGCAAGCTTTCATCTGAAGTTCAAACTATTGAGAGTTTGACCGATCTTCAAGCTCAAAATATTTTGAGCTTGTGCAAACCGGCCATCCTCAAAGTGAGAGATCAAGGAGGGAATGATAGTAACAAAGAAGCATTCATGGAAGTAGTCATTCCACATAGGATCCACATTCTATGTTTGAATGAGAGCTTGAAGTTTTTATGATATGTATGCTTCATGATAGTAGACAGAGAAGCATTCAAGTCGTAATCGTTCCACATAGGATACATCAAAAGTCGTAGTCACCGCACATAGGATCCGTCAAAGCACCATCTAAGTGTTGTAAGTCCGGTAAAAACTTCAAGCTCTCAGGTTGAGAGCTTGTGTGTAAAGTGGATTTGAGTGAACAAGCACACTGCCAATGAGAATTTTCCTTTCTTTGATCTCTCAACCAAAGCACCCAACTCGAGCACTACAGTGGTGTAAAGGGGGGGACCTTTACCTTGGACTCTTTCTTTGCCTCTGATGTGAATTCTATTCATTGCAGTTGGTCAGTCTACTCAATATCACATTTGTTTGGCAGGAGGGGGTGTGTTGGCATACACATTACTGGGAATTGATTACAACGAATTGACTGGAGAGAGCGCATTTCTCATATTAGATCCTCATTACACTGGTGGTGAAGACTTGAAATCTATTTGCAGTGGAGGCTGGTGCGGCTGGAAAAGGGCTGTAGGTGTCAATGGGAAAGAATTTTTCCTTGCTCTTAAGTTCTACAATCTTTTACTACCACAACGTCCAAACACTGTATGACCTGTGCTGTGGTCCACACATTTGTAATAGACAATACACATTTTTGGCATATAAGGTAGACATGTGTTATTTGGATACTTTTCTCTCTGCAGCCACTTCTTGAAGGATATAAAACACGCAATGAGTGCAAGATGATTAGCAAATCCAAATCGCGCCCGTAGCCATTTGCCTCATAATTTTTGTAGCTCATATGAATACCTTATCCATAATCAAACTGAAGATTCTCATGCTCGTTAAATGGTCATATAAGCCCCTCCAATCATGTTGACTATTGAGCCTAGAATGGTTAGCATATTTTGAGCATGTAGTCCGATTTCTTTAATAACATGTTTTTTTGGTGCTAGTTCTTAGATCCACACCTAGTCACATGCCACTCAAATATAAGTGTCAAGATTATTGCAAGGGGGGCCAAGTTCTAAAACATGAGTAAATTTGTTTGTTGTGAAACATACAAGTTGGAATGTCATTCATCATTAAATTAGCCTAGTTTGGGTGTTGCATGAATAAGTTATATAAACTTCATATCTTGAGATTCTAGAGAGAGAACTTCAAAAAAATTGAGAACTCGAAGTAATATTTAAATAATGAGAATATGCTAGCATGACAACATTTTTTTTGCAAAATCTGACAATCTTTGGTCCATATATTAGTTTTTTACAAATTATTATTTTTGTTGCTCAAGTGAAAGTCAATTTTTTCTTCTGGAATAGAGAGGTGGTCAACTCCCTTCCTCAAATTTCAACTTCCCCCTATAATTGTGCATGGAAAATTGACTTTCATTTGAGCAATTGACTTTCCATGTGGACATGGGTCAAAATTTTGTCACTTCGAAGTTTTCTCCAACTCGGCTGGCACATGAATGTGTGCCCCTAATTTGTGCATACAATTTGCCTATGGATCCAATCAGATTAGGACTCCAACAGCCTACTTTCAGTAACCGACTAATTCAAATTGTGTCAAAATAGCTATTAAAAGTGAATTGTGCAAGAATTCTCCACCACCTAACTATTGTGTTTGCAACACTTCTGTGTTTGACTTGCAAACGTAAGA
The DNA here is from genome assembly GCA_964035585.1 of Polytrichum formosum. NCBI lineage: Eukaryota > Viridiplantae > Streptophyta > Polytrichopsida > Polytrichales > Polytrichaceae > Polytrichum > Polytrichum formosum. The sequence goes on along the minus strand of OZ037940.1, from coordinate 25,507,501 downwards.
TGGAATGTGGATTGCCCACTTGGACAAGTTGGGGACAGTGGTATGATTTCAAATGGTGTTTTCCATATTAGGAAACTGCTTTCAAACCAGAAAACTAAAGCATTCCACTTCCACAAAAGTCAAGTTGGTACGTGAGAGGAGGGGCACATTTTAGTTGAGGACAGGAAAAGAACTCATCCAACCTTGGCTCAATAATAATTCTGTGGTGACTTTGTGTGTAGGTATGGGATGGGTAAAAGATCTCAGTATATTCCAACTACGGTAAGACGGAGCTTTTGCTCAACTGTAGCATAGCTGAAAGTCCCCAGTACACATTTAGCTACAGCAAAGTGGACCCATAGCTCAGAATGGGCCTTCCAAAGATGAGAAATGGGGCATGAAAACTGTGGGCTTACACAAATGTCAAAGATAAAGTTACACTCAACCAGGACTTTATCTGAAAATTGCCAAAATTCCAGAAAAGAACAAGGTACTCATCAACTTGGGAACATGTTGACCACTGCTGTTGTAGGACCAGGACACAAGCCGACTTACACAAGCTTTGAGACCTTGCTTCAAGTTTCCAGCCCTACTTAAAACACACTTCAAATTAGATGGAAAAATGGTAAAGGAATAATACTCTGCTCTCAAGAACTCTGGTGCCTTTAGATAACAATAAATAAAATTAAATGTATTCCGCTGGATGGTCATAAATGTTTGTACATGGGTTGAATGACGACCAAGAACAGATGCAAGTCACTTCATTAATAGAGTAACCTCTTGACATCTGTTGCACTCTGCACATCATTTATACCATCCATCTGAAATGTATCTACTAATTAGACCCTCTACTGGTGGAAAGATCTGCTTGATTTTAACTATATGTGCAAAGCATGTGGGGACTTCACCAAAACTCTTACTATTAAACATGACGTTGCAATATACAAATTGAGCACCCCGCTGCTGCATGCGCATCTTTCGTGATGAACTCCCCCACCAAACTCTACATTTTCAAACAATGAATCTCAAAGCAATAAGACAGCAATATATCAATCAGAGCCTGTCAGTCACTTGTAAGAGGCCGAGTCAAACAACCACAACCTCGAAACCGAGCCCGTCGCACAGTCGTCATGATCTCTTCTTGTGCTTGCTCCAACATTTTGACAACCTGCACAAAGCTCGGGCGGAGATCAGGATTTGCATCCCAACACCGTGACATGATATCTACAATCTGTGGAGGGGAATCGGCCGGAATTTGGGGTCTGACACCTCGATTCACCACTGCAAAAGCAGCTTGGACTGCTGTCATATTGGAGAATGGAAGTAACCCTGTAACAAGCTCCCACAGTACAATGCCGAAGCTGTAAACATCTACCTTGTGGTTGTAAGGTCTGTGCTGAATCATTTCCCTGCAATCCCAGCATAAAACATACAAGGTTCAAAACGCACGCCTTATACTTGCACCCAATACTCTTCCACAAACATCAAGTTCTACAGAAATAATCACTGACCTTTCATATCCTTCTACTTCTTGGAAGGTGAAATATCTGTTGTATTGTCAGTTTCAGATACTGGTGACCCAAAAACAGTCCTAAAGTTCATGCTCAACTGCGAAGCACACTAGAATCGAAAAACAAAACAGGACTAGAAGTGAACTCACGGAGCCATCCATCGATATGTTCCTGTCTCTGGGGTCATGCCTTCAACTTGCACTTCTATCCTAGCAGCACCAAAATCAGCAATCTTGATAGACTTGTCAGTTGCTATGAGCAAGTTGTCCGACTTCAAATCTCTGTGGATGATCTCCAAGCTATGCAAGTACTCCATGCCCCTGGCAATATCCAAGGCTTGCTTCACAGCAAGCTTCAATGGCACTGCTCGTGACTGTCGTTTACTAAGAAAGGACCGCACTGATCCACCTTTGGCATACTCTGTGACTATGCACCATACTAATGGTTTCCGGCATGCACCAATAAATCGCACCACGTTTTGATGCTTTACTTTCGCCAGCATGGTTACTTCTTTGGCAAATGCTGACTCCATCATTATCATCTTCTCGTGGTTGTTTTCAGGTCTTTCCAGAATTTTGACAGCCACGTCTTCTCCATTGTATGTCCCTTTATAGAGCCGACCAAATGCACCCTGCGCAAAGGCAGGACCCATTTGCAGCCTCCGTAAATCAATAGTCCAGTCGTCATAGCCTTCCAAACCTTCCGTTTGAAACCTGCTCATAGTATTTGGATTGTCAGCACGACTGGCACCCATTCTTCTAAGGTCCAATTTACACTAGAGCTCAAGTTGAAAGCTTGAAATTGCAAGATTTTGGGAGTTTGATACTTAAATTCAACAAGCTTTTGTCCAAAGCTCAAACTATTGAGAGCTGGACAAATCATCAAGCTCTCACTGGATCTATTTTAAGCAAGTGTAAAGTGGCCATGCTCAAAATGAGATATCAAGGATAACATGGTATAAAACAAAGGGAAATTCAAGACAAGCCAAAGAATGCTTAAAAGCCTGTTGACTTTGGGTCCACAAAATGAGAGCCCGATCTCTCGACATTCCTAAGCAACCGCTATGAGTTAGCTTATGATTTTATCTGAGCAGGTTACAGGGTTGTATGTAATTCTAAACATAGTCTATCCACAGAGGTGATCCCACCTGCCATGTCAGAAGATCACCTACAACATGTACGGCTATCACAGTATTCTTCTGAGATGGTTAACTTGATGAGCTCTCGGTGGCTGAATAATTAGGTACAAGGTGCTAGAACCAACACCTAAAACCGTGCATTACAAGTATATATTGATTCTAAGAATGTCCACCACCTTAACATCAGACTCCCATGTTGGGTTTTGGTCATCTACCAATAAAACTTTGAACCCTTATGACTTTTGCATCGAGTACACACACATATGAATGCCCTTTCTTTCTTTTGAATCAACTGGCGTTTTCCATCCATAAAAGAAAAATACAACTCACAAGGCAACTCATTGATTCCAAGCCAGGCTTGAGAGAGCAGCTTGGAATTGGAATCCCTTTCAATAGCTAGCAAGAAACATCTACAACGTTGCCAATCTAAATACCTCAGCGCTTAAAGTGACGGTTTTAGCACCATCTACCTTAAGTGAATAGATAGTTCCGTATAGCCCTAGTCTTCGCATGCCTGTAGGAAGAGGGTGTGTACAGAAATACTTCCACTGGACGATTCAAGTTGTTGCATCTCTAGTGTGTATACAAGATGTCTATAACTCTCCATTTTTAAGGTTAAGTGTAAGAAGTACAAGAAGTACAACGAGGATAAGTAAGTACCGAGTACTTACAAGGGATCCATAGGAGTGGCAGGAACTCAGATATGACATACTTTGGTGCGTTAGAATCCCTTTTCAATTGCTAACAAGAAAACATCTAGAGCTTATCACTCTAATGATATTAGTCACACTCAGCACTTGAAGTGACGATTTTAGCACCATCTACTTTAAGTCTATCAATAGATACTTACGTATCGGCGATAGCCTTTACATGCCCAAAGGAGAGGATGTGTAAAGAACATTCGCTCACTGGAAGATTCATGTTGTTGCACCACTAGTATGCAAATAAGATGTCCAGTATTCTACAAAATGAGGTTAAGTATTGAAGGTACAAGAATTAAAAGGAGGATGAGTAAGCACAGTATGCCGACCTCGGATCCATAAGGGCGGCTGGAACTCAGATATTACATACTTTGATGCGTTGGAATCCCCTTTCAATTGCTAGCAATGAAACATCTAGTACACTATCAATCTAATAATAATAGATACACTCAGCGCTTGAAGTGACGAATTTAGCACAATCTACCTAAGTCATATAGATAGTTCCGTATTGTCCTAGCTTTCGCATGCCTAAAGAAGAAGAGGCTGTATAAAGAAATGCTTCCACTGGACGATTCATGTTGTTGCAACTCTAGTCTGCAGATAAGATGTCCACAACTCTCTATTTAGCACCATCTGCCTTAAAACACATAGATAGTTACGTAGCGCCCTAGCCCTCGCATGGCTATACGAAGAGGATGTGTAAAGAAATGCTTCCTCTGAACGATTCATGTTATCGTATCTCTAGTGTGCAAATAAGGTGTCCATAACTCTCTATTTTCACGGGATGAGTTCTAAGGGCACAAGAAGTGAAACAAGGACAAGTAAGTACTGGGTACTGACCGCGGATCCATAAGAGCAGCTGCAAGCATGTCTTCTCCAACGGTATGTGTAACGATTCCCGGCGTGACCACGCTGTGTGAAACGGATACATTACGAGTACCAGTTCGAACACAGAGGTCAGGGTGCATTAATCTTGTCCGCAGTGAGTTGTTGGATCCCACGCTACTGTCTTGGGACATCATAGATACTGAGTTCCCAACATTACTCATACTCATAGGTATACTTCCAATACTCTCAACCGACATATCTGAAGCTTCCGGCAGCCTTTGATAATAGTCATCCTGAAACAAAAAGTACTCCTGTGTTGCCATGATCGCATCCCTCTTCCGATTCGCGATGACGATGAAAATGACGATGATTCCAACCTAATTCCGTTCCAACTAATTGCCCAGATCCACTAGAATTCAGAACAAATTCCTATCTTTCCTGCCTAACATAGATCATTTGTCCAAATTTTGACCCTCCTCCATACATCATCGTTTGTTCTCCATCGCATAAAGTCAGCTGGAAAAATCTACACTACTGGTCTGGTGGAAGTGACCTGGAATGCAGCCATGACATCTCAAAATGCATTGTCACACATTCATTTAAACTACATGAATGCGTCCATGGCAACTACCATCACATCCACGTAATCAATTCCTGATAAGAACCAAAACCAAACCAAACCCTGAATGCTCTCTCTCCAAACTCCGGACCTCCCGCGAGATCACTCCACTTCAGAGGCTAAGAAATTCCGCAACACCGCATAATTTTGTAAACCCTTCAAAATAAACACCATCTCGAGGTAGCTCCCCCCAACAACTCCTGTTCGTGACAAAATCTTCTCCGCCTAACCTTAAGCTCTTTAACCTTAACCCACACTTCACATCTTAATCTTCACATCATCTCTCACCATAGCTCCTCAAAACCAGAACATCCGAGCTTCCTGGGCTCTTGCACATATCTAAACCATCTTCTCGCAGACTCCTCCGAAATCTTGTAGAATTTTCAGCCCTGCCATGCCACATAGCCTTTTTCCCCTTGAAACCCTACTCCACACAAAACCCTGAAGATAGATCTACACTTCACCGTTTTCGATGCGGAAACTTGCAAACTTTCGTTTGCGATTCATCTGCTAGCTCAAAATCGAGTCGGAGAGATTTCCAGTCAACGGAGTAGCCCGCAATGGCGATCCATTTTCGTGGCCTCCAGACTTCGGAGGAGACTTCGAAGACTACAACACACCCCCCGGTGAAGAAAATAGGGGACAGCTCCAAAGCCGGGAAAGAACCGGACTCACTAGTAACAGAGAAGGGGTTTTTAGTCGTCCGATCTGGAGAGGAGAAGATTACGGCCGTCGGATAGGATAGAGTGATTCACTAATCGTAAGCTGGACGTACCAAATGGGAAGGGCCTTCTGCCACGCCGCAACTCTACCTTACAGCTAATTTCCCCTAGAAAACAAAATCTACGAATCGGTCTTATTTTAGGTGACAGGGCATACGTGGTGGCAGATCATGGGCGTTCGTAGATTTGGGGCCTGGCGAATGGGAGATTGTGGAGGTGGCGTCGACCGGCTCGACCGGTCTTCCTCCAAGTTAGCCGTTAAAGCAGGATAAAGCGTATTTTTATAGCCTATATGTTCACATTAGGGGGGTTGCAAAGTTGCTCAAAACCTGGGTTTTCAAGATAGGGTGGGTCTCAATGTGAGGGGATCGGAGATTGGAGAGAGGGAGTTATTGTACGCGAGCATACCTCTCATTCATCCAACATAAAAGCCCGGAAGTAGTATGCATCCCGGAGGTTATTCTTTTAGAAGATTTGACACCGGAATCGGTTTTAAAGGCTATGAATTAGTTTGCTCGACATCGTTTGAGATGAATCGGCCACAAATTTATAGGGGGTCAAGTTTTCATGTTGAATGGATGAGAGGTACATTTGTATACGATAATTCCCTCTCTCCGAGGAGAACATGACTCATGATGAGAATGAGGCAGTATGCCAAATAGGCTCATTAGTGTGACTAATACTCGTTTTTTATTTCCCAACATTCGGTAAATAATCACAACATTACTAATTTAGATGGGTCTTAAATGGCTACTTTTTCCAACTAGCCTACTTCTCCTAGGATATGGAAAACACACGATTAAAGTGAAGATTCATGTGCTCACTAAATGGTCATAGTGTCCCCATTCATGTTGATTGTGGAGTCTATAATGGTTAGCATATTATGAGCATGTAGTCCAATCTCTTTTGAACATGTGTTTTCTTGATGTATGTGCTTAAATCCTCACCTAACCCCATACCACTCATATATGGGTGTCCATTTCATCGTTGCGTGGGAAATAGGCATGTCTACCTTAAGTTGTATGCTCCCTCCACCTTTCAGAATAAAAGGGATGCATTTTTCAATGGGGACCTTGCCACTGCACTAACATTGTAGTTGTCGTTTTCAGATAATCGCAACATGCTTATTCCCAATCATTAGCCATGTCATTTTGGCCAGGTTATTCGCATGCCTAATATAAGTGGCAGACATAACTTAGCAATGTTATGTCCAATTTGTTGTTATGATTGAAATGTAGGGCCTTTCTTAGAATCTACTAAAATCACATGCTACAAGAGGGTCTTGATGCCCTCCACCCTTTTCCAAAAGGGACCACCTCCATCAAGAGGCAATAGCACATATCCCATAACCCGTAACCTGTAACCATTATTTGTAAACTTGTCACGGTTTAGATCTCAGTGGGTGGCATGATCAAGGGTGAATTGTTCTTTGTCACGCCAAGGTTAACATATCTCTCTCTCTCTCTCTCTCTCTCTCATAGGACCAACATTATGTAGAAAATAATTTACTAAAATCTTTAATAGATGAGATTGTCATTGCTATATTTGGGGCCTTAGTTTTAGTGTCACATTGCTCCATGTCTCTCCATGTGGTAGATAGTGAACCGGCTTTATCTCAATAACTTGGAACTGCGAGCCAACACATTAAACCACACTATTCACAAGGTCACACTAATGAAGTTGCTTAAGCAATGTAGAAGTGGAGGGAGAAAGAATAATAACATTATTATGATTAAGTAATAATAATAATAATAATAATAATATCTTGGTCGTCGGTGCATCCCTTTTATTCATATTCCCTTTTATTGCATGATTCCACTGTGTGAATCATGTGGAGGAAGCACCACTTGCATGTGAACTTGAATTGAGATGTGGATGGTTGCATGTGACTAGGGGATATGAGTCCTAAGTAGGTTAGATGCTTGAGAATGGAAGGCATCCACCCACTAGGAATTGAATCATCAAACACTTATATGCTTGGAAAAAGAAAGGCAATTTAGTGAACACGTATATGAGAACAACCTTCTTGAGAAGATTTCTCTTTGCACTTGAGCCATGTGGCCAAGGGACACTTCACATGTGTCGTGACTTAGATTCCATGGTTTCTTTTCTTCTCCTTTTCCCAAATTTGTTAGGCATAAAAGACGGTTACTAATGCTTATATATCATGTTTTGATCGAGGGGTAGTACTTTGTAAGGTAGAGGGTGCTTAAACCAACACTTTAAGCTATTGCACAACCATATAGCTATGTGGTTGATATAAAAAAAATTATATTAGCCTTTGGACTAAATTGAATATTTTATGAATATTAAAAGTCAAAACCACTAGCTACCTTAAACCAATCATAGGCCCCGTGTATGACGACCTTGCCTATGATGAGGACATCCACATTCATTGCCTAGAATCAACACAACATAGTTGGGTACTAGACCAAGCTAGAACAAAGCCCAACTACACTAAACATGACATTTAGTGTCACCAATTCTATACTCAATACTAATTGTCAACTGCAGTATAGTGTTACCAACACTAAATACTAACCCAACATTATATTGTCATTCCTTGTAATTTTTGGGGGGATTCGAGATTTACAATGTTGCAATTACTATCACTTTAAAAGTTATTTTCATCCAAAATTCAATCATCCATGACAATATTTCATCACAAGTTGTTGACAAGAGAAGGTAGGGTTTTGGCCAATGAATGAACTCATCCATCATCCATGATAATATTTGTTCATGTATTCATAAGAAGTGTCATCCAAAAACCTAAAACCGTCACTTCGTGGGCCCGGTTACTCCTACACCATGGGGAACGGTTCACGGTAGTAGAGTGTTGGCAAGTGGAAGCCATTTATAGGTGTTGGTTTTGGCACCCTCTACCTTATGTTCAAGTGTTTCACAAATGTTCAACAAATCGAAAGAATGAGAAGTAGATTAAACAAATTCAAAAGAAAAAATCATCATCACCTCACTCAAAATGCAGTTTGGATTTTGCATACGTGTATGTTCGGTTGATTTTAAAAAAAATGCACAAAATGCATTGCCATCATTGTATTATGTAGTGCAACTAGTGTAACCCATGTCGTCCCAGCTTGTTGCACCCCTGCCCCCCCTCCCTCCATGACCACACCATTCTAAATATCCTTATTGGTTAAAAAATGAGCATGTAGTCCTGCATTGCTTTATAAGAGGTCACGAAAAATAAGATCGACATGTTAGAGAAGGGATGTGAAATTGACATGGGATTCTACATGTCTTGAAATGAATGATGTTTGACGGTCATCTTAATTTTAGAACGAGATCATCAGAACATGTAATCCTAACAAAAATGAAGGTGGCATGACCATCTACTTTCCATTATACCCCGTGACCAACAATTTTTTAAAGTGGTGTGGATTTCTCTTCGTCACGGCTTTGGAGAAAGGCCGCAACCATGAGATGACAAATCATTGATATTATTTTCATGGCCTTGTTGATTAGCATAAACATCCCCTAAGGACAAGTCACCAAAGGCATCCTACCTCCACTCCTTGGATCACAACTAATCTAGCAACACTCACACACACTTTTAGGTAGGCACGTGCTTAATTACAAGTTCTCATTGGACCAAGCACCCACTAAGCATAGATGTTGTCGCTTTCACATTCATAGTCTATGAGATATGTAGCAACATGCTCACGTGACTAGCAAAGGGGGAGAATGATTGACCACTAAGTGTAAAGGGAAGCATGCCTAATTTGCTTACTTATCTTAATTAGACACCTATGTTTGAGTGGAGTTGGTTAGGTGTGGATCTCAAAACACACACCAACAAGCCATGTGTTTCCAAGAGATTGGACTGCACGCTCAACTTTTGTTTGTTTTGAACTTAGTCCTCAAAACGATTGGGAAGATATGTATAGTAGTTTAAAAAGGCGAATATCATGACTCTTCTCGTTCTTTAAGCATGTTTTAAGCACATAATCCAATTTCTTTTAAACATGTGTCTTTTTTATGTCCATTTTTAGATCGACATCCAACTATATACCATTCAAATATAAGTGTCCATATTATTGTTGGATTTAGACACGTCTACCTCAGTTGGCAAGAGGTCAAGACGACAAAGAAGGAAGTTCATTTGGAGCATGACAATAAAGGAAGCAACGATCAAAGTTCAAGAAGTTTTTGAAGCCTTAGTGGCTAATTGCCGGTAGTTGATACAGAGGGTCGGATTTTTTCCAATTTACATCGGCAAGAGCCAATCTTTTGTAAAATCAATCGGCCAATTGCCTACATTTTCATATTTTCATTGGCTAATATCCGATTAAATGGAATTCATATCGGCACTAATTGTTTAAAAAATGTATAAAAAGTTATTAGAAATCATTTCTTAGTACAAAATCTTGAATAAGTGAAAAGAAAGGCATGTTCAAAACTTTAAATTTGAAGAGTTAATGTCCTTGGCAATAATTGAACCTAGCAATGCCTTCACCGGTTGAAGGCCAAGGATCCCCCAATTCTTCATAGAAGCAATTGGATTTGGTCATGAAAAGGTTGCATAATTCAAAAAGTTTAAGGTTTAGGGTACTTCCTCAAGTGCATCATTTGATGCCCCAGACAAATAGCGCTCTGGATTGCTATACAAATAGTGAAACTTAGCAGCATCCTTCCAAAGATCTAGAGCACTTGTTAGAATGTCATCAAAATCATTGTCCGGGCCTTCTATAGCAATGACCGGGAGGGTATCAGTTACCATTTCCCGGGTATCGGCCAATATTTGAATACTTCTTCCGGCTGAAATCCGGTAACTCACAAGAAGAATCGGCTACATTTCCGGGAAATTTTCTAGTCCATTGGCTAATTGCCAGAGGATTGAATTTACTGTCGGATTGGCATCTGATGGTTGGAAATTTGGACCGGCCATGAGACGAAATCTCGGGGAGATCACTCCATTGTAGAGTTGAACACCACGTGCGAACAAAGTTTGCTACCCCTATATTACATGTCATAAATAATTTTAAATTTTACGATATTTTTTCTACATATACACAACCATTGATGGTATCTTTTGTATATTTTTTTGAAATTTTTAGTCATATTCATTAATTGTAGCAATTTTTTTAGTTCAATTCTGCGTCATTCTAGTTAGAAACGGTATGTTTTATTAAAAAAACAAATCATCAAATTTAGTCACCATTTTTTACTATGTAACATGTACCATTTATATCTACTCATGAAAAAAAATTGATAAAATTGTGACCCATTTTGGTGATGATTTTTACATTTTTTACATTTTTTACATCTAAAATGATCGCACGTGGTTGTTCAACTCTACAATGGAGTGATCTCCCCGAGGACGAAATCCATCGGCTGATAATGAACTAGCCGTCGGTTTTCCCCGACCATTGGCAACGATGCGAGGACTTCAATAGACGGAAGAAAATTGTGGCTTCGCAATCACTAGAAGTTTGAACGATAGGTAGGAATCCATACGGTTTTCTACCGACAAGCGGCAAAGTTTTTGAGCTCCAATAGAAAACGAAACGCCGTGAGACAAAGTGACGATAGTTATTGGTTTCTTTTGGGCCTTTGGAGACACTAGCGGTCAAATTGACTAGTAGAAACAAGCATGGTTTCAATGACACAACACTTTAAAAATCCGTACACGAAGACATTTGGTCCTTAAAGAGCTTTGCACTCAATACAAATGAATAGTGGAAATCAAAGCAAAAGACAACAAGGTCTTAAGGTAGACGTGCGTTGTTCGGATACTTTTCTCTCTCCACCCACTTCTCGTAGGATATGAAACACGCCATTAGTGAGAGATGATGGGCAAAGCCAATCGTGCCCGGAGTCATTTGCCTCATAATTTTTGGAGCTCATATGAACATCTTATTCATTGTCAGTGTGAAGATTCTCATGCTCATTATGTGGTCATACATGTCCCTACAACATGAACCTAGAATGGTTACTGTATTATGAGCACGTAGTCCAATCCAATTTAAACACGTCTTTCTGGTGTCCATTCTTAGATGCAAACATGACCGCATACCACTCAAATATAAGTGTCTAAATTTTCGCTTCGCTTGATTTAGTCACATCTACCTTAACGCCTAATTGTTCGGGATGACCGGAAATGACCAATTTGTACCTTTGAGGCCATGGCCCGCGAGGGGTACAATAGCTTTAAAAGATTAAGACAAACATTTGGATCGTGTGTGTGGGGGGGGGTATAGAGAGGGTGTTATCGCATACGAACGTACTTCTCATACATCCAACATAAAAGCTCTATAATAATCTGCCCATTGGGTGGACTCTTCATACCACGTATGAACTAATGTGAGTGTAAGGATGGATATTATCTAAGGCATTAGCGTACATTATATATATATATATAAGGGAGAGGTGTTATATTTTCTCTAGTGTGAACATCTAAAAACGCTACAAATCTTTTTGAAGTAAAGGTAGATGTACAAAAGGGGGCCTTGAGGTTTAGAGAAAAAAATTGACAATAGACATTTCAGTTTCATCCAATTTGTATTTTCATCCATTGTTGTCATACAATCATAGTTCTTAGTGACTACCACGCCTGTTCTTGTTAGGGTTTGCATATGGGTTCTAGATTTATACAAACTAAAGGTTTATGGAGCGCTCATGAGCTTCCTTGAGTTTTGCTCACCGGATTGTGGCTAAGCCATTGTGCTCTTGTCTTTGTTTATTTGATACAATCGTAGAGTTCCATGTTGTGGATGAAAGAATGTTCAATGACTTTCTCATTGGAAGGTGAAAGTGGAATTTGTGGAGGCATTTATCTTATTAAATTGAAAAGCTCAACATAAATACATGAGTCCAGTTTCTAGCATGTTGCAAGTACATATACATTTGTTTTCCTCTATAAACTTCTCATATATCGGGGGTTTAATTTCACAAAAACCCATGCACGTCATTTAGGCTTCCAACAAATAGTCCTTCCCCAAAATAGTATGTAGCATGGAGGTCATTTTTTAATTGATTTGACACTAAAATTAGCTTCAAAAACCATGCACTAGTAAAGTCTAAGTCAATAGAGATCCCAAGGAGTGGACTCTTCATACCACGTACGAACTAACATGAGTGTAAGAAGGGATATTGTTTGAGGCATTAGTGAACATAATATACATGATGGAGAGGTATTTATTTTATTTGCTTTGTACATTGAAAATGGTTATTAAGAATTATGAAGTATATGTATATGTACAAAAGGAAGCACTAAGGTTTAGAAACAAAACTGACAATAGATTTGTTAGTTGAATCCAATTCACATCATCCAATGTTGTCATATGGTAATGGTCATCAATGACCACCATGTCCATTATTGTTAGGGTTTGCCATGTGGGTTTTAGGTTTTACAAACTTAGGTATTTCTCTCCCCTTGGGGGTGGACTCTTCATTGGAAACCTAAATGACATGCGTGGGTAACTATGAAATTAAACGCCCTATATACAAGAAGTCTATAGAGAGAAACAAATGTACACATTCTGACAACATGCTAACAAATTGGCTCATGTATTTATAATAAGATTTTCAAAATTAATGTGATGAATGCCTCCAATACATTTAAAATTTATAATTCATGAATTAACTAAGACTCTAATACACAGAAAATTCATTTTCACTTTCCAATGAGAAAGCCATTAAACATATTTTTCATCCATAGCATGTAAGTCAACGATTGTATCAAACAAACAAAGAAAATAGCACAATAAGTTAGCCACAATATGGAGAGAGAAACTCAAGGAAGCCCATGAGCGCTCCAAGAGCCTCTAGTATGTAGTTTCTAAATACCTAGAACCCAAATGCAAACCCTGACCATAACATACATGGTAGTCATTGAGAATTATGACCATATGACAACTATGGATGAATACATAAATTGGATGAAACTAACACATCTATTGTCATTTTTTTCTTTGAAGAAAAAGGGCCCCTTTTTGTACATCTACCTTTATTTCAAAAAAAAAACCTTTCTAGACGTACACACTAGAGAAAATCAATACATCTCCCACATGTATACTATGTATGCCAATGCCCCAAATAATACCCCTTCTCACATTCACGTTAGTTCGTACGTGTTATGAAGAGTCCACCCCACATGCTCTTCACATTGTGGCCCCATTGTGGCTAAGTTATTGTGCTCCTATCTTTGTTCACAGGAAGGTCATTGGGTGCATTTTAAAAACGATGTGTGGTGTGATACATATTTTTGGTCAGGAAGTAGGAATTTTTGAATTTTGATGAAATATGAATTCAAAATGGACGTTAGAATGCATGAACAAGGAAATAGGAAATTAGTGACTGATTAGTAGAAGTGAGTAAAAAGTAAATTCTTCTCAGTCACCTAAACCAAATATTAGGACGGGAGAGTCGAATGGGTAGGGCGATAGACATGTGATCAAAAAATCAAGAGACTCAGTAGATTTGGTTACAAGGGGGCATACTAGCAAGATAGGCATGTTTGATTGATAAGGACCATAGGCAAGAAGAGAGTGTGTGTGCAGATTATTATTCACCTCTCGAGAAGAGAGAAAACGCTGAGATTTTTCGTTAAGTCATGCTTTAGGTGTAAAGAAGTGAGGACATGGTATGGGTGTGAAATTGTTGCGGACCTCTCCATGAGGAGTGCCCACAATACCATGGGCACAAAGGGGACCCTGGAGTGACACCCGGGACTTGTGGCGCCGTTGGTGAGAGGGCCCAAGTGATCCTAGTGTGGGTGAGGGCCCCGGGCGTTGGGAACGAGGTATGAGGGTGAGGCCATAAGCTATGCATAGATGGACATAAGTTGGACTTCCATGGATGGAAGTCCACATCTTAGCAATGGTTACCGATTAAGGGGTGAGTCCCGAATGAAAAAGTAGGAGGGTTGGTCCTCCTCCTACGAACTAAGAAGGTCCGCGGTATGGGGAGCTAACCATTCACATTGCAGTATGCGAAGGGTTAGCTTTCGTGACCCTTGCTAGAAAATGAAAAATGACCAAGTTAGTTAAGGGAAACTAGCGAGGGTTGCGACAGAAACCCTTGTTTTGTAAATAATATCCTTTTGTGATATAACATATTGATGAATTTTCTCCCCAAGTTTTATTGCTGGTTCTTCTGAAAAGAATTGCAAAGCTCTTCATGATTTTTTGGAGTAAAATGACTTCAATAAACATTCCGGAAAGACTCAAGATATAGACAGATACATGGTGTGTACGAAGCTCCTCTCGAGAAGATAGTAGCTCTCGATCTCCTTTAGAAATTATTCACATTCATAAAATGAGAATTGCTACGGGTGTGAAGCCATGGATTTGAAACAAATAGCTCTTCATGTCATGAAGTGTGATGCCTGCTTTCTCAAATATTGCATTGTGTGTTGTGTTTTGTTGATTGCAAAAAGTCTCTTATGAAAGCCATTAAGTAAATACGAATTTTGACAGTTGTGTCTGTAGAGTCAAAGGAAAGTATAGCATCAAGGGCAACGTAAGCAACCTTCTGCGCTCGTGAAGAGTGAAAGGGAATTTCTTCAAGAGGGGATTGTATCAGTTTGCAAAGTAGGGTGTGAAACAATGTCTACCTTTATCATATCCTTTGTCTCTAGTCAGTGTGGGAAAACATTTGTATCGGGACGAATTATTCAACATCATATTTGTTCGATGTTTTCTTCCATGGTTTCATGAAACTCGTTAAATTTGCGGGACGAATAGATCTGTAGATGTCACACAATTGCAATTGATCAACCAAGGAGAGAAACTTAGTGATGTTGCGAGTGAGAAATGTCATTTAAACAATTTCCCAATGTGATGATTTCTCGGAAGAAGGAGAAACATAAAATATAATCACTTGTCAAGCTTTGACATAATAAATGTGGATACTAAGTGTCGTGGCACCTTTGTGTTAATTCCTTTGCCGTCGGAGCCATCTGATAAACCGAGAATTGTAATGATAATGTTCTCAGAAAGTAACGCCTGTCACCCTTATGAGAGAATGTGATGGGTGCGGCGTGGGTGTGTATGAAGTAATCTTCCTGGTAGGGAAAAGAAGTTGTCAATTCCCTCGTGTCTTCGCGAAGGCAAAGAAACAGAGATGGCGAAAGGTCGAGAAGATTAAGGAGTCTAATTGTAGGAGGTGCATCGCGGAGGAGAAGGAGGTTGCGCCCTTATCCCATATCGTTTGGGGGAAGGCTCGAGAGTCAGCATAAAAAGAGTGAGGGTCGGCTTCGTCTTTGAGAATTTGACGCTGACTTGTGATTGGTTACTAAGACTATGGCCCACTATGTGAGACTCATTACTTGGAACTAGTTACTAGTTATTGTCACTGGGTACTGAGACTATGGCCGACCCTCGCTAGACTATGGACCTTGGAATTTAGACGCGCTCGCTTAGTTACGGTTCGGTTCGCTTAGGGTTGGATACTTAGTTCCCGTTCCTTGCAACTAGACTTTGCAAATTATAACCATTTATTTTAATGCATTAAATAACCTTTTTTTTGTTAATTCCGAAGAGATAAAAAGTGATTGAATGTCATAATATCAATTTAAATTATTTAATTTAAAAACATGAGGGATATGATGGAAACATGTTGTGGGCAAATACTAACTTGTGACTTGGCTTATAGTCACTGGACGCTTAAGGAAGAGACTATGGACTAAAACAAGGTGCCTTGGCCTTGGGTGTATGAGACCATTGCCCATTCAAAAGACTATTGTTGAGTTGTGACTCCTTGTATTCAAGAATTATAATAAGAAATATGCTACTGTAGAGGGTTGGTTGTGAGGGAGAGACTAAGCAATTGCATGTACAACATGGAGTGACCCTTATCCCCAATTCCTCTATTTAATAAGTCTCTCAATCCCCCTAAAGAGTTGTTTCTCATGTAATTGACCTAATAAACTCATTCCCAATTCATTGTGATCTATCAATTCACCTAATAGTGACCTTTGGAATTCAACCTGACACATCACTATATTCGTTAATTTGGGATTTTTTCAGCATTTTGAGACAGTTACAAATATAAGAACATGGATAAAATCACACATATATTGGAGAATGTTGTAAGATGCAAATACTTTGAAGCGGGTGTTCATATCAAGAACCCAATTAAGAACTCATATCAAGATGGTTTAGGTAGGACGACCCAAACATTAGACCATGTTGTTGTGGTCCATATTAATTTGAGACAAGAGAAGGTCTCAAATTAACGAATATAGTGATACACTCATTTAGTCTTCCCTGTGTGGTTTTCTTGATTGGAACCCAAACCAAAACCTATCTACATATGGCATAATATACAAAGGATTAAATTCATTTGAAATAAAAGGTTATAAAGAAATTCCAAATAATAAAGGGTTCGTTAAAAGTAGACAATCCCATTATAAGCAAAGTAGATAGGTATAAATTGTAGGCCATTTACCTTTTTAGTAGAAGTGATATAGGGGTTGAAGTTTAGGATCCTATGGCTTATGTTTAGTATGGTTAGGATTGGGAGCTAGGGGACTCTGAATTTGCAAGAGGTCGTCATATGTTTTTGAACCTGTATAGGATTTTCTTTGTGCTTGTTCACAGATAGATAGATAAAAACATTGGGCCTCGTGCAAGGCCGGCATGAATAAAGTGTATGTTCGTAATGTTAATGGCCCGGTGTCCACCGGACAAAGGGCCATTGACAATACTACTCTCCTCTATCGAGAATAGACACTTTAGTGGCCAATTACCAAATAAAAATACTTAGTAAAGTAATTGTGTGGGTGTGTGCGTATTTTAGTTTGGTTTAGTTATTTTATTTAATGATAATGATAATACTAAAATATATATATGTATGTATGTATATATGTATGTATAGATATATATATATATATATGTGTGTGTGTGTGTGTGTGTGTGTTTATTTGTATTTATTTATTTATTTTTATCTAATAATTTATAGGGGTTTGTTAATAATTTTATTTTGTAGGTATTGATTGATTGTTTTCAATTCTTCTTTTATGGAGAAGGATTGATCCGGCATATTGAATGGCAGAGGTGTTAATTGCTTTGAATGTGTGTTTAATGGTAGCTTCGGATAGTTGAAATTTGCTTTCTAGTTGTTTCATGGAAGGGGCATGCGTGGTTCCACGGGCTCCAGTTGTGATGACTATGAGCGGGTCTACTTTCCACCCTTGTTGACTGAGGTTGTTCGTTAATGGTTGGTATTTTATGATTTTATGATTTATTGTTTCTTGTGGGAACATGTCGTTAGTGTATGTGAATTCGATAAATTGAACTATGAGGCAATCTATTGGGTTTAGTGGTGGGGAACTTAGGTATGGGAGTCCTTTGATACATAGCAAGTCGGGTTTGAATCTAGTGTTATAGTGGCATCTTTGTTGTCCACATGTGCAGGGTAGGAGCCATGTAGGGACTGTATTTTCTTGTGGGGAGTTGCTTGTTCGCACACTCTTATGGAGTGGGTGTTGTGTTTTTTTAGCACACAATCATTTTTTTGGGTGAATACACCTGCACTTTTGTAATGCATATGGTGTATGAGATTCTCGTTGGTCATATTGTTGTGTATGATACGCAAGTGTGATGTGGTTGTGTTGTGTTTGAAGGCCCTTTGAAGTTCATGACTTCGGGAACCATATTTGCAATAATATGTATGAACATGGATTTTGTATGTATGCAATGATATGTATGGACATAAATTATGTTTTTATTACTTAAGAGGAACACATACTACAATAAATAGCATCGGCATGGGAATTATAAGCAATGATAGGGTGCAAACAAATAGGCCGTGTTAGAGAATTAAGTAACTGTAGGGAACCTTTAATTCATGCCTTGGAATTAAATAGCCCCGAACGAATACCCCTCCGTTGCACGTGCTGCACAAAATTCCAATAGAGTGACCCACCCGTGTCTTTGTTTCTTTGGTGCAATTGTTCATTTACATGCTATGGATGAAAAAATGTTCAATGACTTCCCCACTGGAGGGTGAAAGTGGACTTTATATGTAATGAAGGCCTATTTAATTCATGGATTTTCTATTTTATATATGTAGTGGAGGCACTTCTCACATTAAAACCAATAAGTTTAGTACAAATACATAATTCTAACATGTTAGTATGTATACATTTGTTTTTCTCCATATATTTCTTGTATATCTCACCCTCCACGGAAAAACCAAACTGGTTAAAAATAGCATGCGTCCAAAAGGGCGTCAAGAATGTAGTAAAACAATAAAACTCGATTTCTAACAAAGGAAAAAGTAAACTGGCTAAACATAGCCACGCGTCCAAAAGGGCGTCAAGAATGCAACAACCAATAAAACACGATTTTTAGCAAAGTCAACCCAGCTTCTATTTTTAACCAGTTTGGTTTTTCCGTGGAGGGTGAGATATAGAGGTTTAATTTCATAGTGACCCACGCACGTCATTTAGGTTTCCAATGAAGAGGCCACCCATGGGTTAGAGATGATACAACCACAAACATATAGACGGTCAAGTTTTTATGCTAGATGGATGAGATCTAGCAAGTTGTAAGCAATAATTCCCTCTCTCTCGCTAGGGTTTTCCTTAAAAAGTGTCCTAAGTTTAATTTATTGGCAAAAATATATAATACTTTTCATCTAAATGTTTTGAGCTAGTTTGTTTCTTTGTTATATTTTTTTTACTTAAAGTGGATTTTTTTGTTATAATTCCCACACTTTCATATATTAAATGCACACAATCATGTGACGTCTTTCATAAAACTTGGACCCTCAAGTATATCATGTCATTATCTTATGACTGCTTGGAGTCAAAATCTTCAAAATTGGAAATATGAAGCCCATGAAGATTTTTGAGCATTATGATTGTATGGATGTGGTCTAAAATTTATCATCTGCAACCTTGTAGAAAAGTGAAATGTCTTTTGAAACCTACGAGTCAAACCATCTCATCAATTTATGAATAAAAAAAGCTCGATCATTTAAGGGTTAATTTATCACACATTGAGAAAATAAAAATGCAGTCATCTTTTATCATTGAAAAAAGAAACAAAAAAATTTAGTTTGTATCTCCAATTTTAGTTTCGAACAACCCAAAGGGGGAGTCCAGGAACTTTGGCCTTGTTGTTAGCAATTCTAATTTCACACACAATTTTGTCCGTTGGATCATAACAAAAATCATCCTCTGGTTAGCAATTGTGAATCACATGTAGGATCATTTCCAAAATTTAGTTGACATGCATAATTATAAGAGGTCAAAATGAGAATTATCTTTGTTGTTGAACTATGGCATAGACGGGCTCCCAATTATGTTTATTATTTAGCACACAATTTCAATGCAACTTTTGTAACAAAAACAATTCAACATATATTCTTAACTATAAACCTTGACATAAACTACTCAAACATAACTTGGGTGTTTCATCAAGAGGAGTGGCCACATAGGCCTACATACATGAGTGAATATGCAGTGTTTTTGAGCTTTGGTGATTGGAGTCGGTGGAGCACTATACCAAATATTGTATTTAGTGTCATATGTTATTTTATGTCATTGTAGTATGTAATACTTTTTTAAGGACACTTCTTATAAATTAGTTCACGAGTACAATCATGGATGACTGAAATTTGGATGGAAAATCACTTAGTAAGAGACAATAATTGCAACATTGTAAATCGTTGATGTCCGATTTTTCTTTTTTTCTTTTTTTACACAGAATGCCAAATAATGTTATATTTGCATTTAGTGTTGGTGACACTACACATGCGATTCACAATTACCGTTGACCAGGACAAATAGAGTCGGTGATGCTAGATATAATATTTGAGTGTAGTATGTGCCATGATAGGTATTGGAATGAAATACGAGAGATATTTCCTTAACCCATGCAAAAAAATCTTCATCCATCTTTTTGCAACTTTAACATTTGACATGAATTGTGTGTGTTGGGGGGGGGGACTATAGAGAGAGTGCTATTGCATACGAATGTGCTTCTCATACATCCAACATTAAAGCTCTATAATAATCTGCCCATTGCGTGGACTCTTCATACCATGTGTGAACCAATGTGAGTGTAAGGAGGGGTATTATCTAAGGCATTAGCGTACATAATATATATAAGGGAGAGGTGTTATATTTTCTCTAGTGTGAACATCTAAAAACGCTACGAATATTTTTTGAAGTAAAGGTAGATGTACAAAGGGGGGCCTTAAGGTTGAGAAAATATTGACAATAGACGTCTCAGTTTCATCCAATTTGTATTTTCATCCATTTTTGTCATACGGTCATAGTTCTTAGTGACTACCACGTCTGTTCTTGTTAGGGTTTGCATATGGGTTCTAGATTTATAAAAACTACAGGTTCATGGAGCACTCATGAGTTTCCTTGAGTTTTGCTCTCCGGACTGTGGCTAAGCCATTGTGCTCTTGTCTTTGTTTATTTGATACAATCACAGAGTTCCATGTTGTGGATGAAAGAACATTCAATGACTTTCTCATTGGAAGGTGAAAGTGGAATTTGTGGAGGCATTTGTCACATTGAATTGAAAAGCTCAACATAAATATATGAGTCCAGTTTCTAGCGTGTTGCTAATACATATACATTTGTTTTCCTCTATAAACTTCTCATATATAGGGGGTTTAATTTCATAGTGACCCACGCACGTCATTTAGGCTTCCAACAAAGAGTCCTTCCCCAGAATAGTATGTAGCATGGAGGTTATTTCCACTAAAATTAGCTTCGGAAACCCCACATTAGTAAAGTCTTAAGTCATTAGAGGACCATGGGGGTGGACTCTTCATACCACATACGAACCAATGTGAGTGTAAGAAGGGATATTGTTTGAAAAACATAGTACACATGATGGAGAGGTATTTATTTTCATTACTTTGTACATTTAAAAAGGCCATTAAGAAATTTGAAGTATAAGTATATGTACAAAAGTGGGCCCTAAGGTTTAGAGACAAAATAGATAATAGATTTGTTAGTTGATTCCAATTCACATCATCCAATGTTGTCATACGGTAATAGTCATCAATGACTACCATGTCCATTATTGTTAGGGTTTTCCATTTGGATTCTAGGTTTTTACAAACTCATGAGTTTCTCTCCCCTTGGGGTTGGACTCTTCATTGGAAACCTAAATGACATGCGTGGGTCACTATGAAATTAAACACCCTACATACAATAAAGTTTATATAGAGAAACAAATGTACACTTTCTAACGCCATGCTAACAAATCGACTCATGTGTTTATATTAAGCTTTTAAGATTTAATGCTTCCACTACATGTACAAAATATAATTCATTAATTAAATAAGCCTCTAATACACATAAAATTCATTCTCACTTTCCAATGAGAAAGTCATTAAACGGTTTTTCATCCATAGCATGTATGTCAATGATTGTATCGAACAAAGAAAGACAACAACACAATAAGTTAGCCACAATCTGGAGAGAGAAACTCAAAGAAGCCCATGAGCGCTCCAAGAGCCTCCAGTATGTAGTTTCTAAATGCCTAGAACCCAAATGCAAACCCTAACAAGAACCTACATGGTAGTCATTGAGGATTATGACCATATGACAACTATGGATGAATACATAAATTGGATGAAACTAACACATATATTGTCATTTTTTTCTCTAAAGAAAAAAGGTCTCTTTTTGTACATCTACCTTTACTTCAAAAAAAAATAGTAGCCTTTCTAGATGTACACACTAGAGAAAAACAATATCTCTCCCACATGTATACTATGTATGCCAATGCCTCAAATAATACCCCTTCTCACACTCACATTAGTCCGTACGTGTTATGAAGAGTCCACCCCCAAGTGCTCTTCAGATTGTGGCCCCATTGTGGCTAAGTTATTGTGCTCCTATCTTTGTTCACGGGTAGGTCATTTAGTGCATTTTAAAAACGATGTGTGGCATAATATACGAAGGATTAAATTCATTTGAAATAAAAACAATAAAGGAATTCCAAATAATCAAGGGCTCATTAAAAGTAGACAATCCCATTACAAGCAAAGCATGTAAGTATAAAATGTAGGCCATTGTTTTTTAGTAGAAGTAATATAGGGGTTGAAGTTTAGGATCATGGGGATTATGTTTAGTATGGTCAGGAATTGGGAGCTAGGGGATTCTGAATTTGCAAGAGGTTGTCATATGTTATTGTACCCTTATAGGATTTTCTTTGTGCTTGTTCGCACACTTTTATGGAGCAGGTTTTGTGTTTTTAGCACACAATCAATTTTTTTTGGGTGAATACACCTGCATTTTTATAATGCATATGGTGTATGAGATTTTAGTTGTCGATATTGTTGTGTATGATCCTTCAAAGTTCATGACTTCAGGAACCATCTTTGCAATAGTATGTACGAACATGGATTTTGTATATATGCAATGATATGTATGGACATAAATTACTTTTTTCCTACTTAAGAGGAACACATACTACATTAAATAGCATTGGCATGGGAATTATAAGCAATGATAGGGTGCAAACAAATAGGCCGTGTTAGAGAATTAAGTAATTGTAGGGAACCTTTAATTCATGCCTTGGAATTAAATAGCCCCAAATGAATACCCATCCATTGCATGTGGTGCACAAAATTCCAATAGAGTGACCCACCCGTGTCTTTATTTCTTTGGTGCAATCGTTCTTTTACATGCTATGGATAAAAAAATGTTCAATGACTTTCCACTGGAGGGTGAAAGTAGACTTTATATGTAATGAAGGCCTATTTAATTCAATTTATATTTTATATATGTAGTGGAGGCACTTATCACATTAAAACCAATAAGCTTAGTACAAATACATAATTCTAGCATGTTGTTAGTATGTATACATTTGTTTTTCTGTATATATATTTTTATACAAATGTTTAATTTCATAGTAACCACGCACGTCATTAGGATTCCAATGAAGAGGCCACCCCTGGGTTAGAGATGATACAACCACAAACATATAGATAGTCAAGTTTTTATGCTAGATGGATGAGATCTAGCAAGTTGTAAGCGATAATTCCCTCTCTCTCTAGGGTTTTCTTTAATAAATGTCCTAAGTCAAAAATATATGATACGTTTCATCTAAATGTTTTGAGCTAGTTTGTTTCTTTGTTATCTTTTTGACTTAGTGGATTCTTTCTGTTATAATTCCCACACTTAAGTCTTTATGTTTGTAGCACTTTCATATATGAAATGCACACAATCTTGTGACGTATTTGATAAAACTTGGACCCTCAAGTATATCATGTCATTATCTTATGACTGCTTGGAGCCAAAATCTTCAAAATTGGGAATATGAAGACCGTGAAGATTTTTGAGCATTATGATTGTATGGATGTGGTCTAAAATTTATCATCTGCAACCTTGTAGAAAGGTGGAATGTCTTTTGAAACCTACGAGTCAAACCATCTCATCAATTTATGAATTAAAAGAAAAGCTTGATCATTTAAGGGTTAATTTATCACACATTGAGGAAAAAATACAGTCATCCTTTATCATTGAAAAAAGAAACAAAAAAACTTATTTTGTATCTTCAATTTTAGTTCCAAACAACCCAAAGGGGGAGTCCAGGAACTTTGGCCTTGTTGTTAGTAATTCCAATTTCACATACAATTTTGTCCGTTGGATCAGAATAAAAATCATCTTTTGGTTAGCAATTGTGAATCACATGTAGGATCATGTCCAAAATTTAGTTGACATGCAGAATTATAAGAGGTCAAAATGAGAATTATCTTTGTTGTTGAACTATGGCATAGACGGGCTCCCAATTATGTTTATTATTTAACACACAATTCAATGCAACTTTTTTTAACAAAAACAATTCAACATATATTCTTAACTACGAACCTTGACATAAACCACTCAAACATAGCTTGGGTGTTTAATCAAGAGGAGTGGCCAGATAAGGCCTACATACATGAGTGAATATGCAATGTTTTTGAACTTTGGCAATTGGAGTCGGTGGAGCACTATACCAAATATTGTATTTAGTGTCATATGTTATTTAATGTCATTATAATATGTAATACTTTTTTAAGGACACTTCTTATAAATTATTTTTACAAGTACAATCACGGATGACTGAAATTTGGATGAAAAATCACTTAGTAAGAGACAATAATTGCAAAATTGTAAATTGTTGATGTCCGATTTTTCCTTTTTTCCTTTTTTTTACACGGAATGCATCCATCTTTTTGCAACTTTAACATTTGACATGAATTGGTAACCTTCTAAGGTACGACAAAGATTCGGCCCTCATGGCCATGTGTTGGAGGCATTTGGTGATGGCAAGTAAGGGCGCTTATGTGTCATTTGATGCCACGTAGGTGCCATGTCATTCTTAATCCTCTTGATTCTTTTTTCACAATTTTGCTTGTGTGGAAAATTTCAAGTTGGAATCTACGCATTCATTCCTTCTCCTTCAAGCAATGGAACCTTCATGAATCTAAAATTGGAACCCAAAAGAATTGGCATTTCAAGAGGGGTGCCACCTCAGCACGATGACGAGGCCACGAGTTTTGGGAACGTTTAACTCTCTCTCGCAAGATAATCTTTATGTCCATAACTGGCCACTTGTCAAGCGGAGAGCAAGCCTTGTACCGATTTCCGGATGTTTTTTAATCCACACAGCATAGTATTTCACAAGGTCAAAGAGCCTAATTTGGTCACGTATCTTAATCATACACCTATATTTGAGTGGTATGTGGTCTGGCGCAACTCCAAGAACAGATACCAAAAAGACACGTGTTTAAAAGAGATTGGACTTTATGTGTTTACAATATGACACTTGTTTTAGGTTTTATAGTCAACGGCAGGGGGCACTATATGACCATTTAATGAGCATGAGAATCTTCATATCGATGATTAATAAGACATTCATATGAGCTGTGAGAATTATGAGGAAAGTGACTATGGCCTTGGTTTGGATTTGCTAACCATCTTGTATTAATCACATGTTTCATATCCTAGGAGAGATGGGCTGGTATGAAAAAAGTAACCATTTAAGACCCATCTACCTTGCATAACTTTCGGTTTTAGTCCACAAGTTGACTGAACATGTTTCAATAAAGCATTGGACCTTCCGTGACCACTCTTTCCAATTGAATGCTTACATTACAGTGACAGATGACAAGACTTGCAAATGTGAACACATACAATACCGATACAATGAGATTGGACTATGTGCTCACAAAATATAAACATCATCCAACAGTGGTCCAGCCCAAAACCAACATTATCCATTTGATGCCATGTAAGCTCCACGTCATTCAAATTCCTCTTTATCACTTCACGTCTTTTGGTCTAGTTTGAAGCAAACTTACATACAAGGTTTCATCCAACTACTAGTCGAGGATTCAATTAGTCACACCAAATATGATATTTAGTGTTATATGGTATTTAATGTCACTATGGTAACTTTTTGGATGACACTTCTTATGGATAAGTTTCCAAGAATACTGTCATGGATGAGTTCATCCATTGGCCAAAACCCTACCTTCTCTTGTCAGCAACTTGTGATGTAATATTGTCATGGATGATTGAATTTTGGATGAAAAATCACTTGGTAAGTGACAGTAATCGCAACACTATAATTCTACAATCCCCAATTTTTTTATACAAGGAATGACAAATAATGTTGGGTTAACATTTAGTGTTGGTGACACTATACCGCGGTTTACAATTAGTATTGAGCAAGATGATTAGAATTGGTGCAGACCTTGTACATCCGCTAGCCCACGGACTTTTTGGGCTAGCGGCTAACCCAATAGCTAAGAGTTATGGCTGAAAACGGTACTTGAAAAAAATGGGCTAGCCCAGCTATGGCTAGATCGAGGCCTCAAAAAATATGGGCTAGCCCAGCTATGGCTAGATCGAGGCCTCAAAAATATGGGCTAGCCCAGCTAGCTAATGGGCTATAAAAGGTCTGAATTGGTGACACTAAATATCATATTTAGTGTAGTTGTCCATCTAGTGTGTGTTGGCACTTTTGAGACCGTGACCTCTTGATGCACATTGCCCACACTTGGGTGCGTGGCCTATAAGTAAACATGTGTTATTCGGTTTGTTTTTCTTGTTCTCCATCTTCTATTGATTAAATTTATATCTTAAAATTATGTGTTGTATTAGAAAATGTATGATGAAACATCAACAAAAACTAGATTGAAAATTGAACTTTCCTTGGTTTAGTCATGGACTCATGGTTATCGAAAGTGCAAGTTTATTGATTCCTTAATTGAATACATAAGTACACCCAATTATGACACTATTGAGTGTGGAGTTGTGATAGAAATTCGAAGACGTAGTCCAATCTCTTTTGAGCACACGTCTTTACGATGTTTGTTGGTCAATCCTCACCCAATCACACATCAGTCAAATATAGGTCTCCGATTGAGAAAAGTAACCAAATTACACCCGCATACCTTAGGTAGTCAACACAAATTTAAGATGGTCGCCAATGTCCAAGTGTCCTAGATTTGATAGTACAAAATGAATACAATCTTCACATTTGGTAACACCATGTTCCATTTAATGCCCATCTATAAAGTGCCATGTGTCTGCAACATCAATGAAGGGCACCATTTAAA
Organism: Polytrichum formosum; assembly: GCA_964035585.1. Lineage (NCBI taxonomy): Eukaryota > Viridiplantae > Streptophyta > Polytrichopsida > Polytrichales > Polytrichaceae > Polytrichum > Polytrichum formosum. Next base: position 25,480,454 of record OZ037940.1, on the reverse strand, counting down.
GGGAACTTCTCCTTGGCAAGTCCCCGCTTTTTTCATACAATTCCCCCCTTGACACCTCACTTTGAGCATGGCCAAATTACACTTGCATAAAGCCATTGAGAGATTGAATGAAGTTTTGTCAAGTTGTTACTAGTTTGAAATTTAGATAAAAGTTTATAAAATCCAAGTATTACACTCTTGAACTATTGCATGTTCGGGCTCTCACCTCACTAGTATGTGGCCAAGTTATGGGCACTTCCAACTCCACAAATAAGGGCCTCTTTACACTAGAGGCGAGAAGCCATGAGGAGAGAAAGTTTAGCCAATGGGAGGTCTAGAAACCGAGAAGACCAAAGAATGTCACTTTACACCCGAAATTTTCAATCCAAGGGATGGAAGGAGGAGAAAATGACATGGACAACACTTTTGTCCTTCGTGGCAACAAAAGTGCACATTTTTCAAGGCCCCCGGATTTTGTGTGCAAAATCCGGGAGGCCGTTTGGCCAAAATTCTCACATCCAATCATTTTTTAAGAATATTCTAGAATGGCCACTTAAAAAAATTAGCACTTTATTTTTGTGGCCCCTTCTCACTTTACACTATATCCAAAGGCCATCAAGTTCAAAGGTTGGCTTCTCCAGGATGAGCCATGGCCCTTGTGAGGTTTTCTCCACGGCTTCTCGCCTCTAGTATAAAGAGGGCCTAACTTTGGCCATTGGATAAGGGCCGCTTCACAATATGGCCGTCCAAGTCGAGAGGTTGTGGGATTGAATGGCCAAGCTTTGTTGAGAGTCCAAAGAAATGGGTTGAATATAGCGAATAAAATATAGGAATTGGAGCCTTCGGCCAGGCATAGTGTGAAGCCTCCAAAGGCCAACCCCGAAGTCCAAAGGATCCAAAGTCCAAAGTCCAAAGGAAGAAGAAGCATCCCACTTTAGTCCTTGCCCAAAACAACCCCTCCAATCTAACAAACAAGATCTTGTCAGTTTTTTAAAAATTTTGATGGAAAAAAATCGACGGCCTCTTGACCATAGTTTGGGTTTCCATTCTTGTCCGACCCAAACTTCCTTCAAGAGTCCATCGCCTTGGTCAAAAAGTATTGCCATGTAGGCAATTTGGAGAGCGACGGCCTTTGGACTTTGGCCTCTAGTGTGAAGGGTTGAGAGGCCGCATTCTTGGTTTCTTGCAATCTGATTGGTGGGAATCGACAGCCTCTTGACCTTCGGCTAGAGTGTGAAGCGGCCCTAAGGGCCTCTTTACACTAGAGGTAAGAAGCCGTGAGGAAAGAAATTTCAACCAATGGGAGGCCTAGAAACTGAGAAAACCAAAGAATGTCACTTTACACCCAAAAATTTCAGTCCAAGGGACGGAAGGAGGCGAAAATGACATGGACAACATTTTTGTCCTTCGTGGCAACAAAAGTGCACATTTTTCAAGGCCCCGGATTTTGCGTCAAGCCCCCCTCAAGAGGTGGGCCTGATGCAAAATCCGGGAGGCCGTTTGGCCAAAATTCTCACAGCCAATCATTTTTTATTTTTTAAGAATATTTTAGAACAACCACTTAAAAAAATCAGCACTTTATTTTTGTGGCCCCTTCTCACTTTACACTATATTCAAAGGCCATCAAGTTCAAAGGTTGGCTTCTCAATGATGAGCCATGGCCCTTGTGAGGTTTTCTCCTCGGCTTCTCGCCTCTAGTGTAAAGAGGGCCTAAGATGGGAATTGTCTCATATGGTAGGTTCACAATCGCGGTGAATCTCGAAGATTGTCATTTCAAATTTTAGAATCGGAGTTGAGTTACATAAGTCATAAATAAGGGGTTGAAGTGAAGTCCCTTTCTTTTTAGATGATTACATAGACCCTCCCAATTGTGGTAACTATCAATCCTATTAATGGTTATCATGTATTGAGCACGTAGTCCAACCTTATCCGAACACATGTCTTTTTGGTGTCCATTCATAATTACAAGCCTTGCCATAGTCCACTCATATAGAAGGTAGAAATGACCAATTCCGTCCGTGACACCAATTCAAACATCTACTTTTCCGTCAAAGTGGACAACTGCATAATTCAACATGAACATTGATTTTAAAAGGTAAGATCCCAATGCTTTGGTTGAAGGTGATGAAATGTCAATGATCAACAATCTCCACCGTGGGGGGGGGGGTTTGGAAGGAAGGGGCATAAGCGACCAGGAAGGGTCAAATGAGGTTGGTGGCTTTGATCATTTTTAAAGAAATCATATATCCTTTGATTCATGTGATGCTAATGTTGTTGTGCTCGTAACGTAATTTGCTAATCCAAATAAATTATTAAATAATTTATCTGAATTAGGGAAGGGTCATAGTGCTCAAAGTGCTCACAATAGGAAATTCCACCTTCGATGTCCAATTAAGAAGCATGTTCACATAACGCCCACATACTTTAGTGTACAGGGGCAATTTCCATAATGCCCATAAACACAATGGCATAGACGGATGATTTTCATCCACAGTCAGGACGGAGATTTCATTTGCGGGCTGCCCGATCGACCCAAAGTATCACGGAAACCCTAGAAACATGGCTATGGCGAGGGTCTCGGTAATGGCCATGGCGAGTAGGGTTTCTTGATGGAGTTTCTGAATCCTATTGCTCCGATAGAGTTTTTGATTTAAGTTGTTCGCGAAAGCTATGTATGGTGTTGCAAAGTGAAAATTGAGATTGAAAATTGGATGCTAAGGATGCCAGGTCCAGTGGAGCAGAAAAGAGTGCAAAGCGAAGAAGACGATATCTTCGAGTCTACGGTGAACTTGGAGCACTCGCATTTGCAGCAAGGATACGAAGATGGATTCCAGGATGGTGTGAGTCTCGGCAAGGTAGAAGGAAGGGAGGTTGGATTGAAGACAGGGTTTGAGCTTGGTGAGGAGATTGGATTCTTCCGGGGCTGTGCGGACCTTTGGAACGCCGTCCTCCAGAAAGATTCTACGGCCTTTTCTGCGAGAGCAATACGAAATATTCGCCAGTTCGATGTGCAGCTGAAGTCGTATCCTCTTCAGAACCCGCACGACGAAAGTCTGCAAGATTCACTCGACCTTTTACGTGTCAAGTTTCGAGCTATCAAGTCTATGCTGTCGGTTCATCTTGATTACGAAGGTTCACCTAAGCTAAGTCAAACTGAAGAATCTGAATTCTGAAGTTGAAGATTTGTTGTGATCGAGGGATGATGGCTCAAGCGAGCAGAGCGTCTGGCACTACGACCGAGACTGTGCAGTTGCAAGATACAAGAACGGCAGAGCAGCCGCAAGTACAGACGGTGATTTTGCGATTAGCACCTCGGAAGAAGAAGAAAGTGTCTTGGAGGTCAGACACTGTCGATAATGAGCACATGCAGAAGAAGAAATCCAAAATATGTTGCATATTTCACAAGGATGATGATGATGATTCTGGCGATGATGGCGACGAAGGTAGTGGTAAGGGCAAAGGCAAGGAACATGATCATCACCATGACTGTAATCATGGATCGGATGATGCAAATGGCAGTGTTGAGTCCTCTGACCATGGAGCAACCTCCAGCAGTTAGGGTTAGGTTTATCAGTTATACGTCTTTAGTGGCACTCAATAACAGTAGCGGATATTGAGGATTTGTTGTTTCGGATGAGTTCTCTGTTCTCTATCTGGAGTCACGCTGGCAGATCAGGTGATCCTTGGTAAACCATTTACCTTTAGCACAAATGCAGGAATTCAAGTAATGCCGCGGTCTCCGCATGTTTTTGTACAATATCAATACATTGTCTTGCCCTCTCTCGACTTAAGCATTTATAGCGGCAAGTTGCTAAATATCAGGACTCTTTTCATTCTCTTTCAGGCTGAAGTAGTATGTTGTTGTGGAGTGCAAATAGGGATTTAGGTTGTGAAGTTACATTGGTTCGGTGTCAGTCTTTGGATTGATATGCTGTTGTCATCTGCAGAATAAGGAGGATCATCACACCGATAGTAATTACATCTTGTTTTGCAGAGGAATCCATGGACACCGTGGTTTCCTCATGTTTTCGTATGGTATCAATGCAGTGTCTGGGCGTTTTTATAGTTAACCATCTGTAAAGGGGAGTTGCTGAGAATCAGGACTCTTCTCATTCATCGAGCTGACAAGTGGACTATGCAAAGGAGGGAATCTCTTTTTGAGGCCGAAGCAGTGTTGTTCTGGGAGTGCAAATAGGGATTTAGGTTGTGTTGGCGTCCGACTCCAGATTGGTATGATACTGTCATCTGCAGAGCAAAGAGGATCATCAGGCTGATAGAAATGACATTAAGTTTCACTTAGGAAGGAATACAAGGACTACCATGGTCTCTGCATGTTATTGTAGAGTACCAATGCATTTTCTTGCTCTGTCAAGTAAGCATCTGTTGAGGAGTTGATGAAACCAGGATTCTCTGAGCGGTTGTTGTGAGAGTGCAGATTAAGAATTTAGGTTGTGAAATTATGTTAATTGGTGTCGGTCTCTGGACTGATATGATACTGTCATCTGCAGAGCAAGAAAGAACATGGCACTGAGAGAAATGACATCCTATTTCACACACAAATGAAAGGACTGCGGCTGCCTCTTGCATGGTTTTCTACAACATGAATGCATTGTCTTGGCTCCCTGTGAAGTTAAGCATCTGTAGGGGGCAGCTGCTAAAATCAGGGCTCTTCTCCTTCTTCAACCTGTCGCTATGAGAGTCCAATAGGGATTTAGGTTATGAAATTATGTTGGTCGTTGTCTATATCCGGACTAATATGATACTGGCAATTGCAGAGCAAGAAGTATCATATTAATGAGATTGACGATATCCTACTTCGCACAGGTATGCAAGGACTGCTGCTGCGCCGCAGTTTCCACATGGATTTCTACAATAACTTATGAATACATTGTCAAGTTAAGGATCTGCAAACTGCAATTGCTGAAATCAGGATTCTTTTCATTCTTTCAGCTGTTGCTGTGTGAGTGCAAATTAGGATTCCTTGGGTGTGTTAATTGGAGTTAGTCTCCAGACTGATATGAGAATGGCACCTGCAAAGCAAGTAGGATCATCACACCAAGAGGTAATGACATCTTGTTTTGCAGACAAGTACAAGAACTGCTGTGGTCTCCACATGTTTCTGTAAATATCAATACATTGTCTTGCTCTCTGTCAAATTAAGCATCTGTAGAGGGGAGCAGTGTCCAGGGAGATTTTTGGGCATACTCGGTTGAGATCCTAGTGTTACATGTTGACATCTTTTGGTTTTTCTTTATCAATCTGAGGCATATTTTCTAAATTCCTCTAAAACAATCGGTAATTTTCCTGAAGTCTTGAATTTCAACTAGTTATTTCCCAGACTCAACAGGCTCATCTGTAACTAGCGATCGGTTCTCTCTCTTCATTGGAGGGGAGTTGCTAAAATCAGGATTGATCTCACTTTCCGAGCTGTTGCTGTGAGAGTGCAAAAATGAATTTACATGGTGAAATTATGCTGATTGGCGTTGGTCTCTGGACTAATATTATACTGTTATATGCAGAGTGATAGGGATCATCACACTGAGAGTAATGACATCCTTTTTTGCAGCACAATGCAAGAACTGGCGTGGTCTCCACATGGTTTTGTACAATACCATTACATCGTCTTGCCCTTCGTCGAGTTAAGCATCTGTAAAGAGGAGTTACTAAAATCAAGATTCTTTACATTCTTCAAGATGTTGCCTGTGAGAGTGCAAATAGGGAGTTAGGTTGCAAGATTATGTTGATTGGTGTCGGTATTGGGATTGGTATGATACTGGCATCTGCAGAGCAACAAGGATCATTACATTGAAAGTGTTGACATCTTGTTTTGCAGAGTATGCAAGGACTGCTGCGGGTCTTCAAATGTTTTTGTACAATGTCATTAAATTTGTCAAGTTAAGCATCTGTAGTGGGGAGTTGTTTTCTCTTATTCTACTATGGGGGCAATTGTTCTTAGTTCCTCTCTATAAATGATACAATTGTCTCTCCATATCCCCGCTTCAGGTTTACAGATGAGCCTAGTCCATGTCCAAGGGTGAAGTGTCTGTTGTCGATGTCAACCCCAAGTTGGTGTCACCTCCCTCTCTTCAATTCTTAGAGGTTTTGGGGCGATGAAATTCACAACAATGTTCGTGTGCATGCAATTGATCGATATGCACTGTAGGCATTTTCTAACATGGAATGTGTTGGTGTCATAATTGTTTAGGGTAATCCAGAGTTAATACTGTGGCTTCACCTGTGGGTTCCACATCTGACTGTAGGATCTCACTTAGGTTTCGGTTCCTCAGAGGTACTCAAATTTTTAGGCAAATTGGTCACAGGGGTGTTGCAGATTAGGCTTCAAAGTATGGAATCTCTGCATTTGAGTCAGTGCCCGTCATGGGCAAATTTGTTTGTGGCGTGAAAACATCAGATCTTAGGTATCCGACCCATTCCTGACCACCATCCCATTTTCAGGCTATCCTGATCCCGCTATCCAAGTCAGGCTAGCAGTGTAGTTTGCTAAGGTAATCAACTTACATTGGGGTTTCTTGGATGCTCATACATACAGATCAATGAAAGGGGAGGATCGGCTACTATGAGCTAGTTCGTTTTCCAAATTTCCAATTCAAAATCAAAACTCTAGGAAATGAACTGAACCATATTTTGTAAAAATACAAGGAACAACCAAAGCATAAATGAATAACCGGTTGGTAATAAAGAAGTAAGGACATCAATCGAGTTGGCCCAAAGTTCTCCCTGTATATTGATCCAGATTTTGACATTTTCTACTAATTCTGAACATAGATGTCAGTTATATATTCTAATCTACCAGATGGCCAGAAAACATGCTATTTAAATCACTGATTAGACCACTAATTCCACTAATTGTTTCGAGCAGGGTTAATGGGCTTCCATTCACAGCGGGTGAAGGTACCTGGTTGGGCGATAAACCTCACCTGTACACCCTCCAACAGCGCAGTACGACCCAGTCTCAGGGAGATAATCGGTCACGATCCTAGTGTTCCCAAGTCCAACTGGTTACATGTTGTGATCAATTTTTTTTCTCAGACTCAAGCAGTTCATCTGTAACTAAACTATTTTGTATAATTAGTGTGGGTTACAATTCAGAGTTACATGTTGCTATAACTTTTTACTGACATCATAATTTTTACCAACTAAATTATATCATATTCTTCAGTGTACATACTAACTACACTAAATATGATAATTAGTGTCATATGGTACTTTATGTCACTACGGTAACTTTTTGGATGACACTTCTTATGAATAACTGAAAGAAATAGTGTCATGGATGATGGACGAGTTCAACCATTGGCCAAAACCCAACCTTCTCTTGTCATCAAATTATGACGAAATATTGTCATGGATGATTGAAATTTGGATGAAAATTCACTTGGTAAGTGACTGTAATTGCAACACTGTAAATATACAATCCCCCACAAAATTTACAAGGAATGACAAATAATGTTGGGTTAATATTTAGTGTTGGTGATACTATACTGCGGTTTACAATTAGTATTGAGCAAGACGATTAGAATTGCTGACACTAAATATCATATTTAGTGTACTTATGTTATCTGGGTAAAACATGATACTTGCAGTAAAATGTTATAGCAATGTGTAACTCCAAATGGTAACCCACACTAATTAGACAAAACATTGTAGTGCTTGGTTCATATATTGTTTCCTGCTGTGGGGCCGAGGACTGGTGTGGCGTGAGAATCTGGTGGATTGGCATGGACGGCATACGAACAATATGAACAATGATACTCTTAATAAAATGTTATAGCAACACGTACCTCCGAATTGTAATCCACACTAATTAGACAAAATAGTGTAGTTACAGATGAACCGGTTGAGTCTGAGAATAAGCGGCTGAAGTTGAAGACTTCACGAAAATCACCCATCATGTTAGAGGAATCTATGGATTACAGTATGCCTCAAATCAATAAAGGAAAAACTGGTGAATAAAGAAAAACCAGTTGGACTTTGAACACTAGGATCCTGACCCATTGTGCCCAAGAACCTCCCCGGACACTGGCAGGAAAGCCGACAAAGTTCGCGTAGTGGCAAATTGAGTAGAAAGTAAGCAAGAATTGCTTACAGTCAACTTGATAATATTAAATTTCGCGAGCTAATTGGGAAGTCCCTTCGACGATATAGAGGCCCGCGGGGACATTCGGCGGAAAATGTAGAATGTCATATTGGTGTCGCTAACCCGGGCTGAATTATCTTGAGGTTCTCATACCGTCGCCGGGTTGACGTTAAAGGCCACGTCGAATTCACTCCGACTGAGACAACGATAGACAACCTTGTGTCAAATCCTGTTGAAAGAGACATGTCAGCCCACCACCTTTGGAGTTGAGATCCTCTTTTTGCGCTCCCTTCTATTACTATTGCTCGATGTGAATGTGGCCAATAATTGCTGGAAAAATGTGCGGAGAATTACCGGTACGGTGTGTACAGGCAGATGGAGTACATCTGCGGCACGATCCAATGAAGCCCTAAATGCTAGTCCATGCAAACTAACCAATTGCAATGTGGCACCTGCGGGCTACCAATTGACCAATCTTTAAGGTGATAACCATGTCTGTGCTCGGTTATAATGTAATTTTTTTAACCTCCTTCAAAGAAACACTTCATGACATTCACATTCCACAAATTCAGAGAGCAACAATACATGTACCACAAGCTTGGGAAAACATTCAAATATTCATACCAATTTTAGTCTGCATTACACATCATCATTCATGCTATTGCTCTATCGCCTACACTTGAAGAGCACCATCTCCTTGCATCCTCATCTCGGAATACCAGGAAGTCATCACACTGGAAGGGAGTCAACAAATCTATCCACCAGGACCCCCCAACGTCTTTACTTTCTTGCTAAGATGAACAACATAGTGCCACACATCGATCTAAGAAGGCATGTGAGCGCTACGATCCTTCTTAGTCAATTGAATCCAGATCTGTGATATGAGGCGCCAGGGGACTTGGAACTTGGCGACCCTTTACAGAAAAATCGGAGGCAGACCTTGGAGTTGTTCTTTTAGCACCACCATCTTGTCCACCCCCTCGAACTTTGCAATCTCAAGCTGCCTCTCTGGGCTCTTCCGGAACGTCTTCTACTGCACATTAGAACTAGCCAACATGCACTCCAGTTAAAATTTTGGCACTAGTCAACTCCACTGAATACGGTGTCGCATCAATATCTTTTTATCTTGGCAATCACACATGTATGCTCCTGCAAGCCAACATGCACACATGACTCAATAAGGCCAATACAATGAGGATAAGTATTTTGACGATAACGTGCACAACATCTTGACAGCAGCTTCTCCATGGCTCACATGCACCGAATTAGGAAACTTCAAATATGAAGTGGGTGGCAATACTGATAATTCTACGGTTTTGCACTCAAGTATCTTTCTAGAAAAGATTGTACACCCCCACATCCAAATTTGTGGAAACCGTTCCTCATGCCGGCATTTTTCTTCGCTTTGTTGAATTGCGCTATATGTGTTGGGTCATTTTCCTTTTTTCTAATTCCTCCCTGGCGAATCTCTTCTCGCCGTATCGTACATTATTCTCCTTCAACACCCCCCCCCCCGAGCTTCTTCCTTGCTCTGTCTTTTGCTCCTCTCAAAACAGCGTTCATCTGCATAGCGAACATCCATTGTTAATGTGTCTTGCAAACTTCAATTGCACAATAGTAGACCTCAAATACATCAACATTTTGAAATTGCGGTCTGATCCAACATGTTTGACATTAATACTCACATAGTCGTCCACTAGATGCTAGGGTACCTCCTCCTCCGGGTTTGTCCACCTCCCTCTGGACCGACTTTGAGCCAAGATGATGTGCGAGGTGCCACCTGTTGGCCAGCATGGCCACAACTACACTTGACAACAAAATCAGTAATTTCTTCTCCCTAGCTCCGATCAGAATTGAGACATCGGCCTCTCACGTTTTCTTGGCCACCTCACATTGAGTATGGGGTTCTATGTCACTGAGTGTTTCGCTGCATACATTATGAGGCACTGGGGCCACCTTTAAATCGCCATGACCTCTACATCATAGTCCATTGTATCTACAAACATCTGTGCTTACATCAACATGTAAGCGCAGTGAATGCGATTGATTGGGACTGACTGGATTACATTCAGTAGCGGCATCACAACACAACCTATTCCAGTAGTCATTTTCCTTGCAAGGGGTATCTTCCATCTACTCTGATAGTGACGACCACATCTACCTCCACTAAGTCTAACTAGCCACACGCCGCCCATCAACGGTGACAATAAGGCTTCATTTGTGAGCCTGGATATTTTGCACAGGGCACCTTCCATGCAATTCCCCACTTCGATTCTTCTAACTACCTACGTCAACCTATCTGCAGCTTAATCCTGACCTCCTTATTTTGGATCCAGGTAAACTTATGGTTTTTGTTCGTTGGCCCACGTCTACTCAGAGAATACGTATGATGCCCCTCGTTCATCAACTTTGATGCTCATATATATATTTGATTCCTTACCAAAGGTAGAGTGTTCTTGTTTTTGATTTTTCCAGCAACTTCTACATCAAGGAGTCTTGTTGAACAAAATTGTTTAACCAGGCTTGTCCTCCTCATAAGGCATGTACATCTTAAATGGTTACCTTTCCCAACCATCCCACTTCTTCTAAGATATGAAACACACGATTATTACAAGATGGTTAGCAAATCAAAATCAAAGCCCGAGCCATTTTCCTCATTATTTTCAGAGCTCATTTGAATATCCTATCGATTATCAAAGTGATGATTCTCATGCTCATTACACGGTCATATTGGTCCCTTCAAATTTTGTTGACTATTGAGGCTAGAATAGGCATCATAATTTGAGCACGTAGTCCAGTCTCTTATAACCACGTGAGTTTTAGGTATCCATTTTTGGAGCCACACCCAACCACACACCACTCAAATATAGGTGTCCGATGTTGTTGTTCTTGACAGAATGTGGTGCAATGTGTTCCAAGTCTCCCAATGGAATATTGACCATGAGATCCTCATAGTTGAGACCATCACACATGTACATGTGTTGGACATGAGTTTTTGGGCCAACCTGGGGCCATTAGATGTAGCGCACTGGAGCATCCACAGAAGGTGGGCGTTTTCTGTGTAGGTGGAATTTACTGAAGATTAGGAGTGGCTCGCATGTTCTATTCACAACACCGGAGTTAAAGTTCTCCAGCTTCGGCGTTTTGAGGATAGAGCCAATGGGCAAGCCATCAGGGCGTACTTCAGAGCAGGAGTTCATTGTATGGATGTTCGGAGAACCATCACCTTCGAGGGCAAGTCCCTCACTGGTTCATGTATTGCCACACTAAGGACCCGAGGTGGAGGTTTAGGTAGACATGGGGAGATCTCAAAAAGTTCGACCTGAGCATCAGAAAGCACTAAATTTGGCAGGCATCTGCGGGCTCCATCGCCCAGGACCGAATGCAAATACATTCGCAAAGAGGATGCTCCAAGTCTCCTTGACTCTAAAAATCAATCAAGATCACAGTGCCATCACCAGGGGCAGATCCAGGATTTTGACTTGGGGGGGCTGACGTTAGAATATGGAAATATCCAATGTATATTTTATTTTCAAATTTCAATAGGTGGTCGAATTTGATTATTTATTGAGAGATTTGGACTCATCGAGCTGACATCCCCATAATTTTTTTGATAATGTCGTTAATATCCAAAGCTTTGGCAATGGTCTTTTCGATATAGATGTTCATCAAATCGACCATCCAATCATCGCCAATAGACATTGCCAATAGTAAGCAGATGCCTGACTTTCCTTCAATGCACTCGAGGAAAACATTGCGAAAAAGAACCATGTCGATTTCCCATTGCGGTTCTTTTGACCAGCCTGCTCTGCAGTCACTAAACGACTGCAGATTTGTTTTTGGTTTTACCAACTGAAATTTTAGTAATTTAGGGGCTTGTAATATACCGTTGGAAAGGTCTTGAAAACACCTTTCCAACGGTGTATTACACGTCCCGAAATTTTTAACATTGCAGTCGCAAAAGAAAAAAGAAACATATGTACTACTGATCTCGGGGGGGCTGAGCCACCCCCAGCCCCCCCCCCCCTGGCTCCGCCCCTGGCCATCACCATCGGCTAAGGGTGGTCCCAAGTGGCAGCAATCAGTAGGATGTTGGATCGTGCTAAGCACTAATCACTACAAGGTTGAAAATGAGGGAAAATGAAGTTGACAGTTACGTTTGCGGATGGTAAATTTCTAAGATTTCTATATGTGTGACAAATATTGGCGGGTTTCGTACATGCCGGAGATTGTGTCATGTGGTGAAAACATTAGAGATGTGCACCCCGGGTATTCCAACTGTCCATGCTAGCAATAACCGCTTGGGTAGATGTTGTTGGCAGATTGTTATTTATTCATACTGCCGGAGTTGCAGGGTGGAATGTGTCAACGATTTATTGTGAGGCTCCTCACTTCCCAAGAAAGGAAAGCTACCTCCGAACTCGCAACTAGCAAGAAGAGAACATGCCCGAGTACTTCGGAGTTATCAACTAAATGTCAGTGTGATGATATGGGAAGATGAATGGGTCACTGATTATGGAAAGGTTGGGTGGGATAGAATTGGGCTCCAAGATCCGATGTTAGGAACACAATACTCTACTAGTGTGCCCATTGAATTGCATAAATCACAAAGCCTGCAGATTTGTGGTCTTGCAGAACACAGTCAAATCAACTTGGATTCTCGTCATGTGCAATCCGTTGCTTAGAGGATTGGGGAAGAAGAAACTTGCTCTAGATCTCCTCATCCTCGCATTCTGCTTCCATCGTATGTCGGAGTCGGATCGTCGGCCTGATATTGGCATTGCCCAGAGCCCGCGCTGAATTGCACACTTTGCAAGGGGGATGGGATGCTGCAGGAAGCACATGTATTGAGGAACAACACATTATCGTCAAATGGTTGGTGAGATGGGGTGATGGAATGAAGGCGTGCATTCTGATTACCGGAGCATTCTGAAACGGAGGTCTCAACTTCGAGGAGAGCTACATGGCTATAGTTGCGTTGCCTGTACCTAGGTCTTTTGCACTTCAGAAGCAAAATCTCTTGAGCTGCAATATATTTCCTGATCTACTTGTCAGACCACATTAATTCGCGCACTTTCCGATTTACTTTGGCATTCAAGCCCTCGTGATCTCCCTTGGGTCGCTAGTGGCACCTAATCTTTTCTTGGCACAACATCATCATCCGCGTAGTTTAGATTTTGGTTGAGGAAAAAAAATCAAGGGACACACTCGGGGAAGACTGAAAGTGTGATTTTGTATCATCTAGGTGTTTCACATTAGTTTAGTCCAGACAAACATAAGTTTGTTTCAAGTCACTTAAGGTTTAGATTGATAATTTAGATAATTACTCAAAAATAAAGGGCTGGAATTTCTCAACATTGTGACAATCACTTGTGCCACACTAATTTCCATGACAATAGTCTAGCAGTGTGCAAGCATAGGCACAACCAATATCAATAATTTTGTATCAAGTATCCCATTTTTGTGTCTTTACCAAAGTCAAAGGAAACTTTGCTATGGTCAGTAGTCTCATGTTAATTAGCCTTTTTGGTGTAACTTGAATTGGTAGTGCAGTCACCCTTGCAGGGCATTCGGTTTTCTTTGATTGATTCAAATTTTAATTATACTTTCAAACAATGGTCTTGTTACCTCAATTCTGATTACAAATAGTAGGTATTTGCAGAGTAAGTCAACAAGCCAGAACATAACTCTTCATCTTGTGAATGATGACTCTCCTTTGGCTTTCCTTATTCCCTTCGAGGACAATAGTTTGTGAGAGGACCTTTCAGATCATATGAAAGGTAGACAATACAACCTTGTCTTAAAGCACTTAATTTCAATGTTAGGTATCCCGTCTTTTCATCCTATTCTAACCAAGTTATTTAACTCTATGACCGATTTGAATCCAATATGCGGACCTTGTTCCAAAGTATTGATGCACAACAAAATATCAACCATCCTAGGACTGATAAATCTCATCTTTCCTTATTTCACATTCATAGGCATCAAACCATTAGAAATTTAGACACACACGAAATTGGAATTAAAACCCTTAAAAACTTTCTTATTATTTTTCATACATGTAGATTATTGTCTGAATTATAGGGTGCCACTAGAGGACAACACCCATTGGTTTCATTGACTAGGGGACGCCTCTTGTTTTGCATCTATTAGCAGCTCAATCCTCTACACAAACAAAATATAGATGATAAGCCACACACACCAAACCATTTAGTAGGAACCTCTTTCAGCTATATCAATGTGAAAGACTTTGCTCAATGCAACCAACTATTTTTCTATATATATAGTACAACAACCAATAGGAGAATTCAAGGTCGACTTAACTATAGAGAAAGAAAGAAAGAAAGAAAGAATATCAATTCTGAACAAGATATTGGTGCTACAGAAGATTGAATTGATAAACATGAAACCATAAGAACAATTTCAAAACCTTCAAAGATGACTCCAATCCTTCTAGTTTCCTCACAATTGAGCTCCCGGAAGTTCCAAAATTTTGCTCTCCTTGCTGCAAGGTGTTTGGATATGTCATCTGTATCATCAACAAGAATGTTGTTCTATACAGAGATTAATCAACTAATCACGATGTGCTTAAGCAATAATGCAATATGAGGATACAAATTATTAAGTCTTTTCTGAAAGAAAATTAAACGCACCTGCCATGTGACACCTTGTTGCTATGACCATGGTCGACACGTTGGTTGGTTGCATTTGGTAGGATCCACCATTCATGGTTGTGCTTTCTACCCCATTTGATGTATTTCCTTGCCTAAGTTTCGCCAAGGCCATTAAAACTACCTGCCACAGACACAAGACATTGGCAACTCAGTGCCTCTAAATTACAATGGTTTTCAAACAAGTTCTAAGATCGATACTAAACCCTCTTGATATACTTTGGATCATCATCACACAAAGGTTTATCAAATTCTTCAATGTAGACATCATTCCAAAACAATTCCAAAGACTGCTCAATATGTATGCGAGCTCAACAATATATTGATTTGCAAAATATCAAATTTCAAAAGGAAAGAAAGTATCACCTAAGACTCTGAATTATCCAATCAAGCCTAAAGCCTAAACTCTAAATGTTTGTCGTGTGGAATGCTTATGGTCCAAAACTTCCAGGTCAACAATTTCAGTTTGTTGATTGAGTTGTTCTTTAGTGCTGATTACTTGTGTGATCAGAAAATCAAATGAATGACAAAAAGATTCCAACTACATAGTTATAAATTAACAGATTGCGTCTGTCTTTTCTGTGCAGTTTGTTTTCAAAGGAAGGTTTCGCGAGATCTTTTGATCACCAACCCAGACACCGGTTAGACCATCAATCCAAAATGAGAATCTCAATATTTGAGAACGTCCATAGTAAACTCTCTTGAAGATGTGCTCTGCATCATCATCACACAAAGGTTTATCAACATCTCTAATGTCGACATCACTATGAAACAATCCAGAGACATTGTCAACTCTATGCTTCTAAGTTTTGATGATTCACAAACGACTTCTCATATCGATACAAAACCTCTTGAAATGCTTTGTATCATTGTCACACAAAGGTTTATCAAATTCTTCAATGTGGTCATCGATCCCAAACAATCCAGAGACATTGGCAACTCAATGCCTCTAAATTACGATGGTTTTCAAACGAGTTCTAAGATCGATACTAAACCCTCTTGATATACTTTGGATCATCATCACACAAAGGTTTATCAAATTCTTCAATGTAGACATCATTCCGAAACAATTCTAGAGACAGGCCGACTCACCGGGCACCACCAAAAAATGCCAAAATTAGTCCTTCGGTCGCTCTTTTCCAATAACAACAAGAGCGAACACATGAGCACATGAGCAAGCACATGAGCGAGCACAACAAGCACAAGAGTGAGCACAGTGAGTGAGAAACCCTAAACCGAAGCAGATCGACCGACTAGAAGAGAATACAAAAACCTAAGGATGGAAATGAAAAACCTAGGGATGGTACTTTTCATCCAAAGGCGACTGTTTTGCCACATATTCACATACATTTTGCCTATTCCTCATCCAATGCCACTAATGGTAGATGATTTATGTTGAACCTATAAATTTAAAAAATTAAACTTAATTTTATTTATGCTACTTTACATCTAAATAATAATAATAAAATACCACAACTTAAACCACATTGTACATTATATTTAATTCCCAAATTCACATTTAGAGGATGTTGTTGTATATCTAAGAAAAATGTAAAAATTATGTGTAATGAATAAATTCCACCCTACATTTTCGCCAATGCCACCCCCTCCCCCCCGTGTATTTGATGCAACCTATCCTAACAATAATATTTATTAGTAGAGTTGAACTGCTCCCTTTTGTAGTTGGAAATTCACCTTCATGAACATTGTGGAGCTACAACACATAGTCAACCACAATTGTCGATATATTCCCTTCCATAGAGATTCTCTAAACAAATGTCATAAGCCGCCAATTACATTCTAGTTGTTTTTTTCGTATGTCAAGAATAATGGCTTGGGATACATGAATAGTTTGAGGCTTGTTCTTGGGCCCATGGAGGATGTGAATGCCTTTGAATTAATGTTATGACTAACATAAGTAGTATAATTACAATTGTTTGGAAATATTGGGACAATCGAGCTCATTAATGTAGTGAATCATGTGTTAGCTACTAGTTCCATGTCTTTGCTTCTCCTTGGCTATTTCATCTCTTCTTGAATGCCTCTATGTTGTTATTTTAATGGAATGCAAACCTAGTCATGATCTTGGAGCAACGACGCTAGGATGTGAGCATGCGAGCGTGAGCCTAAGAGCGGTGAGCAGGGATTGTGTGAGCCCACAACCTCAAAATTTTCAAAATGATGTAATTTCTAAAAAAATTTGGTTAACAAATCAAAGATCGACATTTTTTAATTTAAAAATATTATATTTATTTAAAATATTTATTACCACATGACCCATGACCGTGGATTCTAGATTAAATAAACCTCGCAAGGTGATACTATTGCATGTTTTAAAATTTATATCATGTTCAGGGAGGCCATCCCAAAGTGGGTTGACCAAATCATAGCACAAATAATTTAAAGGTAATTTTAAGGATGAGAGGGAGCAAACGTTGTGAAAATACCATAGGATGTGGAATATCGTATACATAATAAAATAGTATTATATTATAGCAAGGGATACATATTGGACTATAAATATAATATTTGGCTATTGGAATTTAGGTATTTGAATATAATATATCGATATGATATATCTACTTGATAGCAGTCTAATATCTATCAACTATCTTGTTCACTCACACGTCTTGATGATTCCGGCAGCAACAAACATTTGCTTAACTTCATCCCAACTAAGGGTAGGAGCGTGGATGAACATGTCTATCTTCAAATCCAATTTGCATAAGTAACAAAAGATGTAATAGAAGTGTTTGCAGTTTATGTACATGCCACGCTTTCCAATGGATGTGCCGTTCATGCTTCCATAATGGAGACAAGTACAAGATGGAAAATTATAAAGTGTGATGTTATAAACTTTTTCGTTAGAAGCAGTCTTGGACGAAAGCATGATAATAACACCAAGTCCAGGGTAAGGAAGGAGGTTCACCCCGGTAATAATTCCAGTTCTATTCCTTGCACTCTCCCACTGATTGCAGTGATTTTTGGTAGATGCCTTCCTTGCACTCTCCCACTGCTTGCAATGATTTTTGGTAGATGCCTTATAACTTTGACGAACTTGTATGCCATTCCAAAGAGAAGGGATTCTTTTGGCATGTGTTGGTCAAAGATGAGTCCACAAAATATGCTAAAATACCCTAGATAAGGAGAGAAGTCGTCGAGGAAAAATGGGCACAATGACTTCAGTACGGGTGAGGTTGATATCAGAAAGAGCATGCCAAACTTTAAGGATTTGGAATTGTGTGAGTCATTCAAACCACTCACGGTTTGAATTAAGGTTCACTGTCTATAAAAATAAGGTAGTTAGTTAGTAGGAATAGTCAATATATAGGTTGCTATTAGATTTTGAGACATCTGCCTGTAGATGCGAGTTGTCTAAGAGACTGGTATTAGGTCTGGACCAACCCGGGTTCGAATCCGGGTGGTTACATTGACTGGTGCTATCCCAAATTGAGCTAGTGTTAAAGCAAGAATAATTTATAGGTGGATACCGAGAAGAAGTTACTACGCGCGTGTGCGTAGAACCTTCTCAATTATATTATCTTTTAGAAACATTTTATTATCTACCCTTGGAAATTAACCAAACCGCTTGCGGTTGGATTAAGGTTCGTAGTCTAAGTAGAAAATAAATTATTGGTTAGAAATTAGATTTAGGTCAATTAGTTAGTATGAAGAAACTTTTGCATTAGGCTCGCCTTAGTTTTTGCATTAGCCTTCTGTATAAGGCTCTGTATTAATGTTCTGCATCAGTCCTCTGCATTAGTATTTTACATTAATCTCCTACATTAATTTTCTGCATTAGACCCTGTATTAGTCTTCTGCATTATGTTTTGCAGTAATCCTCAGCATTAGGCTCTGTGTTAGTATTCTACATTAAACTCTATATTATGTTCTATATTAATCCTCTACATTAAACTCTCCATTATGTTTTGTATTAATTCTTTGCATTAAGCTTTGCATTGGTGTTATGCAGAAAACTCTGCATCATGTTCTGTATTAATCCTTTGCATTAGGCTTTGTGTTAGTGTTCTGCATTAACCCCTCTACATTCATCCTCTACATAAGACTTTACATTGGTGTCTTACATGAACATTTTGCATTCTAAGAATTAGAAGGTCATTGCTTAGAAGACACTAGAGCAGTATACCCATCCGGTCAATCTTGTGGGATTGTTATTCGCTCAGAGTAGCAATTATCACCACAGGTGAACCAAATGAAAGGAAATTGTATGATATTAAATATTATACAATATTTGCTGTAGAATGAAATATTGTAATATCATTTAAAAATAGAAGTTATGCAACGTGAAGAGATATTAACAAAATATAATGGTGATAATCAACACAATATACAATCTTTCATTTGCAAATAGTAGGCCAAACAAGGAATGTGACATAATTTGTATAGTATGGAAGTTATTAATTTATGCAAGATTTATAATTGGCACTAACAATTATTATAAGTAGCATTATTTCAATACATAGTATTACAAATGACAATATTACAACTGACACCATTACAAATGGTAATATTACAAATGACACTATTAGAACGGATACTATTAGAACTGGCAACTAACAATATTATAACTGGTAATATTATAATTGGTAATATTATAACTGGTTTTATTAAACTAATACTATTACAACTGGTAATATTAAAACTGATATTATTATAACTTGCACTATTATAATTGGCAATATTAGAACTGACGCTAATAATTTATGATGCACACTGATCCAATATGTGCATGTATACATACAAATAACTTAAGAATATTAAATAAACTAAGTGTAGCCGTTAAAGTGTAGCCGTTGATGGCTACACTTTTACAGCTATTAGTCATGTAATGAGGTGGGCTAGTGATGAAGACCATCATGTAATATAAAAGATCACAAATGAAAATGAAACAGTATAGAGAAATGCATGTTACTGAGAGTGGACAATGTAGTGGAGAGGAAAGCTGAATGTGTTTAGATGCAAGAGAACGTCATTTGTCCATTGTTAGCAGTGGTCACTCCAGTAGAGCGTAGGAAAACAAATAGGAGGAGAAGTAGCTGTTGTATTTCAAGTCAGAGACAATTGTCAAAGGCTAGAATTAATAAACGTGTTCCTCGAATGATAGGAGTGGATCTATCAGACACAACAAGAAATTTGACGTACAAATATATTATAGCATGTGAAGCCATAAAGGAAGGTGTTTTCGAACATAAAATCACTACATATGAAGCTCAACCATATAATGTCTCTGGATGTAATGAGCAGAATGAAGAGGAGGAAGATGATGAAAAAAACATCGACAAAGAAAAAGTGACACAATATGAAGAGGAGAAACCACTATATGAGCCGGAGGCAGAACTACGAAGTACAAACGAAATGGTAAGAGAATAACCTTAAAATGAAATAAATTTGAAGGTATATAATGTACATTGTATTGTGCACACCAAAAATATGATTCCAACGATATATAACACAGAAAAAAATGATTATGTTTTGTGTGTTTTAGAGCCAAAAAACAATCGTAACATCTTAAAATCTAACTCGAAATCTTCAAAAGTTGAAGATTTATTGGAGAAAATCTAACCTTATTAATTTTAGTAGAATTGGCGATTTATGTAAAATCAAAATTAAGTCCAAAATTTCCGAAAATAATTGGAATGACTATAAATGATATAATAAATATACACAATTTTTTTCAGAATAAAATATGAAAATTTAAAAATTTTATAACGATTAAATTGAACTTCATTTTTTTCCTCTCTCTTCCAAAAGGATAGCCGTTAACGGCCACTCTTTTCTCATGCTAGTTTGTTTGACATATGTGGTTTCTTCCACATCAAAACACTCACTTTTACAAAAAAAATTGTCTTCCAAAAAGGTCGTTGTTAACCGTATTAATTTCAGTAGAGTTTGGCGATTTATGTAAAATAAAAATTAAGTCCAAAAATTCTGAAAATAATTGCAGTGACTACAAACTATATAATAAATAGACAAATTTTTTTTCGGAATTAATTATGAAAATTTAAAAATTTATAACGATTAAGGTGAACTTCATTTTTTTTTCTCTCTTCCAAAAGGGTAGCCGTTAACGGCCACCCTTTTTTCATGTTAGTTTGTTTTACATATGTAGTTTCTTCCACATAAAAACACTCACTTTCGCAAAAAAAATTGTCTTCCAAAAAGGTCGTTGTTAACCATATTAATTTCAGTAGAGTTTGGCGATTTATGTAAAATCAAAATTAAGTCAAAAAATTCTGCAAATAATTGGAATGACTACAAAATATATAATAAATAGACACAATTTTTTTCGGAATTAAATATAAAAATATAAAAATTTATAACGATTAAGGTGAACTTCATTTTTTTTCTCTCTCTTCCAAAAGGGTAGCCGTTAACGGCCACCCTTTTTTCATGTTATTTTGTTTGACATATGTGGTTTCTTCCACATAAAAACACTCACTTTCACAAAAAAAATTGTCTTCCAAAAAGGTCGTTATTAACCATATTAATTTCAATAGAGTTTGGCGATTTATGTAAAATCAAAATTAATTCAAAAAATTCTGAAAATAATTGAAGTGATTATAAATTATATAATAAATAGACACAATTATTTTCAGAATTAACTATGAAAATTTAAAATTTTATAACGATTAAGGTGAACTTCATTTTTTTTCTCTCTTTTCCAAAAGGGTAGCCGTTAACGGCCACCCTTTTTTCATGTTAGTTTGTTTGATATATGTGGTTTCTTCCACACATAAACATTCACTCTCACAAAAAAATTGTCTTCCAAAAAGGTCGTCGTTAATCATATGAATTTTAGTAGAGTTTGGCGATTTATGTAAAATCGAAATTAAGTCCAAAGTTTTTGAAAATAATTGGAGTAACTACAGATGATATAATGAATAGACACAAATTTTTTCGGAATTAAATATGAAAATTTAAAAAAATTATAACGATCAAGGTGTAGTTCATTTTTTTTCTCTCTCTCTTCCAAAAGGGTAGCCGTTAACGGCCACCCTTTCTATGATACCTTCCATCACAAATATAAACTAATTTTTTTTCTCTTTCAAAAGGGTGGCCGTTAACGGCCGCCCTTTATATAATACCTTCCATCACAAATATGAACCATTTTTTTCCTTCCAAAAGGGTGGCCGTTAACGGCTACCCTTTGTATGATACCTTCCATCACAAATATGAACCATTATTTTCCTTCCAAAAGGGTGGCCGTTAACGGCCACCCTTTTCTTCATTTCAGTTTCTTTTTATAACTGGCTTCTTGCACATATTAATGCTGACTTTGACAAAAAAAAATTGTCTTCTAAAAGGGTGGCTGTTAACGGCCACCCTTTTTTCATTTCATTTTGTTTTACATATGTGGGTTCTTTCATACATAAATACTCACTTTTACAAGATAATTTGTCTTTTAAAAGGGTCGCCGTTAACGGCCACCCTTTTTTCATGTCACCTTTGTTTTACATATGTAATTTCATCCACATATAAACATTCACTTGTACAAAATAATTTATCTTCTAAAAGGGTGGCCGTTAACGGCCACCCTTTTTTCATGTCACCTTTGTTTTACATATGTGATTTCATCCACATAAAAACACTCACTTCTACAAAATAATTTATCTTCTAAAAGAGTGGCCGTTAACGGCCACCCTTTTTTCATGTCACCTTTGTTTTACATATGTGATTTCATCCACATATAAACACTCACTTCTACAAAATAATTTATCTTCTAAAAGGATGGCCGTTAACAACCATCTTTTTTTCATTTCACTTTGTTTTACACATGTGGTTTCTTCCACACATAAACACTCACTTTTACAAAATAATTTGTCTTTGAAAAGGGTCGCCGTTAACGGCCACCCATTTTTCATATCATCTTTGTTTTACATATGTGGTTTCTGCCACATATAAACACTCACTTGTACAAAATAATTTGTCTTTTACAAGGGTCTCTGGTAACGCCCACATTTTTCATGTCACTCTATTTTACATATGTGATTTCTTCCACATATAAATACTCACTTTTACAAAGAAATTTGTCTTTCATAAGGGTGGTTGTTAACCATTTTAATTTCAGTAGAAATTGGCGATTTATGTTAAATTGAAATTATGTCCAAAAATTCCAAAAAATAGGAGTTACTATAAAGGATATAATGTATAGACACAATTTTTTTGGAAATAAGTATGAAAATTTGAAAACTTTATAGCGATCAAGGTGCACTTCAGTTTTTTTTTCTCTTCGAAAAGGGTAGCTGTTAACGGCCACCCTTTTTTAGTGCCAATTTTTGTGTTTTGGTTTAGGGCGCCCGTTGACGACCTCCTTTCTAAAGTTTCAATCTTCATTTAACAACATGATTTTTTAAAAATAAAATCGCAGAAATGAATCAATTTTTTTTTCCTTTCAAGAGCATGGTTGTTAATGGCCACTGTTTTTTCAATTTCAAATTGTTTTACATATGTGGTTTTATTCTACATATAAATACTCACTGTCATAAAAAAATTTCTTTGCATACGGGTGGCCGTAAATGGCCACCTTTTTTTCATTTCACTTTGTTTTGCATATGTGGCTTTTTCCACACGTATACAGTCACTTATTCAATTTTTTTCTTCTTAAGGGTGGCCGTTAACGGCTACCCTTTTTCATTTCACTTTGTTTCGCATATGTGATTTCTTCCACATTTACACACTCATTTTCATAAAAAAAAATCTTTCGATAAGAGTGGCCGTTAACGGGTTTTTTTTCCATTTTTATTTCTTTTTAAATGTATAGTTTCTATTACATGTAAACATTGTTATTCATCATTTTTGTTGTCCTTATTTGTATTTCAGTTTGCTTTGGATATGTACTATTTTCTCACATCCGAATACTTACATTCATCATTTTTTCTCCTATAAGGGTGGCCGTTAATGGCCATTGTTTTTAGATTTCATTTTGCTTTGTATATATGATTTCTTACACATGTATACACTTCAATTTTGTTTCTTTCCATAAGGGTGGTTATTAACGGCCACCCTATTTTGCATTTCATTTTACTTTGCATATATGATTTCTTTCATATGTAAATACTCATATTAATTTGTTTTCTTCTTTTCATATGGATAGCATTTTTTGTGCTTCAGATATGGAAGTTCTACCTCTTTCTGAAGATCAATTGGAGTTGCAATTGCATGCATTTTTTAAGAAAGAAATTGTCAACACCTCTTTCTGTCTTGAATGGTCGAGGTATCAACCAAGGGCAAAATCAAAATTCAATATTCCACTATGTCGAATGGTTCCATTGCCAATTGTTAGGCCTTTCTTGAAAAATGACGTTCTGAACCTCGCTGACCATTTTGTTGCTTGTGGTTATATAGAAGATAATGGATTTTTTTACGTGGCCTTAAAAAACAATGAGGACAATAAAGGAGATGTTACTGATATTATAATTGAATCATGGAGTGACAACTGGGTGCGGACAAATGCTTCGAGAAAATATTGCAAAGTGATGAGGAGCTCAAAGTTTTCTCT
Source organism: Polytrichum formosum (assembly GCA_964035585.1). Taxonomy (NCBI): domain Eukaryota; kingdom Viridiplantae; phylum Streptophyta; class Polytrichopsida; order Polytrichales; family Polytrichaceae; genus Polytrichum; species Polytrichum formosum. The sequence continues at coordinate 25,456,186 of OZ037940.1, read as the reverse complement.
GGCAAAATGTTTATGGTCTAGGATGGCAACCACCGTTTGCAAGCATGGTTGCCCATTATTAATCAAGATCACACACATGATTCTACTTGACATTATGGTGTTGAAAATATTATTTTGGACATCAAGGGAGATATTGCAACTATGTTGGCAACGTTGCATGAAGTCAATTGGTAATTCCTTCATTTTTGATTTTTTGTTTGTTCTTTTTATTTGGCTTCTTGGTTTTTAAGTTTATTTTCTTATTGGATTTTCATTTTCCATATCTTATCATTGTTTGTTTTATTTTGTCATGTAGAACCAAAAATCCCATGTTTCCACAAATCTTGTTCATAAGTTTTTCCTCATTCAAAGCATTGCTAGGCAACCACTTTCATATTTTGAAAAACTTGTCTTCAAAGAAGACCTTCCTACTGTTGATGCCGAACAAAAATTCAACCATAGAACTTGGTTCTCTTTGGTTGTTGAGGCTCTTAATGGATTTCTATACTAGGTTATTTTCTCTAAAATATCAATTTCCCTTCCATGTTTTTCACGCTTCTTATATGTTTCCTTCGTTCTTGTGGTTCATTTAGATTTCTACTATCATATTTTTTATCGCATATCATTTTTTATTATATGTAATTTTTTATATTCTTATATGTTTTTTTCTTGGTGTAGCAAGAGTTGGGAGATGTTGTTGCTGCTGCTCAAAGGAAATTTTATGAGAAACACCCGGATCATGTACATTGGACTTTAAGTGTAATTGATGAATGGGTTTCCAAAGTTGTTGATAGGGTGAGATTGACTTCCCGTTCGGAATTGAAGAAACAACTTCCCATTGCAGATCCTAAACATACTCCTCTGTTCTTAGAGCAAGTGAAGTCTCATTATGAACTCACGATGAGAGTCCTGAGATGACTCAAGAAAAACTTTGGATGTTGGCAACTTTAGCTATGGACACTTCTATGAAGATTAAGTGGCTTGAGAGGTGAAACGGCTCACCTTCTCTTCATGAGGCTCTCACATTTCTGAAACCAAAATTCAATGATATAGAGTTTTCTAAGTGGCTTCATAAAGCTACTTGGTAAGCTCAGGTGATTGTTTTTCTTCTTTCATTCTTTTGGGTCCATTCATTTTTTTTCTTTGCTTCTTATTTCTTTCATTTTTTTCAATCAATGAAAAATACTGATCTTTATTTTGTATATGACAGTTGGCTATTGAGATCGAGAAGCCTTTGATGCTATTGTGGTTGATCTGGATGTGTCCATCAACTATCTTCCAAATGGTATGGACCCTTTGCCCATTATTTTTATTATATGGAGACAATGCGCATATCGTTGTGGGATACTACATTTTTTCGTGAATTTGCTGTAGATAAGGGAGTTCACAAAAACCATAACATTGACAAGCAACTAAACTTCAAACCAGCCATACGAAGGGTATTGTATAGGTATTTCAAATATGTCCTATTGCTTGCTAAAGCCATTTCCGAATCTCCCATTTTTTTTGCTAACAATTTTGACATAGAAAGTGAAGAGTGCATGTTCACAGATGGAATCATGAAATCTTGGGATCCTATGCATTTTGAAAAATGTGGGTGGTATTTGGAGTGTCCTCTTAAAACACCTCCCACTTTTGATATTGCCCTTCAAGATTTCATTCAACCCGCCCTCAAGGGTGCAAAGGTATTTCAAAGGCATTCAAATTCATCGTTTAATCAATGTAAGGCATTATTCATATTTTAGTACTTGCAATGCTTGCAGACTTTGCCTCTAACACAATTTATATCCAACCTTTATGTTTACAACTCGATTTATGTCTACAACCACTTTTGTTGTTCTTTGTGTTTTGGACTTCGTAAATGTCACCCTTATGATGTATTCAAATTTTACATTGATGTGTATTGTAGTGAGACATCTTAACATGCTACACTTATTTTCAACATGAGTTTGCTTAGTACACATTATATCCAATTACATTATTATTATCTCAACATTTGAACGTATATTAGTTCATTTTTTGGTACAAAATTGGCATAGCAATATTTTCTTTTGTTATTCATTTGGACTATAGACCCTTACATGTAATTCCACGGTCATAGGCCCCCAACGGATTTACAAACCATAATCGGGAAAAAAATTGAAGGCTCACAGGCTCACGGCTCACGCTCACAGGCTCACATACTAGCATCCCCGGATCTTGGAGCTTACTAGAGCTTACATGAACACAATGTATACAAAGGCAAGAGAATTCCCAAGGTAGGAAGGCAAGGTGGGAGACGAAGAGAGAATTACAAGCAAAGAGGAGGCGAGCAAGGGAGAATATATATTACATGTTTTTGTTAACTTAGATGACATGTGGTTATCTTTCCTATGTGGCATCTCTACATAACATTCTTTCTTTGAATGTCTATGAGATATTGAGAGAGCATACACTAACAGACGTAAAGGTGAATTGATTTTCTGGCACATTGATGGAAATTCTATGAAAATTTTGGATGTTGATGGCTTTAAAACTTTGGTTTGGTTGATATATGGAACATATGAATAAAACCCTAAAAACCTTCACAACAAATACCTATTACTTGAGTAGTTGGACATAGCATGAATGTCCAACTAAAAATTTAACTTGGGCATAATTGATCCTATGAGAGATGTGTATATTCCATCCATTATTGCTACATGCGAGTGAGCATGTCCTCAAAAAAATTTCATTCCAAATTCCTATCAGTGTGCATTCCACCAACATATGGTGTCATGTGCTAAAATTGGATAGTTTAGTTGCATCATAGGACACATTAATGTTAGAAAAATGTGAATATTGGACGGAGCCACTATGAAGGGGGAATAAGTTGCAATGAAAATGCCAAGCATCAAACACAAATCCAAGGACCGATGCACATTTGCATATATTGCAAGATGATCATAATCTTGGGATCATTTTTAATTTGAGGTTATTTAGTGCACTACTCCTAATCAATGTATGCATTACGCCCTACACCAATCTTTGTATTGTGATTAATGCCTCACTTTGACTCATGATGGGACGAACTTCAACACATCGAGGCAATGTGCAAATGAAGTGCGACGTTGAAGAAGTCTAAAACAAATAGATGCACCAAGAACATATAAGCAAAATGATATCGCTCGAGAAAATGGGGTTGGACATCGATTGTCAGAAACAAACCCATGCGGAGAGAACTATGAATGATGGTTTACAAATGCTTTTAGATAGGTGGCGTGTTCAAGAGGAAAAATTACAAGTCTTGGAGGAGAGTCTTAAAGATATGAACATATTTTCCTTGCCGCTAGAAGAAGTCAAAGAAAATAAGTGCATATATGATACTACAAACGTTCAAGGAGTTTCACTGTGTGAACAAATTGGACACCCTATATTGTCGAGTTTGAAAAATAATCTTGGCCATGACATCGAAGAAGAAGTTGGAAATCGGTTGAGTATGTCAAGCATACTTGAAAATATTCAAGGCCACGGACTTGACAAAGATCGTTGTCTTGTTCCACAAAAACTCAAGTCATTTGAGAATTTATATAGCATAAAGACGTTATCCAAGTCCTCACATCTTCAACTTGGTGATTCCATGGCTCCAAAAAGCATTTGTCAAAAGCATGATCAAGTTAAGACTCCCAACTACACAATAGACAACGAGGGAGATGCTTTAAAAGACATCATGAATGATGAAGACTATTCTCAAGAATTAGTAGATGATGATGGATGCATACAAATAAGAGGCGATTTCTCAACAAATGGAGGCAATGGACTCAACGACTCCACTCAAGCCACTAAGGACAATGTCTATCAAGGATCGAAAAGAGTTTTTGGAAACAACATTTGTGAAGAAGGTGGATGTGCTTCAACCATACCACGTGTTAACTCCTTTGATTCTTTAGGGTTTATGAGCAATGGGTTTCCAACGTCGGATGCAAATGAAAACGACATGACATGCTATTCCCAATTTCACGACGATGAACAAATTGACGGCCTTAATGTGTTGTCGATGCAAAGAACAAATCTCTATCAAAGCTTCGTGATTGCGGAAAATCGCAGGGATTCCGTGAGACGCAAAGAGCAACAATTTGACAATACCAACGCCTCAAGGCAACACAAGCGTAATTCGAACTTGGATTATTGCGTTGAAGTAAGTTCTCAAATAAAAATACATGCATGGAGAATAGAGAACTAAAGAGTGTTTTGCATTTTTCAAAATCATTCTGCAAAACAAAATCATGCATTTTTGTCATGTTGTAGAGAATGGTTTTTTGTTGTTGTTGAGAATGATACAAAATATCCTTATTATTATAATTTTCCCCTTCAATGTGTAGGAGATATAGAATCATGTACAACTAGAGGAAGAGGAAAAACGTGCTACACTTCAACAATTTCAAGATTTGCAAGAGCAGTGAGTTCTTTGTGTCATACCACTATCAAAACACACACACACATTGAATACACCATTCATTCAAACAAAATTGAAATACTTGGAGTTCCGAAAATTGCACATAGCAACATTCTCAATTATATCCACATTCGAAATGCATCATTGTTGTTATGGACATTGGGTGTATGTAGAAGCATACCACCATGTTTGTAAAAGAATCATTTTCATTTCAATTTCAATTGTGCAACCAAAATGAATTAGTATTTTGTTTGAATGTGGGGAATATCCGGGAATACTACATGGAATACTGTCAGTCCCACAAAACAAGTGTGTGTATCTAAATAATGTTATGATGGAAAATTTGAATGGTCCGAAAACTTTACCTCTTTGTAACAACAATGTTGTGAGATTTTAATTTTTAATTTTTGTTTCTTCATATCATATCATTGGCTTATACGCAAAGTGGTCTCTTACAATTGTGGGACTTAGAGAAAACGAGAGGGATCAACTGGTGAAGAAAATTCAACACGAAGTGGCTACGAGCAATGCCGATCTCATGGTGCTATCAAACAATTGGAAAGTGTATGAACGAAACATGGTGATTGTTATACCCTTGCTCTCTATGATCCCATGGTAACTTGTATTACAAAATCTAATTGGAAGTGGGTGTTGGTTGTGCACGTGTTGGAACAATCTTATGATGGTGATATTTATATGGGAAAAATAACACTTGCATTGGTCGTTAACAAACATTTGATTTGTTTCATGCACTGGAGGCGGACATAGACTAGAGGTGCTGAACGGACATCGCATGTCACTGCAAAATGAACATTGACGTTCTTTTTTTCTTTTCTTTTTATTTGTTTCATGCAGGAGGAAAAGCGACGAAAGGAAAGGGAATTGAAAACAAGGAGAAAACTGGAAGAGGTATATATCTTGAGAGTAGTTTCTATCTATGTATATTGAGGCATTGGCTTTAAAAAGGTACTTATTGTGAATTTAGATACTACATATTTCAGTCCCAGGACAATTTTCATGCACTTTAAGTTCATCTCAAAAATTTCAAAACACAAATTTATGTATAACTGAGCTAACACATAAGACTATACTTAGAAAGCACTTAAGCTTCCAACTTTTTAAAGTAGATTGGTCTTAAGTGGCTCCTTTTCTTAGTCGGACCCCTAGATTTGATTGGTATGTGGCTCGGTGAGGATGAAAGAGCAATCATCATAAAGACTTGTGTTTAAAAGAAATTGGACTACATCTTCAAATATTAATAACTACTCTACCCTCAATAGTGAACACAGTTGGGAAGACCTATGTATCCGCTTAAGAAATCAACAAACATGCACTTCCGATAACCATAATTGAACCAGAGGAAGTCCGATTTTCAATTTGGTTTTTGCATATATGTTTCATCGTAGTTATGTTGTGTATATCTAATCAGTAGATGTTGGAGAACATGAAAAGCAAACGAAATAAGACCTACATACCTTAATCAGGGATGTGCAAATGGACGTGACGCGGCCTTTTTGCGTCACGTCGCGTCACAAATGACGTGACGCCGTCACGTCACGTCACGTCGGGGCGTGACGCGCACTGACGTGGTAAAAAAAAGTTACTGTACCAATTTTTTGTAACTTTTTTTTACTTTTTTGGACGACTGCTCTAGTCGACTGCTACGAGCAGTCGACTTCAGAAAAAAAAAATTAAAAAAATCTATTAAAAAATCTGAACCGTTAGATCTTCTTGGATTGAAGATCTAACGGTCCATGATTTTTTTTAGAATTTTTTGATTTTTTTTTAAGGTTTTCCTTGAAGTCGACTGCTTTTAGCAGTCGACCAGCTAGTCGACTGCTAATAGCAGTCGACTGGTCTTGGTCGACTGCAAAAGTAATTTTTTGCAGTCGACTTAGCAAACGACTGCAAACAGCAGTCGACCTAGCAGTCGACTGCAAAAAAAAATTAAATTAAAAAATTCCAAAAAAAATTCTGGACCGTCAGATCTTCTTGGCAAGAAGATCTGACGGTCCAGAATTTTTTTAATTTTTTTTAATTTTTTTGCAGTCGACTGCTAAGTCGATTGCAAATAGCAGTCGAATTAGCAATCGACTGCCAGAAAAAATTAAAAAATTCCAAAAAAAATTCTGGACCGTCAGATCTTCTTGCCAAGAAGATCTGACGGTCCAGAATTTTTTTTGGAATTTTTTAATTTTTTGTTTTTGCAGTCGACTGCTAGGTCGACTGCTATCTGCAGTCGACTTAGCAGTCGACCAAGGGGTTGACCAGGGGGTTGACCGCGTCAGTTTACCCCTGGGGTAACTGCCGGATTTACCCCCCCGCGGACGTGACGTTTTCAGGTCTGCCGTCACGTCGCTGTCACAGGACGTGACGCGACGTGACGCGACGTGACGTGTAATCCCTGACCTTAATGATAAAGGAGCCCCACACCTAGGGATTGCACGTCACGTCACGTCACATTTTGTGACAGCGACGTGACGGCTGACCAAAAAACGTCACGTCCGCGGGGGGTAAAATCCGGCAGTTACCCCAGGGGTAAACTGACGCGGTCAACCCCTTGGTCGACTGCAAAAAAAAAAATTCCAAAAAAAATTCTGGACCGTCAGATCTTCTTGGCAAGAAGATCTGACGGTCCAGAATTTTTTTTGGAATTTTTTAATTTTTTTTGGCAGTCGATTGCTAATTCGACTGCTATTTGCAATCGACTTAGCAGTCGACTGCAAAAAAATTTAAAAAATTTAAAACAATTAAAAACAATTCTGGACCGTCAGATCTTCTTGCCAAGAAGATCTGACGGTCCAGAATGTTTTTTGGAATTTTTTAATTTTTTTTTTGCAGTCGTTTGCTAAGTCGACTGCTAATAGCAGTCGACTTAGCAGTCGACTGCAAAAAATTACTTTTGCAGTCGACCAAGACCAGTCGACTGCTAAAAGCAGTCGACTTCAAGGAAAACCAAAAAAAAAATCAAAAATTCTAAAAAAAATCATGGACCGTTAGATCTTCAATCCAAGAAGATCTAACGGTTCAGATTTTTTAATAGATTTTTTTTAATTTTTTAAAATTTTGTTTTTTGAAGTCGACTGCGTCGACTAGAGCAGTCGTCCAAAAAAGTTACAAAAAAGTTACAAAAAATTGGTACAGTAACTTTTTTTTACCACGTCAGTGCGCGTCACGCCCCGACGTGATGTGACGTGATGGCGTCACGTCATTTGTGATGCGACGTGACGCAAAAAGGCCGCGTCACATCCATTTGCACATCCCTGCCCACACCTTAGGGTTTCTGTTGCATCCTCTATATAAATATGATATTATAATGGGCATATAAGTGAGGTTATAGTGGTAATTATCATCTTAGCCAATTAAGTAGCAATTCAAAATTGACAAATAAAACCACAACAAGTGATTATTGACTTAGATTATCTATCTATCCCTGTTGTTGTTAGTTGAGGTTTACATTGTCTCGATAAGAAAGAATTTTCATGTTTGTGTTCCTAGAGGCAACGAGACGAGGCATCGCGGAGAATTGCCCAGGCTTATAGGAAACACCGGTGCTTAGTGCTTAACAAATGTTGTACTCTAATTCAAAAATTGTTTCGGGGGTGTTTGGCTCGACGCAAAGTTAAAATTCTGAAAGCTCGAAGATGTGAGGTGGATCCTCGACAATTTTCAACTCTCAATAATCAATGTCCATTGTATGCCTAATAAGATGAGGGTACTATTTCTTGTTACTACATGCATGTATGAAAGAATTAGTTATAAGTTCTAAGGTAGATGTAAGTTCACAAAAGGGGCTTTAAGGTTTGAAGTATCAACAACATAACTTATGTGTTAGTTTCTTCTCCCACTATAACATGTACTTGTCCCCCCTCCCCCACCCCCCAAAATTTTATTTATTTATTTATTTATATTTAAATATAATTAGTTATAATTAGTTTTTTAAAATAAAAATATTTAGGTCTTCATCTAGTCAGTCCCCTTGTGTCCATGTCATCCCCATCATTCTAGGGTTTAAGGGCCCTTCCCAAGCCTCACTTAAAGCCCGGGCTGCTCGGGACTTAGTTAGTGTTGAATCTTTTGTCTTCCTTTCCAAGTTCATGTTTTGTTTGGCACTCACCCTATGCCCACACGGACATGCGTAGGGATGTTGAACTAACATTGCATGTTAACGCATTCACATTGATGTTCCTTTTATTTATTTATTTATTATTTTTTGTTTGGCACTTGATTTCCTTTGAGTTTGGTGACCATGTTTGGAGCTTCTTGGAAATTAGGAGTTAGTGCTTGAATTTCTAGCTATCAAGAATTTTTTTGGATTAAGATCTAGATGATTTTATTGCCCTAGATTCAAATGAGGTGTTAACGGCTAGTTCACATGGGGTCCCAAGTGCCAAATCCCACTCATGTTAACAAATCCCAGCTTTTGAACCCCAAGAAACCATTGAAATATGGTTAATCATCATTAAAGTCGGATATTGATTATTTTATGCGAAATATTTGCAAGACTTTTGTTGAGGGTTGGGTCTAACTTTCCGCTGGACTCAACTCTCAACACATGTCCCAAGCCTCGCCTCCAAAAGAATTGTCATGTGGGCATCCATGTCATACTTGGGGCTTAGGACTTGGGACCCCGTGTGAAGTGGTCAGTCCCAACTTTCATGCACTCAACAATTGAGATTGCACAAATAGGACTTGGGACCCTGTGTGAACCGGCCCTAAGATGAAACTTTCATAGAGTAGAGGCACCCATAACCAATCGCTTAAAAGATTTTGCGCCAAATATGGGGAAGTATAAGGCGGTGCAAATTTCTCCAGTGTAAGAAGATAGAAATCATAAGGAGTGCAAAAAAATGGTAATTTTATTCCTCAAGTTGAAATTACCGTGAAACTTTGAAGCTAAACGTTGGCCCAAACACATTACCAATGCCTAGAGTTTTGCCATAACCGCTTATTTTGAGACGAATTCCTCCTCACTTTAGCACTCAAAACTTAATAATATTTTTATAAATGAATTAAATTATGAATAAAATTTAATTAATGTTTTCTATAAATTGATAATTTAATATTTTTCATTAAAATAATTTTTTAATTAAAAATATTTTTTTAATCTTATTCTTCTCCAAATGAACTTATAATAAGAAGGTTGATTAGATTCCTTTGTACCATATCACAATTTTTGTCACATTTTTAAAGTAGAAAGAAAGAAAAAAACATGTCATGTGGTAAACCAAGATCGATGGTTACTTATGGCAACACCGTTACTCTAAGAGGAGGATTAGATCTCCCAACTTCCAACCTTCGACAATATCATCGAGCGGAACTTGATATTATAATGATATAATAACGGTTTTGATACGACTTTATTCACATGAGTATAAATCCACAGGTCATGAGCCGACTCGTGAATGCGATGGAAGAATTGGATCTAGAGAGGTTGATTGAATTCTCATTGGAGGCCCAAAAGCTTGGTTTGCACAAAGAAGTTGACCTTGTGAAACTTGAATTTGCTAAAAGGAAAGTCACATTCCTACATAAAGTTGAAGATGTTAAACAATCTCAATCATTCATAACACCAATGAATGTGGTCAAGATTGGGGATGTTGAGAAAAGCGTCGTCCAAGTGAAACGCATCAATATCGAGGTCAAGGAGAATGTGGATGCTACAAACGACATCCTTGAGGTAAACTAATGTATGATTATTTGTTTTTACTCTTGCATATTGAAGCACCTAGATTGCAAGTATACTTTGTGTCGAATTCATGTACATAAACATAGGATTGAAGTAAAATTGAAGTTTTTAGAAGTCCTTAATTTAGCCATGGTGACCATCACATTTGAAGCATAATTCCTCATGCATAGTTGATTCCGTGGCGATGAGTTTTTTGAAAGGCAAGTTTGTTTGGATGTAAATGTCCTAGTGTTAGTTGATTATATTGTTGGCCGAGACCATATAGAATAAATATCTATATGCTACCTTCAACTAAAAGTGACACGATCATGCTAAGTGTGTCATTCAATGCATTTCTACTTGAATCTCAATCATGTAAACTTGATTGAATTGAGAACGTCACCATAGATAATTAAAATTTTCCCAAAAATGAAGTTTTGCTTAATTTTTTTTTATCTCAAAAACACAAGAAAAATATATGTAGAAGGTGTCTATTCACATTAATTGTGTTCCTACTCCTTTTCATGAAATAGAATTTCCTCGTATTTCCTTGTGTAGGTTGGAGACCTTGTCAATGACCCCACTCTAGCACCAAATATACTCAAAGAATGCATTCAATTAGCTAATGCAATAAGGCCTTTCAAAGCATGCATTAAATATGATGTGCACAATTTTGTGCAAAGTATCCGTAACCAAATTATAGGCTCCATCCGAATATTGGAAGATGATATTCGGCTCACCCGATTAAATGGAGATTCACCTTCTTGTCACTCTATCGACTTGCATATAAAACCAACAACTTTGAAAATCAATGAGATAATCCAAGAAAATATGGTGGACTTTATTCATTATAGTGTCTCTCTGGAGCATGAAAGAGTGGAGAAAACAACAATGATGACTACATTTGATTGTGATTCACTGGGATACCCTATCGTTGATTCCACAAGGAATAGAGATACAACATTTTGGTTGAGAACAATGCCATTCAGGTTTGTTTCATCGAGCAAGTTCAAATAGGGTGTTTAATTTGGAATCTAAATCTATTACATGAATTTTTTTAATTTTCAATTTCAACACTTCAATATTTATTCACCTCTTCTTATTCACCTTTCATTACAATAATTGACCCCTTAACAATATCATTTAAAGAAATACTCATTAATATATGACATAGAAATACTAGTCAACATGAACAACCTTGATTATCCAAACATCCATCAAAGTTAATTTCAATGGTCTTGAGAGTTCAAGGAATGCGCTCAGATTCTGCACATGACCTTATATAGGTCACTTTTAACCCCAATTCTCTAGCATTATCCCTAGCTTTCAAGTCCCTCAGTGCCCCTTTATCTTCTTAGTTGTTGCTATTTAACTCCCCCCAAACTAATGACTTCAAATGGACAAGGTCTTGACGAGGCCCACATTTTTCAACTTGCATACACTTGAGTATTTTTATTCAATCATAAACATTGTGTGATACCCACAAATTTCTTCATCACGCTCTATATAGGGAATTATTTCAACATGCCAAAAGGCCCTATGAAGCCTTCAAAGAAGCATGTTACTCACACACTGAGGCTGAGATCTCATCATTGCAGAGTGCTCTCCATGTGTGTGAATACATGCAAAATTCTCAGAAAATTGATGAGTTGAGAGTTGAATGGACAAAGTACTATTTGCAAGAGAAATGTAAATTGGCAGCATTGAATAACATTGGAGAAATTTTGGAGCACTTGGAGGGGAACAATAAATCTAAATCAGTGACATCGGGTAATACAAGAGTGATTAAGGAGAACTTGGTTGAGGAGAACATTGATTATTGTTTCAGCAACTTGGTTGAACATGACAATAACAAGAGAGAACTTAATGATATGGACCTCGAGGATGATAGTTCTCTTAATGAAATGATTGTTAAACATCAAAATCTGCACATAAACTATGAAGACAAGCAAATGAATCGGAGGTTGACTCCAACTTTGTTGGCGCAAAGTGCAAGTTGCAAACAAGTTGAGCTACATAAGGTTTTGAGACTTGATGTTGGCGCACATGGCCTTACGTCGCTAGGAAATGGCATAATTGGGCGATCGTGTTCAAACCTCCAAAGTTTTATATGTGGTGTCAACCAACTCAAAAGTCCATTAGGACAAGCGTTCCAAGGATGTGAAAATTCTTTGAGACATGTTTCAATCAAGGACAACTTCCTCACGACTCTTGATGGTTTGGAGTCTCTTTGTAATATAGAAGTTTTGAATCTTGAGGGGAACGCGTTGTCAAATATTTTTCCTATAGGTGAAGATGATGTCATTCACAAAACCTCCACATATAAAGCACATGCACCTTTGTGCTTATATTGCAATCAACAAGATGTCGCCACATGTCTTCAAGACAAAACTAATCTGAAAGGTGTTGATTGTGCAAACTGTGAGAATTTGACTTCAACGACATGGCCACGTTTGAAAGCATTGTTCCTTGGGTCCAATAAGATTGACAAAGTATCAATGTTGGCTAAGTTGTGTCCAAATGTAGAGGTTCTAGATCTTGCATCCAATCAATTGGTGACACTTGGCGGATGTCATGGAGTAGCACTCCTTGGCTTACGGCAGCTTCGTCACCTTGATGTTGGACAAAATAAATTGAAAGGAGACAACCTTTGGAAAGGGTTGATGCATTGTCCAATGTTGATGTCACTAGTCGCTTCTCGGAATAGGTTGACGAATATGCCTACTCACTTGGGTAATGTCATGCTCCGAGAAATTTGGCTCAACGGAAATGCAATTCGATGTCTTTCTTGCAAAGCATGGCTTCCCAATTTGCAAAGGTTATACTTGCAAGACAACTTGATCGACACTTTAGAGCCTTGTTGGGGATGCCCTTCTTTAGAGGTAAAATATTTGGTGATGTGTCATGTTTTCATGGCAATTATAGTTAGAGGCTCTTATTTCACACACATAAATTGCCACCAACACAAAAGAGTGTATGTAAAGTAGTGAACACTTGATTTTTAGAGGTTTTTAAATACAAATTTACATATTCTATATATCACCTAAACTTATCAAGCCAATCTAAATTCTGAACTGATTATTCATTTCTATTCAAGACAAGTCAAATCAAAATTGGATCAAGAAAAATGGATAATCTTCAACATGCCTAGATAGCATCAATCTTTGGGTTTGTTGTCAAGAATTTGGTCACTTGCATGTTGGATTTCTTCAATACTAAGGTGTTAATTAAATTTTAAATTGGCGATGAAGTACTATAGCAATTTAGAGTATGTTACCCAAACAATGATGTTAAGCTTTTTGTGCATGGGACACAGGTGTTGGACATTTCATTCAACAATATATACGACCTCTCACAATTAAATAACTTATCATCGTTTCCTCGCTTGAAGATACTTCACCTCAATGATAACTTTGTTTCTGATCAAAAGAAACACATTCAAAAGGTTATGGAGGTAGTTCCATGGCTCATTGAACTTGACAATGAGCCTGTGAAAACATTGTATCAAGAAAATGCAACTAAAGAAATTTTTCATAAGTTTATGGCACTCGTTGGGATGCAATACCTTCGAGAGAGAGGTGCCCGAGGAGAAAATCCATTCTTAATCTACAAGAATCCAATGGAGGTGGAACAACTTTGGATTGACACATGCATCAAATCAAATGACACTCATGACTCATTTATGAGCCGGTCTAAGCATGTCGATATACAACAAAACAACACTTGTAATATTATCAATGAGGAATATGGTACTAGTGCGAGTTTACAAATTTTTTGGGCCACTATCGTCGAATTGCATTGCATAATAATGAGCACAAATTGTTTATTGAGGACTAGAACAACTTCTGAAGGAAGATGTGATTCTATCTCTCTATTATTACCACATCCATGCACGTCTGTAGTGGAAACAAGACAAAGGTCTCTAGCATTTCAAGAAATGCTTGAAACTCAAAAGAAATTGATTTCAAGGTATTCAAAGAATTTAAGCTCAAGACATGAGCATTCAAGCTTTGAATCCACATTGCATGGAGCTCGAGAATTGGAGAAAGAGTCGCTCTCCTTGAAGCCTAAATCAGATGAACCTACAAACAATGACCAATGTTTCCGAGATCACTTAAACTATGCATGTGATAGTTATGTGGATGTTTTTGAATATTGCATGGAGTATAAGTTGGAGGTTCTAGGTCACACCAAAAGGATAAAACTTATCCAATCCTTGGCAAGGGGCATACTGGCTAGGAAGAAATACAAATCCATGCAAGAACTCAAAAAGAAGGAAAGGATAAGACAATTGAGCCTCAAAATTGCAGCTCAACGTATTCAAGCAAGTTCACAATGACCAACTCTCAGAAGCCACTAATTGAATACTACAATACATATTATTATTCAAAAAAATCATCAAACTATGACATGTAAACGAAGATAAAGCTAAAGCTATCTTTTAATGGTACAATATGTTTTTCTTTGTTTGACACAATTGTGTCACTTAGACACACAATGTTTTTCAAACTCTAGAAGTAAATATGTGATGCATAAATAATTAATTTTATATTTTCACATGAATCATGAAATATGTCCGAATGCAAATAACCAACATCATTGTCTCCATATTGATTAAGACACCCTAGAATAACACATTTATTTATAGTTGACTTAATAAAACACTTTATTAAACATCATAACTCTCAATCATTTGTAGAATGTTTGGAGGAAGCTAAAGCAAGAGAAGGCTAGAAAGGCAATAAAGGCAATCACATTGATACAAGCTATTTGGAGGGGACATGTGACAAGGAAAAGATTTCAAGAGACGATGTCTAAATTAGTTTACGTTGACGCCGATGATTATGAATATGTTCCCGTGGATGAAAGAGAATTTGCACTTGCTACATCAAATTTTGAGGACTTTATGAAACCTATTCACAATTACGGTGTCAAGAAGTCTTTGTTGGAATCAAATAACATCGGTCGTGATGATGATGATGATGTTAGTGAGGTGACGGTCGGTTTGTGTGCACCAAAAACATGCATACCACCCGTGGAGAGCGATTGCAACACATATCCACATCAAAGTTGGAGCATGGAGACATTGTCGCCCGTCAACTCCGAAGTCTTGGGGACTCGAAGACCTAATAGCCCGTGTATATCCCATTCAAGTTTGAGCAAAACATCTCCTACAAACTATCGTATTTCTATGGTAAAGTCGATTTCAAAATTCGTCATGGTGAGAGGGAATTGTTACATAATATGAGAGTGCCTCTCATCCATTCTTGTTAAAAACCTACCTCCTATACATATGCAGTCAGATCATTTCAAAATGGCTCACTTGACTAAGTTGGAATTTTTTAATCTACATCTAGTCCCAAATGATCTAAACTAAGGATCATCCAACCTACACACTGTTTCATGACATTTGTTCCTGGATGAATGAGAGGTACGTTTGCATGCAACATTTTCCTCTCGTTGTCTTTTGTCCTTTACATAAAGATGATTATTGCATAACATTCTTGAGATATTGCAAGTTATTCAACGATACCCCTTATTAGTGGGAATGATTCCTGATTAGTGGCCGCATTCAGTTTGAATGTGGAAGATACCCGGGTTGGCAGGGTCCGCCGCAACTACTTGCCAAGCCATCTGAATAATGTTATGTAGATGCAATGTGTTGGATACTATGAATATAAAATTCAAGGATATGTGGAGTAGGATCTAAGAAGGCCACATGGATGTCCTTGAAGAGACCATCTACCCTTTCATGGTTGTCAAACATTAACACAATTACAACATGCATGTTTTGATTGCAATAAATTGAAGGTTGTACTTTGGGGAAAGGGGGGGGGGTGGACTTGCATGTGAATAATTCCCCCCCCTATATGTGAATAATTTTTTTCGGTTCATACGGCTACCATGTGTATGCCAAATACCTTAACTTCTCGGTTTAAAATGCTCCCATGTTAGTGTGTCACCAACACTATTTTAGAACCTAACATTATTTGTAAACATGACAATATTTCATCACATAAATGTTAGGATACATAATTACCAAAAGTGGATGAACTAAAAGGAAGTTGGAATGACAATATGTATAAACTTATTCATAACAAGGGTCATTAGAAAAGTTACCACAATGACATAAAATGCCTTATGACACTAAATAGGATATTTAGTGGAGTATAAGTACACTCAAGCAAGTGTCACTCACTCGTTACCAATTCCTTATTGATTTGGTTCTTGATCTTTATGCAGGTAGTAGACAATCCTAGTATAAGTGGTACATCTAAAGATGCACTTCATGTCAACAAATCCGAACAAAAGACTTCACGATCCCAGTCTGAACAAACAATGACATCGTCAAGGCAAAACAACAAGGTTGGCTAAAGAGACATTTACCAAGAGCCTCGATGTATGACATATATATACAATTTCTACGAGCCCCGTCTAGTCTCAAAATATAATTTTATATCATATATTTATTGCTTGGAAATTTTATGTAGTACATTCAATTATATAAAAGAGAAGATAAAAAACATAACAACTGATGAAAATGCAAATTGTGTGTTTACACCCAAGCCTTTCAATGCCATTAAGGTGTTTGAACAATTCGGCAGGTGCACTTGAGAGTGATATTAGTTCAAATGGGGTCGTTTCTGACACAATTAGTTAAAAATGAGAATATGTGGCTCTAGAATACCAGACCTCTCAAATGTTTAGGAGTTCAGCACTTGTATTGTGTCAGTATATACGTCATAAGTTGTAGTTTAGCATTTTATTGATGAATGTTAAAGACTTAAAGATCCCAAGATGTGATTCTCAATTCCAAATGAGGCTATTGTTCAACAATTTCAATTTACAAGGCATGGCCCTTGCAGTTATCCATCACCGTAAAAAAACTCGATCATAGATTTTCTTGAACAATAATCTTTAAAAAGAATGGATTGTTAAATCAACCATTGGTTACAACGACCACAATCAAAAACATAAGGCATTGACGAGGCTTTGGCTTGTCATCCAAGTTGACCAAGTTTTATTAATTCTAACACAAAGCTGAAACCTTGCTCCTCTTCATGTGTGCGATGTAAAATCTAAATTTGATAGGTCATCTGACTGTGTGACATGCCCTTGTGGTAGTCTTAACAAAATAAGTGGTCGATTTAACAATTCTCTTTAAATATCTTACGTATGGTTGTTGAAGTTGTCCATCACCTCCAAAAGCTTTACGATAATCGATTATGAACAATCATCTTTTATACCTCATGAACTATTTGCATCTCAATAATCGTTTTAGAAATTTGATCACTTCAAGATCATATTATTCTTGTAACTTGCGATCATGACAACATGACAAGAAGGCAATTAGATGTGTGATCATGGTGAATGATTATTTAAGGAGATGGGTTTTAATAAACATCGATAGTGCACATGCTTGTTATGTTGCATCTCATCTTACACAATCATTTGACTCGTGATTTATAGGTTCACATTTGTAAGAAGGAGGATAACGAGAAGAAAACCAAAGCAACGATCCACGAAATCACGAATGATTGGTGTGAACCCGTTCAATTGCTTCTCATCGTGACTTTGTTCAAGTTTGATCGCAATGGAATTTTTTTTGATTGCATGTGTGCTTGAGATATGTGTTGTGAAAGCTTACCCTACTTGGTTGAGTCATAACCGGGAGACTCAATGAATGATCCAATGACTTTTATATCATGCAATGATCTCATCTATGTATAATGTACTTTTTTGCTAACAAATTTTCATTTTGGGTGATAAAAGGGGCTTAAAAGATGAAAAAACAGCCAAGGCCATTATGAAGGCAAGGAGAAAAATACAAAAAACGGTTGAAAAGGACAAGAATAGCCATCAAGGTGAACATTTCCACCACCGTAAAAGTTCCACAAGTTTAATGACGCAAGGTGGACTTTTAGACCACATAAGGTGTGTGGGTGTTATTCAGTTTTGTTTTTTCACGTTCTCCAACTTCTACCAATCATATTTACACAACAAAATTCCTGTTGCATTAGCAAAATCTACGATGAAACATCTGAAAAAACCAGATTGAATATCAAACCTTCCTTGATCATTTAGTTATGGTTCTCGGAAGTGCATGTTTGCTGATGTCTTAGCCATGATACATAAGTCCTCCCAATTGTGTTCATTATTGAGTGTGGAGTGGTCATTAATAATCAAAGGCGTTGTCCAATCTCTTTTAAACACGTGGCTTGATGATGTTTGCTCTTTGATCCTCACCAAACCACATGCCAATCAATAATTAAATATAGCACTTGATTAAGAAAACGGGCCCCTTAAGTCCCATCTACCTTAATTGTTGCCTTTTGTCAAATCATGTATTGTCTACCAAATTCATACACCAAGGATACAAGTTTCTAGTTGTGGTTTACGCAATATTGATCATAAATTTTTTAAGTAAAAAAATAAAATATAAAAATCAATAGGAGTGAAGAGAAATGTTGCTTACCGGAGGACCACATGGTAGTTTAGGCAAATTAGCATTGAAATTGCCACAGTATAAGTACGATATTTGATTGTAGATGCCGAGAGTCGGTTCAAGTTATTCAAGGCAAAAAATGAGGAAACACTTGCTCATGCTCCACCTGTGTACACTCATACCAAGTTAATGGCCCGACATCCATGTAAGCATTGGATATATTAAAATAATTAGTGATTTTATTTATATTAAGTATCTTGCAGGTGAAAAAATTCTATATAATCCATGTTATTTTAGAAAATACTTTGAATATATATATATATATATATATAGAGAGAGAGAGAGAGAGAGAGAGAGAGAGAGAGATTCATGTAAGAGATGATGTCATTTGATTATCACTTGGCTATAATTGCAGTAGTCTTTGGGTTGGCTAAATCAATAACACTTTGTACATTGACATATAGTTTCGTACTGTTGTTTGTGATATTGTGAACACATCAACCTACAAATATATTCATTGGCCAATATTAAGAGACAAAAAATTGTGATTGATGTATAAGCAAAGCATGGAATAAATCTCCCCCCCCCCAAAAAAAAAATGTAATTGTTTCAATATAGTTATGATTGCCACAATGTTCACAAACAAAAGCCCTAACGTTTGCCATTGTATAGGTCAAGTGTTGGAGAGTTTAGAGATTCCTTCCGAGAACATAAGTTTTGATGAGAAGGCTGTGGAGACTTGGTTGCATCATCATGACGCGGAAGCCATGAGTGTGCACCCTAAAGATTCTCCGATGAAAAGAGAAAGATTGAAACGGAATTGTCCTCGAGATCCGAACTCGAGGCGCAAATTGGGTGGTGTATTTCTATGATCTAAAATTTGAGAATGTGTGATCACGAAGTTGCTTCAATATGCATATGCGTGTAGTAATGACTATGATGCCAAAACCATCCACTCCACCACTCTAGATTGAGCCTTCAAAGATGTACATACATTGCATTAATATCATGGAGTGAGGATGAGATTGAAAACCTTGACATGAAGTGATTATGAGTTTAAGATCAATACAGAAAAAAGGAAAAAACACGAAGTTTGTAGATAAAAATGGACATGCACATGTTTTTCCTAGCAATAAAGATGATAATTTCATGATATTTGGCAACACAAAGCATGAAAGAATAATAAATGGACCATATTGCAACCTTGTTCAAGTCGAAGACAATTGGATTATATTGCAATGTTTTTCAAAAAAAAAGTATGAGTTATAAAGTTGAATTTTCTACCATGGTTTTCATCAATATTGAGATTACTACACTAAATATGATATTTAGTGTCATATGGTATTTAGTGTCACTATGGTAACTTTTCGGATGACACTTCTTATGAATAAGTGAACAAATATTGTCATGGATGATGGATGAGTTCATCCGTTGGCCAAAACCCTACCTTTTTATTGTCAGCAACTTGTGACGAAATATTGTCATGGATGGTAGATATTTGGATGAAAAATCACTTAGTAAATGACAGTAATTGCAACATTGCAAATCTATAGTTCTCCAAAAAATTCACAGAGAATGACAAATAATGTTGGGTTAACAATTAGTGTTGGCGACACTATACCACAGTTTACAATTAGTATTGAGCAAGACAATCAGAATTGGTCACACTAAATAACATATTTAGTGTAGTATTAGGAGCCCGGTTTTCCAAGTGAGAAAGACCATGTTGCAAAATCTAAAATTAGTTTTTGTCATCATTTCATAGATGATATCCTCATGGTACATCCCAAAAAAACGTAAAACCCAGATAAAATTGCCAAATTTTGGATGAATGTGTCCATATTGGGAAAGAACTACCAAATTGACAGAATAAATGCTTGACACCTTCATTGATAAAACTTGGAGCCCCATCGGCAACTGACAACAAATATTTAGCGATTTACAACCAACAACATGATGAGGGACAATGGGTTGCAAAGCTGCTCAAATGAAACCAACTTTAAAGAGAGGGTTTAGGGTTTAGGAGAGAGATCTAATGTAGAGAACATGTTGTCTAAGTTTTTTTTTTAAGGTGGGGCAATGAAGACTGTAGTCCAACTTTGTCCACTGATAAGCTTTATAATCACGATAATTACAGTTGAATGAACCATTAGTCCAATTTGAGCAACAATTTTCACTGGACCATGGAAGTCGAGGTGTCCTAGCAAAGCGTGGATCTGGGTGTATTTTGACAAAGTTTTGACATTTGACATGCAAAGACTTGCACCAAAAAACAAATGCATATCAATTCAAATTGTGACCATAGTGATATGAATTGCCTTATGGCTTCAATTGCATAAATTACCATATGACTTGCATTCAATTGATCATTGTGCAGTTCACATGGAGGTTTATCCAAAAGAATGGAAGTAGAATGGAAAAAAAACACCAAAGCATGTGTAAGAATGAACTGCAAACTCCAGGTTGAGAGCATGCATACCTCAACTTCATTGGATGCCGAGTTGATGCAGGCTTCTCGTCACCTCTCCTCCCCAATTGCAGAGCGCCTGGACAAGCTCCTTGGCGCAAGGAGTGAGGACAAGTTGAGTGAATTGTAGATCACTAAGGGTGCAGGAGTGAGAAGGGATGTGAAGGATGAGGTGCACTAGAGTGAGGAGAGATTTGACGGGAACATGGAAATGGAGGAAGAAATGAACTTGAAGGAGCAACACAATAGCGAAGAGGAAAAAAATTCTAGAGAGAGGTAGAGGAGGGAAAAAAACATGCACACAAAAAAAAGGGAGAGGGGGGAGAGGTGAGAACATCAAAGGGTGGGGAGGGGATGCGACCCTTCATCCCTTTTCGATGATTGGGATTCAACCGTCTTGATGGACGCTTCGGATCCACTCTTCCCATCCCATGACAACATTTGTACATGCTTGTAGACTAGGTGCTACTTGGAATGTGTAATACACTCACTAAAAAGGTAGATGTGTGTTATTTGAATGATTTTCTCTTTGCACCTACTCCTTGTAGATTATGAAAACTCATAATTACTGCAAGATGATTAGCTCATCCAAATCGTGCCCGTAACCGTGTGCCTCATAATATTTGGACATCATATAGATATGTTACTTTAAGCCGCTCTAGTAACTTCTCTAATGACACTTCTTAAAAGTAAGTTTACAAGTATTTTCATGCCAACTTCTTTGTCATTCATCCGTTGCCCAATTATTGAAGGAAAGTTTGATATATTTAGCATCCTAACGTTTATGAAATAAAGTATTATCTATCATCGATGATTGAAATTTGGATGCATATAAACTTAGTGACAATCTTTGCAACATTTTATATCTTTGTTGCCCAGAATATATTCACGAGGATTGACAAATAATGTTAGGTTCACAATGAGCATATTTGGGTTACATGTAAACACTTTTAGCTAATCATGTCATTAGTGACCCTATCCAACTTCAACGTATTCTTCAAATGCACCATTTTAACAAATTGAAGGCTTTGATATTACTAAATATTTAAGTTCATACACACACCCTGCCAAGTGCCCTTGGATGCAAAGTTGTATTTTGATCATCAATGTCTACTATGAGTAGTTTTATTTTTTGCTTGACATAAGACAATGTAAACAAGGGTTTAGTGTGTCTAAATGTATACAATAAGGCTTCAAACACACAAATATATAAGATATGATTTATGAATGATCTTCCACTTCCTATATGCCTAGAGATTTGGGCATTATGGATTTAGAATGTTGCGATTACTATCACTTTAAAAGTGACTATTCATCCAAATTTCATTTATCCATGACAACAATTCATTACAAGATTGTTAGGAAGCAAAATATACCAAACTTTGTTTCAATAATCAACATTTGGATGAACTAGAAGTAACTTGGTGGATGACAATACTTGTACCATATGTTTTTATGGTGTATGTTTTTAGATCCATAGGTAACCACAAACCACTCAAATTCATGTGTTTGGGTTATTGTGGAGATTGGACAAAAGCATCATCTACCTTGGATGGGTCTTAAATGGCCCACTTCTTCTAGGATATAAAACACACAATTATTGCAACATGATTACCGAATCCAACTTTTTGGAATGATAGTGTGGGATGATTACCAAATACAAACTGCCAGTGCCCATATAATCAACTATAAACATCAAGCCAACATGGATCTATGTGCATAGACACATGATGAGGCAATTTGTAGATGATTAGAACATTGGGTGAAGTGGTCATGTTTTTGTTGTGTTGGGAGGTCATGTGTGTGTGTTTACTCGAATCAATAGTTGCCACTCCAATGCCAACATTGCATGCACATCAAAAATGTTTATTTTGGTAAAAGTGAAATGTTTTTCAATGTTCGTGTAAAATTGGTCTTTGTGGTCACATCGACTGTTCAATTAACATTTGCACCCCAACACTTTTTAAGGAATTCTTTGCATATATGTGGATAGAAATATGAGATAGTTCACATACTCCAAATGCGAGGTTGTGGAGATGCTCAACTATCCCCTAAGTTGTTCCCATCTAGTGGATCACACAAGAATTTTGCACATTTTCCAATTGAATTTAATTGGTTAATGGTACTTTTGGAGGATGAAACATGGCATTTTCTTGTGCATCACTTCCTTCAATTGTCATAATCTAAAAATCCCAAGGGTCATTTGTGCCCATTTTTCCCTCATTCTAGCTCACCTCTTGTGTTGTAAGATCCTATGGACAATTCCCTTTCTAACCTCAGAACATGTCTATGATAACAGAGTTATCTGTAAAGTCCCTCAAAGATAGATCAACCATGGGTCTGATCCTTCTTTGAGAAAACTTTCTATTAAGAGTTCCGGGACCTTAGCTCGTCATACATTGGAGCCTATTTTGGAAGTCGAGTGAAAATTTTGGGACCTCCTCTTCCCATCTCTCAAACTTTGAGAAGATTCTAGGATTTAGAATAGCTCCTCCACATGGGACTAAGTACCCTAAATTCTAGACTGACCTATAGAAGGCTAGCTTGGTCCACCCATCATAGTAGGACAATCGAAAGCCTATTTTTAATATACTGACACCACTATTTGCATCTGGTAATTTAAGCATTAAGAAAACTTGGGTGACTTTGTGTTCATTCTCCTAAACTCAAGGTTCGGGACTAAACCCATGGGGCCATGTCCATTACTTTACAAATAACTCTAATCCAACAACCAACATTGAGTGAAGTGCACTCAAAACAACCCTTCATAGGCTTGGAAAGTAAAGGATTTTGTGGTCATACACGCCCCTCAATGATGTAATAACATTATTCAGATCCATAACAGTGTTCAGTGGGATTGACAGTATTCCATAGAATATTCCCCACATTCGGTCCGGATGTGGGAATATTCCATGGAATACTGTTAGTCCCACAAAACACTGTTACGGATCTGAATAATATTATGGTTGACTATTGAACCTAGAATGGCTATCATATTTTGAGCACTTATTTTGAGATATACCTCAAAGCAATAAGGAAAAACTCGAAGATCACAACATGTAACTTGAAAACACTAGGATTTTGACTGATTATGCCCACAAATCTCATGGCTAGTTTACATTGAAGGATTGAAGGCCGGTAGGAAGGAAGGAAGGAAGGAAGAGAGAAAGGTGGGTCGGTAGATAAAGAAAGAGGTAGCAGGTGCCGCTCACAGGATTGGCAGCGTAGCAGCCTCCGCCACCGCTTTGCTATCCCCAACTCTCCATCTCCCCAACCTCCTCGCACGACGGTCCATACTTTGTTTGGATCGGCAAGGAAAGGAAAGGAAAGGAAAGGAGGAATCACAATTCTTCACAACACACGGAACACTCAATCCTCCAGTGATGGCGGCATCCGCTGGCCTGCAACGGAGCGTGTTCCTGGGGGAGTCATGGCTGGACCGCTCCCGCAATTCCACCACGATTCATCAGCGGGGCTCCCGCCCATCTCCACAGCAGATTGTGATGACGTCGGAGTTCGAGAGGACCAATCCATACACGGAGGAGCTGAGGCGGACGGCCTCCTTCATCTCGCAGCCCGGCAAGGGCATTCTGGCCTCCGATGAGAGCAATGCCACCACTGGCAAACGGTCAGTAATGCGTACTTTATTGATGCTTTCACTCTCAGCTGCTCACTACGTTGGATTATAGTTCTCCGATGTTTGTTTTAAACGCTCAAAATTGCTCAGGATGGATTGTTGCAAGTCTGGGTCTGGTGAATTGCCGGATGTTGTCCCATAATTCGCAATGCTGCCACCATTTGAGGGCTTTTGAAAGAGAGGTACGCTCATATGCGATAATTCCCTCTCTCCAGCTAACAACTGTTGTAAAGGGGGAACTTGCCCGTGCAGAGGTTTAGTGCTTTGTTGAAGTGCAACAGGGACTGATCCTTGGTGAAAGTACGGCAATGGATTGTTGCAGGTTGGCGACAGTTGGGCTTGACAACACTGTCGAGAACCGGCAAGCGTGGCGCGAGCTTCTCTACTCCGCTCCTGGCCTCGGAAACGTAACTTCCCTGCCTCCTCGTATGCTTGAGTTTCTTGATTTTTTTACTTGCTTTTCATAATTGCTGCAATTTGAGCAGAATGAGCTACACTGATATATAGAATGTGCAATTAGGTTGCATTTGAAAATAGGTTGCCTCTTTACCCATGCAAATTACTTTGGGTCAAAAACAGTTGATATCGTTCGGGTTTCCATTGTTAGTTTAAGGTGTATTCTGTAGATTTTTTTAAGCTGATCGACACTTCGCCTAAATTCTTGAATTTGGACCGGTCATTCCTCAAACTCAACCAGCCTACGAACGGGGAGATCCGGCTGCTAGTTACAGATGGGCCGGTTGAGTTTGAGAAATGACCGGTTCAAGTTCAAGACTTTAGGCAAATCGCTGATCGTTTTAGAGGAATCTCTAGATTAAACCTAATTAAATGAAGAGAGGAAAAGCCAAAGATATCAACATGTAACCCGGTTGGGCTTGGAAACGCTCGGATCTCGACCGATCGTGCCCTAAATCTCCCCGGAGCGGCCCATCTGTAACCTGCGGTTAGATCTCCCCATTTGTAGATGGGGATCAATATATGCCTGGAATGTTGTCTCCAGTATGGTACACAAGTTTTAAATCCTCTATGGTGGGTTCAGTACATTAGTGGCACAATTATGTTCGACGAGACCCTGTTTCAGTCGTCCCGGGCAGGAGTGCCTTTTGTGGACATTCTTAAGGAGCAGGGCATCTTGCCCGGGATCAAAGTGGACACTGGCCTCCAGCCCATTGATGGCACTGATGGAGAAACCTCAACACAAGGCTTGGATGGCCTTGCCGAGCGTTGCAAAAGGTCCGTTTCTTTTCTGTCCCTTGCTCAAAATTTCTGGAGAACAATCACCCAAGCTGTCTCAGATTTATCCACGCACAAAGAAAAATTGTATTTATATATTTATTTTTGCCTTCTTCCAAATAATCTTATATTTTTTCCTACTCGAGGTGTTTGTCTTATCTCTCCTGGTTTCCTTGTGTTGACGAAATTGAGGTCTTAGTACACATGGTATACTA
This sequence comes from Polytrichum formosum, assembly GCA_964035585.1. NCBI lineage: Eukaryota > Viridiplantae > Streptophyta > Polytrichopsida > Polytrichales > Polytrichaceae > Polytrichum > Polytrichum formosum. Next base: position 25,430,127 of record OZ037940.1, on the reverse strand, counting down.
CAATTTGCTCGAGTCTGCATACTTCCTATGGAGATCAGTACTTAGCAGAAACTCGAGACACGGATGCATGGACAGCAACGAGTTATTGTTGTCGATGGAAATGGTCAAATTGGTTGCTACCATTTGCTGCATGTGTGATTTTTTAAATATATTTCATTCTAGTTTTTGATTACCGTAGAGTGATGTCTGGTTCAACACTTCCAAGTGTTGAAAGCCTAATTTCCATGGTGGATTGAGCATGGTCTAGACCGTTGTGGACATACCACATGGTAAAATGCTTCTAAAATGATTTTCTGGTGTTGAACGAGGGATCACACTACGGGCCTTCAATCTGATTGTTTTGTTAATAAGTGTGGAACTCTTCTTAAAAGCTTGGGTTCAACTATCTCTTGATGGTTCCTTGCTTTGTGAAGGTATTACCAACAGGGGGCTCGATTCGCAAAGTGGCGGGCTGTAATCAAGGTGGACTCCACAGTCCATCCCTCTTCCACCGCCATCCTCGAGAACGCACATGGACTTGCTCGTTACGCTCAAATATGTCAGGTATTCCACATTCATGGTCCGTGTCCGTAGGCTATATTATGGCAATGCTAGCTGGGACATGATGACTTTGTTAAGCCAATAGAGTTATCGTTGATGTCAACTGGAATTTCGGTCGGGAGTTGGTTGTTTTGCATAGGAAACTTTCCATGTTTGGTAAGTTTTCAGTGCATGCTTGGAGTCAGTGTGGAGGTTTAAACAAATGACATTTTAAAATGGGTTTATTGGGAACCAAACTCATTTTAGCACCTCTTGGCATGCCAAAATTAGTTTGGTCTTTGATGAACCAATTTAGAAAGCTCTTCGATGAGAACTCCGCACCGACTCCAAGCATGCACCAAAAACTTACCAAACATGGAAGTTTTGTATGGAAACAACCAATTCTCAACCCAAACTATGGTCAAATTAAAGGATCACTCTAATGAATTGGAATTGCTATTAAGGTCTGGGAAGCTAAACGGCTTACGGGACTAGAAGTGCATCAAGACGGTGTCAAAAAGGCTCTATTAGTAATGTACATTTAGTACCTGGCCCACACAATAAATGTACATTGGTGCCCAAATCATTCCACACAACTTGTAGATACTCACATGTTCTAAAATTCCCCAATTAACCCACTTCTCCTAGAACATTAAACACTTGAATAGTACAAAATGATCTTAGCAAATCCAAATTGAGGTTGTAGCCATTTTTCCTCATAGTTTCTAGAGCTCGCATGAATATCTTATGCAATATCAAAGCGGAGATTCGTTTCTTCTGTTACACAATCATATAAATCGTCCTAATCATGTTGACTTAATGAACTAGAATGGTTAACATCTTTTGAGCACGTAGTTCAACCTTTGCAAAACACATGATGCCCTTTTCGGTGTCCGTTCTTAGATCCACGCCTAACCACACACCTCTCTAGTGTCTGATTAAGATAAGTAACATAATTAGGCCCACTTACGTCACGAACAGTGTGGATCTTGTCCAAATTGGAAGGGGGAATTGTCGCCATTGTCTTTGGCCGAAAGAGAGGAATATGGGGAGAGATGTGGGTGTAGGCGAACGGGCTGGTTCCTATTGTGGAGCCGGAGGTGACCCTCGGTGAAGGCGACTACAGGTGAATTTCTGGACTATTTTCTCAAAGGCTACTTCTGCGCTTTCTGCAGTATCTGTTGTCTTACGCGAGATGGGTCTTAAATGGTTATTGTTTTCTGACTATCCCACTTCTCGTGGGATATGAGAACACGCGATTAGTACGAGATGGTTACCGAATCCAAGTCTGGGTCATAGCCACTTTCCCCATAATCTTTGGAGCTCATATGAATATCTTACTTTATATCACAATGAAGACTTTCGTGCTCATTAAATGGTCATATAGGTTCCCCCAATTATGTTCACTATTGAGCTTAGAATGGGTTAATGCAATTTGAGCATGTAATCCAATCTCTTATAAACACGTGTCGTTTTTGTTATGTTCATTCTTGAAGCCACACCCAACCACATACCACTCAAATATAGGTAGGTGTTTGATTAAGATAAGTAACCGAATTGGGCACGTCTACCTCATCTGCAGTAATTTCTGCAATCTTCTCTATTGATGGTGTACTCTTATTTCTGCACATGCAGCATCCAGCGAACAGCCTACATTTCCGAGAAGGTCAACTCACATGTTTTCCGACTGCTGAATGAGTACAAGTAAGCTGCAAACTCCGCCTTTGGGATATCTGATCTCTTCAAAAAAGAAAGAAAAAAAAGAAGGTTGTATGCGTGTAAATGATTTCACGATGTATCAGTGACATGAAGATAGACGGATCATTCGAGGCAATCATTTGTTGTTGATTGATGATGACAAAACCCTAAGTTTCTCACAGTGTTTGATTATGACCTTGTGCAACAGCGTGATTCTTGAGGGCATCTTGCTGAAGCCCAACATGATCCTTCCAGGTATGGAAAACCCACCTCAAACAGACCCAAATTACATACATACATATCAGTGTCTGAGGAGGTTTTTCGGTCAAAATTCTAGTGTTTCCAAGTCCAACCAGTTACATGTCTTGGTCTTTTCGGTTTATTCTTTATTGAATTGAGGTATATTCCATAGATACCTTTAAGATGATGGGTAGTTGTCATGAAGTCTTGAACTTCAGCCGGTTATTTCTCAAACTCAATTGATTCATCTGTAACTAAGCAGCCGGTTCTCCCCATTCATTGATACAAATACCATCATATATTCATATGTTTTGGATGGCATATGTATGTCCTTGTTGAAACACACCGAAGTATGTAAATTTACTATGGTATACTAACACACCCTGAAATACATTCATCACAATTTTTCATCTGTGGATGGAGGCTCGTTGTCATCCATAATTCTCAGATCCTGACGATGAGCGCTTTGGGTATTGCTGATAAATATCCCAAATAGTCATATTAGTGTGGGTGGAAATTAGTGTGTAAATAATTAGCACATGCCACACTAATTTTCTTGTCAATGTGGAATTAACTTGGGTCCGAGACCCCGGGTCTTTACCTAAGCCTTCATGAAGGCTTCCGATAAACACGTCAAATATTAGGTATTGGACAAAAGTAGCACAAAATACGCTAATCGCCCACATTAATTATCTAGAAAAACAATTAATGTGGCCCACGCTAATTTTCTACTAGAAAATTATGTTAAAATCACGGCCAAATCCACTCAACGACCATCATCTAATACATGCCGCTCTATTTCATCTTTACCAATGCCGCAATGTAGACCCCACATGAGATTCAAGAAGGTCCCTTAACCAATGTAGGATTGACAATATTTGACAATATTTTCAATACAGAATTTGAGGAAAGAAATAATTATTTTTTCATTGGAATAGAGAGCCATGTAGGGTACTCACATACACACACCACTTTATGAATGCATCGAACTTACACATGGATATTTGTTTTTTGTTTTTTAAGGTTTGGATGTCCCCACGCCCGCACCGGAAGAAGTGGCTCGCTACACCGTCCGGACTATGCTCCGCTCTGTCCCAGCAGCTGTTCCTGGTATGCAAGTTCAAGCACACCTCATCATCCTCACTTGATTTGGCTCCTTCAAAAAAATTTATTGGTTATCTTTTGTTTCACAAATACACTACACTGTTTATCCCAATTAGTGCGTATTATTATTCAGAGTTACTATTTAGTGAGAAAGTAATAATTCACCACACAAAGTCATTTATGTTTTATAACGTTTGAACAACCTATGGAACTTCCGGTAGTAAAACTTAACTCCTCAACGAGACGTCATTGTACTGCGTAACTCTGAATAGTAACATCCACTAATTGGGATAATCACTGTAAATTGTTCTGGTTGCTTGAAAATAAATAAATGAATCAAACATAAAATATAGATCTCAATATTAGAAAGTGAAAATGCAAGGGGGAGCCGGCTAAAAAGTGAAACACAATTTACCCTATGTCACGGGGGGGTCACTCCATTGTCAAGTTGAACACCACGTGCGGCCAAAAAAAATCTACTTTTGTTAAGTTGCATCACCAAAATGGGTCAAAAGTTTATCAAATTTTTTTCATGGGTAGATATATACGGTATCTATTACATAGTAAAAAATGGTAACCAAATTTGATGATCTGTTTTTTTAATAAAACATACCGTTTCTAACTAGAATGATGCAGTATTGCATTAAAATAATTACTATAAAAATGAATATGACTAAAAAATTCAAAAATATATACAAAAGATATTATCAATGATTATGTATATGTAGAAAAATATCATAAATTTTAAATTTATCTATTCCATGTAATATAGGGGTAGCAAACTTTGGCCGCACGTGGTGTTGAACTGGACATGGAGTGAACCCCCGTGCCCTATGTATTTATGCAGGCATTCACTTCCTTTCGGGGGGAATGAGTGAAGAAGAAGCAACATTGAACTTGCAGGCCCTCCAGGTATGTATCCCTAAAGACCCAAGTAGTGAAGATTTAAGAAGTACATGTGGACAATTCATTTGTCCAAAAATAATAATGCATTTGAGGGGACTTCTGCTTCATTCATTTCAAGAAACATTACTCAGTTCCTATCAACTATTTTATTCTAAAAATATTAGTATGATGCTTCACCCGAATTTTTCAGTCTAACTTTGTCAGTGCAATGCATATAAAATAAATAGAGCGTAATTTTGAATATAATTTTGCTTGTTCCCAGCCTCACCCACCGCACATAGTCAAGTGAATAATCTTGTGACATTAGTTGGGAAAAGAGCCCTAAAGAATATGACAAAAACCCTAACCATAATCATTTTTGGAAGTAAGGTAGTCAAATAATCCTTGTAGATGTGTATTTCTCATAAATAAAACAATGTGCATGCAACTAGAACGTGTTTACAGCAAGATGCAACCTACATTTAAGGCTAGTGTATTTCATTTCTATCATAGGGTCTACCAATAGAAGTGTGTGTGTGTATTTAGATTATGTCTAAACTACATGCATAAGTCCATATTTACCTAAAATCTAGTCAAGTGACCTATTGGTTATATTTTCAAACAAGTCCTAACTCTTGTTTGTTATGGTTTATTTTCGTTCCATGTTTTTCTTTTCTAGGGGTTCCCACCCAATTTTCCTACATAGAGAAGGCTTTGTCCCGACCTAAGCATGTGATCTATTGTTTTATGATCAACATTTTGTGCTAAAAGGTCGGAATGTTTCTTTTGTTATAAGTCTACTATATGAAGAAAATCACCAGGTTATTTATATCATAGTTGGTTCTATTCTCATCTGTCTTAAGAAAATTGTCTTTTTAGCAATAAAACTAGATCTCAAGATATTTTTGGTAAACTCTAAAATTGTGATTATTATTGGTTTGAGAAGGAGATTAGGTGAAATATGGTCATGTGGAGGTCAACGATAGTCTTGCAAGTTCTAACTCCATAAATGTGATCTCACCCTTGACAACTTTCTTTTGAATGTCAACCTCAAGCTAGACATATGAAACATATTTTCTTTTATATCTCTTGATTTGATAAATACCCCCCTTGGGATTTTTCAGATAATCCGTAATCTCATACCAAGATTGAATCGGCCCCTTGTGTTCCCAATATATACATAGAATATGATGTCCTAGTGTACACCGATTGCAATATGTACTACTTCAAGCTACAGTTGACACTTGGAGCTGTAATTTGCAAAGATTTCATTCTTCACGGTTGGGTTCAATTTCTACTTCAAGCTATAGCTAGCTCTTTACCCTACCATGCAACATGTAACCATCTAGTAGCTCTGCACATAACATGCAAGTACACGTTAACCTATACCTCTTATAGATTGGCTTGATATTGGTTATGATGATCAGGCCTATGGACCCACTCCTTGGTCCTTGACATTCTCCTATGGCCGAGCTCTTCAATCGAGCACCCTCAAAATGTGGTCAGGACAGGTACGTTAACACAATTCAACACAAATCATGTCATTTTTTGCATTGTGGTGTGCATGTTAACTTGACTTGATTCTTTTGAAGAAATTGTAATGATTTAAATTTTTGAATTTTTAATTTAAATCGATCTACCCAAGCAGAGAGTTGCTACTTCCAATTTCCTCAACCGAAAATACGTTCCATTGAATGTTGCTCTGTGTTTCAGGAGGAGAATTGGAAGGCAGCACAAGATAGGCTTGTTGCTCTTGCTAAAGCGAACTCAGAAGCTCAGGTCAGTCACTTGCATTCTACCTACACATCTTTGCAGTTTGCAGACTTTTCAATGATGTAGGACAATTTTAGAGTGATGTCAGTCAATTGCCTAGAACTCGTCCTCTTGTAGTGTCTCATCATCCAATGGAATTTTTTAAAGCAGCCTATTCAAGTTCGATGCGAAAGAACTAGCTATTAGGTGTAATTTGACATCCTAGGAATGATCCCATTTGCGACACTCCTTTTGAATTGAATCTTGGTTTAGGGTGTAGGAAGGTTTTTGTGTCCGAAGATAGGCAACAATGAGGTGTCGACTAGGGTTTCTTGTGAAGAGAAACAAATTCTAAGGAGAATGCAATTATTTTATAAAAAATTCATGAATATGGAAATTGCTACAAATTTCGAAGGGTATATCTTTAGGGTTACTCATAGTCGATCTACATGTTAAGATTCTTGAAATTTTATTCTTGAAGATAGAATAGGAAAAGATTGTCCTTATACATGATTAAGAATGCTATGCCGAATGCAAAGCAACATCGCTAAGTTCTTGTATGAAGTATTCATAAAAATCTTCCCCTTTGTATTTCGTAGTTGTTAGTAGAGTAGAGGCACCCATAACCGATCACTTAAGAGATTATGCGCTGAATCTAGAGAAATAAAACGTGGCGCAACACTTTCTTGTGTAGGAAGATAGACATCCGGAGGACTATGAATTTTTCGGTAATTTTATTCCTTCAATTGAAATTATTGTGAATTTTTGAAGCCAAAAGTTGGCCCAAACACATTACCGATGTTTAGTGTATACCATAACCACTCAATTCGAGGTGAATTCCTCCTCATTTTAACACTCAAAACCAGGGACTTGTGTCATGGCACTATTGATTTCGGCCTAAACCAACTTTAGTGCGAGCCTGATGAAAACTTTGGTACCCTATAGATTCCCAATGGGGTCATGATCGGGAATGGGTGCCTCTACTCTACATAAGAAGTGGCATTACTGCTCTAGAGTTGCTTTTGTACTATAAGCATTTTAAAGACTATAGATTCTCTTACTAAATTGTCATTTATTGCCTAGGGGCTTTGGATGATGGCATGTTCAAGTTTAAAAAAGAAATTGTGTTTAGAAATGTTGACATTTGAAAGTGCAAAGCTAAATGGTTTTAATGAATTTTCTTTTTCCAAGCATCCATTCACCAATTTATCAGAAGCTCTTGAAGCGATTTAGAAAAAACGATTCTAGTGGGGAAATTTTCCACCAGGGGCATTTGTGAAGTGTAGTAGCCGAAGAGAGCGTTTGTAGATTAGAGGGAACCCAAGAATCCAAGGCCACCTGAGACAACCATTCATCTTTTTGGCATAAAAACTACGCATATCCAAACCCTTTTACTTGTTCCCAAGCCATTCATTTTGTTCCCACCATGGACGCTATTCTCCTGGACGCATGCATGACATCCCTTCTGACCTACAAAGTTTTAAAAAACCCAAAAACTAAATCCAACCAATTTTTCATGGTGGGAAAACCCATGATCAGTGTAAGGAGAATATGCTCACATTCACGTCATCATTGCATGAAAACTAACGTTTTTCTTATCTTTTCTTTTCTTTTTTCTTTTCTTTCCTTTCATGGTGAGATGTGTTCAATTTTTGATTCAACTCGTGGCGACTACTTGTGCAGCTTGGGAAGTACACAGGTCCTCACCCATCGCCAGGTGGCACACGCATATTGCAAGCTCTCAGATTAGGTGGAGCTGGCAAGTAGGGATGTCCTACATTGGCATTCAATTTATTAACAACTTGCACGTGTGGCACCTTGCACTTGAGCAATGTATTCTATTGGTCAAAGCAACATTTTCGTGAAGTTTTCAATCCAAGGAGTACACAAAGTATGGTATTTAGTGTCACCAATTCTATTTATCTTGCTCAATAGAAATTGTAAACCGCCCGTGTAGTGTCACTAACACTAATTGTAAACTTAACATTATTTGTCAATCCTTGTAATAAACTTTTTTGGGCCTTATAGGTCTTCAATGTTGCAATTGCTAACACCTACTATTTGATTTTTCATCTAGATCTTGATCATTTACGACAATATTCTATCACAAAAATGTTAGGATGCAAACTATTTGCAAAAATGAACTAAAAGTAAGTTGGGATAACAATAGAGTTATCCGTTAACTAAACCCCAGTTTAGTAGGGAGTTGGTTGCTTTGCATGCAAGACTTTCCATGTTCGGTAAGTTTAGGGTGCATGCTTGGAATCAATGCAGAGGCTTGAATCCGGGACATTCCATATTGGTTCATTGGGTGCCAAACTCGTTTTGGCAAGCCTTACCTTAACTAAACTGGGGTTTAGTTAACGGATAACTCTAGTATATGTAAAATATCTTCATAGGAAGTGTCATTAGAAAAGATACCACAGTGACATAAAATATTATATGACACTAAACACAGATCACATTTAGTGTAGTGAAGTAAGTATTGCACTCCAGAACTGGAGCATTCATGTATAAGCACTTAATTTCCTCCTTGTATGGACAGTGATCCAGGGATGCATTAACGGTCAACTTCAAGTCTCAGAACTGTATTTCTGATCTTGTAGTGTGATGTTTTAAAGACTCCAAGAAATAACTCTTTCCATTTTGACATCTTTGCGATGTTGCACAAGTGATCATGATGTGAGAAGTCTAAAGTATACGCACCTTGTTTTATATGCTTTCCTCTCCGCACCTACTTCTAGTAAGATTTGGGACACACAATTACCTGGTGAGAGATCATTGGCAAGTCCAAATCGTGCCCGTAGCCATTTGACTCTTAATTTTGGGAGCTTGTATGGATATCTTATTCATTATCAACGTGAACGTTCTCATGCTCAATAAGTAGTTGTATAGTGGTCCCCCCAATCATGTTGATTATTGAACCTAGAAGGGTTAGCATATTTTTGTGCACGTGATTCATTCTCTTAAAAAGACATGTGTTTTTGGGTGCCAGTTCCTAGATCCACATCTGACTACATATCTCTCAAATATAGGTGTCCAGTTATTGTGTTTGGTCTACGTAGATATTTATTTTGATATGAATTGCTCATATGTTGAAGTTGATGATGATATCATCTAGGTCCGAGCGGCACCTTCCATATTGTGGCCTACTATAACACTGACATACCACGATAATTTTGATCAATGTAATTTTTCTTTTATCCACGTCATTTTTAAGCCGACAATATCATATGTTCAAAAAGAGGAACATGGACATTTTTTTACCACATAAATGATAGTGGGTTGAAAAATATAACATCACTATTCTACCAAAATTGCTACTCATGGAGAGAAAGTTGTCCGATGGATTCGTCACGACAACATGTTCTATCTCCATATTTGAATTGAAATGTGCCATGAGTTACACTTTCAATCATCGATCACACAAATTCAATGTTTCAAAATATGATTGAATTCAAAAAGAAAAATAATGTCAAGGAACCTATTCATGTTCTCTATATGTTTGACCAAAATAAGATCAAATCTTGGAAAATTATCATTATTTAGAAATATGCAATAACTCATTCTTCTTACTTGTGGGAGGTTTGTCTCCTTTTTTTATTTATATGTCTTTGACTCTTCACTCCGCTTTGGGAGGGTGCCCCTCTTTCAATTGTCCTCCTAGTTGATTTCCCCACACCCTTGAGCTTTCCAACAATCAATTCTCATAGCTCTTAGCTATGTTCTTATACCCCAATCTCAATCTTCATTCCAATTTCATGGTGGTGGAAAGTAAGATACCTTACACATCCCTTTCTTTGCACTTTATGTACAAAATCTTTGGCTTAACAACTTGACCAATCTCAAATCTAGCATTTCACCATCAACCACCAAGGTTCAATGTAATCAATGCAGTCAAGTTGCCCAATGTCTCCGGTAAGTCCTTCAAGTTCTCACAACCACTCAAGTCCAATTTAACCAATGAAGTCGGGTTGCCCAATGTCTTCGGTAATTCCTTCAAGGTCTCACTATCACTCAAATCCAACTTAACGAACAAAGTCAAGTTGCCAAATGTCTTTGGTAATTCTTTCAAATTCTTGCACCTATCAAGTCCAATGTAACTAATGAAGTCAAGTTGCCCAATGTCTCCGGTGATTCCTTCAAGTTCTCGCAACACCTCAAGTGCAATGTGAACAACGAAGTCAAGTTGCTCAATGTCTCCAGTAATTCCTTCAAGTTCTCACAACCACACAACTCCAATCTAACCAACGAAGTCAAGTTGCCCAATATCTATGGTAATTCCTTCAAGCTCGAGCAACCACTCAAGTTCAATGGAAGCAATGAAGTCAAGGTGCCCAATGACTCCGGTAATTCCTTCAAGTTCGAGCAACCCCTCAAGTCCAATGTCAGCAACGAAGTCAAGTTGCCCAATGTCTCCGGCATTTCCTTCAAGTTCTCACAACTATGCAACTTCAATGCAACCAACGAAGTCAAGTTACCCAATGTCTCCGGTAATTCCTTCAAGTTCGAGCAACCATGCAAGTCCAATGTAACCAACAAAGTCAAGTTGCCCAATGACTCCGGTAATTCTTTCAAGTTCGAGCAACCATGCAAGTCCAATGTAACCAACGAAGTCAAGTTACCCAATGTCTCTGGTAAGTCTTTCAAGTTCGAGCAATGCCTCAACTCCAATGTAACCAACGAATTCAAGTTGCCCAAAGTCTCCGGTAATTCCTTCAACTTCAAGGAATAACTCAATGCCAATGTAACCAACGAAGTCAAGTTACCCAATGTCTCCAATAATTCCTTCAAGTTTTCACAACTATCCAACGTCAATGTAACCAACGAAATCAAGTTGCCCAATGTCTCTGGTAATTCTTTCAAGTTCTCACAACCCCACAACTTCAATGTAACCAACGAAGTCAAGTTGCCCAATGTCTCCGGTAATTCTTTCAAGTTCTCACAACCATACAAATCCAATGTAACCAACGAAGTCAAGTTGCCCAATGCCTCCGGTAATTCCTCCAAGTTCTTGCAATATTTCAAGTTCAATATGACCACTGAAGTCAAGTTGCCTAATGCCTCTGGTAATTCCTTCAAGTTCGAGCAACCACGCAAGTTCAATGTAACCAACGAAGTCAAGTTGCCCAATGCCTCCGGTAATTCCTCCAAGTTCTTGCAATATTTCAAGTCCAATGTGACCAATGAAGTCAAATTGCCTAATGTCTCCGGTAATTCTTTCAAGCTTGAGCACCACCTCAGCTTCAATGTAACCAACGAAGTCAACTTGCCCAATGTCTTTGGTAATTCCTTCAAGTTCTTACAACCATACAAATCCAATATAACCAACGAAGTTAAGTTGCCCAATGTCTCCGGTAATTCTTTCAAGCTCGAGCACCCACTCAGCTTTAATGTAACCAACGAAGTCAAGTTGCCCAATGCCTCCGGTAATGCCTTCAAGTTCTCACAACCATACAACGTCAATGTAACCAACGAAGTCAAGTTGCCCAATGTCTCCTGTAATTCTTTCAAACTCAAGCAACTACCCAAGTCCAATGTAACCAACGAAGTCAAGTTGTCCAATGTCTCCGGTAATTCCTTCAAGTTCTCACAACCATACAACGTCAATGTAACTAACGAAGTCAAGTTGCCCAATGTCTTCGGTAATTCCTCCAAGTTCTTTGAATGAAACAAATCCAATGTAATCAACGAAGTCAAGTTGCCCAATGTCTCTGGTAATTCTTTCAACTTCGAGCAATACCTTAAGTCCAATGTAGCCAACGAAGTCAAGTTGCCCAATGTCTTCGGTAGTTCCTTCAAGTTCTTACAACCACACAAATCCAATGTAACCAACGAAGTCAAGTTGCCCAATGTCTCCGGTAATTCTTTCAACTTCGAGCACCAACTTAGCTTCAATGTAACCAACGAAGTCAAGTTGCCCAATGTCTCCAATAATTCCTTCAACTTCGAACAACCATACAAATCCAATGTAACCAACGAAGTCAAGTTGCCCAATGTCTCGGGTAATTCTTTCAAGCTTGAGCACCAACTCATGTTCAATTTAACCAATGAAGTCAAGTTGCCCAATGTCTCCGGTAATTCCTTCAAGTTCTTCCAACCACACAAATCCAATGTAACCAATGAAGTCAAGTTGCCCAATGTCTCCGGTAATTCTTTCAAACTCGAGCAACGACCCAAGTCCAATGTAACCAACGAAGTCAAGTTGCCCAATGTCTCCGGTAATTCCTTCAAGTTCTCACAACTATGCAACTTCAATGTAACCAACGAAGTCAAGTTGCCCAATGCCTCCGGTAATTCCTCCAAGTTCTTGCAATATTTCAAGTCCAATGTAACCAACGAAGTCAAGTTGCCCAATGTCTCCGGTAACTCTTTCAAGCTCGAGCACCAACTCAGTTTCAATGTAACCAACGAAGTCAAGTTGCCCAATGTCTCCGGTAATTCCTTCAACTTCGAACAACCATACAAATCCAATGTAACCAATGAAGTCAAGTTGCCCAATGTCTTTGGTATGAATTTCAATTGCCTACAATCAATTAAGCTAAGATATTCCAACATTTCAAGGGTGCCAATTTCACATGGAAGGTGTTGCAAATGCACAAAGCTTGTCATCTCCAACACACGCAATTGTTTGAATGGAATGAAAAATAATGGTTGCAGCTCCTTGATTACTTCACCTCTATTTTCTCCAAAGCCCATGCTTATCCGCATCCACCTCAATTTACTCGCATTCTTCATTCTTTTATAAACATAATCAACATTCTTACAATTTTGGATATGCAAAAGTCTAATGTTTTCCAAATCCATTACTGTAAGCATCTTGTAATTGCAATGAGATCCATCTATATGAATACCTTCCACATTTTGTATCATCTGCATCAATCACAACACAAAACATTATTCTTGCCATTCCATTAAGTGCATCGATATTGTCATTCTATGAATAGATTAAAAAAACTCAAATCAAATACATTTACTTCCCTTACATTCTTCCCTACAACAAATCCTATAAGTGCAAACTCAATTTAATTAAAATTGGACGATGTATGATTACGACGCTAGTTAAAGATGATGAATATTCATTTACCATGCACGCATCAAATTTGGTGGGCTCAAACTCATCCAAATTCCAAATTTTTTGTCCTCCAATATGCTCTTTGCATGCTATCATACGTCCCATGTCACGTAAATGATCATGCATTGTCAACATCCCATCCGAATCAATTTGCACAAGACTTCGGTTCATGAGATTCAAAAGTGCAAGATCTGTGTTACAATCATCACAATTCCATATTTTCAACGCCTTCTCTTCTTGCATCCCCTCCTTGAGAACATCGCGACAAAAAAAACAAGCAATGTCCAAAAACATGTTCTTCTCCTCTTCATTTAAATTATCGTAGCTTATCCTCAATGTTCTCCATATCCTTTCGTTGTCCCAACTACCACCAAGGCATTGTCCCCTTTGTATTCTTTGCAATGCTTGTTGCCATACCCTAAGCCTTTGAACTCCACACAAAAAACTTCCCAATACTTCCAAGCTCAAAGGTAGTCCACCACATGCTTCGATGATTTTTTTGGCAACTTCTTCAAGTTGTGGCCCTTCAGGTCGTTGTTGCAAAAATGTGTGCTTGTAGAATAGCTCCTTTGCTTGATCTTTGTCCAATAACTCCATGTCCATCTTTCCGGTGTTTGAAATACAAGTTGTTTTTAAATCTTGCCAATTTCGACTTGTGGCAATGATCTTGCTACCGTTAGCAAACACCCACGTAGATGAAACTAGCCCATGGAGTTGTTCTTGAGAGCCAACATCATCAAAGACAACAAAGACCTTTTTCTTCTCAAATATGTTCTGTAAGCACTTGAACCCCTCTTCTGTGGTCAATATGGACCTCTCGTCCTTGAGATCCTTCAACAATTGTCTTTGTATATCCAAAACACTTTTGGAGTCTCTCATATTTGCCACAAAGCTTGTCGCTTCAAAGCCTTGATGCACACGATGAAGAATGGCCTTTGTCAAAGTGGTCTTCCCACTTCCACCCATCCCAATGATGCCTAGAATTTGATTGGATTCTAGTTGAAATAACACGTTTGAGATTTCTTTATCAATATTGACAAAATGAATTGGGAGTGACGGTAATGAATGTGTGGACCGCACTTGTGATGGAAGTATTCGGTTTGCCCATGACAACGGTGTAGAAAGTTGAAACCTCTATAGATGCAAAATTTGATATTAGATATTGGTTTAAAACATAAGTTACAATAAATGCAAAAGAGTATGATTTCTATGAATGATATCAAAGTACCTTGATCATCTCATTAAAAGAATACACTACTTTTAATAAGATTGTGGTCTTACATTTGGATCCAATATTCCACAAGAATGGATACAACAAGATAAATTGATAATATTTGAACCCACTCAAAAGTCGATTTAGACCAATCTCTAAACCATTCAATGTATAGTTAGGATTAGTACCTGGGGATGAATTTGACTTGTATGTTGGGCCTCATTAGCTTCTCTCCCTTCCAAATTTGGTTTCTTCCAAAAGCGTTTAAACATATACATGATGTCATGAGGTAAATTTGAAATCCTTTGAAACATGGTTGTTTCATTTTCCACCTCTTCATTTTTGAATGCAACATTTCCCCTTAAAATGGAGCTTCTCAAATCTTCCAATGTTGTGCAAATTTCTTTGAACTTGGGTCTCTTTGTTCGGTCTAATGACCAACATTCATTGATCAAGGAGACCAAAGCCTCGGGACAATCATCAGGCACCCATGGCCTCTCACCTGACCTTAGCCTTGTAGGAAGATCATGATCGATGCCTTCAAATGGTTGTCTTCCTGAGAGTATTGTTGCACACATCACACCAAAACTATATACATCGGCTTCATGTGCATTCACTTTTTCCACTAAAGAGTACGTCATGTTCTCTCTCTTTCGTTTGTTGTTTTGGAATAGCTCTGGTGCTTTGTACAACCTCGTCCCAATACCTTGGCTTAATTTCTCAGAAATGTTGCTATACACATCCACTTTTGAAAGTCCAAAGTCGGCCAACTTCACATTCACATAGTTGTCCTTGTGCAATTCATCAACCATGATTTTATGCACCATTACATTGGCAGGTTTTAAATCCATGTGTGCAATTTTTCTCTCGTGTAGATAGCTCATGCCCTTCGCGATTTGTAAGATAATGTCCATAGCTACTTGAATTGGGAAGGATGTCCTTGTTCCGCCATTTGATACCTCTTTGATCAATTCCTCTAGGTTTGTGTCTAGAAGCTCCATAGCAATGAAACACTTGAGTTTCTCTGGTTTTCGGCCACAACATATGAACTTGACCATATTTGGATGATTGGCATTTGCAAGTATGGCAACCTCTTTCTTGAAAATTTTGTCCCCATCTTCCATTTCACCCAAAACTTGCACCTTCTTTGCACATGGCAAACCAAACCAAGTTGTTTTCTTTACACTGCCATGTGCACCTCTTCCAAGTGGGATTGAGCTTCCCCAACCCAAACATGCATCAACCTCCACATGGTGTCCACCATTTACATAGTTTCTTTGATTGTCATATCTATCCAACAAGTATGCCGCAATCGTTAACTCTTCATCAAGGTCCTTGTTCTTAGAGGATGAATGCGTGGATTCTACGGTTGCTTGTAATCGACTCACCAATACACGATGATCTTCAACTCCCAATTCACTCATGGTGCTTAGTGAAAAACTCACATCAATCCTATATTGGTCCAACTGTCCAACCCATTGGCCTTTTAAGTGTTGATAGATATCATCATAACAAGATTTGAGATCCATGAACAAGTCTTGGAACGCCTCTTCATTGTGGATTTGGAGCAATGCTGCATGCCACCATTTCTCACCATAGCATTCTTGTACCAACAACTTGGCCCTTTCAATAATTCGAAATAACTCTTTCAATAGCAAGTCACAGTTGTTAACAAACTCATCAATATGGGAGAAAATACTAGCTATGCTTTTGGTCGATTTTTCAAGCGTTTGTGCAAGACATATGCATTGACTTTGATTCAATGCAAACTTGGCACCACCCTCACGCACAAGTTGTTGTATGTAGTCGGCATTGTGTATACAAAGCCCCAAGATATTGGATTGGTTAGCCATCATATCCTGCATACAAAACAAAAAAGAAGGAAAGAATTAGAGCCACGTGGCATCCACAAATTGAATGCCACGTCACACAAAGGAAAATAAAAATAAAACATTTGGCATAATTTGTATATGCATTGCATGGCAAGACTTCTTTTATGCTTGATGCCCATTTGGTGTCATTGTTGTGTTGTTTTCAAACTATTCTTGGTATGGAACACACCTTGTCTAAAGGTGAACCAATATAACAACGTAAATGAGGTCGCCCATATTGAACTTTTGATGTTCTGGCCATCTCCATTGTCAAAGCAGACAACATATGCGTGTGTAGAATGGAAAAGTTTCTAAGAATTGACATTCAAAATTTAACTTGATACATTCATTTTGTGCATTCTAGTTCAGTCATTGGGGCAATTTCAATCCGATATCATCAAATTCATCAAATTATTTTACACGCCAAACATATCAACATCATATATTAACACATAACTTGATTATATTGTACATTGAACTAGTATGTCAACTGAGGATTTCAATATAATTCATCACATTGCACTGTCAAACCTTGATGTTTACAACATAATAATGAACCCAAGATGAATAACATGCTTAATCCCTTACAAATTTAGGTGCTATATGTATTACAAATTAATTATAAACTTCATATGAAGTCCAACATGAGACAAATACAAACTTATTGTGCACACCCCATATGCTTGGAGTACCATGAGGTGCATATATCCTCTTCCTAGGTGGACATAATGTAAACTTCCTCACCCATCCAAATTATGACACCTAATTTTGTAGAGAATTGTTTAAGTCTACATGTTATGTCTTAGAGACCTAAAACATATAAGAAAGCACTTAAACTTATGCGTGACACATAAATTAAAAGTATTGCCTTGTTCACCGCAGTTATAAGAGATAAAAATTCCAAGTTCAAATTTGTGAAGTCTAATGATTCGTTTGTTGTATGTGAATAATTTCAAAACTCTAAAATATCCACATTAAATTACTACGACCTCAATAATTTTATTGCTACTCGAACTATTGTCAATTACAAGTTTGGAGGGACAAAATATGAGAACAATATAAGACATCAAGTGATGAAATTTGAGTGGAATTTCAACAAGGATGCACAATCCATCATAACCAAAACACACAAGCAAATTTGAGCATAAATCTCATTATCAACAATGTGCATGACAACTAGAAAGAGCATAAAAATCATATTCCTTTACTTAACCATTCGAATCAACTCTGGAAGGATCAACATCAATTGCACTTTTAATATTGTGGGTGTTTAACAAAGCATGTAAGGTCATTAACAACACAGTGGGAAATTTCAAAATACAATTGCAAAAAACTACAACATATTTTACGAATTTGTTGAGCACGTGAGACATGTTCTGGGGACGTAAACACCTGAGTCCAAGGGGAAGAACCTCCAGTTTCTACTTGCATGGTGGCATCTTTCAGACACCTATGTGTGTTATTCTCTTTATTGTCAAATGTAGCTTCAGAGTTCCACAACTTGAAACACTCATTTTTCCAAAGTGGTACACTAATCCTTCATATCATCTCATCCACCTCCAATTGCAATACACACAACCATCTTTTCCAATTTATATTTAGTCCAACTTTCATTTTTGTCATTTCGGTGATCTGCACCAACCACACCTCGCTTTCTAGCATGCTTTGATATTGTCACATGTAGTCTACCATACTTTGGCATAGTGGTCTTTTGTTCTCAGTTCAATTGAAAAGTAGACTATTTTTAAACACACCACCCTATTTCAATATTCATCCACAATGAACCAAAGTGCCATTACAATCCCAATTCTTAACAAGACCAATCTCCACTGGACATGGTTAGAAACAAGTGCCATTGACAATGATGGCATCAACTCTCCAAAGCCAAACAAATAAAATGGATAAACAAATCTCTCCACATAAAGTCAGACTCACCTCACCAATTTGTGTTGAACATTTGTTACTAGGAACGACAATCAAAATATATGATTTTTGAATAACCAAACTTTTGCACCAAATTTTCAGCTTCCCCCTGCAAGGCATCAACAACATGGTCAATCATCCTTAACCCCTTTGGGATGTTGAGGCCAGGAATGGCCTCGAAGTTTTGTATTCTTCAATTTCGGGTATGAATCGAATGGTTTTTGCAAATATGGTAAAGGCGAAATCTGTTGGCATGGGGTAGGGGAGAATTATCATGATTTAAAAAAAAATTAAGATCCACGGTGTAGAGTGCACATTCATCCGAAGTGAGGTTTCTACGTATTCTGGCCCCAGACTCGTCCTACGGTGACGAGGTACATGTTCAGATACGTGAACCCAAACCTAGACAACCATAGCCGGTCACACTTCCGGCGTGTGAACATGTACCTCCCGGTGATGCACCGATTGTACAGTTGTCCTCGGATACATTCCCTACATATACTTGGCCCGTATAGAGCACTGAATACATCGGACCACCCCGCCGCACACCCTCCCCGTTTTTTATTTGTGGTTTTTTTTACACAACAGACAATGCTCTCCGAACTTCTGCGTCGTCTTTAGCACTGCAATATCCATCTACACTAATTTTCCGATGCCGAAACAACCTCCAGACCGTATGCTAAATCAAATACGTACTTCACATATTGCAAAAATACGCCTCACGACACAACGTATCTCCAGAACCCAACATCTCAAAGGGGTTAATGTTGGAAGTCCAATATGGAATACTCTCACAACTACTTTTATTGTTGAAATCACATTCTCTTCCATCAATACTCCTTCAGCCCAACACAAAGATGAGTCTAACATTGGTTTACAAATATCATCCCCAACTTGATGTCAACCAATGCCCACGATTTTATGTAAATGATCTTCCCCAATATGCAATACCTTACAAGAAACAAGAGTAACTCTGGATGTATTTAATAGCACCTTGTTTGAATTTCCTTCACATCCACCTTGTCTATTTGAAACTTGTCCACCTGAAAGATGTTGCAAAAAAGAAAACATCATAATGGATTACCATGGATGGCAATCAAATTCAGCAGACACTTAGTCAACCTTCTTTATGACCTGCATCTATGCAATTTAATGAACGACCACTTCTACGTGATATAAAGTGATCGAGTTTGTATACAGAGAGATCCTACATTTCCAGACATGTGAGCGCTCTTCTATAAAATTTCAGGTGTCTTCAATGGAAGATCATCATGTGAAGGCTAGGGACTAAGTAGAGATGTCTGCTTCAGTCCTGTCAAAAATTTACAGAAGTACGATAGTAACCCGTTCTCCGAATTGCTTCTCTGCATAAGGTATGCGGCCTACTGCGAGCACTTCCAACTCCACGTACCATTTGAAATGTCGTCGGATCATATCCGGGATTGTCAATATTGAAGATTGTTGTTTGAACAATTTCCATTTGCCAATCATGAAGATTGTCATTTCCAGTTTTAGGATCGGAATTGAGATGCAAAGAGTAATAGGAAGTGAAGTCAAGCTTCCTTTCTCTATAACATATGACAGAGGCCCTCTCAAATTCCATTAACAATTCAACCTAGAATCGTGTTTGTATTTTGAGCACATAGTCCAAATCTCAGCATAACACATGTCCTTTTGGTGATTGTTTTGAAACTTTAACCTTGTTATGTACAACGTAAATATAGATGTCTGATCTACATGAGCGACGACGTAAAGCCACCATACTTGTGTGTTAGCCATCAACTCACCAAATTCACCCTTTCCGAAACGTTATGTTCGATTCACAAGAGAGGGCACCATGTGAGCTTTCCCATATTTTCATTCACTAGCAAAGAAATGAACACTTGACAAAAGAGTCCAAACACACCCTTTGGGCAATATCTCCTAACCTATTCAGAGAACTAGGAGGATTTAAGTTACACTCGATAGAATTGTTGTCGTGTAATCTGATCTTAGTGAGGAGCGAGCATGTATTTCTACTACTTTAGGATGGTGTGATTGTGATACAACCCTCTATTGGTCCTTTACCAAAACTTGATTCGTTAGCATTCGTATTCTCTTCCATGCCAAAAAAACTTGGCACAGGCAAAAAACCAAAGGATCCATGTCATGACAAAAGTGAAGTACTCCCTAGGCACAAGGCTCAAGTGCAAACTTTTGAAACAAATGTCCTCTTGAAGAAGGTTGTTTCTTTGGAATAAGGTGCGCACACAACCGTCTTCCACTTCTCAAGCATCTAAGTGTCGTAGTGACTATCTTGCTTGGGGATATATTTCCCCTATGCAACTATACATGTTTGCGATGAAGTTCACGTGCAAGTGGCACTTCCCCCATCACTAGTTTGCATGGTTACCTGTAACAACGCTTTAATTTGAATGTTTCCCCCTCTCCTAGTTCTCCCATTCAAAAATCAAAATAAACCCCATCCCCAAATGGGAAGCACTATAATGTTTCCAAAACACTTTCGAGAACGAAGCTGATGCCAAGACTCAATACCCATCACTCTTTAGAGTTGCGAAGAACCGAGTAACCCAGTTCTTACCTTTTGTTGTTGCTCAAGGCTACACAATCTCCTAATGTGAAACATAATCAAGAGCTGTGAACCACCGTCTACAGCAACACTGAGATCCGCTTCATGCTCATAGCTAGAGGAGACAGGAGTGACCAGCCACAAGCAATCAAGCAGAACAGGCGATGGCTATGGAAGAGAAGAAGGGTGTGGACGGCTATGGTTGGGGACTTGTACTTGCAGAAGCTGCTTAGAGATTGATTAACTTACTCTCATTTAATTGCAACTTGCCAAGTCCAAGTATCTATATCATCATGATTTTGAAGATGATGTATCTCATTCCACCATTCTCAACATGGAGGGGGAAGAACCCGTGCAATGACAGCGGATCGCCTCAAGCTACTACGCACCTACTGTAATCACGGTAAGTAGATGGCATGTGACCATATCCTTATCACTTGTCTAAATTTCGTCCCTGGTTGACCTAGTCCAACCCGGGCACCGTGATTGCGTAACGTCCATGGATGTCACCATCTAATGCCAACACGGATGCATCTCCTACCCCTACGAATGAGCCTTCGTTGCGGCCCTCGCCGTTGAAAAGATACTCAATGCGTCTTAATACAGGGGAGACAATACCTGGATGGAGCGAATGGCAAACTCTACACCAATCGTCGACTTGGACTCTAGGTGAAACTCGATAAGCGTGAATCTAGATAGAAACCAATCAAACTTCCCAACTCCAGAGGCTCCTATCAACACTACCCTGAGCATATCGTCGTACTCATACCCGTTTGTGCGCCAATCTTTGTATGCACTCTTCTTGCTTGCAGAAGATTGCTCCCCACTTTCAAAACCCCACTGCAAATCACCCACACACCTTCACCAAAACACACAGCCCACACTCCTATGCAAGAAAGAACTCGGCACCTATAACAGATCCACAAATGCAATGGCTATGACTCAATTACCTGCAACTTGCCAAGTGCGTGGTCTCCGGTATTCGAATACCCTAATGGTGGCCCATGGAATTGTGGGCGGTGGTCCCTCCCAGGCTTGGCTTCTTCGAGATTCGATCCAACACAAGTTTCAACTTCTGCAATATAATATTTTACATTTTACACGATTCAAGCTGCCACGACTGTTGCATCACTATCTGTGGCACTTGAATAGTCTACGAGTTTGCGTGGAACTTAAGTGATGTGGGAATAATTCATGCGGACTCGGTATACTACCCCACATCAGCTGCCTAGGGCTCGATGACTAATTGCAATTTGCCAAGTCCAAGTTCAAGGCCACGTGCACATCGATACACTCTAAACTCCGTAATATCAACCTCCTTAATGTCACTCCTTCTCTTATATCCCAAAACCCTACGGAACGTATGTTCTCAATAGAAATTTCACTCCTTGTTATCACATTTCCACTCCCATATATATCACGGGTTTTGACATTAAAATAAACCACTAAATAATTCAAACCACACACTCCCACGCATCACGTTGTCATCATTGTATTTATTGTCATTATTGTAATGTTGACTTTGTGTCATTCCATAATGTCACATGCTTTTACTAACGTCAAGTTTCACAAATTTCGTTTATCATGCATCCACGTTAACACTACAAAACCCCTTGCTATCATGTGCACTTTGGTTGCCACAAGCGTGATCTTACGGAGATTAGGTGTGTTTGCATTACACAACCATTTTGTGGATGAAATCACGACGACTTGTCATCCATTCATTTGCTCAAAGCAAGATGCCTCCGCATGATAACCGAACCTCTTCATGATAGAATTTTGCAACCCACAACTTCATTGATGCCACACCATTGCACTAAATTGTCTGTTAGTGTGGGCGGACAATTTGCATGGAAATAATCAATGTGGGCCACACAATTGCCCAAACGAGGTGGATATAATGTAGACTACAGACCCCGGATCTTCTCCTATTCTTCTTGAAGACTTTCCACCAACACCTTGAATATTAGTCCAAGGACAAAAGTAGCATAAAATAAAACAATCGTTCAAAACAATCTTCTAGAATAACAAATTATGTGATTCACACAAATTTTGAACTACACGGTTTGTGGTATATGGTGTCACGTATACTATTTGCAAAGGGCCTAAACTAGATGCCTAGAGGTCTCAAAGTGTCGCACCCGCTAATTGCCAATGTTATTCCATTCATCAACATAAGTAACTTCTTTAGGGGAAAAAAAAACATCTACATTATGACATTTAGAGTAGCAAATTGGGATACTTTAGAAGTTTAGATGCTAGTGTTGCGTGCTAGTATGCAAGGGGAAGATACTTTTGAGCGTACTAATGGCAAGTGTCATGTCTTTACATTTTAGTATACGAGAGGGAAGATATTCTTGAACATACTAATGGCAAGTGTCATCTGTGTACACTTTAGTCAATTCGTAGACCATTGTGGAAATAAACATCCACGTCATAACACTATTGAACATGCTCATGCCAAGATATTAGTAAGCGCACTTGAACGCCAAGTGTCATAAGACGACACTTATGGTGACGTTGTGAATCATTAGTGTAACCTAGCATATGCCTCAAAATAGGGCAAGTGCCACTCTTACACATGTGACGCTACCTACCATAAATTGTGTAGAGCTCTAACGTGGGTTGAAACATAACTTCATCGACATTCATTCTCAGTACAAGAGTTTGTGTGGGTTCAATACCAATATATACAATCAGGTTGCCCTACGCTAATTTGTCGATATTCCACTTTTAGTATTTATTATCACAGTAACAAAATTACATAGGTTGTTTTTTTAAACCGTGGTTGCTACACAGATGAATAAACAAAGTTTATAAGTTTTTGTAATCTGATTTTGACCCAATGTATGCACTTATTACGGGAGCTGCCTGGGGATGGATTATTTTACTCTTTGGTTGCAACTTGCCAAGTCCAAGTGGGCACCGGGAATGTTGGGCACTGGTCCCTCCGGCCTCGGCTTTCACGAGGACTCCGCCCGACTGAACTTTAACTTACATGCCGACAGAAGTGTCTGAGGGCCGGTTTACACTATGGACCATGAAGTCGGACCATGGAAGATGGCCTTTGTCAATGGTCCGATATCATGGTCCGACTTCATAAAAAATTAGTTTTGAAAGCCTTGGGCCCCTCACTAGGTGTAAACCGAATGTGGACCAAGAAGAATGACCATGTACCAAAAAGTGAAGGTGCTGATTTTTTTAATACATGCCCAAAAAGGGCAATTTCAAAAAAAATCAAGTTTGACCATTCTCTTGTCTTCTCTTGGGCTTCATTTATCTGCACTTCTTGTTAAATGTGTCGAAGATGTGACTGGAAAATCTTCTCAGAACAATTTTTACAAAAAAAATGAGCGATTTCATTTGTACATGTTCAATGTAATTTACATGTGACATGCACCTTGTGTTGTCACTACACTAAATAGTGTATTTAGTGTTTGATTATATTTAATATTGTTACAACAATGGACGTGACGCGGCCTAAAAGTGTCACGTCGCGTCACGTCCAGGGTGTGACGTCAAACGGACGTTACAGTAGTAATTTTTTTTTACTAATGGGATTTTTTTTACAGATAAGTAATTATTTCGACATCAATACAGGCAGTCGTCTACCATGGTTGACTGCTATATAGGCAGTCGACCACTTAATCGACTGCTAACTTAGCAGTCGACTACAATGGTCGACTGCTAATGTAGCAGTCGACTAAGTTGTCGACTGCCTATATAGCAGTCGACCATGGTAGACCGCAGTTGACTGCCACGTCGACGGCGGAGCAGTAGTCGACCCCCGAGGTCGATTGCGAATGGCAGACATTGGACCTCCCCCCCTCCAAACATAAACAAATTACTTTTGCAATGGATCCTATAGCAGATTACTCTAAACACTTTTAATATCATAGCATCTTTTATATTTAATGCACGTTCAAGCGTCGGGACTATAAAAGATTCACCGCTCATTAGCATTCATCATTCCCCCTCGCTCTAGTTGACCTTGATTGCCTTTTGGCATTCATTGCAAATGGAGAGAGGTAGTAGGTTATATTGGGATGGGCACGCGAAACGAATGGAAGCCTTGGTTTGTGCCCAAGGAGTGGACTCCACCGTCCAAGAAGGTCGAGTGCAAATTTTGCACGTTGGAATTAGTTTATAGGAAGGACCGCATAGTTGCCCATTTGGGATACAAAAAAATGACGGCAAGATGTGGGGGTGGCATTGTATCAACGTCAAGGGCCGATTGTAAAGTCTTTATTTTTGAGGTGCGGCGGATCGTGGCCGCCAATTCCGGATGACTTTGTGGACGAGTGCGTTGAAGACGGGGGAGAAGCTGTGGTCGGGTCCCAACAACAAGCGTCATGCGGTGCATTGTCGAACGCGAACGGAAGCCAAACCGCTCCACCATCTCCCGCACCGTCCGTGACAAGGGAGTTGGTGTCTGGGACGACTCCCGAACCCCACCGACGTTTCCAACGGCAAATGGAACTAAACGAAGGGCTGCAAAATTCGACAAAACGAGACTTGGATACAAAATGGTCACAAGCCTTTTATAAGGCTAAAATCCTCATTAGTATTGTCTGCCATCCCGCGTTCATCCAGGCCGTTAAGGCAACCGCCGGGACTAGAATTATGTACAAACCCCCAACATACCATGCAATGCGCAAGAGTTTATTTGACGATGCACGGTTCAATACATAAAACATCGTGGAGTTGAAGACAACATCATCCATCCACAAATATGGGTGCACTATTTGTTCGGATGGATGGGAGAATGTTGTTCACCGCCCTTTGATGAACGTCATACAAATTTGTCCAGCGGGCGACGTGTTCCTTGGTTCCATCGACACCACTGGTAGCACAAAGGATGCCGCCTACGTGGTCACCGAGGTCAAACGCTACATCGTTGGAGTGGACCCCGCAAAGGTTGTTCAAGTTTGCTTCGATAATGCGGCGGCCATGAAAACCGTAGCGAGCAATATTAGCCGGGAATGGCCACATATATATTGGCAAGGGTGTGCGGCGCATTATTTGAACTTGTTGTTGAAGGATTGGGGTAAACAACGATGGGCGAAGGAAGTCGTACACAAGGCGAAGGACATTGTCAAATACATCCGGGCCCACCAATGTCCGATGGTGGTCTTCTTCACCTACTCGCCCAATTTGGGCTTGAAGATGCCCGGGTCCGCACGATTCGCCACCAACTTCCTCATGATTGACCGGCTTGTAAAGGTGAGACATGCTTTGGAAAAAACGGTTATTCATCCCGATTGGACCGCCTACGTGAACAAATTAAATAGAGGACGCGATGATCGAAGAAGAAGTGCAATGAAGACACGTCAAATCAAGACAATGGTTAATGACGATAATTTTTGGACAAGTTGCGATAATTACCGCCACATGTTAGAGGAGGTGTTGAGAGCATTGAGAGTGTTTGATGGCGT
This sequence comes from Polytrichum formosum, assembly GCA_964035585.1. Lineage (NCBI taxonomy): Eukaryota > Viridiplantae > Streptophyta > Polytrichopsida > Polytrichales > Polytrichaceae > Polytrichum > Polytrichum formosum. Next base: position 25,403,843 of record OZ037940.1, on the reverse strand, counting down.
TAAGCCGGCAATGGGCAAGGCTTGGTTAACCATGAAGAACTTAGAGAAACATGTGCTTAGCCTAAGGAATCATTCTTTCAATCTAGCACACAACCTCGCTACCTTGGCCGAAGAAGATTTCTACAGCCGGTGGCGTATGATGACCACGGACCTACACCATACCGGTGCAATCTTGAATCTTTATTTATTGGATGACAATGTCATCCACGAAGACGCGGCCGTTAAATCCGGATTCTTGGACGTCATAAGGAAAATGACCATGGGCAAGGATGGTCATTACGGTCGGGTTGTGGCCGAATTTCAAACATTCAAAGAGCGTAGAGGCGCGTTCGCCAATATGTCCCTTGTCATAGAAGTCAACATCCCACCCCACGAGTGGTGGGACCTCGTGGGCGAAGGTGGCACCCACTTGGTCCTTTTGGCAAAGCGAATATTGGCCCAAGTGTGCTCCTTTTCGTCATGCGAAAGGAATTGGAGTAGTTATTCATTTGTGCACAACAAGACAATGAACCGGTTGAATTCGGCGAAGGCCGAAAATTTGGTGTACATTTATACCAATTCACGGTTGGCACGGGAGAGGATTGTTCGGAACTCGGCCGCATGGCATCTAGTGAACATGATGTCCGAAGACTCCGACTATTCGGCCGACGAGGATATAAATGGTGACCCCCCCGCGGGACCCGGCGGGGATTTCTCGGGGCCTTCGGACAACGAGAGCGATGGGGACATGGTGGAGGGAATTTGGGCCTTGACAACCACAATGATCCGTTTACATACAATAGACTTGACGCTGAAGACGATGGTGATCTTCACATGTGGGCCAACATAGACGGTCGAGAATTTCTCTTCACTACGCATGTGCGTCCCGCTATGCCGACAACTACAATACCCGATGTACCGGTAGGCATTCAACCCGTAGTGGATGAAGATGTAGTGGGCGAACCACATGTGGATGAAGCTCTTGAAGCGACTCCGAACCAGATGGACATTGACGAAGTCCCACCACATGCTTCTCCCATTCATCTACCGACGGATGTTGTTCCCACTCCTATGGTGCCGACAACATATGCACAACCCATGCAAATTACACCACCCTTTCCTGAGCCCCACGGAGAGGGCACGTCCAATATTGTCCTTAACACTAGTCCATTGCGAGGTATTGGGCAATGCCCGGCCGTTGCGCGAGCACCGGAATCCGACTCGGATGACACATTGGCGCAACACATTGCGCGTCGGGCCCCAACAATACCACACATGGGCTCCCGGTTGGTTGGTACCACCATCAGCATGTGCGCCCCATGCCCCACACCGGCTAGGCCACCCCTAATATTACATTGACAAACTTTGGTCGGACCACGAGAGGTCAAAAAAGAAAACGACAAAGGGATGTACGAGAATGGAGGACTACCGGGGCCACCCCACTTGCACGTCCACAAACTGATGGCATTATGGATGCAACGAGTTCAAGACCAATGGTATCGATTAGAATGCCAAGGGCTGGCACACGGCTTAGTCGAATTCCCGGCCCGACAATTGATGGCCACGAGTCCAACGCCCGAACAGATGACAATGCCAGTACGGACGATGGATCCGGCGTAGGCAAAGCTCCCGATGATAGTGATTTCCAAGCACCGCCCCAAAGGGTAGTTGTGGGAGGGCCATGGAGGACAATGAATTCTATTCCTCAAGACAACGACAATGCCCCTTCATGAATGAATATTTATAGTAATATTAACTATCCTATGGTGTTCAATGGGTTTAGTTGTATTGGTGATCAATTTTTGTAATATCTATTTTTGGGTATGTTTGTAGAAAAAATAATGTGAATTTCAAATTTGTATGTTGGATGTTGACTAGAAATTGAGCCTACATGTATGATGTGGGAGGATGAAATGAATGTCCAATGTGCACTAAGGTTAGGAGTAGGACACATGGAATAGATTTGTAATGCCAATAGGCCCTATGTAGTGTTGCATTTTTTATTCTAGAGGTCGGAGGCGGCATTATAAAATATTTTTAAGAATATTTAAGAATATTTTTAAGAATTTTTAAGAATATTTTAAAGAATATTTAAGAATATTTTTATGTTTTTTTAATTGAAAATCATCGAAGACATCAATCCGTGAGGTCCTTTATGGCAAATCATTGTCGAAAATATTCCCCTCTTCTAGGATTAGGTCATCGAACTCTTCTCCGCCCAAATATTGATCCAAGAATGAAGACATTGTAAATGCAGACCAACATTCACGACTTATCCGATGTGCCATGGGGGGCGTTATGTATTCCAATATTTGCCAATTTGTGTGGCAATGCTCAAGGCTCAAACATTGCCATTGAGTTTGAATGTACTAATGCTATATGGTAATATGGAACAATTGTCAAAGTTGAGCGTGTCTATATTTGCCCTATTACCATGGATTGGCTATAGTCATGAACTTATAATTAAAAACATTAAAAAATGCCCTAAAATTTGCCGAGTGTTTTAAAATATATTTTAAAATGTGTATTTTAAGATAAAGTAAAAATAAATGCACCTCTAGCCCTATGTCATGTGGGAGGATGAAATGAATGTCCAATGTGCACTAAGGTTAGGAGTAGGACATATGGAATTGATTTGTAATGCCAATAGGCCCTATGTCATGGGCGAGGATGGAATTAATGTCCACACACACACATATATATATTGCAAATACCCCCAAATATATATATATATATATTGCACATACATCCATATATATAGCACATACGTATAGAACATACGGTATACCGGGAACCCACATATATATTGCACATACACATACAAATGTTACACATACATATTGCAATTTGCACATACACCCATACATGTTAGACATACATATTGCGCACGGGTGTAGCTAATAAGGAAGTTATCATTTATTTAAATAGCGATCCACTTTTATTTCACATTACGGATCATATCTTTTACATAGTGCGATTATATCCACTAGGCCTAAACACATATACACGGTGTTTGCTAGGATTAAATCGGCGAACTATATAGAACACGAACCGCTACATCTACATAGAAAAATGATCATGGCAATAGTCGCTCCGAAGGACAAATAGAATCGACAGCAAAAGACAGATAACTGACGGGCATTGAAAGCATAATTTGTCAAGATCCTATTGTTTCCAAGTGCACAGTCGACATCTTTCGGTTTTTTTGTTTTTTGTGTTTTTTGTAAAAAAAATTTACCAACATTATAAGAGACTTTTATTTATACCTCTTGCGGGACGGGTATTTTCATTTTCAAACCGGTTTTGGGACAGGTTGTTTTTTCTTTAACCTTTCCATGGACGGGTTGGTTTAGAAATTACCGGTCTTGGGACAGGTTGCAATTTTTTTTGCCTTTCAATTCAAGGTTTTTGGACATGGACGGGCAAAAACTTTGTGAAAAATCAGCCCTGGACAAGGATGTCCCCTCTCCCCCGCACTATTCGGCTTGCACATTTATGAACTTTAACATATTTGGACGAGCTTGACGGGGATTCTCCGTGTTTATTCCACATGGTGGGTGTCATTCTTCTTTATGTTGACAATGTTGTTGTGCTCTCTAAATCAAGAGCAAGCCTACAAAGACTTATGAACAAGCTATGTGTGTTTTACACTTCTTCTAGCCTTGAAATCAATTGATCTAAGACTAAAATTATTATATTTGGCCGCAACATAAAGAAATTAAACCAAAGGCATTTTACCTAAACAAGGAGCAAATTGAGATAACCCTTGAATACAAACACCTTGGGATTGATTTATATTCACATGGTTAATTTGAGCCATCAAGTAAAAGGCGAAGAATTACAGGTACGAAAGCCTCGTTGGGCACCTTAAGGAAAGAAGTAGTAGTTGGAGTCACATGTTGGGAACTCAAATCCCATCTATTGAAGGCTTTAGTGCTTCCAACTTTCACATATGGCATTGAAATGGGAAGGCAACTTGATAAACTCTCATCGGAAGGTTTCAATAAGAGCATGAAGATGCACATGATGTTTCACATCAAAGTGCGTTCTTCGACTATTTTGTTGGCTGAATTTGGAGAACCTCCCATAGAACTATATGCTCTTAAGCTCACCATGAGATTTCAACCATGGCTTGCCCACCTACCCTCCTTTTGGTAAGTAAATAAACAACCTGACTTTCCTGACACCTTGCCAAACAAGGATTTAAAACACCTGGCAGAAATCAACAACCATATGGAAGGCATCATGGGATCTATCTCATTGGGAAACCCGTGACAATCCAAACACATCGAAACTCACATATGATGATATCAAAGAGGTTTTCATTGCTAAAGAGTGGAACTTCTTTCCATCTCTCAGGGAAGAAACTTGGATTACCTCCACCTCAAGGATTTTCTCAAATATTAATGTGAATTGTACTTGAAGCAACCATTGACACCACCACAACGGAAGATCATTGTTGCTTACCGCACCTCGGACTTGTCACTGAAATCGGATGATGGATGACTATCCCTATCTCTAGAGATAGTAGACTATGCCATTGTGGCTCCTATACTGTACTTATAAATGAGGCACATTTTGTGTTGGAATGTCCCTATATAACCTCATTAGGGACAAGTTTCCATCACTACTTGAGAATGCAGTTCTAGGGAGCCTTGAGTCTTTCTTTTAGTCGAACCATCAAGTTGACATGAGCCACGGGGGGGTCACTCCATTGTCAAGTAGAATACCACGTGCGAGACAAAAAAATCTACTTTTTCCTAAAAACATCACCAAAATGGGTCAAAATTTTATCAATTTTTTTTCATGTGTAGATATACATGGTATCTACTACATAGTAAAAAATGGTAACCAAATTTGATGATCAGTTTTTTTAATAAAACATACCGTTTCTAACTAGAATGACGCAGAATTGAACAAAAAAAATTACTAAAAAAAATGACGATGACACTAAATTTCCAAAAAATATACAAAAGATGTTATGAATGGTTGTGTATATGTAGAAAAAAAATCATAATTTTTAAAATTGTCTATGGCATATAATATAGGGTAGCAAAATTGTCTCGCACGTGGTATTCACTCGACAATGGAGTGACCCCCCCGTGACATGAGCCTCTATCTCACGGAGGCTACTGCACTCCGCCACTCTAGGGAATTAGTTGGTTTGAAACGATCCTGACGTATTTTAGTCCCATTAGCCTTTTTGGCTTTCCGGACTTTAAAATCAATTTCATTTCATTCATTACAAGCATATGAGTCCTAGAAAATTGACCTACGTCACTGGAAACTTGTCCTATGTAACTGGAAAATTACAAATCTATCACAGAGGTGGATTTACATTGTTCTTTCATTGATGTGGGACAATTGCATAGGACTCGCATGCTAGGACACTAGTATATGATATTTAGTGTGATATGGTATTTTATGTCACTATGGTAACTTATTGGATGACACTTCCTATGAATAAGTGAACAAATATTGTCATGGATGATGGGTGAGTTCATCCATCGGCCAAAACCTTACCTTCTCTTGTCAGCAACTTGTGATGAATTATTGTCATGGATGATGAAATTTGGATGGAAAATCACTTGGTAAGTGACAGTAATTGCAACACTATAAATCTATAATCCCCCAAACAATTTACAAGGAATGACAAATAATGTTGGGTTAACATTTGGTGTCGGTGACACTGTACCGAGGTTTATAATTGGTATCGAGCAAGCAATTAGAATCGGTGACACTAAATGTCAAATTTAGTGTAGTTACTTCATCGATTTGAGAAGTTGGTAGGAAGTGTCCAAGAAGACATAGAAGAAGACCCGGGGTGTTCAACCCCCACTACAGTCTAACATCGATAATGTCACCCTTGTTTATAGAACACCTTGATATTGTCACCCAAAACTTCGAAACCAAATTTTCCAGTGTAAAACTCCCTCATTATTATCCCTATTACCCTTGATAATGTCACTATTTTTTTCCAAAATCTATAGTGTAAGTGTGATAATAACAAGTAATATGGATGAAAAAAGGTCGGATGGACAACAAATTCTATGGATGACGTCGGCAACATTGAATTTGGGCTTTGATGTCCAAGGCAAGCCTAAAGAGAAGCTTTCTCCATTGGAGTACGTAAACATGGAAGGTGAAGGTGATTTTGAGGTGGAGTATTCTACTGAGGAGCTTGTGCAAGATGGCCAGGAGGTACATGATCCCGTAGAAGTAGACCCATTGATTGATGATAGCAATGATGTTGAGTCTAAGGTAGTGAAGTTAAGTGATGCACAAAAATCTGTTAAAGATGTTTTGAATTTTATGGCTAGTCAAGGTTCTCAAATTTTCAACACTATGGAGTTGTTAGGAGTGGAAAAAAATCCATGACAAGCTCATTAGAATTGGTGTTGCACATTTAACATCAATGTCAACAAAACAATGTGACATTAGGAGCTTCTTTGTCTCTAGTGAGAGGTTTTTACATGATCTCAATGACACATTATGATGTGCTATCTTTGTTAGCTTTTGAATTTGATTTTATATTTAAAAACATTGAATTCTCATCTTTGTTATTTTCTTTTGAACATTGTAATTTTTATTTGTTTTTCTACCTATTTCTTTCATAATATCACATTATGCATAAATCTTCCAAATGTGACATTATCAAATATGTCACACCTTGTTTATATCACACTTTTTGGTGAAACGGACGGTGTGACATTATCGAGGTTAGAGTGTATCTCTAACCTTGACTTGACTACTAGCGTGGCCCACATGAATGACTTCCACAATACTTTCCCACCCATACTACAAGGTTAGGAGTAGGACATATGGAATTGATTTGTAATGCCAATAGGCCCTATGTCATGGGCGAGGATGAAATTAATGTCCACACACACACACATATATATATTGCAAATACCCCCAAATATATATATATATATTGCACATACATCCATATATATAGCGCATACGTATAGAACATACGGTATACCGGGAACCCACATATATATTGCACATACACATACATATTGCAATTTGCACGTACACCCATACATGTTAGACATACATATTGCACACGGGTGTAGCTAATAAGGAAGTTATCATTTGTTTAAATAGCGATCCACTTTTATTTCACATTACGGATCATATCTTTTACATAGTGCGATTATATCCACTAGGCCTAAACACATATACACGGTGTTTTGCGGATTAAATCGGCGAACTATATAGAACACGAACCGCTACATCTACATAGAAAAATTATCATGGCAATAGTCGCTCCGAAGGACAAATCCAAAAGTTGGTGCATCGACGATATTCGGCAGAACGTTTGTCGACTTGAAGCCAATATTCTCCATTCTCCACAAGCTTATCCCGCAAGTATTCAAGTTCCATTATCCAAATATCGTTGAGCCGGGCATGCTGAACTTGCCATCGAATTGGGATGGCAATGCGTTGCGTATGGCTGAACATAAAGAGGTTCAGTCGGAACGCTCGCAACAATTCAACGAGCTCCGAAGTCCCTCTCACGCCCCTAAATCGATGCCCCATTGGTATGTCTACGTCCCAAAGCGACATACGCAACGCGTTGTACACTTCTCCCATACCAAAATGTTCACGCCAAGCTTTGTTAACTCCCATGTATTTAAAAATACATATGAGAGTAAAAAAATTCGCCCTCACTTCACACCCCCGCCCATAGTCTCCTCAGTGATATGGCTCCAAAAGAGGCTCAACGACCTTCGGCAATATGTGCTCCCCCACAATTTCGGCGGTTAATCCGGGGAAAGTGTCGACGGTGCCATCTTTTATTACAACCCTGAAATAGCAGCTCCTCCGCTCCTTGTCCCTTTTTCTCCGTATGCAAAGCTTGCTAAAACAGGCTATGGCCAATGGAAAACTTGGGAATGAGGGAATAGGGAGGTTGGATTGCTATATATATGCATCCTTTGTCATGATTGTATGCATTTAATGCATGATTTGACTAAGCTAACGCTCTTTCCAAACCCTAACGCCTAATTTTGACTGTTGGGCAGCAGTCGATTACCTAATTTCGATTGCTGGGCAGTAGTCGATTACCATATTCGATTGCTGGGCAGCAGTCGATTGTGGATGGTCGACTGATAAAATCGACTGCTTCCTAGCAGTCGACTGTGGATGGTCGACTGCTACACAACAGTTGATTGATAAAATCGACTGCTGGAAGGCAGTCGACTGTGGATGAATGACTGCCTTCCAGCAGTCGACCATCTTAGTCGACTGCTAGGAAGCAGTCGATTTTATCAGTCGACTGCTGTGTAGCAGTCGACCAGCCACAGTCGACTGCTGGGCATTTATCAATCGACTGCTGCCCAGCAGTCGACCATCCACAGTCGACTGCTATGAAGCAGTCGATTTGCATAGTCGGCTGTTGTGTAGCAGTCGACCATCCACAGTCGACTGTTGTGCAGCAATCGACTATGCAAATCGACTGCTACAAGGCAGTCGACTGTGGATGGTTGACTGCTACACAGCAGTCGACTACCTTGCAGCTTAATTTAGATAACTAATTAAACACACCCGTAACCCAACCTGCCAACTCATTGGATGCCACCCGAGGGCCCACACTACGATATCCCTATAAAATCAAGTGTGCTACCCACCATGAGGCCACCTTGCCTCGTAGTGATTTTGAGGACCTTGTATGCGTCGCATACATTGCCCAAGATCAACTACGGTGTGGGCAATCCATAGGATTGCGATGGCTGGGAGTGGCAAGATACGGGATGCGGGTGGTTCGTCAAGAAGTATGTATTACAATCCCCGACACGCATGGGGCTTGCCGGACGAACCGGACGAATTTACACCCGAGGTGGTTGCAGAGAACACTCAAAATGACGACGATTTGCGCAGTGTTTTACATCCGATTCAAGGGTTCACTGAATTCTATTGGGTTCGACTGTCTAGGAGACAAGTTGATCGTCACCACCGCGGATACTTGGACGCCCAAGAAAGGCCCACATGCCGCATCGGTTACAAGGAAAAACTTTTCCCATGGCACTTGTTTCAGGACCTTAGCGACGTTCTCACGAAGGGGAAAAATCAATTGTATTTTCGAAAAAACTATGGGACCTTGTGGAGGTTCTACCAAACCATAAAACACTCGGTGCATGACGCAATTCATTGGGGGTTCAACTGGTGCACCGTGCACCAAAAGGAATACCGGGTGTATAGAGAGTACACACTTAGGTCGTCAATGTAAGATTTGCCCACGAATATGGTGAGAGCGTAGTATCAAGTTTGTACTTGCACATATACTTACGTATAACACCGGTTTCGTTAAAAGTGCAATTCAATATGTAAAAGTGCACATGAACAAATTATTGCAAACGCATAGATTTCAATGAAAATATGACCATATTATAACTATCTTGGTTATAAAAAAAGAAATTATAAATATGGGTACATTTATTTCAATGTGCTTGGTCATTAATCAAATTATAATTTGGTGATTTTTGTAAAAAAACTTGATTTTACAACAATATGAGGAATTCTTTGAGGGTGTGACATATGCCTCACCCCCTCAAACCCAACCAAAGCTAATTACTGTTACAAAGGGTGTGGCATGTGCCTCACCCCCTCAAACCTGAGCAAAACTAATTACCGTTAAAGAGAGTATGGCATATGTTTTAGCCCCACAAACTCGAACAAAGATAAGTATTGATATTGAGGGTGTGGCATATGCCTCACCCCTTAAAATTTGAGCAAAACTAATTATAACTATACAAGGTATGGCATGTATCTCACCTTCTCAAACATGAACAAAAATAATTATTATTATAAAGGGTGTGACATGTACCTCATCCCTACAAATCCGAACAAAACTAATTACTATTATAGAAGGTGGGGCATGTGCCTCACCCCTACAAATCCGAACATAACTAATTACTATTATAGAGGGTGTGGCATATGCCTCACCTCCTCAAACCCGAACAAAACTAATTACCATTATAGAGGGTGTGACATATACTTCACCCCTCAAACTCCAACAAAACTAATTACCGATATAAATGGTATGGTATATGTCTCACCCCTCAAATCCCAATAAAACTAATTATCATTATAAAAGATGTAGCATATGCCTCATCTCTCAAACCCGAACAAATTAATTATCATTATAGAGGGTGTGACATATGCCTCACTCCTCAAACCCCAACAAAACTAATTACCATTATAAAGGGTGTAACATACGCCTCATCTCTCAAACCCGAATAAAACTAATTACCATTATAGAGGGTGTGGCATGTGCCTCACCTCCTCAAACGCGAACAAAACTAATTACCATTATAGAGGGTGTGACATATGCCTTACCCTTCAAACCCCAACAAAACAATTACCATTATAAAAGGTATGGCATATGCTTCACCCCTCAAACCCGAACAAAACTAATTACTATTATAGAGGGTGTGGCATGTGCCTCACCTCCTCAAACCCGAACAAAACTAATTACCATTATAGAAGGTGTGACATGTGCCTCATCCCTCAAATCCCAAAAAAACTAATTACCATTCTAGAGGGTGTAACATGTGCAAGATATGACATGCGCTTCAATCACTCATTCAATGAATTGACAATGAGCAAATGTGGATATTAATGTAGATTTTATTTTTATAGTGTATTTTATAATAAATTGTGTTTTAAAGTTCTCTCTATAATATTTATTTTCATAAAATGACATATTTATAGATTTTTTCCAATTTTTTTGAAAACAAGGTTAGGTACGAGAAGAACGGCGCCACCGGCGCAATAAAAAGGGTTTCAAATCTAAATTCTTAAATTTATACATAGTAAAACAATACAAACTTGGTCAACACATATAAAATTAAAAATTGCACATTCGAACTTACCTAAAACGCCGCTTAGGGTTTACATCAAGTTCTCTCGCTCTTGTCTACCCGGTTCTCTTCTCCGCCGCCGCTCTTCTTTGACGCTTGTCTTCATTTGTTGCTCATCTAACTTTTGACTCTATCTTCGACTTCTATAGGCGTTCGAATTCTACATTTCATATCAAGATCTAAGTAGCATCGCATTCACGCTTACTCTCCACCAAACTCAAAGTGTATTTCAATTCAACACTTTCATTGAGGTGAGTGCCTAGTTCTTGAATTTTCTTTGGATTCAAATATGGATCTAGATCTAGATCCATTTTAAAAAAATAATTTAAATAATTAATTATTAGAAAATGAAATCATACACTTATTATATGTAGTTCACAATCTTAACTTTTAGTTATAAATATCTCATCCTCATTTTTAAAATTCTAAAATATGTGATCTTCACCCTCATTTTAAAACCTTCAAAATTAATATCTCTAATTTTTAATTTCAAATATTTGAATTTTTTTTCTTCATCCATAGTTTAAAAATTTGTATCATCCTTTATTAATAATTTTAAAATTTTCAACTCGTGATTTAGAGTGAGGCACATGCCTCAACTTTATCAACAACCTTGATTTATTTCTACCTTATGGTTTTCATGGTAAGGCACATGTCTCACCCTTATTAAAAATCTATATTATTTTGAACTTGTGATTTTAGAATGAGACATATGCCTCACCCTTGTTTACAAATCTATATTTATCTGAACTTGTGTTTTGAGGGTGAGGCACATGCCTCACTTTTGTAAAGAATACCAAATTTTCTTGACCTTGTGGTTTAAGTACGGGCACATACCTCAACTTTGTTCACAAATCTGATTTTTTTTAACTTATGATTTTCATGGTAAGGCACATGCCCCACCTTTGTTAAAAATTATATATTATCTTGAACTTATATTTTTAGAATGAGGCATAGGCTTCACTTTTGTTTACAAATCTAAATTTATCTGAACTTGTGTTTTAAGGGTGAGGCACATACCTCACATTTGTGAAAAATACCAAAATTTCTTGAACTTATGATTTTAAGGTGAGGCACACATCTCATTTTTGTAAAGAATACCAAGTTTTTTTAACTTTTGATTTTAAGGTGAGGCACATGTCTCACCTTTGTTAACAAAGTTGATCTATTTTTAACTTATGGTTTTCATGGTAATGCACATGCCTCATTTTTCTTAAAAAATCTATATTCTTTTAAACTTGTATTTTTAGAATGAGACACAAGTCTCACCCTTGTTTATAAATCTTAATTTTTGAACTTGTGATTTTAAGATAATAAAGAAAAACCGAGAGATGTCAACATGCAACCGGTTGGGCTTGGGGCAGCTACTCTAGGCCGATGTATCTTCAAACAGAAAGCGCTCCTCACTCCTTGTGCTAGCCGCTGGAGAGGGATCATGCCTTGTGGTCGAAACCCTAGTTTCCTCACTCCTTAAGCCTCCTGACTAACCGAGTTCAGCGAAACCCTATCCACCACCATCTGTTGATAGATCGAAATGGCTACTAAGGAAAGGATGTCTACTGGTAGATCGAGAGTAACTGCTACAAGATTTGTGGCCCTGGTGTGCTGTGGGGTGCAATCACCTAAGCGATCAGAGGCTCTTCTTTTTGAACATATGATATTGCGGGCTTAAAAATGACGTGGATAAATACAAATTACGTTGATCAAAATTATCGTGGTATGTCAGTGTTATAGTAGGCCACAATATGGAAGGTGGTGCTCGGACCTAGATGATATCATCATCAACTTCAACATATGACCAATTCATATCAAGGTAGACACGTCCCCAGACCGAACACAACAATTGGACACCTATATTTGAGAGATATGTAGTTAGATATAGATCTAAGAACTGGCACCCAAAAACAAATATCTTTTTAAAAGAATAGATCACGTGCTCAAAAATATGCTAACCCTTCTAGGTTCAATAATCAACATGATTGGGGGGACCACTATACAACTACTTATTGAGCATGAGAACATTCACCTTGATAACAAATAAGATATCCATACAAGCTCCCAAAATTAAGAGTCAAATGGCTACAGGCACGATTTGGACTTGCCAATGATCTCACACCAAGTAATTGTGTGTCCCAAATCTTACGGAGGACGTTAAATAACCCCCCCATGAACTTCTCGGGGTGTCAGATCTGGGTTGGGGCAGCCACCCGTCCAAAAAATCTAGATTTTCTGGACCCGACCGAAAACTGCTGGCCGCCCGCCCGATTTCGAAAAAACCATTGCCCTTGCATTCTTGAAGGCCACTTACTCACAAATCCCATATTGAGTGCACTTCAACTTCAAGGGCCAAAATCCAATGTATATGTTCACTTCCATTGAGTAAATAAGCAATTGATTGGGGTTTCATTATCAAAGTGAAACCGTCAATAAAACATGTAATTAACTTGGAAGTCAAAAATATTACAAAACCCTCACTAGCACTGAGGTTATAATTTTTGTGACTCACAATTTGAAATTGTCTTTGTCATTCTAAAATGACAATTAAATTTAGTGTGCTGATTAAGTATGTGTATTTTATAATATTTTAGGTAATGCCATCTACTTTCACAAGTATTCATACGAAATAATTAATCAATTTATTAAAATTGATTCACTGGAATTAATTATTAGAACTAATTCACTGGAATTAATTATTGGAACTAATTCACTGGAATTAATTATTGGAATTAATTCACTGGAATTAATTATTAGAACTAATTCACTGGAATTAACTAGTAGAATTAATTCACTGGAATTAATTATTATAATTAATTAACTCGAATTAAATTCCAGATATTAATTATTATAATTAATTCACTGGAATTGATTCCAGAAATTAATTATTAGAATTAACTCACTGGAATTAATTCCAGAAATTAATTAATTACAGTAAGTATATGTTATAATCAATTAGTTTTACTTAATTTGGTAAGAAAATTTTCTGATTTATTTGGGATTAATTAAGATTAATTAGACTTAATTATATTTAATCACACTTGATTCATTTGAATGCGTATGAATACTTGTGAAAGTAGACGGCATTACCTAAAATATTATAAAATACACATACTAAATCAACACACTAAATTTAATTGTCATTTTAGAATGACAAAGACAATTTCAAATTGTGAGTCACAAAAATTATAACCTCAGTGCTAGTGAGGGTTTTGTAATATTTTTGACTTCCAAGTTAATTACATGTTTTATTGACGGTTTCACTTTGATAATGAAACCCCAATCAATTGCTTATTTACTCAATGAAAGTGAACATATATATTGGATTTTGGCCCTTGAAGTTGAAGTGCACTCAATATGGGATTTGTGAGTAAGTGGTTTTCAAGAATGCAAGGGCAATGGTTTTTTCGAAATCGGGCGGGCGGCAAACAGTTTTCGGTCGGGTCCAGAAAATCCAGATTTTCTGGACGGGCGGCTACCCCAGCCCGGATCTGACACCCCGAAAAGTTCGTGGGGGGTATTTAACGTCCTCCAAATCTTACTAGAAGTAGGTGCAGAGAGGAAAGCATATAAAACTAGGTGTGTCTACTTTAGACTTCTCACATCATGATCACTTGTGCAACATCGCACAGCTGTCAAAATGGAAAGAGTTATTTCTTGGAGTCTATAAAGCATCACACTACAAGATCAGAAATACAGTTCTGAGACTTGAAGTTGACCGTTAATGCATCCCTGGATCACTGTGCATACAAGGAGGAAATTAACCCCTAAAGGACCAAGCATGATTTGGACAGATCTGAAGGAAATTCGAGCCACTGCCATGTATGGGATGGTGCATAGAGCGTAGCAAACATTTGATGGTTTCCAACCTTATGGAATGGTTGTTAGCTTTATCAAGTACAATAGGGAAAAATATCCATCCCTGTATGTAAATTTTGTCCATTAAGATTGATATGTCTTTCGATGGTTCGATGGTATTCTTGACTTGCCCGAACATTGCCTGACCACTTTGAACATGTCTTGCCATTATTATATTCGTTTTTTAGGCAACATTTTGCAACGACACTGAAAGTCACGGACTTGGGCAACTATTAGTGCTGACAAACCGTCATATCAATCTAATTTGTTGGCTATATGGGCCTTGCTTTATATACAACTACAAAATCATGAAAATATTGCGATTGTTTAAATAATATACATGTATAAAACTGCACTGAAATCCGTACGGTGGATGTATGCAACAAAAACCAATAAGGGTATGCATAATTTTTTTGCAAATTTATGATGTCATTCTTGAATTTAAATGTAATTTAAACTACTTAGGAAGTTGTGGATGGCGGGCACACAAGGAAAAAGGGTGTGGACAATGGAGATTCTTATCCCACCCTTTCGTACCGTGGCCCACAACCATTTATATATTCCATTCTCAATATTGCATGCCCCATACAGTCAAACCTCTATAAATGTTAACCCTTGGGAGTGGATCAAAGTTAACATTTATAGAGGTGTTAATAGTTAACAATTTTAAAATTACTTTTTTGAGCAATATACAAATCTTAACATTTATAAATATAAGCAATTGTGAAGAGTCCTTGTGAGAGAATACCATTCATAAAATTGCAAACCCAATCAAAACTTTATTCAATATGAAGTTTACAAATCACGGGTGAAATATGAATCAATGGTTCTTTGGTGAGATTCATCTGCATGCACAACTTGCAAATATTTCTCAATCTGCACCAACAAACCCACATACTTGGACACATCACATGAACGTGATTCCATGTACCTTCTAATGGTACCAAAACTAGATTGCAAGTCACTATAAGATGGAATGGGTTCCACCTCACACTCTTCTCCCTCACAATCATCATCTGAAGCGCATCCTCGTAATCATCCTAAACCCTAAACACATGTGAATTGAGGAAAATTGAGAGAGAGAGGAATGTAACTGGATGTGTAGTTTTTATCATCCATATTATGGTTGTATTTCATTTGTTAACATTTATAGAGTCAAATTTACAAAGAAGGGAGTACCATTTTATTAACAGTTAACACGTTTAACATTTATAGTGTGCAATATGTGGGGAGTAGAAGAAAGTTAACATTTAGAGAGGGTTAACACTTATAGGTGTAACATTTATAGAGGTTAGACTGTACCACCCTCTTTCATGGCTATAGTGTCATTATATACCCCCTCTATGTACGTGCCACCCCCTCCCCCCATACATCACACCCTTTACATAATAAAAAATGGGGCCACATAAAGGTTGCCCAAGATTCCACCATGGTGCAAGTTCATTGGATACTATGAACAGTTTCGGGCAGTTGTACAGTGCCAAATAGTGCATTTTGAACATTTACATCACATTTACAAACACCAAATTATCGTTTTTTTGAAAAAACATTTTATGGGCTGCATTTCTATGTCCATTGCGCATCCATTGCAATTGTTTTCATTCACATCGGTGCAAATCTCTGACTTTTGGCCTACACAAAAATACCAAAAACGTCCAAAATTGGACGCCTGGTCCTTTAGGGGTCAAGTGCTTATACATGAATGCTCCAGTTCTGGAGTGCAATACTTACTTCACTACACTAAATATGATCTGTGTTTAGTGTCATATAATATTTTGTGTCACTGTGGTAACTTTTCTAATGACACTTCCTATGAAGATATTTTACATATACTGTTATCCCAACTTACTTTTAGTTCATTTTTGCATATATTTTGCATCCTAACATTTTTGTAATAAAATGTTGTCATGGATGATCAAGTTTGCATAAAAAAAATCATATGGTAAGTGTTAGCAATTGCAACATTGTAGATCTATAATGCCCAAAGAGTTTTTACAAGGAATGACAAATAATGTTAAGTTTACAATTAGTGTTAGTGACACTAGAAGGGTGGTTTACAAATAGTAATGAGTAAGATAGATGGAATTGGTGACACTAAATACCATACTTAGTGTACTCCTTAGATTGAAACTTCGCAAAAATGTTGCTTTGGCCAATAGAATACATTGCTCAAGTGCAGGGTTCCACAAGTGCAAGTTGTTAATAAATTGAATGCCAATGTAGGACATCCCTACTTGCCAGCTCCACCTAATCTGAGAGCCTGCAATATGCGTGTGCCACCTGGCAATGGATGAGGACCTGTGTATTTCCCAAGTTGCACAAGTAGTCACCATGAGTTGAATCGAAAATTAAACACATCTCACCATGAATGGAAAGAAATGAAAAAGAAAATGAAAAAGAAAAAGAAACATTGGTGTTCATGTACCGATGTCGTGGATGTGAGCATGTTGTCCTAACCTGATCATGGATTATCTCACTATGAAAAATTGGTTGGATTTAGTTTTTGGGATTTTTGGAAACTTTGTAAGTTGGAAGGGATATCGTGCATGATTGGTTATGGGCACCTCTACTCTAATAACAACTACGAAATACAGAGGGGAAGGTTTCTATGAATACTTCATAGAAGAAATTAGCGATGTTGCTTTGCATTGAGCATAGCATTCTTAAGCATGTATAAGGACAATAGGAGAATGTCAAGGACCAAGGAGTGGGTCCATAGGCTTGATAATCATAACCAATATCAAGCCAATCTATGAGAGGTATACCTTAACCTGCATTTGCATAGAGCTACTAGTTGCATACATGTTGATTGGTAGGGTAAAGAACTTGCTATAGCTTGAAGTAGTACAAATTCAACCCAACAATTAAGAATGAAATCTTTGCAGATTACAACTCCAAGTGCCAACTATAGCTTGAAGTAGTACACATTGCAATCGGTGTACACTAGGACATCGTACACTATGTACGTATTGGGAACACAAGGGGCCAATTCAATCTTGGTATGAGATTACGGATTATTTGTATAAGCCCAAGGGGCATATTCTTCGAATCAAAAGATGTACAAGAAACTATGTTTCATATGTCTAGCTTGAAGTTGACATTCAAAAGAAAGTTGTGAAGGGTGGATTTTAGATCACATTTATGGAGTTAGAACTTGCAAAAGTATCGTTGATCTCCACATGTCCATATTTCACCTAATCTCCTTCCCAACCTAATACTTATCACAATTTTAGAGTTGACCAAAAATATCTTGAGATTTAGTTTTATTGCTAAAAAGACAAATTTCTTAAAACAGATGAGAATATAATCAACTATGATATAAATAACCTGATGATTTTCTTCATATGGTAGATTTTATAGCAAAAGAAACTTTTCAACCTTTTAGCATAAAATGCCAATCATAAAACAATAAATCACATGCTTAGGTCGGGACAACGCCTTCTCTATGCAAGAAAATTGGGTGGGGACCCCAAGAAAAGAAAACATGGAATGAAAACAAACCATAACAAACAAGAGGTAGGAGTTGTTTGAAAATATCACCGTTAGGTCACTTGACTAGATTTGAAGTAAATATGGACTTATCCATGTAGTTTAGACATAATCAAAATATACACATACACTTCTCTTGGCAAACCCTATGATAGAAATGAAAAATACTAGTCTTAAATGTAGGTTGCATCTCGCTGTAGACACGTTCTAGTTGCATTGCACATGGTTTTATTTGTGGGAAACACACATCTACAAGGATTAGTTGACTACCTTGCTTCCAAAAGTGATTATAATTAGGGCTTTGACATATTCTTTGGGGCTCTTTCCCCAACTAATGTCACAACATTATTTAGTTGACTATGTGCGGTGGGTGGGACTGGGAATAAGAATTCTATTCGAAATTACACTATGTTTATTCTATATGCACTGCATTGGCACAGTCAGGCTAGAAAACTCGGGTGAAGCAGCATACTAATATTGTTAAAATAGAACAGTTGATAGCAACTTAATAGTGTTTTTTGAATGGATGGAGCAGAATTTCCCTCAAATGCATTATTATTTTTGGACAAATGAATTGTCCACATGTACTTCTCAAATCCTCACTACTAGTTGGGTCTTTAGGGGTATATACCTCGAGAGCCTACAGGTTCAACGTTGCTTCTTCTTCCCTCATTCGCCCCGAAAGGAAGTGAATGCCTGCATAAATACAGAGGCAAATTGTGTTTCACTTTTCAGTCGGCTCCCCTTGCACATTTACTTTCTAATATTGAGATCTATATTTTCTTTATTCATTTATTTATTTTCAAGCAACCAGAATAATTTCAGTGATTATCCCAATTAGTGGATGTTGCTATTCAAAGTTATGGAATTCAATGACCTCTCATTGAGGAGTTCAATTTTTACTAACAGAAGTTCAATATGTTCTTTAGACATTATAGAACATACATGACTTTGTGCAATGAATTATCACATTCTCATTAAATAGTAACACACACTAATTGGGATAACATGTGTAGTGCATTTGTGAAACGGAAAACAACCATTAAATTTTTTTTGAAGGAGCCAATTCAAGTGAGGTTGATGAGGTGTGCTTGAACTTGCATACCAGGGACAGGCGCTGGGATAGAGCGGAGCATAGTTCGGATAGTGTAGCGAGCCACTTCTTCTAATGTGGGCGTGGGGACATCCAAACCTTAAAAGCCAAAAACCAAAAACAAACATCCATGTGTAAGTTCGGCGCATGCATAAAGTGATGTGTGTATGTGAGTACTCTAGAGGGCTCTCCTATACCAACCAATAAAACAAAAGGCTTTCCTTAAAATTAGCCACGTGTCAATCCTACATTGGTTAAGGGACCTTCTTGAATCCCATGTGGGGTCTACATTGCAGCATTGGTGAAAATGAATTTGAGCGGAATGTATTAGATGATGGTCATTGAGTGGATCTGGCCGTGATTTTAACATAATTTTCTAGTAGAAAAATAGTGTGGGCCACATTAATTATTTTTCTAGATAATTAATTTGAGCAATTGGTGGATTTTGTGCTACTTTTGTCCAATAACTAGTATTTGACGTGTTTGTCGGAAGCCTTCATGAAGGCTTAGGGGAAGACCCGGGGTCTCGGACCCAAGTTAATTCCACATTGATTTGAAAATTACTGTGGCCCATGCTAATTATTTCAATGCTAATTTCCACGTCCACCAATAGGACTATTTAGGGTAGTTATCAGTAATACCTGAAGCACGCATTGACAAAATCTGAGAATTATGGATGACACCGTGCCTCCATCCATGGATGAAAATTGCAACGAATGTATTTTAGGGTGTGTTAGTATACCATAGTAAATTTATATATACTTCGGTGTGTTTCAGTATAGACATACATATGCCATCCAAAGCATATGAATATATGATGGTATTTGTATCAATGAACAGGGAGAACCGGTTGCTTAGTTACAGATGAACCAATTGAGTTTGAGAAATAGCCGGTTGATGTTCAAGACTACATGACATTTACCCATCATTTTGGAGGAACCTATGGAATATACCTCAACTCAATAAAGAATGAACCGAAAAGACCAACACATGTAACCAGTTGGAATTGGAAACACTAGAATTTTAACTGAAATTTTTCCCCCGGACACTGATATGTATGTAATTTGGGTCTGGTTGAGGTGAGCATTCCATACCTGGAAGGATCATGTTGGGCTTCAGCAAGATGCCCTCAAGAATCACGCTGTTGCACAAGGTCAGAGTCAAACAGTGTGAGAAACTTAGGGTTTCGTCATCATCAATCAACAAGAAACCAATGCCTTGAATGATACATCGTAAAATCACTTACACGCATACAACCCTCTGTTCTTCTTCTTTTGAAGAAATCAGATACCCCAAAGGCGGAGTTAGCAGCTTACTTGTACTCATTCAGCAGTCAGAAAACATGCGAGTTGACCTTCTCGGAAATGTAGGCTGTTCGCTCGATGCTGCATGTGCAGAAATAAGAGCACACCATCAATAGAGAAGATTGCAGAAAGTACTGCAGATGAGGTAGACGTGCCCAATTCGGTCACTTATCTTAATCAAACACCTACCTACATTTGAGTGGTATGTGGTTGGGTGTGGCTTCAAGAATGAACATAACAAAAAGGACACGTGCTTATAAGAGATTGGAATACATGCTCAAAACATGTTAACCCATTCGAGGCTCAATAGTGAACATAATTGGGGGAACCTATACAAATGCATTTAATGAGCACCAGAGTCTTTCACTGTGATAATAAGTAAGATATTCATATGAGCTCCAAAGATTAATGGGAAAAGTGGCTACGCCCCAGACTTGGATTTGCTAACCATCTCGTACTAATCGTGTGTTCTCATATCCCAGGAGAAGTGGGATAGTCGGAAAACAGTAACCATTTAAGACCCATCTCCCGTAAGACGAGAGATACTGCAGAAAACGCAGAAGTAGCCTTTGATAAAATAGTCCAGAAATTCACCTGTAGTCGCCTTCACCAAGGGTCACCTCCGGCTCCACAATAGGAACCAGCCTGTTCGCCTACACCCACATCTCTCCCCATATTCCTCTCTTTCGGCCAAAGACAATGGCACAAATTCCCCCTTTCAATTTGGACAAGTTCACACTGTTCGTGACGTAAGCGGGCCTACTTATGTTACTTATCTTAATCAGACACCTATATTGGAGAGGTGTGTGGTTAGGCGTGAATCTAAGAATGGACACCGAAAAGGGCATCATGTGTTTTGAGAAGGTCAAACTACGTGCTCCGAAGGTGTGAACTATTCTAGTTCATTAAGTCAACATGATTAGTATGATCGTTCAACAGAAGAAACAAATCTCCGCTTTGATAATGCATAAGATATTCATACAAGCTCTAGAAACTATGAGGAAAAATGGCTACAACCTCAATTTGGATTTGCTAAGATCATTTTGTACTATTCAAGTGTTTAAATTTTCTAGGAGAAGTGGGTTAATTGGGGGATTCTAAAACATGTGAGTATACTAGAATTTGTGTGGAATGATTTGAGCACCAATGTACGTTTATTGTGTGGGTCAGGTACCAAATGTACATTACTAATAGAGTATTTTTGACACCATCTTGATATACTTCTAGTCCCGAAAGCCGTTTAGCTTTCAGACCTTAATAGCAATACCAATTCATTAGAGCGATCCTTTGATGTGATTGGGAGTTGGTTGTTTTGCATACAAAACTTTCCATGTTCGGTAAGTTTTTGGTGCATGCTTGGAGTCGGTGCGGAGTTTCTCATCGAAGAACTTTCTATATTGGTTCATCAAGGACCAAACTAATTTTGGCATGCCAAGAGGTGTTTAAATGAGTTTGGTTCCCAATAAACCGATTTAAAAATGTCATTCGTTTAAACCTCCACAATGACTCCAAGCATACCTTGAAAACTTACCAAACATGGAAAGTTTTGTATGCAAAACAACCAACTCCTGATTGAAATTCCGGTTGAAATCAACAATAACTCTATTGGCTTAACAAAGTCATCATGTTCCAACTTACATTGCCATAATATAGTCTTAGAACGTTGTCGTAATGTAAATACGTACACTATATAGATGTGTACTTATTTTGTATTACAGTGTGATTCTTTGATTTAGAGGAAAGTAAAAAAGGAATAGAAATAGATTACCTCTTGTTTTATTCTTAGTTACTTTTTGTTTACCTCTTTAGTCTTACTTTTAGTTTTATCCTTAGTTCATTTTTAGACCAACGGATAATTAGTAGCCATGTGATGAGGATAAGAGGAGGATTTTTGGGCTTATCTCACGTGTGTGGTTGGAAAGAAGAAGAAAAAAGAGACAAGAGTTTGTGTTGTGGTGGAAAGCTCATTGTGTGTTGGTGGATTTTGAGGAGAATCTGAAAATAAAATAGGCAAGAGTTGTGTGTCATGGGACTGTTTTTCTCTTGAGTGATCACTTGCTTGAATGAGAGTTAGCAAAAACAAACGTTGTGCTAGTTTGAGTGGAGGGGGGTCTGTTGGCACTTGCATAGAAGGACTGAGACTTCGACCGACCACAAAAAGACGGACAAGTCGTTTGTTTGCAACAAACCTTTGAGGAAAGTGAAGCACTTATCGTTAGTTTTTTTTGTAAAGATTTGAATCGATCAATTTGGTGTGCACACATACGAAGATTGGAGAATTTCCAAGATCAAGTGTGTTGTGGCTTGTGGTTTGTTGTCATTTTTTTTGTGATTCCCAGCCGAATTTGGAGGCTAGTTGTACTTGATTTTCTAGCATCGTAAAATTGTTGCGGGTTTTTGTGGGAAACCACAAAAGCCTCATTTTGTGTTTGTGACAACGAAGTAGGATTGGTGACCCACAAGGTTGTATTCTGTTGTTCCCACTGGTGAGGCGCGATTGCTGGTCACCATGGGTTTGAAAGTTTAGGAGCCAATCTGTCGGACGTCAGCTCGTGTTCTGACGTCCCGTTTTACCCGTCCGAGGCCTGTAGTTTCTTATCACCCTACCCTTACCCTTAACCCATTTAGAGCCGCAACAAGATAGGTCAACGGGAAAGAGTTTGAAGATTTGAAGAAATTGAAGACCGAGACTCTTGAAGATCAGAAGATTCGACGGTTTGATAAACAAATCTAGTTGCAGCCAAAAGCCCAGTGCTTTCCCAAGGCGGAACCCTCTCTACCCGACAACGCGGACCATGAGTGTGGAATACCTGACATATTTCAGCGTAACGAGTTTGCAGGATGGCGGTGGAGGAGGGATGGACACAATGAAGGAGGGGAAAGAGGAACACCTATGTAGATAGTATAAAGAGGACAACAAACCAATCTGTAACTAACAACGGCATCTCCCCATTCATAGGTGACCAAGACCACATGGTGCCATTGGAATCACGTACGTATTCTGACCAATGAAAGAAGATTCATTCCATGTGTAACAATTGGCGAGTCGCTCATTTTGTTGTTGTTGTTGGCTCTCTCTATAAACAAGAATCTCAAAATACTTGTAATCAATTAGGACAAACCACTTTGGGTCATGGTGAACATAGATAATTGTAAATATAAATTAATCATAGTGAAAAATTTAGCTTATATTGTGTGAATGTGTTGATTTGACATAAATTTAGGTTGATTACACTAAAATACCATTGTCATGCACCAAACAAAATGATGATTTTTTTAGTAAACTTGCCATGTGACATATCCGCATCGGTCAAGACCATACTCAATCCACCATGCAAATTAGGCTTTCAACACTAGGAAGTGTTGAACCAAACATCACTCTACGGGAATCAAAAACTAGAATGACATGTATTGAAAAAATCACACATGCGGCAATAGCCCAAATGGTAGCAACCAATTTGACCATGGGCCATCCACAACAATAACTCGTTCCTGGAAGTGCATCCGTGTCTAGAGTTTCTGCTAAGTACTGATCTCCATAGGAAGTGCGAAGACTCGAGCAAATTGTTATACACCATGTGTACTAAGACCTCAATTTCGTCAACACAAGGAAACCAGGAGAGATAAGACAAACACCTCGAGTAGGGAAAAAGTATTAGATTATGTGGAAGACGAACAATACAATTAGTCTTTGTGCGTGGATAAATCTGAGACAGCTTGGGTAATTGTTCTCCAGAATATTTGGGCAGGGGGCAGAAAAGAAACCGACCTTTTGCAACGCCCGGCAAGGCCATCCAAGCCTTGTGTTGAGGTTTCTCCATCAGTGCCAGTGTCCACTTTGATTCCCCGCAAGATGCCTTGCTCCTTAAGAATGTCCACAAAAGGCACTCCCGCTTGGGACGACTGAAGCAGGGTCTCGTCGAACATAATTGTGCCACTAATGTACTGCGCCCACCATAGAGAATGTAAAAACTTGAGTACCATACTGAGGACAACATTCTAGGCATATATTGATCCCCATCTACGAATGGGGAGATCTGACCGCTGGTTACAGATGGGCCACTCCAGGGAGATTTAGGGCACGATCAGTCGAGATCTGAGCGTTTCCAAGCCCAGCCGGGTTACATGTTGATATCTTTGGGTTTCCCTCTCTTCATTTAATTAGGTATAATCTAGAGATTCCTCTAAAACGATCAGCGATTTGCCTAAAGTCTTGAACTTGAACCGGTCATTTCTCAAACTCAACTGGCTCATCTGTAACTAGAAGGCGGATCTCCCTGGTCATAGAGCTGGTTGAGTTTGAGAAATGACTGGTTCAAATTCAAGATTTTAGGCAAAGTGTCAGTCAGTTTAAGAAATCTACAGAATAGACCTTAAATTAATAATGGAAACCCGAACGGTATCAACTGATTTTGACCCAAAGTGATTTGCATGGGTGAGGAGGCAACCTATTGCAAAGGCAACCTAATTGCACATTCTATATATCAGTGTAGCTCATTCTGCTCACATTGCAGCAATTATGAAAAGCAAGTAAAAAACTCCAGAAACTCAAGCATACGAGGAGACAGGGAAGTTACATTCTGGAGGCCAGGAGCGGAGTAGAGAAGCTCGCGCCACGCTTGCCGGTTCTCGCCAGTGTTGTGAAGCCCAACTGTTGCCAACCTGCAACAATCCATTGCCATACTTTCACCAAGGATCAGTCCCAGTTCCACTTCAACAAAAGCACTAAACCTCTGCACGGCAAGTTCCACATTCACAACAGTTGTTAGCTGGAGAGAGGGAATTATCGCATATAAGTGCACCTCTCTTTCATGCAACATAAAAGCCCTCAAATGGTATGTAGCCCGAAGGTGAATACATCTAGTCAATTTGACACCGGAATTAGTTTTAAGACGCCAAATTAGTCTAGTTCAAGTCACTCGAAATGAATCTATCAGAAACCTATAGGGTGTCAAGTTTTTTTTTATGTTGGATGTTCGTATGTGACAATTTCCTCCTTGTTAGCCTCTCAACACCCGCAGCTTTAGAAGTTTCTTTAATTCCATAGTCTGATAGGTGAAAACGTTGAATCTACGTAATCAAGTCCAAAATTACTCCCTCTAAAGATTCTGACCCGTACGGGTGCATCTACATACATTTGCCATCCCGTATGCTTCCCCAACTCTAAGTTAATGCACATTTTGCATCAAACATATGATGAAATTCCTCAATAAGTATATCAAGTACTTAGGAGTTGGATGGTACATTTGATTTTTCAACAAGCACCCTTCCTACCCTTCACATGAAATCACATTGCGGTGACCTCTTGCCAAGATTTCCCTCGGCTTGGTTCAAATCATAGGCGATCCTACAACAATAATGTGAATTGGGCATCCAAGATAAATGATACATCCGAATAAATTAGCAACCCAAAGCTGAATGTTACAACACCCAACAAGGCTACTCACCATAAGTCCCCCACTTGAACAATCTTGAGCACTTTAGAGCAATTAAACATTGAACATTCTCGCTCATTTCCAACTACACTAGATAATCATGCTGGTGTGGGCCACAATAATCTTCTAGAGCCGACACTCGTTCTCAAATTTAGAATTAATGTGGGCCACAATGATGATTTTCCTAGGAAATTAATGTGGGTGAATATTTTTGGTTTATCCTAGGTTTGACGTTTGGTGTAAGGTGACTGTTTGATTTTATGTAAGGCATTGATTGGAAGTCGCAAGGAAGACTGAGTGGGAGTTATTTGTTATCTCCACCCCACTAATTATGTCAACGCCAATTTTCCACCCACACTAATCGGACTATTTAGAGCAGTGACCAAGTGAGAGCAAATGCATTACCTACCTTAGAACCGAAGACAGACCATTTGCCAGTGGCAGCCTTGCAAATTATGGGACAACATCCGGAAATTCACCACGCGCATACTTGCGACAATCCATCCGGAGCAATTTTGAGCGTTTAAAACAAACATTGGAGCACCATAATCCAACTCAGTGAGCAGCTGAGAGTGAGAGCACAATTGGTGAAGTAGACATTACTGAACGTTTGCCAGTGGTGGCATTGTTCTCATCGGAGGCCAGAATGCCCTTCCTGGGCTGCAAGATGAAGGAGGCCGGCCGCCTCAGCTCCTCCGCGTATGGATCGGTGCTCTCGAACTCCGACGTCGTCACAATCTGCTGTGGAGATGGGCGGGAGCCCCGCTGATGAATTGTGGCGGCCTTTGCGGGAGCGGTGCAGCCATAAGTCCCCAGGAACTGTGCTCATAGAGCTTTAGTACAGGAAGTGTAGTTTGGGTTGGAGGACCGAAACATTACTCACCTCCCACGTGGGGTTCTTGTCTTGGCGTTCTCTCTTTCCTTGGGCAATCTTCCGTAGAAATCCCGAACCTCCCGAGATACCATGATATTGCGAATCCAAGAAGCTTGGTACGCCCTCTTTTTAAAATATTTCCATATGCCACTTGATATGGTTTCATTGTCCGACCAAACTACAAAAGTCTTCCAGACCTTTAGCTTCTCCTTTTGTCCATTTGGATTCTCCCAATTGGTCATCAGCTAGATTTTTTTTGGCTGCCTCCACGTTCTGCTACCCATCAATTGGCTGAAAATATATTTTCTCGAGTTTGGCCCACATATCTTGTGTGGGCATCTTTTTCTGCCCCTGAGGCATGATGACAATGGTCTGCATGTTATTTTTGAACTATTCACTCATTATATATTTCACAAAACGGATTAGATAAATACACTTTTGTGTTAAATAATTTATTAATAAATAATTTCAATATGTTTTGGGCCGCTTAGAAAATGACTAGAGTTATAAAATATTCAAACAAACATAGTCATGTGTAGGTTAGAGGTTAGTTTGGGCCTTGTGGAGATAGGGTGCTCACACTTGGGAGGTCTTGGATTTGAACCTTCAAACTAACAAGGTAAGTAGGCCATATGACCATATAGTGGTTATTCTATCCATTTAGAGTTGTTAATTTGGACATAAGCATTAGAAAGGCAACACCGGGGAAAAACCAAAAACACAAACACGCACACATGCACGCACGCGCGCGCGCACACACATACGTGTATGTTAGCATTACATATGCATGAGCTTTATCCCCAAAAAGGATATTTGGAAGCGGTTTCCTCTACTCTACCTCATGTAAGCCCCATACATGGATGTACATGAACACTTTTGGTATCCATTATTAGTTATAAAAATTGCACTAGGCAATCTTCCTTCTAGGGAAGAGTTTGCCACGCGACAATTGGGCCAATTACATAAGTTGTGTGTGGGCCAATCATATAAGTAGTCACCACCCTAATGTTGGCAGTCACTCACCGGCCAACATTTCACATCCACATTGATACTAGCAGTACCCCCATAAGGCATACACCTTTTGGCCCCAACCAATGATGGAATTCCTTTGCACCATGAAGACACACTACTTGTTAGTTGAGGTTTTGGGACGAGGTGGATAGCAATGGTGATGAGGCAATTTGTAAGTATGTCATATTTGATGTTATGGTACTAGCCGAATGCCAACTAATGTCTTTTTCCATGAACAACTCCAAAATATCAAAATAAATTTCAAATCATGATGAGGTTACATTCACTAATTATTATGTCATGCAAAATTACTTAAAAAAACCATCTAATTCTTGCTTGCACTGATGTCCACAAAAGAGTGGCATAAGTGAGGTCAAATATATATATTTTCCTTAACGGTCATGTCCCAAAAGACACATATTGTTGTGTGAGCCCAAAAGGGTGCCCACATTTAGTCTTAGACCCTTGAAACGTTAGTTGATGCACTTTGAAGTAGCATGTTACTTCACAAAAATATAAAAAGAGTGAAATGTTAGTCTTAGAAGTACCATGTTGTAAGAGGCTAGGATGTGAGTTGTTATTGTGTTTTTACCTTCGGAAGGATTTGAGTGAATGAGGATAGGTAAGGAGAACTTGGATTGAGTAGTTAGTGAGTAGGCTAGTACAAATGGATGGAGACAACCAAAGTGACTCAAGAGGCAAGTGCATTCGAATTGGGATGAATGGAGGATCACATGGAGCGCACAAGTGGACCACCTCATCATGGCCACTTAATGGGGAAGGTCCGAGGAAGAATGCAAGGTGGAGGATAAGCAAATTCTCAAAGCACCAATCAAATCACGAGTTAAGCATCGTGGTTTGAATTAAGTGGTGAGCGACGATTTGGGAAAGTAAGGGGAGAAAGTTATGGCGGCGGAAAGCGAAGGAGGCTAAGTTTGGGTTGAAGCATCCCAAGTTTGGTAAAGTGTGGTAGGTAGAAAGCCAAGGCTAGTTAAATGTTCGAATTAGGATCCTTGTTGATCATTTGAGGGAGGAAGGCTTAGAAGATAGGATTGGCGCCTACTAAGTAGGAGGAAATCTCAAGGGCTTATCGTGAGCCTTGAGGGTGCTCACCCCCTCAAGCTTACTATATAATCCCTCATTCTTCCCTCACTCATCCTCTCTTTCCTTTGTGCTCCAAGGCACCCCACGAGTTATAAGTGTGGGTGTGGGAAGCCATATTGGAGCACATGTGTGTGCTTAGTTTTTAGTTTGAGAGCCAAGGCTTGTTAGCCTTGAAGAGGGCTTGACCTCTTGGTAGAATTAGTGTTGACGTGAAGGATTTTAAAGTTAATTCATGATTCCAATTTGTGGTACTTGAAGTTCATATTTTGAATACACGTGGTTGCAAGTTCCATGTTTAAGAGTTGAGCACTTGAGGTTGTGATGAGTGCAAAAATATACTTGTGTGGATTAGTTAGTCTTAGTGAAGTTAGGAAATTCTCTCTCCCCCTCTCCTCTCTAGGATTTTAGGATTTTAGGATTAGAGAAGAATTGTGTGATTAGAAAGGGGTTGTTAGTAGAATTAGGAAAATTAGGTAGGAAGATTAGTTAAGGGCTTGAATAATTAGTGAGGTAGTTGGGGATTACAACTACAAAGTTGTGGGTTCATGAAGGAGCTGGGTTTATGAAGGAGCTGGGTTTGTTTAGTTAGAAAGTAAAGAGCTGGGTTTATGAAGGACCTGGGTTTGTTTAGTTAGAAGCTAAGGAGCTGGGTTCATGAAGGAGCTGGGTTTATGAAGGAGCTGGGTTTATTTAGTTAGAAGCTAAGGAGTTGGGTTCATGAAGGAGTTGGGTTTATGAAGGAGCTAGTTAAATCCAAGACCACTTGAAGGGTGAACCTTGCACTATGAACTCATCCAAGTCCAAATCCAATACCGCGGAGGAATGTGAGTCCAAACCCACTACTCGGACTACGGACGCTTAAGGGTGGGGGGTTTGGCCTCACATAATTGGTGCGTCCGCCGGGAGCGAAGCGGAAGGTAGTTACAAGACTTGGAGGCGACTAGGAGACTTGGAGGCAACTAGGAAAAATTGGAGACACAAACTTGAGAGAAGGGAAGGAGCACCCGAAACTCGGTAAGTATTCTCTCTTTGGGTTACATTTGAATTCATTGTATTTCAACTATTCCTTGGAATGAATTGCATTGTCAATTACGCAAATTCATTTTTGAGGAAGGAGCGCGGCGAAGGTACGTCCTCAACCTTTTTGGGGATTTGCTAAGAACTTAAAAGGAACCTATAACCGAGTAGCTCATTAAAACATTAGAGGGTAAATTCACCTTAGGACATTGAACTTTGACACTCACCTCGGGGTGAGTCTCAAAGTTTTGGGAGTTGTCATTTCATGCTCTAGATTAAATTAATATTTCACAAAGTTTATGGTGTTGTTACATTGAGTCACGATTGAGGGGAGTGCTAACTCACAGGGGGATGCGATTGCTCAAGGTATGTTTATTTCTTCAAAGTGAACTCATTAACTAATTAAGGAATGCCTTTTGTACTCGTGATTGTTGTTATCCGTTGTAGAGGGTAATTCCCGAATTGTGGATGGTGTGAGAAGTTGAAGGGTGAAGCCTCGACTTTTAACATAATCTACTCGGAAGGTCACCCCCTCACAATCGGTATTGTGGTGAGTGTTAATTTGCGGGAAGGTGCGGAGGTGATGCTCCGACTTAACCAAAAAATTAACATGAACATGCCTATCCCCTATTGGGATTCTTTCACCTAAGTGGGCTTGCAGGTTCTTTTCCTCACCTCCTAAAAAAATTATAACCACACCAAGACAAGTGAAAATATTAAGAGGGGAATTGCTAGGATCATGTGTGGTCAAGTGAGGGTCGATCGATTCTTATGGAATGCAAGGTAGGACTCGCTCACAAAAACCAAGTTTGATAGTAGGACTAGAGAAATCTACTCGAAAGAGGCGGTCCTCTAAAATCAGTGATAGATTAGAACAAGATAATGTTAGAATAGAGAGTTGTTTGAACGTCGAACCTAGGACTAGGTCAATTCTAGACACCTTAGAACTTGGAGCTCAACTTGAAGAGGAGATCACTCCCTCCAAATTGAGTGGTGAAACTTCTTCGGAAAATTACACACTTAGAGAAGAATTCCTGGTAGAAGTTGATAGGGGATTGTTGAATAGTTCACCGGTCACCATGGCCGAGGAACGGGGGATGGATCCACCACCCATACCCCCAATTCCGCCCATACCTCCTATACCTCCAATAGACCCATTGGTTAGGCCAAGAGGCCTACCAATTGTGGTTCCACAAAATTTAGCGGCGATGGATATGCCATCTCATCTCCCTAAATTTTATGGGACCAAGGATGAGGACCCCTCTCGGCACATGGAACGGTATATCGAACGGTTGGCTAGCTTCCTCATAACCGACCCGGGTTATTGGTTAGTGTGGTTTCCTACCACTCTAGAGGGGGAAGCCTATGAATGGTATCGGGATCATGCCGAGGGACATTTTAGGGGATGGGAACAATTACAAAGGGAGTTTCTTAACGAATTTAGGCCGGAAGTGGGTCAAAGTACCGCATTAAGGGCATTGTCGTCATTGAAGCAAGGAAGGGAGGAAGAAATTTCGGCTTACATTAGGAGGTTTGATTTAGTGTGCACTAGATTTGTGGGTACCATGCTCAACGACGACACGCTAAAGCAATTTTTCATTCAAGGGTTTTTTAAGTCCGGAACTATTAGGGGTGTTCTAGAAAGGAATCCCTTGACCTTGGCGGATGCCAAGCGTGCGGCTAGAGATATTGAAAACTTGGATAAAGATCACGAAAGGCTATGGAGAAGGGAGGATGAATTGATCCCACAATTCATCCCCATACGCCCTAGGGTGGTAGCGGTAGAACCCGCTAAGTATGAGAACCAAATTCCATATGCCATTGTGGACACCGGTCCCCGACCTTTAGCGGTTAGGGAACCGGCACCTTTTTTGGCACTACCGGCCCCTAGAACGGATCCACACTTGGAGGAGGTTGAGAGAAGACTAGGTGCTAGCCAACTAGGATTCCAAGAGGCTATGATAAAACAAATGCAAAGCCTCACGGATCAAATGTCATTAATGATCCGGAGTCAACAACCGGGGCCTCCACCCCCGGTTGAGTCGGGTAGGCATTCTTCCGGATTATGGTGTGTCCAATGTGGCCAACCGGGTCACACGCGTCAATTTTGTAGAAGTGGACAAAACCGTGACCAAAGAGGAAACGGTAACCCACCTCAACAAAATCAACGAGGTCAAGCGCCACCTCACTATGGAAATGGAAGCAATAGAGGACCACAACCTAGAGGGCAAGGTGGCCAAAATTTAGAGAAGAAGGAATTTCATCCCTTTTGTGGAAGGTGGCACGCTCAAGGACAATGTTGGTCCGAAGGTCAAGAGTTTAATTGTAGCAATTGTGGAGGAAGTCATCCCTCGGATACGTGTCGCCAACCGGACAAAATAATTAATGTCCCTTACCCGGTGGCTAATCCACAACAACAAGCAAGGGATAATATGCGAGGTGCTAGGCCACAAGGAGTACCGGCCAATGAACTTAGGCCACCTAACTTATACTATGACCATAGTAATGCTAGGCAAACTTTTCATCCACCGGCGGGCTTGCAAACTACAACCGGTTACATTCCAATACAAAATAGACAAGGAGTTCCACCTAATGGTAGTAACGGGAGACAAGCGCCTCCAACGGATCCGGGACCATCTAACTCCCAAGATGTTAGGTTCATGGATGGAGTGTTGGAGGCCACATGTGATGACATGCTTCCTCTCCCAACGAGAATTGGAGAGGAGCAAAGTCAATGGCCTCCTCACACCAATGCTATTACATATGAGTTAGTGAAGGGTAAGGGTGTGGTTGAAGAAGCACCTGCACTAGCGGTAACTACTAGGGCTAGGAGAGGGGATGCCCCGTTGGAGGTAGGAATAGGAGAGCAAGGAAATTACTCTTCGGATGAAGAGATTAATCTCTCCGAGTTGGATAGGGTAGCTAGAAGAGCTACTAAGGATGTGGAGAGGGAAAATATAATTTTACAAGATAGGGAGAGGACTAATGCGGTACATGACTTGGATAATAGCGATGTGGGTGAATGGGAAGGACCGGGGGTTCCCGTAGACGAATTCGACGTAGTGGGTAATTCTAAGGTGGAAAGATCTACCGGGTACGACTTGTGGGCGGACCTTAGTACACTCAAGGCGGATATTACTTTCGGCCAACTATTGGAAATTTCACCCACGGCAAGGAAAACATTAAAGGAGGGAATGCCGGTACACAAGAGGATGAGGAAGGTGAAAGCTAAAATAGCCGCTAGGATCCAATCACAAGGTGGAAGAGACGTGAAAGCTATAGAAATAGAAGTTGTTATAGTAGATAAGGTGGTTCCTAATGTGCTAGTCGACGGAGGGAGTAGTCTAAATATACTACCGGAGGATACTATGAAAAAATTGGGACTTGGACTCACGGGGCCTTCACCTTTGGTCATAAATATGGCAAATCAAAGTTCGACTACGCCTTTGGGGATGATCAAGGATTGTAGAATGACTACGGGAGGCGAGGAGTACTTGGTCACCTTCCATGTCATTAAAATGCACTCCAACAAGGACACCTTCCCCATTTTGCTAGGTAGGCCTTGGTTGCGGATGGCGAATGCTATGGTCAATTGGGGTGGACCTAAACCATCCATCACTTATGGTCCGGAGGGTAATAGGGTCATAGTGTCCATTGGTTCATTAGAAGGATGGATGAAGAAGGAGATGTATTTGCCATTGGAGAAGGAAATTGATGACTTAAACGAGAATGAGATTGGCAAGGCATTGGTGGGAGTCGTCCATCCCGAAGGTCAAAGGGTTGTTATAGATTCGGGCTCGGGAAGTCTAGGTCCTAATTTTTACAATTATGGGGATAATGGGGATTATGCCCAATGGCTAAGGGAGTACCCCGAGTCCGAGGTTGATGTAATGGTTACATTTCACCAAGTAGGCTTAGGGAGTGAATTTCCTAGTGTTAGTTTAGGAGAGGGCTCATTGTTGGAGCCATGTGAGGTGCTCACCGAGGAAGAGTGGGTTAGCGGTGGGTTAACACCTTGGGTAGATGACGTGGAAGAGGGTGAGGTTAGTTTAATTCATGTAGATGGGACTCAAGAGGAGGATGTGATTATTGAGTCATCGAAATTGGAGGAGCCTTTACATTTCAAGACCACATCTACGGGGATAGTTGTGGGTCAAGATGTGAAAGATTACTCCAATGTGCCTTCCGATTGGTATCGGAACAAAGAGGAACAAGCACATGTGTCGGAAGCGGATTGGCGGTACGTGGATGTGAAATTAAAGAATGGAAAAACCCGACAAATGAAGATGGGTTCCAAATTGGGGGAGAAAGAGGTTAGGGAGTATAGCAATTTGGTGGATGAGTTTAGTGATACTTTTGCATGGTCCTACGATGAGCTTAAGGGAATTCCTAGGGAAATGGTAGAGCACCGGATTCCTTTAATTCCGGGGGCGAGGCCAATTAGACAAAAGGAGAGGAGGATGAATCCTCAATTGCAATTGTTGGTGAAAGCGGAATTGGAAAGGTTATTGAAGGCCGGGTTTATCAAGCCGGTGGAAATCACGGATTGGGTTTCTCCTATGGTCTTAGTAAAGAAAAAAAATGGGAAATTAAGGGTTTGTGTCGACTATAGGAAATTGAATTCGTGCACACAAAAGGATCACTTCCCCTTACCTTTTATCACCTTGTTGCTTGAGGAGGTTGGAGGTCATTCGCGATATACCTTTATGGATGGGTATGCGGGTTATAATCAAATTTCCATAGCCCTCCAAGATATCCATAAAACGGCTTTTACTACACCTTGGGGTACTTTTGTGTGGGTAGTGATGCCATTTGGGTTATGTAATGCCCCGGCTACTTTCCAACGATTAATAATGTATATCTTCACCGACTTGTTGTTCAAATCCATGACCGTCTTTGTGGACGATTTTAGCACACAAAGTAATGTGGACGATCACCTACATTGTGTTAGGGAGGCATTGGTTAGGTGTAGGAAGATGAGGTTAGCATTGAACCCGGATAAGACATTTTTGGGAGTGAATAAGGGAGTGTTGTTGGGTTATGTTGTTAGTGAGAAAGGTAGAGAACCCGATCCGGATAAGATTGCGGCCATAAGCGACTTGGCAACTCCAACCAATTCCAAGGGGATCTCTAAGTTGTTAGGACATGTGGGATGGTACCGGGAACTTATTCCTAATTTTTCAAAGATAGCGGTGCCCATTACCCATTTGCTCAAAAAGGATGTCAAATTCGAGTGGACAGATGCTTGTCAAAAAGCCTTTGAGGAATTGCGGGATAGGTTGAGCACCTATCCGGTGTTGATACCACCCAATTGGGGTAAACCTTTTCACGTCTATTGTGATGCTAGTAATGTGGCAATAGGGAGTGCGCTTTGTCAAGCAACGGGAGAAAAAGAGAAGGATCAACCTATAGCTTATGCGAGTAAGCAATTGACCCCCGCCGAAAGAAACTACTCTACAACGGAGAGGGAGTGCCTAGCCATGGTGTTTTCCGTTAAAAAGTTTAGGCATTACCTCATGTGCAACCCGGTTGTATTTTTTGTTGACCACATGGCTATCAAGTATCTAGTTAACAAGGCGGAGTTAAGTGGTAGGTTAGCTAGGTGGGTTTTGTTATTAGAAGAATTCGACTACACGGTGGAATATAAACCGGGTCGTATGCATTTACAAGCGGACCACTTGTCTAGGTTGTCGGAGGAGATAGGAAAAAATCCGGTAAATGATATGTTAGTAGATGATAGCCTCTTTGTGGTCACTTCTACACCGGAGTGGTATGCGGGCATAGTGGAATTTCTAACAACCCACAAGTTGCCCAAAGAGTGGACAAAAGAAGAGAGAAGGAAGGTGAGGGTAAATAGTAGGCAATTTGTTGTAGTGGGCCATAGGTTGTTTAGAAGGGGGTCCGATGGTATTTTACGACGATGCGTGTCAAAAACGGAGGTTGAAGCGATTTTAATCGCTTGCCACGATAGCGCTTGCGGCGGTCACTTCTCGGATCAACTCACCGGGCAAAAAATACTTAGAGCGGGCTACTTTTGGCCTACACTATTTAAGGACGCCCATGACTATGTAAGGAAATGCGACGCTTGCCAACGGTATGCCCGAAACGACCTTAGAATGGAGATGCCTTTACATGTATCATTACCCTTAATTCCTTTCGAAAAATGGGGCATCGACTATGTGGGTGAGGTCCATCCCCAATCTTCAAAAGGAATGAAATATATTGTGGTGGCAACCGAGTACCTCACCAAGTGGGCGGAAGCCAAAGCGGTGAAGACCGACACGGCGGAACACGCGGCAACATTTATGTACGAAAACATAATTTCGCGGTTCGGGGTGCCGAAGATCCTAGTAAGCGATAGGGGTACTCACTTTTTGAATGACTTGATTCGAGAGATGACAGAGAAATTTAAAATTGATCACCGGAAGACTACTCCCTACCACCCACAAACCAATGGACAAACGGAAAGGGTTAACGGAATTTTGGTGAGTATACTACGCAAGACGGTTATAGACTCGAAGCGGGATTGGGATACGAAACTAACGGCGGCACTTTGGGCATACCGTACAACCTATAAGGTAACTACGCGTGCTACACCATTTTCCTTAGTCTATGGTCTTGAAGCGACACTACCAATCGAATATGAAGTCGAGTCACTTAGGGTGGCCGTGAGTACGAGACTTACCGAAAGTCAATCCTTACGAAATCGACTAACCGATTTGGAAGCACTTGACGAAGGGAGGAGAATGGCGGCTCAACATATTGAGGCAATCCAAAGAAGGAGAAAGATTACTTTCGACAAACGACATAAGAGAAGGGCCCTAACACCGGGAATGATGGTCATGATTCAAGACGCACGAAAGCTTGAATTTCCGGCGAAATTCGATGCGGTATGGTTAGGACCTTACCTTGTCTATGAGGTCTTTCCTAATAATTCAATTCAATTGGAAACGTTGAATGGTGAGCTCTTTCCTACCCGTACATCGGGAAGTAGATGTAAGGAGTACCGAGCTTGACTAGGCAACTTACCCTTGGAGCAAGAGATGTTTGGATTCATCCCCCGATGGTCGCCAATTATGTGAGCCCAAAAGGGTGCCCACATTTAGTCTTAGACCCTTGAAACGTTAGTTGATGCACTTTGAAGTAGCATGTTACTTCACAAAAATATAAAAAGAGTGAAATGTTAGTCTTAGAAGTACCATGTTGTAAGAGGCTAGGATGTGAGTTGTTATTGTGTTTTTACCTTCGGAAGGATTTGAGTGAATGAGGATAGGTAAGGAGAACTTGGATTGAGTAGTTAGTGAGTAGGCTAGTACAAATGGATGGAGACAACCAAAGTGACTCAAGAGGCAAGTGCATTCGAATTGGGATGAATGGAGGATCACATGGAGCGCACAAGTGGACCACCTCATCATGGCCACTTAATGGGGAAGGTCCGAGGAAGAATGCAAGGTGGAGGATAAGCAAATTCTCAAAGCACCAATCAAATCACGAGTTAAGCATCGTGGTTTGAATTAAGTGGTGAGCAACGATTTGGGAAAGTAAGGGGAGAAAGTTATGGCGGCGGAAAGCGAAGGAGGCTAAGTTTGGGTTGAAGCATCCCAAGTTTGGTAAAGTGTGGTAGGTAGAAAGCCAAGGCTAGTTAAATGTTCGAATTAGGATCCTTGTTGATCATTTGAGGGAGGAAGGCTTAGAAGATAGGATTGGCGCCTACTAAGTAGGAGGAAATCTCAAGGGCTTATCGTGAGCCTTGAGGGTGCTCACCCCCTCAAGCTTACTATATAATCCCTCATTCTTCCCTCACTCATCCTCTCTTTCCTTTGTGCTCCAAGGCACCCCACGAGTTATAAGTGTGGGTGTGGGAAGCCATATTGGAGCACATGTGTGTGCTTAGTTTTTAGTTTGAGAGCCAAGGCTTGTTAGCCTTGAAGAGGGCTTGACCTCTTGGTAGAATTAGTGTTGACGTGAAGGATTTTAAAGTTAATTCATGATTCCAATTTGTGGTACTTGAAGTTCATGTTTTGAATACACGTGGTTGCAAGTTCCATGTTTAAGAGTTGAGCACTTGAGGTTGTGATGAGTGCAAAAATATACTTGTGTGGATTAGTTAGTCTTAGTGAAGTTAGGAAATTCTCTCTCCCCCTCTCCTCTCTAGGATTTTAGGATTTTAGGATTAGAGAAGAATTGTGTGATTAGAAAGGGGTTGTTAGTAGAATTAGGAAAATTAGGTAGGAAGATTAGTTAAGGGCTTGAATAATTAGTGAGGTAGTTGGGGATTACAACTACAAAGTTGTGGGTTCATGAAGGAGCTGGGTTTATGAAGGAGCTGGGTTTGTTTAGTTAGAAAGTAAAGAGCTGGGTTTATGAAGGACCTGGGTTTGTTTAGTTAGAAGCTAAGGAGCTGGGTTCATGAAGGAGCTGGGTTTATGAAGGAGCTGGGTTTATTTAGTTAGAAGCTAAGGAGTTGGGTTCATGAAGGAGTTGGGTTTATGAAGGAGCTAGTTAAATCCAAGACCACTTGAAGGGTGAACCTTGCACTATGGACTCATCCAAGTCCAAATCCAATACCGCGGAGGAATGTGAGCCCAAACCCACTACTCGGACTACGGACGCTTAAGGGTGGGGGGTTTGGCCTCACATGTTGTCTAAAGTTCCTTATTGAAATATTGAATATAATTTATTGTGACGATTACAACTTTTGCATTTAAACTCTGATTCCAAAACTTCAAATGAGAATCTTTGTGATGTGCAATTATGAATTAAATGAATGGGGAGCAAGCACAGTCATGTGTACAAAAAAATGCTTCGGTATACTAAAACCACAAATGATTTGATCAAATCCCTAAAAGTAGTAGCAAAGTGTTATTGAAATGGGATTTTTTTTCATGGCGCCCTCTATTGTTGTGTTAGCTACTCAATTATAGAATATCAAGATGAGATCTACAAAACTTATCATTAAAAGTACTGCTCAAAAGGTAATGGCTAAATATGGTTTTTGGACGTAAATTTCATGACCTTAAATGTTTTAAGTTGGAATTTTTTTTCATATTCTTTGACTTTATTATAAAGTTGAGGGCACCATTACAAAAATTTGTAGAAAACATCGATTTAATGTAATTTTATCATATTCTAAACAAATTTTAGAGAATTACATGTTCAATATACCTATTTGCACAGTACTTGCACCGTCTTCTAAAATAAGTAGACTTTTCTTGAAAAAAGAGTTGTCAACATAAATTGCTTGGCTTTGTAGATCAATGTGTTTTTCAAATGTTTATGATTTTTTTGTTTACAAAATTCAAAGTTAGTATATAGTTTTGAATCGCTTTCACTTAGACCTATGTGGGGTAATGGAGTTGTGTACTTGACCGTGCTTGCGCCCAACGTTATTTAACGACCTTGTCACTCAAGTATCCTCAGTCATCAACGAACGAATGACTCTACTCATTAAGGACAACCCCACATTCGAGGAACCATCCAACAACGAGGACAACACCCTCGCTCTCATCGACGTCACGAAATGACATCACAACAAGGACCACTACTCTAAATCCACACCCTTTCCATTTAAACCTATGTTCATCAATAAAGCTATTGCAAAACATTTTTCAACAATGACCATTTCATGTATGAACATCCTTACACTCTTATCATTTACACTCATATAGATATATACTCACTCCACTTATGCTATCTTGCACTTATTGCTTTACCACCTTACCACCTATCTACTTGTTTTGATTGCTTGCTTTCACATACATGTACATTCAAAGCGTCACACTTTTCCAATAAACATAAATATTTGGAACAAGTACCACTTCATATTCTTACAACTCTTGTCACCTTTACACTATACATACTTCCTATAAACACACAAAATACATCCTTATCCATCAAACTCATATCATCAACACTATACTCAAAACTACATCCTCCACCAATCCCTCTAACCCCGGGGAAGTCACTGTCGTAAATTTAGATAACTATGAGAGAACAAATATAGGGTGACATTTATTCATGGTTGATAAAAATTATATATTTTTT
The DNA here is from genome assembly GCA_964035585.1 of Polytrichum formosum. Taxonomy (NCBI): domain Eukaryota; kingdom Viridiplantae; phylum Streptophyta; class Polytrichopsida; order Polytrichales; family Polytrichaceae; genus Polytrichum; species Polytrichum formosum. The sequence goes on along the minus strand of OZ037940.1, from coordinate 25,363,773 downwards.
TGATATACCATAGCCTTGAAGAAATATGAGGTAGCACATTATATATAATATAGGGTCACTTGTAATACCCAAAATTATGTTTATAGTATTTCTAAAATAGCATTATAGTAATTGGTAGGGAATTTTTTAAATTTTTAGGTTGAGTTTGGGGTAAGAAAAACTTAAGAACTAGATGAAAAATGATCACAAATCCCTCTACAAAATGGATGAACTTGTTGGATGAGGGTCATTAAGTGTACTTTTGAGGGACATTTCATTGACGTTTGTATAATTCTTTGGTTGTTCCTCCCACACAAGACAAGAATTCTATCATCGTGCATTCACCCCTACGCATTTAAAGAGCTCCGTGGGGCCATATTTGGTCGTATTTTTATCAAACACTAATTTTCACCTAGTTCCTAATTTCAAATGAGAGTAGTCCCAATTAAGAAAGTACGGGGCTATCATCTACTTTCTAGTTCAATCTACCATTCCTCAAAATTGTTAAAATTACGTATTTTACATCACTTTAAAGCTCAAAACCCTAAAATTCCAATATACACTGCAAATAAATATAAATAATGAAGGGTCTGAAATATTATGGAGATTTTAATTTATAATTACAAATAGGGTGGTAAGAAATTGAAGAAAGTAGAATTATTAAAAAATATAGGGTCCACTAAAATGCAGTAAATGAGCTACATAGCCCCCCAAAAAATATGTGTTGTACGCTCATGTGTCCCCAAAGAATACACTAAGTGACTTCCCCGAGCCTCTAACATTTGCCTATAAACTACATCACACCTCAATACTTTATGACAAATTAATATCGCATATCCCCTCCTCATTTAATATTAATTCCACACCTCAAGCAAAGCCACACATCAACCCTCACAATGATCTAATGATCAACCCTCACAATGATCAACCTTCACCCTTAAAAAACATCAAACACCAAAACACACAAAACCATAAAACAAAACACATCACCCAAAAACACCTAAAACAGGCTCAGCTTCCCGGCCTCGCCCAAAACCAATATACAAATAATAAAAACAACAATAAAGAAATAAAAATAAACAACCACCCAATAAACCCAAGCACAACAACACCCAATAAAATAACCAAACAAAACCCCTGCAAAAGAAAATACTCAAACCACATCAACAGCTCCTCGGGAAAAAAAATCCCAACCCACAAAAAAAAATTTATTAAAACATTCCCACTACATCTCCTACTTATACTAAGTGGAGACATTGAATCCAACCCAGGACCCATGCCAAATATATTACAAACACACCCATCTACACATAAAAATAGATTCAAATTATACTTCATACCATGCACAATAAAACTTCAACCAGAATACCAACATTTAGCAAAACAGTTTGCTCCCATCATTAATATAACACATCCAGAACACCAAGACATATCCACAAAATACCCACATCTCTCTAAATACATCCACCAAAATCAACACCACCTACCTCCAAGAATACTATATGCACTCATCACCACAATTAGCCCAGTCCTTGTAACATGTGACCATATACTAATACAAATAACAAACCCGGATTGGACTACAACACTCTTAGAAAGGATGACTTTACTACAAAACCCACCAGAAAGACACATCATGACCATACACCCGTACACAAAATTTACCCAAACAAACCAAAACATTATCAATCCACCCAACACCATCCACAAAGAAATATACGATTTTATAGAACAAAACAATAGAACTACAAATATAGAAACATTGTCAAACAAATTCCCATTTTTACCTGAAAATTTACTCACAACAACACTATCCTACAAAGAACCTCTATATGAATATTCCCACCCCCACCACTATTTAATATCACCCCACCACAAACTCAAAATATCCAAACAACAAATCACAAAACACACATCACCACATGGAACGCCGCATCACTAAGTACAGCCTTACCAAACCTCCACCAACTAATGTCAAACAACCCAGCAATCACCACAATACAAGAAACCAAACTAATTGCAACAAAATCCACAAAATATTTACAAAACTTATTCCCACGATATAAACTAGTATTCAACAACATACATGCCTTAACAAGATGCATCCAACAAAGAAGGCCATATACACCTACAAGAGGTGGACTCCTTACACTCATAAACAAAGACTATGCACATCCAGGAAACATCACTAAAGTCCCTACCCCAGCAGAGATCTCACCATTCTTACAAATAATTAAAATAAATAACCAACCTCTACAACCATGGCTAATAATACACATGTACATGCCAACACACGCTGAGGACATACGATGCATACCAATAATTCAACAAAATATAACACAACAAACCGCAACACACCCAAACCACATACATGTTCTATGCGGCGACTTTAACAGAGACATAGCCCTAATTGGAAGACAACATGAATATAACACTACACCACCACAACTAGAAGATATGGAATGGCGTGAATTTATAGATAACCTCCAACTACCATACATCCCCACCAACAACACATATTCTAGACAAGGGGGCCATAACTACAACCAAACTAGCCTAATAGACGGATATTATATTAAAACACCCAATAATGCCCTATATACATCCAGCACAAACAATGATCATAACCTAAACTCAGACCACTCACCAATAACCCTATACATACCACCAAACACTCTACTAGCCCGCCACTCACCACTAACATCCAACAAAACTTTAAAAATCCTAAACCCTATCCCACAAGAAAACATTGAAAAATTCAAAATAGAATTCTTTGAAGAGAATACGCTTCAAATAAATGAACTCACCGACACATTAATGAATGAACAACTAACAAACAACCAATGGCAAGCATCGTGTACAAAGCTAGAACATCTAATACAAAAAATCTCAGATAAAATTCAAGAAACATGCAGTGCACCACCTCTACCAACACTCACGAATCGCACATCCCATCAAGGAGGTTTTCTGCCAAGAAAAAGCCAAAAAATATGGAAAAAAACACCTCTCCACCTACCATCTAATTAGAAAAGCAATTTACCTCACAAAGAACACTCCAAACTGGCAAACACACCCAATAATAGAAAAACTAAAAACCCATAAACATGTTAACATACCACCCCCTCCAAATCAAGAAGCCCTACTAAAAGAATGGTCCACAACCATAGCTAAAATTGCCAAAACAGCAAACATACAAGCCCGCACAATTACTACAAAATACACCCAAGAATGTATTAAAAAAGCCATATCCAAATATAGACAAATGTATGAAAAAAACCCCAAAAGAATACATAAAAAAATCTTTAAAAACCAAGAAACACCACCGTTAGATTGTATTACAAACAAGTATAACAATATACTCACAAACCCTATAGACATAGCCAATGAAATCCACACCCAACAATGAATCAGTAATAGACCCACAGTACCAACATGCTACTACCAACCAGACCACGCACCAAAATGCACATGTGGAGTAAGACAATATCCGTGGCACGACTTAGACGGGTTTGTCATAGATAAAAGAGGAAGCCCCCAAACCCCACTACATGAATACCTCGATAAAGAAACATACGACATATGCCTAAAAAACTTAGCTAACAATAAAGTACCCGGCCCTGATAAAATCCCTAACACAATCCTAAAAAACATGCCTGATAACTTCCACAAACTATTTTTTCTATTCTTTACTCACTGCTACAAACAACAACAAATCCCAGCATCATGGAAAATAAGCCTAACCATACTACTATATAAAAAAGGGGACCCCTCACAACTAACAAACCATAGACCGATCGCACTTGCAAATACAATATACAAATTTTTTACTAGCACTCTCACATTTATACTATCAACATATGGTGAAAAACACCAAATCCTCCACGACAGTCAAGAAGGATTCCGAGCAGAAAGAAGCACATCTAGACAACTTCAACTCCTGATAGCTGCACTAGAAGATGCAAGATTTACAAACCAAGACATATACCTACTATACATTGATTTTAAAAATGCATTTGGCTCTCTAGATCACGCAAGACTACTAGCTATAATAAAAAGACCTAGGATACCCAGAAGAAGCAGTAACGCTAATAGGAATATCTATTCACACTCTAACACCATATACACCGGAGAACACTTCGGAAACACAAAACCGATACCCATACAAAGAGGAACAATACAAGGAGACATGCTCAGTCCCTACTTATTTTTAATATTTTTAGAACCATTACTACGATGGTTACAAAAGGGCAAAAACGGATATACATTTGGCACATCCAAACTAACAATTAGCTCGGCAGCATATGCAGACGATCTAGCAGTTATTACAAATAATCTACAATCAATACAAACCCAACTAAACAAGTTAGATCAATATTGTGAATGGGCTGGAATGGACCTAGGGGTACCAAAATGTGCTATCTCAGGATGCCCGAATAAATCAAATACAAAACCAAATACATTCAAAGCCAAAATCCAAGCCCAAAACATCAACTACAGGAATCAATCACTACCTGTACTACACCAAAACGAACCATACGTATACTTAGGCATACAATTAGTACCCTCACTAAAATGGAAACTCCAAACACACATCACCACTACTAAAGTCATAGACCAATGTAAGCAATTAATAAATTGCCTGGCAACAATCAAACAAAAAATCAAAATGGTAGACACCATCATCAAAGCAGGCATAGCCTACAACTTCTATGCAGTCCCATATTCTCTACCAACCATCAAAAAACTAGATAAAAAGATTATTGGTATCCAAAAAACAATATGCGGATTACCAAAATGCATTACAAATGTAATAACCCAGCTACCACACGATCTATTTGGGTTAGAAGCCTTCTTATTAAAAAACGCCTACCTACGATGCATCAACGAACAACTTAGAAATGCACTAAATGATCCCGGAAGACTAGGAATAATTTACAAAGGACTCATACAACATATACTAACCAAACACGGAGGCGCTAAAGATATACCTGGAATCAAACACCAGGATTGCACCAGATCACCAACCACACGAACATTATTTCTCATAAAAAAAGGAGGGGTTCATCTCAAAAGTATAGAAGAAAACTTCCAACTACATGAGTCAGAACTAGAACTAGAATGGAGAGCATGTACCACAACCGTACTACCATACTTAAACCCCAAACTATCTCTTAAACTCTTACAAAAACTCCTAGCACTAAACATACAAAAAATAAAACATATCTCCTTCCCCAATGGCACAAACCTAATGTCGTCAGAAGACTTTAAAACATACTACAAAACCCCAAGTAAATTAAAAAAAATTGCACTAAACATAGCAGAACAACTTTTCTGCTACCCAAGTTGCAACCAAAACTGCCCAACCCCATGCCAAAGTGTGAGGCCAAACCGCCCACCCTTAAGCGTCCTAGTCCGGGTGAGGGAATGGATGTCACATTTGTTTCGCATAGCTCCCTCTTACCAACTTCATTGGAAGTCATTACATCTCTCATTAATTCGTACACACCAATTTATTCCATAACAAGGTTATAAGTGTTAAGAAACACTCTTCTCTATCGTGGCGCTATTCGTGTGCTCAAGTACACTCCCCCACAACCGTACCCCCGATTACACGGAGAGCTAACTACCTAGTTAACCCATCCATTTACCTTAGGGTACTAGACCTAACTAACCCTCCTTCTAACTGCCCTTAATCCAGCTGCCCCTTAGTAAGCTGGTCGCAGCTACCTTACTAGTCTATGGCAGCTCCTTAGTCTGTGGCAGCTCCTTAGTCTGTCGTAGCTACCTTAGTCTGTCGCAGCTACCGTATTTTGTCGCAGCTCTTCAGTCTGTCGCAACTCCTTAGTATTATGTCGCAGCTCCTTAGTCTGTCGCAGCTCCCACTACAACAAAACATGTCTTTTATTCCCGCACCCACTTCACTGCATGTCTTTTATTACTATAAACAGTGAACGGTTGAAATTGTTGAAATCCACCTTTACTGTCCTCATGTCTGAGTTTACTTCGGAAAGTCATGGTAGTCATGTGGGACAAGAATGTGCTTGGGAACGCACTTGAGAACGTGTTCGGGAACGTCAGAGAACGTTCATTACTACGGATAGTAAAGTGGTCGACTTCACTATGTCACTTCAAAATGTTATGTGTTTTTGGGTTTTCCATAGAATGCTCACAAAAGAATGGCCCATTTATTTTTGCTAACATATAATGAAATATACATATTCGACCACAATATGAGATTACCGCATACTCAAGATTTGTTACTTTAATCTATCAGAGCATGATCATCTTTCTCAAGTGCAGCTTCGTCACCGTCTTCGCAAGACGGTTCATGGTCATCTGTGTTCAAAGCTGCTACCACCTCATCACTGCTTAGAGCCACAACCTCATCTAACATTGGGTCAGCTGGGGTTGTATCATTTTCTAATGATGTTGGTTTCAATCCACAATGGTCTCCCATATTGCCTAAAGATAGGCATCCTATGTCTGGTATAGAATCTCTTGTAGAAATGACTCTTGCTCCCCTTGGCTCTTTTCGTAGAACCACCTTCCATCCATGATTGTTCACATCCTCCGCAAAGAATACCTGCTCGACGTGTAGTGGAAATGCGAAGGATTCGGCTGATAGTGGCACTAATCTATCAAAATTCACTAGGCTAAAACCATAATCGTCTCGCTTCATGGTAGCATTATGCCCAACCATGTTTGCCATCACCCAATTGCAATACAACACAACCAATTCATACCTACCATAATCCACGGCCAATATTTCCTCCACCCATCCCACATATTCAAGGTTTGCCGCCTTGAAGTTCTTGGCATGTACACTGGACCGGCAATGTTGTGAGAATGTGGCGGCCACGCCAGAGTCTACCGTGGTCAAATTTCCTTCCGCACTATGCACGCGGATATGATTTCCGAAGGCATACATGGAGCGGTACAATGTTGCTTGGCTAGACGGTGGAAGAGACAATACAAGCACATCTTCATCAATCGCCTCTCCTGCTTCTTTGGCGCGAGAAATCTCCGATTTCAACCACTTGGAGAACACTTCATCTCGAAGGTCTTCAGGATAAACAATCCGACCATTTCGTTTTCTCCTCCGATATTCTGCACGTTCCAGTTTCCGTTGTGCCATACTTGCAGTGTGTCGCCTGTACAATAAAACATTTATGTGATACCTCGCATGTTTACTATAATTACTATCTCAATGCGTACATAAGGGGCTTCTAGATTTACTGAGTAGAGTTATGAATATTATTCGTTCTTGCCAAATAATACTAGAGGCAGTGATGTGAACTAATATGACTTTGTCATGTTACTGCATAGAGTTTAAAATTTAGTCATTGTGATATGACATGTACGGTTACTACGTACAGTTATGGATATACTGAATTGCAGTTTGAGATTACTACAGGCAGTGATCTTCTTGTAAGATGACTTTGTGTAGTGAGGTGCAAATGTTAGTAAGTGCAAGGATTTCACAATTGCAATGTCATGCCATACAAATAACACAATTTGTTGCTGTTTTTCACGTTTGTAAACTACACATACTCTGAACATTAGTAAGTGACCTACATTAGTGGCACAATGTATATTTTTTTCCTCTCAAATGACATTCAATTCCGATGGACATAACAAACAATTAGATCACATTCATTTGTAAGTATCAATGCATTATGCATGTGTGGTGAAGTAACTTACTCTCTCCATGGCTCTAAGGGAGCCACATTATTGACCACAAACTCATGTATCCAGTCGCGTATCTTTGGTGTGAGTATCCTTGGTCGCCCAACACCTTCGAGTATTTCGTCGTTCATTGTAGGGTCCTCTTTATCATCCCATACCCTACGACTTGTAACGGTATATGATTGCATGTACTCTGTGCAAAAGCCAAGCGCTTCATCTATGGCATATCCTTCAGCCATACTAGCTTCGGGTCTTGCACGATTCCGAACATAGCCCTTCAAAGTTTTCAAGTACCTCTCCATAGGATACATCCAACGGACATGTACTGGCCCACAAATATCTAGTTCCTCCACCAAGTGCACCAAAAGGTGCGTCATGACGTCAAAAAATGCCGGTGGAAATTCTTTCTCGATCATGCACAATGTGATGGCCGTATCCTCTCGCAAGTCGTTCATTTCTGATGGGTTGATGGTTTTGGCGCATAATCGTTTGAATATCCTACTCAATCTTATTATGCATATACGGACCTCCTTTCTCATGATCGTGCGTACACAAAGAGGCAAAACTTGCTGCATAAGGACATGGTAATCATGAGATTTCAATCCTTTCAGACTCCCATCCACGTGGACTCTTTTTCTCAATTGGCCAACATAGTGAGTAGGGGTTTTCAACTGCCGCACAACATCCACAAACACCTCCTTCTCTTTCTTTGTCAGCACATATGGGGCTTGCGGCAATGTCAAGCTTCCTTGATTCTTCCCCGGTATGGGCCACAAATGCGGCCTTATGTTGGCTTCTTTCAGGTCCATGCGAACCTTTAGTGTATCCTTCTCCCCAAATAGGAATTTCATAAGACTTTCCGTTATGTTTTTCTCGCAATGCATTACATCCAGCGTGTTGCGTATAAGAAGGCCCTGTTGCACCAAAAAATTCCAGGTTAACTGCATTGCTGGGTGTTGCATTCCTTACAACTGAATTATAGTACGTGCATCAACAATTGTTCCCCTTTATGACTATACCACTACTTAGTTAAGTAATGGAGAATGAACATAACTACCACTAGTCATGTTCAATGACTTCAAATAGTCATGTTCATTCACTTGTGATAGACATGTATTACTTCCCATAGTCTATTACTTCCCATAGAACATTACAATACCACTACTTAATTAAGTAACGGTATTTGAACATGACTACAACTAGTCATGTTCATTCACTTCTGATAGACATGTTTTACTTCCTATAGTAACGTTGGCCATTTACTTCGACTGTGATACAATCAAATTACCGCCTTCGTGAACTTCTGATGTTCAAATAAAACCCCTAACATATGCCCATCAATTCGGTTAAAACGAGTTTTCGGTATGCACTTTCTAATATGGTAACGCATAAAGTGCGTTCTTCCTCTTCACTCCATGCTCGTGGATTGGATCCATTTTGTCTCCCTCATTGATCGGCGACTCTAGCAACCAATTTTGACTTTCTTTAGCAAACCGTAAAATATCGCGTGGCAACAATATCTGCGGGGGGCCTCGGCGTTCCTCTCCTCCATCGAAACTACTTTTTAATCGTCTGTAAGGATGGTTCATTGTCAAATAACGACGATGACCAAGATAAACATTTTTTCCCAATGACCTGGACCTCCTCGTTGCCACATTTGGCCCACATGGAGGACAACCCCGGTACCCCTTCGTGACTTGCCTGGCAAGCAATCCATATGCCGGGAAGTCATGAATGCTCCACATAAGAATCGCTTTGAGCTTAAAATTGGGGTTCGTATTGTGTGTATCCTCTACGCTTTCATATGCCTTCTCCAAAATGGATCCGTCCTTTGCAATCACCCCTTCCCACAATCTTTGTAGTTCCTCCACCAATGGTGCTAAGTATACATGTATGTTTTCCTCTTTCACACTTTCTTTGCCGGGAATGATTAGGGATAGCATCACAAAAAACCGCTTGGTGACCAACCAAGGTGGCAAGTTGTAGTTTAGCAATACAACTGGCCATGTAGAGTGACTTAAAGATTGGTTAGAGAAAGGGTTGACACCATCCAATGCTAGTGCCAAACGTAGATTCCGGGGCTCCTTCGCAAACTCCGGCCACCTTGCGTCCACGTGTTTCCATGCCTTTGAATCCACAATCAATCTTATGGTGGAATCCTTGCTTTTCCCCTCAATATGCCACGTCATAAGCTTGGCTAGTCGTTTGCAACGGTACATTCGGAGCAACCGAGGTATAAGAGGAAAGTGTCGCAACACTTTCACTGGAATGCTATCCGAATTCGGAACATACCGAGATTCCTTGCATTCCGGACACACTTTTGCGTCCTTGAATTCGTTTCTAAATAAGCAATGGCCATTCTTGCACGCATGGATAGTATTGTAGCTCAAACCCAACTTCTTCACCAATCTTTTGGCCTCGTAGTGTGATTGAGGACAAGTGTTCTCTCTTGGGAGTAGATCATGTTTTAGCAGTTTCAACAACTCGTCGACACATGCGTTGGAAACTCCAAAAATGGTGCACACATTAAGGGTCATGAGAACTGCTTGTAACCGGTTGGTAGGGCTGTTCTTGAATAGTGGGGTGTTGGCTTCTTTCAATAAGTCCTCCGTGTTGTCGGCAATGTCGTCATTGACCTCATCACCTGCATGGGGATGTGTATTGGTCATTTCATCCAAATCTTCGTGAGTTCCCTGAAGTTCTTCATCAATTCCCTCTTCATTTGGAGTGGTATTTGTATATCCGGGCAAACCATCAAACCTCTCGAAACATTCGTGGACCATCCGGATTACCTCCACTTCCTCATTATTATCCCGCAACACTTCTGCATTTTCGTGTGCAACAATGTCTTCAGTTACTCCTATTTCCATATCAGTATTTCCTTGTGCCGTCATGTACCTCCATCCTTGGGTTGCCATCCATATGTCTTTTTGGGCAATATAAATGTCATTGTTGACCTCCTACATGTGCACCATGGAGAAGAAAATAATATTTTTTCTCTTAGTAACCTTATGTATTTACAAACATTTGAGAATCTATAATTAATGACCATCCCAAAGGTAAAAAACAATCTTCTGTGCAAGCACGGTAAACTGGACAGGACCCGTAGCATTCCTGGAGTGTAAGTAGATCATTACTATATACAGTAATAGTAGGGTTGTGGCAGCTTAAAAGCTATGCACCATTACTATGCAGTATTACTATGAAAAGTAGCACATTACTATACACAGGTGAAATTAATATATGACACCCCATCACAACTCTTAGGTGCTCCAAATACAAGACATAGTGGTGAAATTGTTGATGCATTAAATTCGAAAAATATCTCAACAAAATCGCAGGAATTTAATTCATGGAGTAATGCGCATACAGCTCTTCTCCTGCCTCTATATCCCTTGATGCAATTGTCATAACAAAACCCCACTCGTTCTCCTTCCAAGGTTTGGGAAGCATACTATACTCCCACACTACATTGCCAATTTCCTCTCGCCCTATGGAGCTGTTGATAAATCCAGCAACATTGCCCTTCTCCACACTCCCGTCTATGTAAATATCTTCCTCAGCTTTAAGGACATAACTCTTGAAGCTTGGCACAAGACTTTTCATTTTTCTGTATTCTGACTTGCTATATTGGGGACCTACAAATGGCAAGAGAATATCTCCTTCTTTTGCGGAATCCATGGCAAACAAACCCCAGCCCATAAATGAAAATTTTGAAATTTTCACCACCGAGTGTCTTTGGTGAAAACTGAAAGTGGTGAACTTCGGTATGGGCCCATTGCACCACTGCCCATCGAAAGCTCCACGCCTCCAATTCATCAATTTCAGCTCCTCCTTAGTGTAATTTCTCTTTTGGGGGACATGTTTTGGGGTTGTGGACTCTTTAAAAAACAATTGAATGGCCACCTTGGCCGCGGCCTCAACAAAGGGTCGTCTTTGTGCCTACACGAAGGGAATCAATGTTACGTCATAATTCAATTGCCTCGTTTACAATACAATATAATTCGAATATGACTATATATTTTACTCACCAATATGGATTTCGTAAATGCGGAGTCACGTTTGTATCGACGAAGATGTTTTCGTATGGTTGCTCTTGACAATACCTTCCCCCCTGCACACATACTACAAGGGCAACGATACTTTACCAATCTTCTTTTGTCCGCTTCTTTTTCTTCCAAGTCCCATAGCTCCAAGTCCAACATTGCGCGCCTCGATGTTGCATCCATTTTGATTCTGCATCAAATTAAATGAATTATAGTAGAAAGAATGTGACCTTCAATTAGCGGGTTAAAGATGTTGGCACAATTCAAAAATCAAATTCACCTGCAACATCCTTTGCAACACATTTGTTGTAATTGGTCTGGAGATCTTAAATTATGGGTTCCTTTAACTTAAAGTCCATGTCTTTACTTCATGTAGTAAATGACATTACTTCACATAGTCACATTACTATGACATTACTTCATGGAGTAAATAACATTACTTCATGACATTACGTCATGAAGTAAATAACATTACTTCATGACATTACGTCATGAAGTAAATGACATTACTTCACAGTTGAAAGGGCAATTATAGAACATGTGAATCCTAAATCAACACATTAAATCTTATTTTATTTAGTGTACATTGTATTGTCAAATACACCTGGGCTACTACTTGGAATTCCGCGTTCCTGCCGCTTTTACCGAGAGTGTCCTTTCTCTTACAAATAAAATAAGTACTTAGCCTACAGACTGAATGATATGCTATAATTTAGTTGCTAAAAATAACTTCATGTAAAAGGTTTCAGCCTACACATCACTCCAAATGGTAACCTTCATTAATTCCACAACACAATGTAGTTATCAGGTAAAGTGAAAAATTACTTGAGGGTGCAAAAAAGTAAAAACTTACTTCAGAGTTCACCAACCGAAAACTCTGCCCTCTTGCGGTAAATAGTCTCCTACTCCCATGGCCACAGCAGTAGCAGTACGTAGTTGGTAAGCGTGGACTACGCACAGCAAAACTCCAGATGCTTTTGCCGGATATGCAAAGGAGACCTAGCCCCAGACGAGACGCAGGCGCAGGCGAGACGCAAGGGAGGGAGAGGTTCGTGTCGATTGTGGTTGGAATATTGCCGCGAGGAGGTCGGCGTGAGGTAGCTTAAGGCTTGAACGGCATTTAGCTAGAGATGGGATGGATGAATGTTGGTTGTTGGATTTCGAGCAGGTAGAGCTTAGCGTTTAGCAATGTTTCCTTGTTGCCGGCGATTGTTTCTTCAAGGGAGTTGTTTCTTCACTTCCTGAGCGCCAGTGACTTCCGATGCGCTGATGTAATACAAAGAGAGCGCACATCCTAAATCACTCGATTGGCCGCTACCGGAGGTGCAATATCCTAAGGCGGTTCTCATTCTTCTGGTTTGGCACACTCCCCCCTGCCTTCTTCATTTTCTTCTTTTCCCCCTTGCTTGAATAGGAGTTGCCAATCTCTACGTCTTCTATCTTGAAGTGCATTGACCACTAGTTAGCCCATCCAAAAGAAAGCAACTGCAAAGATTGGAGATCAGAGAATGATACAGTCCATTTTTTATTGTTTTCTCTTTCCTCTTGCTGTATAGGAATTGTCAAACTCTACCTCTTCTTTCAGAGTCGAAAGACGAATAGTTAGCCAATACAAAGAAGACAACTGCCAAGATTGGAGTTCAGAGAATGATCCGGTCCATTGAAAAGATAATCATCACGTAGTAATTGTGAAGTGTTTCGGGACGCTTTCATTTGATTGCAAACATGTGAGCGTTGACAAAGCTTTCGAAATGCCCCTGTGGAGGTAAAGCGGTGTTTGAAATTGTCGTTGGTAGTGCTATCTCCATCTTCGTCTCCAACGTTTTCTGTAGAGGAGAAGGCGTGATTCTCGAAGAAGTGAACCGAGATCCTAATTTCCATGTTGACAGCCAGGTTTGACAGGCGGGAGCGACGACTCATACGTGCAGCATTTTGCGCAACGCGCTCGCAGCCAGGGCTGGGTTGTGGTCGTCTTTAACAGCAGGGGCTGCGCAGAGGCTCCTGTCACTACTGCTCAGGTATCTCTCTTTCTCTTTGGAGTTGCCAATCTCTACGTCTTCTATCTTGAAGTGCATTGACCACTAGTTAGCCCATCCAAAAGAAAGCAACTGCAAAGATTGGAGATCAGAGAATGATACAGTCCATTTTTTATTGTTTTCTCTTTCCTCTTGCTGTATAGAAATTGTCAAACTCTACCTCTTCTTTCAGAGTCGAAAGACGAATAGTTAGCCAATACAAAGAAGACAACTGCCAAGATTGGAGTTCAGAGAATGATCCGGTCCATTGAAAAGATAATCATCACGTAGTAATTGTGAAGTGTTTCGGGACGCTTTCATTTGATTGCAAACATGTGAGCGTTGACAAAGCTTTCGAAATGCCCCTGTGGAGGTAAAGCGGTGTTTGAAATTGTCGTTGGTAGTGCTATCTCCATCTTCGTCTCCAACGTTTTCTGTAGAGGAGAAGGCGTGATTCTCGAAGAAGTGAACCGAGATCCTAATTTCCATGTTGACAGCCAGGTTTGACAGGCGGGAGCGACGACTCATACGTGCAGCATTTTGCGCAACGCGCTCGCAGCCAGGGCTGGGCTGTGGTCGTCTTTAACAGCAGGGGCTGCGCAGAGGCTCCTGTCACTACTGCTCAGGTATCTCTCTTTCTCTTTGGAGTTGCCAATCTCTACGTCTTCTATCTTGAAGTGCATTGACCACTAGTTAGCCCATCCAAAAGAAAGCAACTGCAAAGATTGGAGATCAGAGAATGATACAGTCCATTTTTTATTGTTTTCTCTTTCCTCTTGCTGTATAGGAATTGTCAAACTCTACCTCTTCTTTCAGAGTCGAAAGACGAATAGTTAGCCAATACAAAGAAGACAACTGCCAAGATTGGAGTTCAGAGAATGATCCGGTCCATTGAAAAGATAATCATCACGTAGTAATTGTGAAGTGTTTCGGGACGCTTTCATTTGATTGCAAACATGTGAGCGTTGACAAAGCTTTCGAAATGCCCCTGTGGAGGTAAAGCGGTGTTTGAAATTGTCGTTGGTAGTGCTATCTCCATCTTCGTCTCCAACGTTTTCTGTAGAGGAGAAGGCGTGATTCTCGAAGAAGTGAACCGAGATCCTAATTTCCATGTTGACAGCCAGGTTTGACAGGCGGGAGCGACGACTCATACGTGTAGCATTTTGCGCAACGCGCTCGCAGCCAGGGCTGGGCTGTGGTCGTCTTTAACAGCAGGGGCTGCGCAGAGGCTCCTGTCACTACTGCTCAGGTATCTCTCTTTCTCTCTGGAAGCTGTGGGTATTCTTTGTAGAGTATGTGGTCAACAATTTTGGCCGTTGGAATGAATTGGAACTGTCTCATCCGGTTAGCAATTGCCAATCACGAAGATTGTCATTTCATACCTTGAATGTTCTCAGCTACAGGCCTTATATGACTCAAGTATAGTTATTTAATAAAGAATAGTGACCACAGAAGGCCCACAATTTACCTGTAAAGAGGTCGCTTCTTCATCTCACAAACAAAATAATTTCGTATGAAGCGGGACTTGCCACTCGAAAGTTGAAAACAAGATTCGCAAGCAAAGACAAAAACCCGAACCCGAACCCGAACCCGTACCCGCGCCTTCGCCTTCTCCTTCTCCGTCTTTTTTCTTATAAAAGGGTACCTAAAATGGAATGTACAATGCTTATGGGAAGTGCTTGGTCTTGTATGTGAGCTTGAGCTTGAGCTTGAGCTTGAGCTTGAGTTTGGGCTTGAACTTGATCTTGAACTTCAACTTGAGCTTGAGCTTGAACTTCAACTTGAGCTTGAACTTCAACTTGAGCTTGAGCTTGAACTTCTTGAACTTGAACTTGAACTTGATGTGGTAGTAATTTTCAACCTTTTTGGTTCAGTTTTGGATTAAGTGTGATTAGAGCCTTTACTTATCTTGTTGTTATTTAAATGGATAAGTGAGAAGAGGCAATTGACTCGGAGAATTAGAAACAGTAACTAGTTAGGACAATGGTCTATGGCGGTTACGGAAGTTTGTCACCAAAAATCCTCCACCCTTCGATTTCGTCCTAGCCCGAGTGGAAAAGTTTATAATGACATGTAGAGACTTCTCTCTTTGTAACCCAATATATAATTCCAATCTACCCTTGGAATATACACAACTTGATTAACACCACACTATGTAGTTTTACATTCCTTAATGTCGGGCAAGGTTATATCCTTAGCGTTTTCTAATGTCCACCCGGCCGCTTTGGCCACGCATGCCTTCAAAGATATCCCTCTTGTGAATCGAGTCCTTGCCGTCGACTCCACACTACTACATGAGTTCTCGCTTATTGATTCTGTGCTATCACATGTCATCGTGGTTGATTCCGTATTGGTACATGATACTTCGCTTGTGGATTCCATGAGCACATAGGCTTTAAATACAAGTATTAAAAAATACTTATATACTTATCCTTGCCCTTCCTTCTCTAAGTTCTTCTTGATGTAAATCTCTATCAATGTCTTCCTACTAAACTTCAGAATAGTATAACTCCCACCCAACTTATGTTCTTCAAGTGAAATTTGGTACACTTGTTAAGTACCTTATCAAAAATCTCCACCAAATTTTGGCACAAACAGAGTTCATATGCAAAAGTTATGCATGAAATTCTAACTCTAACTACTTAGTATGAATGCTGTGATAAAACATCCGGTCATTAAAACTCTAATAACTTCCAACTCCTACGTCCAATCAATCTAAAATTTTGACACAAAATAGATATATAAGTTCAAAAGGTAGTGTCAAATTTTGGTATCCATATCTATAACCCTCTAAGAGATACATATTTTCAAACCTTGCTGCTTTGTTCCTAGACACCCTCCCCTTCAACTTTTAATAACTCTTTCATCCCAATGACTGAAGCTCTCAAATTTTTACCACAACTCCCATACTTTATAATAAACAATCCCTCAAATTTTCATACCCATTGAACACTCTGATCATCCATAATTGACAAATCTCTCACTATAAAGTTCTGCTCAAGTTCATAACTAATAAAACACTACAAGTAATGCACCTAGTACAATCTAGTCACTCTAAATGCCACAAGTTTAAACAAGTTTGAACTCTCTCACTTCAATATGAATCTCAATGCAACAAGTTGAAGTTTACGTGAGAGGATAGGGTGAGAGGATTAGAGCCTCCAATCACAACCCCTTAACCTTCTCCTTCTAAGTAGGGACTCATCCCATCCACAAGGCTCACGATAAGCCTTCGAAATCTCCTCCTACTTTGTAGGCTCTCATCTTATCTCCTAAGCCTTCCTCCCTCAAATGATCAACAAAGATCCTAATTCAAACATTTAACTAACCTTGGCTTTCTACCTACCACACTTTACCAAGGTATGTCCTCATACTACTTAAATCCACTCTATACAAGCCTAATGCTTCAAACTTAGTTTTCTTCAAGCTTCACTCTTTTTATATTTTTGTGAATAATCATAAATCAACAAAACACTACTTGTAATGTTTTACAAGTGTTAACAACACATGTGGGCATCAATTTGGGCTCACAAAGTTATTGGGCCTCGGCCGGCTCGTGTGGAAGATACAAGGGAGATGAAGACTCATAACTCTCTCTCGAAGTCGGAGCAAAAGGCTGGGAGAGCCGCAAGATAGAATAAAAACTTTTACTTATGTTTTTGGTGAACATTTGAATGACTTTTTGCTAGTGTCTTGAATTCATTTCTACCTACAGGCTACAAATCTGTGAGATTACAGAGTGGTTGTGCTGGAATATAATATACAATTCCATTATATTGAGTATTTCGGTTATATCAATCCGGGTGTATGAGGCATTGTAATTGAAATCGGATCACGTCAGATAGTCTATTGTCTTGTGGTTGACTGATGTTACAGTTGAAAACTCAGTTTAGGAATTAACATTGTGATTGCTTGGCTATAATCTGGAGTTAATGTAGTGTCTGAATATGGAGCTAATAAGGCCGAGTGTCTATAAAGTGAGGGATTATTAATTTCCGTCAACTAGGTCTATCACTGAGTCTATCGTCTGATTCTTCTGTAGTTCAATGTATCGCTGCAAAGTTGTACGACAGGGACCCTAGATTATGGTAATTACGGCAGATCACAGAGGAGGGTTAACCGAATTCTAAGTCAATGGACTCGCTGAATTAATTACAAGAAATACCCTTAGAAATCGCGAGAATGTGAGACCATTGTCTGTGAATGCTTGGGTGTGAGCCAAATATGATGCTCACATGTTGTGTTAATTCTTAAGTTCCGTAAAACTTGTCCTTCACAATTGTTCAAGTACTTAAAATCATAAAAAGAGTGAAGCTTTGTTGTTTTTATTTAAGATTTAGTTTGAGGTGATAAGTGGTTGTGTGTTGGGATTGGTGTTAGAGGAAGTTAGTGAGTAGTAATTATCTTTGGGCAAGTAGTTAGTATGAAGGAAAACAACGAATGACAACGGGCGAACGGGACGAACGGAGACGAACGGAGGATAACATCAAGCGGAGGAGTTTAGGGCGGATGAAGGCCGTTGGATCTTGAGCGGCGGCCGTGAATGCCAACCGTTGGATCTTGGAGTTTGATCAAGGGTTAGGATGATGGAGGCCGTGGATGCCAACCATTAGATGTAGGTATGGCTTGATCTACGGTGGTGAATGCTTGGTGGTTGGAGGGGGTAGTCCCATGGAGGAGAGCACGGAGGCTCATTCTCTCCTCTCTCATTCTCCACTCACACTTGGACCTCTCTCTCACACACTAGGGTCCTTTGAGTAGTCTAGGTTGTAAGGGGCATAACTTCCGAGTATGAGAAGATATTTTGTTGAAATTTAGAGGGTTAGTAAACAACTTGTTCATATGAACATGGTCAAAATCTGAGGATGTTTGGAGTAATGGAGCAGCAGTTATGACATTCTGAATTTTGCCTACATTTTCGAGCTGAAATGGGCATAACTCTTGGACAGAGGCTTGGAATTGCATGAAATTTTGAGGCATGCTTTGTTCTTAGGTTTTCTAGTTGTGGTACAAATTTCAAGTCATTCCGAGTAGATGGGAAGGAGATATAGCATTCTGAAGTGGTTCAAGAGTTGGTAAATGAGAGATCCTTTGAGTAGTCTAGGTTGTAAGGGGCATAACTTCCGATCAGAAGAAGATACTTCGTTGAAATTTAGAGGGTTAGTAAACAACTTGTTCATATGAACATGGTCAAAATCTGAGGATGTTTGGAATAATGGAGCAGCAGTTATGACATTCTGAACTTTGCCTACATTTTCAAGCTGAAATGGCCATAACTCTTGGACAAAGGCTTGGAATTGCATGAAATTTTGAGGGATGCTTTGTTCTTAGGTTTTCTAGTTGTGGTACAAATTTCAAGTCATTCCGAGTAGATGAGAAGGAGATATATCATTCTGAAGTGTTTTCAAGAGTTGCAGATTAAAATGGTCATAACTCCTGGACAGAGGCTTGGAAACGCATGAAATTTTGAGGGATGTTTTGTTCTTAGGTTTTCTAGTTGTGGTACAAATTTCAAGTCATTCCGAGTAGATGAGAAGGAGATATAGCATTCTGAAGTGTTTTCAAGAGTTGCCGATTAAGAAAGCCATTTTGGAATGATACATTGAGTTACTAAGGAAGGAGTTTGCAAGGTGTCATCAATACTATTCCACTCGGGCTAGGACGCAATCGAAGGGTGGAGTAATTTTGGTGACACAAATGGTGCATCTGCCGGGAGCGAAGCGGGATTAGGAGACCAAGACTTGGAGGCACGAACTTGAGGGAGAGGAAGGAGCATTTGGTGCACGGTAAGTATCTCACTTGGTTTTGATTCTTGTTATTTGGTTAGGTTAGTTGAATTTTAATTCTTTCCTTGGCATGAATTGCACTTCCATTATGCATTTTGTTTTGAGGAAGGAGCGCGGCTTAAGGTATGTCCCGAAACCCTCTTGGGATGGCATAAGAACATAACATTAATAGTATGATCATTAGCTCACTAAATCTTAGAGGGATAATTAATTTTAGGAAGGACTTTGACACTCACCTTGGGGTGAGTATCTAAGTTAAGGGATTTTGAATTTAATGTTTTAGACTAGAATTGTTAGTTAAGGATTGGTGTGGTTAATGTCACATTGGGTCACGGTCGAGGGTGAGTGCTAACTTGCAGGAGGAAGCGAATTGCTTGAGGTAAGATATTCTTCAAAGTGAATTAATTAATTAATTAAGGAAGGATTTTAGTACTTGTCTTTGTCGTTATCCGTTGGGGAGGGTAATTCCCTAGTCATCGCATCGTGTTGAAGGCGAGAGGGTGATGCCTCGGTCTTCGATGTGGTGCATGACGAAGGTCAGCCCCTCAACCTCGGTATTGTGGTGAGTGTGAATTCGAGGGAAGAGTCGGAGGTGATACTCCGGCTTGACTAAGAGTTGACATGAGCATGCCTATCCCCTGTTTGGGATTTTTCACTTAAGTTGGCTTGCAGGTTCTCTTTCCTCACCTCCTCAATTTTAAACCACATCAAGAAAAGTGAAAACATTAAAAAGAGTGAAGGTAGCAAGGGGTATGTGTGGTCAAGTGAGGATTGATCGAATGTGCATGAATGCAAGGTAAGACTCGATCTCACAAACCTAAATTGGAGTTAGGATTAGAGAAGATTACACATAGGAAAAGATTGTCTAAGATTAGTGAAGTTATAGAAGAGGTAGAAGTTGGGATAGAAAGTTGCTTGAATGTGGACCCTCTCATTAGTCCAGTGTTAGAGAATTTAGAGGTAGATAACCGATGTGAGGAGGAGGCTAATCCTTCTAAGTTGAGTGGCGAGATATTGGAGGAGACTGATACGGTTAGGAAAGGAAGTCCGGTAGAAGTTGATAGTGGAATAGGATGGACACACCTGTCACCATGGCTCAGGAAGGCGAGGGTCCGCCTCCCTTTCCACCCATTGATCCATTGGTTAGGCCGAGAGGTTTACCCATTGTGGTTCCACAAAACTTGGCGGCGGTGGATATGCCATCCCACCTCCCTAAGTTTTATGGAACTAAGGATGAGAATCCCTCTAGGCACATGGAGAGGTACATTGAGAGGTTGGCTAGTTCTATTGTCACCAACCCGGGATATTGGTTGGTGTGGTTTCCTACCACTCTAGAGGGAGAAGCCTATGAGTGGTATAGAGATCATGTAGAGGGTCATTTTACAAGATGGGAGCAGATGCAAAGGGAGTTTTTAAATGAATTTGGGCCCGAGGTTGGTCAGAGCACGACTCTTAGAGCGTTGGCAACCTTGAAGCAAGGAAGGGAAGAAGAGATTTCGGCATACATCAGGAGGTTTGATTTGGTGTGTACACGCTTTGTGGGTACGATGCTCAACGATGACACCCTTAAACAATTCTTCATCCAAGGTTTTTTTAAGGCGAGTACCATTAGAGGTGTGTTGGAAAGAAACCCTCAGACATTGGCGGATGCCAAGGCGGCGGCCAGGGAGATGGAGCGCTTGGACAGAGATTACGAGAGGTTGTGGCGAAGGGAGGACGAATCCATACCTCAATTCATTCCCATTCGTCCGAGAGAAGTGGATGTCCAGGCTGGTAGACAGGGGAGTCATGGTCAGTATGCCCTCATGGACACAGGTCCACGTCCGCTAGCCACTAGGGAGCCGACACCACTCTTAGCATTGCCCGCCCCTAAAGTCGATGCACACATTGAGGAGGTGGAGAAAAGGTTAGGTGCTAGTCAGTTGGGATTTCAGGAGGCCATGATCAAACAAATGCAGAGTCTTACGGATCAGATGTCATTGATGATTAGGAGTCAGCAGCCGAGTCCTCCTCCTCCAGTTGAGTCGGGTAGACATGCCTCAGGATTGTGGTGTGTTCAGTGTGGGCAACCTGGACATACTAGGCAGTTTTGTCAAGTGGGGCAAAATCGTGATCAAAGGAACAATGTTGGCCCACCTCCACAAAATCATAGAGGTCAAGGTCAGAATCAGTATGGCCAGGGCAATTATAGAGGACCTCCCCCTAGAGGACAGGGTGGTCAGAACATGGAGAGAAGGGAGTTTGATAAATTAAGGAAAGATCATTGACTACTCCAAAGTGCCCGTGGCTTTGGTTAAGAGGCATAAATGGATTACTATTGCAAGACTATTGACTATGGATGTGCCTATGATTTTGCACCGCACTTGGTCCAATTAAAATGAACTCACTGCCAGACTATCGCCCGGGAAATTAGAGTGAGGTGTGAGACTGTCACATTTGCATGTACTGACATGGAGTGGTTTTTAGAAGTTTTTACCCCTTGCCTGTGAACCAATTGTCAGTCATAGTCCCAAATAAAGTGAAATAACCTTGTGTTTTCCCTAATAAATCTTATCTAAGACACCTAGATGTTATATGAATCACCTTTTGAGTCTTCCCTGATTGTTCCCTGGGTTTTGTTTGTAACCAAAAAACTTACTACACTTGAGCTTGAACTTGAACTTCAACTTGAGCTTGAGCTTGACCTTCTACTTGAACGAATTAGATGAGTATAATTAATATAATATCTAGTTCAAGATGTTGGATGGCCAACATGCATTTTTGTTTTTTTAAAACAAATGTAACATTTTATTCGTTTCAATATCTCAGCTATACACTTACAAACCTACATAGGTTTGATTGCGTCACAGTTGACCTCCAAATGATGACTTGTGATTGTATGCAGCTGTTCTTCTTCCACACATCAATTGTGTGATAGTCGGCATTGGAGCCCGCTATGCCTCCCAGGTTCCCCTTCTTTCATTTGCCAAATTTTTGAAATCCCGGTGAAGAGACAGAGAGCCAATTAGACTCTACTCATGTCCAGCCTTTGTAATTATCTGCACACATGCTCCCGTCAAATATGCATATTGCACATTTCAATTGGGGGAGCGAGTAGAAAAAGAAGATTAAAACACTGTTTTGCAGCACTGTAGGAAACTGGTAATTGTAGAGGAGACGGAATATGAGCAACTGCGGCGGCTTAAAATTGAAAGAAACAGCAGGAAGCTGGAAAGCTTGGGCCTTCCAGCATTAGCGGCGGGGATCGCACCGGAACCTCGGAAAGATCGGTAAATCTGCCCTATTATTCAAAGTACGTCATATCTTTGTCTTTGAAGTATGCACTAGGAACCATTGCGCCCTCAAACTTATCGCATGTATTTGTGTCATTACTGCAGTTCCCTTGTCGCAGTAGTACATGTGCCGCACCTCGACTTTGTATCCTTGCATACTTTAATATTCTACTCCTAGATTAGGGTGGTTTTTGTCAAATGCGAGTTGCTATTATGGATTTCAAGTTAACCACCTTACTCAATGAAATAGCTTCACTGTCCGATGAAGATGTCCAGAAGTTGTTTATTGAGGTTTTCCAATTCCCTGCAATACATGCTTGTATGATAACCAAAATGCAAGAGCTATTGGCTGATACCTTCGAGGATTCCAGGACAATCTCGGAGTCCTTGAAGCCACCTAGGAGGAGTTGCAGGTTATCAACTAAACCATCAACCTCAACGCACATAGAGGCACGATATACTAGCAATGAAGATGGTTCTTGCAGTGAGCGATTTGAAAAAACTGATAAGGATGCAGATTATGTTCTAGAATCGGAAACAGAGGCATCCGAAGAGGAGTGCAGAGAACCCATTGCACCACAAGCAAAATTGGTAAGTATCATGCTTTCCATGGCCGTTCATCATAGTTTTGTCTTTGCATTTTCTAAGTTCTTCACATGTATTGAGCTTTACTTTGTACAATACTATGCATAGTGCCACATTACTATGCGCAATAGGACATTACTATGTACTATAGTACATTACTTTGCACAATACTATTCACAGCAGGACATTACTTTCCATATTACTAGATACAGTAGGCCATTACTATGCGCAATAGGACAGTACTATGTACTCCAGGCCATTACTCTGCATAGTTGAAATCCACTTTGCACAGTAGAACAACACTAATTATAATATGACCGAGACGCCTTTATGAATTTGTTTTCAGACTCCTCACAATCCAAGAACTTGGTCAGTGAGGAAGAAGAAGATGGCTTCAAACCCTAGGGCAAAGAAAGCTCTACCCGTTGATGATGTTGGAGACTGGGATGAAGATCGCGACAACGAACAAGATGGGGAGGAGGAAGGAGACGCGTATGATTGGAGCAAGCCAGTGTTGATGGAAGATTCCAGAGATTATGGTAGAATGCGGAGGAAGCAACCCCAAAGGGATGATAGTGCTTTGCACGAAGATGATGGTGCAGCCAAATTGGCGCTAGAAATAGAGAAGAAGGAGCTCAAAATCATGAAAAAAGAATTGGCTATGCAATCACGCCTTCACCCAGCGAGGTCGCATAGCAGCGATGAAGATTCAGACAGGATCGGCGAGGAATGGGTAGCGAGACGAAGAGAACCACACCACAACTCGCAAATGAAGGCCAAGCGGAGGGCTGCCAACAAAGCGTGTCGGGAGCAGTTTGAGGAGAGAGCCCGGGATGGAAAGCAAAAATTTGTTGTAGATCTAGATGATAATGGTAATCAATTTCCCTCTCCAATTCAATGTGATCTATCTACAACAGCTGAACATGATATAAATGCATTTTTGGTTTGTGTGTGGATTGGATCCTAGAGTAACACATTACTGCATACAGTAGAACAATCTAGTATCACATTACTATGAACAGTAATAAATTACTACGCCCAGTAAGGAAGTTACGTATAGAGTTGTACATTACTGCATACAGTAGAACATTCTAGTATCACATTACTATGGAGAGTAGTACATTACTACGCCCAGTGAGGAAGTACTATATAGAGTTGTACATTACTGCATACAGTATAACATTCTACTATCAGATTACTATGCACAGCATTACCTTACTAGGCACAGTAGGGATTTTCCAAGTTTGCATTTTCTAAGTTTGTGGATTGTTTTGTAGGTTTTCCCTCAGGTGTGTTCAGGCCACAGTGGTTGAATGCTCTGCGCGGGTACTCCTGCGACTTAGATTGGAGCATTGACAACGTCAACGACCAGGACGGGACAGCACTGGATAACATATATACGCGGATGCGCGAGAACTGGGAGTATCGAGGGTACGCAGGGGACATTCAACATATCCCACTCACAACATACCCTCACAACAACATTCAACATATCCCACTCATACTTCTCCTCGCCAGTAACATGTTCCACACACATTACACAATTCTACTCCCCATTCACAAGAGACAAAAATTTGGATCACTTGGGACTGCCTTCCAATATAAATGGAAAGGAATTGGATATGCACACCCACACAATGAAGAAATGGCCCAACAAGCAATACATTGGGCACGATTAGCAGCCAAAAATGACCCAAACACCATCACAATATTAGTTATACCAGATACTAATTGGTACCATAACCCTGCACCACATACTGGACCTTTCCCAGACACACATGTTATTGCCTATTTTGCCACAGATACCATAACATATGAAGAACCAACAATCCAACAAAACGGAAACAAACCAAGAATAGAACCACTAGCAATACTCATTCTCTGTATCCACCACCAAAACCAAAGGGTTGATACACCCAACCAAATCAACACAATTAAAACAACAATAGAAAACTTGCATATACCACAATACTACGTACATGAAACCACACCCACGCCTCCTAACACACCCGTAAATAAAAACACCAAATGGAACAAAACAACCTACCCACCACATACCAACCTAGCAAACACATATATACCACCCCTACCAAATTTAGAAACAACCACCTCACTAAAATTTCTACCCCAATATAGCTACTATACCGATGGCTCTTTTGTCCCACCTAAACAAATCAGAAACGGACATTGGAAGAAGGAGAAAGCATGATACGGGATATACAACCCAACAAAAGCATAAACACAAATATCAAAAAGACTACTCGGATTACAAACCAGTTTTAGAGCTGAACTAATGGCCATTCACAAAACACTTAAAATAATTACCACCAAATACCCAAATGAACCCGCACACATGTTCACCGATTGCCTCAACTGCCTATATGTACTCAACACACAAATAAAACACCCAACCCAACACAACAACTATGCTGACAAAACCATACTAACATCCATGGTAGAAATGCTAAAAAGCCGCACACAACCCACTACAATACACAAAGTTAAGGCACACACCAACATTAATGGAAATGAACAAGCCGACATACTTGCAAAAAATGGTATAAAGAAAAAATATAAATTCGCTTCCAAAGCATACGAGTTTGCACATACTACACCATACTACTTTCAAAAAGACACATGGCCGGGCCCAAGAAAAAGACCGGACAAGGGCCCCGTAAGATGTCTAGAAACCTACATAAAAAAACATGACCGTGAGAAAAACTTAGAAATAATGGCACAACAATTTTCCAACATTTGTAAATGGACAATGAACCCAATTATAGATAACGAAATATCCAATAACTTTTGGTCTAACCCCGCAATAACAGACTCACAAAAAACAAACCTTCTAAAATTCCACACTGGCCAATACATGGGCAATGCTAGAAAACAACTGTTTTTTGGCATACAAAGATTCCTATCAAGCGCATGTCCAATTTGCAACTCTCCCGACGCAGACACATGGCTCCATGTGCTCTTAAAGTGCAACCAACACCACATACATGCCCTTAGAACCAAAAGACACAACAAAGCGGTGTGGGAACTAAGAAAATTAATCCTATCATCACAAAAATCAAGATGCTACATTCTCATGAACTGTCACCAAAAATCCTCCACCCTTCGATTTCGTCCTAGCCCGAGTGGAAAAGTTTATAATGACATGTAGAGACTTCTCTCTTTGTAACCCAATATATAATTCCAATCTACCCTTGGAATATACACAACTTGATTAACACCACACTATGTAGTTTTACATTCCTTAATGTCGGGCAAGGTTATATCCTTAGCGTTTTCTAATGTCCACCCGGCCGCTTTGGCCACGCATGCCTTCAAAGATATCCCTCTTGTGAATCGAGTCCTTGCCGTCGACTCCACACTACTACATGAGTTCTCGCTTATTGATTCTGTGCTATCACATGTCATCGTGGTTGATTCCGTATTGGTACATGATACTTCGCTTGTGGATTCCATGAGCACATAGGCTTTAAATACAAGTATTAAAAAATACTTATATACTTATCCTTGCCCTTCCTTCTCTAAGTTCTTCTTGATGTAAATCTCTATCAATGTCTTCCTACTAAACTTCAGAATAGTATAACTCCCACCCAACTTATGTTCTTCAAGTGAAATTTGGTACACTTGTTAAGTACCTTATCAAAAATCTCCACCAAATTTTGGCACAAACAGAGTTCATATGCAAAAGTTATGCATGAAATTCTAACTCTAACTACTTAGTATGAATGCTATGATAAAACATCCGGTCATTAAAACTCTAATAACTTCCAACTCCTACGTCCAATCAATCTAAAATTTTGACACAAAATAGATATATAAGTTCAAAAGGTAGTGTCAAATTTTGGTATCCATATCTATAACCCTCTAAGAGATACATATTTTCAAACCTTGCTGCTTTGTTCCTAGACACCCTCCCCTTCAACTTTTAATAACTCTTTCATCCCAATGACTGAAGCTCTCAAATTTTTACCACAACTCCCATACTTTATAATAAACAATCCCTCAAATTTTCATACCCATTGAACACTCTGATCATCCATAATTGACAAATCTCTCACTATAAAATTCTGCTCAAGTTCATAACTAATAAAACACTACAAGTAATGCACCTAGTACAATCTAGTCACTCTAAATGCCACAAGTTTAAACAAGTTTGAACTCTCTCACTTCAATATGAATCTCAATGCAACAAGTTGAAGTTTACAATCAAACTCCAAATTCCTTAAACCCAATCTACTTCTAACAAGAGGTCAATCCCTCTTCAAGGCTAAATAGCCTTGGCTCTTCACCTAAGAACTAAGCACACACATGTGCTCCTATCTTGCTTCCCACACACCCACACTTATAACCCGTGGGGTGCTTAAGGAGCACGAAGGAAAGAGAGGATGAGTGAGGGAAGAATGAGGGATTATATAGTGAGTTGAGAGGGAGAGAGGGCATGAGGTAAGGATAGGGTGAGAGGATTGGAGCCTCCAATCACAACCCCTTAACCTTCTCCTTCTAAATAGGGACTCATCCCATCCACAAGGCTCTCGATAAGCCTTTGAAATCTCCTCCTACTTTGTAGGCTCTCATCTAATCTCCTAAGCCTTCCTCCCTCAAATGATCAACAAAGATCCTAATTCAGACATTTAACTAACCTTGGCTTTCTACCTACCACACTTTACCAAGGTATGTCCTCATACTACTTAAATCCACTCCACACAAGCCTAATGCTTCAAACTTAGCTTTCTTTAAGCTTCACTCTTTTTATATTTTTGTGAATAATCATAAATCAACAAAACACCACTTGTAATGTTTTACAAGTGTTAATAACACATGTGAGCATCAATTTGGGCTCACATGAACACAGGGATTTTCAAACAACCCACAAGAAAATACAGTCCCCCCTTGGCTGCTACCCTGCACATGTGGCCAACAAAGATGCCACTGTAACGCTAGATTCAAACCCGACCTACTATGTGTTAAAGGACTCCCCCACCAAAGCACCCCACCACTAAACCCAATAGACAACCTCACAATACAATTTATAGAATTCACATACACTAACGATAGATTCTCACAAGATACAATAAATAGCAAAATACAAAAATATCAGCCATTAATTGATAGCCTCAGCCATAATGGGTGGAAAGTAGACCCACTCTTAGTCATCACGGCGGGAGCCCGAGGAACTACGCATGCCCCCTCGATGAAACAACTTAAACAAAAATTTCAACTAACCGAAACAACCATTAAACACACATTCAAAGCAATTAACACCTTTGCCATTCAATATGCCGGATCAATTCTTCTACATAAAAGGATGTCGTGTAAACTAAGATCATTAAACACAACAGATCGAGTGTCGTCATCAACATCAATTAGAAAAATAAACATAGCAAACTAATATGCTAAACAACCACCTCTTCAAGATGAGGGTTTCTCTCTCCAAGCTCAAGAAACTAAGAAGTCTCCTTACAAAGCTTAAGAAACTCTGATATTCACACACAAGAGTCAAGCTATCTCTCACTCCACGAAGGGAGAATCCAAGAGTGCAAGTGATGGAGAAAGAATGCAAAGGCTTTACTCATGATCTACTTCACCATAGCCACAAGATAGCAACAACAAGCTCTCTCTCTCTCAAAACACACTCACAAGACTTGACTTGATAACAATGGCAAGTCAAGATGCCTTCCACTCCACATAACCCCCCGTCTAGGTGGATTTCATCCATGGAGTGGATGAACAACTATCTAGGACTTCCAATGGAGTCCATTACTCATCCAAACACACATGGACTCCTAATGGAGTCCATTGACTTCTAATTTGACGTGATTTAGCCCCCGATGTCACCTCACGTGACAGCTGTCGTGTAAACTAAGATCGTTAAACACAACAGATCGAGTGTCGTCATCAACATCAATTAGAAAAATAAACATAGCAAACTAATATGCTAAACAACCACCTCTTCAAGTGCCCCCCCTAGCAGATAAGGAGCCCCTCCAATCAGCTAGGAACAAACACACTCATCGGTAGAGGTGTTGAACATGATGAAGTTGTTGTTACATCTGTACATATCCATGTTGGTGTAGTGGTAATCTAAGGAATTAAACTCATGGTTGAGGAAGTTACCCAAGAACTGTATGCTGGGTGCAATGTGAGCCCCATCCTTAATCGCCTTCAACAATTTATGTTGAATTCTTTGATAACTCTCCCAATGTGATTTTCAATCCCATAAAACTATCTACCAACTAGATAACAACTTCACCACTAAGACATGTGGCAAACATCCACAAAGTCCTCAATCATGACCATTAACGGCCATGGAGTGGGAGGATTTCCGACAACGAGGACAAACCCAATTGCCAGAAGGAAGAGTCAAAAGGGGAGGTGTCAAACATGCCATGTGCCATCCACGTTGACATTGGTCGCACAATAACATTGTTGCAGCTCCTTTCTTCTCTCCACACACATAACAAGGCAGACCCTGTGATACAACCGCCAATTCGGGATGCACAGAGCCGTCGATGGGAAGGTGACATGGAGCACAATTCTTTGAATGCTCACGATGTGGTGCTTTTGGGCACCCCCCTCTGAGGGAGCCTAAAAGTACCGCACAAGCCCTTCGGTGAGGGTGGCCTGCCTTAGCAGGTGCCCAAGCCGAACCCGGATGTTATGATTGTTTTATGGGTATTTAGAATTGTGGAGGGATTTGTCAATCGCGTCGTGTCCTTTCGGTAGGTTGTGCCTAGATTAATAAGTGCTTAAGTAAATTATCTATTTTTTCTAACCTAATGCCTAATCTATCCTAGTCTACGCGCAGACGCATCAGCCTTGGAATCAAGGCAACCTAACCCTAATGATTAAAATAACCTTACATTTTATCTTGGCCACCTCTAATTCCTTACTTGTTATGAATCAAATTCTCTAAACGGGGGGACCTTGATTAAATCCCACCTCTCAATCTTCCTTCTTAGTTTAAGGTTGATTACACAAAGTCTATATTACTAAGTTCATAAATTATGGCATCACCACCTACCTGTTTGGTGCACGCCCTAACCCGAACCCTTCAAGGCCCTGTGCGGGTCTCTTGAAGGTTGATTGATACCCTAACCCTCCGATCTTTGCCGCCGGAGGGGTTGGGATCAATCCTCCGAGTTAAGTTCCCGGTTGGTTTTTTGCCCACGGGGGTTGTACAAATTATATTGGTTATTAATTAGTTTGAAACGGTTTGACCACGAAAACTCAACTTGATGGGACCGGGAATAGGGCAACCTGTATGTTCAACCTGTTGCACAATCTTCAAGGGTTGGGGCCATCACCTCCAACCCTTGGGGCCAACAACATGATGATGGATTCGTGGGCCATTAACCCCACCTTTCCATCAACAACATTCAGAGTGGTCGTGTCGGTGATTAACCCGACTTCACCACATACGGAACTTGCTAATAAATGAAACTACTACCACAAAACATACCAAGGGGCCCCAAAAACAATGGAGTTGGGTACCCCCTTGGCGGTCAAGTGGTCAAACCACTTGACCTTACGAGATAGGTGAGTGGGTTAGAAATGCGTACCTTCGCCGCGCTCCCTCCAACCCTAAATGGAAAGCTAAGGTTAGTTAATTTACCTCAATTCTCCTCGGTTGATTTGGGCTCGATGTAGGCCGAGCCGCTACTTCTTTCTTTGCTCCACTTCGAGCGTCGACCTTGCCTCCCTTGTAACTAGTTTGATAGGAAGCGTACCTTTAGTTAACAATAAAAATATAAAGTGTTTTTTAGGCCTAAGCATAATATATCTACTGAGTGCACTTAATTATCTTTCCAACGATCTAAAAATCACCTTAATCGGATAAGAAATGCAAAAGTTATGAGGGTTGGAAGTGCGAGGTCGATTCAACCGATCCTTCCAACCCACCTATCTAACTTCTAACTTCAAAAATTCATAGTAAATTCATTACGACTTGGATCTAGGCTTTCCTTATATCATTGGAAAGCTATTAAAAAGTTCTAACTAGAAAAATTATGACATCAGCAAGTTAAGCCAATATGAACTCAGCAGACCCTCTGTAATGCAGCAGCCAACCAAGAACTCTCAAACTATGTATCCCGTCTTCAAAAATTCATATCTAATTCAAATCATGCTCAAATCAAACGTTCTAAGCAATTCTGGAAAGCTAAACAAAAGTTCTACTTGGAAAAAATATAATGTTTTAGAATTATTATTTTGATTGGGCCGGCAGGTCTGATCCAGCAGCCGCTACTCACATGACCACCCAGTTTTACTACTCCATCTTTGAAAATCCATAACTAATTGTCATCTTCACCAAATCACAATTGAGAAACTGCTATAGATAGCTATAGGAAATCTCTCTAAGAGAAAAATGATAAATATTTTGTTCTAGCTTCTGAACTAAGCCTTCAGGGCATTGGCAGCTGAGGTCTATAATGCCTTCACTCGAAATTCTACAATCCAACCTACCTCTACAAAAGAAAGGAAGAATTTTGTTGGTGTGTTAATAAACACACATTCCAACTAGGAGAGAGAGAGTAGATGAGTTTTTCAAGCCTTTCTCTTAGGCCATTGAGAATGGATGCTAAAGGATTTTTTCCTAACTATTTTGAAGTAGGGCTTCGCCCGCTAATCAAATTGAGAGGGAGTTTTGTCTAACTATCTTGAACTAGAGCTTCGCCCAAATTCTAAAGGGAAGAGGGGGTTTTTGCCTAACTTTCTTGACGTAGAGCTTCGCCCACTAATCGAGAAATAGAGGGAGTTTTCAAGGTGAAAGGAGGGGGTTTTTAACCCTTTCACAAAAGGGTTGGACCCCTCCGCCACCGGTTCCATTTTTCGACCCCCTCCCGAAATTTTGGCTCGGGGGTCTTCCCGGTCGAGGTTGTCACCCCGTCGCCGAGGTGGCTCCGACGGGAATCTTCCACATTCGTTCTAATTTTTGGTAGCAAGTTGGCAAGGGGGCAAGTGGCCCCCTTGCTATTTTCCTCAAAGTCTTCGCGCTAATTTTTCTTCACACGCCGAGCACCTCCACTTATCTTGCGTGACCCACACTAAGTATTAAACTAACCCTTGCCTAGCTAGCTCTACTAATTTGGTCCTCTTAGCTAGTTGCTTTCACCAACTACGTTTTTCTCCACTAACTAGGTCTTGCCTAGATAGCTATTTTTCCTAACTTAGCTAATTTCTATCTCTAGTTAGTTTTCATTTTTACTAACTCTACCTAAAACTAGATTTTTCCCTTCACGGGTGAAGGTCCGAAGACTTCGGTAATTTCCTTCCCTTTTTTGAACTAAACGCTAAATGAGCTAATTTTCTCCCTAATTCACTATTAATTCTAACTTTTAATACTAAAAACCTAACTAAAGTGACCCCACGGAGTGGTGGACCACTTTGGTGGTTCACACACGACATTCTCGTCCATCTTTGCCTTCAAGCAATAATATACCACTTGATAAAACATCTTTTACCCGCAAAATTGTGCGCCCAGCCTTGACATCCAATGTCGTAGGCGCCTCTCGTTGCAAGTAAACATAATCCCCCTTGGAAAATCTACGAACCTGAGGTCGATAAGCTCCACTGCGAATCCGGGCATACCGTAATGTATCACGATGTTGAGCTATATTTAAGTTCTCCATGGCCATAGGCATGGCCTTCTGAAAGAACTCTGCACGATCATGAAGACATTGAGCCCAAACATCTGGATCATCCAAGTTTACCACAGGAGCCAATTTCTCTCGCACAGAGCTAGGTAAAATTGGCTCCCGACCATACAAGAGTTGGTAAGCACTATAGGATGCCAAAGATGCTTGCCTGCTGAAACGGTAACCCATTGCTATCCATGGTAACATCAAGTCCCAATCGCGATGGTTGCCATAAAGCAACCCATACTTCCGCAAACCGCGCTTAACAGTCTGAACAACTCGTTCAGCTAAGCCATCTGCCTCAGGGTGATCTCTGGAGGTTGTTCGGTGATCAATCAAAGCCTTGGTACATAAAGCCTCGAAAGATCCAAGAAATTCTCTCCCTTGATCCGTCAACACCTCTGCAAGTGCTCCAAACCGTGCCAAAACTCGATCAAGAAATGCCATAGCTGCCAATTCTGAGGAATTTTGGGGAAGAGCCACGAGTTCAATCCACTAATTAAAATGCTCCACCATCACAAGTACATACTTTGCCCCACGTGAAGTGACAGTAAGCGGTCCGGCAAAATCCAAAGACCAACGATATCCCAAGCTCATAATAGGTAAAGGCTGAAGTTGAGGTGATAAAGTATTAAAACTTGACCTGACTCGGTCACATACTTCACACCGGGAAACATAAGTGGCAACCTGTTGATACATACCAGTCCACCAATATTGGTTGCGTAACATAGAGTGTGTCCTTCGCACTCCAAAATGTCCAAGCTCCTCGTGCACTTGCCGTACTAAAGAAGCTTTTTGATCTGGCCTTGGAACGATGCGCCTCATTCCGTCCGGCCACACACGAAATAACAAGCCGTTTGTCCAACGAAACCTTGTTATTCGGTGACTAACTCTATCTCGCTCCATAGCGGATAGTCCAAGGGGATATGTCCCTTGTTGAAGTTTGTGCAAGACCGCATGGTCTTCCCACACATCACTAACAATGAGAGATTTATCGATCTCCTCATCTTGGTGTTCCACAAGGATCTCAACAGCCAATCCTGACATAATTGTGAGATATGTGGCTGCATGCCAACCCGGCACCGCCTCACGATCACAATCTCCATGCCACCTGGCTCCAGTTAAATCCTCATCTGAAGGACTTGGATTGCGAGACAATCCGTCTGCATTCAAGTTGGCAATTCCTGCTCGGTGAACAACTTCAAAGTCATATTCTTGAAGTAACAATGCCCACCTAGCAAGTTTCCCGGTGAAATTATCTGATTCCATAAGCCATTTTAAAGGCTGATGATCGATCACCAAAGTAAATTTTTGCCCATATAAATAAGGTCGGAAATGTGCAATGACCCAAACAGCCGCCAAGGCCTCGCCTTCATAAGAATAATAATTAGATTCAGCACTATTATTGCTTCTAGATACATAAGCCACCACATATTCCTTTCCCTCTTCATCTTTCTGTGTCAATACCGCTCCCAATCCCACTGCACTCCAATCCGTGTGCAATTGAAAAGCTCTAAACACATCCGGGCGTCGAAGCACTGGTGCTGAACCGAGCCTCTGCTTCAATGTATCAAATGCATGTTGTTGTTCCCGACTCCAAATCCATGGTTGGTCTTTCCCCGTGAGAATGGTGAGAGGTTTGACAATCAAACTAAAGTTTTTGACAAACCTTCTATAATAATTTGTCAATCCTAGAAATGCCCGAAGTCGTGGTACATCACTAGGTGCGGGAATTTTGTGCAAAGGATCCACCTTTGCCTGTTGCACACCAAGACCGCCATGAACAATCATGTGGCCCAAATAGGGCAGTTGATCATGGAAAAACTTACATTTTCCATGATGTAAACGGAGTCCCCACCGTTGTAGCCATTCAAATACCGCTTGCAAATGTCTCACATGATCCTGTGGACTATTACTAAAGATGATAACATCATCAATGTAACATCTAGCAAACGGTAAACCAGCCAATAATTGATCCATCACCCGCTGAAATTCAGCTGCTGCATTCTTGAGACCAAATGGTAAAAATTTCCAATGATAAAGTTGATCCTTGCCATCTTTATCAATTCCCCAAAATGCGGTCTTCACCCGATCACCCAACAACAAAGGCAAT
Organism: Polytrichum formosum; assembly: GCA_964035585.1. NCBI lineage: Eukaryota > Viridiplantae > Streptophyta > Polytrichopsida > Polytrichales > Polytrichaceae > Polytrichum > Polytrichum formosum. The sequence continues at coordinate 25,328,641 of OZ037940.1, read as the reverse complement.
TGATGATAACCAGACCTCAAATCCAGAGTGCTGAAAATTCTAGCAAATCCCAATGCATCAAACAACTCCTCTGGCATCGGCATTGGGTATCGATCCGACTTGGTCTTGCGGTTGACTGGACGATAATCACCACACATCCGTTTTTCCGTCCAGTTGCCAAAGATATCTTTCTTTGAAGGCATAACCGTGGCACAAGCATACTCTCCATTGGAGAGTTCAATCAATTCCGCTGCCAATAATTCTTGACATCGAGTTTGAACACCCAACCTTTCAGATGTACTAAGTCTGTACGGCCGTCTGAAAATAGGATGGTCGTCCTCGAGTTGAATACGAACAGGTTTACCTTTATATCCTTCAAGGTCATGAAGACTAAAGGCAAAACAATTACGGTAAGAGCGAATAAATGCCCGTACCTTTCGTGCTTCGGCACCAGTAAGTTTTGGCCCCACTTCAATTGGCCAATCGTCAAACTCCGTGGTTTCCTTCTCCATAGAAGGATTGCCACTTGGTGCCAGCACAGCCTGTGGAGAGGGCAGCACCTTTGCCCCCATCATCTGCACTTGAAATCAAATGCGTATCCTCTCCACTACAATCAGACACACCAAAATCTTGGGCCAAAGCAGCAAAAACACATTGAGCTCGAAGCTCTTCTGCAGCATGCTGCTTCAAAGAAAATAATGCCTCAGCATCATTGACCTCCATGTGAAATTTGGATTGCAGCTCCATTGCCCCCTGACCATTGTCCTCTGCCCTCAGAGTAAGCAATTGGTCATGAAAATATTGTTGAGCAGCAAGATAAATTCTAATAATCCACACCATGCTATTGAGATCCATAGCTTGTCCTAATAGAAAACGTCTCTGACCTTCTTGAAGCCCGTGAGCAGCTGTGGTACCTGTAGGAAAACCCATGGCTCGTTCCCTTTCATCTGCCGTAGGCTCATCGTAAGTTTGGGATTTTAAATCCCAAACCATGTCTGGTCCATGAGATCGAAATGCAAAAGACCGTGGATATGTCACAAAAGTCGGTAGTGCACCTCGCGGAATTCCCACCTTGTTAATTACTGCAAATGGCAAGGTGTCATCCTTGGTAACCGCCAAGGAAACACGATGATCATGTAAAATGTCATCCACCTTACGATTCATAAGCCGAGGAATTCGAGCGACTGCCGCTGAAAGCACCTAAGGTGATACCAAATTGGTCCAAAACCAACGAGGCCGGTGAGCAAAGGATCCCAAGGATACAGCATCCAAAAATGTTGGAGTACCCAGAAGTTGGTTAATGTACTCACCATCCTTCACCACTTTGTGCCGTGTATCACCCAATAATGGCACATTTTCCAAAATGTACCCTGGCGGAGTTGATTGGTGGACAAACCACCATTGTATCAATCGCATCAAATCCGCAAACAAACTAGACCTAGGGTCATCCAAACCTTGGCCAGTTCCTGCACGCGAATGGCCTTGACACGGCCATCCTGCAATAATCAAATCCACATGGCCCAACCTTCTCAAATCCTCATCATTAATCATAGTGACGTCTTGAGGGAGTTGACCACAACATCCATGAATAGCAGAGGCTGACAATTGTGTGGGATACCTCAACAACAATTGTTGGATGTGATGTCGAACGGCTCTGTTGGCTGCATATCCATTATCCACATGAATATACCGCCTAACTATAATCCCAGCCTCCAATACTGCAGCCAAACCTGTGCCAATGCCCCCAAAGATCTCTACAAGGACGATACCTTCAGGTGACGGTTGCCAACGAATGGGTTGGGCAAAAGAAAATAAGGATGATATTGGAGGTGTCTCCCCAAACTCCAAATCCGCTACAATGTGTCGACAATGGTCGGATAACTCCTTAGGAGTACGCCATGGTGGAGATGGATCCTTGAAATGTCGAGCAAGAATTTCGATACATGGCAAAATTTGTTGCTCTGCTACATTACAAGTGTAGGCCAATGTTTCCTCCAACAAAATTGGTGAACAAGGCAAGTCTGAAACTAAACCACTACAACCAAACATTGCTTCCGCAACCATAGTCATAGAAGTAGCTGCAAATGCTACATGAATAAATACCTTCCTGCCATCACCAGTAGACCATCCCGGTCTAATCCACGCCTCCTCGGTCCAATTATCCAAACCAAAGCCAAGTGGATAAAGAGCTTGCTGACCAACTAGTATATCATAGTTGGTTGCATTGGTAACAACACACTTCATTGTCAAATGAGTGTAGGTAGGTCCTGCCCTCACGTTAAAAATCAAACGGAGAGGTGCCTTGGTGTAACCTGTTGCACGTTCAGTGCCCCCCACTGAATGGACAAGGATCTAAATTTGTTGGCATCAACCCCAGACTGTCAGCAAGTCCTTTGCCAATCATAACCGGTTGAGCACCAGAATCCATCATAACTCTCAGTGGTGTAGCACGAATAGCGGGATTATCCGTGCGTGACACGACAAACAAAGCTTTGTCGTTCACCAAACGTACAACTCCAGGTTGTAAATTATGCCGTTCTCGAGCAGATCTTGCAGAAACATCTGCAAGATAGGCTGCTCCTGCTGCACAATGTGAAAAAAACGTGTCCATTGATGGAATTATTGGAGGAAGAATATCAGTGTGCTTACCAAAAGCAATGATTGCCGCATCTGCAAGGTTCGCTCGCAAATTGGCTAAGTCCTCCACCTCCTCAGCCACATGCACGTCAACAACAGCTTGGGATACTTGAAGGGATGGCAAATCCGCCTTGCCTTCTAACATTCTCCCAGCTAAATGAAAAATTCCAGCAGGTTTGAAATCCGGAACCATCAACTCCGAACCCGAGAAAATTGGCATATGAAGAATTTTATGTGCCAATACCTGCATAACGTCCTTTGAAATGGAATCCCCATCTCTCAAAGGTAAAGAGTTTTTAGCCCCAACAACAGTAGTAGTGTCTACCAATCCAAATGATAGAGGTAGCCGTGCTTGACCAACCTGGTCTGCTGGACCGACATGGCGAGGACGTGAAGCCTCGTTGCTACCAGCACTTGTGGAAGCCACTGAATTTGCCAATGTCTGTGCGCGAGTAGAAGCTGCAGCTACCACCTCTCCAGATGCTCCAAACATATACATGTCAGAACCCGAAGTGCCACCACCTGCCTGCGGCTCAGAAATTTGAGCAAAAGATGCAGAAGATTTGAGCTTTTGTTCAAGCTCTGCAACCTTAGCCTCAAGAGTCTGCTCCCGTGGAGATTTGCCAATCACATAACTGGCAGGCCGCCTCTCAGGATGAAGTTGGAAACAATGATCCACATCGTGGTTAGTGCCGCCACAATGGTTACATTTCAATTGCCTCTTCTTAGAATTTTCCCCCGCCTTTGCCGGTTCTATCTTTTGTTGTATTTTTCCCAAAGGCTGGTTTTTCTTCTTCTTAGGACAATTGGCATCATTCTTTGAATGACCAGCTTCTCCACAACTGTGAGCCCAAAAGGGTGCCCACATTTAGTCTTAGACCCTTGAAACGTTAGTTGATGCACTTTGAAGTAGCATGTTACTTCACAAAAATATAAAAAGAGTGAAATGTTAGTCTTAGAAGTACCATGTTGTAAGAGGCTAGGATGTGAGTTGTTATTGTGTTTTTACCTTCGGAAGGATTTGAGTGAATGAGGATAGGTAAGGAGAACTTGGATTGAGTAGTTAGTGAGTAGGCTAGTACAAATGGATGGAGACAACCAAAGTGACTCAAGAGGCAAGTGCATTCGAATTGGGATGAATGGAGGATCACATGGAGCGCACAAGTGGACCACCTCATCATGGCCACTTAATGGGGAAGGTCCGAGGAAGAATGCAAGGTGGAGGATAAGCAAATTCTCAAAGCACCAATCAAATCACGAGTTAAGCATCGTGGTTTGAATTAAGTGGTGAGCAACGATTTGGGAAAGTAAGGGGAGAAAGTTATGGCGGCGGAAAGCGAAGGAGGCTAAGTTTGGGTTGAAGCATCCCAAGTTTGGTAAAGTGTGGTAGGTAGAAAGCCAAGGCTAGTTAAATGTTCGAATTAGGATCCTTGTTGATCATTTGAGGGAGGAAGGCTTAGAAGATAGGATTGGCGCCTACTAAGTAGGAGGAAATCTCAAGGGCTTATCGTGAGCCTTGAGGGTGCTCACCCCCTCAAGCTTACTATATAATCCCTCATTCTTCCCTCACTCATCCTCTCTTTCCTTTGTGCTCCAAGGCACCCCACGAGTTATAAGTGTGGGTGTGGGAAGCCATATTGGAGCACATGTGTGTGCTTAGTTTTTAGTTTGAGAGCCAAGGCTTGTTAGCCTTGAAGAGGGCTTGACCTCTTGGTAGAATTAGTGTTGACGTGGAGGATTTTAAAGTTAATTCATGATTCCAATTTGTGGTACTTAAAGTTCATGTTTTGAATACACGTGGTTGCAAGTTCCATGTTCAAGAGTTGAGCACTTGAGGTTGTGATGAGTGCAAAAATATACTTGTGTGGATTAGTTAGTCTTAGTGAAGTTAGGAAATTCTCTCTCCCCCTCTCCTCTCTAGGATTTTAGGATTTTAGGATTAGAGAAGAATTGTGTGATTAGAAAGGGGTTGTTAGTAGAATTAGGAAAATTAGGTAGGAAGATTAGTTAAGGGCTTGAATAATTAGTGAGGTAGTTGGGGATTACAACTACAAAGTTGTGGGTTCATGAAGGAGCTGGGTTTATGAAGGAGCTGGGTTTGTTTAGTTAGAAAGTAAAGAGCTGGGTTTATGAAGGACATGGGTTTGTTTAGTTAGAAGCTAAGGAGCTGGGTTCATGAAGGAGCTGGGTTTATGAAGGAGCTAGATTTATAAAGGAGCTGGGTTTGTTTAATTAGAAGCTAAGAAGCTGGGTTTACGAAGGAGCTGGGTTTATTTAGTTAGAAGCTAAGGAGTTGGGTTCATGAAGGAGTTGGGTTTATGAAGGAGCTAGTTAAATCCAAGACCACTTGAAGGGTGAACCTTGCACTATGGACTCATCCAAGTCCAAATCCAATACCGCGGAGGAATGTGAGCCCAAACCCACTACTCGGACTACGGACGCTTAAGGGTGGGGGGTTTGGCCTCACATAATTGGTGCGTCCGCCGGGAGCGAAGCGGAAGGTAGTTACAAGACTTGGAGGCGACTAGGAGACTTGGAGGCAACTAGGAAAAATTGGAGACACAAACTTGAGAGAAGGGAAGGAGCACCCGAAACTCGGTAAGTATTCTCTCTTTGGGTTACATTTGAATTCATTGTATTTCAACTATTCCTTGGAATGAATTGCATTGTCAATTACGCAAATTCATTTTTGAGGAAGGAGCGCGGCGAAGGTACGTCCTCAACCTTTTTGGGGATTTGCTAAGAACTTAAAAGGAACCTATAACCGAGTAGCTCATTAAAACATTAGAGGGTAAATTCACCTTAGGACATTGAACTTTGACACTCACCTCGGGGTGAGTCTCAAAGTTTTGGGAGTTGTCATTTCATGCTCTAGATTAAATTAATATTTCACAAAGTTTATGGTGTTGTTACATTGAGTCACGATTGAGGGGAGTGCTAACTCACAGGGGGATGCGATTGCTCAAGGTATGTTTATTTCTTCAAAGTGAACTCATTAACTAATTAAGGAATGCCTTTTGTACTCGTGATTGTTGTTATCCGTTGTAGAGGGTAATTCCCGAATTGTGGATGGTGTGAGAAGTTGAAGGGTGAAGCCTCGACTTTTAACATAATCTACTCGGAAGGTCACCCCCTCACAATCGGTATTGTGGTGAGTGTTAATTTGCGGGAAGGTGCGGAGGTGATGCTCCGACTTAACCAAAAAATTAACATGAACATGCCTATCCCCTATTGGGATTCTTTCACCTAAGTGGGCTTGCAGGTTCTTTTCCTCACCTCCTAAAAAAATTATAACCACACCAAGACAAGTGAAAATATTAAGAGGGGAATTGCTAGGATTATGTGTGGTCAAGTGAAGGTCGATCGATTCTTATGGAATGCAAGGTAGGACTCGCTCACAAAAACCAAGTTTGATAGTAGGACTAGAGAAATCTACTCGAAAGAGGCGGTCCTCTAAAATCAGTGATAGATTAGAACAAGATAATGTTAGAATAGAGAGTTGTTTGAACGTCGAACCTAGGACTAGGTCAATTCTAGACACCTTAGAACTTGGAGCTCAACTTGAAGAGGAGATCACTCCCTCCAAATTGAGTGGTGAAACTTCTTCGGAAAATTACACACTTAGAGAAGAATTCCTGGTAGAAGTTGATAGGGGATTGTTGAATAGTTCACCGGTCACCATGGCCGAGGAACGGGGGATGGATCCACCACCCATACCCCCAATTCCGCCCATACCTCCTATACCTCCAATAGACCCATTGGTTAGGCCAAGAGGCCTACCAATTGTGGTTCCACAAAATTTAGCGGCGATGGATATGCCATCTCATCTCCCTAAATTTTATGGGACCAAGGATGAGGACCCCTCTCGGCACATGGAACGGTATATCGAACGGTTGGCTAGCTTCCTCATAACCGACCCGGGTTATTGGTTAGTGTGGTTTCCTACCACTCTAGAGGGGGAAGCCTATGAATGGTATCGGGATCATGCCGAGGGACATTTTAGGGGATGGGAACAATTACAAAGGGAGTTTCTTAACGAATTTAGGCCGGAAGTGGGTCAAAGTACCGCATTAAGGGCATTGTCGTCATTGAAGCAAGGAAGGGAGGAAGAAATTTCGGCTTACATTAGGAGGTTTGATTTAGTGTGCACTAGATTTGTGGGTACCATGCTCAACGACGACACGCTAAAGCAATTTTTCATTCAAGGGTTTTTTAAGTCCGGAACTATTAGGGGTGTTCTAGAAAGGAATCCCTTGACCTTGGCGGATGCCAAGCGTGCGGCTAGAGATATTGAAAACTTGGATAAAGATCACGAAAGGCTATGGAGAAGGGAGGATGAATTGATCCCACAATTCATCCCCATACGCCCTAGGGTGGTAGCGGTAGAACCCGCTAAGTATGAGAACCAAATTCCATATGCCATTGTGGACACCGGTCCCCGACCTTTAGCGGTTAGGGAACCGGCACCTTTTTTGGCACTACCGGCCCCTAGAACGGATCCACACTTGGAGGAGGTTGAGAGAAGACTAGGTGCTAGCCAACTAGGATTCCAAGAGGCTATGATAAAACAAATGCAAAGCCTCACGGATCAAATGTCATTAATGATCCGGAGTCAACAACCGGGGCCTCCACCCCCGGTTGAGTCGGGTAGGCATTCTTCCGGATTATGGTGTGTCCAATGTGGCCAACCGGGTCACACGCGTCAATTTTGTAGAAGTGGACAAAACCGTGACCAAAGAGGAAACGGTAACCCACCTCAACAAAATCAACGAGGTCAAGCGCCACCTCACTATGGAAATGGAAGCAATAGAGGACCACAACCTAGAGGGCAAGGTGGCCAAAATTTAGAGAAGAAGGAATTTCATCCCTTTTGTGGAAGGTGGCACGCTCAAGGACAATGTTGGTCCGAAGGTCAAGAGTTTAATTGTAGCAATTGTGGAGGAAGTCATCCCTCGGATACGTGTCGCCAACCGGACAAAATAATTAATGTCCCTTACCCGGTGGCTAATCCACAACAACAAGCAAGGGATAATATGCGAGGTGCTAGGCCACAAGGAGTACCGGCCAATGAACTTAGGCCACCTAACTTATACTATGACCATAGTAATGCTAGGCAAACTTTTCATCCACCGGCGGGCTTGCAAACTACAACCGGTTACATTCCAATACAAAATAGACAAGGAGTTCCACCTAATGGTAGTAACGGGAGACAAGCGCCTCCAACGGATCCGGGACCATCTAACTCCCAAGATGTTAGGTTCATGGATGGAGTGTTGGAGGCCACATGTGATGACATGCTTCCTCTCCCAACGAGAATTGGAGAGGAGCAAAGTCAATGGCCTCCTCACACCAATGCTATTACATATGAGTTAGTGAAGGGTAAGGGTGTGGTTGAAGAAGCACCTGCACTAGCGGTAACTACTAGGGCTAGGAGAGGGGATGCCCCGTTGGAGGTAGGAATAGGAGAGCAAGGAAATTACTCTTCGGATGAAGAGATTAATCTCTCCGAGTTGGATAGGGTAGCTAGAAGAGCTACTAAGGATGTGGAGAGGGAAAATATAATTTTACAAGATAGGGAGAGGACTAATGCGGTACATGACTTGGATAATAGCGATGTGGGTGAATGGGAAGGACCGGGGGTTCCCGTAGACGAATTCGACGTAGTGGGTAATTCTAAGGTGGAAAGATCTACCGGGTACGACTTGTGGGCGGACCTTAGTACACTCAAGGCGGATATTACTTTCGGCCAACTATTGGAAATTTCACCCACGGCAAGGAAAACATTAAAGGAGGGAATGCCGGTACACAAGAGGATGAGGAAGGTGAAAGCTAAAATAGCCGCTAGGATCCAATCACAAGGTGGAAGAGACGTGAAAGCTATAGAAATAGAAGTTGTTATAGTAGATAAGGTGGTTCCTAATGTGCTAGTCGACGGAGGGAGTAGTCTAAATATACTACCGGAGGATACTATGAAAAAATTGGGACTTGGACTCACGGGGCCTTCACCTTTGGTCATAAATATGGCAAATCAAAGTTCGACTACGCCTTTGGGGATGATCAAGGATTGTAGAATGACTACGGGAGGTGAGGAGTACTTGCTCACCTTCCATGTCATTAAAATGCACTCCAACAAGGACACCTTCCCCATTTTGCTAGGTAGGCCTTGGTTGCGGATGGCGAATGCTATGGTCAATTGGGGTGGACCTAAACCATCCATCACTTATGGTCCGGAGGGTAATAGGGTCATAGTGTCCATTGGTTCATTAGAAGGATGGATGAAGAAGGAGATGTATTTGCCATTGGAGAAGGAAATTGATGACTTAAACGAGAATGAGATTGGCAAGGCATTGGTGGGAGTCGTCCATCCCGAAGGTCAAAGGGTTGTTATAGATTCGGGCTCGGGAAGTCTAGGTCCTAATTTTTACAATTATGGGGATAATGGGGATTATGCCCAATGGCTAAGGGAGTACCCCGAGTCCGAGGTTGATGTAATGGTTACATTTCACCAAGTAGGCTTAGGGAGTGAATTTCCTAGTGTTAGTTTAGGAGAGGGCTCATTGTTGGAGCCATGTGAGGTGCTCACCGAGGAAGAGTGGGTTAGCGGTGGGTTAACACCTTGGGTAGATGACGTGGAAGAGGGTGAAGTTAGTTTAATTCATGTAGATGGGACTCAAGAGGAGGATGTGATTATTGAGTCATCGAAATTGGAGGAGCCTTTACATTTCAAGACCACGTCTACGGGGATAGTTGTAGGTCAAGATGTGAAAGATTACCCCAATGTGCCTTCCGATTGGTATCGGAACAAAGAGGAACAAGCACATGTGTCGGAAGCGGATTGGCGGTACGTGGATGTGAAATTAAAGAATGGAAAAACCCGACAAATGAAGATGGGTTCCAAATTGGGGGAGAAAGAAATTAGGGAGTATAGCAATTTGGTGGGTGAGTTTAGTGATACTTTTGCATGGTCCTACGATGAGCTTAAGGGAATTCCTAGGGAAATGGTAGAGCACCGGATTCCTTTAATTCCGGGGGCGAGGCCAATTAGACAAAAGGAGAGGAGGATGAATCCTCAATTGCAATTGTTGGTGAAAGCGGAATTGGAAAGGTTATTGAAGGCCGGGTTTATCAAGCCGGTGGAAATCACGGATTGGGTTTCTCCTATGGTCTTAGTAAAGAAAAAAAATGGGAAATTAAGGGTTTGTGTCGACTATAGGAAATTGAATTCGTGCACACAAAATGATCACTTCCCCTTACCTTTTATCACCTTGTTGCTTGAGGAGGTTGGAGGTCATTCGCGATATACCTTTATGGATGGGTATGCGGGTTATAATCAAATTTCCATAGCCCTCCAAGATATCCATAAAACGGCTTTTACTACACCTTGGGGTACTTTTGTGTGGGTAGTGATGCCATTTGGGTTATGTAATGCCCCGGCTACTTTCCAACGATTAGTAATGTATATCTTCACCGACTTGTTGTTCAAATCCATGACCGTCTTTGTGGACGATTTTAGCACACAAAGTAATGTGGACGATCACCTACATTGTGTTAGGGAGGCATTGGTTAGGTGTAGGAAGACGAGGTTAGCATTGAACCCGGATAAGACATTTTTGGGAGTGAATAAGGGAGTGTTGTTGGGTTATGTTGTTAGTGAGAAAGGTAGAGAACCCGATCCGGATAAGATTGCGGCCATAAGCGACTTGGCAACTCCAACCAATTCCAAGGGGATCTCTAAGTTGTTAGGACATGTGGGATGGTACCGGGAACTTATTCCTAATTTTTCAAAGATAGCGGTGCCCATTACCCATTTGCTCAAAAAGGATGTCAAATTCGAGTGGACGGATGCTTGTCAGAAAGCCTTTGAGGAATTGCGGGATAGGTTGAGCACCTATCCGGTGTTGATACCACCCAATTGGGGTAAACCTTTTCACGTCTATTGTGATGCTAGTAATGTGGCAATAGGGAGTGCGCTTTGTCAAGCAACGGGAGAAAAAGAGAAGGATCAACCTATAGCTTATGCGAGTAAGCAATTGACCCCCGCCGAAAGAAACTACTCTACAACGGAGAGGGAGTGCCTAGCCATGGTGTTTTCCGTTAAAAAGTTTAGGCATTACCTCATGTGCAACCCGGTTGTATTTTTTGTTGACCACATGGCTATCAAGTATCTAGTTAACAAGGCGGAGTTAAGTGGTAGGTTAGCTAGGTGGGTTTTGTTATTAGAAGAATTCGACTACACGGTGGAATATAAACCGGGTCGTATGCATTTACAAGCGGACCACTTGTCTAGGTTGTCGGAGGAGATAGGAAAAAATCCGGTAAATGATATGTTAGTAGATGATAGCCTCTTTGTGGTCACTTCTACACCGGAGTGGTATGCGGGCATAGTGGAATTTCTAACAACCCACAAGTTGCCCAAAGAGTGGACAAAAGAAGAGAGAAGGAAGGTGAGGGTAAATAGTAGGCAATTTGTTGTAGTGGGCCATAGGTTGTTTAGAAGGGGGTCCGATGGTATTTTACGACGATGCGTGTCAAAAACGGAGGTTGAAGCGATTTTAATCGCTTGCCACGATAGCGCTTGCGGCGGTCACTTCTCGGATCAACTCACCGGGCAAAAAATACTTAGAGCGGGCTACTTTTGGCCTACACTATTTAAGGACGCCCATGACTATGTAAGGAAATGCGACGCTTGCCAACGGTATGCCCGAAACGACCTTAGAATGGAGATGCCTTTACATGTATCATTACCCTTAATTCCTTTCGAAAAATGGGGCATCGACTATGTGGGTGAGGTCCATCCCCAATCTTCAAAAGGAATGAAATATATTGTGGTGGCAACCGAGTACCTCACCAAGTGGGCGGAAGCCAAAGCGGTGAAGACCGACACGGCGGAACACGCGGCAACATTTATGTACGAAAACATAATTTCGCGGTTCGGGGTGCCGAAGATCCTAGTAAGCGATAGGGGTACTCACTTTTTGAATGACTTGATTCGAGAGATGACAGAGAAATTTAAAATTGATCACCGGAAGACTACTCCCTACCACCCACAAACCAATGGACAAACGGAAAGGGTTAACGGAATTTTGGTGAGTATACTACGCAAGACGGTTATAGACTCGAAGCGGGATTGGGATACGAAACTAACGGCGGCACTTTGGGCATACCGTACAACCTATAAGGTAACTACGCGTGCTACACCATTTTCCTTAGTCTATGGTCTTGAAGCGACACTACCAATCGAATATGAAGTCGAGTCACTTAGGGTGGCCGTGAGTACGAGACTTACCGAAAGTCAATCCTTACGAAATCGACTAACCGATTTGGAAGCACTTGACGAAGGGAGGAGAATGGCGGCTCAACATATTGAGGCAATCCAAAGAAGGAGAAAGATTACTTTCGACAAACGACATAAGAGAAGGGCCCTAACACCGGGAATGATGGTCATGATTCAAGACGCACGAAAGCTTGAATTTCCGGCGAAATTCGATGCGGTATGGTTAGGACCTTACCTTGTCTATGAGGTCTTTCCTAATAATTCAATTCAATTGGAAACGTTGAATGGTGAGCTCTTTCCTACCCGTACATCGGGAAGTAGATGTAAGGAGTACCGAGCTTGACTAGGCAACTTACCCTTGGAGCAAGAGATGTTTGGATTCATCCCCCGATGGTCGCCAATTATGTGAGCCCAAAAGGGTGCCCACATTTAGTCTTAGACCCTTGAAACGTTAGTTGATGCACTTTGAAGTAGCATGTTACTTCACAAAAATATAAAAAGAGTGAAATGTTAGTCTTAGAAGTACCATGTTGTAAGAGGCTAGGATGTGAGTTGTTATTGTGTTTTTACCTTCGGAAGGATTTGAGTGAATGAGGATAGGTAAGGAGAACTTGGATTGAGTAGTTAGTGAGTAGGCTAGTACAAATGGATGGAGACAACCAAAGTGACTCAAGAGGCAAGTGCATTCGAATTGGGATGAATGGAGGATCACATGGAGCGCACAAGTGGACCACCTCATCATGGCCACTTAATGGGGAAGGTCCGAGGAAGAATGCAAGGTGGAGGATAAGCAAATTCTCAAAGCACCAATCAAATCACGAGTTAAGCATCGTGGTTTGAATTAAGTGGTGAGCAACGATTTGGGAAAGTAAGGGGAGAAAGTTATGGCGGCGGAAAGCGAAGGAGGCTAAGTTTGGGTTGAAGCATCCCAAGTTTGGTAAAGTGTGGTAGGTAGAAAGCCAAGGCTAGTTAAATGTTCGAATTAGGATCCTTGTTGATCATTTGAGGGAGGAAGGCTTAGAAGATAGGATTGGCGCCTACTAAGTAGGAGGAAATCTCAAGGGCTTATCGTGAGCCTTGAGGGTGCTCACCCCCTCAAGCTTACTATATAATCCCTCATTCTTCCCTCACTCATCCTCTCTTTCCTTTGTGCTCCAAGGCACCCCACGAGTTATAAGTGTGGGTGTGGGAAGCCATATTGGAGCACATGTGTGTGCTTAGTTTTTAGTTTGAGAGCCAAGGCTTGTTAGCCTTGAAGAGGGCTTGACCTCTTGGTAGAATTAGTGTTGACGTGGAGGATTTTAAAGTTAATTCATGATTCCAATTTGTGGTACTTAAAGTTCATGTTTTGAATACACGTGGTTGCAAGTTCCATGTTTAAGAGTTGAACACTTGATGTTGTGATGAGTGCAAAAATATACTTGTGTGGATTAGTTAGTCTTAGTGAAGTTAGGAAATTCTCTCTCCCCCTCTCCTCTCTAGGATTTTAGGATTTTAGGATTAGAGAAGAATTGTGTGATTAGAAAGGGGTTGTTAGTAGAATTAGGAAAATTAGGTAGGAAGATTAGTTAAGGGCTTGAATAATTAGTGAGGTAGTTGGGGATTACAACTACAAAGTTGTGGGTTCATGAAGGAGCTGGGTTTATAAAGGAGCTGGGTTTGTTTAGTTAGAAAGTAAAGAGCTGGGTTTATGAAGGACCTGGGCTTGTTTAGTTAGAAGCTAAGGAGCTGGGTTCATGAAGGAGCTGGGTTTATAAAGGAGCTGGGTTTGTTTAGTTAGAAGCTAAGAAGCTGGGTTTATGAAGGAGCTGGATTTGTTTAGTTAGAAGCTAAGGAGTTGGGTTCATGAAGGAGTTGGGTTTATGAAGGAGCTAGGTTTATGTAATTAGAAAGTAATGAGATGGGTTCATGAAGGAGCTTAGTAGATAGCCTACTTAATTAGCTCATAGACAAGTAGTTAGTTACATTATGCTAGTTAGTGTTATGTGTGGCTTTCACAAGTAAATGTATTTGAGATTGACTATAGAGAATAGTGTTTTTTAACACTTGCATCCTCTCTTTAAAAATAAACCACGTGCACAAATTAATGGAGAATGTGGAGCACTCTCGCGATGGCAAGACAAAGGAAGCAAAGACCAAAGGTGCGAGGGAGAGATTGACATAAGTCACATAAGTATTTCTTAATACTTAAAGGCTTATGTACGGTATGGAGACACCAAGTGAGACCTCTTATAGTAGCGATACGGAATACACAAGTGATGGTTCAAGTGGTAGTATAGAGTCAACGGCACGGACTCCATTTAGGAGAGGGATATCCTTAAGGGCTTGTGTAGCTAAAGCGGCCGGATGGACGTTAGAAGCAAACAAAGACAAAATAGCACCCGAGCATAAGGAGGTTAAAATAACATAGTTAACTTGTGCATTCTCCACATACGTATTGAAATCGTACATTGAGTTGTTAAAAGTGAAATTCCAGTTAAATCCAAGACCACTTGAAGGGTGAACCTTGCACTATGGACTCATCCAAGTCCAAATCCAATACCGCGGAGGAATGTGAGCCCAAACCCACTACTCGGACTACGGACGCTTAAGGGTGGGGGGTTTGGCCTCACACCATAGTGCAAGGTTCACCCTTCAAGTGGTCTTGGATTTAACTGGAATTTCACTTTTAACAACTCAATGTACGATTTCAATACGTATGTGGAGAATGCACAAGTTAACTATGTTATTTTAACCTCCTTATGCTCGGGTGCTATTTTGTCTTTGTTTGCTTCTAACGTCCATCCGGCCGCTTTAGCTACACAAGCCCTTAAGGATATCCCTCTCCTAAATGGAGTCCGTGCCGTTGACTCTATACTACCACTTGAACTATCACTTGTGTATTCCGTATCGCTACTATAAGAGGTCTCACTTGGTGTCTCCATACCGTACATAAGCCTTTAAGTATTAAGAAATACTTATGTGACTTATGTCAATCTCTCCCTCGCACCTTTGGTCTTTGCTTCCTTTGTCTTGCCATCGCGAGAGTGCTCCACATTCTCCATTAATTTGTGCACGTGGTTTATTTTTAAAGAGAGGATGCAAGTGTTAAAAAACACTATTCTCTATAGTCAATCTCAAATACATTTACTTGTGAAAGCCACACATAACACTAACTAGCATAATGTAACTAACTACTTGTCTATGAGCTAATTAAGTAGGCTATCTACTAAGCTCCTTCATGAACCCATCTCTTTACTTTCTAATTACATAAACCTAGCTCCTTCATAAACCCAACTCCTTCATGAACCCAACTCCTTAGCTTCTAACTAAATAAACCCAGCTCCTTCATGAACCCAGCTCCTTAGCTTCTAACTAAACAAGCCCAGGTCCTTCATAAACCCAGCTCTTTACTTTCTAACTAAACAAACCCAGCTCCTTTATAAACCCAGCTCCTTCATAAACCCAGCTCCTTCATAAACCCAGCTTCTTAGCTTCTA
This sequence comes from Polytrichum formosum, assembly GCA_964035585.1. Taxonomy (NCBI): domain Eukaryota; kingdom Viridiplantae; phylum Streptophyta; class Polytrichopsida; order Polytrichales; family Polytrichaceae; genus Polytrichum; species Polytrichum formosum. The sequence goes on along the minus strand of OZ037940.1, from coordinate 25,313,272 downwards.
ACTAAACAAACCCAGCTCCTTTATAAACCCAGCTCCTTCATGAACCCACAACTTTGTAGTTGTAATCCCCAACTACCTCACTAATTATTCAAGCCCTTAACTAATCTTCCTACCTAATTTTCCTAATTCTACTAACAACCCCTTTCTAATCACACAATTCTTCTCTAATCCTAAAATCCTAAAATCCTAGAGAGGAGAGGGGGAGAGAGAATTTCCTAACTTCACTAAGACTAACTAATCCACACAAGTATATTTTTGCACTCATCACAACATCAAGTGTTCAACTCTTAAACATGGAACTTGCAACCACGTGTATTCAAAACATGAACTTTAAGTACCACAAATTGGAATCATGAATTAACTTTAAAATCCTCCACGTCAACACTAATTCTACCAAGAGGTCAAGCCCTCTTCAAGGCTAACAAGCCTTGGCTCTCAAACTAAAAACTAAGCACACACATGTGCTCCAATATGGCTTCCCACACCCACACTTATAACTCGTGGGGTGCCTTGGAGCACAAAGGAAAGAGAGGATGAGTGAGGGAAGAATGAGGGATTATATAGTAAGCTTGAGGGGGTGAGCACCCTCAAGGCTCACGATAAGCCCTTGAGATTTCCTCCTACTTAGTAGGCGCCAATCCTATCTTCTAAGCCTTCCTCCCTCAAATGATCAACAAGGATCCTAATTCGAACATTTAACTAGCCTTGGCTTTCTACCTACCACACTTTACCAAACTTGGGATGCTTCAACCCAAACTTAGCCTCCTTCGCTTTCCGCCGCCATAACTTTCTCCCCTTACTTTCCCAAATCGTTGCTCACCACTTAATTCAAACCACGATGCTTAACTCGTGATTTGATTGGTGCTTTGAGAATTTGCTTATCCTCCACCTTGCATTCTTCCTCGGACCTTCCCCATTAAGTGGCCATGATGAGGTGGTCCACTTGTGCGCTCCATGTGATCCTCCATTCATCCCAATTCGAATGCACTTGCCTCTTGAGTCACTTTGGTTGTCTCCATCCATTTGTACTAGCCTACTCACTAACTACTCAATCCAAGTTCTCCTTACCTATCCTCATTCACTCAAATCCTTCCGAAGGTAAAAACACAATAACAACTCACATCCTAGCCTCTTACAACATGGTACTTCTAAGACTAACATTTCACTCTTTTTATATTTTTGTGAAGTAACATGCTACTTCAAAGTGCATCAACTAACGTTTCAAGGGTCTAAGACTAAATGTGGGCACCCTTTTGGGCTCACATAATTGGCGACCATCGGGGGATGAATCCAAACATCTCTTGCTCCAAGGGTAAGTTGCCTAGTCAAGCTCGGTACTCCTTACATCTACTTCCCGATGTACGGGTAGGAAAGAGCTCACCATTCAACGTTTCCAATTGAATTGAATTATTAGGAAAGACCTCATAGACAAGGTAAGGTCCTAACCATACCGCATCGAATTTCGCCGGAAATTCAAGCTTTCGTGCGTCTTGAATCATGACCATCATTCCCGGTGTTAGGGCCCTTCTCTTATGTCGTTTGTCGAAAGTAATCTTTCTCCTTCTTTGGATTGCCTCAATATGTTGAGCCGCCATTCTCCTCCCTTCGTCAAGTGCTTCCAAATCGGTTAGTCGATTTCGTAAGGATTGACTTTCGGTAAGTCTCGTACTCACGGCCACCCTAAGTGACTCGACTTCATATTCGATTGGTAGTGTCGCTTCAAGACCATAGACTAAGGAAAATGGTGTAGCACGCGTAGTTACCTTATAGGTTGTACGGTATGCCCAAAGTGCCGCCGTTAGTTTCGTATCCCAATCCCGCTTCGAGTCTATAACCGTCTTGCGTAGTATACTCACCAAAATTCCGTTAACCCTTTCCGTTTGTCCATTGGTTTGTGGGTGGTAGGGAGTAGTCTTCCGGTGATCAATTTTAAATTTCTCTGTCATCTCTCGAATCAAGTCATTCAAAAAGTGAGTACCCCTATCGCTTACTAGGATCTTCGGCACCCCGAACCGCGAAATTATGTTTTCGTACATAAATGTTGCCGCGTGTTCCGCCGTGTCGGTCTTCACCGCTTTGGCTTCCGCCCACTTGGTGAGGTACTCGGTTGCCACCACAATATATTTCATTCCTTTTGAAGATTGGGGATGGACCTCACCCACATAGTCGATGCCCCATTTTTCGAAAGGAATTAAGGGTAATGATACATGTAAAGGCATCTCCATTCTAAGGTCGTTTCGGGCATACCGTTGGCAAGCGTCGCATTTCCTTACATAGTCATGGGCGTCCTTAAATAGTGTAGGCCAAAAGTAGCCCGCTCTAAGTATTTTTTGCCCGGTGAGTTGATCCGAGAAGTGACCGCCGCAAGCGCTATCGTGGCAAGCGATTAAAATCGCTTCAACCTCCGTTTTTGACACGCATCGTCGTAAAATACCATCGGACCCCCTTCTAAACAACCTATGGCCCACTACAACAAATTGCCTACTATTTACCCTCACCTTCCTTCTCTCTTCTTTTGTCCACTCTTTGGGCAACTTGTGGGTTGTTAGAAATTCCACTATGCCCGCATACCACTCCGGTGTAGAAGTGACCACAAAGAGGCTATCATCTACTAACATATCATTTACCGGATTTTTTCCTATCTCCTCCGACAACCTAGACAAGTGGTCCGCTTGTAAATGCATACGACCCGGTTTATATTCCACCGTGTAGTCGAATTCTTCTAATAACAAAACCCACCTAGCTAACCTACCACTTAACTCCGCCTTGTTAACTAGATACTTGATAGCCATGTGGTCAACAAAAAATACAACCGGGTTGCACATGAGGTAATGCCTAAACTTTTTAACGGAAAACACCATGGCTAGGCACTCCCTCTCCGTTGTAGAGTAGTTTCTTTCGGCGGGGGTCAATTGCTTACTCGCATAAGCTATAGGTTGATCCTTCTCTTTTTCTCCCGTTGCTTGACAAAGCGCACTCCCTATTGCCACATTACTAGCATCACAATAGACGTGAAAAGGTTTACCCCAATTGGGTGGTATCAACACCGGATAGGTGCTCAACCTATCCCGCAATTCCTCAAAGGCTTTCTGACAAGCATCCGTCCACTCGAATTTGACATCCTTTTTGAGCAAATGGGTAATGGGCACCGCTATCTTTGAAAAATTAGGAATAAGTTCCCGGTACCATCCCACATGTCCTAACAACTTAGAGATCCCCTTGGAATTGGTTGGAGTTGCCAAGTCGCTTATGGCCGCAATCTTATCCGGATCGGGTTCTCTACCTTTCTCACTAACAACATAACCCAACAACACTCCCTTATTCACTCCCAAAAATGTCTTATCCGGGTTCAATGCTAACCTCGTCTTCCTACACCTAACCAATGCCTCCCTAACACAATGTAGGTGATCGTCCACATTACTTTGTGTGCTAAAATCGTCCACAAAGACGGTCATGGATTTGAACAACAAGTCGGTGAAGATATACATTACTAATCGTTGGAAAGTAGCCGGGGCATTACATAACCCAAATGGCATCACTACCCACACAAAAGTACCCCAAGGTGTAGTAAAAGCCGTTTTATGGATATCTTGGAGGGCTATGGAAATTTGATTATAACCCGCATACCCATCCATAAAGGTATATCGCGAATGACCTCCAACCTCCTCAAGCAACAAGGTGATAAAAGGTAAGGGGAAGTGATCATTTTGTGTGCACGAATTCAATTTCCTATAGTCGACACAAACCCTTAATTTCCCATTTTTTTTCTTTACTAAGACCATAGGAGAAACCCAATCCGTGATTTCCACCGGCTTGATAAACCCGGCCTTCAATAACCTTTCCAATTCCGCTTTCACCAACAATTGCAATTGAGGATTCATCCTCCTCTCCTTTTGTCTAATTGGCCTCGCCCCCGGAATTAAAGGAATCCGGTGCTCTACCATTTCCCTAGGAATTCCCTTAAGCTCATCGTAGGACCATGCAAAAGTATCACTAAACTCACCCACCAAATTGCTATACTCCCTAATTTCTTTCTCCCCCAATTTGGAACCCATCTTCATTTGTCGGGTTTTTCCATTCTTTAATTTCACATCCACGTACCGCCAATCCGCTTCCGACACATGTGCTTGTTCCTCTTTGTTCCGATACCAATCGGAAGGCACATTGGGGTAATCTTTCACATCTTGACCTACAACTATCCCCGTAGACGTGGTCTTGAAATGTAAAGGCTCCTCCAATTTCGATGACTCAATAATCACATCCTCCTCTTGAGTCCCATCTACATGAATTAAACTAACTTCACCCTCTTCCACGTCATCTACCCAAGGTGTTAACCCACCGCTAACCCACTCTTCCTCGGTGAGCACCTCACATGGCTCCAACAATGAGCCCTCTCCTAAACTAACACTAGGAAATTCACTCCCTAAGCCTACTTGGTGAAATGTAACCATTACATCAACCTCGGACTCGGGGTACTCCCTTAGCCATTGGGCATAATCCCCATTATCCCCATAATTGTAAAAATTAGGACCTAGACTTCCCGAGCCCGAATCTATAACAACCCTTTGACCTTCGGGATGGACGACTCCCACCAATGCCTTGCCAATCTCATTCTCGTTTAAGTCATCAATTTCCTTCTCCAATGGCAAATACATCTCCTTCTTCATCCATCCTTCTAATGAACCAATGGACACTATGACCCTATTACCCTCCGGACCATAAGTGATGGATGGTTTAGGTCCACCCCAATTGACCATAGCATTCGCCATCCGCAACCAAGGCCTACCTAGCAAAATGGGGAAGGTGTCCTTGTTGGAGTGCATTTTAATGACATGGAAGGTGAGCAAGTACTCCTCACCTCCCGTAGTCATTCTACAATCCTTGATCATCCCCAAAGGCGTAGTCGAACTTTGATTTGCCATATTTATGACCAAAGGTGAAGGCCCCGTGAGTCCAAGTCCCAATTTTTTCATAGTATCCTCCGGTAGTATATTTAGACTACTCCCTCCGTCGACTAGCACATTAGGAACCACCTTATCTACTATAACAACTTCTATTTCTATAGCTTTCACGTCTCTTCCACCTTGTGATTGGATCCTAGCGGCTATTTTAGCTTTCACCTTCCTCATCCTCTTGTGTACCGGCATTCCCTCCTTTAATGTTTTCCTTGCCGTGGGTGAAATTTCCAATAGTTGGCCGAAAGTAATATCCGCCTTGAGTGTACTAAGGTCCGCCCACAAGTCGTACCCGGTAGATCTTTCCACCTTAGAATTACCCACTACGTCGAATTCGTCTACGGGAACCCCCGGTCCTTCCCATTCACCCACATCGCTATTATCCAAGTCATGTACCGCATTAGTCCTCTCCCTATCTTGTAAAATTATATTTTCCCTCTCCACATCCTTAGTAGCTCTTCTAGCTACCCTATCCAACTCGGAGAGATTAATCTCTTCATCCGAAGAGTAATTTCCTTGCTCTCCTATTCCTACCTCCAACGGGGCATCCCCTCTCCTAGCCCTAGTAGTTACCGCTAGTGCAGGTGCTTCTTCAACCACACCCTTACCCTTCACTAACTCATATGTAATAGCATTGGTGTGAGGAGGCCATTGACTTTGCTCCTCTCCAATTCTCGTTGGGAGAGGAAGCATGTCATCACATGTGGCCTCCAACACTCCATCCATGAACCTAACATCTTGGGAGTTAGATGGTCCCGGATCCGTTGGAGGCGCTTGTCTCCCGTTACTACCATTAGGTGGAACTCCTTGTCTATTTTGTATTGGAATGTAACCGGTTGTAGTTTGCAAGCCCGCCGGTGGATGAAAAGTTTGCCTAGCATTACTATGGTCATAGTATAAGTTAGGTGGCCTAAGTTCATTGGCCGGTACTCCTTGTGGCCTAGCACCTCGCATATTATCCCTTGCTTGTTGTTGTGGATTAGCCACCGGGTAAGGGACATTAATTATTTTGTCCGGTTGGCGACACGTATCCGAGGGATGACTTCCTCCACAATTGCTACAATTAAACTCTTGACCTTCGGACCAACATTGTCCTTGAGCGTGCCACCTTCCACAAAAGGGATGAAATTCCTTCTTCTCTAAATTTTGGCCACCTTGCCCTCTAGGTTGTGGTCCTCTATTGCTTCCATTTCCATAGTGAGGTGGCGCTTGACCTCGTTGATTTTGTTGAGGTGGGTTACCGTTTCCTCTTTGGTCACGGTTTTGTCCACTTCTACAAAATTGACGCGTGTGGCCCGGTTGGCCACATTGGACACACCATAATCCGGAAGAATGCCTACCCGACTCAACCGGGGGTGGAGGCCCCGGTTGTTGACTCCGGATCATTAATGACATTTGATCCGTGAGGCTTTGCATTTGTTTTATCATAGCCTCTTGGAATCCTAGTTGGCTAGCACCTAGTCTTCTCTCAACCTCCTCCAAGTGTGGATCCGTTCTAGGGGCCGGTAGTGCCAAAAGAGGTGCCGGTTCCCTAACCGCTAAAGGTCGGGGGCCGGTGTCCACAATGGCATATGGAATTTGGTTCTCATACTTAGCGGGTTCTACCGCTACCACCCTAGGGCGTATGGGGATGAATTGTGGGATCAATTCATCCTCCCTTCTCCATAGCCTTTCGTGATCTTTATCCAAGTTTTCAATATCTCTAGCCGCACGCTTGGCATCCGCCAAGGTCAAGGGATTCCTTTCTAGAACACCCCTAATAGTTCCGGACTTAAAAAACCCTTGAATGAAAAATTGCTTTAGCGTGTCGTCGTTGAGCATGGTACCCACAAATCTAGTGCACACTAAATCAAACCTCCTAATGTAAGCCGAAATTTCTTCCTCCCTTCCTTGCTTCAATGACGACAATGCCCTTAATGCGGTACTTTGACCCACTTCCGGCCTAAATTCGTTAAGAAACTCCCTTTGTAATTGTTCCCATCCCCTAAAATGTCCCTCGGCATGATCCCGATACCATTCATAGGCTTCCCCCTCTAGAGTGGTAGGAAACCACACTAACCAATAACCCGGGTCGGTTATGAGGAAGCTAGCCAACCGTTCGATATACCGTTCCATGTGCCGAGAGGGGTCCTCATCCTTGGTCCCATAAAATTTAGGGAGATGAGATGGCATATCCATCGCCGCTAAATTTTGTGGAACCACAATTGGTAGGCCTCTTGGCCTAACCAATGGGTCTATTGGAGGTATAGGAGGTATGGGCGGAATTGGGGGTATGGGTGGTGGATCCATCCCCCGTTCCTCGGCCATGGTGACCGGTGAACTATTCAACAATCCCCTATCAACTTCTACCGGGAATTCTTCTCTAAGTGTGTAATTTTCCGAAGAAGTTTCACCACTCAATTTGGAGGGAGTGATCTCCTCTTCAAGTTGAGCTCCAAGTTCTAAGGTGTCTAGAATTGACCTAGTCCTAGGTTCGACGTTCAAACAACTCTCTATTCTAACATTATCTTGTTCTAATCTATCACTGATTTTAGAGGACCGCCTCTTTCGAGTAGATTTCTCTAGTCCTACTATCAAACTTGGTTTTTGTGAGCGAGTCCTACCTTGCATTCCATAAGAATCGATCGACCCTCACTTGACCACACATGATCCTAGCAATTCCCCTCTTAATATTTTCACTTGTCTTGGTGTGGTTATAATTTTTTTAGGAGGTGAGGAAAAGAACCTGCAAGCCCACTTAGGTGAAAGAATCCCAATAGGGGATAGGCATGTTCATGTTAATTTTTTGGTTAAGTCGGAGCATCACCTCCGCACCTTCCCGCAAATTAACACTCACCACAATACCGATTGTGAGGGGGTGACCTTCCGAGTAGATTATGTTAAAAGTCGAGGCTTCACCCTTCAACTTCTCACACCATCCACAATTCGGGAATTACCCTCTACAACGGATAACAACAATCACGAGTACAAAAGGCATTCCTTAATTAGTTAATGAGTTCACTTTGAAGAAATAAACATACCTTGAGCAATCGCATCCCCCTGTGAGTTAGCACTCCCCTCAATCGTGACTCAATGTAACAACACCATAAACTTTGTGAAATATTAATTTAATCTAGAGCATGAAATGACAACTCCCAAAACTTTGAGACTCACCCCGAGGTGAGTGTCAAAGTTCAATGTCCTAAGGTGAATTTACCCTCTAATGTTTTAATGAGCTACTCGGTTATAGGTTCCTTTTAAGTTCTTAGCAAATCCCCAAAAAGGTTGAGGACGTACCTTCGCCGCGCTCCTTCCTCAAAAATGAATTTGCGTAATTGACAATGCAATTCATTCCAAGGAATAGTTGAAATACAATGAATTCAAATGTAACCCAAAGAGAGAATACTTACCGAGTTTCGGGTGCTCCTTCCCTTCTCTCAAGTTTGTGTCTCCAATTTTTCCTAGTTGCCTCCAAGTCTCCTAGTCGCCTCCAAGTCTTGTAACTACCTTCCGCTTCGCTCCCGGTGGACGCACCAATTATGTGAGGCCAAACCCCCCACCCTTAAGCGTCCGTAGTCCGAGTAGTGGGTTTGGGCTCACATTCCTCCGCGGTATTGGATTTGGACTTGGATGAGTCCATAGTGCAAGGTTCACCCTTCAAGTGGTCTTGGATTTAACTGGAATTTCACTTTTAACAACTCAATGTACGATTTCAATACGTATGTGGAGAATGCACAAGTTAACTATGTTATTTTAACCTCCTTATGCTCGGGTGCTATTTTGTCTTTGTTTGCTTCTAACGTCCATCCGGCCGCTTTAGCTACACAAGCCCTTAAGGATATCCCTCTCCTAAATGGAGTCCGTGCCGTTGACTCTATACTACCACTTGAACTATCACTTGTGTATTCCGTATCGCTACTATAAGAGGTCTCACTTGGTGTCTCCATACCGTACATAAGCCTTTAAGTATTAAGAAATACTTATGTGACTTATGTCAATCTCTCCCTCGCACCTTTGGTCTTTGCTTCCTTTGTCTTGCCATCGCGAGAGTGCTCCACATTCTCCATTAATTTGTGCACGTGGTTTATTTTTAAAGAGAGGATGCAAGTGTTAAAAAACACTATTCTCTATAGTCAATCTCAAATACATTTACTTGTGAAAGCCACACATAACACTAACTAGCATAATGTAACTAACTACTTGTCTATGAGCTAATTAAGTAGGCTATCTACTAAGCTCCTTCATGAACCCATCTCTTTACTTTCTAATTACATAAACCTAGCTCCTTCATAAACCCAACTCCTTCATGAACCCAACTCCTTAGCTTCTAACTAAATAAACCCAGCTCCTTCATGAACCCAGCTCCTTAGCTTCTAACTAAACAAGCCCAGGTCCTTCATAAACCCAGCTCTTTACTTTCTAACTAAACAAACCCAGCTCCTTTATAAACCCAGCTCCTTCATAAACCCAGCTCCTTCATAAACCCAGCTTCTTAGCTTCTAACTAAACAAACCCAGCTCCTTTATAAACCCAGCTCCTTCATGAACCCACAACTTTGTAGTTGTAATCCCCAACTACCTCACTAATTATTCAAGCCCTTAACTAATCTTCCTACCTAATTTTCCTAATTCTACTAACAACCCCTTTCTAATCACACAATTCTTCTCTAATCCTAAAATCCTAAAATCCTAGAGAGGAGAGGGGGAGAGAGAATTTCCTAACTTCACTAAGACTAACTAATCCACACAAGTATATTTTTGCACTCATCACAACATCAAGTGTTCAACTCTTAAACATGGAACTTGCAACCACGTGTATTCAAAACATGAACTTTAAGTACCACAAATTGGAATCATGAATTAACTTTAAAATCCTCCACGTCAACACTAATTCTACCAAGAGGTCAAGCCCTCTTCAAGGCTAACAAGCCTTGGCTCTCAAACTAAAAACTAAGCACACACATGTGCTCCAATATGGCTTCCCACACCCACACTTATAACTCGTGGGGTGCCTTGGAGCACAAAGGAAAGAGAGGATGAGTGAGGGAAGAATGAGGGATTATATAGTAAGCTTGAGGGGGTGAGCACCCTCAAGGCTCACGATAAGCCCTTGAGATTTCCTCCTACTTAGTAGGCGCCAATCCTATCTTCTAAGCCTTCCTCCCTCAAATGATCAACAAGGATCCTAATTCGAACATTTAACTAGCCTTGGCTTTCTACCTACCACACTTTACCAAACTTGGGATGCTTCAACCCAAACTTAGCCTCCTTCGCTTTCCGCCGCCATAACTTTCTCCCCTTACTTTCCCAAATCGTTGCTCACCACTTAATTCAAACCACGATGCTTAACTCGTGATTTGATTGGTGCTTTGAGAATTTGCTTATCCTCCACCTTGCATTCTTCCTCGGACCTTCCCCATTAAGTGGCCATGATGAGGTGGTCCACTTGTGCGCTCCATGTGATCCTCCATTCATCCCAATTCGAATGCACTTGCCTCTTGAGTCACTTTGGTTGTCTCCATCCATTTGTACTAGCCTACTCACTAACTACTCAATCCAAGTTCTCCTTACCTATCCTCATTCACTCAAATCCTTCCGAAGGTAAAAACACAATAACAACTCACATCCTAGCCTCTTACAACATGGTACTTCTAAGACTAACATTTCACTCTTTTTATATTTTTGTGAAGTAACATGCTACTTCAAAGTGCATCAACTAACGTTTCAAGGGTCTAAGACTAAATGTGGGCACCCTTTTGGGCTCACAGCCTCACGCAAACAACCAAGCTGTGCTAGCAGCACTACAGAGGCGGAATACCTCGCTGCCTCCTCTGCTAGTAAAGAAATTATCTGGCACAGACGCTTGTTAACCAGTCTCGGTAAACCTCTTACTTCTCCCACTCTTCTCTTCACTGACAATCAGAGTGCTATCCGTCTTGTAAAGAACCCTGAATTTCATCGTCGGACAAAGCACATTGATGTTCAGTATCATGTTATCCGCGAAGCTTTCTCTGCTGATCTCATCCTCCCCTCCTTTGTCTCCACCCACGACCAACTGGCGGATATTTTTACTAAAGCACTTCCAAAAGAGGCTTTTCAACGCCTCCGACATCACCTTGGCATGTGCTCAGTTGAGCATTGAGTGGGAGATTGGGTACCTCTTCCAATGCTCAACGAGTGGGAGTGTTGGCGACAGTGCGTTTCGCATTGGATTAGTCACTTGATTAGTTAAGCTTGACAGAATAATTAGTGATAGAAGCTTCTCCGACTCATCACTGCTTGTTTATATGTGAAGAGAAGAGAAACAGAATAAGATGTTGCAGCAGGGTTTGTAGTGCAGGAAGAGATATACGAGCTGCAAGCATTGTAGGTTGTAGGACAATCAAGAAGCCGAGAGTGGTTGTTGCCGGAGTTACTGAAGTGAATAAAAGACATATTATGATAAGGGTTTTTCTTGCTACTGAGTAACTTGTGAAGCACCGCATGAATGCACGTGTGTAAGTTTTGTCATTGTGAAGATGATTAGTGAATGGCTGTTTAGTATTGTTTCCAACATGTAATACACCGTTGGAAAGGTATTTTCAAGACCTTTCCAACGGTATATTACAAGGCCCCAACTTCCTAAATTTTTAGTTGATAAACCAAAAAAGCAATCTGCAATCGTTTAGCGACTGCAGATCAGGGTGGTCAAAAGAACCACAATGTGAAAACGACTGCGGTTCTTTTTCGCAATTTTTACGGACGGTGGATCGAATGATTGCAGGCAAGGTTCACCTGCTTTGGTTACAACATTCTTTCCTATTGCACCTAAAATATCTATCCTTGTGAATATGGTACGTGTTTTTACTTATAGTTTCTATGATCCAACATGACAACAACTTTTTCTTTTCTTTTTTGCAGCATTGCTTCTATGGTTTTAGGAGCATTGGCCGCCATGTCTCAAAACAAAGTCAAAAGGGTGAACCAATTCATTTTGGGTTGATCGAAATGGTATAGAAATTGTACCACTGGAAAAGTACAGAAAACACAATCCCCCGACGTCCTCATAGCACGATCATTACAAGTAATCCCGCCGCGTGGGAGGCACATAACAATCAGGTTCACAATCGTTCCCATTGAAAGCCCAGTTGTTGTGGTCGTCGTGAAGTGCAAAGCTCAAATCGATCAAGGCCGGCCAAGCGCCTTGGGTTGGGTCCCAGCTTCCTTGTGACCAGTGTTCGTCCGTCATTTGGATGTGGGAGCCTCGTGCTTGACGACACACCTGCTGCTAAAAATGTTAAAATGTGGATCAGTTGTTTGTACATCGATGCAGGTAATAACTAACATAGATGACCAGCCTGAGTGAATCGGCTTTAGTCATAGAATTGCATACATGGTGCTTAGGATCTAACAATCTGTATGATAAATTCCTCTCACTTCTAAACGTAATTGAATATCATCTTTTGATCACACTGCCACTCTTCTCGCCTGGAGGCCGACCTCCACTCCCCGGATCCCGATCCAAGCCACGGGGTGGTAGTCGTAAAGCAAGCTATGGACCTCGGAATCGTCATTTGGCACGGGCTCATTAACGAGTTCAACGGCGCCCACATTCCTTAAAATCTTCCGTTCGTGTGAACAATTTGGGTTATCCACTTCAACCACTGATACGCCCTCTCGTAATTCAAAGTTTGGAAGAAGCCGCCGACTGGATCGACCAACTTCCGTTTGTGAACCGTTGGCTCGGGGACTCACCCCCCGCGGGCACAGCATGGAGAATGAGGATTACCTATAAATTTGCGTTCTCTTGTCATCTGACACAAAGCTCTCCGACACTTATGCTAAAGTTGTTAATCATCAGTGTAACGTAGCATATGTCTCAAAATAGGGTAAATGACACATTTATGCATGTGACATTAAATACTGTAAACAGTGTAGTATCTCGAGTAATGTTAGTAGCAACATCAGTGTTACAACTCCGAGTATTGCGCTTAACAACCACTATGACGCTTACTCTCTCCTTGTGAAAGGTATGAATTGGTTGGCGAGCGTCCTCTTTCCTACACAACTAGTTATAATGGGTACGTAAAGTTTGAGTTTGTATACATGGTCTCAACATGTTATCAGAGTAGGTTTGTTAGAATAGAAACTTGATTAAGCTTAGTGTTCATCAGCGTCCACAAGAGCTTGATAGAGAGCATATTCACTTAGCGAAAGTCATTTGTCAGAACGCTTAGCAAGATGCACTACGACCTTATGAGACTTGGACAACACGTCATGCGTCAATGAAAAGTATGCAAATCTACCGCATGCCAATAGCACCATGGTTGACAAACTAATTATCCCAAGTAGTGCGTGTTACTCTTTGGAGTTACGCAATGTTGTAACTCATTAATGAGAATGTAATATTTTACCAGGCAAAGTCATTTATGTTCTATGATGTTCGAACAACATATTGAACTTTCATTAGTTAAAAAGTGAACAACCTATTGAACAACTTATTGAACTTTTGTCACCGTAGGTTGATAGTAGGATGGGGGGAAAATGTTTTAAAAAAATCAAGCTTGATGTTTTTGGATCTAATGAGTCAGATTGCCTAAATGGTCGGCAAAATAATCATAAGAATGTGTAATGTGAGGAAATTTGGTGTATTCTAGAATGAGGCCAAAGTTAGAAACTCCCATGCAATGACTATACTATTATACCTATCACGCACATTCTCTCTGACAATCACACAAAGTGAAGCTAACATTCACGCGTGACAAATTGAACATCTCAAAATCAAGAGTTCTAAGACTTTAGGGACATAATTGGTCAAGATTCTCACGTTTCTAAGTCCAAATGGACTAGTTACATGTCGACAACTTTCAGTTTTCCTGTATTTAATTGAGGTATATTCTATAGAATCCTTTTGAATGATTCTTCATTTGGCTAAAGTCTTGAACTTCAACCGGTTATTTCTCAAACTCACCTGGTTCATCTAGAACTGTAATAAATTGTTCAATTAGCAGGTTACCATTCAAAGTTACATGTTGCTATAACGGTCTACCACATTATCATTTTTTACAACTAAGTTATATCATACTCTTTGGTGTGCATACTAAATACTTATGTGATTTGGCTAAAAAATGATATTCTCATTATAATGTTACAGCAATATGCGTAACTCCAAATTGTAACCCACACTACCAAGAGAAACGTAGCAGTCATTTCTCCCTGTTCATTGCAGCCATCTTAACTGCATCAGTCCGAGATAAGATCTGCGACATCCAAAGGCTTGATGGAGCCTGCCAATGTGTGGGAAACTCTGCAAGTTCTATACGAGCATAAAAGCAAGGCTGTGAAGATCTCATTGACGAGAGGTTTTCACAATATATAATATTATTTTCTGCACATTTTGCTTGACCTTTGCACTTTCCTTGGTGCTACTTAGGGCCGGCTTACACCATGGACCATGAAGTTGGACCATGGAAGATAGCCTTTTTCCATGGTCCAACTTCCATGGTCCAATTTCTTTAAAAAAAGCAATTTACAAAGCCTTTGGGCCCCTCACTAGGTGTAAACCGAATGTGGACCAAGAGGAATGACCATGCACCAAAAAATGAATCTGTTGAATTTCTTTTTAATATATGTCCAAAAAGGGCAATTTTGAAAAAAGGAAAAAAATTGAAGTTTGACCATTTTCTTGTCTTTTCTTGTCTTCATCTTCTCTTCCCCAAAAAAACATTCATTAAAATTTTATTTAACAACATTTCTCTGCCATGGGCCCTTGCCTTTTTCTACTAGAGCGCCTATTTTGCCTCTCCCACTGCAAAATCCATTGGACCATGTCACTGGATAATGTAGGCCTTAAAATATGTCTTTTGGGGACCTCGAACTCCATGCTCACTCTGACATTTTTTCCTTGGTGTAATCCGAAGTGATCTTGGGACGAGTTCAACAACCAATCACAGATTTTACAGGGCCTCAGGACAACTTCATGGTCCATCGTGTAAACAACTCCTTGAGGTTCTTTGACAAAATCCTAAAATTCATTGACATATTAAAACGTTTTGAATTTGGAGCTTCTTATCTAACATAAACCTCAAGATCACAACATGCATCATGTTGTCTATATGAAAGAGATGTCGTGGACATCGACGATTGCTTAAGAGGAAGTCATGCTTGACAATGCTCTACACCACATGAGCACTAAGGTGCAGTCATAATAGGGAGCATTGCAACTTCCCGCCCATTGTCCAAGTGAAAAACAAAATGCATTCATGAGATTCAATGACACGAATGAAACCGTGACACACAAGTTCTACATATTGTTCCATGTGTTCTTATTGCATTCTTAGGAAGATCAATGATGAAAATAAGGGGAACAACCCAAGAGAAAGAAACAAGCATATTTCCCTCTCACAATTCATCAATTAAAATATCCGGATTTCACATGACGGGAACCTCACACTAAGTTTCATCCTACATATTTTTCGCAAGTTTCAACTCCAACCTCCCAACCCAATTTGGCAACATCAATCATAAACTACTTATTTTGTAGGGAGATTGTGACTCAACAACCTCAACTATACTAGTATAATCGCTTTGTTAACCAAGATATCATAAAGTATGAACTAGAGACCTTATTTGGGAGTTGGCATAAAATAGGAAGTACTATAAGTAATGTATTCAAGACCACACATGTATGGTTTGACTTATCTCCAATCGTGGAACATAAGATCGTTGTTTGGTAGTTTAGGACTACTTTAAAGTATGGCCAAAGGCCGTGACCATAATATTGTATGCACCCTTGACGGTGAGGCCTAACCTTGTTGTCTTCGCCCCCGGCAACAAACGGCTAGGATGTCCAAAATTTTGTTTGGCTAATCCACAAGATTACAATAACCTATTGATGGGAAGAAGTCCACTTGTTATCCACACCAACCTTGATTTGCATGTCATTCTCGAGATAGAGAAAGCTTTTGCGCTTCCTAACAAAAGAGAAATGGATTGCGGCTCAAGACCCGACATCTTTGACAAAATGTGCCAACACCCAATTTAATAACAATGTTGTCAATGCGAGTTAAAGAATGCAACTCGAATATGGTCCGAGATGATCCTAAACTACCGGGTGATAGTGGAGAGGTACCCATTTCCAAATGGAGTGGTTGGCAGTTCGATTCCCGCTGTGAAACCTTCTCTCTACTTGACGGGAAAAAAATTATATATATATATATGAATAGGTAGGAAGCCAAGAGCCCATCCACCGCAAGGTAGGCAGTAAACCCCACCCTGCATCAAGAGGATTCTTGAGCAAGGTAGGACCAACAGGCTGAAATTCATGTCGGATTACCCAATGTTGGTTATTATTATCATTGTGCAACTCGAATACAAAATTCATCAGCTTGTTAAAATGTCAAACCAACACATTTGTTCATGTGTCTCTTGCCAACTTCTTCCTATGGCAAGCATCCTTTGGCATAAACTCAAATCAAAGGGCAACATCTCTCTCTCCACCGTACTTAAGAAAAGAAATATATACTCGGACGCTATATTCGGAGCAACCTGAGCTAGATTTTGCTCTCACATTAACCATTTTTCAAATTGCATGAAATAACGCCCGAGATAGCTTTATAATAAGAAGTTTTCACAGGGTTGCTATTAAATTCAAGTATTAAAATTCTATATTTTGTGGGTAAGACAGTGGAAGTGATGTCTCATGGTTTGTAATTTCATTAAATAAAAGTAACATTCAATTTTTTTCTCAAATGCATACAATATCATTCAACGAAGCCTTATTCTATTGATTTTTATATTAAATTATGAGAAAATGATATTTTATTTAAATTATTTACATGTTCTTCTAGATGAGCTTTTTTTAATACATGTATTAAATGAAGACCTCATTTTTGTTTGTAATTATTTCTTATAACGTGTACACCAATAAGAATATTCCACAAATGTCCAATTTGAATCATATTTTAAAAACTAAATTCACAAAATATTTTTTATCCTAACATGTTTTTTGGAGGCATAATGCGCAACGAGGGAATTCTCATTGACAAAAACATCTATGTTGCAACTATCATAAAAAATATTTAATATTTAATATTTTATAGAATTTTTTATTCGACCTATATTGATCAAGCCATCTACATAAAAATGACATACTTTTTAGTATTAGATTTCATTGTAGTTATATAGATGCTTAATTGTTTAGCACATAATCATTACAATAAATATAAGAATTAGGACAAATTTTGCTAATGAATAACATTCAACTATTCTAGGTCGAAGAAATTAAACCAGCATCCATTTCAAAAAATCATTTTCAAGCCTCAAATCTCTTACCAATAATTAGATTGATTTTTAGGATCTAGTCCAAAAACAATTTCTTTCATTATAGGGCAAACCAATAATATTAGAGGAATTCTATGATCATATATGAACACAAGTGTCCTCACTTTGATAAATATATATATATATATTTCTTTTAGCTCTAAAAATAATGACAAAAGTAGTTGTGGCCTCAATTTGGATATATCAACCCTCTCATGCTAATCATGTGTTTCATATCCTAGGCAAAGTGGGCTTGTAAAAAAATATTTATTAAATTAAAATTATATAAAAAATTTTGAAGTTTCCTTCCATTATCATTTGTGAAACAAAACACTACATTGGGAATTATGTCTTCTATTTAGTAATTGTAGGTTATAGAGATTGTTATTTCTAGTTTCTGAATTGAGGTTGAGATGCAAAAGTCATCAAAGTTCAAATTGAAGATCATTCTCCTTAAATGATCAGACATGTCTTCCAAATGTCTTAACTTTTGATCCTATAATGGTGACTTTATTTTAAGCACATATTATAATTTTTAATGGAGTATTGTCCATTGCAAGGATCAACCATATTTAATACAATAAACATTCCTTATTTGATTAGCAATTTTATGTGGTCACCTATTTCAGGGTCTTATAGTGTATGTAGTAGTCATTAAGGGAACAATGATGATGAGCTAAGTCAAGAGATTCCAAATTGCTCGATTTGGTACCAAAGCGAGCCACCTCCCATGAAGATCTTGCCTTCCCACCATGCACAGCCATATTCTCTTAGCATAGATTTGTCAACGTCTCATTGCCATCGTTGCTGATTCTAGGGGCCGGATTAAGCTTGCATGCAGGTGAGATGACAATTGCCATCGAATTCCATTTCTCCACGATCATAGCCACACCAAATACAAAGGTAGGCCACAATGCTAGGCTTAAGCACTACATAACCAATTGTCGAACTCTCAAATTCATATCATCCAACACCCATCCTTTGGTTGTGGTAGCATCACCGGGATTCAATTGAAAGTGCGATTATGGGTATTAGCTCCCGTGATTTAGAGATGTGGCAACAAAATTTTGACTCTCAATGAATTCACGATGAGGAGGTGGATTGCACTTCGGGCAACGTGACATCGAGAATAAATTCGATGAGGAGAAGTCGGATTCGGGGGATGGGGTTGATGGTTCGGAGTTTGCTTGGGGGCACATATGCCAAACGACTACTATAAATCGGTGGTGGAGTGTACACAAGCTTGTAAGACTTCAAGGGCCACAACTACCAAGCAAGTGGCGTAGCCAACCATCCAACCTTTGCAAATGTTGGGGGAGGAATTCGGATTCCTCCCCGAAGTTCGTCACAAAGGCCAATTTCCCCACACATGTATGTATCTTAATCCATAAACAACTCCCCAATAGTAGATTTTTGAACTCTTTGACATCAACATATGACCTCATGTGATTGCAAAATCAAGTCTCCAGATGCCATCAAAATGTCTACCAATTTAGTGTGGCCCACATTATTCATCGACCACAAAATATGTTATGCAATCACTGGGTAGAAACTTGTTGAGAGGGTGTCATCACTTGGTGCTACATGGCAAGTTGTGAAGCCCACTCTACTTTGGATGGCACATCAATTTTCATATATCACACTAAATCATATGTTTGGTGCACATGTCAGGGAGAAAGAGAGGGGCGACACCAACCGCTGGTGTTGGCACAAACGAGGGACGCTTCACCTTCGTCATAGCCACAAGCTCGAATGTGAACCCGAGGCGGGTTTATCGAGTAGGACTATGATACAATTGCCATTGGCTCTTGTTGGAGGTGATCCTTATAGGTAGTTGCACATGTCATCTTTATTGATGTCTTGCATGAGACTTCAGGTTTGATGTTTTGACACTGTAGGTTGCATCTCCCAATGTCATTGTCACATGAGTGGATTTCTTGAACTTTATACATCAAAATTTTCCCTTAAAATAACATGCCCCCAAAAAAACCATTTTGGGGGAGGAAAGTTCAAATAATAGGAATGTGTTAGCCTAAAAAATAATTAGTGTAAAATGCAACAATTCCACGGGGAGGTCACTCCATTGTCAAGTTGAACACCACGTGCGAACAAAGTTTGCTATCCCTATATTACATGCCATAGATAATTTTAAAATTTATGATATTTTTTCTACATATACATAACCATTGATAGTATCTTTTGTATATATTTTTTGAAATTTTTAGTAATCTTCATTTTTGTAGTAATTTTTTTAGTTCAATTTTGTGTCATTCTAGTTAGAAACGGTATTTTTATAAAAAAAAACAAATCATCAAATTTAGTTACCATTTTTTACTATGTAGTAGATACCATGTATATCTACTCATTTAAAAAATTGATAAAATTTTGACCCATTTTGGTGATGCTTTATGTGAAAAGTACATTTTTTAAGTTCGCATGTGGTTGTTCAACTTTACAATGGAGTGACCTCCCCATGCACAATTCATAACCCAAATCCTTGGGGAGATCACTGGTGAAAATTGTAGAAACAACGTGCGATAAAAAAATAGGGTCCAGTATAATCATTGTAGGTAAATTTTGCAAAAAACGTACATATAATATAGGGGGTTTTAAAATAGTGAAACATGTTTACATGTAAAATATCATGACATATAATGGCCTCTTTTATCTAGTTAGTACATGTAAATAGCATGGAAACAATTGTAGGGATAGCGGGTGTAGGGTAGGGTCTGTGCTAGTGGATGAAATATGGTATGTGTTGTGGTAGTGCGATTGTTACTTAAATGTTTAGAGGGCAATTTAGGGTGGTCTTCAAGTCCTTAAGGAAGGTTGGGTAGTCAATATCCCATACTTTGATTTCTAGATGGTAATATGTGAATGGCGGTTTTTGGGTGTGCTCAAAATGACAGAGAAAGCCATTTGTTTGGAGAAGCTAATTTATTGCTTTATGACCAAGCTTTTTGTAGATTGTTTATGGGCATACATTCGAATTGTGGGATACTTACTTGATGGAATGAAAAACAACTTAAGATTACTTCAGGTTATTAAGGAAGTTTGTGCATCCAAAATGCCATGCTTTGGTTTGTCGGTGGCGATATATAAACATGTGTTGGAAAAAAATGGGGTGTAAGAAACAAAATACGGTGTAAGAAAAAAATGGACAACAATTGGGCTCCGAGAAGGAAAAAAATTGGGGTAAAGTCAAAAAAATTGGTTACTTGGGGTATAAAGAAAAAAAAATGTAGTATAAGTAAAATAGGGTATTTTAAAATGGTTCCCCAAAAAAATTATGATTATTGATAGGGTGTATTAAAATACAAGCATTTACCTTTATTTTGAAAAATACCATACCTTAAAATCTTTTCTGCAAGGTAAATAGCCCCCCGATAAATAGGTTTTGAGCGCACGTGTATGCATCAATTAAAGAGGGAGTGATCTCCCCGAGCCCAAATCAGTAGGCTTATGCAAATTTATTAAATTTTCTCCATAGTTCAAAGTTAATTATGGGTTTGGAATTTACCGTCGGTCAACTCTCCCTCCTTGAACTTCTTTTATCCCTTTCATTTTGTTGGCCACCAATGTGAATTGTTCTTTGGGTAAAAGCAAACCACATTTTAATATGGAAAAGGGGGGGGGGAGGGAGGTCAAACTATTGTTGTTTATTGACCATTTTATACAACTTGGCTAACACATGGAAGTGTGCCCTTAGTCTTTCATATAAGTTATGGAAAGTTAATGTCACATATATACTACATGTTCATCACATTCATCGCCTTGCAACATGTCACTTAACTTATTATAAACATCTATTTTAGTAACTAAAATAAAAGCATTTAAAAAAAAAGGATTGTTAAATCGACCACACACTAGTTAAAATGACCACAAAGACGCATACAAAAGCGTTGGCCAATAACATTAATTCTAATATAGAGTTAATACTTTGCTCCTCTTCATGTGGGCGATGAAAATCAAAATTTGACAGGTCGTGTGATTGCATGACGCGTCGATGTGGTTGTTTTAATAAACCATGCGGTTGATTTAATGGTCCCCTAAAAAATCACAACATGTTTCAGATTTTTAGGAGGTCCTAGATTTTAAATAAAACCTTAGAGAGATTGCATTTGATATCATGTGTTAACATCACTTTTAGAATACCCTAAGCTAATATATCAATATTTATTGTTTAATACTAGGTATACGTGCAAGAACATATATTCAAGCATTGATATAATGTGCATGATAAATTATATAAGATAAAATGTAAAAACGATGAATACAAGGTAGGAAATACATGATTGGTATAAGCATTGGATGATATGATTGTGATGCATGTTATAGGACATGATAAACATATTTAATAGTATTATGTGTGTGTATATATATATATATCCAATGTCATTATGGCAATTTTTTAATATATTAATATGATAAATATAAAATTATAAGGTATACAAATTAATAAGACATAATTTATGCAATTGTTTAAAAAAATAAAGGTTTTGCATGTCCAAGGATATGATTTATATATAAGATGAAAAATAAAATAGGGAATAAGCTCATAATAGTAAAGATGTGCGCATGCTTGTTAAATTGATCAATTCAAACCAAATATTAAATATAGATTACAAGTATTTTAGGTGTGAAATATAGAAATTAAAATAATTTGATTTACAATTCATGTAAAATGAAGGGATAATTCAAAGATATAAAATGAAAATAAATAAAATCAGATGACGATATGATTTAGGTTATATTCATGAAATTCACAAAGATTTTGACTATAACAATTCCTATTAGTGCAACATTTTAATCATCGTCACAAGTTTCCTAGAAAATATTCATTTATTTTGGTGCATGACAATGTTATCTTAATGTAAATCTAAATTTATGTCAAATCAACACATTCACACAATATGACCATAAATTTTCACTATGGTTAATTTATATTTGTAGTTATCTACATTCACCATGATCCAACGTGGTTTCATTTTAACTTATTACAAGTATTTTAAAATTCTTGCTTATCAAGAGAGTCAATAACAAAAAAATGAGCGACTTGCCAATTGTTACACATGAAATGAATTTATGTCATTGATCAAAATAGGTACGTGCACTAGTAGAAAACTATGCCAAAAAGAACTGTAGCCGAAATCGGTTGCGGTTATTTTGACTAGCATGATTTGTGGTCGCTAAACAATTACAATTTTTTTTTGATTTAGCGACTAGATTTTAGGAATTTGGGGGCGTGTAATATGCTGTTGGATTGGTGTGATTCGATTTTGAAACTCCTTTGGTCTTGAACCCTAGTGTAAAACTCCTTGGGTCCAAAATTATGCTCTTGACCAATAGGATTGCTCGATTTCTGAGTGTCTTTGATCTAGGACCCTAGTGTAGGCCCTCATGTCAGTTAATTGGTGATAGAGTAGGCAAACCCATTTCTGATCCCCCCCGCCAATCTTAATACATAGAGTCCACTAAAGTTGTGAAGTTCCACACATGTAACCATCATTTTCTTACGTGATGAAGAAAGTCATGAAGGATCGCACTTGTGGATGTCACATTCGGCGTGATGGAAAAAGTAAGTTTAAAAAGCACAAATTCGGGCTCATTGGAAAGGGCACTAATTGTACTCAAGTTTTTGTCTCCCAGTTGTTGGAAATAAGTCAACCTATGTTGTGGATATGGGTTGGGGAGAGAAGCTTGCCTTTGATAATTTACAATTTCAAAACTTGAAAATAAATTGTGATTTTTTTTTGTTAAACGTTGTGGTATCAATTTTCAGACCTATGAAAATCCACTCCAATATCACACACTTGTACTGCACATATGTGAGATTGCTTATGGGCAACATAAACATATTTGTTTACTCTACCTGTACTACATTTTTTTGAATCAAAGATGTACTATAAAGTATGAATTAGAACTTTACTTTATGTTGGCATACAAAAGAAAGTTTTAGGGAGTTAATTTTAAATCATATTCGTGCAGCTGGAATCTTTATCCTTGGTCTTCACCAAATCATTTTACAAGCATTTTCTTTCAAAAAACAATACAAATTCCAAAATGTTTCAAAATTACTTGGCCTTTGATATGATTGGCTAAAAATTTGAGCTACATAATTTGGTGGGAAAAACAGAAAAATATTCATGTCACCGACATTGTTACTTTCCCAAAATAATTAATTTTGTAACAAAAAAGAAAGAGAATTTAATAATTTCAAAGTCCATATCTTAGAATCATTGATATAAAATTTCGATTTGTTTGCTCTAGACAATGCAAAACTTTATTATGTCAAAGTGCAAGAAAAAAAGTAAAAAGGAGAAAAGTTTTCCTTGAGAGATATATGTTTGAAAAATGCTCGCAACCACTTTTTGGCTTCTTGGGCATTTAGGGGTTAAGTAATCGGAAATAGGTCTGTCTTCACGACCAAAGCCAAGACTCAAGAAAGCGAAGAGAAACCGAACGTTGTTTTCGCGGGCTCAGTGCAGACCGGGCAAGGGTTTTGCAGGGTTTTGCACTCGTCGTCGTCGTCACCTTCTCCTTTCCTTCTTCTTATATTTCTCCATATTCTTCTATTTCGCTTTCTTGTTGTTGAGCAAAGACACATACGAAGTGAAGAGGAAAGCGGCTGCGGTGGCTCCGGTGCAATTTTTTTTCTTGCCATTCGAGCTATGGTGTGCCCCCCTGCAAACAGGGATGGTTAGGGTTTAGGGCACGGGGCACGGAGGGTAGGGTTTTACGGCAATTTGTTTGGGGAAGCATTTCAGGAGGAATCGACAGGGAGGAAACTCAAGGTAGGGAACAATGTTTTTGTACAGTTTAACGTTGCAGCAGGCGACGGGGATAGTGTGTGCGACGTATGGGAACTTCACGGGAGGGAAGACACAGGAGATAGTGGTAGCTCGAGGGAAGGTGCTGGACTTGCTAAGGCCCGATGACAATGGCAAGCTGCAAACAATGCTTTCCGTGGAGATTTTTGGAGCGATACGATCACTCGCACAGTTCCGTCTCACAGGCTCCCAGAAGGATTACATCGTGGTAGGCTCGGACTCCGGCCGCATAGTCATCCTAGAGTATAACAAGGAGAAGAACATATTCGAGAAGATTCATCAGGAGACATTCGGGAAGTCAGGGTGTCGAAGGATTGTTCCTGGACAGTACTTAGCCGTTGATCCTAAGGGACGAGCGGTGATGATCGGAGCATGTGAGAAGCAGAAGCTGGTTTATGTGTTGAATCGAGACAATGCTGCAAGGCTGACCATCTCATCACCATTGGAAGCACATAAGTCACATACCATAGTGTATTCTATTACGGGTGTTGATTGTGGTTTTGATAACCCTATTTTTGCAGCTATTGAGTTGGATTACTCTGAAGCAGACCAAGATTCCACTGGACAAGCTGCGAACGAAGCCCAGAAGCATTTGACATTCTATGAGCTCGATTTGGGCCTTAACCATGTGGTTAGGAAGTGGACGGAGCCCATTGATAATGGTGCTAATATGTTGGTAACGGTTCCTGGTGGAGGTGATGGACCCAGTGGGGTTCTTGTATGTGCAGAGAATTTTGTCATATATAAGAATCAAAACCAGCCGGATGTTAGGGCGGTGATTCCCCGAAGGCAAGACTTGCCTCCAAACAGGGGAGTGTTGATAGTCTCTGCTGCAACACATAAGCAAAAGACTATGTTTTTCTTTCTGTTGCAAACTGAGTATGGTGACATCTTCAAAGTGACATTGGACTATGATAAGGATGATCAAGTCACTGAGCTCAAGATTAAGTACTTTGATACCATCCCTGTGACTTCTGCCATGTGTGTGTTGAAATCGGGTTTCCTATTTGCTGCTTCAGAATTTGGGAACCATTCTTTATACCAGTTTCGGGGAATTGGTGATGAGCCTGAGGTAGAGTCATCATCTTCGACTTTGATGGAGACTGATGAGGGCTTTCAGCCAGTATTTTTCCAGCCCAGGAAATTAAAGAATTTGGCACAAATTGATGAGATTGAAAGTCTGATGCCCATTATGGACATGAAAGTGGCGAATATCTTTGAAGAGGAGACGCCTCAAATTTTTGCTCTTTGTGGAAGAGGTCCACGTTCGTCACTTCGTATCCTTCGACCCGGTCTGGCAGTCACAGAAATGGCTGTCTCCCAGCTTCCTGGTGTGCCAAGTGCTGTGTGGACAGTTAAGAAGAATGCAAATGACGAGTTCGATGCATATATTGTGGTGTCGTTCGTGAATGCCACACTGGTGCTTTCTATTGGAGAAACTGTGGAGGAAGTAAGTGACAGTGGTTTTCTGGACACAACTCCATCTTTGGCAATTTCTCTCTTGGGTGATGACTCACTTATGCAAGTGCACCCCAGTGGCATCCGACATATCCGTGCAGATGGGCGTATCAATGAGTGGAAAACACCAGGAAAGAAGACTATTGTGAAAGTTGGGTTCAATCGGATGCAGGTGGTCATTGCCCTAAGTGGTGGGGAGCTCATCTATTTTGAAATGGATATGTCTGGGCAGTTGATGGAAATTGAGAAGCGAGAAATGTCTGGGGATGTGGCATGCCTTGACATTGCACCTGTGCCTGAGGGCCGCCAGCGTTCCCGGTTTCTGGCTGTTGGTTCTTATGACAGCACCATACGCATACTGTCACTTGACCCAGATGATTGTATGCAAATTCTGAGTGTTCAAGCAGTGTCATCTCCACCAGAGTCACTCCTGCTCCTTGAAGTGCAAGCCTCTTCGGGAGGTGAAGATGGTGCAGATCATCCAGCAAGCGTGTTTCTGAATGCAGGTTTGCAAAATGGAGTGTTGCTGAGGACAGAGGTGGACATGGTCACTGGCCAGCTGTCTGATACACGTACTCGATTTTTAGGTTTAAGAGCTCCAAAGCTTTTCTCAGCTTTGGTTAGGGGTCGACGTGCCATGCTTTGTCTTTCCAGCAGGCCTTGGCTCGGTTACATCCACCAGGGACACTTCCTGTTGACGCCATTATCATATGAAACTTTGGAGTATGCAGCATCATTCTCCTCAGATCAGTGTGCAGAAGGTGTGGTGGCTGTTGCAGGAGATGCTCTTCGAGTTTTTACTATTGAGAGACTAGGAGAGACATTCAATCAAACAGTCATGCCTCTCCGGTACACTCCCCGGAAGTTCATCCTCCATCCTAAGCAAAAGTCTCTTATTATACTTGAGAGCGACCAAGGGACCTTCACAACAGAGGAGCGGGATGCCAACAAAAAGGAGGCAGTGGAAGCTGCAGGTGAGTGTCAAATTTGACTTGTTCTCATGCTGGTTCAGGATGTCTAGGAAATGAGGATTGACTGTGCATTGACATCTACTAGCACCATTAAGTTTGTCTGGAAAGTTTTCTATTTTAGCTAGATTGCTGAGTATGATGGAGCAAAGGCATATATTGGTGTTGATAGTTTTCATGTGTTGCTTGTCTGATCATTGATAATTTAGTGTGAGCTGCATGCTTTACACACACATATATCTATCTATCATATATATATATATATATATATGCCATGATTGACTTTGCTTGGTTACCCATTCACAGGTAGCATTGATGATATTTGGTAGCAAGTATCAGTGGTCTGTTACTTTTCGATTTCATTAGTGAATGACCAGTTGCATCAGAAATCATGTGTTGAGTACAGTAGCTGAAAAGGAAGTGCCTGCTTTGACTATAGGTGGTCAGGAGAATGGAAAGGCAGAGGGAGATGATGATGAAATGGCAGATGGAGACAAGGAGGATCCGCTCCCTGATGAGCAATATGGGTATCCCAAAACTGAGTCAAGCAAGTGGGCTTCGTGTATTCGAGTGCTGGATCCAAAAACTGCTACTACATCCTGCCTCCTGGAGCTGCAAGACAATGAAGCAGCTTTCAGTCTTTGTGCTGTTAATTTCCATGACAATAAGGAGTTGGGAACTCTGTTAGCTGTCGGAACAGCCAAGGACTTGCAATTTATGCCCAAGAAGGAGTCTTCAGGAGGATTTATACACATATACAGATTTGCAGAGGAGGGCAAGGCTCTGGAACTTGTTCACAAGACTCCAGTAGATGGAGTTCCGACTGCTTTATGTCAGTTCCAAGGACGACTACTGGTTGGGGTTGGTCAGGTGTTGAGGATATATGATCTAGGAAAAAGGAAGCTCTTACGAAAGTGTGAGAACAAGAATTTTCCCAACACAATTATTGCTATCCATACTTATGGTGACAGAATATACGTTGGTGACATTCAGGAGGTACATTCTCCTCTTCCCACATTTTTCTCACAATGAAGAGATCTCAAGGTTTTCTTGCTTGATGTAAGTTGAGAAATGTAAAACTTGGTCCACTTTCAGAATCACTACCTGTTTATTGAGTGATCTTTGACATACCTACAGGCTTCATACTAAATGACCTGCCTTAGTGTAAAGACAATGGATTGTTGTGAACATAGCTATCAACCTCCAGTTTCTATCAACCTGTAAAAGCCTTGAGAGGTCCCAGTCATACGTGTAAGATTACCTATTCATATTTAAAGCTTTAAATGTCAATAGCGACACTACCAAAATTAGCACATCTATCATCATACGCATCATTCCAATCAGAACTTATATATATATATATATATATATATATATACAAACTAACTTATAGAGAGATCTGAGCTCATATAAATGACCCATACTCAAGTACATACCACATATATCTAATCACCGTTTTCACATGTGCCTATATTCTCACTAGTTTGTACTAGGTTGTGCTAAATATGGAATCAACCTTATAGACTAAGCAATCTCTTACCTCAATACCAGTTGAGGGTTCATACAATTTGTCACATATCCTATATAAACTGACCCCCCAAGCCTTCAATGCTTATCAAGCATCAGGAACACAACACCTATTGCAGCATCCAGCATTTCCCATTCAATTTCTTGATAATCTACACTCAGTCAGGTTGTGAGATTCACTACGTCGTTTGTTACCACTTTGCATTGAAGATTATGATGTATAGCTCCATCTGATATCGTGTGTTGCATGTGCAGTCTTTCCATTATGTAAAGTATCGACGGGACGAGAACCAGTTGTATGCATTTGCAGATGACAGCTGCCCTAGGTGGTTAACAGCCTCACTCCATATTGATTTCGACACCATGGCTGGGGCAGATAAGTTTGGCAATGTCTACTTCATGCGGCTCCCTCAGGATGTCTCTGAGGAGATAGAAGATGATCCTACTGGAGGCAAAATCAAGTGGGAACAAGGCCGTTTGAATGGTGCGCCAAATAAGGTGGAAGAAATTATTCAGTATCATGTAGGTGAGGTTGTTACATGCTTGCAAAAAGCATCTCTTATCCCAGGAGGAGGGGAAAGTGTGCTTTATGGCACGGTTATGGGAAGTGTAGGAGCTCTATTGCCATTTTCATCACGTGAAGATGTTGACTTCTTCTCACACCTAGAAATGCATTTACGACAAGAAAACCCACCTTTGTGTGGCCGTGACCATATGGCATTCCGATCTTCTTATTTCCCTGTCAAGGTATGCAATTCTAACCTTTAGATTTGTGCCGACTGAATGCCTTCAAGAATTAAGATATCCCCTTTATGGTTTGCAGGTTCATTGGCAACTTTTTTAATAGCCAAATGCGACAATCAATCATTGTTGGGAATGTTCATGATGTTGGAATGTTAATGATGTTGGAATATTATAGATAATACCAACTCTTATATTCAAAATTTGGGCATTATGAAAATCCTCAGCAATGGCTGTTGGTCAATCAGGGGATGAAGTCAGATTTGTGAAAAGAAGTCTTGTCAGAAGTGTGTAAACAGTTATTTCCAGAGCTGACCTATCTTCATTAAAGTTAATTGTGGGACTGGTTTCTCATGATGATTCTTTATTCACGAAACATATAATCTGGATGACATGGCAACGTGTATTGTGCACTTAATGTCAATATGTAACATTTATTGACAGCGATATCTTATTCTGATGTGGGCATGGCGACGTTGGGTCATAAAAAAATTTGCTTCAATTTCGTGTTTTGCGTGTGTTTCTATCTTGTGGCACCATTTGGTATTTACTGAGGTGATGTTTGCTTTCTTGCAGGATGTAATTGATGGGGACCTTTGTGAGCAATATCCAACACTTACAGCGGAGCTGCAAAGAAAAATTGCAGATGACCTTGATCGAACCCCAGGAGAGATTTTGAAGAAACTAGAAGACATCAGGAATCGGATCATTTAAGACCTTGAGCGCGCCAATTCCGGACTTAGTTCAGTTCATTCCCTTAGCTGCAGCAGATATGTGTCACTCACAAGGTAGGTTTCAGAATCAAAATGTAGATTGTAATGTTACACTGAGCAATTGGGTACAGAAATTTGCACTAAGAGGCTCTACATCAGGTACAGAAGGGTCACCATACTCCCTCATATTTCAATCGCCCAAGTCATTTGTGAGCTCTTGGAGTCTGCTTGTGGTGGAAGGGAACTATTGTTGAAGGTCTCTGTCTCATGTGTATGCTGGCCTTTGGTTCGTTCCACATGTAAACAATACTTGAACCTCGCCTGGTCAGCATACTGCTCAACAAGTTTAGTCAGCATCAGTGAGAGCTTTCCTTTCTGAACAGGAAAAGGCAACACCTACTTATTTTGGGGAAATACACAAGTTCATCCTAGTACCTTCTTTTTTTCTTTCAATAATGGGTGAATGGAGTGCTCTGGTCCATGAACATGAATCATTTTATGCTGTATACTTTAGTAATTTGATTCAAAGTGAAGTTTTTCCTCTTTGTAGTTACTGGGGTTTACTTTCGATATTCAGATATCCACTAAGTAATGTACCAATATCGGTACCACGAGTGTACTTAATAGGTGTCTGAAACTGAAACAGTTGAGTGCACTTGCATTCTTAAACTTTTAAATGCACTAATTTGAATGTTGAAAGAGGTTCACACATATGAAATGGCAACATGTAATTGGACAAAATGGTGATGTCAAAGGATGCCAACTCAAAAGTAACAGTTATGATAAGGTAAGTGGCCTGGTGCAGGCACATGCAACTGCAGAGAAGATTGGGAACGACCTTTGGTTAGCAATTGCAAAACATGAAGATTGTCATTTGTAGTTTTAGAATCAAAGTTGAGATGCAAAGCTATACTGAAGATTCTCTTTCTCCCTAGGTGACCGCATTGCCTTCCCCAGTTGTGTTAACAATTGAATCTTAGGATGGTGTCTATATTCCAAAAACATACTCCAACCTCATTGTAACCAACATTTTATTGGCGTCACTTCTTAACAACAAGCCTTGTCAAATACCATGTGAATATAGGGGGCAGTTACAAAGGGAAGAGTCGCAAGGCCTCTCATACTTTGTTGGATGCAAGATGCATCGTTGGTAACTCATAATTATACTGCCAGTCACTGCAATGTAAGTGGGAGTGCAATTTTTGTGGCAGTGGGTACTTGTTGCCAAGTAAGCAAAAGCAAAAGTTTGAGGAAGACATTTCATTTATTGTGCAAGTTTTGGAGTGCGAGCTTTGCAATATCCAATCCAAACACTAACTTATGAGTCAATTGCATGGATTCTTTTGACCGACATCATGTCATTGGGGATCCCCAAAAAATTGCTCAATAGTACACATGCTGGTTTTCTTCAAGATTCTGATCCCAGTCTTCGAGGCTGCACACCCAAAATTTTAGTGTGCCTACCTTATGCTCTGGAGTCTAAATTTGGCAAGTTCTCTCTCAAGCTTTCTAGGTTTGTTGAAGCCGTGGATTCAATTTTGCAAACACAAAATATGGGAATGGATTGCATAGAAGCAATCTTCATCATGGCTCTTGATTAGGTATACTTATTTAATTCAGATTTGAAATGCAGCATATTCTTGATCACATCTGTGCAAAATGTTAGAAGTTCACTAAATAATGCTAATAGTGTGAACCGCATTGATTCTTTGGAGCTCACATTAATTCCTGTAATGAAAATTAACATGGGTTATGTTAATCTTTAACCCATTCCAAATCTGTAGTTTAAAATTAGAGTGGGCCACATTACTTTATTTTCTATGAAGTTGATGCGGGTGGATACTTTATTTCATGCTATTTTAAAGAAAAGTAAGGTGACATTCTTTTTTATTAAAACATGTGAATTGTTGGTCAAAAATGTCAAGGAAGATCTGGGGTTTTGAACCCACATTCTTTCACCCCAACCAAACAACTAGATTGGTCTACATTGATTACTTCCATGCTAATTTTTCACCCACACTAATAGGATTAATTAGTGTAGTTGACAAGATGAAACCACGAACTACAAGAAACTTACTTCAAAACCCTTGACCCATAGTTTAGTAAGGTAGGGTTTGCACCACTAACAATAAAAGGCATTTTGCTTCTCGTCTCTTTATGTTGGTAACCAATATTATGCCTAAGTTAACAATACAATAATAAGGGTTTTGCTTTGCACACATACCAAAGCCCATGACCATGAAAATCTGAGGGTCCTTGAAAACTATCCAAAAGTTGTACCGTGGGGAACGAAATTTCAATTTTGCTATTGATGGGCCCTCAAACTTAGTGTAAAGTGCAAGTGAACCATGTTGAGGGATTGCAACATATTTTTGGGCTTGGGTCCCCACCATAACCATGTAATATTTCTAGAAGCCGATGGCATAAGTAATCACCATGGCCCCTAAATTTGCGTTAGACCCACCTCTTTTTGGTGCGCTTAACACAATATTCAATAGACCATACAACATTATTCACTTGTTGCCATCTAGGATGCCGTGTATATTTCTCATCCAATCAATTTTCTTTGGTTCCTCAAGCCTTCGAGATAAAGTGTAAAGTGAACTTGCACCGTCTCCAGCTTCTCAACCAATCACATAATATGTATATTACAAGTCAAATGGCCCTCAAGCTCTAGTGTAAAGTGACCCTAAGTTAACAAAACATTGATATTTTCTACAGTGAAAACTCTCCCCTTTACATTGGTAAGTTAGGACAAAAAAGAGATGAGCTTTAGCTGCCATTGGGGGGATGGCCTCCCCATATCTACCTACTATGCAGTTCGGTTGGTTCGTGCAAATGATTCGTCCTGGCAATTAGGAAGGGTGACAATGGGCTAGGGCTAGACACTCACCTCTTTGCATTCGGCCCCAACACGACTACCCGAGGTGAAAACGCAATCAATTCTACTATAGCATGTAAATTTATTTTTGTTCCAACAATTTAACTATGAAATTAACATTCACAAGCCTTGAATTACATTGATCATCCTAATTAGTGTGTGTTATTAATCAAAGTTACACAGTGCAATAACGTCTTGCTTAGGAGTTCAATTTATACTAAAAAAAGCTCAATAGGTTGTTCGGACATTATAAATCATAAATAGTTTTGCTTGGTAAAACATCACATTCTCGTCAAATAATTATAGCACTATGTAATTCCGAATAGTAACATGCACTATAACGAGTAAAGTCTAGAAGAAACCACTTGAGATAAATTAACCACAAACCTATGGGGGCCATGACTTTACAAGACCCCTTCACCTTGGTAATAGGGGTCGGGGGCCCTTGGCCGTGACGGTGGAGTCCATCAGCAATATTGGAAAAACAATGAGCGGCTGCACCCATGATAGCAACCTGGTTCGCTCTATTTGAGGGCGCGGAATTAGGGGGCTCCACTCCAGACATCGAGGGCGGTAAGTTAGCTAATATGTCCGTTCACACCTGTCATTATTCATCCAACTCCACTAACTTAGATTCCCGTCCTGGAACCCCCCCCGTTTGTCAGTTCGAAGAGGATGAGGATCATCCATATCCTGGGATATGTTCCCCCCCCCTACTCTGTTTGCTATGGATGAATGGCGTCCATAGATGTCCCCGGTTATCCAGCCAATTCAAAATACGGGGTTGTTATCCAGAGGTTGTTATCTGTATACAGTAACTTCATCTACGATTTACATCCGCTGTTTCTTCAAGCGGGATGATATTCATCTACATGCGTTTCGATTCTCCTCCACATACCTTGTCATAGTCTACATAGGGTTTTAACATATATGGACCTTATGCGGTTACTCTTGTTGATTGAACACCTATATTTGAGTGCTATACGGCAAGCAAGCTTGTTGGTCGAAACGAACACTATAGAGACACGGTATTATGATAAGAGTAGAATATTTGCTCAAACAAAAATATAGACATCATTCTAGGTCCAATTCCTAGCATGATTCGAAAGGCATGTACAATCGTTCAAAGAATAGAAGAATCTACAATTTGGACTCGTATTAAATTTTGCATATTTGATCCGAATTTGAAACTTGAAATGAGAGTTGTCATGATTTTCAATTGCTAATTGGATACAACAATTCTCAATCCAATTGAATGGTCAATGGTTGTTTATAGAGTTGGAATTGTCCGCAAGAAGACCAAATTAGAAAAAACGTGCCTAATTCAGTCACTTAGTGTAATGAATCACCTTTATTTGAGTGGTGAGTGGTTAGGTGCGGATTTAAGTATGGATAGGTACTTGTTTTAAAGAGATAAGATGATGTCTCAAAATTTGTTAACATGTCCTAGGCTTAATAGTTTGAGCACAATTGGACAAACATGCATGGTCGTTTTATGATTCCAACACTTTTGACTTTGGGAAATTGTAGCAACCACATGGGGCATGATAAAAACCCATGGATTGTTGCTAAAATCTCATATCACATTCGAGGGTCCAACAAAACTCCCAACTTTGAAATCCAAGTTGAGAATCACAATAAATAGCAAAATTTAGCCATTCAAGAGATGTTTACCTTATCGTAGGGCATGTTTGCACAAATGTCATTAGGCCATGGCTCTTAAGAATCCTTGAATTCTCATTGGTTGAGAGTGTCACGGGGCCTTGCTTTAGGTTTACATGAGGGTAGATTTGGACCACAATCCTTAACATTTTCAGTGGATGAAAAATCTACACGAAATCCCACGTGGCAAGTATGGATAATGTCGGGCATGATTGTAGGATGTTTTTTGGGACGGCCCTCGAAGGTGGGCCTAACAAAAATTGTGGCATGAATTTGGGTTTACACTAAGGGCTTGTGCCCTCCAAAAGACTTTGGACTATAGTCCATGGACTTCTCCATGGCCTCATCCAAAAAGCGGGGGTACCATGGTCATTTAAGACCCATGGCCTAATGCCTTTGGTGTAAATAAGCCCTTAGGGGTTGTTTACATCATGGACCATGAACTTGTCCCTTGCTCCTCTAAAATATGTGATTGGCCATTGAACTTGTCTTAGGACCACTTCAATTTACATCAAGAAAAATAAATGTAAGAGTAACCATGGGGCTTGAGGTCCCAAAAAAGGCCTATTTTCAGGCCTACATTGTCCATTGTCATGGTCCAACGGGTTTTGCGGTGAGAGAGGCAAAAGAGGTTCTCTCACTGCAAATGTCAGAGGATCGTGGCAGAGAAATGCCATTGCGATTAATTTGTAATGTTAACGTTTGTGTATAGATATATATAGGCCAAATGTTACTGTAGTTACAAGGAAAGAAGGGAAGAAGAAGGGGAGAAGGTAAACATAGAAAAAAACATCCTCAAAATACTCTTTTCTACTCTTTTTAGACATATATTAAAAAAAATCAACACATTCACTTTTTGGTGCATGGACACTTCTCTTGGTCCACGTTCCATTTACACCTACTGCGGGGCCCACAAAGCTTTAAAATGCATCTTTCATAAATCAGACCATGGAAGTGTGACCATGGAAAAAGGCCCCTCTGACATGGGGCAACTTCGTGGTCCATGGTGTAAACAACCCTTAGTTGTATTTGGGTTTTATGGTGATGTAAACTCTCTATGTCCAATTGCACACAAACCAAAAAGAAGAAGTAGATGATGATGTGTTATTATCCCAATTACAGAAGAAGAAGAAGAAGACCGGTTTCTGAAGGAGGTTGGAGTGAATAGAGTGTATGTTCGTAAAACATCCTTGGCCATGCCCTAAGGACAATGGCGTTGGATGTGAAACTACTCCACCCCTTGCAGGGAGTAGACACTATATTAATTACAGAAGATTAAAGTCATGGAACGCCTTCCAATAAGGGGAGGACTCACAAACCAGTTGGCACCCACCTGTCATCCATCCCCATTTAGCGAACATCATCCAACCTCTCCACCCATGTGCGTCACACCTCGAGGATGAAAACCATCCACTCATCCATCCACCCACTATTTCAAATACCAGGAGCGAAACCGGGACTATGCGGAAAGCACTCCGATTACCGCGCGGTCCCGATTCCTGTCGTCTTCCTCACCTAGTTCCCCGCGTGGCAGGCTTTTGGTTTTCTCTCTCCTTGTCGCAGCAAACATCGCTGAACTCGCGCGCCCTTTTACCGCACTTAGGAATGGAATGGCAGCTTGATTAGGCCTTTCATTAGATGCTCGTGTGGAGGGAGAACCCCGTTTTTGCACTTTTTTTACCGCCGAAATCGAGCCTCGGAGCTGATTTGCGAGCTAACCTTTAGTGATTGATATTGATCCGTTGTCTGCACCAATCTATTTATTTACTCGCCAACGGCTCTTGAATAGGCTTGACCTCCCTCGGGGTCCGGTCTTGTCAGCTAGGTTCTCTTGGAACAGTCTGGAGCCACTCGATCCGGCTTTGGTCTCGCCGTGGCGGTGTGGGGCAGTCGAGAGAGAGAACGAGAGTGTCTGTCTGTGACAGGGTGTCGTTGTTTCTCGACGTGGTGATTTGTTTAGCTGGGGGTTTCCGGTGTTGTTTGGCCGTGTTGTGGTGTGTAGGAGAGGTTGTGAGAGAATAAACTTTGCGTTCTGTCGTCCCTGTGGTTTTTGAGGTTTCGTGTTCGGTGTTCTTTTAATGTTTGGACGGAATTACATCATTTGCGGTTTCGTGTGGAGCCCTGAGATAGGCTGTGGAGCTTAGGCGGTATTTTATGTGGCTTCTCTCTTGAGTCCCCCTGTTTGTGTAGGCGGCTTCATTTGATGTTGACGATGGTCAACGGCACGGTCGTGGTGGTAGAGAGTTTGGCAATTTGAGTGAGCAAATTGAGTAGAGAATTTGATTGAGAACTTAGAAGTTGAGGAGCAGGATGAGGGAGGAGGAAGGTGCGATGCGGTACATGAGTCCTTTGGTGAAGCAAGACTTGGCGAAGCTTGAGAAGGATGGCGAGAGTCGGCGAGTGGCCTTCAATGCGCTCAAACAGTTCGTGGAGACTCTGGAGCCGAGCTCTGTCCCTCGATTCTTGGCTCAGGTTCACCTTACATTCATTTCCTGGCCTTCCATTTCCTAAAGCACTCCTCGTCTTCTTCGGAACTCCTCGTATTGTGGTTTTGTAAGAATGAGGTAATACGAATGCGGATACGTGCACTATATTGCTGTACTACGTCTCTGTATATGGACTAGCCTGAAATCTATCGTCACTACTGTAATTAGCTTCACATTGGCAGGATGCTTTGTTGTCGGGAAAGTCAGTAGTATTGGAGCCTCTCAGCTAGAATTTGCTTATAAGCTTCATTGAGCAGCACCAATGATTATAACATTTGACTCTAATTATTTCCAGAAGTAGGCCGACTCTTACAGATCATAGCGGATATGTGCACAATATTGCTGTACTACATTCCTCCGTCGTCTCCTGAACTTCACGTGTTGTGATTTGGTTAGAGGAATCGTGATACGAATACCGATATGTGCACAGCATTGCTGTACTATGTCTCTGTATACGGACAAACCCTGAACTCTATCATCAGCACCGGAAATAGCTCCACATTGCCAGCATGCTCTGTTATCGGGAAAGTTACTTGTATGGGAGCCTCGTAGCCGGAACTTGCTTATACCTTTCATTGAGCAGCAACAATGCGGCTGTAACATATGTCTCTTTTGATTATTCCAGAAATTGGCCCACTTCTTAGAGAGAATAGAGACAGTACCTCCACTCTCGATGTGAAATGAGGTTTAACTTTGCAGTGTAGGAGTTTTTATTGATCTCTGAAGCATATTTTGCGTTTCTGCCACAGGTGTCTGAGTCTAAGGATACAGGAGGCAACCACCGTTCGTACGCTATATCTCTCTACGAAGAAGTTGCACGAGTGCATGGGAAGCTCATTAGACCTCAAATTGGTAGGGTAATGGCGACAGTGACGCGCTCGTTGTCCGCGAGCGGGAGTTCACCGCAGCTGCATCAAGCTTGTGCTAAGGTTGTGGCCGCTGTGGTTAGGTACTCTATCGACCTGGAAACCCCAGCAGCTGAGGCTGAGGAGATTCTTCGAGAGGTCTCGCAACCTCTGGTGGAACTTCTAGCAGGTAGCTCAAAAGAACAGTCTCGCGAGTTGTAAGCTGTTTATATTGTCGGCTGTTGTTCTCAGGTCCCTTGATTCTGTATTGCCAAGGGCCTCTGATTATGTACGGTTTTTGTTCTTGTGTTATAAATGGAGCAGTTTGTGTGATTTTGAGTTGTGTAAGTTGTAGGGAAGCTGGAGCCTGTGGCAGCGGGAGCAGCAACATGTATGCAAGCATTGGTAGAATCTGAAAAGTGGAAGCATGCTTCGGTGGACTTGGTCAGCGAAGTTTGCCATCGGACCACCACAGCCATGGGCGATAAATCGACCCGGACAGTCGCGCACATGCAGCTCGCGCGATCAGTGGCTACTATCAATCCTGGGACTCTGAATGCCTATGGAGCCTGTCTGCTGCACGCCGGGGAAGAGGTCTTGAAAGACAGTGCTAACTCTTGGCAGCACCGTAAATGTGCAGCGAAGATGGTGCAGGCCGTGATGGCTGTCGTGGATAGAGAAACGCTTTCTCTCGAGCTCAACTCCATTACGCAGGTCAGTGACTGACTTGGGACCCTTCGATTAAATGGAGCAGTCAGTGAGTTGATTGCAAAATTCATGGTTCATTTGGTTCACCCTGAAGTGGTCATAGTTCGTACCAATGTTGGACCGGTATACAGGTGAACGCATGGTATCAAAGAACCTACCCAACTGGTATCAAACTGTAATACTAGTCGGATATTGATACTTGGTGGGTGTCGTAAGATGAGAATCTTTATATACCCAAGTCAGTATTTGGGTCAACACCATCCTATTTCCACATTGATACTAGTGTACTTTTACCTAGGCATGAAGGTTTTTGAATGGTATCTAAAAGATTCTCAAATACCCGCACCCTACTTGTAAAATACCTGTACCGTATATGGTGCGGGTATATAAAAATCTATACCTGAGTAGTACAACACGGGTTTGTACTGAGTGCATCTAGATCTTATATATTTTCATGACATGATGATTCCTCCCCTTCAAAGACTTCCCAAAGGGGAGGGATCATTCCAAGCATTCTCATAAGTTCTTATGAATGTAAGAACTCTCAACTTATAAGTTGTTCATGTGGACAGGTTTTGGAAAGCTGTCGGCATGATAGGATGCCTCATGTGCGCACTGCTGTTTGTGAAGCGCTGCAAACAGCCAAGACGCTGGCATCAGGCTGTATGATTATGGACTCGGAGGATGGGGATCACATTGGAGCAGGTGCTAAGGCATCTGAGTTGTTGAAAATGACACCTCAGCGAAGAACTTGGAGTTCCAACAAATACAGCCCGAGCTCACAAGAGTCTTATCATATGTCTTTCACCCCTCCCAATTCAACAGGTGATTCGGACACCTCTGTAAATGACTCATCCACCCTTTCTGGAATGGGTTCTACAGCCAGAATGAAGCGCTCTCCACTCTTTCCTTCATCTGTGGCTGCTTCGGAAGTGCTAAGCAGACATGGGTCACTTCCACACAGTTGTAAGTATCTACTCCTCACGTGGTACACTTTACTGTCAACAAAGTGGTTTGTGGTTGCCCCATCAGTTTCATTGGATTCTCAGAATGTGACATTTGGGTTTTGCAGTTACTTTGAAGGAGAATCCATCCACACATGTACAAGGCGGTAACATGGGAGTTGCCAATGGTGGCGCCTCAATGTTTCCAGTAGATGATACTTGGACTGGAAAGCATGAAAAATCCAATTTCTTATCTCAAGCTTCACAAATATCTTCACCTCCTTTTCATCATGACAACCTGGGTGGTGAAAAGAAAATGTTCCAGCAGGCCAAAGAATCACCAAGCGGGGAGGAGTTCACTCCCACAGTGACCAGTCAGGACCATCCAAAGGGGAAAACTGAGTCACGTTTCAGTCCCTTTGAAGCTCAGATCACACGTTCATTTGGGGAAGCAGTAGGGGATCTGATGGCAGAGGATGAAGATATCTTGTCTGGAGGCTCAGCGGAGCTTGAAGGGCGTGTTTGTGGCAAGAATGGCATGAGCTCTCACGGAACCTCAAGGCTAGCAAGTTGGCAGTTAAGGACAGATACTCCAGAGTCCATGGTGCACAGTGAATGTGTGCAGAGCAACTCTCTTTCACAGAAGAGCATTGGAAGCACTTATTCTGATGGAAATGATATTAATTTGCTTGGCAACAAGGGAAGCAATGGAAGCAGTATGAGCAATTTGAATGGAGCTGGGTGTGATGAGGTGGGAAACAGGAATTCCTCTCAAATCTGCTCCCTACAAGGGGTTGCTGGGAACACATATGTTGGGGACCAAAATGCAGGCATCTCACATGCACAATACATGAAGCTTGCAAATATATCCAACACTCCAGAAGATGGTTTCAGTGCTTTGGTACAATACCCAATGACTAAACTCTTGAATGCTGTTCCTGTTGTCTATTCTCTCTGGCTTGTATTTATGGCTTCCCAAGATGGTTGAACTAACTTTCTTTGCAGTAAATTTTTCCACTGATGGCAATGTCAATGAAGAAATACATGGCAAACTACTCCATGGCACAATCTACCATTATTATTTATTCCTGACATGCAAGATTCTGAATTGCAGAAGCCAAGGGTGCTGATTACTACAGCAGACTTTCTGCCTTACACTACTCCTCGACGACTTGTGTTGTCGCTTCAGTCAGATTCTGATACAAAGAGCACGGATGTTGAGAAGGAAGATTCGGTAAGGTTAGGAGTGGAGGAGCTGGGTGAGGTTGCTGCATGTAATGGGGACGCAGACATGGATGTTGAAAGCTCCAGTGATGGAGGTTGGAGTGTAAGAGATAATCCAATTGCCTCTGATGAGTCCTTCCGCACTGAGGATAGCAGTGAGGAGGAGTTTGATGAACAGCAAACAGAGGTCCATGAAGCCCTTGCTCTCTCTCGGAAAATTACTTCAGTCACTGCTGTAAGCCCTCAAAGAAATTGGTCTCCCCCGGAATCTCATCAGGACTCGTACTACTCAGCCAGTGGACTAGACCATTTAAATACCCCGAATAGTAGTCAACGGCGGGGCAACAGGGGAGATGATATTGGTAGTCACCGCCTGACACCAAATTCATCCAGGAACCGTATGGAAAGTCCAGATGGCAACTTGGGTTGTTTGTCATGTACGGAGTCTCAAAGGAAGAAATCTGTCCTGAAGGCGCAGGAATGGGACTTGGGGATGAACATTAACAGGGCCTCTGCTGAGCATACAACAGGGGCTAGGAGGAGCATGCTCTTTGATGAAGTACCACAAGAAGTACGCAAGCACTGCTGCCAAGGGAGTGATTCCTCTGTCATGGGGTCTATTGGTGATGCTAGTAGAGGAAGCCAGGGTTCCTCTGAAGTCATTAGCGGAAGTGTGTCCAGTGGTTGGTGGAACCGCACTTTTGGCCAGTCGGTGAAGCTCGGTTGCCGGAAGATGATGGGACTTGCTGAGGCTGTGCTGGGTGGTTCTCTTTGTGTTGTGGTTGCTGTTCCTATGGCCATGGTTCTTGCAAAGGTGTTCAACAGAGAACCTGACTGCTTCCTGGTACCCACTTGATTA
Organism: Polytrichum formosum; assembly: GCA_964035585.1. Lineage (NCBI taxonomy): Eukaryota > Viridiplantae > Streptophyta > Polytrichopsida > Polytrichales > Polytrichaceae > Polytrichum > Polytrichum formosum. The sequence goes on along the minus strand of OZ037940.1, from coordinate 25,272,193 downwards.
TGTGTGTCTGCTGTAGAATACCTCTTTTTGTAGATTTGTAGATCTGTAGAAGTAGTTGAGGCTCAACCTCTGGTGGCACTAACCAGCTGGGTTGTATTTGTAAATTATGTCTGGTATTTATAGAGCGCAGTTTCTATACAGTCTTGTTTGAAAGACTACTACATTACAGCGTCCCACTACACTGGTGTCATCCAGGCATTCCTGGGGGTCTTTTCCCTGCTTTCTATCAGAGTAAGCTGCTGGTCTAGGAGTGACCGGCCATTTTGTTCACATTGCTAGAGAAATTTGTCCAAAATTTATCTCTTTATTGACCTCCATCTCCTGGGGTTGCTCTTTGAGAATACAACATCTTGTGCATGTAAAAGTTTTGCTACTACCTTCGACCAAGAATCTCAGGAAACCTGTATTTGTTGAACAAACGTACAAAGGTCAATGTCCCTCTAAACTTAGGTACCTTGGGAAGCTGTTAACAATGCCATTAAAGTAGCCTTCTAATCATCATATGTTGCTAGGATGTAAACTATAAGTTTGTGCTGAGGAAAATAGGAAGTTGAATTCTTCAGAGTTCTCTTCGGTCTTCAATCTTACTTCTATCTGTGCTCCAATTGGTCTGGTATAAGTTTCTTATTATTATACTCTGGTAGATATAATAAGGATCAATTGATGCCAGTAGGATACAAGTGTTTGATGAGGATAATCATGTGATGTGGGTCTGTATACCACACAAAACCTTAGGCTGAGTTACCTTAGGCTCAGTACCTGGATAGTATTGACCCAAATAATGATTTGGATAAAGTATATTATCTCATATGGTGATACTGAGTATCACTACAATTTTTATGGTATTTAGTGTCACATGTGTACTAGTGTCACTTACCCTATTCTAAGGCATATGCTAGGCTACATTGAAGATCAACAACTTCACCATATGTGCCAACTCATGACACTTGACGTTCAAATGCGCTTACTAATATCTTGGTATGAGTATGTTCAATTATGTTTTGAGGCGCATGCATGTGTTACACAATGGTTTACAAGTTGACTAATGTATATATTTTTTCACATAAAGAAGTTACTTATGTTGATGAATGGAATCATATTGGCAATTAGCGGGCGTGACACTTTGAGACCTCTAGGGATCTAGTTTAGGCCCTTTCGCAAATTGTGTACGTGGCACTAAATACCACAGGCGGTGTACTTGATTGGTCTTATGATTTTGATATCGGTGGGGTAAGTTCTTTCATATCATTATTGATGTTGTCTATTGATACAATGCATGCAAATCTTTACCACTGAAAAATTGGTGCACCTTTTGACACTCGAGAGGAACCACATCTTTTGCAAAAAAAATTAAAAAGGGACCCAAAATTTGTTTTGGAAGAACTTTGAAGAAAAAGACAATTTACCCTCTTATTTACGCCATAAGAAGTAGTATATTATTGCACAAAATTATGCACCTCAAGACAAAGCTTCAATAAGATGAATATATATTCAATATAGTATTCATATCACAGACAAAAGCATCAGTCGGATGAATTATCTCTTTGAATACAGGACCATAGTGCTAGGCACAATATTTGGTGAGTTCTATGGCTTTGTTTTAGAAAAATAATAATCAAGTCGATTGGAGGAATTGAAAGGGTCAGAGCAAGAGGACATGTAGGTTTCAAGGAAGGTAGATCTACATTGGACCACAACCTTACATTATGTACTTTGAATGAACATAAAAGTATTTGTAGGTCGATGTCTCTATTCTCGTTTTGTTGATTTTGAACAACATTGTTCCATGCGACAAGCTTTGGGAACAACTCCAACGATTTAAGTGTACCACTTCAGTCACAACGAGTTTGTAAAGGCCATGTATACCACAATTTATGCAATGACACAGATTAGTGGTGACACACATGATGCAGTAATGTCTGACATTGGTGTTAAACAAGGATGTCACCTTTCCCCTACACTATTCAACTTGTACATTGATGCACTTGAGACATATTGGGGTGAGATCGACGGGGATTCTCTGTGTTCATTTAACACAATGGTTGTCATTCTCCTTTATGTTGATGATGTAGGTCTACTCATGGTTTTAGTTTTCATTAAAAATACCATCTCATGCCAATTCTTAATTCAAATGTGATATATACTAATTTGAAGGCCCTTGTTTTTTTGGGGGGGGGGGGGGGCACAAATTGAGAAAATCAATTGCAAAGGAACCAAAATACAAAGGCCCTTGTGTTGCCTTTGCATTACTTTTAACTTGGCTCATACACATTTTACAATTAAACCCATGGTACAAAGATGGTTGGGTATATGGATGGGTGGACGGGTGGGTACAAGGTTGGTATGAAGGTCACAAAATATTCGAAGAGAGTTCAATTCAAGTAAAATGTAAAATGATGTCAACGCATTGAGTATATATAATTGTCAATAAGATTATAAAAATAAGACTATATATATCATTAACTAAATTAAATTAAATACACATAATGAGAAGGAAATAAATCGATGGGCCCATCCCCCGCCCTGCCTATGTCGAGTATTTGTTTACTTTTCAAATCTAGATTCGTTACTTTTACTCATTTGGATGCAACATGGAATCTTAGTGAGGCCAACCAACAAGTGTTGGCAAATATCATGAAAAACAATATGCGGGTTTAGTGCAACTGGCATGTACTGGTTGGTAGGTGTCACCTATCCACCAGTAACCATGCTTTAAGCAAGCCTAGGTCCATAAACACAAAATATACTTTTTTCCAACATGGATTGCATAATTACTTTACTAAACTAGGTCATTGTCCAAAAGCATGTGACATGCCCACCATCTAGTAAAAACTTGGTGTGCAATCCATTAGCATGCGCACTACTGTAGCTACTCCCCAAGTTCATTGTAACCATCATTTGTTTCACTTCCCTAACATGGTGTGTGGAATTTAGAAGATGCAATATTTTGGAAAAAAATTGCTGGAGTGCAATTGAACATGTACCCCTTCATTCATTTAAGGCTAACACTATCCTCCTTGGACGGTTTGAATCTAGGATTAAAATATTTATTTTATTCCAAATAGAATTAGACAAATTAGATATAGACCAAATTAGACTCCAATGCTTTTCCAAAGATATCAATTGTTATTTTTCTTCTAAATTATAGCTCCCGTATATTTGGATCTTTTACAAAATAATATAATTTCCATCGAAGTTGCCTAGGTAGGACGGTAGTGGAGGGAGGTGGGGATAGGGGCACCGTAAGTACTAAGAAATAGAGTAATTTTTCTCATTATATAAGGGATTTGTATAAAGAAAAGGTGATAGCTCTTAAGAAAAACCCTTGGGGTGGGTTTTGGACTTGACCCTTAAGTTATAGTTGCTTGGTACCCAGGTTTTCTCAAGGGAAGGATGAGGACCCAAGCCCTTCTAGAAGCTTGGGAGCTTCCGATAGGGCAGGGCTTCTAACCCTAATTTTCTTCGTCTCGCATCTCTGTCCGGCGACGGCTCGTCATTCTCTCTCCCCCCACTGCATAATCGCAGATCAACACTACGTCTAACTGCGGAACTGACCACCAATTTTTGTAGGTTGTGCGTTAGGCCGAGCAGCCAAGATGAATCTCAATAATATTCGCAATGTCAAGATGCCAAACACTGGCCCGGCCCAGTCGCTGGCGAAGCTTGCACTGCTCGGTGGACTGGGGTTGTATGGAGCTATGAACAGCTTGTATAACGTGGAGGGAGGGCATCGGGCCATCGTGTTCAATCGGATTGTCGGTGTTAAGGACAAGGTGATGTTTCATTGAAATCTTTATATGAGCACAAGGTTCAGTGCCTTCCTTCAATGGCAGGTCTTTAGGTCTTAGGGTTTTATTTGGAGATTTTGTTTTGGGATGCGACACCGGAGAGGCGAGGGAACGAGAGGATTAATGTTTCATCATGGGGATGTTCCATCATAGGGATGTGTTACCATGTAGAAAAAGTTGATAATCAGTTAATGGATATATTGTTGATCTTCCACAATTGAATAAGTTGATGTAGTCGGTTGGGACACGTGAAAAAGATTATGTGGAAAAGATTACGTAGCATGAAAACATCAACTCTCGTGGGGAGGGTTTAGCTTCGGGTCTATTTGCCAAGGTTTCTTTCGGAATCTGTTCCCGCATTTCCAAATCCTTATTGCAATAACATTGTGGAGAAAAGATCGTTTTTGGAGTGTGATTGGGGAGAGGAGGGTCGATGTTCCATCATGTAGAATAAGTTGATGTAGTTGGTTGGGACATTGTTCATACAGCATTTAAACATCCACCCCACGGGGGAAGGGTTTTAGCTTTCAGTCTATTTGTTCAGGTTTCTCTTGGAAACAGTTCCCGCATTTTTAAACCCTTACTGCCATAATATTGTGGAGAAAAGATCGTTGTAGGAGTGTGAAGAGGATTAGCGTGACTTGGAAAGAGTGGAGTATTAATGCTTCTATTATTCATTGGTGCTGCAGGTGTATCCAGAGGGAACACACTTCATGATACCGTGGTTTGACAGGCCTGTTATCTACGACGTCCGAGCGAGACCTAACATTGTTGAAAGTACTTCAGGAAGTAGGGATCTTCAGATGGTATGTTCATATGATCACTGGAATTTTAGTTCACCAATTCGCATGGCATACATTTCGAAAGGATTTTCTTGTAGAGTTAATGTTTATAAGGTTCGTGAAAGTTGTCAACCGTTTGTTATGATCGCCATGATATTTCCAGCTATGGTAACGTGTCTAGCACTCGGGAATCATATTATAGTGCACTTCTTATGTCTACAGGTTAAAATCACATTGCGAGTGCTGACACGACCTATGGCAGATCAACTTCCCACAATTTACCGAACTCTAGGCCAGGACTATGCTGAGCGAGTGTTGCCTTCCATTGTTCAAGAAACCCTGAAAGCTGTTGTTGCACAATACAATGCCAGCCAGCTTATCACACAACGTGAGGTAGGTCATTGCAATCCGCACATGTTATATTGAGAAGCTGTTTTAGTTTCCAGGAATCCAAATAAATTCCTGCAGATTGAGGTAAGGTTTCTACTTATGGTTTTAAGTTAGGCTTTGATGTGATCAGGAATCTATTCATCTGGTACATGGTCTCCATTATCACATCATTTATCTTATCTTTCGCTTTGTTTCTCTGGACTCAATACTGGTTTGGTGTGGGCTGGGATTGACAGGTGGTGAGCAGGGAGATCCGGAGAATTTTGCAAGAGCGGGCTATGAGCTTCAACATTGCTTTGGATGATGTTTCCATCACCAATCTTACTTTTGGGCGGGAGTTTACTGCTGCTATTGAAGCCAAACAAGTTGCTGCACAAGATGCCGAGCGAGCCAAGTTTGTGGTGGAGAAGGCAGAGCAGGACAAGCGCAGTGCCATCATTCGTGCTCAGGTGTTGTGTCATCCTTTTCTTTTGTTGCTTGTTCACTTCACTGGGGGGTTGTTGACAGAGTTGGACTAGTTTTAGAGGGCCTCCTTATTATAAAGTTGAAGTGATTCGTCATGTAAAGTTGTGAGATTTTTTTGCACTAGCTAGGTCAGGAGACATGTGTAATTAAAAGACCGACTGCAGTGTGATTCAATCCCACACATCAACCCTTGTTAAACAGAGTGACCAAAACAACATACAAATCCACATGTAACACATCAACTCCTAATGTTGGGTTCTATAAATTGTGTACTTTTGGTGTCAATTTCTGTGTAGATAACAAGGATTCTGATATCTAATTGTGAGGTTGAGTTCTGATATTCTATTATGTAATGTTGCACATTGCAGGGAGAAGCCAAGAGTGCCCAACTGATTGGTGAGGCCATTTCCAACAACCCAGCTTTCATCACTCTTAGGAAAATTGAAGCCAGCAGAGAGATTGCAAACACAATCTCAACCTCTCAGAATCGTGTGTTTTTGAGTGCCGACTCGCTGCTTCTGAACTTGCAAGACATGGGTGTGGAGGAAATTGGCCTCAGCTCAGCTCTCAAAAACAGGAAGTAATTTTTAGTAGATGTTTTCTCCCCCATTGAGCTTACTTGCATGTAGTGTTTCGGCTCCAGTCTCCTGGTGGGTGTTGCAAATTCCTCGAGAGATTTTATTACCCACAGTGTAGAAAGTTTGTGAGGTTCTATTTCTTGTAGTCAACCATACTTTGTGTGGATGGATTAGAATTTGCAGATCAGGGACTGAGGGCTTTGAGGAATCAGTTTTGATGAGGTACACTTCTACTGGAACAAACCCCTGTTACTGCAAAGAGTTGGCCATAGAATGGGGATCTAATCCTGAAATAAAGAGTGCACTGTACAGACATTGAGATACTTAGTAAAGTTTCAATTCCTACTGCAAGGTGGACCCACCAAAGTATCGCTCCAACCATCCCAATCACTGTACTTCTGGTTTTTTCCAAATCTGTGGCCGATTTGGTAGCAGTTTCATGTTCAAGAGCTTTTATTTGTCTTTGTGTCGATTAAAACATGCTTGACTGGATCTCTTTGTATTTGAATGTCCCAATTTTCCTGCTTGGTGGTGATAGCTTTGATTTTTAGCTAGGTAGGGAGATCCCACATTAAGTTTATTAGGCTGTCAGTTGTGTTTCCTTGTGGAGAGTACTGAGTACCTGATTTGTATCCTGAAATCGGCTCAGCAATTTTTAATTTTCTTGTCCCAGTGTACATGTATAATGTTGCTATTTAATGTTCCACCTAAGTTTACAAATTTGTAACACATTCGCTCCTCAGATTTCAGGATCCTGGGGCGCAGGACCTTGCTTACAAATTGAGAAGTGAAAAGTTATGGAATTTAACCAAATCATACCTTGGTGTATATACTGCACTACCTAATCCACTACTGCACTTTATGGGCTTCATTCCTTCATATGATGTATTGTTTCTGAAATTGAAAGTCACTTAATGTGCTTCCGTTAGTCCTATTTAGTGTGATATCATTTGGAAGCAGGTCATAGAGTTCTAATCCTCACAGAACAACTCACATTTACTGACACAGCTGCAGAATAAAGAATGAATTGTAATGATACAAGACTCCCATGGAAATCAACGTCAATGAATCCCCAGTTTTGTGATTGCAATAACCAAGTTGGATAAATGGTTGACTGATGACAGATCTGGCATTTATTAAGAAGGAGCTATGGAAGACCGCTGTAATTGCACCACATATTCAAGTGTGGCATTCCCTGGAATTTGAGCACCTGAGTTTAATATTGCACCTGACTCCCCATATCCAAGTGCTGGAGGCACAATAACTTTTCTTTGTCCTCCCACTTTCATTGTTCGTAGAACATATTCCAAACCGTCACACATGCCACCTGAGTAGGGTTTAGCGCCAAAGACAAAGGCCACAGAGCGCTTTCCTTTTGCGGTCGTATCAACAAACACTTCACCTGTACTTAAAACTTTCCCCTTTATATCAATCAACACCAAATCGCCTCGTTGAGGAGAGGACCCTCCGCCTTGCCGTAATTCTGTGTAGCGAATCCCATTTGGTAGGGTGACTTCAGTTGACCCTTCTACATTCCTGCACAGCACAGATAGAGATAGCATATCAAATATTAGTAGGAATCGGTTGACATCCATTGTCTCTTATTCATGAAGAGGTGAGCAAATCTGAGCAGATCCCATTACGACTGAAAATTCCAAATGTGTCTCATCTCAATTTACTAGAGATTTTGAATGATCAAGATAGTTATGCCCTTGAAGTGTCAGGTAAGTGGATCTCAATTGGACACTTTTCTCTCTGCACCCACTTCTTGTAGGATATGAAACACAAAATTAGTGCGAGATGATTAGCAAATCCAAATCGTGCCTGTAGCCACTTTCCTCATAACGTTTGGAGATTGCATGAATATCTTATTCATTGAAAATTCTCCGAGTTGTTAAATGATAATATAGCCCCCCCCCAATTATGTTGACTATTGCGTCTAAAATTGCTGATATATCATAATCAACTTCAAAGCACGAAGCCTCATTGAAATATTTTTGAAATTTAGGAAAAGGTTAGTGTTTTCTGTAATACACATGCACAACTTACCTACCAACTAGAGCACCTTAGCATGTCAAGCACCGATTTAGAATGTAACAAGGTTTGAGTTCAACCAAGATAACCCTTACATATAACTAATAGAGTAAGGAGGCCATGATCTCGATGTCAGCACCTGAGTAGATGTGTTTCACATTTGTATCTTTGTGTTCTAGTAAACTTGACTAGTTTTTCGACTAAGCTCTAGAACTGAGATTGAATTCTGCAACCATGGCTGCTATGACAACTGACAATATGCATTCCCCAATCGGAGATTATTCATGGGATGAATGCTACACATGTTGATGCATCCCATGCCCATCCTCACACTAATAGACCACAAATACAAAAGGATTCCCAATTCCTTGAGAGTGCAACTTCCCTTGAATCATAGACTCACTACTGTAATTGAGCGGTGGTCGACTATCCCTATCCCAATTCCTAGAGATAACAAATTATGCTCTTACAATGTAGTTGAAAATGAGGACTTTGTGTTAAAGTTTCTCCCCTACAACTCCATTAGAGATAAATTCCCATATATTTAAGAATGGAGTACTAGGAAGTCTTTCTTCCAATTCAACCATCAATCAAGTTGAATTCTCCTTGATCTCTCGGAGGCAACTGCGCTACTCTAGGGCATTAGCCTTTTTGACACCATCTTGATGTACTTTAAGTCCCATAAGCAATTTGGCTTCCCGGAGTTTGGATTCAATTTCAATTCATTTCATTCGATAAGGTTACGATTGCAAATGGGGAAAAAGAGAAGATTACCAACATTCTCACACCTGGTCCCTTGCTCCATACGTACATTGATGCGTCCCATTGCTAGGACACATATACCGAAGGATTTCGAATCCCTCGACATGTAGACCGGTGCAAATTGGGAGAAAGAGAAGAGACGAGAAGAGAACCTGGTCCCTTGCTCTTCCCGGAACACCTCCGTGCGCGTCTTGATCTGCTCCGAAATGACACCGAATGCGAGGACTCCCACCCACGCCAACCCCGCTCCCAATCCGAACCTCCGCGTCAAGTTCGACGAAACCCAATCCGTCGAGTCCGCCACACGCGATTCCCCCCCTCTCCTTCCCCTTCCCTTTCCCCTCTCGCTTTCCCCCTCCTCATCCCTCTCTGATCCTTCCTCTTCTTCTTTAGGCACCGCGGAAGAAGAAGAAACACCACCAACACCATCTGATTCTCCAGCATCTGATGCTCGACACAATGTCAATGGGACCTGGACCTGGGACCCCCTCCCTCGAGTTTCTTCGAATCTCTCTGCTCCATAGCTGGCCGAGCTACGGCTTGCCGGGAAATTCCATCGGAGGGGAGTGTCAGCAGTGCACCTGTTCGTGTGCGTGAGGGCGTTAGTGGTGGTGGCGGCGGGGCGGTTGGGGTAGCTGGAGATGCAGTGTGCGGGGAAGGTGGTGGCGCAGATCGCCATAGCCAGAGTTTCTTTCGCAATTGTTTTGGGAGGAAGCTCGGACAAGGAAGACTGAAGTCGTCTCCGAACTTCGAAGGAAAGGTTGGCGATGGCTGATGGCGGAAGAGGCCTTGATGCTCAATCCAAATTGGAGCGTTCCTATTGGCCAACTTCTGACTTTTATAGACCTTAATCATAATCACGGCCATAGGGGCAAGTTTTTTATTTAATTTTAAATTTTAGGCTTTACGAGTATCTGCATGTTGATTGCACGAGGCACAATGAAGAATGCCATATGATTTTTTGACTGTTTTGAATCCAAAATTAAAGTTGATGATAGGATGTAAATTTTTTCCTAAAAATTGGACTTAGGTCACAAGGAAGGAGTTATTATGGCTCATGTGTTGGCGACAACATAAGTTACGTATGTGACATTTGATGTGGAGTTGACACCAACCTGCCAAACCCCATTGCTTATTTAAAGGCCAAAGCGAAATCTCCTCATAATTGGTCGTTCATCCAAGAGCATAAGGATATCAAAACTTGTCATATTATTTCATCCATGAAGGTGCGGTATTATCTATCGTTTCAAGCTTATGTCCATGACCTTATCGGTTATGTCCAATAACAACTTGAGTAGGTGGATGAAGAGCCGCAGAAGTGGCGAGTCATACACTAATTCTACTCTTTGCTTGATGGTTATCTAGTCCAAAATCCCCTAAAATGGTTCAATCTAGCTCAACAACCTATTAAAGAACATTGGTACCTCTTATGATAAATTTGACCAACATCTTTGTAGAATTGGGATTGTTCACACACATTTTTAGCCATCCACATATCCAAATAAATCAAAATATTTAGCCAAGCCACCAAATTGTCAAGTCAAACCATATGACAGTCCTCATCTAACACTCCCAAGTATGAACATTTCACCTATTATGCATTGTTGGGCCCTGGTCTACCATTTGGTAGCAGGTAAAGTTGTGACTTTGGACTATCCTCCACCCTCTAAATCATAGTTATGTCATAGTATGACATATAAAGTGTATTTCTCAAGTGCACAAGATCTGCAAAATCAAGCATATGCAAGAGTGTAGTTAAAAACTATCTCTAACCCTAGTAGACAAACGCCCAAGTGTTGTCAACCACATCATATTCTTGGAATTCAACTTGAAGACATATTCTTGTGGAGAATCAACTATCCGCTGCCAAGCCCCTACCCTCACCAAATCATCATTTGCGAGCTTAATATAAAGGAACTATGGAGTCGGGGACATAATGTCATGCCATCTCCTTGAAATGCCAGAAAGCCCCAAGAAACCATTCAAGGTCTCAAACCCACTCATAAGATCACATTCTAGAGTGATGCCATGTTTGAAGAAGGATGGTAGGACATTTTGGCATTAGCTCGGTTAACCTATGTTGCTCCATTGTGTAGGAAGTCTCAGCCCCTCCCTCCTCTAATGTTGCAGCTCCACCCTTTGACACAAGAACAAAACCGGTAGCAACACGACCTACCCAAACCCCAACCCAAACACTCAATTTGTCCACACCCCAACCTCTATCCCAACACCCAAATCCTTCCACCACCTCTACAACAACAACACAATCCCAATCTACACATGAATGCATCCACAAGTGCAGTCTACACTATCCCTGCAGCAACACAATCCCAACTACACTATCCCACACTCAAACCTCACTCCAAATCCCATCTCCCAAATGTAACCAAAAAATACCAGCAAGGCAAGCAAACAAAGTCAGTGTTTGATTAATTGTTGGAGTAGCTTACACTCACTAAGTTACTACAATCATTGAGTACATATTTGTAATGATTATGGAATTTTGTAATCACTACATATTTGCATTTGTGGACCTAACTCTAGCCAACATGATGTGAATTAGTGTGCTCATTATGTTTGATGCATTTTAAGTGATAAAGTAGGTTAGCCTCTACGTTTCTTTTTTGGAGCATAATTGGAACAAATTGCCACATAATTTACATTTGACCTTATACCAGAATGACTTCATGTCCTAAGTAAGAGGGTCACCTATCAAAACAAATGGACACCTAAACACCCTCATTCACCAAGTCCAAGATGCCCATACATTCAACAACAACCTTTTTATGGTCATCAACAATGAGTATTATGGATTTCCCTTTAGGTGCAAGCGATTGGGGATGGTCAGTGAAATTGATCCCTTTTCTGCGGCACCAAGACCTTATGTGGACATTGCTCATAATGTGGTTATTTTTTAAATTGGCAAATGGATTATGGATAGTGGATTTAACATGGTCTTCAAAATTCCCATCAAAGTGCTTATTGCACTAACAATATATTGGTTTCATCACACCTACACCTCCTCATCCCAAAACTTTAATGACCACATGTGGTCGTCCAAAGATATCTGTTGCAATTCAACTTTTAGTTTTGTAGAAAAATCCAAATACTTATCCATCACTTATTTAGACTCTATAGTTGCTTTTAGGTCATTCTTTGGGATGTCGTCTTGTTCACTAGTTACCTGGAGGAAGAGAGAGGAGCTAATGGTGGTGAAGCATCATCCAAAACCATTACATCCTCTTTTGGTTGGGGGATTGTGATCTCTTGAATGTCACCAATGGTTTCCACTCTTCTTCTCTTACCACAATCATTAGGTTTTGCATGGTTGGGGATGACATGCACGACTGACCCTATAGTGCTTAGTTTTCCAATTTGCTACGAATATGACATTCATGTTACGGATCTCACAAACTAAAGGACTAATCAATGACATTGGTTAATTCTAAAGTAATGTGAAAATCGTAATAAATGTCACCCTTGTGAGCATCCAAGGGACCAATCATCTTATGAGTAAAATACTTATCTTCAAGATTGAACAACAAAACCTTAATCTGCATTCTGAGAACCTCAAGCATTGCAAAAAGAAAGCAAGGGAAAACTACCCTGAGAATGACACATTCTTCCCAATGTTAGTAGCAAGAAACTCCCTGGTGTAAGCAACAAAAAACTCCCTAATGTGAGCAGCAAGAAACTTCGCAATGTGAGCAACAGAAAACTCAATAATGTGGGGAACAACAGTTGAGCACAAGCTTTGAGCCCCAAACCCTAAGTGATAAACCCAAACAAGGAAGAAAATAGTGGAGCAGGTTGAATTAGACACAATGAACGACGTTGTGGGAGAACCCTCAACTCTTAGAGAATGGAGGAGGTCGTAGCAAAACCCTCACATCTTTGTGAATGGATGAGGTCGAAGCAAAATCCTTACATTGCACAGGGACCCTAGCCCTTAATCTCACCATCCATTGGAGGATGCGTTGTTGTGGATCCAATGGTTCAAGACTTAACATATTGACGCGTTTGTGACATGTTGTTCATGCCAGGCAATTGTTGAGCCATATGTAGGCCTTTTATTTATTTATTTAAGTATATATTTTAGCCTTAATAAATTTCAAATAATATGTCTTAGTTGGCACCCTATATTAATTATACATGATTTTTCCGCTTATCCATTGCCCTATGGTAGAACTATGACTTTATAGATTTTAGATGAATATCATTTTAAAGACCCAGGTCTTACCCCCAAGGTTCAAAACATCCACCGCGGCCTTTAGGGCTCAAAGGATAAGGTGTTCAATGTGCGACATATATACACAATTTCTACTAGCCTCGCCAAGTCTAGTGATGTTAATTTTTATAGGTTGGGGTTTGAAGCTTTAATTAGTACATTTTTCTTGGGTCAAAGGATAAATGAAATAAACTAATAGTGATATGTAGCATTGGGGACCAAACTAGAAAGGTATGTACATATATCTGAGGGCACTGACATTATGTATTTGAACCTACATCTTCAATTACAATAAGGTATTCAATTGATTTGAAACATTAATTAATTAATTAATTATTTCTTCCATATAGGTTGGGTCAACTCATTTAACCATGCAGAGCGCATGGTCAAAGCGTCACTTGCACTAGGTGAACATGCACCGACATGTGGGCGATTGCTTGTAGTAAATAGAAAAGATGGCTCTCTTCACCATGTAAAAAATACCTGAGAATGGAACCCACTAAGTAGGTTAGTCATTGCATAACACTTAGATGCTTGAGAAAGGAAGTGCTCTTGTTGCACACATGCGCACACGTACACGCACACATAAAATAAGAATAAATACAAATACAAATATATAAAAATATATAAACACATGACAACCTTCTTGAAGATGACTTTTCCTTTGAAGTATGTAATGCAATCACAAGTTTGCACTTGAGCCATGTGGCTGTAGAATGCTTCATTTTTGTCATGGCATGATGTGGATGCCTTGTTCTTATCATGTAACAATTGCAACTACAATTTGATTCAATAAATATTACATTGACAACCTTGAGTGAGCAATGAGTACTTTAATTTAGTTTTAATGATCATAATCATTGAATGGATGTGCACATGGCCCAAATACGTTGTTATATGTGTTAGTACCTCTAAGATTACCTTAGTTTCCAAACCCCTTATTGCTCTTCGTTTTGCTTGGTGGTCACTATTTGATTTTTGGATACTTTTGGGGCTCCCCAAGCTGACGACCCCAATTGGTAATAAGGCTCCACATTTATAAAGAAAATGCAACATGGAATGTTTGGAGCTCTACACATTTTCCAAGCGACTAAGTATTCTAGCATCAAGGTGTTGGATCCAACGCATATTGAATCTTGTTAAGTCCCCTCTTAAAACATTCCTTTGAGCCATATTACATATATAGTAACCTCAAGGTTGTAGTTGCTCATATCTTAAGACACAATAAGGGCATCATTGTTGCCAATTTTCTAGCATAGAGCCTCGTGTATCAAGCATTTCTTTAGAATGATTCCCCCTCCTCAATGTCTCAATTTCAACATGTTCTCTTCACACTTGCTCAAGCTATAACAAAGTCCACCACCAAAAAATAGCAGTAGCCTTCGGGTGAAGAGACTCTTCATTCACACTCACTTCCCATAACATTTAATCAACCTCATGGTTGTGTATCCTTTCTAAAAGAAGAGGCAGTTGATTACATGTGATTTCAAAGTACTGCAAGCTAACATACTGGAAAAAAACTGCAACGGGTTTCATCCGTGATTCAAATATTAGCGAATATATAGGACCATTGAGCGTCTCAAATTAGACTACTTAAGGAGATGCTCAGTGCGGCTCACCGATGTGCCACTATAGTTAGATTAGTACCTGGCCACAATTAACTTGGCCAAATCATATTTAAATACATAAGCCTGCCATCTCAACTTGTGCTTAAGTCCCAAAATTCACATGGAAGCACACCACAAGCATATTCCAAACATTTCATAGCCACCACACCCTGCGAACTTTGACAATGATACAATAGCCTCCGGTCAAAAGAAACTAATTCAAGTGAAGAACATCTAATCCCCGACAACTACCATCCCCCATCATCCAAGTAAAAACCAAATTCAGCCTATATCTGGATGTAAAAAGTATTCCAAAGATATCCGTTGGGTACGATTCCACGGAGACACCCGGACCCGAATTACAAGGCAACACATCTGACTATTGTCATGCCACATGAAACCAACATTTGTATCTATGTTGAGAGCTCCATAACATTATTCAGATCCATAACAATGTTATGTGGGACTGACAGTATTCCACAAAATATTCCCTATATATTTCCCACATTCGGTCTCGAGGATTGATGAAGCTAGCTCTCAATAGTTGGAGCTTTGGATTAAAGCTTGTGAAAATCTTAGTATCAAACTCCCGAAACTCACAAGTTTGAGCTCTCAACTCAATCCCTGTAGTGTAAAGGGGACCTTACACTTTTCAAAACTCCAGCACCTACTTTTTGACCGGGATGGATAGGCTTGTACGGTAACCTTTTACGGTAAATGTAACCATGGTTAAGTTATCCCTGTCCCATGGGTTGGGCATGAAGGACTTCCTCTCTCCGTGATCAGGAGCGTTTGCACCTTCGGGTCTCTTCGCCTCTTTGACCACAACTGCATCCAAAAGTCTCTCAGTCAAGCTTAGGATGCGGTTTGGCTCAGTGAAAATTGTCCAATGCATCGAAAAGAAATCTGTTATTTGAGCTTACGGTGATGGTGTTTGGCTTAGTGAAGAATTGCCAATGGATTTCCCAAAAATATCTCAGTTAAGAGGACTTTCCATTGCATCGATAACATCTTTCGGTTGAGCTTACGATGCCCTTTTGCTCCCGTGAAGAATTGCCGTCCTTTCTGGGAGTGAATAAGCAGGCATCATGGTACGTTTCTCCAGTAAGTTTCTGATGCTTTGCGGCTTAGTGACAAATTTCCGATGCATTCAAAAATACCATCTCTTAGTTGAGCTTGCGAGGATTCTGTTTGGCTCAGTGAAGAATTGTCAAAGATGTTTCTTTCAGTTGAGCTTATGATGCTGTATGGGTCAGCGAAGAATTGCCGATACATTTAAAAACTCTCCGTTAAGAAGAATTGCCCGTGCATCATAACGTCTTTGGGTTGAGCTTACGATGTTCTTTAGCTCATCGAAGAAGTGTCAAAAATGTCTAGCTCAGTTGAGCTTATGATGCTGTTCGGTTCGGTTCGGTTCGGTTCAGTGAAGAGTTGCTATTGGATCCAGAAAAATCTCAGTCAAGAAGAATTGCCAGTGCAAAATAACTGTCGGTTGAGGTTATGATGCTATTTGGCTCCGTGAAGAATTGCCAGTGCATCCAAAACATCTCTTAGTTGAGCTTATGATGCTGTTTGGCGCCGTGAAGAATTGCCAATGAATCCAAACATCTCGTAGTTTTGCTTATTATGCTGTTTGACTTCGTGAAGAATTGCCAGGGCATACAAAACATCTCCCAGCTTATGATGATGTTTGGCTCCGTGGAAAAATGTAGCCCGTCCTGAGAGTGAAGAATCAGGCATCATGGTACGTTCTGGATGTGGGAGCTTGTTTTTTTGGTGTATCAGATGTGATTGATGGGATGTGTTGGACGAAAGAAAGCTGGACATTATGTATGCCCTGAGGTGGACTGACTCATTTAAGTGTTTAAGCAGGCTGCAGCAAAAAATCTGCAGGCTTTAACCACGAGTACTCGTCTCACCCTCTAGCTGGATACAGGGGGGTGGTGAAACTCACCGAGGCAGAATGAGAGGGTTTATGCTCAAGGAAATTTTCAGGTTCAAGGCCATCAAACACCCTGGAAGTGCCGGTTACCATGGATGGTCTCGAAAGCGGAAGAAATTGCTCCCACTCCCTGCGTTGAAGTGCAGAAGAGTGGATGGTGATGCGGAAGCATTTGCCCTTAGGGTTAGGGTTGATGATGGGAATCCACATGAAGAAAAAGAGTTGGACATGCAATCTGACATAAGCAGTGGGGATGAGTCAGAAAAAGAAATTGCACCACAGGGGGCTGAGCAGCCCAATTTGTATCCGTATGGAACTAATTAATCCTCTTCAAGTTTTGAATTTGATGCATGATGTCTTTTGTCTTGCCGCTGATGTTTGGTGTGCACCCCTGCATTACATGGTATTAGCTCAGGACTTTTGAACCTCATCTTCTTTCTGCGCACTATCTCGAGTACCACCCTTAACATGAAATGTGAAAATGGTCCATTGGGCTAACTGACCATGTGTCTGGGTGGATCCTTGCAGGTCGGTGATGTACGAGGGGAAGACATGCACGGTTTGTCTTGGCATCGACCAGGTTTTCATCTTCGTTGACTCTTCTAATTGAACTTACTGAATGCTGAAGTTGAGTTCTAAGATCGAGACTGAGACAGACATTTGTTGTGGTGTTTTCTTGCGAGGCAAGCTGTGAAGTCCTTTCTGATTGCATGGCTTGCTGCAGGAGTAATCCAGCAGGAATTCTTCGATCTGCATCTGCATTGCTATTAGATTGGATTCTAAACTTAAGTTTGAAGGGGATCTGTGAGATTTGTTGTGAAATTTTGTTGCGAGACTAGCTTTGAGGTCGTTTCTGATTGTCATGTGTTCTTGGGCTTGTTGCTTTTACATCTCTTTCTACTTTGGCACAAGGAATGACTGCAACTGGATGCCTATCCAGCAGCAATCATTCACCCTGGATTTTCTGGTTAATTGAATGTTCAGTTTAAAAATTCAAGGGAATATGGGAGATTTATGATCTCCTTTTCCTGGTGATTCTGATACCTGATTGGTTACTCAGGTGGTCATTCTGGATGGATGTGCAATGGTACAAGTGATTGAAGGGCAAGCCTCTATGCTGGGCTACTTTCTACCTTGTGGTGTGGACGTCCTTGTGTGCTCCAGCTCTAAGCTCGCTGAAGCTGTTTCAATCGAACCTCGGTGCACTCCTGCAATTGAAGATGCCAATATGACGGATGATTGTGAGAAAAGAAAAGGAGAAGATATCTTGGGCTGCATCTTGAGTTTTACCTCCCACATCCTTGGTAAACAGACATTGACAAGTGATTCAGCTGCCGACGGAACATTGTCCTTCAAACTGGTACTAGTCTTTGTTTGATCTGCCTTCGATGAAAATACAGGTCTTTGTTTATCGTATTTGCAGGTAGCACTTTACATCCTTCCGTTATGATAAGCAGGTCCTATTATCCTCAATGTTCTGGCTGTTGTAAATATGAAGTATAAGCTCATTCTGAAGTCTTCTGTAGTCCACCAGTACGATAAGGGTGCAGTTTCGTTATGCATGGTGCTGTGATGACGCAGGATTTCCTTGGACCGCTGGGAAGATGCCCTCAGAGAAAAAGAGGTAGAGATGATTTTGAAGACCGAGATGAAAAATGGGGGAGTGATGAAGAGATTAATGACCTGGATGCTGAAATAAGTTCCTCTGATGATGATGACGACGATGCTGAGAGAGATGATGTGGACGAAGCTTCGAAGTTACCTGTGGAAGGATTGGGAATGCCACCGACTTCTGAAGTCTTCAAAAAGAGGAGAAATTTTGAAGCGTTAACATCAAATGAGAAAAGACCACGGTCATCATTGTCAGGGAGTTCGTCTGCTGCAACAATCTTGCCACAGAGATGGAGGGAGCTGTTGACTCAATTATGCTCGAACATAGCACTGGGCGAAGAATGAGTGCTGGCAAGAACTGGCTCTCAAGCTGCTCCTATGCTCCAGTTGTTGCCATTTGTGGTGCAGGGTACGGGGAAAGTTCACATTTGCACGGTTTCTCGTCAAATCGCTCCTGAACAGGTCCTCACAACTGTCCTGCTAATATTTCCTCTCATCAGAAATTGGTCAGTGATGATAACATTGAACGAGTTCCATCTAAAGCCAGCTACTTGAATTGGTCAGTGTTAACACTGAATTTATTGGTGCTTGTTTTGGTCCAGGCACAAGCAGGTTGCATACTTGGATACAGGTATAGGACAACCGGAGTTTACTGTTCCTCGGTGTATCTCTCTGCAGATACTAGATCAACTGATAGTTGGTAAGTCTTGCGACATTGTCTACTACACAGGGCTATTATCGGAGTTGAAGCTCTTGGTCAATTTAAATTAACCAGGTGATTTCATGATTTAGGAAGTTATGGTCGGAATTTCATCCACATATAATCTACGCTATGCTGTGAATCTCAATTGGAAGGGTTCAGCAAAACTAATATGCCCTGCACCGCTCATGGCCATAATTACCAGTGTTGGACCGGTATCGTCTTTTTTTTTAAATACCATTTGGGTATCTAGAATGAGGATTTCACACTTTTTGATACCAGTAGGGTATGGGTCTTTGATGGTATTTTTGTTTTCAATACCATTTGGGTATCTAGAATGAGGATTTCACACTTTTTGATACCAGTAGGGTATGGGTCTTTGATGGTATTTTTGTTTTCAATACCATTCGGGTCTATATACCATGCAAGAACTTTCATACCTAGGTAGAATCACTCTAGTATCCATATGGTTTAGAATGGTATGGACGCAAATAATAACTCGGGTATACAAAGATTCTCTCACCTACCCGCCAACTATCAATTTTTGATTGGTATTATAATTTTGATACCCACATGTAGGTTCGTTGATACCATTATTGATGTTGATTATTGATACCATGCATTCACATATATACCAGTCCAACATTGGTAATTACCCCTAGTTTTAAGGGGTTTTCAGACAAATGATCAGTATTTTAAATTAGTCTCAGGGTTTAAATTCAGCTGCTGAGTCCATTCAAACCCATTTGATTCTCAAGAAGTGAAAAGTACCTCCGTATTCATGGTTTCAGTTTATTCTTTGTGCCAGGTCCACCAGCAATGCACCTGCGGACACCAGAGAGGTACACATAGAGATTTCAAGCAATGTCACTTCCTTTCATCCCTATCATGCATGACTAATGTCATGTTAGAAATTTGTTTATTTAAAAACTATGTCCATCATTTTTATTGATTTCCTTCCAGACCTTCTCCATCCAGAAACTTCTCTCCAGGTTAATTTGTACGTTTGCAGTGTAAACCATCTCAAGTGATGGTGCATGTAGGTATGTGTAACGAACTCCTAATGAACAATGGTGGTTTTCAGGTGCTTATTTTATGGAGACGTTTCTCCCAAAAGTGACCCAATTCTGTACAGTCAGAATGTTGTTGACCTGTACAGCCATTTTCAACAACAATATTGCAACGATGGCAGGACTAAAATGCCACTGGTCATTGACACTCATGGATGGGTAAAAGGTACTTGGATAGTACTGGTCTGGTTGTTGTTGATGAAAATTTATACATGATAACTAGATACAACTTTGGGTTGGTTTGTTGGTTTTAATTTGGTGAATCTCAGGTCACAGCATTACACCTTAGTTGTCTTATGAAAAAACTCAGCAGACAAAGGTGCATAGAGTGGTTCTCAGATTTTTTTAATTTTTTAATTTTAGTCTATCATGTGGACATGAGGGGTCAATGCTCCATTTACAACCTCTGCAAACACTGCACTTGTTAAACATTACTCACAAGAAGGCAGTAAAATTTGATTCTGATCTGCAGTGTCTTTAAGGTGGATATCTTGAGGTAATTTGAAGTGATTTAAAATAATTGGGTGCCTTGCAGGCATTGGATATGATGAAGCAGCTGATACCACGTAAGCACTTAATAAGTAATGTGATTTTTTACCACCAGCACTTGTTATATGCTTCAAAGTGCACTTATCTGTATCGTACTAGTGAAAAAGTACGTCCTTAGTAGAAAGTTGTAACATTGTGGAACTCTAAATGTTAATCCACACTAACTGGAATAAAAGGTGTACTGTAGTGTTTCCCAATTTCTATGATCAATCTTTTTGATTGTTTCTAAATATATTTGACATGCAGGCTAAACATCACAGCTGCCCTCCCCTTACCTCTGTAGAGAATCACTATTGTGGAATCGCTTGGTGCACCTGTAATGAAGAGTGCTTGGCTACTTGCCGCTTTCCTTACAAACCATACTGCACCATAATATGTGACAAATATTGCAAGCTCATCCGTACACACAGCTTGTATATATGATAGTACTTGCACATAATAGTTTCTCCTCAATTTCTGCCGGCACTACCGGAAAAGCAAGAAACAATCATCCGAGGTTGAGAGTGAAGTTGCATGGCTAGCCCCAGTTCCATTGCAACCCTTTCATATCAAGTTATTTGTCAAAGGCCCAATGCAAAACACTATGCAAAGTGACAATGAGATGCTCGTATGAGGATTGAGCTTCAAAGGAAGTTTGAAGCTCATGTTTAGACACTGCAGCTGTGCTATGGAAGTTTTTCCCTGTAGGCAGTAGTTTTGATTCTGTTCTTTTACAAGAGCTATGTTTATGAACCCTACGCTAAATATTGTATTTAGTGTCACCAATTCTATTTGTCTTGCTCAACCCTGATCGTATACTGCCCGTGTAGAGTCACTAACACTAAATATAAACTTAACATTATTTGTCATTCCTTGTAAAATTATTTGAGCATTATAGATTTGCAATGTTGCAATATTGTCACTTACTAAGTGATTATTCATCCAAATTTCAATCATCCATGACAATGTTTCAGTACATAAATGTGAGGATGCAAAATATACCAAACTAAAAGTGAATGAACTTAAAGTAAGTTGGGAAGACAACACTTGTAAACTTATTCATAAGCCGTGTCTTTAGAAAAGTTCCCTTTAGTGTCTTTGGTGTTAACTTTAGTGGTCGGGGTTTAATTAGGTGTCAAAGGTTGGTGTCTCCGGCTCCTCATTCCTTGGCTTGGCCTTGGCATTTGTGAAGTGTCTTGGTTGTACTCGTTTCTTTTAGCAATGAAATTCTCATATGCATCCACTATAAATTCATAATTTTTTTTTAAAAAAATCTTACAACAACAACAACAACAACAACAACAACAACATTGATGATGATTTGTCATGCATCACCAAATTAGTAGTGTGTTTTAGCCTTGATTGGTGGAGTTGGCCGAGTCAAGATTTCTGGATGAAGCAATTCCCTTTGACAAAGATTAGCAAAAGCATTGCCCAACATGGAGAGGAATGGGGTGAGAGACGGAATTTCCACATGGCAATCTATAGGGTCCAAATTAATGTGATGATGACATGTGGCGAATTTCTTCTAACAATTTGGTATAAATTTTTAAGGTGAACCTTATAGCAAATTCTAGTACACACTAACCTTTGTAATGTCACCCTTTGTAATATCACTCCCTCTTTTATATCCTAAAGCCCTAGGGAACGGATGTGCTCAATGTAAATCTCCCTCCTTGTTGTGAAATTTCCCTCTCATCTATCACGGGCTTTGACATTAACATAATCCACCAAAAAATTCAAATCCCATGCTCGCACGCATCACGTTGTCATTATTGCAATGTTGACTTTGTGTTATTCCATAATGACACATGCTACAGTAATTCTCTATGATCATGCATCCATGTTAACATTGCTTACATCCTTAATATCACGTGCACTTTGGTTACCACATGTGTGATATTAGAGAGGTTAAAGTGTAATAGCAATGTGGTAGCATGAGTCCTATCTAGCCAAGTACTTTGATGCCGGAATAAATATTCAATTCGAGGATATTCGCCATTCCCAACTTTAATCGGTCTAGGTAGAGTCACATAGGGTGTATTCCATTAAGAAGCAAAAAAAAATGATGATGTCATCAAGAATCTTTGGCAAAAGTTTCCTCATAGATGAAAATTTCACCCTTTCCACTTTGTAATACATGTATTACAAAGCAGAAAGCTCATAACATTATTCATATCCATAATAGTCTTCTGTAGGATTGTCAATATTCCATGGAATATTCCCCATATTCAAACCGAGCATGGGAATATATGAGAATATTCTATGGAATATTGTTTGTCCCATAGAACAATATTATGGATTTGAATATTGTTATGCTAAATATATAGCTTTGGACAACCTAAATTAACAATAGGTATCTACTTGAAGAAGGTGGTACGAAGGTGATATTTGTGTCTTGCTCCGTCTTCTCAACGGAAATGCAACTTCACAATTGGAGCCAATTGGATACTATCCCTCCCCAACTTACAACCACCAAGGGCATCCCCTCTCATGGAGCCACAAACATGCCTCTACCATCAGCTTTTTAGACCTTTTAAGTCAAGGCTACGTGCTCCATCCTTCTCCAAAGCAATGTCCAGGGAGATTGTTGGGCATAGTCGGTCAAAATCTTAGTGTTTCCAAGTCCAATCAATTACATGTTATAATCTTTCAATTTTTTATTTATTCGATTATTATTTTCTAAATTGATCGGTGAGTTTCTCAAAGTCTTGAACTTCAACTGGCTATTTCTCAAAGTCAACCAATCCATTTGTAACTAGCAATCGGTTCTCCCCGTTCATTGCCCAAAATCCTAATATATCGTAAATCTTCATCCTCCACCCTTTTTGTTATAAAGGATCCCTCTCCAAAAAGCTTTGGCTCCATACATTTTGAGAACCAAAGGGCTCTCAAGAGAAGGTCTTCTATAACATAATCCCACCCACAATACAATCTAGGACACATGTGGGCTTGGGTGAAGGATAGAGCATGCAACCTTGCCCAAAAAAAGTCCAAACAACTAATGGTAGAGGCTTGGTTGTGTCTCCATGAGTGGGGATGTGTTATTGCATGGTTATTCTATGTACATTGGTGGGATGTCACATATTATATATACGCCTTTTTAAAACCACAAACAGAAGATTACATAGCTTCTTGGTTGCATTCCGTGGGACCAAGTATCACATTAGCAAACTTCTTCTTTAATTCCAAGATTCCCCGTTTATGGGGAGCACTCGGGTTGTGTATTGCGAATTATCAATTTTTTAATTTTTTTATAAATTTCATTGTAGCCTTTACTTGATAGCATGCAACAAAAACTCTTCTTGACCATTACCGTAGTATAAGGCATGCGTTTGTTTTCAAATTATCAAGGTATCCAAAAAACGACAATTAATTGGAGTGATGAAGTTACATATGGATGGGTTTACACATTTTCATCCAGATATGTATAATATAATCCAAGTTTATGATTTTGAGATTTTTGGGGCGATTTCATTTGTACAAAACCAACAAACTATTTGGGTTTTGCATTATTAGATTGCATAGCTACCCCCACCCCCTCCACACACACACACACACAATAACAATAACAACATATATATATATATATATATATATATATTATACGTAGTACCTTTACCACTTTGGCACTAATTAAAATATTTTTAGGAAAACCAAAACTTTTGGAAATCTCAAAAATTAATATGGAAAAAATGATATTTCCTTTTAAATACGGGATTGTCAAATCTTAAAATAGAACACTCACTAGTTATATGTCTATAAATATCCATGTGGTAAAGGTACTACAATATATATATATATATATGTAATTTATGTCATCCCTGCCTATGTAATGAGGTAGATTGCCAAAAGCATGTGTTACGATGAGGTTGGATTATGTGAATATATAAACAACAGTTTAGGTTCGGTAGTTAAGACGATTGAGATGGCCTATGTGATCACTGAAATAGGAACAGAATTTGATGACATAGACCAGTTAAGGTATGGGGACCTATAGAGGACACTTCCAACTCCACCTCGCGTCTACACTAAGTAAAGCATTGTCCGTTGGGAGGGTGACCCATACTTTAATAAAAAGAAATTGGAAGGCAGATGTTTAATTGGAATGCAAATGTTTTTGGTGCAGAAGTTCCTTACTTGACATAGCCAACTTTCGCCCCATATTTGACCTAAAGTGAATAAATCCTGATACCTAACCTAAAGTTCCCGTTTTTTTTTCCAGCAATTTCTGGAATGTAATTTCTGGATCTATTTTGAGATATTGAAATGATTATTTTTGCCGAGCTTGCCCCTCTAGTACGGTGTTAACTGTCATTACAATTTTTTGGAATTGTTTCTTGGATCAATAAAACAAATTTTAATTGCTGCAACTTTTGAGCATTAGAACGTCTTAGGGCCTCTTCACACTATGGCCGTCCAAGTCGAGAGGTTGTGGGATTGAATGGCCAAACTTTGTTGAGAGTCCAAAGAAATGGGCTGATGGAGCCTTCGGCCGGGCACAGTGTGAAGCCTCCAAAGGCCAAGCCCAAAGTCCAAACCTTTGGCCATGAACTCCCACGGCCTCTTGACTTGGACGGCCATAGTGTGAAGCTTCCAAAGGCCAAGCCCAAAGTCCAAAGGAAGAAGAGCATCCCACTTTATTCCCTGCTCAAAACAACCCCTCCAATCTAACGGCCATGATCTTGTCATGTTTGATTTTTTTATGAAAAAAATTCGACGGCCTCTCGACCATAGTTTGGGTTTCCATTCCCGTCCAACCCAAACTTCCTTTGAGAGTCCGTCGCCTTGGTCAAAAAGTATTGCCCTGTAGGCATTTTAAATTGAGACGGCCTTTCGACTTTGGCCTCTAGTGTGAAAGGTCGAGAGGCCGAATTCTTGGTTTCTTGCAATCTGATTGGTGGAAATCAACAACCTCTCAACCTTCGGCCATAGTGTGCAGCCGCCCTTAGAAGAGGTTTAAAATTAAAAACTTTGTGTATGAGTCGATGGTTACATAGACTTTGGCGGCTTAACACAAAACCATCTCATACAAAAACTTAATATAGTCATATGAAACATTTTAGAAAGTAAAATTTAAAGCTTGTTGGATTGATAAATTAAGGAGGTCCAAGGAGTTTCACCAAAGTTTCAAATTTTGGATCTGATACAAGACAATATAAAGAGCTCATAACAAAAACAAATCATGCGCCCGAATCCTAATTCAGTTCCTCTTCGAAGGACTTTAGAAGGCTACTTTATCTCTATGGTTAAAAGTATGGCAATTTGTAGCATTGTGTAGTGGCACTAAGGGCTGCTTCACACACGAGACTGAGAGCCCGTGACCATTACACTCCAAGCACTCTCATTGGTGGAAAAGGTGGAGCCGGTCCAAGTTCGCTTCACACTACACTTGAGGGACCAATGGAGTATGTGAATGCAAGATGATGGATGTAAAGTCTACATGGGCATCGAATGGATCATGTTTTATGGTCACTTGGATTATTTTCAAAAACCACCTCTTGGAGGTAGGCCTAACACAAAACCGGGAGACAATGGCACTCCGAACGCTCACAACCGTTGATTTATTCTATTCTACCATGTGTGAGAACCCGCATGAATAGAAATTCATTCAAATAGTATTGGGTTGAGGGCCCGGTCACATATGACTTCACACTACATTGGAGAGTCCGTGACCACACTACATGATTTTGGAGGTGTCTTGAGATGGCCTTTGGACACTTTCTTTTGGGCTCTCACAATTTCATGGTCACGGCTCTTGGCTCGTGTGTGAAGTGGCCCTAGCTGATCACTTGCTGTGGCCAAACCAACAAGGTTAGTATCATGATATAGGGACGTTGAAAGGTTTTCTTTCTTTATAAAAGCATAAATAATCATGCACCAAATACTACAACTCCTACTAAGTCAAACGCACCGACCATCATGTTGCATTCCACATAAAAAAAAAACCCTTGCTCAATGACATTTGAAAAGATCTCTTGTATCCACACATTCCCTTGCACATGACTTTCCAACCTCTATTTTTCAAATGAGCACAAGCGCACGTGCCTCAAGAAACCCACATACGTCCTTAAGGCATGTGGGTGTTATTTGGTTACTTTTCTTAACGGGGCACCTATATGTGAATTGGTGTGTGGTTAGGTGAGAATCGGAGAACACACACCATAAAAACACATGTGTTCAGAGAGATCGGACTACATCTTCAAGTTTTATTCACTACTCCACATTTAACAATGAACACAAATTGGGAGAACCTATGTATCCAATTAAGAAATCGACAAACATACACTTCCGATACGCAACACTAAATCGTGGGAGGTCCGTTTTTCAACATGGTGTTTGATGGCGTTTCAACATAGATTTGCTAATGCAACATAAATTTGAAAACGTAAATCTAATCAATAGAAGGTGGAGAACAAGAGAATGAATTGAATCACACCCACATACATTAGATTACAACTAACGAAACTTTTAACCACTACGATGGGTAGTCCTTTAACTTATAGTGGCCTTAAATAGCATCTATAATATAGGTATATACCGTAGTACCATAGCAGGTTCGTCCTAAAATAATTCTAAAAATAAAAAACGTAAAAATTAGAAAATTCTGAAGACAAAAAAACGAAAATAGAATAAATTAGTTTTTGAAATATTTTGCTATTTCTAAGCTATTTAGGGTCATTTTTACTTATTTTTTGCTAAAAAACGAAAATTGAGAAATTCAGTTTTTGAGAGGCGAACCTTATTTTTTCAAAAAAATTAAATATTCGTTCGCTAGGTGGCGAACCTGCTATGGTGTTACGGTATTCAACTCCAAAACGTACCTATTGGGAAGGAATCCATCTAAGGTTGATGGGTCTTAAATGGTTACTTTTTATGACCAGCCCACTTCTCCAAGAAACATGCAATTAGACAAGATGGCTAGCAAATTCTAACCAAGGCCATAGCCACTTCCCTTATGATTTTCGGAGCTCATGTAAATATCTTATTCATTATCAAAGTATGTATTCTCATGCTCCTTAAATGGTCACATAGGTCCTCCCAATTATGTGGATTGAGTGTGGGCTATTGAGCCTAGAATGGTCATCATATTTTGGGCACACAATCCAATCTCTTGTAAACATGTGTCTCTTTGGGAGCCACACCAAACCACATACCACTCAAATACAAATGTCCTAAGAAGAATAGTAACCAATTGTGTACCTTAAGGAAATATGTGACCAACATTTAATAATTCAAATGACATGCATATCAACTCCAAAAAAGCAAGTATATTAACAATTTCAAGAGCATGTCATTAGGAGTAATTAAACCAACAATAAATTACGTGGACCTTATAAGGTCACTCTTCTAAATGGGTACACCTTAACTCATATAACATATGGCAAGCTTGTAATAAACTATGGACATAAAAAAAAAGAACACATGTCATGATGAGATTGGAGTATGTGTTTAGAATTTAGATACCACCCTAGATCAAATAAGTAACACTATTGAAAGCACCTATGAAAATGTATAAAAAAAAGAGAATATTCACTTTGATTTTCTAAAGCATTTGCATATCAAGTTTGATTTTGAAACTTGACGTGACAATCTTCGTTATTTGTAGTTGTTCACTGAATGAGACAATTTCCAAAGTCCAAAATTGTCGGTGGACTTGGAAGTGCACACAACGTGGCCACATACATTAGTATCCATTCATGTGCCATTCATGCCTAGCCCACCTCATTTCGAGATGAAACACAAAACATGTAGACATCTACATGACACGCACCTCAAGAAAACATCAATACATATGTTATTGTAGCTTAACTTAGGGCCCAAGGCCAAACCATCGCAAGGAATTTAAAAAGAGTGAGACCCAAGAATGAGTCCCACACTTTGATAAGACCCCAAGACCCTCACAAAACAAGCCTCCCCCCCAAAAGAAAAGAAAAGAAAAGAAAAAGCCATGTCACATAAGGGTTACCATTGCCTTGAATAATTGGACTAAATGATATTACAAAACGAACACAAAAATGAAAAATTGGCATGTGATTGAGGATTACTTCCAAAACGTCCAATTTAACTTAAATGGATGATGTTCATTACATTAAGGGTTAATTTAGAATAAGGCCACTATATTGTGAGGATTCAAAAATTGGACATGACTCATGAACAAGTCCCACACGGCAATAGGCCCCAACACTCACATGACATGCATACACACCCTATTCCCACGGAAGGATGTGCGGGCCATGTCTGCTTAGTGCCAATGGCACTTGAGGCGCCTCACTTGAAAACAAAAGCCAAAGCCCCATGCATTAAAGAAGACCACCACTATTGTTTGACCGGTTGTCCTGCAATCTTGAGTTCCAAGCTTCGGCCTCGATTTGAATTTGCATAGAGACTTGGTCTTAATTTTTGTTTGTTATTATAAGACACCTCACGTTGTGTAATCTTCCTCCGGCTTTTTCAAAGGACATTTTGATTTCTTATTATGCGTGGAAACATCTAAAAATTATAGCTAGGTCTTTACGTGCGGTGAGACCCTCGAGATAGGGCATCATCAAAATGAAGACCTCCCCACTTGGTCTCCCACCGAAGGGGGTCCTTATTTCCGATAATGCCGCGTCTCTCGGGCCTCACTTATTACTAACCATCTAGTACTAATTGCATGTTTCATAGCATAGGAAAAGTGGGCTAGTAACCATTTAAACCTTACATCCTATTCCCGCGGAAGAATGCGAGGCCCATGCCCGTGTCCGGTTGGCACTCAAGAAAGCCCGCCTTCTCGAAAACAAATGCCAAAGCCCAACGCAACAACGCAACGCAACGAACGAATAAGGCTCAGTGAAGAACCACCACCACCACTCTCATCACTGCAGTGCTCATCCCGCAAATCCGAGGAGCTCCAAAGCCTAACACTTATTAAGCCTCTCACTTGCAGATTGCGCTCCACAATTTTACTTAACATGCTCCCGCATTGTAAATCCTACGAGAATGTGCGCAATCTGTTGTAACGAGGTTTTGGACGATGATGTGTTTGTTGAGGTTTCGAATGCTCGGCATGCTCGGATGAAGGATTTCACATTGAGGTCGAGCAATTGGAGCCTGTTCGGTTGATTGATTGCTTGCGGGTGGCGATGGTCACTGCCGTGACAGGAATGGGATGTATGCGGGCGTATGTGTTTTGTTTCATCTTGAGTGTGCTTGTGCGATGGGCTGGGGTTTGGGAGGTGCGAGCAACGAGTATCACTGGAGGCTCTGTGCCCCGTGGCCCACACATCAGTAATCTGAATGTATTGTTGCCGCCTCGGAGTTCGCGGCCTGTGCATTATCACCTGCAGGGGTACAATGGGTGCTTCACATGGTTCGGTTCGATGACCCTCTCTCTCTCTCTCCATTGGTCTGGGATCTTGCATGGTCAGCTCCACTCTCCTTGGCAGCCTTCGCAATTTGTGAATTGGACACCTATGTCGTTCGTCTTGTTTTGGTTAACATGGCTGCGAGAAACTATGTGTGCAGCTGTAGGCCTGCCATGCATGGTCAGAGTGCCATCTGTGATTGTAGCTCAGTCGAGTGAAGCAAAGCAGCCGGTCCTGTTAGTTATAAGTCGTGCAATTCTTTTTCTGTTCAAATTTCTGATGGTTCCAATGGTGGTCAGAGCTTTGACATGTGGTGTGAGTTAGCAATCGGAAGCTTTATTCGTTGCTTGCTAGCTGGAAAAGGTCAAGGGTTTAAGGTTTAAGGTTTAAGGTTTAAGGTTTAAGGTTCAATGACTTTGAAGTGCCATTCAAAGAGCAGAGCAAGCTCTCTGTGCACTTCGTGCATTTGTTCTCGATTGCGAACTTACCATGCGTGTGATGTGAAATATGACAATGCACGTATCTTAATACCACCGGTCATGAATACTTCTTGGGCATTTTGTTTGGACGCATTGTTTCGATTAGTAAGGTCGGATTGGTCTTGAGACGAAGTGATTAGATATTGAGCTAGTGAAAAGGAGGTGTTTGTGAGCAGAAATAAATCTCAGTTGATATGTCACAATCGTTTGAACTTTGGCATTTCAGAAGTAGACTTTCTTTGTGTAGCTTTTTGTGCGCAACATCCATAATGCACAAGCTTGTGAGCATTACAGTGTGGATTTTTGTTGAGGATTTCTGAGTAGTGAAGAGGACTAATTTCACATCTCTGTTGGGATTTCTCTGGCTGTCCAGGACTTGGGACCATCATGACATACTCAATGTTGAGGCTGAATATAATGGCACAAACAAGGACTGTTCGACTAGTGCAGTACTCACATCAGTGGCCCCCTTTACTGGTCGAAAGACGACTGCTGTGCATGCTAAGGATTCTTCAACAGGTCAAATTTTGCGATGTGAAGTCTTTATTGACAAGATATTCCGAATCCAGATTTTCCATCACTCTCTGAAGCTTGACCTGGATGGAATGGCTACATTGCGCATACGAGCTTTTGATACAGAAGGTATGGGCAGTTCCTTTGCTAAAGTACGTGTCTCTGTTCCATTAATTTGAATTTTCGGAAGCAACTTTGAAACATAATGATAGATGCCGTGCCCAACATTGTGGGAGATTAGATAAATATAAAGTCTTGTAGTCCTAATTGGCAGAAGTAGTTTAGTTTGCTCCATGTGCAGATATTAGTTTAAAAAACACAAGTGAGCCATGATTCTACTGTTTGAGCAGGCAGGTTCCTTCTTTGCTCGTGATAGTGGAACGGGTAGGGCTTGAGGTTTTTACGGGAAAAGTGTGTATTTCTTCACAAATTGGTGTGGAAGTTGAGTAATGCAGTACTCCTTCAACACTTTGTTTGAAAAAGGGAACTGACACAAAACTATCCATGATACAGACAATGTGTTC
The DNA here is from genome assembly GCA_964035585.1 of Polytrichum formosum. NCBI lineage: Eukaryota > Viridiplantae > Streptophyta > Polytrichopsida > Polytrichales > Polytrichaceae > Polytrichum > Polytrichum formosum. The sequence continues at coordinate 25,240,845 of OZ037940.1, read as the reverse complement.
TCTTCATTGGCGGGATTGCAGTTCATGTGGCAACTTTCACCACTAAGTCAGACAGGTGATGTGGCCCACCGCCTCACACATGTTCCTCTTAAGCACACGTCACTCATTGATGGTGAGATTGAAACTCAAATCGAGTTGGAGCAGAATGTAAGTTGTTACTTTCCTTCCATAGTGTTCATCATGATAGATTGTGAGAATCCAAGTTTTAAGGCGCATTGGAGGTAGAGAGTATTCTAGCTCATCCAGCTTTTTTATTCAAGGACTTCAGTTAGAATTTTCTTTAGAGTCCTATTGCTGTAGATTACTTGTAGCAGCTAAAGGTGGTTGACACATGAGCCCTTTGGAAGGTGTAGGATGATTTGATAGTGCACATGCTCCATTTGGTGTTTGTGTGCCCAACAAAAAAACAAGTGAGTACTTGTATCTTTATTATTAGAGGGGCAGCTTTAATTGCTGACATCATCATTTCTGATTTGTGCAGGGGCTTGGATCTGATCTATATGTGGTTCGAGGTACCAGTGCAGGCCAAGAGAGAGTGGCTGCACATTTTATGGAGCCAGGATTTGAGAATCTATCACATATAATTACTCTCACTGTGGCAGAGGCAGTTTCCTTGGATCCTCCGTCCCCTGTTTATATTATTCCTGGCACTCAACTTCAATTCACTCTAAGAGCATTGCGACGTAATGAAGTCAAGGGTGCGTGCAATTTTGTCATGGCCCAAATCGTGACTACTTGGTAAAACTGAGGATTTCACATGTTGCCCCGCATTGATGCACAGCATGCTAAAGACAGTTCTCTGACCACTTTTCTTACTGGTTTGCAGTCATACCATTGCCATCAAAGCATCATCGATGGTCACTAGACAATTTCACTGTTGCCGACATTGACCCCTTATCAGGGCTTATTACAGCACACACATATGGCTCAACAATTGTGACGGTTGTGGACTTGAGACTGACAGGGCATGAGCAAACATCAACTATCCACGTCGTGAATCCCATAAGCCTGGCATTATATCTATCGCCTCTTCCTGTCAAGGGGATTGGTGCACTGACCAGTCTACATCAACCATTGGTAACATCTGACAGTCCGTGGCAGGTTGTGACTGGTCGCAAGTATGTGGTGCAGGCGCTCTCCTTCTCACGGGAATCCGGGACTCAACCTCTGCTCTTGACCAAAGTATGGTGTAGATTCACTGGTTCTATTTTGGAGTTCTTTTGTGTTTATGAATGGCAACATCAGCCCCTAGAGTAGTGGTTGTGTGAGCAGAACATTTTCCAGCAAACTAATAGTAGCAGCAAAGGCAATGTCCTGTGCCTTCTTTGGTTTGAACATTCAAATTTGGTGTTCAAAGTGAATTGCTGAATATGAGGCATGGAACAATATTGGTTGTTAGGGTAAAGTTGGGAAGCCACATTTACTGCCTCTACTGCACCCACTATGGGACATTGATAGATGCTATACTATTTGTGGTTATACAACTCTACTCAGATAAGGTTTGGGTATTGAACTATGTCCTAGAAGTTCTTCTTCTTGTATAATTTGGCTGAAGGCACTCTGTTGTGATGTTATTTTCAGGATAATGAGTTGATTATGCCTTCTGCAAATCTGCCATACTGGAAGGTATTCAAGGTTCCTGAGGATGTGGTAGCTGAGCAGGGATGGCGTAATTGTTCCCTTTTGGAAGCCATGGCGGAAGGTAGTGGAAAGTTAATGGCAACTCTCGGGTACGGTGTTCTGGTCCAAGACATGTCAACTGGCCGTTGGTTGCAGACAAACGAAGAGGTAAAGGAATGAACACTCTGCTGTTGCACTCTACTGGCTGGGCAAGCACACTAGCTTCTTCCTCTTCTTTATGCATCGCTTGAACACAAACTCAAAGAGGAGTATCCTTGTGCAGGTTCTTGTAGCTGAACAAGAAATAATGGTTTGCACTGAAGTGAAGATTGTTAACATTGGTAATTCGGGCTCCTTACGACTACCATGGGCATCTGGACAAGAGCAAGAATATCAGCTATTAGCTGAAGGAGGTAGGTCACCTTGTGCTATTCCTCACTCACCAATCACAATGTTCTCTTAACATCTCTGATTTTTTAATTTTGAAATAGTGACATAATCAAGGATCGATATTAATTGTTCACATGATCCAACTACAAAGTAATTTTTTCTTACCAATTGCTGACCAATTAAATTTTCTTTGGAACAGGATGTGGGGAGAAATTGACAGACTACAAGTGGTCCTCCTCTGATCTTGCTGTGGCTACTGTGAATTCTGTTGGAGTGGTTCAATCAAAGGGACTAGGAAGAGCAACCATCTATGTGGTAGCTGTAGGCGATGCTTTTAATGATGCTGAGGTATGAAGAAATGATCAGCCTAGTGGAAGTGCATCTCTATATTCATGTTGTATTTGCAGGAGAATGTTGTATACAATCTTAGGCTGCCATCTTTGCTTCTTTCATAATGTTTTGCCATGGAGGCTGACTGTTTCTGTTCACAATGGTTCAAAGACCACATTATAGTAGATTATTTCTCACCCATAAGAATATAATATGAATAAGGAAGTATACTTGTTTGCTACTGAGTTCTGAAAGTTGGTAGAAGCAATCTGCAAATTGAGGAACTGCTTTGAGATTCATTTTAAGATTAATACCTTCATGTATCAGCCTCTTCAATGATCACAGGAGTTAATTTGCACATAATGATATTTTCTATGGGATTGTATTTCCTGCTTTCTGCCTTAAACCTCGCTGTCTTCATTGTGTTCTTGCTCATGCACTGGATAGTCTAATCTTGAGGCAGGTATTGAAGCAAAGCAAGTCCACTCAAGCTGAAGAGGTCACCAGTAATATGATGTTTCATGGTTGCAGGTTTCTCTGGAAGTATCATACCCATCTATGATTGATATTGTGCCTGGCCTCCCTGTGGAAGCAGAAGTTGGCTCTTATATTCCTGTCGCAGTTGGTCTGCGTGATCCTTCGGGTAAGTCAATTGGAGCTGAGAATCTTCAACAGTTGCTGACTTTAATAAGTCACCAGTGCAAAATAACATTTTCTGTAACAGGTTGTGGTATTTCATGTGAGGATTTAGACGTTATATAGGGCTTTGAGACATCTTTGACTCTCCTTAGGGAGGGAGAATGAACTTGGGCTACTTGACAATTAAAAAGAAGTTAACCTCACCCCAACTCATTTACTATCATAGTGGGAATTGCTGGAGAGCTTCATATGGTCCACAGAAATATATACAAGAAGCTTCTAATGACAACTTTATGTGTTATTATGCAGGCTTGGAGTATTCACGTTGTGATGTTTTCAGGCAAGTTGTTCGATGGGGTGTATTTGGAGCTGATGGGCTGTTCTCAGTAGTGAAAGAGGTTCCCAACATTCTATATCTGGAGCATCAAGGCCAGTTGGGGGATAGAGATGCTGACAATTTTCATTCAGAGCAAAAAGAATTGTTGCATCTAATTCACCCTCATGCATGTGCCTGGACCCTGATATCTGCAGCACGACCGGGACGAGCTACAGTTAGAGCCTCTTTGAATATGAGAGATTTGCTGGTGGGGGTTTCTTCACCTGAAATTGAGGGTCCCTACTTGGAATGCTCATGGTCTATTGCAGCATTTTCTCCTCTTACTTTGGAGCAGGCTGGTAATGGGGGCCGGCATGGGGGTTACTCACATAAGGTGGCAAGCACAGGACGTGTTTCTGTTGAACCATCTGAAAGCGAACGGTTGACGGAGCTGTTACTTGTTCCTAGAAGCAATATGAAAGTGATTTTGCTAGGAGGTCCTGAGCGGTGGCGCCAGGGAGTTGAATTTATAGACACACATGATGTTATAACAGACCATGGCTCGAACATCAAAGAGGATGTGGGAGTCACTCATTCACAGGATGGTGGAAATCGGGTCTACAACATAGAATGCAAGACAGTTGGTAATTATGTTAGTGTCCGACTCTCTACACTCTTTTTCTTACTATATTTTCAAATTTTTTCTCTATTCACATATGTAAAATCAGTCCTGATTCATATGAAACACACTGTCCTTGGTCCATGCAGACTGTGAATTTCTATCGAGGCAATCTGGTGGGTGAGGACCATCCAACAAAGAGTGTTGCAACTACATCACTTTCAGTCATCTGTGCTGTTCCATCAGCTATTGTTCTTCTAATTGATGAACCTGGTGGGTCCTGCTCTTGACTCTGTGCAAGGTTGGGTCAATAGAGTTCTGCAATATACTTTGTTATGGTTATGTTCATTGATTAGTGCAGTGTGCTTCTCTAAATCCTTCAGGTGTCTAAATTCGTTCTGAGTGGTCACCTTGGATATTACTGAGTTAAAGTCCAGCTAGAGAGTAAATGCCACTTGCTTTTTACTCCATACGATATTAATGCAACCCATTTGTACACCTCACTTTTGTGTCTACAGAGAATGGCTTGTACCAGATCAAAAGTGCAGCTCATGCTGAGCGTGATGCCGACCATCGACACATTACACCTGTTATGGTGATCAATGATCGGTCAATCAGGGTGGCTGCTGTTGCTCTGCATGAACTTGGAAGGCCCTTTGCAAATGCATCATCACTGGGTTTGCTTTGGAAGCTAGATGGGTGTCATGGGCTGGCGCATTGGGAAGTAGAGCCACAGAATCCAAATGTTGACGTGGGTGGATGGGAGCGGTATCTTGCTCTTAAAAATGTTGTTGGAGAGGTAAGTATTTTCTTTAATATTTGATGGATGGAGGTCACTTATGAATAACTTGGTAAAAGTCTTACTGCAGTGTCTGTCAAGAGACTTCACATGATGTACTTGAGGATTGGATGATAACATCTCTGCCTTTGTATATCCATATCATCTGGCACTTTTCTATCTGTGCCTCTAATAGAGGAAAAGTGAAGCCTCTTTTGTTCAAGTTTCAGTTTTCTAGGTTGAGGTCCCTTTTTGCTAACATCTTAAGTTTCTGGGCAGTGCACTGTGTACGCAGGCTTACATGGATTTGTAGGTGATTCTGTCAGCACTGCTGCAGTTTTTACTTCATGGAAACCTCTGGAGAGACCAAAGGATCGTCTTACTGATGCAGTGCAGTTACAGGTACATAATTTCACATTTTCCTGGTAATGATTATTGAGTGTACCAAGAATCTGGTATGTATTGCTACTTTATGACAATGTTGGAAGTGACATGACAAGCTCTATAGGCTAAATTTCTCGGGGATCCAATACACTTCTTTTTTTTAGTTTCCTGTTCATTGGACGGGCTTTATCTGTTAATAAGCAACTTCTGTTGGTAAATTAGATACATCAAAATCCTAGCATGATGTTTCAAGGAACATGCATTCTCTAATTTCACGACTTACTATTTGCTATTGCAGCTTGTAGCAGCTTTGAGAATCGAACCAAACAACATCCTCCTCTTCCACCATCCCAATGCTAAGGTACCTGATCATCTGGACATATATGAGACTGGATGTTTGGATTTGAAATTGTACTTGCAGTGGAATCTCAAGCAATTTATTGATTTTCTGCTCTGTTGTTCTGAGTCCTCACAAGGTGTTTATCTGTTGTGGCAGGCTAGTTTGTCAGTTCTGGGTGGAACAGCTGACATTCAGGCCCATGCTAATGACTCTAAAGTTGTTGGTGTGGTTCCTCTTGATACACATGAACTTATAGTAAATGCTCGAGGTTCAGGGACGTCACTCATCACTATACGGGATGTTGGATTGGCAACTCCTGCCTCTGCAAGTGCCTTAGTGAGTCTGCAAGTGCAGTATTCTCACCTTGCTGAAACTGATTTACTGGTCCTCCACATACTATATTATGAGAAAAGTACTGGATATGTCAAGAAAGCAACTGGAAACGGACCTGCCTCTGTGAAAGGCAATTTCACCTGGAAGACTTCTATGTGGAGATGACCTGGTCATTACCATTTGAGTTAACTTACTCTTGGTGGTTGTTGTGCTGTGTATGTGGGCAATCTGTCAGTAAGATTTTTGCATGATATCCAGTTTGGGCACGTTTTTGGCATGCTATAGAAGCTAATAGTGTGCTCTAGCTAACATCTGATTGGAGTACATGTAGGTAACAGTTGCAGACGTGGCAGGCGTGAGAATGTTGCTATCAGAAGATACCAGTCTGCAGGTTCCCTTGACCCTCTGTTCCCTCTATATTTTTGTGTAGTAATGTTAATTTGAAGATGAGCCTCTCTCACGGGCATGTGGCAGCGTGAGAAGCTTTTTAAAATCAGATTTTTGTTATTCTTGTATTCAGGATTGATTAAGGCAGGATGATCAACTTATTTAGCTCGGCAATAACTAGGAGACTAGGAGGATCTACTTTATATTAGGTCCCTGAATATATTCTATTGGTTAAAATTCATTGTGACCTGCCTAACGACTGAGAATGGACAGAAGCATTATCTTTTGGTATTCATGTTTCAAAGCCTAGGAGGCACATTTTAGGAACTTCATAATCACAAACTTTTGTTTGCTCTTTCTGGCTTTTTGCTATGATAGTGATGTGAATCGTACATGAGGTCAAAATTACACTCGAAAACGAGTGGATGATGCCAGTCAGAAATATCACAGCCAGAGATTATGAATCTTCTCATCAACGGTCGCAATCTATTTTGTATGCAGGTGGGTGTATGCATGACAGTGCAGACACAGGCAGTGAACAGCTTTGGACGTGTTTTTGACTCTTCACAGGTGCACTTCTGCTGGGCTCTGTGTTTGGAAACTCAATTACATTAAGTGGTTCATTCCCATTTTTTTGAATCTTGATGTTTGAAGCTTCAGTCAATCAACTAACTCCAAAGCCTCATGATCTTGTGCAGTTTGGATTTATGAATCTGAAAGTTTTGCTTCAAGATGAAGTCCTGACTGCAACTGCTAATAGAGTTGACATGGCTGCCAATGAGTTTGTCATCTGTGGGGTTGCTGTGGGCCTGACTTCAACACTCCAAGTAAGATCTTCTATACACTGTGTCTTGTTGTCTTAGTTACCAATTTGTGGCATTCGGTTGACAGGAATTTTGGGGAACTTTGTCTTCATACTTGGTCCATTTGGCAATTACAGGTGAGTGTGACTCAACACAATGGAAAGGAGGTCTTCTCAGATTTTGCACAAGTATCAGTTTATGCTCCCCTTTCGATTCACCCATCAGAACTGGTTCTTGCGCCGGGCGCTAAGTACATGGTGATACTACTTCCCACATTCCTGCTTGTTGCCTCTAGCCAGGCTATTTATTATGTTGCTTTTCAGGTGTATTGTAGCAGAGTTGATTGTATTTGTTGCACCTGCGAGCTCACAATGCACTAGTGGTTGCATTCAATGTAAAGTGCCTTAACTTTAGCAATGACATGTGCACATTGCAAGGAGCATAGACAAGCAATTTGGCTGCAAATCTACTTGTCCCTGTACTGAATTTGCTATGGTTTTGTAAGCAGTTGGGAGTGGATGGAGGTCCTCAGACAGGATTCACTATACAATTTGATTCCACCAATTCAGAATTTGTCAAGATTGACCCCACCTCTGGGCTTCTAGAAGCTATGGCTCCAGGACAAACAGTGAGTTCTGACCTCTAAAGCGCGCATACATCTTGCTTTTCTGTGTACCTCTTGTTGATGCTCATTGGGTGTGAAAGTGTGTAGTTATACATGTCTTTTAATTGAATGGACTTTGTGTCAGATTAGCATGAGTAGTCATTTTGTAAGTGGTGTATCCAGACAATACGAGCTCAAGCACGAAGCTATGGTGGTGAGGTTCTAAGCCAAGCTGAGACGAACATCACCGTGCAAGTTCCAGTTTCTATGAAACTGAATGTCAAAGGGGGCCAGCTTGCTATTGGACGAGAAGTTTCTCTTTTCCCTTATGGATTGGAGGTGTGTAAAATCTTATGGCTTTGTTCTTAACATTTCTCAGCACTTCAACATTAAGGTCATAATGGCTGGTTTGCATAACAAGGGTCCGGGTATCCAATTTTAGCAAATTTAGGCTCCCAAATTTGGAATTTCTTATGATTATGGTAATTCATATGATGAGTGGACCCTCATTGTGTTGTTTTTCACAATATGCCAAGTCACTGTTGGGACAATGTGGAGCCTTTTCCAATGGGGCTTTTACTAGACCTTCTCATGGACTAAGTGTCTAACTGTGCTCCATTAGACTTGAGACTGAAACATTTTCTGTTGTAATCTGTACAGGAGAATCTCTTTGCATTCTTCGACCTTTGCAGTAACTACAAGTGGTCAATTGAAAAGGATCAGGTTGAACCATTGCACACTTCATGTTGAAGGCAACTTGTTTCTCAGGCTTGTGACAGTATGCAGGCAAACATTGCCTACGCAACCTTGCAAGGCACCTTGCAGTTTTTTTGGCATCAAACTTTGTGCCACCAACCTCTACATGGGGGATCTTGAGGGGATAGATTCAGCTACTTGGTTATGTTCTAACATTAGTAGATGCTCATGTAGTAGCTGATCACGAGCCTCACCTTTTAAACGAATTTGGACAAATTTTATCACCCTTCTGACTTCCTTAACATGAATTGTAATTTTTTTCACAATTGCACAGGTTCTTGCTTTGCGAGGTCTGGATGGTTCCATTGCGGATGAAATGGAGACAACTTTGCCTAAATCAGAGATATCTAGAGGCAAAATCCATAAAGGGGTTGATGGGTTGGCTGGTACTCCCCATGGTTTCTCTGCCAGAGCCGTTGGCATGTACGTAGGTTACAACCTAACATTGATGTGGATAGGAGTTTGTGAATTAACAGTGTCATAAAGTCATATGTGTGTGTGTGCAAGTAACTCCAAACTAGCCGTTGACTCCTCCAGGATTTTATGATGTGGGTTTGAGTCTTTATCAATTTATAATTTTTTTTCAGCGAGTTATATTTCTATCTTGGTTTATAATGTATGAAATAGAAAATAGTCATATTTGGAACATCACTTTCTTATTGAAAAATTTTCTGGTTGGAAAAGCATGAGAAGGACACATGGCTTGAATATCTGAGATATTAATGCCATGACACCAATGCAAGCGTACCTAATGTAGTTGGGTTTTGAGGTGTCAGGTTGGCAGGGAAGACAACTGTCACTCTTTCTTTCACATGCCGATTCCATTATCATGGTCGAACAGAGGAGAAAGAATACAAGCCATCAGGCACAATGTGGGTTTATCCAGATCCCCCCCTAGCGCTGGGTATGGGAGCCACATGGGTGCTACCTCCTGTTTACACTAGCTCTCCAGTGTTACCGCAGTGGAAGAAGCATGCCCCAGCACTGTTGGATTTTGGACGAAGTGGTCGCAATGTTGTATACTCAGTCATGCATGTAAGTATCCTAAGATCTATTCTACATGGTGCAAGTATTGCATTTAAGAGGTGATGGCAGTAGGACTCAGAATTCCAATAAAATGATATTGTTGGTGATGACAGTGGGACTCAGGATTCCAGTAAAGTGGAAATCATGAAGGCCTGTACGACGGTATCTCTAAATTAAATGTTTTTAACTTTTCAGGAAGGTATCAATGACGGCAATATTCTGAGTATCATGGAGGGTGGAGCGATTCGCACATTTGAGAAGACAGAGGTTGGTTGTATTCATGCTAGGGATCTCAATACAGGGCGATCTGAGATTGCAGCATGTGTGCGTGTTGCTGAAGTGAGTCCTCTAACCTACAGCTTTGTCCAGTTCCATGTATTGTTTCTCCTGGCAGATTAGTGCTATTAATATCTCTCCTGACAAATCCAATGAAGTACCTAGTGTTTGTCGTGCTTTGTTTAGAATACCATGTCCTTATCTTCAGCATCACCACTTTATAGATTATCTTAGTATCTCAACATCCTGATATCCCAGTTGGGTTCTCTTGCTTGTCTGCTTCACGTTTGTGTTCTGATCAAGCATTGCTTTTCTGTTACTTCAGCTGTATTAATCATGTGAAGTGTTTAATGTGGAATTTCTGAAGAAGATACAATACATGTACAGTTTGCAATTTCAAGAGTCTGAGGTCTTAGAGTGATGGATCGCCAGGTATTGATTCTCTTTCAGTATAAAATGTCCAGTATGTGCAAAGTCTACTGATACGAAGCATGGGCTCAATGATCAAATATGGATCTTCTTGCCCAAACCTTACTATGAAATTCTTGTTTTGGTGTTGCGATGGGGTTGGGACTAGGTGGCCTCTCTTACAGTAGGAGATGGACATGTGACAGAGCTGTCAGTAGGCACTGATCAGAGAATGGTTGTAACTCTCCGTGATGACCTTGGTAAGTCTTATCTAGTGAAAGCAGTGAATGTGATACTTGTCACATTTGCATGAAGTAATTCTTTGATTAACATGTTACTTGGGTTCTCCTGGACTGCCAAACGTTCATTTTAATGCTATGAAGTCATTTTTAGCAACAAAGTGATTATACTATGAAGCTTTAGTGTATGCATTGCATTTGTCTTCAAAATAAGTTTGGAGTTATTTGCAACTTGTTGCTGTTCTTAAGATTGGTCATACTGGCCTGATACTTCAGATAGGATTCTTGGAAGCTTACAACATGTCACACTTGCATCAACACAGATTGTCCTGTTTTAGTAAGCATTGACAGTGACATTCCAAAGGCTTCTCACCAATCATCTCAAATGTCAGAGACACTGCAACATGCTTTTCTTTTACTCCTGCTGATCTAGTTTTATTTCAGGTGCTCCATTTCTGGAAGCTGGAGATGCAATTCCAATATTACTAGATACCAACCGGGCTGATGTGGTATCTATCAAAGTGACAGATTATGAGAGAATCGGCAGTTCAACAAAGGTCACAATTGGTCTGTGGGTGAGTGACAAGTCATGCAAACTTTTACAAATTATATACTTCTTGAGATTTATTGTTGTGAAGTCTTTTTTGAGTTCAGCTGCACCACAGTACGATAGGTGACCTTCAAGACCTTGCCCGTAGGTCTCATGTTTTTTGTAGTAAGTTAAGAACTTAAGTGTACCAATTTTAAACTTGCAGGCAATGAGGCAAGGCACAGCTTTGATACGTATATCATACAAAGGGGACCCGCATATTGTAGACTGGGTTCTGGTAAGATTGAATGAGTGCACTCATCCTTGCCCTCCTAGCAGCAAAATAAAATGTTATATATGCAAGAGTTATATAATAGCCTTTGTTAATCCCTCAACATTTGTTCATATTGCTTCAGCCATTTAAGTGGTATCATATGGATCTCTTTTTTGCTATCCTGATTTTTGCTTGATGTTTGTGACCATATGGATCCTATTTTTGTACAGATAAATGTGGGAGCACATGTTTCTCCACGAAGCCCAGTGGCTCATATTGGGAACCGTTTTAGCTTCTCTATAGTTGGGAAAGGTACGACTTGCTCGTGTTTGTGTCTGTAATTGAATTGTAGGAAGTCAAGGTGATATAAATTTATACTTCTCAAGGTGATTGAGCTTCTATTTTGGATCAATGGAAAGTATTTCATGTGCTTTTTTCAAGATGACCAACCTTAACAAAACACTTGTATGTGGGCACAGGGCTGCATGGCTTTCCATCAGGTGAGCGTGGGAGCTGGTATAGTTCAAATGGAGAAGTATTACAAGTTAATAGCTACACTGGGGAAGCACAAGCCATTGGGGAGGGCACTGCAACAGGTAGGTGCAACAGTCGCAGATTAGACTGCTGTTTTTTTGGTTTTTGGTTTTTTTAGATAAAAAAACTAGTTAATTAATTTAATTAATTTTAAAAATATAGTTTTCTTGACTTTTGGAGCTCTTGATGGTTGCCCTCAGATTTTCAAAAGATATGGAATTTGAGTTAGGTGAGAGGAATTGGACTTTGGCAAGCAGTAAAAACGCTGTTGCTGATTCTGGTAGTTCTAGGCGCTCTGTCTCCAGTAATTTTGGGCTTTGCACAATGTTGGAGATTCAAATCTTACTACCTGTTCATGTTGCTTGAGCAGTCAGCTTCAATGGTTCCAGATTGACAACATACACCACAGTTACAGTAATTCGGGTTGCTTCAATCCATGTTGAGGCTCCCACAGGCATTCTGACAAATGTACCCATCCCATTGCATGGCTATGCATTTCCTCTCCATTTCAGGTACGTTCTTCATGTGGAAGAGTCTTCTGTCAAGTCTTCTTAGGTATCACCTGCATCTACATTAAAGGTGGAAGCCCATGGCATTTCAAAATTTCGGTCTTTTCTTTGGAACATAGAAATATCAGTAACTTTCAGATTCTGCCACATCAAGAGTTTATGATCTTATCACTGCTACCACAGGAGAAGCCATTGACATGATTGACTTGTTTGCGGTCTGGATCAGGGATTCTTTTGGTCGTGATGTTGGAATAGTTGGAGAAAATCGTGAAGTTTCATACAGCTGCCGGGTTGATCCAAGTTTTATCGGGTGCAGCCTCCTCAAATTCAGTCCTGAATGATGGAACTTTGAAAGCTCAAAACTTTTAGAGAAATGATTTTAACTGTGCATTTCTAATATGGGTGACTTTGGTGCTACATTCATAATTTCCTTTGTCATGATCTAAATCACAATTATGAGCAAATCTCTTGAAGCTATATGTAGTCTTAGTATGTAGTATCAGTCACCTGATTCAGTTAGTTATTCTTTGATCTTGCACTTACACCAGGCTATGATTTCAGGGAAGCCAAGGTTTGGCGAGAACCTGGAACTACTGAGTTCCAGTGTGTGTTTCTACCATATCAGCCCATTAAAGTGAAGGAATTACATCGGAAGTGGGTCTTGCAAAACGTGAAACCACTAAGGGAGTTCAATGGGAAATTGGAATTCACTTTGACAGCTACTTCGGCAGGTGTTGAAGGATCTGCAACAGCATGGTTTGCAGGAGGCTTTGAGGTCATTGACACCCTACCATCAAAGGTTTGACTCTCACACACTGCTCTAATGATGTGTTGGGTTTGCAGTCTGTTTACAAGTCCATGGGACTTCTTAATGGGAGTTGGTCCCATTTGATTGTCCATTGGTTATTTTGCATACAATATGAAGAATTTTTTTTAAAGTTGTGGGGGCATGCTTGGAGGTAGTGATTTAAATTTGAACAAAGAGCAATCTATTTCGGTTCATTTCGGGGGGGGGGGGGGAGGTGCAAACTCATTCTAGCACCTCTTGGCATGCCAAAATGAGTTTGACCCTCAACATTTATAGAATGTTCTTCGCTGAAATCTTCAGACTACCTCCAAGGTGTTGTATAGGAAGCAACCGACTCCTGACTAACCATCATGTTGAGTTAGAGGATAGTTCTCTTGTTGTGAGTTTCTTACGAGGTGTTGCTCATCTTATATTCACTTGCTTTAGTTCATATGTTTAAGTTCATGCAGGTATATATATGGTTATGAAAGCAGATAATGGAGTTGATTATGTTGATTTGAAGAGTTGCATAGTTATTTCAGTATGTTTTTGCCTTTAGTACGTGATGTCCATGTGCATTTGCTGTGGCAGCTTCAATTTTCACCAAAATCCAAAGACTGGACGTTTTCAATGATCGGCTCTGTACATCAAGGTGAGGACTACTTTTCATTCAATGCACCACTGTTTTCATGATCAGATTTGTCATGTGTTCCTCTCACATACCACATTGTCTTGTTCTGCAGATGTTGTGCAGCTTACAGTATCTGCACGGCCAGACGCGTTTGAGTTTCGGTTGCAGAATCCGAAATCTGAGACAGCTGGAGTTGCAGGCCGGGCCACATATAAGGTAATAACCCACGTTACGGGCTTTTTAATTTTAATTTTTTTTGCACATTATCGGTATATCTGCTACAAACTTTATAAGGTGCCTGTCCTGAGCAACTCATGCCCTTGTTATGCTGGTTTGCAGATGAAGATATTGGAGGAAGATAAGCCATTCACTGATACTCTTGTCATCAAATCCTCCATCACAGGTGCTTCTAGAACACTCTTCTTAAGGTTCATCATGTCTGCATGAATCACTAGTTTGAGCCCATGCCGTCCCAGCCCATTTCACCTGTGCATACGGATTAATGTCCATCCCTGTCAATGGCCAACTGTGGAACAGCGACTGTGTCAAAGCCCATGCACCTTCGCTGTTCCAAAATTCCAAATGCATAATAGACCAGTTTGGGCCTGTGGTGTCCCAGCCTGGTGCACCTGTGCATATGAATCAATGTACCAGGCCATCCCTGCCCCGTCTGCTTGACATGTTGCTGTCATCAGCGAGTTGTTTTGGAACTCTGGAACGACAGTTGTGTCAATGCCCATGCGTCCTCACTGCTTGAAAGTTCCAAAATGTGCAGGAGCTTTTAAAATGTGCTTGACATTGACTTCTTTCAAGCATGAGAAGTGAACTGATGATGGTTTGAAAGCGCAGGTCAACGGTTGGAGCTTCCGATCATTTATAAAGCAGGGAAGTCATCGGTGGCAACGTTTTCAGCCCAAATTGTGATGGCTGTAATTCTCATTCTCGTCCTCCTCATTCTCCCTCTTATCTTCTGTGCTCGGATTCTCGACCTCCCCCGCACAAATTTGTCCCAAAGGACCTTGGACTCCGCACCACTTGAGGAACCTGCAGGAAACAGCAACTCCCCTCTCGAGACCACCCCGGTTCGGCAACGCAGGCTTGCTGTATTTCCACGGACGCCACCCTCACGGACACCGCCCTCCAAAGGGCTCGAAAGTAGGACTACGCCCCAACAGTCTTTTCCAGAATACACAATGAGGACTCTGGATAGTACACCTTTTTACAGAAGGAGTGACCCTTCCCAAAGTTATTGAGTTATGAAACTCAAATTTTTGTAGCCAATTAGATTCGTTCTAGGTACTTGTGCATGCAATGAGCACTTCTTAGGACAGGTAAGCATACTCTATCTGTGAAACTGGTTGCTTTTTAGCTATTCAAGGAAAACTTCCCCCACTTCTGGTCTCAGAAATTGTTCTCAATTCCATGTATTACTGTGCACTTGCAGTTCTTCTACAGTATTGAGGAAGTGGAGATATAAGACCCCCCTTACACTAGAGCTTGAGTTGAGAGCTCAAACTTGCAATTTTTGGGACTTTGATAGGGTTTCATCCAAAGGGCAAAGTTTTGAGAGCTTTAGCTTTCAGTTTTGTAAAATTCCAAGCTTTCAAGCACAGTAGTTTGAGCATTCCCATGTGGAGTACAGGGCCAGTATATGAGGGATTAGATTTGTCTTGTTGTCAAACATGGAAGTTGGATTATGGTTGTCATCGCATTATCCATTTTGAGTGTTACATGGTTAGATCCCTTATATCTTGAGATACTAGGAAATTGAATATAAATTCGAAAATTGAAAACTATGGGAAAGGTTTGATTAATAACCACATGTCAATTACCGCATGCATCTTCTGATCTTGCATATCAAAGTCTCTTGAGTGAGAGGATCCGTTTGAATGCTCCACACCTAAACCAAGGATTTAAGTGGCTCGCAGGGACTCCAACCCGTTCTGAAATTTTGTGTGCTTAGCAAAGATGTTTGCAATGGCAGCTTGTTGTTATCTGCACCCTTAGTGTCGTTGTTTGCATCCGTAATTCCAAAGGTGATTCTTCACCCAAGTCACTTCTCATCATCATTCTTGACCATGAAAATGTTGCAAAAAGAACCCTTTAGGTTTGCACATAGGCATGCATGCCATCCACGCCCAAGGTCATTCCTATCGCTGAACCTTTTCGGCCAGACCACGACAACCTTTATGAAACACGGTCACAGCAATTCCAGTAGCCTGTACCACCATCCAATTCTCGAAGAATGTATTCTGCATCTTGCGCATGCTTGGAACAGACACCAACACAGAACCTATATAGTGTCTCTTTCATGAGTGTCAATGCTTCTTCGTTGTCCACCACCAGAATTCTTATCAATGGGCCAAAGGTTCCCTACTTCATGACATCCATGGAGTGGTTTAGGAACTCGGAGCACCTTGGTGTCATTGTTTGCATACGCAATTCCAAGGATTTTTCTTCACCCAAGTAACCTTCAGGATCACTCTTCACCAGGAGGATGTCCTTTTCTTTGCCCAAGTCATCTTCGTCATCATTCTTGACCAGGAGGATGTTGAAGAAGGAACCCTTTAGATTGCACAAAGGCACGCATGCCATCTATGCCGAAGGTCATTCCTAACCCTGACCTCTTTCGGCCAGACCACGGCAACCTCGGTGAAACACGGTCACAACAATTCCAGTATCCTGTACCGACATCCAATTCTCGAAGAATGTGCTCTGCATCTTGCGCATGCTTGCAATAGACACCAGCGGTGAGCCCATAAGGTGTATCTTTCATGAGTGCCAATGCTTCATCTTCGTTGTCCACCGCCTGAATTCCTATCAACGGCCCGAATGACTCCTCCTTCATGACATCCATGGAGTGGTTTACATCTCGAAGCACTGTGGGAGGGAAGAAAAAACCTCCAGAGTCACTTTTCAAACCTATGAGTGTTGTTGCATGTGCCCCTTTGGCAACCGCATCTTGTACCTGAGCGGCAAGGAAAGACAACTGCGGTTGTCTGGCCACTGGGCCAATGTACGTCTCCGGATCCATAGGATCTCCGACCTTGAATGACATCATTGTCTTCACCAAATGATCAAAAAACTCATTGTAGATTTTCTTGTCAACGTAAACCCTTTCCACGCTACAACAACTCTGGCCTGTGTTGTAGAACCCACCATCACCTATGGAAGCCGCGGCCGCAGCAATGTTTGGCACATCACTCCTTACATACACCGGATCCTTGCCTCCAAGCTCTAGCTGTGCCTTCACGAGATTGGAAGCGGTAAGGCTTGCAATTTCCAATCCTGTCTTATGTGAGCCTGTGAAGAACAATCCTCCTAATCCTGGGAGGGAAGCAACAGCTGCCCCTGTCTCTGCTCTTCCTATTGCTATCATAAATACATCCTTAGGAATACCAGCCTCGTAGAGTAACCTTGTAATCTCAAACCCTGTGAGTGTAGCATGCTCACTTGGCTTATAAAGAACAACATTCCCAGTCAAAAGGGCTGCAGAAAACACATTCGCGGAGATGAAGTATGGGTAGTTCCATGCCGAGATGTTCGCCACTACACCTAATGGCTCATAGACGATCTTCTCTTTGAATGCGTGTGTGTCCAGAATGCATTGCTCTTTCATAACCTTCTCGTAATTCTCAAGATAAAACCTAACCCTGTCGACTGTTGCACGGACCTCATTCTTGGCCTGTGAGATAGGTTTTCCCATCTCCATGGTTAGAGTCTTTGCCAACACCGGTATGTTGAGACGGAGAAGCTCATTGAACCTTACCAGCATGGCTCGCCGCTCTGCTAAAGGAACTGCTCGCCATGCCCTCTGACCGGCTGCTAGGGTTTCGAATTTACATCCCACGTCCTCCTTGTTGTCCTCCGGGAGCTCTGCAATCACCTTGCTTGTGGCAGGATTGATGACATCGAACAATGTCGCTCTGTCTATTTTGAAGGCTCGAGTGAAGAAGGTTGTTGCTCTGTCCTTCATGGTCCTCCTTACCATCGCCATCGCCATCGCCATCATCTTGTTCCTCTCCAAACCCTATTCTCCTCTCTCTGCTAATGTGATCCATATCGTTGTCACAGATTCCCCGCAATTCTTATGCATTCTATAATATCATCTTTGACTTGACTTCGACATCATGTTGGGAAAACAATCTTCCATCCACAACAGCTGAGATATGCATTACTCAGCTTTATCCAGCGAAGTCAATAGATCCTCCTACTCTCCAATTTGATGCATCCAATTCTGTGCAGCATCCTCACCTTTTTCTCAAATTGCTTATGCCCAATATTTCATCGATGTCTTGTGTACGTTGAAGACGAAGATGAAGGTGAAGGATGGGTCAATGTGATACATTCATTTGTTTAGCTTGTACTAAATTCCTCGCCTCCGCAGCAGCCTCACCTCGTCACTGATTTGCTGACTTGAAATTCCGTCAATTTGTGAACAATGGAAATAAAGATGAAGGCTTAAAAAAAACTTCATCTGACACATCCATGTTCACCTTCATGTCGTTTTGCTCGTGCTGAATTCCACTACTTCGCAATAGCCTCTCCTCTTCACACATTTGTAGATTGGAATTTTCGTCGATTTGTTGAAGAATGTAGATGAAGATGAAGGTTGGAAAATAGCTTGATTAAGTACGACCATATCTTTACCTTCATGTGGATTCTCTTGTACTAAATTTGCCTTCTCCGCAGCAGCCTCACCTCTTCACAGCTTGGAGACTCTACATCCATCCATGCATTTGACCATTCAAGGTGAAGATGAAGGCTAGAAAGTTAACTTGATCCCTGCATGTGGGTTTTGCGTGTACTAGGCATTGATCGTTGTCCCGATGTAATGAAGCTACTACGAAGGGAAGGTCAGAGGTAAGGATACATTTGGAGGGATCTATCCCCTGGTATCTCAAAAACTTCAGTGAGGGAGAAGCATGACACACAATGGGGATTTGTACATTTTGCTGTGGGAATGCAAGAGTTATAAGTCCAAAATCATTAATTTGATGCACAATTTCAGGAAGAGTATTTCAGAGGCCATCTGAAATAAGCAGACACATAATGAGATTGTGATGACAAAGAAAAATGTTTACATTAATATTGTTGGTAAGCGCCATGTATGTCGCTACAGAAGAACATTTTTGATGGGCACATAGTGAAGCTTTTCAGAAGCATGTATGGATCCCAATTACTACATGACCTATATTTTTGAGTACTATTTCTTACTGGAAGTCCAAGCATATCGAGTGTCTATACAAGTGGTACATGTCGACCCCAAAAGCCGCTTTAGAAGAGTGAGTTGAGAACTCGGAATCACCAGGACTCTGATACCCAACTCTGAAGTATGTCTAGGTGTACTAAGGATCATAAGCACCATAAAGTGGGTGTTATGTACGTGCTAAACTAAATTAGTGTTACAGTAAATTCCTAACAACTCAGCAATGGTGATAAACTATGATTTTGAGCACGAGACACTCCATCAGGTGATATTCTCTCGTCCAAAACTTGTATGATTGGACCTGAAGAGAAATTCACCAACGTCTTCAAGTCTCCTAACTTTGTGAGAATGTTGGATACATACACTTACAACACTTACAACACTTTCATGTATATACAAATAAACGTAATGATTTAAAACACATAATGTCATGGTACAGCGTTGAAAAGCGAGGACCGATTCATATTGCTAGAGAAACAACATTGCACATCGGTTTGTTCATGAACCAAAATAACTTGTTTCCAATGAGCCGTCAATGGTTTTGTACCTACTCCACCATGTAAATCATACATTGACACTTGTCCCATTCAACTTACAAGTTCCCTAATCAAGAAGTAAGAAAACTTTTACTTCTCTGTGGACCTCCAATCTGTCATCCTTCTCCTCTCGGTGGTTGTGGACTCAACTATCAATGAATATCTGAATCCTTAGGTTCCAACTTGAGAAGCTCTGTAGCAGCAAATTCACCCAACTTTGTATTTCCATATGTTCTACAGGCACCACGTAAGGCTCTCCAAGCTGCACTTGGCTCAAGTGCCATAGTAGCAATCAAGAGCTTTGCTTCCTCCAACTGTCCCACTCGCCCAAGAACATTCACCATGCGGTACCAGAGCACGATAGTAAGTGTGATGCAATAATCTTGCCATAATTGACTCATAGCTGGAAGGGGTTTCTGGAGTGCACATGTTTTTCTTGTTCCCTTCACCTCTCTAACATCCAGACGCCATCTGGGCCGCTCCAGGTAATCAGGGATTTGTCTGCCTCGACATCCTAAACTGTGAATGTGTTAACACAAAGTGCTAGCATTTCCTTATTGCGCGATTTTTCCATCTTGTACCGAAACAGAATTCTCAATTGAAGGCAGACACCATTCAACACTCGCTGAGCAAGTTTTGAATCGCATGAGTTACTGAGTATGCATTCTCTGGGTCTCAACGTCCTTGTATCCTTTTAATCTTATGTGGCAGGGTCGAGTATCAGTTTCCAGAGTCCTGGGACATATTTATGATGGCCTGCATAACCTCGGTGCTTTGCCTTTATGTCGCTAGGTCACATGGTATATTGGGCTTCTTTTCCAAGACTGTAGTTTAGTATCGCTGTCGTTGTTAAAGTAAGTTCACCAGTTTCGACTCTCGGCGCTCATGTCGAAGTAACGATTCGGAATCTCGAGGCTCCTTACCGAGGCAGGATCGCCACAAAGGCGCCTGTGAATTTCGAATTCAGTTTAAATTTCGTGAATCATCAGGTACTATACGATTGTCATTAGGTTTGCATAAGGAATTCATATGAAATACCCTTACAGTATGAGGATATTTGGTTAATTCAAGGTTTGTAGTTGTCTTGGAAGACCTGCTGCAGAATATTTTAGAAAGTGACATTGCGCTTCTGACAGCAGAAAAGAGAGTATTTTTGCAGTATCATACATTGCAGATTTCGGTCATCATCCGGTAGCGAATCTCTTTACACTGTACAATCACTTGAGACCTCAGAAATCCTGTGTCATGAAAACATTGGTACCTCCTTCTAAGAGATTAAGATGGAGCTTATGAATTTTCTCGCCATCGGTCCGTCAATACCACAAACAATGCCCTCAGTGGAAGAAGTCGTTTTTTGATATTTGCCCAGAGTGCACAAGGCACATCGCAACACACCTCACGGCATTATATATCCATCATAGCGCAATCACACCAAACACAAAACTGGAGAAACCCAAAGATGAAACTACCAAACAAAAGTTGTGGTCCGATCTATGCTTGACACAGACCAAGATGGAGGGACGAATTCCCGGGTCTGTCTGGAACAGTTTGTGAAGACAATCTAACAGTTCGTGAACAATTTGGTCGCAGAGAGTCCATCCGTTTGTGACGACTAACTAAAGAGAACCCATCCGCTACTCTTGTATGCTGACATGCCACATTAAAAACTGAAATACATATCTATTGATTGTAGGAAAACGCGGCAAGCGATATGCTCATGGGCAGAAATACACATCCTTAATGATTCGCTACTTCGTTCTGGATACAGCCAAGATGGCAGAGGTTGCGCAATTTATTTACCAGCGCGCACCTTGGGTACAATTGTCACGTTTGGCTCAAAAATAAAGAAATCTCAGATTTCCTATGAAAGTTTGGAAGCACATTCACACAAACAAGGAGGCCTCATCGATCTTCAGTGGAACCAGCTAGCATAAAGCCATCAAGAGTAGTAAATACAATTTTAATCATCGGCGAATGACAGCTCCAAATTCTTAAACAATACTCGAAGGCTTTAGGAGGCCACTGCGAATGATTGGAAAACAAGCCTAAAAGGTCATCATCGCTGACTTTCACTGCGTTTCACGACAGGTTGGTTGTTGGAGAAAGTGGGATCAGATATACTGGCTTGGCTCCAAAGAGCAGAAATGTAATTCGTGGAATCAATGTCGATCATCCGGGGAAAGTGCCCTCATGTCCAATAGCTCCACAAAATCAATCATGGAGCATAAAACAAGGAAGACCGCCATCAAGAAGTCTCCGATGTCCTAGGACGGTTTGAAAGCTGCATTCGCTCTCAAGCCCAGCAGGGCGAAAGATTCAGGCGGCCACTGCGAATGTTTGAGAAACAAGCCTTTACAGATACAGTATCATCACCGACTTAAGGTATTGTTCTCCCTCTTTAGTATGACACGTTTGGGAAACACAAAAAAAAGGTCGTATTATCGAGGTGTCGTCTTCTCATTAATATGACAAATGGCATAAAGTTGTCGTATTATCGAGGGAATACAAAAACATAAGTAATGTGAGCTTAAAAATATATACAACAAGTTTAAGCAATATAGATGGTATGAAATAATAACGTATAACTCCAAACAAATACAAATATCCTCAAGAACTCTTGAAATAGGAGTCCAATGATCTCTGGTGTTGCCTACCCAAGTTAGCAACTGTCATCTTATCTAGATTCCCTACTAACTTTTGAAAACTAATAATTTCATTAACACCAAAATATAAAGAGTTCTCTAATAAGAAACTAGACAACAATGATGCATAACGTTTAGTATGAAGATACTGGTGATATTATATTACCCGTGTACAAGGCAACATACTAGGCATGAGGCCAGTCTAACCCTAACCATGTCCATTCTGCACTAGTAACCCTAATTCTCATTAAGTTTCCAATGATAAGTGGAGTTCCCAAGTGAAAATGGATGTATTTTAGATGTACATAACGTAGATGAAAAGAATTTTAGCATTAACTACCTCTTTAATATGACAAAACGGAGATTCTAAATGTCACATTATCGAGTGTTGTAGTCGTATAAAAGAGGGAGTTTTGAACTAAAAAGTTTGGTCTTGCAAAAATGTGTCGTAATATCGAGGGTGTCGTATAAACGAGTGTCGTATTAATGAGGTTAGATTGTATCCCATAGCTCCACAAAATCAATCACAACATAACTCAAAAGCAAGGCAACTGTTGAACAAGAGCCCATTCCACAAAACAAGTGTTGAAGCAATTCCAAATTTTGAGAACTTGCCTAAGTTCCATGTGCAAGAACATGCCAAGATGCGACATTTATGTTTGAAACACAGTCACACATATCCATTTCTGCTTGGCATTTTAGTAGCCTCTATCTCACGGAGGCCACATGCACTCTGTCACTTTAAACACAATATTCAAAATTTTGAGACAAAAAAATACAATATTTGTGGGTTCCAAACAAATACAATATTGTCCATTTGTCAACCTAAAAGTCATGTTAGGTTGATAAATACTAGATTATACTTCAGACGTGTAGTTTCCATTAAAATGAGAGTATGTTGAGTTGGGGAATCGACTCATTTAGGTTGAGTCAACCTAAATGAGGACAATATGTTAGTCAATTTAGGTTGAGTTGACCTAAATGAGGACAATATGTTAGTCAATTCAGGTCGAGTTGACCTGAACTGTCATCCTAAATGGTCAATTTAAGGTAGCACATCACTCTGCAATTTACGGCGGGAAATCAAATGTTATTTTTTTACTTGAACTCTACAACTTTCCAGTGGTTTTCACTTCATTCTTGGATTATTAGTTTGCTTTATGTACTCCCAATTCACTGGAAAACTCTCAAAATTTTGAATATTGTGTTTTTAGACAATTATCCTTTTTGACACCATCTTGATGTACTTAACTTATAGCCCCCCCCCCCACACCTGCTGGTGGTGAGGCCAGTCGGCAATTCCCACCAGTAAGGTCGAACTTTAAACTCACTTTACAGCAGTGGCAGCGACTGGGCGCATCGGTCTTGCCACTCGCTTGTTCGCTGATGCGCGAGGTAATTTTGCACTACTAGATAATTTCGCGCGAGATAATTCACTATGTTTTCACCTTCACAATGAGTGAGTTTACATACTAGAGGCCACGAATTCATATGATCCCTCTATAACTACACTACATATGATATTTAGGCAAAGCTTACTATTTGGAATTACGCAATGCTATATCTATTTACTATACATCTCATATATTTACCAACAAATGTTAAATTATTAGTTTAATCATTATAAAACATTGACAAATTTACTTGGTAAAAAATTATTTCAATAGTAAAAGGATATAGCACCGTGTAAATCCAAATAGTATGTCACACTAAATATCATATTTGATTAATTGTCCATGGAGATTTTTTGGCATGATCGGTTAAAATTCTATTCTTTCCAAGTCCAATTGGTTACATGTTGTGTGAACACTCGGTTAACATACTTACTTAAGGTGGCAATAGGTCTGCAAATAGTTTCAAGATATCGTGAAACTATTTGCAAATAATATTGAATAGAACTTGGTTACAACATTATCTTGAAACTCTTAGCAACCACCCCAAGCATGCCATAATATCCTACACTCAAGAATATAGGAAGAAATCTACAATGAAAAATTACACTAGAGAATGAAAATTTACCTTATTTTGGCAAATATGGGATTAAAAAATGAAACTTGGAAAAACATGCCTATATTTTTTAAGATCATATCTGTAATAATTTTAGGGTAATATGTAAGTGAATTTTTTTCTTATACATGACATCCTCATACATATACAACTTCATCACCTCCTAGTACATATCCTCAAAATCCAATCCCACACGGGCATCCATGGCAACAATGTGGTTGACAACCTCACCAAGTTCGACACAAAGACTTCCCCCAATGTCCTTGATGGCAACACCATCCACATTTGCCACCCTTACCCCCACTACCTACATACTCAAATTCCGCAATGCTCAATTTATGGGCAACTATCGCAAAGTTACACCTTTCTAGGCCCAAAAAATTCCCTCTTGATTTTGCTCCCTATTCCCCCCCCTGCGGGAGGCTACAACATCAACACATGGTCCCATGTCCCTTGCACATTGCACCCACTATATCCTTAAAGGCTTACACATGAATAGGCCTAAGAAGGGTCTCGAACACATTTGACGGTTCTTACTCTCCCACCACTAGACCCTATGGAAATGCCTCAATAATGGTAAATCTTCCTCTACTGTCTCCAACAAGAGCACCGTTCCACATTGGCTACTACCCTATGCATCTGCATATCCTGCTTTCGGCCATACATCCTTCTTATAGAAGGCCTTCAAACCCACAATCCTTTTCCCACACAATCCACTGCTAACATCAAACTCCACTGCATTAAATTCACATACTAACCCGACTGTTTCCTAGCAACAACCGCAAAATGAAAAATTGACAAATACACTAGACTTACTTCTGCCATCGCTGCTAACAACTGGCATATCTAACCATTTATTGTCCTAACCACCGGTCAATGAGGAGGAATACACACTTCCACCCTCAAAACCCATACCGATCCTTTCAAACTTTTTCCTAGACACATCAACAAATTGTAAACCCAACTACACACTACTGCCATTCAATGACATCATCCCTCAATAAAGGCAAATTTGAAACCAAGCCCTTCAACCCTCCCTAATAGAGTTTCTCTGACTATACCCCCTACCCCTCCCATCCCTAGCTAGGGAGATTACTAATGACGTTTGACCTAGTTTGTTGCATAGAGTCCACCACTGGAAGGTGGCAATAGCTTGTGGGCAAAGTGACTCTCCATTGGTGCCACGCACATGAGCAACCATCAACCGCTCCACCTAGTGGGGGCAATGATTCTCATCCAGCTCTGCCGGCGAGGGTGGTGAAGCGGACTGTCCGCCCAAGCCCGGGAGCCACGGGTTCGCCGCTCTCTGCCGGATAATTCCCCAACAAGTTTCTTACTGCGGAACAACTTCAACACTCTCAAACTTCCTCACTCCTTTCTTTCTCACAAGTAAAAAAAGGATTGGGAAACATGAATGCCAGAAGCGGGCGGAGAAGGAGGTTGGGGCAGCAAGGCGCTCTCCGCCCGCATGGTGTGTGAGCTTGCTGCACACACCCCCGCCCAACCAACCGCGGGGGCCACGTGGACCTCCGCCAGGTGGCTGGTGGGGCGGACCGGCGCCCATGTGCGCAGGCCTATTCACGCTTGCCCTCAATCGAGGTTGGTGCTTCTATCTATCTATCATCTAGGTGTCCAATTAAGATGAGTAACGGAATTAAACCGCTCACCTTCAGCTTGTTAGGAACTTAATTCGTAGTCCTTTAATAAATCTCACACTTGGAGCCACATTCTAAAAATAAAATATCTAGCTATAGAATAGTTCACTGCGTTTCACCTTCTGTCCGCATGGATGACTTTCCCTAAGTTAGAAGACACCGTCCAGCTCTAGCCGTCACTGCCCCAGCATGAGACCTAAAGCGAAGCCTGAAATGGATGAACGTTGACATGGTATTGGATGAATGATGATAGATGCAATCCTGGATGAGGGATGGATAGGCCAATCCATTTCTCCCATTCTGTGGCTCCCAGAGGCCAGGCCCTTAAACCCAAAACCCTGGACCTGCGCTGCGCTACACTGTGCTCCTCCCTACTCCTCATAATCCATCACTCTCTTCGCTACTTGTGACTTTATCCTCTCTTTGTGGCTCCACCTCGGTGCTGCATTCGGCTCAGACAAGCCGATACTCGCTCAGAGGACAAGACCTTCCAGTTTCAGTACATAGTAGCTTCTCGTCTTGTAGGGGTTAGAAGTTTTTGTGGCAAGCAAAGCTGTGGGCAGAGAGAGGAATTTCGGCAGAGTTGAATGTGAATTTTGGCTTTCTAGGAGTGAGGAATTCGGGTGCGGAGGGCGAGTGTTGGAATCAACATTTTGAGTCTAGAGGTAGAGGGTGAAGATTTTGCATGGGTGAGGAGTTTTAGTGGCCATAAAAAGAAAAGCAAAACGAAGCTAAGCTGTGCAGAGGGGGAGTTGTGTGGTGAATTTTGGTTTTGCGGGATTCAGTAATTTCGGGTGCAGCGATGGCGGCTGCGATGATGGTGGGAGCTTCGTCCTCTGCCCTGTGCAGAGGGGCAGCAGTGAAGGAGGCGTTGCCTTTGCCATCCTCCTTTGTAGGAGAGAAAGTGCGAGTGACGCTTGCGTCATGTGCGGGTAAGGGCGTCCAAGTGATGGTCGCAGCGCAGAAGAGAGATGGCAGCGGAAGCGGCAGTGGAGGGTTTTCAAAGCCGTGGGACGTGCAGAGGTCGTTGTTGGCGTCGACGGAGAGCAGCGCGGTGGCGACGGAGTACGCACCGAATGCGATTCTCGGATACCCCGACGAGCTTCTGACGGAAGCTGAGGATTACGAGGACGAGGATGAGGACTTCGACGCGGACGAGGTCATTCGCGTGGACAATGAGTCTGTGGACGACGAAGACGAGCTCGCCGTTGCGAACCTCGGTATTCCGGACGCTGTCGTGGAGGCCCTCGCTAACAGGGGTATCTCGCAGCTGTTCCCCATTCAGGTAAATTTTTTTCCAGACGCAATGTGATGATGTTTTCCTTATTCTGTGATGAAGAGTTTGGGGTGGAGACAGAATGGCTGCCATTCTTTCTTATGAAGCTTCTGAGTACTGCATTATGGGGTCTTGTTTGAATTGCAAGAGTTATACATTCAGAAGGTTTGTACCTTTTCAGTCTCTATTGTGCAAATGCGTCAGTTTTAAGATAACCGAAGACAATTTGGTTGAGTTGTTTAATGTCATCTTGACTTAACCTCGAGAATTACGGTAGAGACAGAATGGCTTCTGCCAGATTTTCTAGAAACTGCAAGTACTGCATTGTTGGGTCTTGTCTGAATTGCAAGAGATATCCTGTCGGAATGTATTTTCCTGCCTTTTCAGTCTATTATGCATAGGCGTCAGCTGTAAGACAATCAAAGACAATTGGGTTGAGTTGAATTGCGGTAGAAACAGAATGGCAACTGCGATTCTTTCTTAAAACTTCTTAGTACTGCATTGTGAAGTTTTGTCAGAATTGCAAGAGTTATCCCGGCGGAACTATTTGGGACTTTCTAGTCTCCAGTACGCAAATTTGTCAGTTGTAAGATAATTGAAGACAAGTTGGTCGAGTTGTCATCTACAGTAAACCTCAAGATGCTTTCATACATTGGATAATTGAGACAATGTGCTTGAGTTGTTGAATGTTAAACTCAAGAAAGCATGCGTACATTGTGAATTTATGGAAAGAATTGGGCATTATATCTCTTTGGTGGAAATTTAAAATTGGAGAGGCGAGTAGTTGGGTTTGCTCAACTCCTCTTAAGGGGCTAACATCAGTTAACTTTCTACCCTCTTTTGAATATTGCTGTGCTGCAAGTGATCGCGAAGGGATTTGTACTGTGTTATTATAATTCATGCAGTCATGAGTGTCGCTGTGATTACCATTGTACAATTGTACAATTGAATGGTAGTACCAGACCGAACAGCTTATTTGAAGTTCACCCAGCTTTTAGGGTGGTTTAGGCGTGATCAAGAATCACTTACACTCAAGTACTGCGTTGGTTGGTCTTGTGTCATAAAGTGTCGCTATACTACACTTTATGGTACTACCAGACCAATCAGTATAATTGAAACTCATTTAGCTTTTATGGTATAGTTTTATTCCACAATACTTGGGTTGTTGCTGACCTTGCTTCCGTTTCAGGATTGAATTTAAGCCACTGTATTGAATACAAATAAGCAGGCAGATTCTCATTTTTCTACCTGAGAACGCTCATGGATAATCTGTGTGTGCTGGTTTCTGAGTTTATGCTTTTCTTGATGTGATCAGAGAGCCGTTCTTGATCCTGCTATGCAAGGTCGTGACTTGATTGCGCGGGCAAAGACTGGCACAGGGAAGACACTTGCATTTGGCATTCCCATCATTCACAACATCCTGAAGCAGAATGAAAAAGATCGTACTGCCAGGTTTGCTCCTCTTGACCAAATTTAGACCTCATTATGTCTTCAGATGCAAACCTAACTGTAGTCTGCTAAGTTAGCTACCTATAGTGTGAATTTATATGCATTGGCACTCATTATATTCCTGGAGAAATACTATGGAGCTACTATTGAATTTCTGGGTTTTAAAACTATATTTAGTATATTGTGTGTACAAGTCTGATGGATTTTCTATGTAATGTAAACTGCCAGACGGGCTGGACGATCACCACGGGCACTTGTGCTGGCACCCACCCGAGAGCTTGCGAAGCAAGTGGAGCGAGAATTTATGGAGTCGGCTCCCATGCTTTCTACAGTCTGTGTGTATGGTGGAGTGTCGATTACTACACAGCAGCGGCAGTTACAGAGAGGTGTAGACATTGCCGTTGGCACACCTGGACGCATCATTGACTTGATTGATCGCCGATCATTGAACCTGGAGAATGTAAGTTATTTGGTGCTTGATGAAGCGGATCAGATGCTTGCTGTGGGATTTGAGGAGGATGTGGAACGCATTTTGGAGCAGATGCCTAAGCAGCGACAGAGCATGCTCTTCTCAGCCACAATGCCATCGTGGGTGAAGAAGCTGTCAAGAAAGTACTTGAATAATCCTCTAACCATTGACCTGGTATGTACTCTTCCCTTGATTTTTCTTCTCCTCTGACAATAGTAGAAGGGAGAAGAGGGTTGTTGTTTTTTCTACCTATCTTTTTGTAGTCACCTATCTTAGAGAACTTTACACTAGAGCTTGAGGACTGCCGACCTGTGAAATTCCTCATTGGTGGAAAATGCTGAGACCTCACTTCACTGTACATTAGAGCCTGAGGGCCAAAGGGACTAAAGAAGTTTGAATGGATGGAAATACCTACATGGATTCGTACATGTCATGCAATGGATAATGTTTTATGGTCTGTTGGATTTTGTTTCAAGCCCACCTCAAAGAGGTGGGTCTTACACAAAACCAGGAGACCATGACACTTCAGGATATCACAACTCTTGATTCATTATTACTTATTGTGTAGAAAGGCCCACATGAGTAGGATGGTAATGCTATAAGATTTGGTTGAGAACCCGCTCTCGTATGTCTTTACATTACAATTTAAGGCCCATGGCCAGACTGGAACAGCCTCTGGATCAATTTCAAGGGCCAATGCAATTTCATTGTCATGGCCCTTCGCCATAGTGTAAAGCGGCCCTTATATTTGTTTGAAGACTGGTTTATGTCGTCCTCATCAACCTTTGTGACAAATCAGATTTTTGTGACTTCATGTCAGGTGGGAGATTCAGATGAGAAGCTTGCTGAAGGCATCAAGATGTTGGCTGTGTCAATGGCGCCATCTGCCAAGAGGACCATTCTTGGTGACCTTATTGCGGTAAGCTTCCAGGATTTTCTCTACCTTTACCCCTAAAATTTATGATTTGTTCATTCTTTTCGAAGCCTAGAGGTCCAGCTAACCAGGGGCAGAAGTTAGGGTCAAAGTCATTGTTTGGAGGTTGCTTGTTATCTAGTTGATTACCGTAATCCATGTTTGACCTATTTAGGTGGAATGTTGTAAGGAAATTATGTTTGTGATGACGTCAGAGACAGTTATTTTGTGATCTGTTAGTAAACTATGATCTATTGAGGTGGTGGCAGGTTTATGGTGGAGAAGGGAAAACAATAGTCTTCACTCAAACGAAACGGGATGCAGATGATGTGGCTTTGGCTCTTGGCCGAACTGTTGGATGTGAAGCTCTTCATGGTGATATTACACAGAATCAGAGGGAGAAGACACTCGCCGCTTTCCGGGAAGGGCGATTCTCTGTGTTGGTGGCAACAGACGTGGCTGCCCGGGGTCTGGACATCCCAAACGTTGATTTGGTAAGTGTTTGCTTTCAAGTTCAAATCTCTTGATTGTTGAAAGAAATGTGGTTGGGTGTGTTGATCAAAGCACACAGAAAGGTCAAATGAAGCACTCTAAGTCCTAAACCCTAAACCCTAACAATCTCAAGTCTTGCTATGGGTTTTGCAGGTGATTCATTACGAAATCCCTAATGACCCAGAGACATTTGTGCATCGCTCAGGCCGGACAGGTCGAGCAGGGAAGGACGGGACAGCGATTTTGATGTACTCCGACAAACAGATACGCACGATGAAGAACATTGAAAATGATGTTGGCTGCAAATTTGAGCGAATTGGAGCCCCACATATGGATGATGTGTTGCAAGCTAGTAGTCAAGCAGCTACAGCAGTTATCAGAAGGGTGGACCCTGAGGTGGCAAAAATCTTTTTGTCGACGGCAGAGGCTCTATTAGCAAAGCAGGGTACCAGTGCTCTTGCTGCTGCCCTTGCCCATTTAAGTGGATTTAGCCAGCTTCCAGCACCTCGGTCTCTTATCACACATGAAGAGGTACTATTATTGTATCCTCCAGTGTTACATTGTTGGTCTGTAAGCTGAAGAAATGCCTCTTTATGCTCAAGTGATACCTTGGAGTATTTCTTGCTGAGATAACACTGTTGTAAGGTATGTGGGGCATAAAATGGACACTTCTACCTCTGCACCCACTTCCCTTGGGATTTAAACACGTTATTAGGATGAGATGATTTCAGATCTAAGTTGAGTCCATAGTCATTCTTCTCATAATCTCTGGAGCTCATATGAATATCTTCATCTATATTAAAGTGAAGACTCAATTTTCCACGCAAATATAGGTGTCCAATTAAGATGAGTAACAGAATTAGGCCTGCTTACCTTAGTTTTGACTCGGAGACAGTCATTGTTGATGAGATCAAAATACTCTTATCCAGTATCCCCCCCTTCCTAGAACACACTCATTGAGCTTCGGAAGTGTATGGAAAGGAGAATCTTGTAACTGGCATACAGATAGTAACTGTAACTCAGATGCATCACTTTCGCTCATTAATGACGCACTTTTATTTCACTTTTGCAGGGCTGGGTAACTCTACGTCTTATTCACACTGAGCCTATGCCACGTCCAGTCTCGCCACGCATGGTAATGGGTGTGTTGTCAGATATCTGGCAGACAGCAGCTGATAAAGTAGGAAAGATTCGTGTCATTGATGACCCCAAGATACAAGGTGCTTGTTTCGACCTGCCCGTAGATGTGGCAAAGGAGCTACTTACAAAGCCATTGGATTCAGAGAATATCATTGAGGCCATCAAGCAGGTACATTATTCTGCAAAACTGAACAGTTTTTGTATGGGGGACAGAAACTTCCGCTCAAACGTTTTGTGGTGGAAGAATGTCATTGACATCTTTTACATAGAATTTTCCCATGTAATAGTAGTTTAGAATTGTGATCATACCCCAATAACAACTCACCGAAATCCCTCTAGTGGAAGTTTCTTGTGCATTTGGTCGACTTTCTGCATTCTCTAGTAGATGAAATTATGAAGCTATTTTACGGTATGGGAGTGATGCTGCAATAGTAGAGGCACTACACTAAATATGATATTTAGAGTCACTATGGTAACTTTTCAGATGACACTTCTTATGAATGAGTGAACAAATACTGTCATGGATGATGGATGAGTTCATCTATTGGCCAAAAGCCTACCTTCTCTTGTCAGCAACTTGCGATGAAATGTGTTATGGATTAAAATTTGGATGAAAAATCAGTTGGTAAGTGATTGTAATTGCAACACTGTAAATCTATAATCCCCCAAATTTTTTACAAGGAATGACAAATAATGTTGGGTTAGCATTTAATGTTGGTGACACTATATCGCGGTTTACAATTAGTATTGAGCAAGACGACTAGAATTGGTGACACTAAATATCATGTTTAGTGTAGTTACTGTAGTTGCTGGCACCACATAATTAGAGTAAAGGTACATATTACATATGTTCTATGGCAAGTTGGATGATGAAGATTGTCACAATGAAGCTCAGAATGGCGAGGAAGATACATTAAGGTAGGGAGTGACGATTGCAGTAGTGGAGGCACCGGCTTCTGTAATTGGCACCACAAAATTAGAGTAAATTTACATCTCATGAAAGTATGTTTTATGAGTACTGATAAGTTGAGAGTTTTGTTCAACAGCTCCCAAGGTTAACGGAAGACGATTTGGGTAAGGGACGAGGTGGTGACATGTATGGCCGCTTTTCTTCAAGAGGAGGTGGAAGAGGAGGCTCAAGTGGTGGCCGCAGCCGGGAACCTTTCTGGGGAGGAGACCGAAGTGGCAGCAGCGAGTATGGTCGTGACAGACCTAGGAGGAGCTCTTTCGGAGAAGATAGATTCTCCTCCAGCCGCAGTGATAGGTAAGGGTTCTATTCCTCCGCACTTGTAATAGCCCACACTTTACCACAAATTACATTGGTACATCAAAGCCTAGCCTAGGGTATAACACAAACCTGGTGGACCATGAAACATTATCCATGACATGCCATGTAGTACTTCAAATAGGTTTTTAATTCATTCACTTCCTTGGTCCCTTAGGCCCTCAAGCTCTAGCATAAAATGAAGTGGGAAAGTCTCGGCATTTTCTACCAATGAGAGATTTTAGCTTCCAACGGCCACAGGCCCTCAAGCTCTTGGAATGAAGTGCCCCTTATTCTAACTCTTTACTGGTTCTGAAGAATATCTGTACAAACTGTTGTTCAGTTTTTGTGAAATTAAATGTTGTTTTTCTGACACATCCAGGCCAAGGGGGGCGTTCTCTGGAGTCTGCTTTGTATGCAATCAGCCTGGACACCGGGCCGCTGACTGCCCAAGTCAACATTAGCAAGAGGAGTAGGTTTGTTATAGAAATCATGAGGCATAGATAGTCATGCTTCTATAGGTGGGAGACCCCGGAGTCATGAGTGAAGCTTTGCTTCTGAAGACCAGTTTATCAAATTAATATTCTCCCTAAAACAGCTTTCCCAACATACATGGTTCACAATTACATTATGTTAGATGATGAAAAAACGAAGGTCTTTGAAAGAGGAATTTTTGATCTCCTCTGAAGCACTGCTGAGAGTGCAGGGCTCTTTGAGAGCTACGAGGACAGGATTTCATGGTTACTTAGTTTAGGCTGTTCTCTTATTGGTTATGATCCTGGTTAGGTGTTCCTTCTTATGTAGATTGAGCCATATTTTTTGTGCAATCAAAGGGTTGCATATGTTCAAAAACCAGAACTACACAATGAGAATGGTGAACCTGATTCTTTCTGCATCCTTGTGTCTCTCACTGTATTTGTCATTTTGGTGTGTTCAATATCTCCAGTTTTAAATGGTGCCTTCAAAGCTCCTTTGAAGTTCAATATCTCCAGTTTCAAATGGTGACTTCTGAATGTGGGCTTCAGAAGCACACATCAATTTGTCCATTTCTCTGAATTTGAGAAGTTTTCCATGAGCCAGTTCAAAGGTCACTCTAACGTGTGTGGGAGTTGTGTGGTCATTCTTCTTAATGGATGTCTATACTGGAGCGGCATACTGGAGTGGTATGTATATATGGCAAGGCTTGTAGCTAGAAATGGGCACCAAAATAACATGCATTATGCCCCCTCCCCACCTGGCTTTAACTTCGCAGGTTTGAACCTAATAATCAGACTTACCTATATGGGCTCCACACTAGGGTCTCTTTCTTGGCCGGAGCCAAGGTGCCAATCCGAGATGGCGCCTTTTAATGCAACCGTTTTTAGTGCAGTCTCCTATCCTACATGTAGCTAGGAATCTGCTACGGTATTAGGGAGGCTAAGTATACAGGATTGGGCGCATGTGATTGGTCACAACTGTTTTTTGTCATCTCTGTCATTGAAAACAATATTGTTACACAATCGGAAGCAGTGCAATGCCTTAATTGCCACACAGTGCCTAACATCCTCATCAACCATAGGGACCTCAGCAAAAAGTCGCCATAATAATCAACTGTGAGGACTTGAAAAGAGAGTCATGAGCAATGAGAAGGATCAACATTGCTGACACAAATGCTATGAATTCAACAGAAGCCATAATAGTATAAGTATTGTGCGTTCGTTCATGTGGGCCCTGAGAATATACATGGGAATGCCCCAACCTAGTGCAGATTCGGTTTGCATGAATATATGAAACAAACCACATGAAAGTTTAATTCAAATTTCAAGAATTGAGTAATAATTGATAAAGTAATAACTAACATCAAAACAGTAGGTTCATAAAAACAAACAGAAACAATGATGAGTATTTTAAATTGGAGATCCTTGAACTCAAGGATAGCCATTTTTTCCTCATTAACCACAATGTGTAGGAGACATACACTATGGAATTTCAGAAATCGTATCTCAAGTCAAGTGGAATGACGAGCGTGTCTCTTCACTTAAGTCAGCCTCTGGGAGAACTTTAGAAAATAACTACAAAAAAATAGACTGAATTTGCTTACGGAAATGCATTGAGAGCTAGGGTTTAGGTACAACAGCTCTGTAGGTAAAAAAATTGGCTTGAGAAACGCAGGAACCAATCAGCCTTGATTCCAGAGCTGTGCTTTGTTTAGAAGTTTTGACATGAGGATTGCCCTTAGGTATATTGTAATTCCTAACATTAGGCCCTTCAATCGAACAGTCATTGCAGAAATTTTGAAGTGGAGTTCTTATGATTAAATTGTGTTTTCCCTCAGGGCTGCATGCTTTTCCTCAACGTTTTTCAGCAGGAGATATGTCCGAAATTAGGTCTCCGGGCATTGGCCATAAGTTCGGGAGGGAATGCGCAAGCAAACTGCCGAGGTTAATGCAAGAGCGTTCCAGCTCATGGTCAATACATGTATTAGGGGAGGATTTGAGATAAGAGTATGATTTTTGAGCACTACAAATATTTGTGCAGCTCAAGCAAATTTGAATTTTTTTCCCAGTTGGATTGAAGACCATGTTATTTAGCGTTGATGTATGAGCAATGCAGCATATCGACAATTTAGAGGTGAGCTCGTGCAATAATTTGTTTGTCGCTGCCTCTGTTCGTATAAAAAAACATCCCAGAATGTGCTTCCAATCCGCCAGAAGCCTTGGCCAATGTTGTGTAACCTACCTTCTCTAATGCATGCCGCTGGAATCCATCTAAACCTTGTCACAGTGTGAGATTGTGTTGGTTTTTTGCAGGCAGTGCCACTTACAGTGCTGGCTTGCCAACACTTGTACTGGGGTCAGGTTTAGGGTGTAGCAAACACTCAAACAAGTTGCTCACTAAAACCAGCAACCAAACGCGGTCGCTCACAAACTTCCCTATGAATGTTGGGTAGCCTCCTCTTCCAAGCCAATGGTGTTGTGTACGAAAGGACGCAGCGTGCCGCCCGTGTGCAAATTTAGAATTGGCAATTGGATCACTCTCCAGCCCTACAAGACCGTCCCAGCAGAATTGACGGTAGCCATACAACATGTCAGTTTTCTTCCCCTCCACCCTCATTCTCTTCCGAGCTCTTTGATGGGCACCTCGTAGTATTCTTGCCATCTGCACGTTCTTCATAGCTTATTATTATGGCCATTACATCAGTCTCCGATCTATTCCCTGTATCATTCAATCAATGTAACAGCATGACCTCACCTCACCCACATATCCTCCAACAAATATTTCAACATATTGTGTCAGCATGCATTCACCTGGTTGCCGACCATCCTCTCCCTCCATGCATGCGGGAACCTCGCTCTGCACTTCTTTCAAAACTTCATGTTGAGATGTGGTGGTTGTTTTCTTCCAGGAAAGCTGCCATAGAAACGACCTGACTCCAACATCAAACATCCACTGAATCATCTCCCTCTACACAACCCCCTCTGCATCACCGTCACCATTCAAAGAGTACGGGTCCAACATCTGCTGCTCTCATCTGAGGTTGTGATGCTGCCAACAGAATTTCTCGCACGTCTTCGTCATTGCACTGGGAGACATGTAGACTACGCCCATCTCCCTATCCATCCACTGTTGTTTGCACTGGATTTGTGGTTCTTGTCATGATCCCCCCGCATGACACCTTTTCCTTATTGCCTTGCCAACTGCTACCCTTCAAACTTCTCCCTGAACCCGTTTTGTCTACAGACTTTCTAGTCGCTTAAAATCTAGCAACAATCTTCTTTGACATTGGAGCTCGACTGCTTCGAGTAATCTGCTCTGCATACGCTTCCACATTCTTCTCTGCAACGCTTGGACTACCAACTGCACCTGCACAGTTTCCAGGGATGTCATCGACAGCGGTGTTCGGGATTGGGGAGCCCCTCATTGCCGGCGACTGCCATACCATCTAACCCATTCACCATCCTCCTCGTAATGTCCGAGAGCACGCTTCGCTGCGTCTGTGCACCAACCACCCCCACCCCCCCCAACAAGAAGGACTCCAAAATTTGAGCGGTCAGTGTTTTGGAGGTGATCGTCATTGTCGTAGCAGGGATTGCGACCTCTTCGTTTTCTTGCGCAATGGGGAACTTCTGCTGTGCCCTTATTGGTGGCTGCCCAACACTAGATCCTCCTTCAGTGCCATCCACCACGTTCTTTGCGATGAAGGCATTTCCACCCCCTCTCCTTCAAGCAGTGCCCACATACCGAGACTTTTTTTTCTTTTTGGTCATGTACAAATGTTTTCCCATGCGTGCATAGACTTGCGTCTCCTTCCTGGACATCGTTGCCATGTTCACTTTGGCAAGGAGCTCGCGAAAATTGACTGTGCCACAAGTCCGCTCTTCTCTACTTGAATTCTCTCTTCCGGGTACACTGAACTAGCTCTCCACCCACTCGCGGTGGTCGTCTTCCCCCTGAGGGCCACTTCACACACGAGACTGCGAGCCCGTGACCATTACACTTCAAGCACTCTCATTTGTAGAAAAGTCGGGGCCGGTCCAAGTTCACTTCACACTACACTTGAGGGACCAACGGAGTAAGTGAATGCAAGATGATGTAAATTCTACATGGATTCCTACATGGTATCAAATGGATCATGTTTCATGGTCACTTAATCTATATTCAAAAACCACCGGGAAACCATGGCACTCCGAACGCTCACAACCATTGTTTTATTCTATTTTATCATGTGTGACGACCCACAATGGATTCCTACATGGTATCAAATGGTATTTGGTTGAGGGCCCGTCACATATGACTTCACACTACACTTGAGGGTCCGTGACCACACTACGTGATTTTGGACGTGTGTTAGGACAGCCTGTGGACACTTTCTTTTGGGCTCTCACAATTTCATGGTCACGGCTCTTGGCTCATGTGTGAAGTGGCCCTCATACATACCATATGGGCATCCCCTTCCTCACAACCCTATGTAATTCCTCTACAGAACGTAATGGAGATAATTATAGCCTCTACCTACATCTTCAATGGTTTAGGCTGATGCGGCATACAAACTTTATCATATTTTGTGTGCTCAAAGGTGTTTCATTTTTTAACAATGAACACTACATGCAAATATGGAAGGCCAGATGTTAAACCACCCCTATCAAACTTTGTCTGCCTAAGAATTCACATCCCCTGGCCCACGCGTTCATGCCCAGACCATAACTTTCTAGTCCTGCCCATAGTGTTGCCCGTAGCTTGCATGACCGGACGGAACCATGGATGGAGTTAGCTCCAATGACATTAGTCATCCTTTGAGCCATGGACCCTCCTCTAACATTGGGAACGTTCCCTACTTCCATCCCATCGATTCTCCACCACATTTGCTAATGTGTTATGCAAACGAGATTTGTGAATGTGTTATGCACTAAAATTTGTAGAATGTGTTATGCAAACGAGATTTGTGAATGTGTTATGCACTAAAATTTGTAGAATGTGTTATGCACCAAAATCTATGGAATGTGTTATGCGCCAGATCAGATCCTCGGGGGGGGGGGGGGGGTGACTACCGAAAATTTAGAAAACCACATGAGATAAAAAAATAGGGTCAATTTAATTCGTTTAGGGTAAAATTTATAATTTTGTTAGATCTACCATAGCACTGGAAACATGTCCCCTACATGATTATATGTAAAATAGGGTGGTGGATAATTGCTCCATTTTAGTAATCAGTAGAAAAAAAATAGGGTCATAGACATAGGATCCCCCTAAAAGTGTGTAGTAGGATTAGTAAAATAATTATGGGTTTAACTACTTGGATGAAGAAATGTGTAGTTTTTGTCTAAATTTCAACTTGTATATTTTGTTATCTCCATGTTTATTGGTAACCCTTTAAGTAGTATCCAAGTGCTATTGGTTTTGTTTTGAATGGTACTTTGAATGGTTTAGGATTGGTATTACTAATTGAAACCAAATGAATGACAATTTGAATGGTATGGAATGTTTATTGCTCACATAGTTGGTTCCGCAATGCTATAGTATTCCGTCCACTATTTGGTACTTGTACGATTTATAAAAAAACAATTATGCCAAAAATTAGCCTCTCTAAACAATTACAAATAAATATAGGGTGCTAAAAAATACGTCAAAGTAGCTTTTTATCTAGAAATAAGGAGGGAAGGAATATTGAGAGGTGTATAAATATCCTCCCATTATCGCACATGGTTACGAAACATAAGGGGTTGTGATTGCCCCGAGATCAGATCTACAATTGTGTTATGTGCTAAATCTAGATTTACAAATGTGTTGTGCACCATATCTAGATTTACAAATGTGTTATGTGCCAAATCTAGATTTACAAATGTATTATGTGCTAAATCCAAATTTACAAATGTGTTATGCACTAAATCTAGATTTACAAATGTGTTTGCACTCTTTGATTCTTCTCTTTGATTCATCGTGAGTTATTTGGTACAGGCAGAGATGGCCGACAATGAATTGCCAACAATGGCAAGCAAGTTGTGGGGAGGATTCATTAGGCATGTCGCTTTGAATGCTAAACTTGCGACTTTATGAATGTCTTTCTTGATCATCGAACGGGAGAAAGAGCCTCTAGTGTACTGGAATCCTAATAATTGTGCTCCGGGATCATAGAGAAGTCAATTGGTGGTGTTAGCATGTACATGTGAGTAATCTCGTGCCATGTCAATTATAGGTAATTGCACTTCCTCAGCATCATGGGTACATTTGTTGCAGTTGTAGGTTGGACAACCCTAGGTATTGCTTTGTGTTGGTACACAATCTTGTAAGGTATGCAGGTGTTAGTTGGTGGATTTTTCTTATTCTTTAGCAATTATTGATCAGTTTATAAGTCTTGAAATTTGTGTTGCACTAGGAAATCTATGATGAGACATCAACAAATTTGTCAGTATCTAGTTTAGGGACGCAATCACAGTAGCAAGTTCAGGAAAAGACTCATTGAATTTGAATGAATCAGGGAACTCTAAGTCTGAACTTATTATTTGTCCTCGATGCAGATTCAAAAATTTGGCCCATAATCAATCCTTTGTCAACACAAATGTAGTCAAAGAGCAAAGTTTCTACCAACTCCTTGACCCGGGGGGGCACTTATAATAAATTTTTGGAGACACTTGCAATAACCACTTATTTTCAAGGGGGTATTATCTTTGGGAATTAGAATATTAAGAGTCTTTAAAGTAGAAAAAAATATACCGAGCTTACAATTTTAATATACTATTGGTAATTAGAAATCTAGAATGCATTCAATATTAAATACCCTATTTTTCTTACAAATTCTTGATAGCCTTTAATTTTTAGCCGAGGGGTGGTGCATTGTGAATTGGCATTTTAACAACGGGATTGCATTACTATGGTATGGCGAGAAGAAAAACACAATAGAAATTAATTACACCAGCAAGATTGTAATGGAGAATGCAAGTAGAGTGCAACCTTAAAATTTAGTGTGTTCAGAAACATAGTTGTCCAACATTTGCAGAATAGCAAGAGTTCGTACAACATTTACAAAAGAATTTCAAACATCAAAAATTGTCTCAAATATACCCCTTCATGTCAACGTTTAAACATAATGGAGTTCAAAGTATCCTTAATGAAGAGATTCCTTCATGAAATAAAATTGAGTCTTCCATTTTCTTTGATGAAGTAAAATATGGTCCCTTACTTTCTGCTTCACATAACCAACACATTGAAAATGCCTTAGTCGTTGCCTAGCTCTATACAAGTGGACAATATTTTCTAATAAGCTAAACTAATTGAAATTAAAAAACTTACAAAACAATTGAAAAAGCTGCCATATATCTTTTGAAGCACTTGTTGAAGAGATGTGCTTACTTCTCCACAATCTTTGCAACCGGCCGCCACAAAGCACCATCACTTGTATCAACACTGTGCTCCGCTAGCCGCCACAACTTGTACATCATGCAATGCATCGACCATGAGTATACTTGCACACATCTTACACCGTCTACATTGTTGCAATTATTGCTGCAAATTAATAGAACTTACCAATACCCTAGCCATCAACATGAACAGTTGCCGTCGTGGATTGCGTCCACGCCCTTGCCAAGCGGATAGTTTTCTATCAAGCAAAAAGGCACGTAGAGATAACCAAAAGCCGACTGGTGTTGTGAAGAACAACAAGAAAATATTTCAGTGCTCAAAGGTACAACACAAAACCAAACCCTAGAAGACGTGCATTGACTCTAAGAATGGTAAACCAAGCATGCCAACGGCTACAACTGAAGATGAGATTAGGCTCCATGGAAGAGAAGACCATTGTTGAGACAGCCGTCCCCCTTGGCTCACCCAAAACCCTAAAACCACAATTCATCTACATAAATAGTCCACGGGGAGGTCACTGGCGAAAATCGTAGAAACAACGTGCGATAAAAAATAGGGTCTAATATATTCATTGCAGGTAAATTTTGCAAAAAACGTACATATAATATAGGAGGTTTTATAATAGTGAAACATGTTTACATGTAAAATATCATCACATATAATGACCTCTTTTATCTAGTTAGTACATGTAAAATAGCATGGAAACAATTACTAGGGGTAGCGGGTCTAGGGTAGGGTATGTGTTAGTGGATGAAAAGAGGTAATTTTCTATTGAAAATGCTTGGATGGATGACTTCATAGGCTAGCTTGCTTGAACATTACTGAACCAACGGTTCCAATGTGGAGTTAATGGTCTCTACCCACGTGCCGGGAAGGAAAAAATATGCAGTATAAGTAAAATAGGGTATTTTTAAATGGTTCTCCAAAAAATTATAATTACTAGTAGGGTGTATCAAAATACAAGCATTTACCTTTATTTTGAAAAATACCATACCTTATAATCTTTTCTGCAAGGTAAATAGCCCCCTGATAAATAGGTCCTGAGCGCACGTGTATGCATGAATTAAAGAGGGAGTGACCTCCCCGTGAAATAGTCTAGATAAAAGCTACATTGTATGTAGGCTCCATATACTTAGTATATATTGTACCATTTGAACCTACATAGTATTTAACTTAGGATACATTTGTTCAAGGCTATTTTTAATTTAAAAAATATAATAAAATTACACATGTTATATAGCATGGTATTTTTTATAAGAGGGTTCCAACATTAATTCGTCCCTTATATTTATATAGAATGCTTCAAAATTTTATCTCAAATGAATATTAAATATCCTATACTTGTATGAAATGGTTATTAAGATTACAATACATGTATGTACCAAATTTTCGGAGGTGAAGAAGGGAATTCATGGATATATAAATATACTATGTCACATAATAGACACGCGTGTGCGATTTGTACTTAGGGGAGGAGTATAAAACGTTGGTGTTAGAGTGCAATTGAAAGTCCAAGAGCAATGTGAAGCATTCCAACAATCGTTACATTTATAAATGCATTCATTATAATGAGAAATTTTATAATAAAAATGATGTTTCATATCATAGGTTTATTAATTTGTGCAAGTCTTAGAATGGGTCTAATGTCCTCAAAATGTATCCTACATGGGTGTGATCGAACAATTCTAAATTGAAGAGGATTGGAAAAAAAATGGGAAAGACACTATTACACATATCAAATGAGCTGTCACGTACGAGTGTCACCGTCTAAAGAAGAGACAACGAAGTATAACAAAGGTTGAGCAATATCATATTAAAAAATCAATTATACTTGTCAGTAATGCCAAGGATGCTAAGATATCAACATTTTCAACGCCACTGTTGTTGCTATAGAGCCCAATGTAGATGTAATTGTTATTGTTGAATGTGCAATAAAATATCCAATTATATATCAGACGGGTGACATGAAGGTGTATAAGTTTAGTAATGTGTCACAAACCATATCCAAATTAAAAGTCAAACCGTCTCGAATTGAAGTCGAGAAACGGGCCGAGGCCGAAGCAACAACATTAACTATCGAAATCAATTCAATTTGGCTCCCCCTCAACGCTTGTACCACTTTATGGTCTATGTGTATTAATCGTAGAGATAGAAAATGAATGGATGCTGAAATAATTATTAGATATATCAACTTGTTATGATAAACATCTAATGTGTTTGAAAGAAAAATGATTGTTGGTATGACATTAAACAACACATTCGGAAATTAATACACATATGACACTTTAAATGTATGTGTTCTTCATTATGTAATTAAAGAGTATCCCATTCAACTTTCAAAGTCACTACTTGTATAGAATAATGATTTATCTACAATATAATTAATCTATACAACTTATAATCAATTTCAAGTAAAATAATAATATTACAGCAATTGCTTCAAATTTCATGATTAAATTCAGATATATGAATTGTATGTGGGGTGCAATCAATATGGAGTGGAGAGAGATTGAATGCATCAATTAGGTTGCAATTGAAAGCATTTTGAAACCCTACTACATTGAATGATCTTTCATTGCTAAATTTGTAAATCTAAAAAATTATCATATTTACTGTTTATTTTTATCCATTCATGAGGTGGCAAAAAACGTAGCTTTTAAAAATCTATAATTAACGAAATAATCACATGTTGAAGACATATGGAGTAAACTTAATTTAAATGAGAGAGAATATTGGGAGCTAGAAAATTGGAGATGGTCTATTTTGTTCTCCATTTTTTTAAGTTATCAATTACTTGTAGGCCAATTGTTTTCTACAATCACACGGTGGCCAAATTGTGGGAGATGGCAACAATTATCATTCACAATGCGCAACATGATCCCCTTACACTTGAAGTGAATTGTCCGTACATAGTCCGAGCTCCTAAGTTGTTCATAAAAAATATGCATAGATACACACTGTAACGTTCTCAAATATTATGAGATTCAAGAGGCATGTTCCACCCAACCTTAGAGCTTATATACAAGTACCACTGGCAGTTGAGGCCACCTCCAACTGGTAGTTAAGTGGTAGTTAAATATATATTAACGAGCTCTCCCCCATGCCTTTAGGATATCTCTAAGTGCAGTTAACTAGTGGTCCCTACTTACGTGGGAGAACTACGTGTAGAACCACAGTCATCAACTAGTAGTTAACTCCCTTTACTTTTAGGACTGCTAGAGCACTCAGGGTAGCGCCTCTAGTTTTATAGTAAAGGAGTCCCAGTTGAATGAGAGGTTGTAAATAAATATAAAACAATAAATATGTAATACACGTTACACACCTCCCCACTTAGGAATGAACGTCCGCGTTCATGAATGATCCCAAATCGTAGTGCATCAAAACAAATATAGTCAAGACCACCACTAATTTAAGCGAGCCATGGGATCTGTATCTGTACCATACTCCATGCCAATTGGCAGGGTGAAACAAGTTAATAATAACACCCCGTTTATAGGATCTTGTGCAAGCCTGAAAGAACAGAAGGCGCCTACCCCGAAGATATCTTCCGCCTCAAACGTTTTTGCGCAGCTGGGGCTTCGCGGTCACGCTTAACACCATGGCGTGTGAGCCTGTCTTCCGACTTTGCTATCGCATCCCAGTACTCCTTGAGGACTTCTACACTCAAGTTGCATTCGGGCTCCCATGAATTATGCTCAAGTGCATATCCGAGCCATTTGATAAGATAGAATTTCTTGGGGCGAGAACGAGACCCTCTATCTTCGTGTGAAAGCACGCGTTCTACTTCATAAGATGCATCTTCCTCAAAGACTGGCGGAGGGGGAGGCTGTACCCTGCCATCGGCCACATAAGGCCTAAGAAGTGACACATGAAAGACATCGTGTATCTTAAATGTATCTGGCAGTTGCACGCGGTATGCTACCACCCCTATCCTTTGCACCACCCGAAATGGGCCAATCCACCTTGGTAAAAGCTTTCGAGCTCCTGGGACCTTCAACTTAATGTTGGCAGTACTTACTAGCACTTGCTGGTCCACTTCGAACGAGACCTCTCGTCGGTTCTTGTCAGCATAGAACTTTTGTCGTTGTTGCGCAGCAATGAGATGTTTCTTGGCCTCGCCAATCACATGTGTCATATGCTCGACAAAATTCTGCGCAGCAGGGACTTAACACCTGCTGTTCCCACTAATTGGTGTCCGGGGCTGCTGACCATAGTTCAGGACAAACGGAGTATTCCGTACAGACTCTTGCCAAGAGCTATTATATGCAAATTCAACCACTGCAAGGAATTCATCCCAATCATCTTGCACTGGGTTGACATAATGCCGCAACATATCCTCCAGGATACGGTTTACCCGTTCCGTCTGCCCATCAGTTTGAGGATGGAATGTGGTGGACATGGCCAACCTTGTCCCCAAAAGACCATGCAATGCATCCCAAAACCTACTTGTGAATCTAGCGTCCCTGTCGCTTAGAATTACCCTGGGTAGACCATGCAACTTATATACATGATCACGGAATAACCTTGCCGTACCTTCAGCAGTAACGTGTGTGAT
Source organism: Polytrichum formosum (assembly GCA_964035585.1). Classification (NCBI taxonomy): domain Eukaryota; kingdom Viridiplantae; phylum Streptophyta; class Polytrichopsida; order Polytrichales; family Polytrichaceae; genus Polytrichum; species Polytrichum formosum. The sequence continues at coordinate 25,195,890 of OZ037940.1, read as the reverse complement.
GGTTGGCATAAAGTGGGCCATCTTGGACAACTTATCCACGCACACAAAGATGGCATCATAACCATTAGCAGATGGAGTCAATCCAGAGATAAAATCCATGCTCACTACTTCCCAATTTCTATCAGGAATCTCCAATGGTTGTAAAAGGCCTGCTGGTTTAAGAGTAGGGGCCTTACTCCTTTGGCAAATCTCACAAAATTTTATATAGCTTTTGATGGACCCTTGCATCTCAGGCCACCAAAAGTTTACTCGCACCCTCTTATACGTCTTAGTTACCCCTACATGACCGCTATACATTGCATCATGATACTCACGGAGCAAAAATGACCTGATATTCGATCCTTGGAATGACACATCTGGAACCACAACCGCCTTTTCATACCACTAGATGTGATTCTCATAAACAAAATGTTTCAGATTGTGCGGGTTTGAAAACCAAGGATCAAGAGCATACCCGGCAATGATAGTTTGATATAACTGCTGATCACTGACGAACTCCGGGTACCCCTTCGGATTGTTGTCTTGCTCAACAGGATCACCTCGCCCTTTACGGCGGCCCTTATACAACACGCAACATTCAGATGCAAAATCCAAGCGTGCCTTGTGCTGCACTAGCCAATCATTGCCCAATATCAAATCAATGCCTTCACTTAACTTTGCCACCAGGCAAGTAATTTGGCTTTGATATTGTTGTATTCTAACATGAACTTTAATCTTGCCGTCCGTTTGGACTTCATCACCATTGCCTAATACCAGTGTGTTACTGCCATTTTTCACTTTTAACCCGAAGGTCTTAGCAAAACCAGAACTCACAAAGCAATGTGATGCGGCACTATCCATTAATACAGATGCATCCTGATGAGCTACTTGCCCTGAGAAACTCATCATCAGTTGAGAAGACAGAGTGAGCTGATTCAGCACACATGGCCTAGGTTCATCCAAATAAACATGCCACTGCACTGAGTTTGATTCAAATTGATGGACCAATTCAAATCGTGGTAAAGTTCTCTTAAGACTTTTTGCTTTACGTTTGTCAACAATAAAACAAGCACCGGTCTCATAGGGCGCTCCCTCTTTACCGTGCAAATAAGATTTCAAGAAACTTTGCAAATCATCCACTGATGGTATAATCAATGAGAACGCTCCATAAACTTTGGAGTTCACATCTAACACATCACTGAGTGGGAGTAACGGAGTTGGCAAAATAATGTCTTTATTCAAAATATCAGACACGATTACATTAAATTGCTTATTGACTAAGCCCTGAATCACTTCCAAAGCATCACTAGGAAAATCAAAAACACCCTCCGAAACTTGAACAGGTCCTGACACTAGCCCACTGCCTAAGTGTCGGACTTGTGAAAAGGTTTTTTGCCTTTCTTGGCAGGTTGCTGCTCAGCACTCTTCTTGCCATCAGGACAATCTCTAGCCAAGTGTCCTTCCTTGTGACATTGAAAACAAAGACCATCCTTTTTGTCAGTGCTTCTTGCCGAAGGGGCCTCCCCTTTACCCTGCTTACTCTTCTTGTAAAAGGCGGAAAAACGGCCTTCAGAGCGGCGAGACTTGTTGTCTCTAATCGGCCCTGTGTGGCCATTGGTCTTGACAACCGGTACATCAGAATGAGACTTATCATTGTCCCGTCCTTTTGCATCTTGTGTGTACGTTGCATCAATTGTCACAGCATAATTGATGAGACGCTTGATGTCCTCCCATGGTCCACCATCGCCCTTAGGATCCACCAAGACCTTCTTGCGGATATCCTCCTTGAGCCCTGATATGAATCTCTCAATCTTATCTCCCCGGGAGACAAGATTTTTAGTAATGTGTGAGCACAACTGCTGAAACTCATTTGCATAGTCCTCAACAGAACCTTTATGTTTAAGAACACGAAGCTTGTTCCGGGTTACCAACTCCTGATTGACACTGCCATAAGCAGTGAGTAATATATCATAGAAGTTATCCCAGAGCTGCGGATCTTTCTTATCTGCTGCCAACTCCAATGCAAGCATATCCCAATGTTGTGACACATTGGTTTCCAGATATGTTGACGCAATTGTGACCCACTCCTCAGGAGCAATCTGGCGTGCAACCAAGAACTTTTTCATCTGGTTGAGCCAAGCCAGAATGGTAATTTTGGACTTATCCTTGAACCGTTCCGGCTTGCCAGCAGCTGTGGTGGACTTAGAACGGTCCCCCTCATTATACTTCTTCAAGAGTTGGACCTGGCATTCCAATGCTTCCAAGCGATTGGAATGCGTGTTCACAATCGAGAAGGTTATTTCACCTTGCTGCTCTACACGCTGAAATTGACTTAAGTCATCAATCAATTTCCCATTGCAGTAATCCTGAATAGCTTGGACCACCAAACTACGGATACTTGCATCACTCGGTGAAGAGGATGTGCCAATCGGAAAAACCTGGGGAGGACCATCCTCCCTTGACGGTGCAGAAGTGTCCATATCCTCGATGGCCATAACATAAACACACAAAATACAATGCCAAAAATTTTGCGGGATTTTAACCACGAGTAAACAACCTACTCAGAAATCTTGCCCCAAGATTTCGACCCGATCCGATTTTCTGCCTAGGAGGTATACCCTTTTTCGTATGCTGCTCTCAAAAGAACTTCAGAATAGGATAGCTTCCTCTGACTTTCTCGAAATGACCTGAAATTTTAACTGTGACTAGAAAGACTAAACACAAATCATCTCACCAAATTTCAAGCCTATCCTATTTTCTGTCTAGGAGTTATACCCTTTTTCGTGCATAAATCTACCCAGGTTTCAGAATACTATAACTCCACCCCACTGACTTAAAACATCTTCAGATTTTAGCAGTGATCACTAAAACCAATTATTTATGACCCCCTAAAATGAACATCCTCCAGAAAAATTACCAGCATAACAACTACACAGCGGAAGTTAATAGAAACCCAAATGAAAACAAGGTACAAGAGCGCCGGCTCTGATACCAATGTAACGTTCTCAAATATTATGAGATTCAAGAGGCATGTTCCACCCAACTTTAGAGCTTATATACAAGTACCACTGGCAGTTGAGGCCACCTCCAACTGGTAGTTAAGTGGTAGTTAAATATATATTAACGAGCTCTCCCCCATGCCTTTAGGATATCTCTAAGTGCAGTTAACTAGTGATCCCTACTTACATGGGAGAACTACGTGTAGAACCACAGTCATCAACTAGTAGTTAACTCCCTTTACTTTTAGGACTGCTAGAGCACTCAGGGTAGCGCCTCTAGTTTTATAGTAAAGGAGTCCCAGTTGAATGAGAGGTTGTAAATAAATATAAAACAATAAATATGTAATACACGTTACACACACGATCTATAGCACATCCCTCTAGAGGATTAAACTTGGAATGCATAATTTTTCTAACTTGTAAGAAGGATTATTCAATGCCAATCATGGCTGCAATGCAAAAATTAGAGTGATTTGTTTTGATTTATTTTCCGAAATTTGTAGAATCTGAATGTTTATCACAATTTTTACACTCTAATATTATTGCATTATTAGATTATAAATTGAATCAACATAAGGCAATTGCAATCAAGATCGAAGTCTTCATTGGTAGAATCGCATAAAAAGCTATAAGAGATATGATCCATACTAAGCAACATGAAGAGTTGGCAATTGTGTGGCATCAACCAAATATGAGTAATCACTCGAAGAAAGATGCCGACAAGGTGGCTTTTAAAACTGTCATATCTAAACCAACATATAAAATGTGTTATGCAATTTATGTCATATACAATGTGTTGTGCAAAATATGTGATGTATAATTTATCATGCAGAATATGTTATGTAAACTCTGTTATGTAGAATATGTCATGCAAAAAGTATCAGACAAAAAATATCGGACAAAAAATATTATGCAGAATTTATCATGCCGTATAAAATTTGGGTGAATATTCTTTTCAAATATACATGTTTTTTATTTGATCTAGCATTGATAAATATATATTTATGTGTAGACATGCTTTAACATATTTTGTCACAATATTTATTGACATAAAAAAATTTCAATGTCGATTATTCTTCCATCGGACTATTGTCCATCTTGAATCGAAAGGTTCAAGTGAAGGTGAATGAATGTACAGATTTTAAATATCTTTTGTATTGAATACATGTAAAGATATTTAATAAATCATTAGGATTGGATACGGAAGACAATCGATGACAATATATCCGAGCCATTGCAGTCAACAAGATATTTGTACAAGAAAAAATACTACATTACTATATTTGTGAAATGTTAGTGATTTGAAATTTATTAATATATTTTACATTTATAAATTAAATTTTCATATCTTATGTCTCATTACATGAATTTGACTTGTGGTTGGTTGTAGAACAAAGACCTACAATTCTCTCAAAGCGAAGCTCTTGGTATAAGGAGCATGCGTTATTCTAGCATTTTAAAGGTGTTTGTATCCAAAGAAGGCCAACAATCTGACTGGAATTGGATTATTGTTTCGGTCAATCAAAGAATAATTGACGAAGAATGTATCATGGGAAATCACAAGGAGTCATTAAAAAAGACTTTTAGGATAAAGCATGTTACTGAGTCATAGTAGAAATTTTTATAATGAGAAATAGTTGTAGGATAAAATTTATCCACAACTGATACAAACTAAAATGATTAGAATTATACTCTTGATTAATTATGTATTCTTAAGCGGATGTTTGGCCATAAAAAAATGTTTCTTTGAAAATTACTATAATTTATATCAATTTATTATTATTTTATTATTAATTTATATCTAAATGTCATACAGATGGTGTCATGTACAAAATGTTGTACAATTGTGTCATGCAAAAATCGTCAGGCAAAATATATCATGCAAAAGCGTCATATAAAATGTGCCATTCATAACGTGGCATACATTATATTTTCATGCAATATATGTTATGCAGATTATTTGAAGTATCATCATTTATTGAATTATAACATGTTTTGCAATGAATAAACACAATTTGATTCATACCCTAGCAAGCTCTACTCCCCTCCGTAAGCATTTCGCTTCTTAAATGATCTTCTAATAGACCCTTCAAGGAAGCCTCTATGTCTTTCAATGACGGGTCACCATCACATGCAAGGAACAACGTTGTGTTATTTTTTTCTGAAATGTTGCCACACTTCTTGCAATTAAATCTTTTTGTTTCCCCTTTATATGTTTCAAGTCTTCAACTAAGTGATTTTGTAGACCAGGGTATTCTATCGTGAATCTGGCAAGAGACTCATATGACAATGTTACCATTTTCTAAATTTTGTGGCATAGTTTGTTTTGTGTGTCATGTAAGAGCTCGAGGGAATGAACTGCATCAGTAAGATTTCGATTAGATAAAAAAATTGCGATAATATGTCAAGCGGATCTACTTTGGAGTCAAGGCAAATCGGGTTTCCTACTTGATCAACTTGATTAGCATTATCACAGATGTTGATGGCATCCTCAATATTCTCATCTTTGGTTTTTTGCAAATTTGCAAAACACTGAGACAATGGAAGTGTTCTTTGGGTTTCATGTACCGTGCCAACATGTTGGACAATGACCTCGTCTTCAACTCCAAGATGCAACAATTTAAACACTTTCATGGTATGCTTACAAATCATGCCTTGGGCAGCAATAGGACAATTGTAGTGTGCCCACTTTGAATCAGGGGAGTGGATGGTCCAAACCTTAAGACGATTATTAATCAACCCGACACATGCAACACCGTCATCAATGCATATCAATGCGTTGGAATATGGTATGGTGTCGGCTTGGATGATAACTGAAGCGACGATGCCCTCTTGGTTGCGATTGTGAATTAGTCTAAAAGCCTTACAGTGAACACCGTACCAATAATGGATGACCACCTCTCCAGTAAGATGATAAATCGACCAATCCATGCGGCAACCATTGAAACACTTTTTCGTAGAGTTAATATACTCTTCTGATTTGAGTGATATGACGCGATTGCTGCATTTGCGTTCTGCCCAGCGTGTGGAATGTTGCGACTGCCGGTACACCACATGGAAATTTTATCTATCCAAACTTCATTCATGCATTTCATAAATGTCACAGCTTTGGGATGATTACGTTGTATATCATAGAGTTGTTCATGTGCCCATAGCACCGGATCATCATCAATGGGACAATCCTTCCCATACATGACAAGCCCAATCCGCTGTAAAACAATAGCTCTTTCAATTTTTTTGTTAATTTTTTTGACCGCATTTTCTATCCATGCTTTTTTAACATGCCATAAGCATAGGAAGATTTGGGCAAAAGGCCATATTTTCTTGAAGAAGATGGATCAAATACATAATTAATTTTCAAATGTTTCTAATATAATGAGTTAGAGATATGATAGTGTGAAAAGCTAGGTTCCTGAACTAAAAACACATGCATATGAAAACCTTGCAACCGAATATTCATAATATGACCCCACAACATATGCTTAGGTAGTATTGCAACAATTTTTGTGTGATATTTAGTGCACAACACATGTTGCATGAGACATACTGCAGAACATATAATGCATGACATGGTATGTATACTAAATGCATGGCACGATCTCTTCTTATTTTCATGACTTTCACATTCATAAACTAGTGGTATTCCAAGATTCACATTACTCAAAAGTTATTGTAGTTAAGGGCAGCATCATTGTTGTATTTTTGCCCTTTGTTGGAAAGCTTAGTTCAATGAAAAACCGACCACTAGTTGGTTTGAACCCTGGCCAGTTGAAGCTCAATACCTCAGGTAAATTACCCATCATTTTAGAGGAATTTGGAGAATATTCCTCACTTTCTTAAAATAAAACAGAAAGATGTCAACATGTAACTGGTTGGACTTTGGAAACCCTAGGCTCTTGACTGATTACGCCCAACAATCTCCCCGCCGGACACTGGCTTAGTTTCGTGAAACTGGTACAATCAAACCTCTGTAAATGTTACAGGTCGGGAGTAGCAAAAAAATAACATATATAGAATTATAACAAGTAACACTTATAGAATTCATACCAATGATTAATAACATTTATAGAAATAACACTCAAAATTTCTAAAAATGAAGAACATAACGTTTTATAAAAAAAAAAAAAAAAAAGTACAAATGATAATACATAATTCAACTAAACTAATTGAAAGAAATAATCTATATAGTAGTAACTTGACGAGATTCTTCCAACTAAACTAATCAAAAAAAAGAGTCTATAGTAGTCTGACGAGAAGCTTCCAAATGATGGGATGAAACTTCCTCCTAGAGTCCTTGAATGCTCATGATGTGTGATAGGGTATCATTTGGTCTTTGTTCAAAGTATTTCTTCAAAGTCTCTAGAGAACGCTCAGCAACACTCAATCCTACAACTTCTTCTACCACATCAACCATAACCTCATCAACATCAATTTCTTGATGTTCTGAGGAATACATATCCAAAGACTCCTCATCGGTAGGTTCATAAGGGTTGTTTAAATCAAAATAAGAGAGATTTTACTTGTTCAAAATATTTTACTTGTTCGCAAAGAATATGGGATAAATGTGATTACATGTTTAACATGTCTGCTCTCATATATTGTTACCTTGATTTTCTCAAAATTAACACTTATAAAGGTGCAATTAACAAAGAAGGGAGTAGAGCATGTTATAACACTTAACACATAACACTCACTAGTCTTACCAATAGTGTTTTTGTAAGGAAGTAAAATTTTCTTAACATATATGAAATTATAATGCTTATGATAGGGGTAACACTTATAGAGGTTTGACTGTATGGAGTCAGCTTTATGCTTCAAGAGCTTTAATGATTATTGTCATTGACATGGTATTGCACTGACGCTTCTTCCACAGGTCTCTAGATTTTGAAACTTAAATGGAGCAGATTGTGATGTTCCTCAACAAGACTGTCACATGTTGACCTCAATCTGTTAGTTTATTTAACCCAATTGGAACTTTGTGAATTCATCTAAAAGCAGTGTCCACAAATTCTTTGTAGTCAAAATAGGTGAAGATCGTAATTTTTCCATGTCTGACCAGGTACATGTTGTGATCAATCGGTTTTTCTTCTTTAATTTTCACATCTCCTACATAGATTAAACTCAAATGATGATTGTCGAAAAGGTAGAGTAAGTTAACTGTGTCTTGAATTTGCACCTCTTAGTTTTTTTTAAACTCATCCGATTCAATTGTAAGTATAGGCTGGTTCTGTAGGGTTGTTTAATTTATTTCTTTGATATTGCTAAGGCCTATTGTAATGGGGGTGGATGATTTTCATCCTTTTGATTGCAAGTCTACGAGTATGCTCTGGATTGACAACGCATGGATTGATGGCATGCCCCATTTGTGGTCCAAATCTAATAAGCAAACACACCAAGAAATTGCAGAAAACAGTGTACCCATCTTTTTGGCAATTTCTTCTAATGAAACACAAATATAGAATGTCTAGATTTGCTCACCGTTTTGATCAACAAAGGTGTAGGATACCAATACCAATAAGACGATCTGGGAGAGACATAATTAGGAGGTGGATGAATGTTTGTGTTGGGAAATTAACATCGAACAAGGCAGGCGTGAAACGTCTATCCATTTTCTTCACACTACCATACTGGAAGGTAACAATTTTTTTAAATACTTATGATGTCTTGAAATGTTCATATATACATTCATATTATGTGTCTTGAAATGTTCATGTATTCATTCATATTATGTGTCTTGAAATGTTCCAAACCTTGGACAACTAACCAACTAATTCAACTAATAGTTAACTAGTTGCCTTTCGTAACTATAGTTGTTCACAATTTGACCTATCAAAAAATGCAGTTAACTATAGTTATATCTAGTTAACTAAAGTTGAATGCAGCCTATTCACGGAATTATGTTGTAGTGTTGTAGTGTTGTAGTGTTATTAGTGTGTTATTTGTGTTGGTGTACATGGAGGTTGTTCCAGAGCCCAACACTATGAGTGATCGTATAAAGGCATTTCTTGATGATCTTCAATGGCCTAAGCATATTAAAGACCCTCAACTAAAGCAAATCAAGAGGTGAACTTCTTCGAATATATATTAATACTTGGAATTTCTCTAGTTAACTATAGTTGTTCTTCAAATCGGTTTGAAATTTTTCTAGTTAACTATAGTTATTTTGGCAGTTGTTCAAGGTCTGAAATGTTCATGTATACATTCATAACATAAATACATTTAGGAGTATTTCTAAATTGGTTTCATGGCAGGATCTTCTTTGTCATCATTTGTTGGACCCATGCATATTGAGAAGAACATATGCGAACCGCTAATGAAGACTCTTTAAAACACAAAAGGCACATGGGAAGACAAGCTGTACGTCCGTCAGAGAAGAGATGAAGTCCCAAACTCCACTAGACATATACCGGCCATTCTCAAATGGTAAGTTTATTAAACGCAAGTGGATATGGAAGAAACATGAATCGGAAAAGGTCCTAGGAGTAATCTCCAAAATCCGGACACCAACTAATTTTGTTTTGAATCTAGCACGAAAGGTGAACTTTAAAAAAAAACAAATCAAGTGGTCTAAAGTCACATGATTACCACATACTTCTTCAATACAATCTGCAAGTTGCGATTCAAGGGACTTTGGCACCATTACTAAGGGATTCAATCTACCGATTGGCATCATTTTTCAGACAGCTTTGTTGCAAGACAATAGTTCAATCAAAGATTAGAGGAATGAAAGTGGAAAGTGCAAAGCTAAGTGTGTGGGTTTGAGATGAAGATGCTTCCTACGTTTTTCGATATAATGCCACATTTGGTCATGCACTGTGGCGGAGGAGGTTGAATTGGCCGAACAAGTTCATTCAAGATGGCTAATTTGGAGAGATATATGCTAGATTTGAAAAATCTAGTTAGGCAAAACACACATTTGAAGGCAGTATGGCATAGGGTTATTTGGCAAAGGAGGCATTATATTTTTGCTCGGATTTGATTGGGCAGTTGAATCCGGATGTGAATTTGAGGTTGTGACAGGCAAAAGGACAATGGACTAGTGTTGCCTAAAACTAGCCAAAAACGTCGGATGGATGTGGAAACCATGAAACATGTACAATTACTGCACATACTCATTAAAGAAATATAGTCTCAAGTGTTACCCATTAGGAAATAAACAGGTGCATAAATTAGAGTTCCTTGCATAAAATAAAATAAAAATAACATCGGGGTTTAGTTTGTACACCGATAGAGTTCCTTGCATGTTCAAGTCAATGCTCCCAAAAGTAAGTTGATAGTATGCTCGCCACACACAAAGTATAGTTAGTTAGATATGACACACTTTGGTTACTTATGGATGTGATTGTTTACTATTTGGGTTTACGTGAAACCTTTTTTGCTCTACAAATATACTTATGCCAAGGAAAAAAACATGCACCATTTTGCTATGAAAATGACTAATGTAATGTAAACTCACTAATTGCTTGCATCTTGTATTGTTTTACACAAACACATGCACTTGTATGTGTTGCTCAATACCTAGTGTATGTGGAAATGAGAGTTATAGCACAATGAAATTTTGAAATCGTTGGCATGGAAAAAGAAAAAGGATTGTCTTCCCCCATATGATGTGTGGGTGCCCAAAAGTTGTGCAAAATGCAGTTGTGGTTGGCGAAGCAATATCAAGAGAAGAAATAAAGTACTCTCAAGGACCCCATATTAACACCAGATATTACAAATCATGTTGGCATAAAGGTTGCCTTTATCGAATAAGGTTGGCTGACGAGTGGGCCCATGTGACATTCATTTCAGGCATATCCAATGCAAGTTTCATAGATAGTATTGCCAATCCTCGAGATCGAAAAACAAGACGAAGCAGGTTGAAGTACTATGGGATACGAGAAGAGATCATTGAATTAGAATATGATAGTGGAATAAAAATGGTTTGTTTAGAGGGGATTGGTTTAAAATGACGATTGGAGGTCACAAGCAAGTCGCACAAAAAGATGATGAGTGTGGATTCACGAAGGTGAAAATACCCATTAAACATAACTTGGAGCCTTGATTGAACCTTGAGTTTGTGGGCCAAGTATTTTATTTCCACGACCCAGAGGATCCCACGTGGAGTTGGGTGGCGGACGTAGAGGGAAAGAGTAAATGCTCCTCTGGGGTTCGTGAATATGAGGAAGATGATGAACCAAAAATTGAACGACATCTAAAGTCCCAAAATGACTCTCACCCAACAATGAATGTTGCATCCACATCCATGGAAAACATAGGTGATGAGGATGTGTAGATAATAAAGAACTTGATGGAGAGCAATGGTGTTGTTAATGCATTTAACTTCATAAGGGAGTAGAAGTGCTAAATTATGTTAGTGAGAGGTTAGAGGGACATAATAGTGGGGGAAAGGATACAATAAGAGGCTTTTCATCATATGAGGAGAATGTAGATATTAATTGAAGACGATGAGGCAGGAATTCAAGATGTTGATAGGGCATAGGAAGTGAAGTCAGAGTAAAATAAATTATGTTGCAATGTGATGAACATCAACGCTTCATATACTAAAAGGTTTGTGCAATCATGGACCCAAATTTCCAAGTATGGAACATAAGCATGTTGGTACACATCAGATGGTACTATCACTGTAGACCTTATAAGTTGGCGGTCAACGGAAATATTCAATAAAATTTTCTCTATTAACTATCAAAACTACAAGTTGTGTTCAACCACCATGAGACAGGGATGATATATATTTTTAATCAACAAGAAGTTTTGGCGACGACAAATTATTCAAGTGAAAAGTATGGAATTTTTTAATATTCAGTATGGGGTAGTGTATAGCACACCAAAGAATTTTATTGATGTAAATGGTGGGGGTGCAAGTTCCATATATCAAGGAGGAGTACAGTCAAGCACTTTGAGAAAGAAGGGGGTCCATATCCATGAAGTGGTGAAAGCTATGGAAACGAGAGGGAGGGTTGGACTAGTGTCAATTCTGTGAGAGTAAAATAAGCATAAAGATGGTGTGTTGCATGCCGCCCGCTCAAAAAGTTGAGTGAGAGATTTGCTCCTTCTTTGTAGGCAATTCCATGGAAGATGTGCGTCGGAGTAATGGCTAACATGATGTCCAGTAGCAGTTGAGGAAATATCAACAGGCTCCAGCTAGATGATGGTGGAAAGGATAGATCAAGACAAGTCTGATGTGAAGGGGAGGGAAATGGCTATCCCCAAAAGATAGCTACGATAGCAAATTTGTAATGAAAGAAGGTGCGAAAGCATATTGTACCCAAGCTTCTAGGCGTGGTGCACAATGTAACCAATTTATGGGGAGTTTCTGTGTATGAAAGGTAGAACCTAGAAGTTGAGTTGTCCATGGGTGGGTTAAGCACTAGTAAAATGGAGGTAGGAGGCAGTCCAACATTTACATTGGGTATGGAGTACGGGATCTGCAGCCCAGAGACTTCATGCATTAAAGAAAGAGATTTTGAAGACCTTGTGCACCCAGTAGACCGAGCAGCACCAAAATTACAATGGTATAGTGGTTATCACTGGCAATGCAGGGAGGGACACTGCACTCCACGCATAAGGGGTACCAGAATATGCACCGGGGTGGAGGTGACGCAATACTCTCAGTGTCTCACCATATAATCACACACGCAATGCTCTTGGGCGAACCAGTGGAAGTGAAAGTGGAGGGAGCTGGAGGAGTTTCCACACCATTATTACTGAGAACAACATACATTTGAAATATGCACAATGGCATTACTCTGAATTGAGCAGTTTCTATGAAATTGTCCACAATGCTCGAGTTACTGAAACATTTCTGACCTAGATAAAGTACACACGTCACGCTAAATGCAAGAATGGGTGCCCCAGTCACGACCAAACGGGGTGAGCTGTGGGGTCATGAACTTCTGGTGCTCATGCAAAGGTTAGATGATTTGCTTAGGGTGGATGTCTCAGGAGTTGAATGCAATGCCTAAACCAAGTTGTTTCTGTCTAGAAATGTGTGAGAAAATATCATGGGCAATGGTTGGATTCTTTGTGCACTCAATGTATTCTATACTGATTTGCATTTTGGTCATTGGAAACCCATGAAATATTTGCAATTTATTAAATGTCTGAGGGCATAAACCCTTATGGAGATTGGCAATTATGTTCAATTATGTATGTGGATGTGAGGCAATTGTTGATGTCAACACATCCAATTTTTAAATCCAAATGCAGTGTGTCAAAAGTCGAGTGTGGGAGCACATGTAACTGGGATGTTGAGATTCATGGGAATACCAAATTTATCTTATATCTCATACTACAGACTGCTTAGCGATATATCTGATTCTATGAATGTCAGCAAGTCATTTAGGGTTGGTAATTTTCACAAGAATGACTTCCACAAGAGATGCCCCATCTTAGGTGACCATAATTGTTGTTAGCGAAGCCCTATGTGTGTTATGTTTTTGAAAATCCTTGGTTAAGAAATCTGACAACTCAATGACCAAAACATGCAAGTCTTATTTGTTGAATAGCCACATACTTACAAGTGACACATAAGGTTGCTGCACCAATCTCTTTGAACTCTCCAGCAAGCAGACAAAGATGTAAATGATCATGTACACAACAAAACAATTTGGCTCTGATAACAGGCACCAGAAAAGCTTAGGTGCTACATCAGAAATTTACTTTCCAATGCAGCCGAATTCATAACATCAGATTCTAGGCCACTGAGGCATTTCTACAACTAACAGCATAATACCAGGCTTTTTGCTTGTACTGCTAAACTGCTTACACTAAAAAGTTGCCTCATAAACTGGCTGCTTCGAAAATGAAAGTCACAAAAAGGACATGTACACTACACTCGATTTGCTCAAGTGTTTAAAAATGCTCATGCTCACATGGTAAACCTGGTCAGCTGTGCGCAAGAAAGCAGTATTTATACTTTCCGTCATTCTACTAAACATACACATCCAAAACTGGGAAAAGAAAGCAAGAAAGCCTTGATCAACAAAATCAGCTAACTCCTGCCACAGTTAACTACAGGCAGTAGGCTTCAAGCTAGACAGACCTGTGTCCAGGGTAATTCACAACACTGTAATCTGGTAGTATAGGACAACAGAGGTGACTATTTCATCCTGTGCTTCTGCAATTCGAGCGAGGGAGTCACTGTTGCAATCCAAAACCTTGAACGTCATGGGAATTCAAATCCATGCACACTTCAAGCTCCACCTCTTTTCTCTGGTGCATGTGGCGGACTGAATCTGCCAAGCACTATGAGAGGCAAATACAGACATGCTGTTCCCAGCTCCCTAACAGAGTTTTCTAATATCCCATGCAAGTAAGGCAGACAATGTAGTATCTGCATTTTCTAGTCTTCAAACGATGTGCTGTAAATTACCCAAAAACAGCTCCTACTACTTTCATCTGCCACGCCTATGCCTTGACATCACCTGCCTTTGAGGATTCTAACATCTTGTCGCTGGTACCATTTCGATCAAGAGGTCTTGATCCGTTTGACTTTTTTGATAAGGCTTTTACAGCCTTTGAATCATCAGGTTTGGAGGCTTCAGGTACATCAGCTGGTAATGTTGACTCTATTAGCTCGCCATCGTCTGCTTTCCAAGGCAAGATTTGTTAATACTTGGGCTTGTATTGCTTCTATAAGATTCAATTTAGAAAAGGGCTAAAGAATATACAGCCAAATTTGCAATGAAGACTATAATGGGGGCTTTCTAAACATCTGGGAGTGACTTTCAAACAGAGAAGCACTAGCAACACAGGCCTTATCTGCAGTTAAACCTACTCACCTTGTTTAACAAGCTCATCTTCCTTGTTTTTCCAGTAATCGTCCAGGTCTGCATCCAGTGACTGTCCTCCGAGCTTCTTATCTTTCATCCGCCACTGGCATTCAAAACAGATCCACATTGGGTTGTATTTAACACAACAATCAGAGCATCCTCGACATTGCTGTTCACAAAACCCGGAGAAGCTGGTAATTTCCAAGCCTCAAATGGATTTTCCCCACCACAGAAACCCCTTACATTTATTAGGTTACAAGAGAAAATTAGTAATCACACAAGTGATGATTCTTCACATCTGTATTGAAGATCATTACTTATTTGAGATTGTATTTCTCAATGTTATGTACCAAACCAAGCTATGTAGTTAGCATGATCAGATATGATAAATCATTTAATACAAGATAAGTCAAAGCCTCAAAGCCACATATTCCATGTGCAACTCACCTTCCACAAATCAACTCGGAAGAAAATTAGCCAATTCAGAATATTATACCTCGTCTAGATCAGCATCCAAGGCTTCTTTGGTCAAAGGCTTTTGATCACGCTCCTTGTCCCGATTCCCACGACCCCCACGACCACCTACAGACATAAAAATAATTTGCACCTTGGAACTCAATCAAACAGAATCGACTTCATGATGTAGCTGTTTGGACACACTCCTAATTATAGCAAACAGAATGTACATACATAGACCACACCACAATACTGAATTTCCTCCCGAGTGAAAAAGGAGACAACTGCTTCCATTCCCTTGTAAAATTCCATACTGTTTTAAGTCAAATAAACAAGGTGTTCTGGATGTACGTGAAGCGGAATGGTTAACTCAATCAGAATTATAAACCTGTAATGATCACAGTTTCCAGACCCACAAAGAGCAGCAGCAATCACACCAACGTGCAAGCCAGTATGGATGGTTGGAAAAGACAGGGCGAATTTTAGAATTTTGGAACTAAAGCTCACCAGAAGGCAAACAACCAAGGGACAACTCAAGCACCAGCATCAACTGTTTAAAGTTCTTATGGTCAAACTTCGGAATCTCCTTAAAGAGAAGGTCACCTCTAGGTAAAATCTCGATGGTGCTTTTATGGCAGTATAAAAATTAGGTTGATCTATGTAAGGAATATAAAACATGCAGATCAGAACCAAAGCACCCTGATGATATCGGTAAGTCTGAGATAATTGGAACAGGCCCGCACACAGCAATTCGATCGAATCCTAGCCCCTTGTGTTCAGAATGGGTCATAAGTGTAGGTTGCCTAGGCCAGTGTCCTCGTTGTCGCTTTAAACTTTTTGATGAGAACTGTCCAGTCATAGCTTCCAATCCAACTCACTTGAAATGAGACCTGGTTGTGATGCATGCCAAACGCCTCGTTAGCTCACAAGCTCGAGCCGCGGTGGGTACCTGGATAACTCTTAATGATCCCGTTCACTTTCCCCTTCCGCATGATATTTTTCTCCTATGGAGCCACACTCTTGCAAAATCCGCTCTACGGCTGGGAACTGAAACTCATTACAATATATCACATTCGTCTTGAAAGAGCCTAGGGAACATGAAAATTTACTAGAATCCCAGCTCTAGATGCCCTGGAGCATATCACTAGAAAGGCTTCATATCTTCATCATGCCTTTTGCTTAAACCCTCACCAACAGCTTCTTCCGCAAGCTTCTCAAGTCACTCAAAACAGCCAGGAATCACATGTCCAAAAAATCGTTTCACTCCACCTACGGCAACTAGCAGAGATAAACCCCTAGTATACGGGACGGGACGCAACACGATCGATTTAGAGCCATTCACTTCCCCCACTTGCAACCCCCACCCTAAAAAACACCGCCACTCACGGGAACCCAACCGAGGCGAAACAACTGCCACATGGGTTTTGTCCACACAACCAACAGACGAAGAAGACGCACTTCGATGCACAGCCGAGGGTTTTCCTTTCACTTTCACTTTCACTTTCACTTAGGGTTTGAAGAAATTGTTTGTTTGTTTGTTTGGTTGGTTGACAAGGGGAGGATGATGATGATGATGGATGATGTTGCACCCACCCCGGCCTCCTCGGCCCCCTCGAGGTCCCCGCTGGTGTCCCCGCCCATGCAACAACGGCCCTTGCGGTGGTCCCACGGGCTTCTTCAGAATCCCTGCTCCCTGCACTCCCAGTGGCAGTATTCCTCTCCCCATCCCGCCCCCTCCTCTCCCACCATACACCGGAGTAAACGGCATCGGGTGCTGCTGCGCGTACCCGCCGTGTGCGTGGTATGTCTGCCATCCCGCTGCGTAGGGCTGGTACCCTTGCCTGTACTGCTGGTACCCTCCCCTTCCCCCCATCCTCCCTCTCCCTCCTTGCCCCTGCATCCCTAACCCCCTCTCTCTCTCTCGCCCTCTCTCTCTCGCACTCTCTCTCTCTCCCTAAACCTCCCACGGCCCTGCTTCACCGCAGCATCCGCAGCATCCTTGTCGCAGAAGCTTGTCGACTCTCTTCGAATAACGACGCTCTGCAAGGAACTCCGCGAGCGCTCTTCTGCGTGCGTGACGCTTTGTGTGTCTGTGCCGGAGGGAAACTGAAGAGAGACGAAGCGAGAGAGAAGAAGTCGGTGGTCTGTAAAATATGCTCTCCGAAGACATTCTAGAACGCAGACGAAAGGGGTGCGTCTATGATGTACGCGGACCGAACATGTGCCTCTGTGCTGGAGGAAAACTGAGGGGGGAAGGAGGGGGAAGAAGGTCTCTGAAATGTGCCACATGTGGACATTAAGAGGGGCAGACGAAAAGGGTGCGTCTACGATGTACGAGGTTCCAACATTCCAGGACTGGGAGGTGTTGGCGGGACAGGGAGACGAAAGAGAGAGAGAGAGAGAGAGAGAGAGAGAGTCAAGACTGTATCCTTACCTAGACATGAATTTGACGAACCGGAAGAGAAGAATGATGTTTATAAAATGTACTCAGAGCGTACATTTGACGAGGCAGACGAATTGGGTGCGTCTATGATGTACGTCATCGACACATTTTAGGACTAGAGGCGGTGGCGGGATAGGGAGGCGAAAGGGCTGCGTGGGCGCGAGAGAGAGAAATAGTATGTTATGAATGTACGTGATGGGTAGATTTGAGGAAAGGAGCAGATAGTTTGCAGGTAGGCCTACATTTGAAAAGGCAACAGATACTTAAAAGGCCCATGTATACTTGGGACCGGATTGAGGGCCGGCCCCAACTCTAAAAAATGTGCCCCAGTAGCATCATTTGGTGACATCAAATCCGGCCCAAGGGTCATTAGGGTTGGGCCCAAACACTCACTCATCTTATGTGGCGTCTTAGGTGGCACAATTTTGACGCCAAACCTTCGGGTCGGCTTGAAGTAATCGGGATGAGCCTTTCCTCATCCCGAACTTTCAACAGGAACCTGAATCGGGCTCATCTATTGGATAATGAACATCTATAGCATCGGTCCATAATGGGTAAATTCTCTTCACTACACTTCCCCCCCAAGAACATCTTGACCTAAAATTAGACCTCGTCACTTTTACGTGTGACAAGGTTGGGCCCGCAAAAACTTGATAAAGTTTGAACCGGATTGAGGGCTTAATTGCACATGAATCGGGTCGGTGCTCAAGCTGGCCCCAAGTTGTGTATAAAGTGGGCCTAAGTTGCATCTTCAAAAATGTGCCGACTGTGTACATTTTAAAAGGAGGGAGGGAGGGATATCTCATCATGTGAAGGGTTTGGGCTAAGCACAAGGGCTCCTTCTTGCACATGTTAGAGGATTGAGGATCCATGATATTTTGGACTTGTCAAACCTCTAATAATAAATGGGTGGAAAAAGTCTACATGGTCCCAAAATTGCTAGAAATGAAGGGTTGAGTAACCAACTTACAAAACGAGCCACACGTGAAAAGTATGGATTTTGAACCTCCATGGATTCATCGTGAATGGTACTGCATGGATGATGTTCCTTGGTCTTCCGGATTTTGATCTACTAAGTCCACCTCTTTAAGGTTGCGTAGTAAGCCTAGTCTCAAAATCCAGAACTTAGACCTTGACACTTCTACACCGATACATGCAATGAGGTTGACTCTCACTAATTTCTTGACATTCCACACTATTTGGAATATGTATTATCACAGTAACAAATTATGATAATTGTTTTTTTAATGTGGTCCTATTTGGATGAACATACAAATTTATGAATTTTTGTGATATAGGTTGACCAAAGCAATTGCATCGGTGACAAGTCAACCTAATTGCACAAGAGAGAGGGAATTATCACAAGGGGACGTTAAACCTCCCCCTACGAGCTTTTTGGGGGAGGTAGATACGGGCAAGGGCAGCCCCCAAAAAGAAATCGAGATTTTCTAGACCCGAACGAAAACTCCTGCCCGCCCCACCCGACTTCAAAAAAATCATTGCCCTTGCAATTTTGAAGGCCACTTATCCACAAATCCCATATTGGGTGCACTTCACCTTCAAGGTCCAGAATCCTATATATATATATTTGTGTGTGTGTGTGTGTGTGTGTACTTCCACTTAGTAAAGAAGTAGTTGATTGGAATTTCATTTTGGAAGTGAAAGTGTCAATAAAGCATGTAATTCACTTGGAAGTCAAAAACATTCCCAAATCCTCATTAGCATTGATGTTTTAACTTTTGTGACTCACCATTTGAAGGGGTCTTTGTCATTCTAAAATGAAACTTAAATTAGTGTGTTGAGCCTCTAAGAAAATTCAATCTCATTTAAAATACCTAGTTCACCTTCACATAGATATGATCATGATCACCCATGTCAATAAGTTATCAATAAATTAGCATAAGTTCATATTTTATCAAACACATGTAGAATGATACCAAATTAACTTGAAAAACCTAGAAGTCAAATTTACACTTTAGAGAGTCACGAGATTTATTCACTAGTAGAACGTAGCATAGACCTAGGGTTCAATTCAATTGTGTTGTGGTGCATTAACCATTCAATGTATGACAATTTATTTTCATTCAGTATAAGCACTTGCAAATTTGTGTCATTAATCACTTGGAGCCTCATGTACATGTCAATGGTAAACAAAGTTTTGTACAAAATCCCCATGTATTTCAAAGCATGCATGGCATGGGAGGTTGTTCCCAAGGAGTTCCCAATGAGCTTCAAAATAGTCCCAAATTTGTCTTAAAGTCTTGAAATGTTTAATATAGTGTTAATATGTTTTGCTTTGTAACAACATCGTTTTTGAGGTTTGAGATTTGGTGTCCAAGGAGGTAGCCAGAAAAGGACTATTAGCCCTGGCACATGAGCCCAAATGGGGCCGCTTTGGGCCCCGCCGTGGCAGTAGGTGCCGCCTTGGCTGTGCTTGTTGCCGGGCCCGGGGCTGCAGGGGACGGGGCGGCAACATGGACCACCTAGGTGATAGCTGCCGCTGGGGCGGACCCTGAGGGATAATTTTTTAACATTTACCCTACCGAACATGGGATTTATGAGGGTTTAGGGTTTTTTTACTGCAACATACAGATAATATGCCGTAGTGTTTGGGGAGAATTTGAGCATAACCGGTCAAAATCCTAACGTTTCCAAGTCCAACCGATTACATGTTCACACCTTTTGGTTTTTCTTCATTGATTTGAGGTATATTCTATAAATTCCTCTAAAATGATCGGTAAATTTCCTCAAATCTTGAACTTCAACTAGTTATTTCTCGAACTCAACCGGTTCATCTGCAACTAACCACCAATGAAGGTCGTAATAATATCACAAATGTCAGTCCAACTTACATAGTTTCGGCAACTATTTTTTTAAAATTAAAAAATTAGGCCTCTATGTGTTAGAGTTATGCAATATTTAGTGTGTTGTGACTAATGTGACTAATGCCCTGGCTGGGCATTAGTCACATTAATCACAAAGTACTAATCTTTTTTATAAAACTTATATATTGTTTCTAAAATTCATGCACTAAATTCCTAAATTTTGTATTTTTAGAGCTTAGGGCTTGGGATAGATAATTTGACACCACAAAGCCAAATTTTATTGGAAAGGGAATAGAGTTAGAAGAAAGCTATAAATGTCAAATGCATATTGACATTAGTTATTCCTTTGACAATCAAACAAAGAACTCTCATGTTGGTTTGCAATTTCATCCAAAACTTCAACTCATCTATAATGTAAAATATTGGACTTAAGTTGACTTTATGTTTAAGATTTATGTGTATGACTTTTAGTTTAATTTTGTTTCTTTTACTTTGATATATATTATTTTTACCGTTATTAAAATTATAAAATAAAAACATTACCGAGACCACTTCTAACCCCTACTTACCACGCTTCTCCGCCTGGGCTGAGGAGCCCTGCCTCATGTGCCTGCCGGCCAACCTTGCAGCCGGGCCGGAGCCATTCCCGGAGTAATCGGTGTGATGGGTCCACCACGGCTGCGGGCTCGGCCAAGAGGCTGCCCTGGCCTCATGTGCCAGGGCCTTATGCAACCTATTGCAAGCCCCACAATAGAGGAGGGTACTAAAAATTCTCAGATGCTCCCCAAGAATATCATTCCTTGCATCAAAGATCAACAAATCATGTGAGAATGTAGTCATCATACATGGTGAAGTCTTGATTCGAAATTTCATGCAGAAGATAGCTGTACTTGTGCACATGAATTGCGTCGGAAAGAATGACTTAAGGCCGCAGATGATGATGAAATCCAAATACTGGTAACCGAAGGATATTGCAACCGGTTCCTAGTCCACAACTGAGGCTATTGAGAAATTTCTGATCCAAATGAAGTTCATTCCTTGCATCAGATATCAACATGAGAATGCACACCATAGAGGCTACTAAGTGTTCTCTGCTCCAAATGAATCTAATTTCTTACATCAAAGTTCACCAAATCATATGAGAATACTAGAATACTCTGCTCCATATACAGGATGCTAATTCCTTACATCAAAATTCAACAAATCTATGAGAGTACTGAGAATTCTCTGTTCTATATGTATGGAGCTAATTCCTTACATCAAAGGTCAACACATCATATGGGAATACTAAGAATTTTCTGCTCTGCATGTGTGAAGCTAATTCCTTACATCAAAGGTCAACAAATCAAATGCTAAGAATTCTCTGCTCTGTATAAATGAAACTAATTCCTTCCATCAAAGTTCAACAAATCATATGAGAATACTGGAAATTCTCTGCTCCATAGACATGAAGCTAATTCTTTACTTCAAAGTTCGACAATCATATGAGAATCCAGGCATCACACGAGAGGTGCTATGATGAACTTTTGATGCGATTTGCATGTGAAAAATATTAGGTGTAAGTGGGCAAGAATAGTGTCAAAAGATTATGACTTTGGACGATGGAATACTTACCTTATAGAGAGAGCAGAGGAAATTTGAGGCTAGGTCTCCGACGACTCAGGCAACTCTTTTCATCCTGGAGTTTCTCATCCAGGGACGGGTACCAATGTTGCTCAACCCGGGCAGTTAGGGGTACACATCAAAGCCTGCGGAGTCCGAAACCCAACGTGACAAGCTTGCAGAAGAGGTTGAATCTGAACACAAAACCTTGTTTGCGCTCCTCATTCCTTGGAGTAACCAGGAGCGAAGATGACGGAGTTTGTGCCGAAATTCAACCTCAAGAGTGTGAAAAATGATCGAGACCTGCGAAAGATTCGACTGAAATTGGACTGTCCAAGTGAGGTTGAATGGGATAGATGGAAGCCTGGTCGCGAGCACCAGAAGACATTCCATGTGAAAAACATATTGAACAAAGTGCAGGTACAGTCGATTGAATTACACTTGAAGAGCCGGATTCAATGTCGACCTAAGATGTCTCTGAAAGATGATGCTATCCTTCAATGAGATCTAAGATGGCATCTACGATGTTCTGAAAGATGTCGTGATGAGAGAGCAACGTCAGGAAAATTGCACTAATGCTGCCTGCCTCTGTTTCAATCTTCTGACTCGGTTAATATCCTGACGTCTTGTTTTGAGAATTTTGTGCAACACAGACACTACGATGGGAGGAGCCAGAATCACCGTATTTCAGGACGAATTTCCAAGAGCCCCATGCCAGGTTGAATCCAATGATGACAGCTGCGATCATCATTTTCTTCCGCCCCGAAAGTGTGGAAGAGTATTTTGGCACTATCCCCTTCCGAACAGCCCGGGTAATGACGTCTCACAACTTGAGATTTCTCATCTCGGATACTTTGGACACCCTCTTCTTCCTCAGTGAACTATTCTTGTGTATAACATATTCAACATAGCAACGGTCATGCCTCCGGCGAAGAGATCAATAATATTCTGTAACAATTGAGAAAAACAACCATGCAATTATTTGCAGTGGGTGTTGAAGGTCCTTTTCTTCTGGCAAGCTGCATCCTTTTCTTTCAGTGTTTTAGCCTAAAGAAAAGAAAAGAAGTCTTGTAATAAGGGGGCTAACCTCAGGATGAATATTGGGTTCGCAGGGGTCATTTACATTGCACCTGCGGGGATTGCTGCCTTCAGTCAATCTCGGGCTTCCTGTGCACATCGACTACAAGTATTGTCCGGTGAAGGATGTCACCACGAAGACATTCGACATTCACAACGACCAGAATTTCATTGTTGGGTTCAAATGGCTCTCTGTAACTCATCCATTCTCAATCACTCCTCTTCAAGGGAATTTGAAGCCTGGACAAACCACCACAATAAGTTGTCATTTCTGCCCAGATGATGCCACCGCGTACAAAGGAGTGGTAAGAATCCTGTTTTTGTCTTCTGGATCACAAGCCCAGGAATCTCATCTCAGCAACACCTCCCACTCAAAGAATGTTGGCAGAATCCAAAATATTTTAAGCTCTACCTCCGCTCATAAAGCTGCTGGGAATGAAACTTGAGCACTTTTAGGGATGTTGTTGCAACCAATCCGCCAGCAGAAGAATAAGTAGCTGATTACTAATTTTCTAAAGACTAAGTTTTACCCATTGTTATACCACTCTGAAAGAGAAATTCACTAACTGCAGGGAACATCAAACTTTACAGGCAAACGTGGGCACAACAACAAAGACCAGGGGGCAGGTTAAACTATTTGGTATCGGGAAGTATACCTTTCTGGTCCTCAGTCGGCCAGTGGTTGAATTCGGAGACGTATTGAACCGAACATCGTCGGAGTTAGAGCAGATAGTGACCAACGTTTCTCCTGTGACTGCAGTTTTTACTGTTCAGAGGGTTGATGCTTGGTATAACGGTCATGATTCTGTCTTCACAATCAGCCCTATGAAAGGAGCCATACCTCCGAACTCGTTCCTTTCGCTAAAGGTACTCTCTCGACTCTCCAGGACAGCAGCTGTAAATTGTTGTAACGAAATTTACCATTTTCTTGTGCATATCCTGCATTGAGAACGCTTCATCTTAGCCATGAGGAATTTGTTGTCAGTTCGCCTGTAGCTGTAGATATTCTGAATTTGGTGTCTACCACTCCAAATAGACACAGGATCCACCTTCAGAGGTTTTGTGAAACAGAGTACAACATAAATCCTCAACTGAGGATCTCGTCTTGTTTTCATACATTCTACCAAATTATTATTCTATTTCGATCTATGCTGTCGTACAGGAACTGGAAGCACCATTATATGAATGCACAAGTCTCATACATAGTCATTGTTTACTTCACTAAAGCGATTGCAGTGTAGAGCATCCTATATATATATCAAAAAACATGTAAAGATCTTGAATAAATACTTAAGATGGGAATTGTGCCCGAAGGAGATCAGAATTGTAACATGAGAAACATGAGCAATTGAAATGCACTAGATGCATGTTTGCAGACAAATCTGAGTTGTGATGAATCATGATATGATGCAAAAAAGTATGAGGGCCTGGATCGATGCGATGGTAAGGAGCCTGCCCTCTGCGCTCTCTGTTGCAGGTACTTTACCATCCAGTTGTAGCCGGAACCTTCTCATATGAACAATTTGAGATATTCACATCTCAGGCTCGTCGTGCTTCGTTTGCTTGCTCAGGGACAGCAGCTCGACCTGTGATCAAATTTTCCACGCCCTTCCTAGATTTTGGTAGTGTGGAGTCTGGCAGCTTCTCTCACCGAACAATCACACTCGAGAATAATTCCTCTGCACCTGTTTCCTTTCAATTTGTCACAGATGAGGTTCGAATCTTTGAAATGCCAGTGCCAAGGGCGATTTGCAATGGCAACAGGTCTATTCTCCTCCATTGTAACTTCCGGCCGACAGAGACGATGAACTACTATAAACGTGTGGTGGTCATTCTCCAAGACCAGTACCCGATGTTTGTGGATCTTCTGGGCACCTGCTACAAGGTTGCACTAAGATCACCAACAATCCTCCCTTACCATATATACGAGCACCGGGAGAATCTGAAGCTCATCATCGCCGAAAGAGAGATGGCTAGCATGCTGCAGACGGAGATTCCTGAACTTGCTCCATTTAAGGACGAAGAGGATGAGGGACCCATGTATTTTGACCCCATAGATATATTCTACGGAAACCCTACCGACGACACTCAAGATCCACTGCCTGAATGGTCGTGGCTCGAGACTCCAACTGGACAGCACTTCAAGTTCCGAGGCAGCGGAATGCATAGCCCTGGGGGATCTTCAGGCACTTTGGCCAACATGTTACTCACTGCTGAACCAGAGGAGGGTCAGGTGTTTCCTCGCCCCCACGACTGGGATCTCCAGGTACAGACATTGCCCTTCTCCATCAACAATTCTACTCAACCTTGTCTCTCAGGTTCCAACACAGGATTCAGCATAAACTGAAAAAAACACAATCAACACTAGTAAGAAAAGGGGATCTTTTGGACACGACCAATTTCACATGTGTCACTTAGGACCCATAGAAACTATCACATTTTGTGTTCAATCGCCTATTTTGACACAAAATGCGACGTTTTTTGATACCTAGTTTGACACAAAATCCTAGATGACACTGTCTAATGGGCCGTGTCCAAAAAAGACCCCCTTTTCTACTAGTGCAAGAGAAAGAATAACAAGTCCTCAACCTTGGGGCTTTAATAAATTTGACAAAGACTACTTGATGTACTGCAGGTGAATGACGGCACAGAGGGACTGGTGATGCACCACAGACAGGAAGCGACAGGAAGAATCTCTGCCTTTGAGGTTTGGGAGGAGTACTTCATGGGAAGAATGGTGGACTGGGACCCAGTTACTGTGGATAAAACATTCCTTGAATTCGGATTTAGTGCCGCCAATGTTGAAACACCTGTGCAAATTGTGTACGTCAAAAACAACCTGGCAGATGCTGTCAACGTCTATTGGATGGCGCCATGGGAATTTGAGCATCCACATGTTGGTTTGAATAGAGCTAGACTTGTGGCCAGTAGGTTGCCTGTTCTCAAATCTGCAAAACCAGAGCCAGAGCCAGAGATGTTACGTACTGTGTATCATATCGACCCAGTGAGGGTTAAAATTCCTGCAGGATCGTCAGTTCCTTTCAGTATTACATTCAAGCCCTTGCAGGTACATTTAGACCTACGTAGTTCCTGACATTTCACAATCCATTAGCTCTCTATTTAGTTTTTGCAGGAAGAGTGGAGAAGCCATTTCGTTTTGAAGTGATGTTTTGTGTCATCTGTGGGTGTCTCTCAGCTGTACCATAGTTGTTTTCGAGTAAGGTGTATATTGTGTATATTCCAAGAGATATTTTCTAAAGATTGCCAAATCGATTTGTCTGGAAACAAATGCATTGCACAGTCCAATTTGATGTAATTGAGATTTTAAAATGCAGGTTGACATGTACTACCTGCAACTTCTATCTTGCTTCGTATCCACTAAGACTTCGTACCATGTGGTCCCGAATTGGTCAACCACTTGTCAAGTCTCAGGTCACTCCTTCAAAGACAGAACTCGTATGTTTTTGCCACTGGCGTCATTGTCAACACACAGAGTTGTCTTCCCACCTGCTGCAAAAGGAACTTCGGTGTTTCAAAGCATCATGATCTTCAACCACGATGCCAACACGCCTCTCAGGTGCCTACAGTAGTTGTTGTCACGTGCTTCCTGTTCAAAAATTCACGACATTACTTGGCACGTAGAGGAGCTGTACTGCTGATGGTTTTTAAGTAATATTTTTCAAATCAGGGATGAGGTATTTAAGAACACAGTGACATGGTCATTTGGGTAGGAAAAGGGTCAAGTTATCTGATACCTCAACGGCAATGTGTAATCAATGGATTGGATGCGGTTTGCAGGTACCATTTCAAGAGTGAACATCTACCTGGTGAGTTCAAAATGAAACCATCACATGGATTGATTCAACCGAAGGATTTCAACCTCATCACTTTCAGGTTCGATGCACAAGAACCAAAAGTATGTGTCGGGCGAGCAGTTGTCACTCTCAATGACTCACCGAGTGACACCATGCAGGTCAATCTGACTGCTACCAGCCATATTGCAAAGGTAAAGCCAGATATTTCAGACCCGTTTTAGAACTGCTACACCGTTCAACAATCATTTGGTTCTAAGATAACAAAAAATGGAAGCATTGAATCAAAGGTAGCACTATTCAGGACTTACCTTTGGTGAGCTATGGGAACTTCAATTCGTAATACTTCATGATTACATGGCAGCTATCCCAGGACGGATCAATAAAATGTACTGAAAGTAAACAGCAAAGTTAGTTTGGCGTTACATAATTGATTTGTAACTCTTTTCCAAATACTGTGTATTCTCAAAGCAACCCCCACCACACACTCTCACTACGATAATGTGTAGTACAGGTGAGACTGGAGAGGATGGACCAAGCGGTGTGTTTTAAGCCTACCAGTGTTGGAACCCAAGCAATACTCAGAGTGACACTCATTAACGTAAGCGCTGTTCCAGCAAATTTTGAGTGGCAGCTGCCTGCGAAGCTCACAAAAGTCTTCTCCATTGAACCTTCATATGGCCTTCTGAAAGCAGGGGAGAGAATCGCAATTGAGATGTCTTTCTTCCCTAAGAAAAAGAAGCTCTACTATTGCAAAGTACCTTGTCTTTATGCTGCTTGTCTCGAAAAGGCCTTTGTCCAAGATAATACCCACCTGATTGAGGGTGTCACAAGCAGTGACATAGATAAATTTCTGCTTGTTATAAACGGAGCTGGAATATCTCAAAGTATAGGCATCACTCCTGAACATCTGGACTATGGGACAGTTGTTACTGGGTTTCCCTACAAGCAGAAAATGGTCCTGTCCAATCCAAGCGTTGGAGCCATGCGGTTCCTGGTGCAACTCATACCAGGACCTACCGTCAAACATGATAGTTTCCACATAACCTTTGATTGCAGAAAGGGCGTCATTGGAGGAGGATTGACGAAGACCATACTGGTGACTGTGCATCCTGTAAAAGCGCAAAAATACGATTTCACCATCACATGTAAGACATTTTTGCCACCATTAGGATTGACCTTTGAGGAGGCTACATTCCAGAAATTGCATGGGCATGAAACACAATATGACGAGAGTGATGCAGCTGTGGAGTCTATGGCTACTTGCACTATGGGCTTAAATGCCATTCATCCCACCGTGACTATCACATCTGCTAGAGTTCATGGAATGAGTGCGCAACAGTTCTTCCGCAACTGTCTTATAAGGCACTGGAACCATGAATTGAAGGAGGGGAAGATTGCATTGAGGCCAAATGGCAGGGTAATCTACCAAGAGTTATTTTGTCTGGGAGCACCAGTCGAGGACAGTTCTCAAGATTTTCCTCTCAACTTCGGCGTACGGAAAGTGGGTTCAAGGTCTTCTCATATTTACCTGGCATTCAAGAGTGGAACTCCCCTGGCAGTCAGTTGGAGATTCCGACTTTGGAATGATACAGACATCGATTTGGAGAATTGGGTAATGGAAGGGCAGGCCACACCTCACGAAGAGACGTTGTTGCAACTGCGTCCGCTCTTCCAAGTTGAACCTCGGAGTGGCCATTTAGAGCCAGGAGAAACTGCCTTTGTGAAGTTATCCTATAAGCATGACCTGGAAGGCATACATAACTTTCCGATTATTCTTCAAATTACAGATGGTCGATCTGTGCACATTTATCTCAGGGGCAGGACAATACCTTTTCCACCAAGGGTTTTGCTATACCAACCAGACACTCAATATCTCAAGTCTATGGTGGTGGGAGAGGTCAACCCACCTATTCAGACAACTGAACTCGTCAACAATTGTGCTGTCGACATGCATTACAATTTGGACATGGCCCCCTTGGTGCAGATGCAGGGAGATAACCACGGTTTTCGTGTTCTGTGGTGCCTCAACCCCAAGGGCGTCATCCCTCCGATGCAGTCTGTTTTGGTGAACTGGCTTTTCCAGCCACTTGAGCCCAAGACATACTCTGTGGAAGTTCCTGTACATGTTGAGGACGGAGAAGGGGGTGTTTTGATTCTTGAAGCAAGGGGTCGCCTGCCCACTGAACCATATGATCCAGATTTCATGGATGGGGGGCCACCAAGACTGCCAGGACTCACTTACGAATGGCCTGGTGTGCCGGCTGTTCTTTCTAACGAGCTCATGGACTTCGGAACGGTGGATGAGCTCTCTGTGACCAGGAGACTGGTGTCTGTTCAGAATCTCTTGCCAAAGACACCAGTATGTTCCCACCTTTTCGAAACTCTTCAAGTTGACATAGAGTCTACCTGGTTCTCATTTCCCTCTCCCAAGTGCCAGGATAGTCTGAAAGTGGAGAAGTGGTGGGCAAAGGCAACCCTGCAAGCATTCAAAGCTGGAATGATCTTCTCTCCTTCTATGTATTAAACTACAGTTGTTTGACTGAGAAACTGCATGTCGCCTTCTTACAGATTGCTTACTGGTGGAAGAAGAGTGTCGGAGCTGACAAGATGATTGACGGCCGGTTCAGTGTGGAGCCCCAGAGGGGGGTCCTATACCCAGGTAAGCGTGTGCTGTGCAAGATTATTTTTGTTGCAGGTGTGCAGCCGCAGCTCTTTGAGACCACCCTCCATTGCGAGATTAGTATCCTTTTGGAAGATCCAGTGCACTCATGGGACGTCTCCCACTCCTCGTCAGATACATCAGAGATCATAGTAGACACATGGCCAAAAGAAATCGGCACGACGGGGTGGAACAAGGACTTCCTCCATAAGTCCGCTCTCACTTTGTCAACAGTCTCATCTAGGTCAAAAGTAACCGATTTTGCTATGAAGAAAAGTTCCGAAAACACTTACCTCCACTTCTTCGAGCGTATGGACCATGTGGAGGCACACACCCCACCTGCCTGCAACTTTGTGCTTTACATGACAGTGATAGGACACATCCAGGTGAAGGACTACCACCCTACTACGGAGGATCTGCTCTCAGCTGAAGACAGGTTACCATGGAAACCCCAGGAGAGATCCGAAATCGAAGTACAGGTCGAGTTTGTCAATGGAATCTTGCTTGAAATTCTGCAAGAATCGTTGCATGATGAGACTCACGATCCCTCCTTCAACAATCTCGATGATAACCGGATTCTGAAGTTCGAGGAGTTCCAACAAGAGTTCCCAAGACCGTTAACGAAGGATGAAAAGTTTGCTAAGCTGTTCGAGAGCTTGGGAGACGGTGAACTACCACCGAGGCCTCCTCAGCTACCTCCGCAGATTGACCCTGATGAACCTCGACCTTCCTTGGCAGTACAGAAGCACAGTGGGGGGTTGATAAGATTATCTGAGCCTGTAGATCCAAGAGTGCCTCGTCCAAGTGCATTGGTCAGAGCGGTGGGTGAGACCACCCCACGTGATGAGGAGGAACCAGAGCCCAAACCATTAGAACCGGATTACTCAAGCTTGGCGCTCATAGCAGAGACAGCAGAGGAACTGCTGGAGGACGCACTCTTTAGCTTGACTTCAGAACTGTTTGAGGCTGACTAAGCATTTGCAAGGCTTGAGCTTCTGTGCGCCGCTGTACAGTACCTCATCTCCAGAGTTGGCCACCTTCAACTGAATCCTGTTGCTGAACCTAAGGTGACGAGGATACAAGGACGTCGAGTCGTCTCCACCTTTCCCAATTTTAAAATCCAGCTTTTCCCGCTTGCAAATACAATCTTGCGTGAATCTTTTGCGCTGTCC
Organism: Polytrichum formosum; assembly: GCA_964035585.1. Classification (NCBI taxonomy): domain Eukaryota; kingdom Viridiplantae; phylum Streptophyta; class Polytrichopsida; order Polytrichales; family Polytrichaceae; genus Polytrichum; species Polytrichum formosum. Next base: position 25,165,089 of record OZ037940.1, on the reverse strand, counting down.
AATTGAAATATATGAAATGATTTTTGAACCAACAGTACCATCCCTTTAATTCAGTATACTCTCCAATATCCAAATTGCCATCATGAAACCTGAAAAGTCCTCTATAAATTTCTAAGGAATGGATAAATCACCTTTCAGACCCAACACTCTAATGAAATATCGAGACGAATGGGCCATAACGAGACTAGTAGGTATAAATCAGCCAAAGTGCAACCTTACCCTTTTGTCATGACCTAAAACTGCACATCCCAAAAACACAAGTTGCCAAAAACACTGGCAAAAAAAAATTGTGTTCCAAATATGTCTGCAAGACACAGCCCAAGAATGTCAAAACTTGATATTGACCTCCGATTGAATCAAACCATTCATACAGAAAAACATGTAGCTTAAGGTGAGGTAGTTGAGGCTTCAAGGGAATCCACTATGTGACTCCAGGGAGAGTCTCTTTGGGGAGGCATATTGGGATAAATGCGCTTCAACCTGGAAAGGATCAAGTCCGCCTTCCATTTAGTCCACAACACTTGATTCAAAATCTATTAAAGGTCAAGGTCCAAGCTCAGGAGCATAAAATTACCCCCTTGATTTGCTGGTGTTAGCAGAACCTTCTCGAATCTTAATCTGCTGGAGGCACTTCCTACAGGTTTTAAGCATGACCATGGTTGCAGAGACCTGTATTTTCTACCTACCTCAACAAAGTGCCTAAGATTTTGCCAAAGTGCTCTCTAAGTTGTTCAGGTTGTTGATCTTCTCGCAAGGCCCAAGTCTACTCTGAAGCTACTAGTATCAGTCTTGGACAAAATTTGTGTGGATTTTCCAGATATGAAATCCATAACCCAAGCGCACAAGGGCAAGCTCAAACAGCATGTGAAAAATGCTGAGGAATCGTACTTTGGAGCCTGGAATTTCAGCCCAGGTTACTGCCACTTCATATAGTGGTATCCGCAACCTCTTGCACAAATAGACCAATTCTACATCAAAACACCATCTGCAGTACAAACACATCCACAGACTTCATCAATAATCTATCAATCCATGACCCCTGCAACAACCTATTTGATGCACTCAATAGATTTGTTAACACAAGTATAAGATAAACATCAGTTCAAATGTGTCTGGGTACTCCAGGATGATATGACTTATAATGGAAGTTGAAACTTTATAAAATTAGTTCCTAGACATCACCTTTTCAGACGAAGGTTGGAGAACAACTGCTGAGCTGCAGAGCGGGTGAACATCTTGAATCCACACTGTGAACAGACAAATGCATGTTACCAAGCTGATTGTAGAAATTCAAACCTCTAGTAAGATATCCTATGGTATCAGATTAAGAGGAAGAGAAAGACCATCATCCCTCAACCAGTAACATGTCTCCAATAGACTCCTACAATAAGCCATGATGACAATGCATTTATCAACCCTGCAGCAGTCTGATGTAGTGTTCTCTCATTGATCTTTCAGGGCCAGCACTTCTCTCATTGATCTCTCATTGATGGGGAAGCGGCCTGCAAATCCCCATCCGTTTCAAGACTGATACCAGCAGGACTGATAAGTTTGCTATGTGATAGTCCAGATGATACTTCATTTGTAGCTACATACACGACCACATCTAAGGTGTAAGTTCCGACAAAAGTTCTAAGACAAATGTCTGAATTAAAAGTACCTGTGTGTCTCTAACCCCAGGGCCTGCAACAAAAAGCACAAAGAGGTGGAAAGTCTTCATCAACACATTCCGATACCATGAGCGCTGCAATCCAACCATTTAGAGACACATCAGGCTTTGCTTAGTAGAAAGAAAACAGGCCATTCAATTTCAAAATCAGACATAAGGAAAAGCAGAGTGCACCAACAGGAAACAATCCATGCCTGTCCATGGGCGTTTAGAAGTCATCAGACACATTGAACTCTTACACCTGGTAGTGAGTAAAGTTTTTCATAAAGTTGATGTTGACTGCATTTTCGTTCTTGCTGCCACGACTTCATGTATGGTAGCTAACCATGGAGAGACTTTTGACTAAAGCTACAACAGGGTCAAGATTACTCAAGGTTGATTTGATTGACGTATGGTGTATCTTCTGATCGACACATTGACACTGGACTTGGAACTTACTGTTGCCAGAGCCTGCTTTTCCAGATGAGCCCGAGAGCCAAATGCCACAACAGCAACACTTCCAAGTTCAACATTACAGATCTGGTTCCGCTTTGTGGGCCCTTGTTGATCTCCTGTGCTCTCAAGTATCTGCTCAACATAGTCAAATGTGTACAGGAAATCAGTGCACATTCTACAACAGTGCAACTTCATCCCTGAACCTGAGTGGTTGAAGTTGCACTCTGTTAAGATGGAGGCTCTAGAAATAGTTACTGTCTCAGCATTATCCTCTGAACATGTGCGATTGGCCATCAGATTGGTGTCGGAAAACACCAAAGTTAAATTCTACTAAATGATGATAAGTGAAACTTGACTCACTTCCATTTCCAACTTTTCAAGGTCAGTGATCTTGCTAGCTCCATCAGCATCCAGCATTAAGAGCAGCTGCCCCCTTGAGCACAGCATTCCCTGTATCCAACCAACATGCCTACTTTAGAACACAGGTTTACTTTCACTGCATTACTGTTCAAACAACAGATATATGACTCCTTGTAAGTCCTCTCTATCCTCCTGATTTCATAGAATCGTTTATTTAAAATTCATTAATTGCAAAAAAATAACCATGGTTAGTCACTGCAACATCTGCAAAGAACAAGTACAGGTTTTCAGAACACTTTTCCCACATTCGCATTTCAGAAGTTGCATTCCGGCATGAGTACCTTCCTCACAGCAGCTCCTTTACCCTGATTAATGCCCTGTTTCAAGATGCGCACTACATCCAGACCATATTTCTTGACATACTCAAATCCAATCTTCACAGTGTTGTCTTTGCTGCCATCATCCACGATGATAATCTAAATCCATCCAAAGAAGAGGGACCAACAAAAGCCTGTCAACTTCATGATCTCTTCCTCATTTCAAAGTGCGACTGAAAGTGATCACCCTGCAAGAAATTAGGCTGAGCGTTGAAAGACTGCAATATAAAATGTGTAAGAGAAAACAATAAAAATTGATGAGATGATCTGGAATGCAGTCACCTCATATGTAAATGACTTGTCTTTCTTTGCACGATCCTGAAGGTAACTGCACACAGGATAACATTGTGTTTATGAACAAGTAAGAATAGAGAGAATGCTAGTACATTAACTCCATCACTGCTTACTGGTATTCAAAACACTTCTAAAATTAACCCTGAAATCCAGAATATATTTCTCAGTATCATGCACGGATCTGAGGTTTTGCATGAGTGTCCTAAGAAGCACATCATTAAGTCTGTCTGTTTGAAACAAACAACTAGAGTACTGTGACTGAACAAACCTACAAGTGACCCAATGTGCAGTGCTTACTCTAGACTAAGGAGCACTTCAAAATAGAAAGGCAAATGACTTAAAAGAGGTTTTATGAGGTTTATGGTTGCAGCCAAATATACACAGATTTGTGAAATATTATTAAGACAGTCACAGAAATCTCTTGTTCCTTTGCTGCCCCCCAACACCTTCATGTATAATCAACTGTCTACTTCCAATACCTTAAAGTTTCATCAAGAGTGCTGCGTATTCTGTCCTGCTCATTAAAAGCAGGCATGATCAGGGACATGTACTTGCCAGATGGGTCAAACACAGATGGAAACGGGACCTGCAGGGAAACAATACGTCTCTTAGCTATACCAAAATAGCAACAGTATGCAAGCTCGTCGACTCTGAGCAGAATGCAAACTCGATGTATATAAAAATCTCTACACGACAACCTCGTTATCAGAGAGTACATACGACGAAAATATACAGTGTAATGATTTCTCACCTTCTCTAGTGACGATGGATCCTCCATGTATGGCTGTCCTCCCACATTGCTGGATAGTGCACACAAAGCAGGAAAATTTTCACCATAAGACACAATTCACAACAACTGCAAAAAACGCCTCAATTTCAAAAACTTACAAGTTATTCCAGCATCTGGATACACTTTTCGCAAAATGGGGACGAATGCATGTACGCCTTCGCCGATTTCTATACCTACAAGATCGGCAGCTGAATGGCATTCTAAGGGAGCTCAAAAGAGATCGCTCCATCTTGGAAATGAGCTTCTGACGAAGGACACGACATTCTAAAATTATGTTTCCTCTCTGGCCATCTCCAATTAGAGTACGAAGCTTGGGTCCTTGTAGTGGCTGTACACAGCACTCCACTCCGGATCTCCTTCCCAACACTACCCCCAGAACAGAACAGAAAACACAAGAATTAGGCAAAGTGCAGACTAACCAACTGTACCTGGCACCGAGCTCCAGCTCATGCAACCAGTCCATCACATAGCTCAACAGCCAGACCCCCACTGCTACCACCTGCAGATTTCGCACACACCCGTCACCAACTCTACTACTGCTACAGCAGCCACATCACAGAATTGACCTAATTGCGAAGACGATCAAAAAGCAAATAGTGAGTCAAGCTCCATGCACGACTGCAGGTCCTTGACCACTCATGTATTCGTGAATCCTGCGAGAAACGCAGAGCAGCACACAATCCGATTGCTTTACATTCATCAAGTGCAGAAAATCACATAAGACTCCAATTGATTTACAATCATCAGAACTTGCACCAGACCTCCGACAGGACACCAGAAGGGATTCCCAGCTCCCGTTTTCTACACGTGATGACCAAACACAGGCCTCCTTGTGCTTTCTGAGTCCCGAAACAAGTGCACAACATCACCTAAGACTCCAATTGCAATACATTCACCAAAAACTTGCATCAGACGTCTAACTGGACCACCAGAAGCCTTTCCAAATAACCAATTCTTGCAGGCCACGACATAAGACAAGCTTCGTCAGCTCTCTAAACCCCGAGATAAGCGCAGAGTATCACCTAACGCTCCAATTGCGATACATTCATCAAAGCCCGCCTCAAACGTCTACCAGGGACAACAGAGGGTTTAATTTGCCCCTGTTTTCGGCAGGTAGCGAAATGGGATGATTCTTGCAGGTAGCGAAATAAGACAAGCTTCGTCTGATCTCTAAAAACCAGCGACATAGCGCAGAACATCACCTAAGGTGCCAATTGTGATACATTCGTCGTCAAATCTCGCCTCAAACGTCTACCAAGGACACCTGAGGATTTAATCAAGCCCCTGTTTTCGGTAGCGAAATGAGACGATTTTTGCAGGTGGCGAAATAAGACAAGCTTCGTCTGATCTCTAAAAACAGCGACATAGCGCAGAACATCGCCGAAGGCTCCAACTGCGATACATTCATCAAACCCCGACTCAGACGTCTACCGTGAACACCAGAAGGTTTAATCGAGCCCCGTTTTCGACAGGTAGAGAAATAGGACGAGATTTTTGCACACACCAGGAACAGAAGTGCGAGAGTTAACGGCGGCAGCTCCTCGATGCGCGGCAGGACAGCCATGTCCAAATCCTCCCCTCCCGTTGCAGAGCATCAGATGCTCAAGAAGCTGCAGCTCTGTCGAGCGTGGCCGGGGAAAAAAGCTCTAGAGTTTACCAATTCGAAAATAAAGTCTACCTATTTAGTTCATTGTATTGTTCACTTAGTGATGGCCCGCGCCGGACACCGGCTCGGTGACTATATCATTCAACAAAAATATATTTAAATTTAAAAAATACAATGAATTTTTCATTCTACACTAACAATGAATCTCTGAAACTCTTCTTGAGAATAAAGCTCTTATGAAGACAATTCTAAAAGCACTCCAAAATCATTATTCTTAGCTGATTTAAATATTTTGTTTTTTTTGTGTAACTGAGCGACTTCTAAAGATATACGTACAACTTGCAACCTATACATAATAAGTTGAATGGTACACCGTTTATGATATATAATGTCACTTACTATTTGGGCAAAAACAAGATATTTGCTTTATATAAACAAAGATGCTCTAGTCCCTCAAGACTTTCGACGTCAAACACTTCCTGCATCACCCGAAGAAAGAAAGGGAAAAGCTAGCCGGACAAAGAGAGGGCCATGTGTGCGCATTTTCCCCTTTGAAATCAATTACACAAGGTCATAACTCCTTATTATAGATTTTATGTTTTTACCAAAATAGGTTAAATAAGTTGTATGGACTATACTTCATGAAACTTACATTCTCAACAAAAAAGTTAGAGCATTGTGTAACACCCTATATTGTAAAGGAGACTAAATACCAAAATTTAAACTCAAAACAACTATTAAATAAATTGAAGTTGGGCCCAACCATTTGGTGCAATCAGTTTAACCCTTAATTTCCCACGCCCAGTTTCCCTCAAATATGCCCAAAAAATGTGACCTCAATTTCAGCGACCGTAGTTGAAGATCTAAAGTTTTTTTGACAAATCCAACCATATACACGTTTGCAGGTTAAAGGTGACTACTCACAATCCAAATTTTAAACTTTTGTTTTGTTATGTAGCAGATTATAATAGGAATGTCAATAATGGTCTTGAGGGGCAACAATTTAAGGATTAAATTGGGGTTGGTTTTTTTATCGAATCTCCACTCAAATCATCTCCAAATGATGAAATGTTACCCTCATTCATAAGAGGGGCAATATACGTACTCAAATCAGCTCACAAATCTTGAAACCATTATTTTGTGATTTTTTGGGAAGCTTTGGAAGTTGAGGTAGCAGTGCCACAAGTGCGCATCTTCCACGTGGATTTACACCCACCAACACATGTCCAAGTGAAAATTCCAACGATAGATATTTAGGATATGTTGTGTTTGAGTGTCCATGCAAATTTTTAGATCAATTAGGAATGTTACTAAAGTTGTAGTGCATGGGAGGGGTGAGGTTTTTTTTCTGTAGCCGGAACCGTCATCCGGTCACAAACAAAAAGCACCGCTTCTCCATGTACAAGATATTATAAGGAAAAAAGAAAGAAAAAGGAACGTCAATGTCTTTTACCTTGACATGCGATGTCTGTTCACCGCTTCCTTCCCATGTCCACACGGGCATGGAGGGTGGGGGGGGGGCTTAGTGCCTATTTTCATAGGTGGGCCATGTGGTAAGTGTTAGGGCTATGTGTTCTATGTTAGTTTCGGGTTTTAGTGTTAGTAAGTGCGTTTAGTCAAGTGGGACTAGGGCTTGTTTCTTTCTAATTTCCTTTTGTTAGGATTATGTTAAGGTTGTGTGTGTATTGTGACTATGCCGATTTGTTGTTTTTCGTTTGGTTTTTTTCAATTTCTTCTTTTTCTTTTTCTACAACCTCCAAAAAAGGCCTATGAACATTGCACTTGATAGTTGAGATCGCTATCTTCTTGCTAAACGATTATACAATATATTGATTGTTTGACATTCACCACATCGAAGCAGTAAATAAACCAAACCCTAGGGTTAAAATTGAACGAAATGGATTATAGAATCACTCAATCAACCTTCTGCTCATTAAACAACTAGGAAATTGTCATGGTTATGTCTGAACTTATGTTCATTGTATTGTTTGTTTAGTTCATTGTATTGTCTAATAATTCATTGTCATACCAATTTATATGTGTTTCACAACAATTTCGTTTCAAAAGTAAAATTATGATGATGTTTTGAAGTATAAATTATAATTTTGAATGTTAAAGTCCTAATTATGACTAGAATTCGTGGTTGGGGGAAAAAACTCCAACTCCATCCGAAACTTGGGATAGATGCATCGTGGGGAACACCACTTGAGCGGGTATAGGGAGTGGAGAATGAAATGTAATGTGAATAGAAAATAGTAGAGTAGAATAGAGTAAAGTAGAATGAATGCAAAAGAGTAGGAGGTGAAATATAGACCATATAGAGCTATCCAAAACCTAAATTAACTCCTACTTTTAATATAAGGAATGGGAGGAGGAAGTTATAGAGGTCAACATAATACAATACCACAATTTGAAATATAGACCAAAGGATGGAAGATAGAGCCTCTTGTTTCAATTGTTTCATTTTTCTTTTAGATCTTACGTCTCAAGGTGGGTTTACACAAGGGTATGGTCCAAGAAGTTTCGGGTCCGAAACACCTCTAATTGGGCTCAAGAGGGGTATAGTGAAGTTGAACCCGAACCCTAATGTCAATGCCTTGGTTCCAATATGGAGGCTTTTGAATCAAAATAACCGGTTTGAAGTTCAAGACTTTAGGAAGATTACTGATCGTTTTTGAGGAATATGTGGAATATACCCCAAATTATTCAAGAAATCTGAAAGATGTCAACATGTAACTGGCTTGACTTGGAAACACAGGATTTTGACCGATTATGTCCAAAAATCTCCCCGAACACTGCTTTGAATTTAAGACCCACTTCTTGTTGGTTTGAACCCTAATGTAAATACCTTGGGTCCAAACTTAAGTCCAATTATAGGGTTAGGGTTTGAACATAACCCTTCTCGTCACTCAATGTCAAGAATTTTCTTCTTGAGCACTTGGTGGGTACATGGAGCAACACTACTTGAGGTCATCTACCAATAAAACTTTGAAACCTAATAATTTTTGCATATGGAATTCAACTAAGAGATATGATGGAATCCCTTGTTAGGTTTTTAAAAGAATAACTGAATGAGTTATATATAGGATGTAGTATACATGTGTTGTGTTGCACTATGATAGCACATATTATTTGTGTATTAATCATATGTAACTAGAAACATGATTTAGTTTCTTGAGAATACCATAAGGAAATTCTCTATAGTACCTATTTTGATATGAAGATAGCATTTAGCGAAAGCAATAGAGTTTGGTGTGCTAATATTTCTAGTACATGAACCCTATTAAGGTAGGAGCACCTCAAACCAAGACAACACCCAAAACCACCAACCTTGAAATCTTGCATAATAAGTGCATGTTGATTTGAGATATTCACCATGTGAACATTAAGCCCCCCTAACAGTTTTGGGTGCCAAGATAGTTTTCACTTCAAAAATCTGTATTTATTTCAATATTGGGGAGGGAATCTTTTTTATAGTACACATGGTTTCTTTTTTTTCTTTTTTTACATGGAAATCATTTTTTTTGGTTCATACAACTACCACATGTATGTCAAATGCCTTAACTTCTCAGTTTAAGGTGCTCCTACCTTATGTTCAGTGGAGACTTCTTTAATTTGCGAGCTCAGGACACACATAGAAGGACTTGCAAGAATCATCATTGTGTGTAAGATCATTGATTCAATTTTGACATGATAAGATACTAATTATACCATTGTATATTACCATAGTTTGGTTGAAATGCTTAATCTGGTGTACACATATTTGTGAGCAATTCTTCTTAGTATGACTCACATTAGTTGTAGAGATCACAGATTCACTGTGAACACATGTATATAAATTACTCTAACATAGATTCAATGTTCTATACACCAAAAATCTATCCAAGGACAATTTGAGCACCTAAGTATTTTCTCTGTTGTCATTCCAATGTTGGTCACTGATGATGTTCAGGCAAATTAGAATTTCACATTCCAGAGTTCATGCACAGAATAGTGAGTATGTATTACTCAGCAACCAAGTGGCCAACTGTAGGAGTTTATAACGCTCATTTGTTGTGCATCTACATATGAGTCCAATTACATCACAAACAAGTCAATAATGTTTAGAATTTGGCCAATAAAATATTTCCCAATCTCAAAGCCAAATGGTTGATGTTACAGGAAGGACTTCAAGGAACAAGAACCTTCCAGGAAGTTCATGGAAGTTGTAAACTGCATAAAACAGGACTGCACAGCAGAACACTTCAGCCACGTATCTTGGTGAACAGACAAAGGTGGTCTCTTAAACTCCATCTCTGAAGTTCAAAATTATGCAAACATGATTGTCAGTTTGTATTCTCAAGGTAATGCACGTTGAAGAATGATTACATTAGTCATTAGGCTGATTTCTGGTAATAAAGGATTGCCTTTTGCATACATCTACATACAGACATCTATCATTATTTCACATGCAAAAGGTAATGAAGAATTACCAACCCTACAAACTCCTGCATGTATCAAATAACCAACGCGTGCAGATCTAGAGAAGTATGTGCAACAGGTACACTAATAGTGAACTTTTTAATAAAAAAGAAGAAAATTCCACAACTATTAATCTGCATAAAAAGAAACTCGCAATACACTCTTGATCTGGTATAACTTATTTTTTAGAAATTGTGCAGATTCAAGATCTATGATACAAGGTCATATACTTCAGGACCCTTTTTATTTGTTGTGTACGGTGGCAGACATCTGATGATGATTGAGGGGCTGGAGAATTATACACTTCGTGATGGATCATGTACTTCAAACACAAGGCCATTGCTTTTGATGAATGAATGATTTGTGTGATCAATTTCCTGCAAGGCATCCCACACCAATTCCTCAATCAATTCCTCACGAGAAATGTTAATGCACAATTCAGAAATCCCTATACTTTCTCCCAGAAACATATATCATGTGACTTGAGGTGTTTCCTATTCCTACTTTCTCAACGTGAGCATGCTGTCACTCATTTTCGACCTCCAAATTTTCCTTTCAACAATACAGAAGAAGCACCTGAGAATATTGAGAACATATACCACGACATGCTACGCTGGGTGCATCGTATGCTTCCTACAACGAGGATTCTGTGCCTTCATATTGAAAGTGTTTGGTTAGGATCATGATCAGCACGGAGCCCAGCTTGAGCTAGACTTCAACGGGCTTCGATCTTTCACATCTCCGTTCTTGAAGTAATCACAAGGCATCCCCCCCCACAATATTGTGTTCAAAGTGTGTTTTAAAGACGTGAAATGGAAAACAAAATAAAGGTGACATAACACCAAAATACTATGACAACCAACACACGACACGAAGGTACAGTAAAGGTTAAAGATTCAAAGTGATGAAATCTTACATTGGTATCACTGAGCTCAAGGTTATAGAAGTCCATGAAAGATTCTTGAAAAACAGGACCAGCATGCCATGTGCCCGCATGAAGCTTCAAAAACTGTGGTCCCTCCACTCTAAACAATTGGATATCCTCTGGAGCTGGTGGCGAGAACACGAGCCCACCTTTTCCTTTCTTTAATTGTGCATGCCCATCACAGTCACAACTACAATCTTTCTTGTCAACAATGGTAGAGGGAGCCACACCAAGATACCACCGTTGGCCATTGATAGATCCCAAACATTGAGTAACATTCGCATGGAATGTAATGGCTGCAAGTCTCATGGTTCTGTTCTCCAATCGCATGAGGTAGAATCTGATAACACCAAACGACATCATCAAGACAATCAATTAGAGACCCCTAAAGGCGACTCTTGTGCAACACTGCAACCATCTACCATTACAACTCTACTCTGACATCATCGTCGAGGGGTCCTGCAGCATTCTGGAAGTCAAATATTTCTGGCACGAATTAGTTTGAAGCACTTCCCATTAAATTAAGAAACTTAATTTCATAGAAAACTGAAGTCAAGTAGGGTCACACGAACTTCAATAGATCTGATATCCGGCAATGAAGCCACAAACTAGAGAGACTTGTTACTCCTTCGGGGGATTGGCACGCAGCATTACCGTAATAACAATGCCACAACAAAACCCTACAATCTGGCGTAATGTTGTTAATGCCAAAAGAAAAGCTCCAGTCAATGCCACATTAACCCCTGACTAAGAGAACAACTCAAAATGCTTCCCGCCAGAGGACCAGAACGAGTATTCCAGCAAAAATCCCATTACAAGCACTAATTACTACATGTGACCCAAACCCTAATTCGAACCAATCCAAGGCAAGTTCCCATCACAACCAGACATAAAGCGCCACTATCACTATCGATATAATACTCCACTCCATGTAGAGTGAGCACGAACTCCAAAATAAAATCGGTTCTCGTCATCCTACGTGCCTCGGAGTGCCTTTGCTCAACTCAAGCTGCGCGTCGTCGCATCCAAAGGGTTTGCCATCCTTTGAGGGGGTGATGACCTGGCCATAGGGTGCGAAATTCTCCGGGGTGAGGTCCGTGACGGTGAGCTTGACGACCTTGGGTTCTGCCATCCTCGGGCAGAGCAAAATCCGCAACGACGATGGCAGGAATACTCTTCTCCGAAGAAACTCTTGCGAACCTCTCTTCCACACACCAGGCTAATATACTAGTAAGTAAGTGCACCTATTATGAACCGTGACCTAAGTTAAGTTATATTGGATTCTAGCATATAGGTACATATCCAATATTGAAATGTACATATCGTCTAAGAGAAACCATTATATATATATATATATATATATATTGATTGTTGATGTGTCTATATAGGTGATCTATGACTTTTACTTCAAAAAATTATAGCATATTTTCATCTTGATTCAAAAAATTAGATACAGTAATTTCACGTTCTTCATTTGTATTTACTACTGATGTGTTCATGCGATTTTTCTAATTTTATTAAACCTTTATATATTTTAAAATTCATTATCTATCTATAATAGGCACACTCACAAGGTATGTTTGCATTGAACATTGGAAAACGGATCATTAGGTCACCTTGGTATCACCTTCTCCAACTAGGTGCCATACATGCGGGGATCAAATTAGTGTGAATTCAATGTTTTTCAAGTTGTTGATTATTTTAAGAGAGTTGGAAAGATTATGGAACAAGCTTACCTAATATTGGAGGATATTTATAAATATACAAGTGTCCATAAAATATGTAAATTACACAAATCATACATCCTACCCATAATGTAAATAGGTCTATGTAAATTACTACCTAACATTATCAACTTGTCTTCAAACAATCCGCATGCTATCAATATGGATGTTTACCATGTGGACCAAGATTTCATCATCTTCAAAAAGTGCATGATATTTTGGAAATACATAAAATTTTCTAGATTCATGTGCCCAAACTTTTGGATATTCTGAATGAGGTTTCTAAGTCACACAAGTGTCAAGGAATAAAATATAAGATGAAAACTTGCCCAATTTGACCCAAATGTACAGTTATGCATTTTTTGGAGGTTCGTAATTGAATCTTCAAATTTTAGCTTTTGTAAATGTTGTACCGCAAGATGCAAACTCTATCCAAAATTATCTGTCTTGGAGAAAAAATTGTGACATAGATTTATTGATGACATCATCCTTTTGTTTCCACTTCTAAGTGGAATGCATCCTCACTAATAACCTGGAGCAGGGATGCCTCGCTATTCCAAAATCTCTTGCTACAATCAGTTTGTGATAAGAGTTTTCTTACCCATAAGCACTCATTGCATTTACTATACACCTACTCTAGATGCAATTTCGTGTCCTCATTGGGTGATCTCAAATAAACCTCATCCTTAGGCTGATACCGTAACACCATAGCAGGTTCGCCACCTGGCGAACGAATATTTAATTTTTTTGAAAAAATAAGGTTCGCCTCTCAAAAACTGAATTTCTCAATTTTCGTTTTTTAGCAAAAAATAAGTAAAAATGACCCTAAATAGCTTAGAAATAGAAAAATATTTCAAAAACTAATTTATTCTATTTTCGTTTTTTTGTCTTCAGAATTTTCTAATTTTTACGTTTTTTATTTTTAGAATTATTTTAGGACGAACCTGCTATGGTACTACGGTAGCAACTTCCACACAAATTCTTGCCTTGCCTCATCTTAGATAATTCCGTTTCTTCAAGAATATTGCGGCCCTTTAGGGGTTACACGGGTTGAAAGAGTCTAGATAAATTGCATACAAATTTGGTATGAAATGATTTTGTTTTGAAAAGTTCAGGATTGTTGGGTTGCCTTTTCACAATTGAATGTGACACAACGTGGTAATGCTGGTAACTGTGAAGTTTGGAGCAACAGAATGTGAAAATGAAGATGCAATTTTCCAGAAACCATCTGACATGCTGAAAATGATCACTTACAGCTCATTCTAGAGGGATTTAAGTCGGTCTCAATACATTATGCAAGCATAAAGAGGTTGTTCATGTTCAGCCTTCACTCGAATCTCCCAAAAAGTCATAGGCAACCACTTTTAACAGTGTTCGAAGTTCATCCATTAAACAGTTGTTTAAAGCGTCCTTACTTATCTCCATGTCATTTTTCAGTGAATTGGACCTGGCGTTAAGAAACCTGGCCTTTCTCTTGATGTCTGTGTCAAGCTATGCATTACATATTGAGTTCAAAAAATTCATTGTCATAAGCTCATCCTTGTTGTAGCGGAACCAATAATGACGTCAGCACTCAGCAACCAGGATGGAAAAAATCTATCCGAGGTCGATCAATGTTTATGGAAACATATTCCAGTACGTGGACACAAGTGAGTGTCACAGCGAAACCTCCAGTGGTCTATGTCACCAGAGAAGGCTTGGACAATTTGTCGATAATAAGCTGCCCAATACCATCACTCCTGTTAAGCAAGATTCTAAATGACTAAATGGGATTAATCTAGGGCTGGACCATAGATCACAAAGTAACATTACAAACAGGATATCCGGCACCTTGAACCTATGCCCATAGCGTGCAAGTAACATGAGTTGTCTCCAAAGTAGGTTGCATTTTTGCTCTGACTTGTGCACAATCTGCTGGTCAAGTTTGTGATGTCCTCTTTCAGCATTCACTTTAGTTCGTGTGTATCTATTTCGCCCTGCAGGATTTCAACACGGTTACGACATCCACCGACTGAACTTTTAACAAGAAGAACTGTACACACTCTGCAACTGACAAGTTCAGCAATCGTGGGAGGGTTTGAGCTTGCAGTTGAATACGGCAACAGGCACTCAACAATGAAAAAAATTAAAATTATACTTTACAATTTTTGTCTGCACGAGAGGCGGCAGTAACAACTTGATCTAATGAAAGTACTCAATTCTCTTAAATATCTTGAAGGCTACCTAATTCCAATGTGCAGCAGTTGACAGAGATGATTGGAGAGCAGGAGCTCAGAAGAGTTGTTTCTTGAGTTGATTTTTCAAAGAATAATGTGACACGGTATCATGAGGCTGTTAACTGCGAAGTTAGAAAAACAGACTCCAGATACGATCTTACAGTAATCGAACAACCATCTGACAATGAATATTATCGTTTATTATCGATTCTAGAGGAATTTATGTTCGCAAAAAGGGGCGTGGAAAATTCTCAATTCAACTTTGGAATTACGTAATGAAGTCATTAAGTATCTCTCAGTAATATAAGGTGTGCTGACTTAGGGGTCGAGATTGAGCATTTCTGTTGATGCTTCAAACCTCAAAGCTTGTTTAACCTGCTGTGGTGTTAATACAAACACAAGACAGGTCAACGTATATCCTTTTACACCCGAAGTAACTGATTAAACTAATGAAACAGTTCTGCTGCATTTTTGCTTCGCTCACTAACTCATTTCTTCAATCACAGTTTCATAACATAATAATCTCTATGCTCATCGAAACGTTGGCGTCCCATAAATCTGGCGTTATATCTACTATAAAATAGCGCAGCAGGGAGCACGCACGGCGATTATTATGAAATCCATGGAGTTCCGAATGGCGACATTTTCCATCACTTCTCCGCCTCGAGCTCCTTCTTGAGCTGCACAGAGAAATCGTCGGTCACATCGTCATCGTCCCAGTCGTCCTCCCACTGCTGCACGGCGCCCTTCCCTTCGTCCTCATCGTCCCAGACCTCGTTCTCGAACTCCTCGAATTCGTCATCGTCCTCGAACACGTCCACCTTGGGATCCTCCGCAGGAACGTCTTTCGTGACTGCCGCGGCCGTGCTTCCCTCCATCTCTGCGATTTGCTCTGTTCTTCCTCCTTCCGCGTGAACCCTAACTCAAGCCCAAGGGGTCTCTCTCTCTCCTCCGAAGTTTTCCTCCGTCTTGCCATTCGGATGAAAAGGATGAAACCATGATGGATGTAAATGGATGTAATGTAGATGGAGGATGAAATACTGCAGTGTGTCATTCATGCATCCACATTCCATCTGCCAACTCCTCCACCACAGAAGGAAGAAGAGAGACAAGCAGTGAACATTGTCGTTGTTGATCAGATTGGCAGCTATGGCGGCCCAAGCCACCCTCTCCTCCGCGGCCTTCGCTACTACGGTTGCCTCGCTCTCCACACGGAAAGAATCCGCCACCGTCTGCAATCTGCAGACGGCAGCTCAATTTTCTCGTGGTGAGATTTTCGGCGACAAGCAGCTTGCTGTGTCCGCTGTCTCCCGTTCTACCGCTCGCTCAGCCTGGCGCCTCCCTGTCGTCGCTAAGGTGAGGCTTACATTGGCTTGTTCCATGTGTCTCGAAGAGAGCTCGTTTCCTTGTGTTTTGTGACAATGCTAGTGTGCCGTTGAATTGAGATTGTCAATTGAGGACTGGATAGCTCATGTCAAGCTGACATGACCTCACTTGATTTCCGAACCTGTCTTGTGTCGTGTATGGTGAAGGGAGGATGTATTCTTTCGTATTAATGTCCATGTTCTGTTCAATCTCTCTTCATTGAGATTATTTAGAACTGGATATCCTTCGTGCAGGTTAACGACATCGCTTAATTTCAGCTTGTCTCAGAATTGGTGTGTATATCTATGGACCGCGAAGAAGAGTGTTTTTATCTCGTGACATTGTTCTTATGCTGTTTAGGAGATATTTATGTGATGCTTAATGACGTCGCTTGTTGCGAGTAAGGCTCGTATTTGTGAAGAATCGGTGTCTGTTGCTGTATGTTGCGAAGAGAGATTTTTTTTTCTCTTAGTGCTACAATTTTCATGTTCTGTTCAATTTCATTACAATGTGACCATTTAACAATGAGGACCGGATAAGAAGATCCCGTGAATGTGACTTATTCAGAAATGGTGCGTGTTGCTTCATGTCGTAGAGGGAGATTGTTTTCTCGTGCGACTGTGATGTATATGTGCTTGTCAATCTCGCTCTATTGATGTACTTTGAGGAAGTCTGGATACCGTAAGTGAAGCCCTATGCCCTCACTCGTAAGGCATGTTAGTAGCATGTGCTCTTTACGTACAGGATTTGCTCCCACTTACATTTCTCTGTTTACATGGCCGAGTTTCATTCTTTCGTGTTGTGCGTGTGGTTAGTTAACGAAGGGAGACCCTCTGCCTCCAGCGGTTTTGAAGGACCAGGATGGCCGCGACGTCAAGCTGTCCAAGTTTAGAGGCAGACCATTGATCCTCTACTTCTACCCTGCCAATGAGACACCTGGATGTACCAAACAGGTTCGATCTGCCTCTTTCTGCTACTCGATTTCTTGCTCTTATACCTTTATGTTCATGCACACGCGAGAGATATAAAGTGTAGGATTCTACGGTCCAACTCGTTACACCCGGGTTACACAATTTTGCAGTAGAAGATGACGCAATAATGTAGCAATCTTTCGACAGCGTTTGAGCTCTTCTAACTGTAATTTACAACCTAAGTCCTGCGCATTTGTCCATGAACTCTACAAAGCACATATTGAAAGTTTTATTGCATGGGGGCTATGGTCTGAGCTGGGGTCTAATTGTTCAACTTTGTCGATGCTATAAATATCTGTAGGCCTGCTCATTCCGTGATGCTTTTGACGACTACCGAAAACTCGGTGCCACAATTGTGGGAGTTAGTGGAGATACTCCCGAATCTCACAAGGTACACTACACTACTTATCATAAACTTTGAGGCCCTTTTACATCACTTTTGGAAGCCGAGATTAGAATTTGCAACCTTCACAATTTTCTTACTAATCATATCCTAAATAAAATTTCTCATGACATATGCTTTTTGAATCTCATTTGTGACGAAACTTCTAAAACCGTGCTGAAAGCAATTACTGCTGGGTTTCCACACATTAATGAAGTGCTTCTTGGTGCAGGCATTCAAGCAAAAGTATAATTTGCCATACACTCTTCTTAGTGATGAAGGCAACAAGCTGAGGAAAGAATTTGGCGTGCCTGCCGATTTCTTTGGGGCTCTTGCGGGGCGCCAAACCTATGTTGTGAATAGACAGGGCATCATTTCCTTGGTCTACAACAACCAGTTCCAGCCTGAGAAGCACGTTGATGAGACTCTCAAAATCCTGCAAACCTGAGGCTCCATGAACTTTCATGTATCCATACTGCTCTGTGAATTTCGTTCTCCGCAAGTAGAAGATCATGTATGAAACTTGTGAAAACAAATATATCTCGTAGAAGATAAGAGTAGGAAGTAGTGTACCGGACATGTAAGTAGTGTGCAGTGCATAGAAATCCAGTGGCCTGTGTACCACCTGATACATCAAAAGAATAAGGATATCACTTTAATGTCCTCCTCCTTTGATAAAGAAGTTGACATTATCCTTGTGCCACCAATGCTTGCCTGTGACCACAAAATAATTATTATAGAGTACCTAGCGACTCAAAAGTCATCAGTGATAAACCAATATGTATTCTCTATGCACATTATTTCAGATGCAAAGAAATTGATGAATAGCGGACATCCTGCCATAGACACGAATTATTCTAATCCCAAAAGTGATGCAGAATTCAAAATACTCTGGACCAGACCAATTTCGAAAATTTGGACGGATTACAGGAAGTGTGGTACCCACTAATTGAAATTAAAGGTATGGTTCCATGCATGTGCCTATGAGTTTAGCACAAATAAATGCTTCTTTTAAGCTCAATGTCACATGTCATGCCCAAATTGGGTAAACCCTTTGAACTTTCTCAAATATCAAACAAAAATGCTCAAAGTAAAGAAGAATCGACTCATCTCATAGACATTTGATGTTATTGAAGCTTAAGCCCAGACACACAATAAACCTTGACCCTTTTAGGATTTAGAGGCCCTCAGAGGGACTCTGCATGCGTACAATCCATTCCCACAGCCTGTAAAGAGTTTGCATGTTGAGATGTTCTAATAAAGTGACATATACAAAATTCATTGCTTTTTGTGATGACTGTTTCTGATCATGAATCAGTTCAATGTGTAGAGAGATCTCTCTCAAAGAAACCTCGTTTGCTCTCTAGCATATTTTTCTCGACCATTCATGATTCGTGCCCAAGTGTCATAAAAGTATGGTTGTGAGGGAGGAGGCTTTTGGGAGCATTTTTGTTTTTTTTCAAAAATGAGTGAAAACTTCCTTGGGTCTAAGCACATTGAGAATTCCTTGGATGTTGATCTACATTAGGAAATCCAAGTTCTATTATGTTCAAAATATTTCCCCCTGACTAATGTATATTTTGTCAATAGGGACCTCATCATCTATTTTTCCCTAGTTTTATAAAACCGTCCATACATTGGCAACATTGTAAAGGTTCAATTTTCTAAATTTTGGAAAAGTTTCTCAGTGCATATTGGAACTGCCATAACATTAAGTAGCAAGCCCGGATTGACCTTCTCAAAAGAGCATCAAACCAGCGCGTGCCGGTTTGATGCTCTTTCAAGAACAAATGTACTACCAAGTTTGAGTTTTACTTAGGCTATTTTGGATAGTTACTTTCAATGCTTAGAATTAATTATGTCGGTTTCTAGGACAAAACTAATGCCAAGTGGTGATAAAGGTTCTAATCTAGGCTAAATTATGACCTAAACAAATCTAAATAGCTATAAAGCAACGGGAAAGTTGGTGAGGTCAAAAAGGTGGTTGCACTTTTTGGAAAAGTCTCCCGACACCCGCATTGGAAACCTCTTTGATACCTTTTTGAAGCTTCTATATTTGATTAATTATCCATTCATTCATCCTTGCTTTGCAAGCTTTTCCCTTCTTGTTGAGGTAAATGTGCGGGTTCTCAAAGGGTACCCTCCTACATTGGGCCAGGGCGAACCAACCCGTACATTGGTACCTTACCAGATGTCTAGTGTTGTCACATTCGAATGAATCGGCCCTCAACCCCATAGGGGGGCTTTTTTTTTTATTGAAGCCACTTCATCCACGATATCTAGGATGGATGATTTTAAGTGAGTGCCACGAATCCCCAGCCGTTCGCCCTCCCCGGTAAGGTACCAATATACGGGTTGGTTCGCCCCAGCCCTAGCATTGCTACTTAATGTTATGGCATACAATCATGGCATATGGTCAATTGGAAAGAAAAACCAAACAAAATGAAGTGTTCAAAAGTAGAAATATTCTATATAAACCTATGTGAAGTCCACATGGTATAAACAAATGTTGGACTATGTACTATAGAGGTGAACTTGGCATGGTATCAAAACACAACATCAATTGCTACCTAACTAATATTGAGACTAAAACACCATGAACAGTTATTGATCTTAGTGGGTATCACAAGATGTGAAATTTTTCATATACCTAAGTCATTATTTGGGTCGGCGCCATCCTCATAGGTACTAATATCATGGAAATTTCACCTATGTATAAATGTTAGTGGATGATATGCTACACCCAATGGAATTCAATAGAAAAATATCCTTGGATACATGTACCATACATGTATCCTTGGATTGTTATACATATTGGTATAAAATTTGTGTAAAATCCTCAATATAATTATAATGAATGGTATTAAGAAAAGGTTAACATTGTAGTAGTCCAATAATGGTTCAACCCCTAAAGCCTACAAAGACATTTTAGGGTAAAGCATTTTCAAAGATAAGCTCTAGAAATGCAAACATGATTTTAGGAACTATTACAAAAAAAGAAGAAGGTTGTGAGGCACCATATAGAAAGAGAAACGGAAAAGAAAAAGAAGAAAAATAACATTGTTGTGATTGACATGATGATGGTCCATTAGCCATCCCTATTACCTGCCAAGTGGAGTGTAAGAAGGGCAGGGTGTCTTGCACGTCTTTCAACAGGTGGATCCCTATATGGGGCGGAGGATGAGGTCCTGGTCTAATGATACTGGTAGTTGGTGTTAAGTTTAGAGTTTATGTTTATGAAGCACAATGTGGAAAGATATTTAATATTGTTTTGGGAGAGGGACTCCCTAAGGGATCTGATTTTGGTTCATGGAAATTCGAGGCCAAAAGGGTGGCCAATGAAAGGTTGGTGAATAACACCACAAAAATGCTAACGTTGATAATAATAGTGAGAGAGGGTGTCCAACCAAGTTGTTGAGGATGTGGGATTACTACATCATGATTTGTGCGTTTACGTGCCCCTCCAATACACATAATGCACCATTAAAAAAATCCATTTATGCGATTAAAAAAAAAAGTATGCTTTTGGTCCTTCTATAATGAATCTAATGATGAAAATTTCAAAATTTCAACATAATTAAAAATCTCATTATTTTGATTAAAAATTTGATGTTGTAGATTGGTGGAAAGTTGCAAGCACAACTATGAACCTGAAACAATTAAAAGTATCAAAACATCTCTTGAGAGGTGAGCACTTCAAACATGCATGAAATTTTGTCCCAATTTTGTGATATGTTTTGCAAAGTGATAGATGATTTCCATACAGTTTATGCATGGGTTGAAAAATATATGGCTAAAATGTAAATTCCTGAACATTTGAGCAAGGTCCCGGAAGTGACCACTGTCCCGGGAGATTTTTGGGCGTAATTGGTCACGATTCTAGTGTTTCCAAGTCCAAACGGTCACATTTTGAAATCTTGTGGGTTTTTTTATATAATTTGAGGCATATTTTATACATAACATTATTCAGATCCATATCAGCGTTCTGTGGGACTGGCAGTATTCTGCGGAATATTCCCTGATATTTCCCACATTCAGACTGAATGTGGGAAATATCAGGGAATATTCCGCAGAATACTGCCAGTCCCACAAAACGCTGATATGGATCTGAATAATGTTATGTAGATCCCTCTAGGACAATGTGTAATTTTCCCGAAGTCTTAAACTTCAATTGGTTATTTCTCAAACTTAACCAGTTCATCTGTAACTACACTAAATATGATATTTAGTGTCACCAATTTCTGATTGTCTTGCTCAATACTAATTGTATAATTGCGGTATAGTGTCACCAACACTAAATGTTAACCCAACATTGTTTGCCATTTCTTGTAAACTTTTTGGGACTATAGATTTACAGTGTTGCAATTACTGTCACTTACCAAGTTATTTTTCATCCAAAGTTCAATCATCCATGACAATATTTCATCACAGTTTGCTGACAAGAGAAGGTAAGGTTTTTGGCCAATGGATGAACTCATCCATCATCCATGACAGTATTTGTTCCCTTATTCATAAGTGTTATCCGAAAAGATACCATAGTGACATTAAATACCATATGACATCAACTATCATATTAGTAACCAGGTCGAACTTCTTAGGGGCTGTTTACACCATGGACCATGAAGTCGTCCCAAGGCTTTGTAAAATTTGTGATTGATTGTTGAATTCATCCCGGGACCACTTCGGTTTACATCAAGGAAAAAATATCAAAGTGACCATGGAGTTGGAGGTCCCCAAAAAACATATTTCAAGGCCTACCTTATCCACTGCCATGGTCCAATGGGTTTTGTGGTGGGAGAGGTAAAAGAGGTGCTCTAGTAGAAAAAGGCAAGGACTCGTGACAGAGAAATGTTGTTGTAATAAATTGTTAATGACTTTTTTGGGGGGGAAGAGAACATGAAGAAGCGAAGACAAGAAAATGGTCAAACTTGAATTTTTTTCAAAACTGCCCTTTTTGGGGATATATGAAAAAATTCGGCACATTCACTTTTTGGTGCATGTTCATTCCTCTTGGTCCATAGGTTTATAGCTAGCAAGGGGCCCAAAGGCTTTGTAAAAATCGGACTATGGAAGTTGGACCATGAAGACCAACTTTATCTAGGCCACCACAATGACATAGACACATGGCCCCCACCTGTTATCAACATGCAAAAACCCATACTTAAAAGGCCTAAGAATCGCACGACACAATAAAGCGGTACACCTCATTACCCAGGCATTACAAGCTAACATAAACACCTGATTCTTTACATTGACCAATGCAAGCAACCTTAACAACAAACCCCCCAAACAAACAATCCCATACTAGCTCCTTGAATGTACATGCCCATAGATAACATGCCAATGCCAAGCTAGACTACGAACAAATATTTTATGCATAATTGGAGCCCCACACCATACACAAACACCAATATCACCCTCCCCCACACTCACAATCCAACTCATTGAATTCACATACTGCCACGACAGATACCCTGACCAAGCCCTCACACACAAACACACAAAATTTGACCCCCTAATTAACACCATACAAAACAATGGGTGGAAGGCCAACCCCCTAATTACCATCATAGCCATAGTAAGAGGTGCCATACACGAACACTCCATCAACAAACTTATGAATCTAAAAATCCCAAAACCAACCATTAAAACCCTCATGAGGAATATCCACCAGAACGTCATCAAATATCTCACATATCTGGTCCATAACACCTTATGTTGCATCACGGAATACCGTGATCAGCATCAGGCTAACGGGCTCACATTCACGCCGGTACCTAGCTACAGGCATTACTTTTCTAGTTTTCCAACTTTATGGAAGATGGAAAAAGGCCATCTTCCGTGGTCCGACTTCATGGTGCATGGTACAAACCGGCCCTTATTCACAGACAGACGGCACCATTTGAATATGCAGATTAATCTGGCTCCGTGAGTCCGTGCTCAATCATCGATGAGCATCGATTGGCGTGTTATTTACTTAACTTAGACTCCGGATGGATGGGCTGACTCTAGTAACTCCTAGTGCACTACAAGTCAAAATTTAACCATGTGCTGCACATCTTTAGCTGACGAGATATTGAAGAACGCAGATGCAGATGTTGATACACCAATGAAGACACATGTCTGCAATTTTCGGTGAGCAAGGTTCCACACCGTAGCAAGTGGAAATCTCCTATTTAGAGAAAGGAGTTCAACCTTATTTCTGCTCAAATGCCAAGTTCAAGATCCAAGTACGGTGCACCACTGCAAGTTCGTCAATTGCAGCAGGTGATTATGTGTTGCCAGCTGCTCGTTATGGAACTGCTGCGTGCATTGAAATGCTGTCTCATGCTGTTACTGCTGGTACTCAAACGAAATTGGTAGGCTAGAGGTAGAAGAAGCTCCGACGCTTGCTTGATTGCTTGTTTGTCTTCGTGAGAAAATCTGTGTATGTTTGTAGAGAGAGAGAGAGAGAGAGAGAGAGAGAGAGAGAGAGAGAGAGAGAAAGGTTCTTGTGGAACTTTCGAATGTGAGTATCTTCTTAACATAATCAGCAACTGGAAATGGAGGGATCAAAATTATCAGTGAGGGTGCGGACAGTGGAAGCGGACGATGTGCCGACTCTAGGGCGGATGGCTTATGAATCTTTTGCCACTTTCAATGCTTCCATCGGATTGCCCCGAGGGACCGACTGGGACAGTGCGGAGAGTGCCACGCGAGCATCAAGTTCCTATCGTCCACTCCGCCTATACACGGAGTGCTTGCCGTGGACAACACCTCGGGCGCCTTGATGGGAGCTGGATTCATCCATCCAGGTCCGCTATACCGTCTCTTCACTGATCCTCGCTTACGTATCCCCGAAGACATTTTGGCCGTTGGATCGAACCCGGTTTGTTGCACAGATTGTCAATTCCGGTGGTCGATCAGAACCAGAGTTGAAATGCAACAAAAGTTATAGGAGGTCGAGATTATCTTTCTCTTTAAGCGATCAAATTCATCGAGGTCCACCGTACCGTCTCTTTACAAATCCTCGGTTTCTTATCTCCGAAGACACTTTTGACCGTTGGATCAAACGGGAACTTTCTCACGCAAATTTGCAAGTAGCAATTGCTAATCATGCAAATTGTCATCTCAAGTTCCTGATCAGAACCGGAGTTGAGATGCAACAATTATAGGAGATCCAATTGAAGATTATCTCTCTCTTTAAGTGATATCACACAGGCCCTCTCGCAATTGTGTTGACCATTGTATATAGATTGTGAGCAAATAGTCTGCTTGCAGCGGAACACAATCTTTTTGGGTGTTCATTCTTAAGTACAAAAGCTTGCCATCTACCACTGAATTTTTAGGTGTTGAATTAAGATAAATGACCACTTAAGGCCCCACATTCCTTACATTTGTGCAAATCTGGGCGAACTCCAATCTTGAATTAGAGAATATTAGGCAAAGTAAAACGACCGTATGCCATGTGCAATCTTTCTTCCGTGATTTTCAATACTTACCACCGGCAAGGTTACATTTCAGAGTTTCCATCCTGTAGCAATTCTCGGTACTAGAAGTGCCTGCCCTGCGCAATTGTTCTCACTGTGGAAGTGGGATGGGCAGGCGATGTGTATGGCATCGGTCCAGTATATGTGGACAAGGACTATCAGGGGCGAGGTGTGGGGAGAGAGCTGATGATGGCGCTGTTGGAGAAAGCTAAAGGTGACGGTGCCAAGTCTACTCGACTTTGTCAGGTGTTTCCTCTTCTTCTGCAACAATGAGCTCTTAACTTGAGAGGCTTGAACTTTGTTTTTACCATGCTTACAACTTACAACGCTTAGATGGCACCTTGATGGATTCCTCATGGAACGACTATGACAAGCTCTCGGTCGTTTTACAAGCTTGGGAATGCTGAGAGCTCAAGGGATCGTTTTATGGGCCCCAAGAAAATGGGCTTTCAAGCATTCTTTGATTTGTCACGAATGCCCATGTGGCTTGTTATGAGTGCTTCATTGTTATTAGTGCTTCAGTGTATCATTCCCCCTTGATATTTCACTTTGATTGTGGTCACTTAATACTCGCTCAAACTAATGAGAGCCTGGGGATCTCAATAGTTTGAGCTTTGAATGTGAGGTTGTCAACTTGAAGCATCAAACCCCTGAAGATTGAAATTTTGAGCTCTCAGCTTAAGCACCTGTGTCAAGGGGCTTGAGGTTGAGAGCTCAAAAGCTTTAAGGAAGGGGCCTTCTTCTCACTGGCCGGGAGAGTCTCTTACGCATGGTTGTTCACTCTACACTTGAGCTTTCAACTTGAGAGTTTCAAGTTTTTACCGAGCCTAAAACACGCTTAGACGGTACCTTGATGGATCCCATGTGGAGTGTTCATGACAAGGTTTCGGTATCATTTGACAAGCTTTTGATTAAAGTCCTAAGCTACCTCATGGAGGTTGCTCAGGAATGTTAAAAGTTGGAGCTCCCATTTTGTGGGCCCCAAGCCAATGGGCTCTCAAGCATTCTTTGAATTCTCCTTTGTTTAAAACCATTTTCCCCTTTGATATCTCACTTTGAGCAATGGCCACTTTACACTTGCTCAAACTATTCAATGCTTGAAGATAGGTTTTGGTCAAGATTTCAATAAATAGTTTGAGTTAAAACATGGCCACATTACACTTGCTCAAACTATTGAGTGTTTGAAGATTGGTCAAGCTCTCAATGACTAGTTTGAGCTTGTCAAATCCAAGTATCAAGCTCCCAAAATGTAAGTTCGAGTCCTCAACTCGAGCTCTAGTGTAAAGTTGGCCTGAGTTCTCTTGCCCAAAATGCATATTGGAGGCAAATTTTCCTTGTCTTTCATCTCCCAAGTGTCCTCAGTAGCAGAATCTTGAACGGTTGAACTAATCATTCAAACATCAAGACATACGAAACATAGTGAGTAAACAACATCAAGTAAGAGGGCATTCTGGACATAGTACTGGAAAAGAAGTAGCCTGACAACCTAAAAATTTAACCACATATGACGATAGAGTAGACAGCTTGTGATGTTCGATCATAATTATGAGATAAGCCGTTGGAAAATTTCAGATGGTTACACGCCTTCCAGAGGTATTCATGCCTACCATTCTTTGAATGTAAGTATGATACCAGAAATTGGACAGAGGGAGTATACTGGTAGGACAAATGCATTGCTGTTTTATGAACTGAACTTTGTTTTCCTTGTGAACATTCTCAAGGTGGCTGGAATTACTGTGAGCTTCAGTCTGTACGCAAGTATAGGATTCACTCCCATAGAATGTTGGACGTCTTTCGAGGGTGTCGTGACTCTCGAGCGAGCAGCATCTGCGAACCGTTCGGTTGGATTTGAGTTTCACGCTGGTAACAGCTTAATCCAATCCCTCATTTCCTTTCCGGGAAATAAATCAAAAAGAAGATCAATTACTTTGTTTTGTAATTTTTTGCCTCTTTGGAGCTCATAGCATTTGGTTACCAGTAATGGGGATGTTTCTTCACGTGTGAGCGCTTCTTGCTTCCTGGCGTTGTTGCCAGGTAACGAGTTTCGGAGAATGGAGGAATCAGATACTGATTGTGCAAAGCTTCATGAAAAAGCCATGGGTTTCAATCGAGCGAATGAAATCAACGTGGGAGACAGTTCCTTTGTCGTCACTCGAGACGGAAGCATCATGTATGCACCTACCGCAATATCCCCGATATTGGATTTGGATTTTGATGTGTTTACTATTCTAAGCCTCAATTGCTAGAAAGGTTGAGGCTTCATTCTTGGTCAAGGCATGGAGTCTGATTTGTTCAACGAGAATGTGAGGCTGCAAGTTCATCATTGTAACTCCATCATGATTTTCGTTGTGATGAAAATTCCTTGCAAGCTGTATGATCTGTTACAAATAACTCTGAACCTAGCCAAATTTCCTACAAAGGCCAGTGACATATTTATGGCTGATTTCCTGTGTGCAGAGCCTATACAACAGGTTTCCGCCTCTTCGGCCATGCAATTGCTGACAATGAGGAGGACCTTGCGTTTTTGTTCACACGATTTTGTCAGACCGTAAAGCCGGGTTCTCCACCACCAACATTCCACGTCGCGAGCCGAATCTATCCGCGTCTCGCCCGATGGTCAATTGCAGCAAAACTGACACTTCGGAGGTGTGTAAGAATCACCCCGTTTCCATCTTCAGAAATTTCAATGGGTAGAGTGCTGCAGAAGGGACGCCATCTCTCTCTGCCTTTAGTTTCTTGGGGTAGGGTTTCCATAGCAATCCCTACAGGTCGGAGCGAGTAAGATTTGCAAAGCCCGAATGGATTTGCAGGCCGTCCTGTTTAAAGGTTCTTGTAAGGAATCTTAAGGGTTAGCCTCACCTCTCTTTCTCTTTGTCCCTAGTTTCTTGGGGTAGGTCATTTGCTATCTACCATGCAAACCCTACAGATCGGAGCGAGTAAGATTTGCGGAGGCTGGACGGTTGTCCAATGCCAAGCTGTTTAGGCTTTCATGTTTTAAGGTTCTCGGAGGAAATTTTAGGGTTGACCCCACTTGTGTGAGTTTTTTTTGTAGTGAAAACGAGTAGGGTAGAAGGTGCGCAGTAGAGAGTTCAGTGAGAGTAAGGTAGACATGTGTTATTTGGAAACTTTTTCTCTGCACCTAACCTCTCATACGAAATGAAACACACGATTAGTGCAAGATGATTAGCAACTCCAAATTCTGCTTGTAGCCATTCGCCTCATCATAGTCAGAGTTCATGTGAATATCTTGTTCATTATGAAAGTGAAGATTCTCATGCTCATAAAGAGGTCATATAGGCCCCCAAATCATGTGGACTATTGAGTCTAGAATGGTTAACATATTTTCAACACGTAGTCCAATCTTACATGTCTCTTTGGTGTCCATTTTTAGATCCACACCTAACCACATATCACTCAAATATACGTGTCCAGATTATTGTGATGTTGGATGTCGGGATGTCCACCTTAGAAGGTTGCAGGATGCAGGATGGGGCAACCTCAGGAAACTTGTCCCATTTCAATCAGGCCATGAAGTTGTACACAGCTAGTGCAGGATTGTGGTGGTGAAGTATTTCTAATTCTGTGTGTTGTGTAAATGCTGCAGGCATATCTGGCTTATGGTTATTGGTTCATTCCAACCACCCCAGCATGGCATGGCTTGGAACCCTAGCGTCTTGCATTGAAGCCACAGATTCTCCTGGATATACTCTACTGGCATGGTGTGGATTAAACCTTGAAGTTTTCAATCATGCCAACAAAGTGACATTTAAGTAGCTCATAACGAATTCCACAAGATTGGATAAGAATATTCAAACAATATTGGCTGATGGAAATTACAGAATATTGGATGCCAATGCACTTTCTTTCATTACAGGCTCTTCTTTCTGTACCCTTCCTTATGATTATATTTATTCACCTTCAAGGCTTTATTGATGCAACTTGTAGGTTGAGTCTGAAGAATCTTTGGATGATTTGATTGTTCTGTTATGTACCACTATTGAGGGAAAGAGGTCTATAATTGTCATGCAATGAGAATGGACGAGGTGATGCTAATTATATTCTGGAATTCCAGTTCTACCAGGCCTGTGTCTCGGGCATTCATAGATACCTAGTCGTCAAAGGTGACCTAGAACTGCATAATTGGAGGGTGTTAGTTGAATATTCGTCTATGTATGATAACGAAAGCACAGGAATTCTTGGCTGCTAATTAAAATCCTTCAAGAGTGCATCACAACTCATAAAATGAATCATGCATCGACAATGGACAGGACATCTCTGCAAATTCTTTTGTATATGTACACCATTACATAGAGGACACTTGACTAAGGGTCACTGCACACATGAGACTGAGAGCCTGTGACCATTACACTTCAAGCACTCTCATTGGTGGAAAAGGTGGAGCCGGTCCAAGTTCATTTACACTACGCTTGAGGGACCAACAGAGTATGTGAATGCAAGATGGATGTAAAGTCCACATGGATTCCTACATGGCATCAAATGGATCATGTTTCATGGTCACTTGGACTATTTTCAAACTGGGAGACCATGGCACTTTGAATGCTCACAACCATTGACTTGTTCTATTTTATCATGTGTGAGGACCCGCATGAATAGAAATTCATTGAAATAGCATTTGGTTGGGGGTCGGGTCACATATGGCTTCACACTACACTTGAGGATGCGTGACCACACTACATGATTTTGGAGGTGTCTTAGGACGGCCTTTGGACACTTTCTTTTGGGCTCTCACAATTTCATGGTGACAGCTCTTGGCTCGTGTGTGGAGTGGCCCCAAGTTACTTTGCTTTGACTAGCTTCTATTCTGACATTCAAATTGATTTTTAGGTCTCTTAGGGTTGGTTCACACAGGGTCCCAAGTCCCACTTATGTTAGCAAGTCCCAATTTGTGAGCCTCAAGTAACCACTATAATATGATTAATTTATAATTAAAGTCGGATCTTGATTATTTTATGCAAAATATTCTTAGGACTTGGGTTAAGAGTTGGGTCTAGCTTTTTGCTCGACCCAACTCACAACACAAGTCCCAAGCCTCACTTCCAAAAAGTGTTGCCATGTAGACATCCATGTCATAGTTGGGACCTAGGACTTGGGACCTTGTGTGAAGGGTAAGTCTCAACTCCCATGCTCTCAATGGTTGAGATTGCATGGATTGACCTCGAGTGGCTTGGGACCCTGTGTGAACCACCCCTTAACCCTTCCAAACCTTAGGCAGAGATGGGGATAAATTTGTGCCAACTTGGCTACTATCCTTGGTTCTTTATCATCAATTGATGGTTGATTTAAATGTTTCTTGTCATCTAACTTAATATAGAAAGATTTGGATACACTCTAACCTCCCAAATTTCAAGCATGTGGCAACCAAAGTGCACATGATATTAAGGAGGTTTGCAGTGTTAACATGGATGTGTGATAATAAGGAATTAATGTAGCATGTGACAACACAAAGTCAACATTGCAATAATGACAACAATGACAATGATGCGTGCAAGCATGTGCTTTGAAATCTTTGGTGGGTTATTTCTAATGTAAAAACCCATGATATATGAGAAGGAAGTGTGACAACAAGGAGGGACATTTTAATTGATCACATCCATTCCCTATGGTTTCAGGATATAAGAGAGGGAGTGACATTACAGAGGCTAGGTTGTATATGGGTTGGCGGGATGTGTACACTTCTCAATTTGAATTGGTGGTTTAAGAAAATGAAGCAAGTCAACTATCTCCCATTCGTGGCTTCAATGCAAAAAAATGCAAAATGCAAAAAAAATAAAAAATGATGTCATACCTACTGTAAACCAAATCTGTTGGGATCATGTTTGACGATTGTTTATAGGCCAAGCATGAAAGCCTGCATCCATGGACACTTTATCAAGTCACATGAACTTCAAAAACGAGCTCCTGTATCACATCACACTGTACACAAAATTTCTGAGTTGATTTTAAGTTGAATTAAAGAGGTGCAATCAACCTCATAGTACATCACCAACACTTAGGGCGAGGTTTTTCACCACTCATCTTTTTAGAACAAAGAACCAAATTTCTGTTGCGTGCATAACGTTACTCAGCTACTGGAGCCTGTTCTGTGGGCTCAAGCATATTCAGGGCATAATTCAAACACATATTCTACTATGTTAAAAAAACACATTATGGGCCAATTATGGCTGACACTTGCAAGATTCTAGCATATTCCTCATTTTGAAATTGCTCGTGTGATCCTGTAAATTTTCCTTCTCTTGTTATAACACCGCCTCCTAACACGTATGCTGAAATCTTTGAAATCGGCCACAGTAGGTGCACTTCCCTTTTTAAAATCATGTGGATGCAGCTCCTGCTTAAACGCAATATAATATTATATATATAAATATTCCGGTGTGGTTCTTCATTGGGTGCAGTCAGGAAGGATTGAAGGAAGGCTGATGAGATTGATTGAGGGCGAGTGCTTTGGCCGAGGAGTAGGTACCTCGGCCAATGCCATAGCGGGATGCCAACTTGCCACCCTAGCCGCGCTTCCCACAGCCGTTCGATGCACATGACGTGGGCTGGGCCGTCCGATGGCCAGCGACGCTAGCCGCGATAGGAAAATGCTGTTTCTTTCGAAGCCGACGGCCGGGATGCGTCTGGGGGAGGATCGTACGGCGGGCCTGACACGCAGCCGTGGAAGGGAGCACCGTTCTTCGGGAGGAAGGAAGGCCCAGGCAAGGCAAAGGAAAGGAAAGGAAGGCGGGCAGGCAGGAACAGACAGACCACGCAAAGAGAAGCCACGAGACGAGACCAGCAATGGAAGGAAGAGCAACGAGGGCGACTCATTCCTGGAGGGTAGGCATGACGCGGGCGCGGGGGCACGCGCGGATGCTGGCGGATGCCGAACCGACTATGGCTGGCGAGGAGGAGGCCGGGTGAGGGGTGGTTGTGCATGATTGGTGGCCAGTGAGTTGTGTAGGTTTTGACGTCCAAAAGCAGGGCATGCTGGCGTCGACGCGAGGGGGGCGAAATTTTCTTGGTTCCACGTGAATGTTTTAATTTAATGTGGAATCCGGAGCAACAGTGGCGCGCGGAAGCCATGGAACGGGAGGAGTTGGGGAAGGGAGGGGCGTTGAGCTTGCAGTGGCAGACGTGAAACAGGGGAAATAAAAGGGAGGCTATGGAGGGTGGGGGAGCCCACGTAGGCATGGACGTGGCATGGGATGCATACTGTGGCTGCAATCCAGCCCGTTAATGATCCAGGTGTGGCGATTCAAGTTTGGCGCGGGAGTGAGGATCTCGGGCATTGCGATTGGGTAGTGCGAAGCTGAGGCGAGCTCAAGATGAGGATCTGACGTCGAGATTACGTGCGACGGGTGCAGGGCAATCGTGCCCTAGGTTGAAATTGCACGTCGAATTGCCTTGAGGTGAACTTAATCTTGAAAGGTTTTGCGTCGCTTTTGATTTTGTCAGCTGAGGCGAGCATTAGATTAGCGTCGCGATTGCTGACCTGCACGTGTGGCACGTGCAAATTAAACCGGAGAGCCTAGAGAGAGGATTGTACGTGAAATTGCTTATCGCATGTGCTGGTTCATGGAGCATATGGTCGGTAAGATTAGGTTCTACTCGAAGGCATGATTATTGGCTTTTGTCCGTCTGGATTATCTACGTCGATTAGTGAGAGATGAACTCCCCCATGGCCGAGGAGTGGCTGAGTGATCGAACGGGCAAAAGGGCGCTGTTTGGGTTCTATCGATTGAAGCTCCGCTAGATGTTGCTTGAAAGGCAGTCTAGCAGCTTCATTCACGTGGAGTTAGATTCCCCGACTCGCACGTCCGCTGTTTGCAAGCTAGCAGCCATGTCATGTCATGGCTACGATCATCACTAATGCGTCTCCTCGGATGCGATTTCGTGTGCATGCAGCCTAAATCATAAAGATCCCGAGCGTGGGGAAGGAACGGTGGCCGTCTATTATATTGCATGTAAATTTATATATATATTTATTGGATTGGAATCTCCAACCAATTGGAAGGCACAATGCCCTACAGCGGGAGGAAGAGCGTGGCTTACGCAGAGGTCAGAGTGCCGAAGGCACCCTTGTTAGCATGTCTCACGTGCCCTCTCTGCAGCTATTTGGTTCGGGAAGCAACCACCATATCCGAGTGCCTGCACACATTTTGCAAGGATTGCATTACTGCTGAGCTCAGCAATGAGGACTCAACCGACTGCTGCCCTATGTGCCATGTGGGCCTAGGCACTGTCCCCTTGGAGAAATTGAGGGTAGACCACCAGTTGAATGATCTGAAGGAGAAGCTATTCCCCAGCAATGTGAAGAAGAGGAAGCTAGGGGTGGCAATTGAGAGTCCGGGGTCTCCCGTGCCCACCAGGCGCAAGGAGAAGTCTCTCTACTCGCTCGGGGTGAAGGGATCGCCTCCTGTGTACCCAGGGTTGGCCAATCGCAAACCTAGGGCACCGCCGGGAGGTCATTTGAGCAGTGAGCCCAGTAGCATCGACGAGGAGGAGGTTGAGGAGGACGAAGAGGAATCGAGAACATCGGAAGAGGAGGAAGAGGAGGAGGAGGAGCAGGTGGCAGCCGTCGTCCGAAAGGCAGATTCACGGAACGGTTTCCAAAATGGAACAGCAGACCCCCAGGTCAGGGGGTCTAGAAAGTCTGTGGCAGAATGGACAGCGGATGCGAAGGTGTATCCCCAATCGGAACCTAGAGGTAGGAAGGAGGATCCAGCAGCAAGCCCGACCGGCGGCGATCGTGAGTACAGGACGTACCAGGCAAGACCTTGGACCGTGTCGAAGGTGGGCCAGCGGCTCGTGCAAAGCAGCAAATCCAATGCAAGCAACGGAGGAAAGCCGTCTAGCTCATCGCCAGGACAGAGGGATAATCCGAAGAGCAATCGAGGATCCAGGAAAATCAATGTTTACTCTTCCTCGGCTAGGGCTGGCAAAACTGTAGAGCAATTTTTATCCCCCCTGGATGCCCTGGCGCAAGCTGCCAATGCCGATGCGGCGAGGGAGGGAACCGGTGCAGAATCGGAGCCCGCTTCCCCTTCCTTGGCAGTCCGGCATACGCTGGTGCGATCTGCGAGTGACATTGTGGGCGGACAGAAGGAGGCAGGGGAAGCGAAAGTTGGTGCAACTCCCAAGGACGAGACTCCAGGAACTTCCAATGGCCAAGCCTTGCAAGTGCGGATACGCCACAGCGTAAATGGCATTCAAGATCGGCCATCCATAATACGAAATCCTGGCCGAGCGGTTGCCGGGCCCGTGGTTTTGAACCCTCCTTCCAGAACCCCTGCAAACGGCATATGGTTCCATCTGGAAGCAGGGGATGTTCAGACCAACGAGGATGCACTTCCACCGCTGACCTCTCCTTTCGTCCGAATCAAAGACGGGAAGCTGCCTGTGTACCAAGTGAAGAAGTACCTGGCGCAGAAATTTTGTCAGAAGGTGAAAAGCGAAATGGAGGTGGAGATCACCTGCAGAGGCCAGCCTGTGGTGTCCAGTCTCCCATTAGAAAGCATTCGCGACATCTGGTTTAGTGCATCCGTCCCAGACCAATCGCAATCACAGCCGCAAACACAAGTACAAACACAAACACAAATCCAAGCACAAGGACAAGGACAAGGGGAGACGTCGGCTCCTTCCGCAAACGGGAGCGCCCCTGCAGGGCCTCCCACTCCCAAGGACTTCCTAATGGTGCTCACATATAGAAGACATCGGAAACCTAGAATCTGCTAAGGTAGCTCTCTCTTGGAGTTGGCCTCAACAATTTTGTGCTGGAAAGATGTAGGCGCTCTCAATATTTTTGGATTTCCGACGTGTCGAATTCCGCTCACATGCTGATCCCGAGGATGGACGAGTTCTAAGTAGTGTATCGACATCAAAAAGGCTCTTTTGCTAGGCAGTGAACCTCGAACAACTGTGCAGCTTGTGAGATTGTTGAACCTAAGGTGTGTTAAATTTTTCATTATTGATTCCTCGGTGACTTCTAATCTGTGTACCTGAGATCCATTAGCTGGTGTGCCTTTAATTTGCTGGTCTGGAATTTCATTTAGGAGGATCTTCCTTTCTTGCTATGGGAACTGCACACAAAGGGAGAGCATTTGACATAATCGGAGAAATAGCCACGTTTAAGAGACTGTCTGGTGTTGCAAGTCTGGGACGCTTAGTGTCGGAGTTTCAGAAATGACGCATGTTTCAAGCCTCGACATTTGAAGGTTACGCAATTCTAATTTCCTTCTCGGCCTGGGACATGCTTGAGTTGGACTATTTGTCAGCCTACAATTTGAGTGTTTCTTCTAGTTACCTTAGTGATGCAGGGGTCTGTTTTGGCAACAGACTCTCTTGAATTC
Organism: Polytrichum formosum; assembly: GCA_964035585.1. Taxonomy (NCBI): domain Eukaryota; kingdom Viridiplantae; phylum Streptophyta; class Polytrichopsida; order Polytrichales; family Polytrichaceae; genus Polytrichum; species Polytrichum formosum. The sequence continues at coordinate 25,129,696 of OZ037940.1, read as the reverse complement.
AGGTTCTGATCCACGTCAGCTACGGGCAATTTCCTTTCTTGCATGTTCCTAATATGCTACTACTGGCAGTGGCTTGTTTTGATGTACCAAAATTTCGTCTAGCATCACTTCAGTTTGCGGGACAGTGGTTGAGGTTGGTATTGATGTTGTGGTGTTTCTGATAGCTGGAGTAGGTAATCATTTCCATGACTGCCGCTTGTTCTGTCTACTAAAGTAGGCATTTGCAATGACTGCAAGCTCAGGGGATTTTGTGGTTTTGTTTTCAATGACCATATTATGAGGTAAAGACAACAGATCTGCAATTGTGAACCTCTGATCGGTGTTAGCAACAGCTGGAACACCTTGTGTGTAGGACAATGACTCTCTATGTTGGACATTATCAAACTCTGCTTAAACTCGGATTGCCATCTAGAACCTATGTATCTGGTTAAGAAATCAACAAACGTGCACTTCCAATGACGATAACTAAACAAGAGAGGTCCGATTTCAAATCAGGGTTTTGCAGATGTTTCATCATGAAATTGCTAATGCCGAATATTAGCAAATCTACGATGGAGCTCCCGAAATCACCTGGAAACCAAGACTGCCCCCAAAACCAACACCCTGAACATTTTGCATAATAAGTACATATTGATCAGCAAAATGTTCACCATCTGAACATCAGACCTCCCCTGACGGTGACAACACAGTTTTCACTTCAAAAGTTTGCATTTAATGCAATATTTGGGGAGGGGGGAAGTTCAGTACACTTGGTACTCTTTTCCAATTCATATGGCTACCCCATGTAGCCCAAATACCTCATGTTTAAAGTGCTGCTATCTTATGGCATTCATAAGCCCTATGGCATTGAACTCGCAATGATAATTTCACAATCAACTAGTATGCTAATGAGTACATAGAAGAAAGCAGAACAATAACTGCAAATGCTGGCTCTTACCGCCACCTTCCAGATGCGAGGGCCAACAAATGTCCACAAAAAGGCGTCAACTTATGGTGTCAAGCACAGATGACATAACAAAATATACACTTTAAGTCGAACAGAATCTGCTGCTTTACTGAGTGTATATGCAAACACCAGAGAGACGAACATGCCAAACGTGAAGTCCCACAAAACCAATTCTCCAGCAAAATTGAATCTAGACGAAAGTGTTGGGCCTAGAAGCCTTGTAAGTGGTCTTCAGCTTCCTGGTTGGTGGCCGGATCTTCCTGTAGGTCAAGGGGAACTTGATCTTGGAGTCGTGGAACTGCTTGGTGTTCACACGCTTACAGAGAGCGACAGGGATGGTGGCTGTCTTGATGATCTGGATGCAAGGCATGCGCACACGATGACGTGAAGCCATCTCATCATACATCTGCTCTACTGCTCCGTTGAGCGTCAAGTCACGGTACTCCTTGTACATGTTGTGGTATCCAGTCCGGCTCTGATATCGCACCCAGATACCAAAGTTCTTGATGGTGGTGGGATATTTCTCGAAAATCTGCCGAAATAAAACATTCATGAGTACAAGGAGTAAACATAGACAAACTGCGGATCGTAAACAGAAATATGTGTCCAACCTGTTTCATGCACTACACCCCTACTGTAAATCTCTGAAACATTTCTTGATTAAATTTAGGCATGGAGTATTCCAAAAGCGGCATTGGAGATAGGGTGAAATGATGCTGATCACATACTAGCGCCGCCAGAGATAATACAAACCAGGAATTAGCTACCCAAAAACCACTAACCTCATTGATGGCCAGAAGCTGTCCATGAGACTTCTTCACCTTCTGCAACTTCCTCAGGAAGTACCTGTACATTCAGAATAAAGAAGGTTCACTGGCTGTTCTGTCTACAGAAATGTGTTAACCAAACATAGGCGGCATAGTTCAACGAAATCACGAGTCCGTCTTTGCTAAATCCATGCTCTCTCTGGGCCCTCGTATATGAGGTCAAGTTAATGAAGATCAATGCCGTCATCAAAGTTGCAACAGAATCTACTCCTGCACTTGCGGCCGACAACCCTAAATATAAACATTACAAATACACCAGGACTCGGTCCTAGTGTATCGAAATCGTAAGACCGCTTTAGCTATTCATCTGCTGTCGTAGCCTTCATATACGATTTCCAACACATAAAAGAAACACGCCCTGCTCATAGGGTGAGATAATACCATACAACCTACGACAGCCGTTGCGGCCAACAAACCCTAAAGACACTCCCAGGACTCGGTTATCCTGGAAGAAAAATCAGCACACTCGTGCTTCACAGATCTATCAGACTGTAACGAAAACTACACTTGAAAGGTATGTAAATGCGGCTTGAGGCTAATTCGTAAACCTAAAAAATTGCAGAAAAATCCCGAGACATACCAGAACTTGGACTTGGCGCGAACTTCATTGGTCGCCCACAGCTTCATGCGGTAAGCTTTAGGGGTCTCATTGCTCGGGGTTGGAAGGGCCCGCCCCACCACCTGGTATTGGTGAAACTGAAAACACATGAAACCCCAACTAGGGTTAGGAGAACAACATCGCCGAACGCATCACACAAACCCTCGACATTATTTTATAATCCGCCTAAAAACTCCACAAACCATCTATGGCCACAACATGCGATGGCAATGAGATGGTATTGGGATGAAAACTAACCCTAAACTACGCTTAGGAAACCGGTATCACCGAAGGTCACATCACAAAAGCAAACCCTCAACACAATTTTAAGCCACATAAAATCTCCAAAAGCCATTCACGGCAGCCATATAGGATGGTAATGAGAAGGTCAGGAGATGTAATCTAACCCGGAAACTCATGGTTGCTGTAGGGCGGGGACGCGGTCGCAACACAGGAGCAAGGGCAGCAAGGGCCGGAGCGTCCAGGCGCTTGGAAGAGAGGAAAGAGAGAGAGAGAGAGGTGGTCTTTAGCGCCACCATGCCAGACTCTCTTAGGGTTAGGGTTTTCGCACCCGTTCCCTCGTTCTCATCGAGTTCTCATGGCGTTCCCCCCGACCAATATGTTAACTAACTACGGGTCCAACGGCACTTCCCGGTTAAGGCTTCGGTTAGAGTAAGTAACCACTCAAATTAGTTATATGATTGTGCCCACACTGTCTGGTTAAACGAATTAGCTTACATATGAGGAAGCTAATCTATATAAGAACTATTTCAAGTAAGCACATTTTAATTTAATTGTATCTAAAATGCGCTTACTTGAATTGATTATGATTATAACGTATTTTAGATTTAATAGGCTTAATTACTTTGATAAATATAGTTTCAAATTTAATCATACTTAATTGGGTTCATTTATGTTCAATTAGACTTAATAATATTAATTCAATTTAACCACACTTAATTAGTTTTAATGTGTATAAATACTTGTGAGAATAGAAGGAATTAAATAAATATTATAAAATAACTAAAATATAAATAGCACACTATTTTTAAGTTTCATTTTTTAACAACAAAGACCCTTTCAAATGGTAAGTCGCATAAATTATAAGTTCTTCAATGCTAATGAATATTTTGTAATTTTTTCAACTTCCAGGTTAATCACTTGCTTTATTGACGGTTTCACTTCAGGAATGAAATCCCAATCAATTGCTTATTTACTAGGGGGAAGTGACCTATATATTGGATTTTGAACTTGAAGGTGAAGTGCACTCAATATGGGTTTTGTGGACATGTGGCCTTCGAGAATGCAAGGGCAATTTCTTTTTTGAAGCCAGACAAAGCAGGCAAAAATGGTGTCGGTGGAGATCATAAAATTTATGCCCGGGGTGCCAGACTGCAAGCCAACCCTGACACCCCTCTCCATGAAAGTTCGTAAATATATGATGGGGTCATGACTTGGCAAAGTAAGGCCCTCGCGGTTTGGCATGAGCTCTAGCTACAACCCACACCACCTAGTTAAATTTAAGGTTTGAACAAAAGTTATTGAACTAGAAGTTAGATAACTTTTGGGACCTTGCATTTGTGAAGAAATCTTAACTCATACATATTCCTAATGCTCGAATTCTATGTTACAAATGATTAGTCCAAGTTTTCTCTTGATCGCCCACCTCTCATTTTCCTCATCTCTTTGCCCTTCCGCTATGACATGGACCACACTATTTCTTACAACATCCTAAATTAGCATATATTTGCAAACAATATAATATTGTTCATGGTAAATAATATTAAAATATCAAGTTCAATGTTTAAATTCAAATAAATTCATATGTACTGATTTTTTATCATAATGAAACTAGAATAGTGTGGGCCACAACATTTTAATGTATCATGATTAGCGTCATGTTCAAAACTTGGGCAAGTTGAGCAAAACTTCACTCGGTCCACCTGAACTCCTCTTTTAAATTGGTCAACATTTGGTTAGTGGTGACCAGGGTGTGTAGGTGTGCAATGGGTTAGCTAGCATACAAGTTAGTTGATTCTCACTAACTCATTTGTTAGCTAATTCTCCTAACTAGGTGGTGCAACCATGAGTTTAGTTAGTTGGCTTTCTGGTTACCTAATCTTCACTAATTCGTATGTGAGCAAATTCTCTCAACTAGATGGTGTAATCGGACCCTAAGTGAGGGGTACTTTGCCACGTTGGAAACCCCTTGTTGCACCGTCAAAGAAAATTCCATGAAAAATTTTCATGCTTTATGATGTTGCAATGAATTTTTGCCATAAACTATTGTGGGGCCTTGTTGTGGGCACTTCTAACTCCATATACAATTTTGATCATTGAATCAGCTTGGGGATTCTCTCGTCCAATTAATAATCGCAATGAATCACAAAGATAGCCATTTCGAGTTTCATGATCAAAATCGAGATGCAAAAGTAAGTTCAAGGAGGTCAAAGTGATCATTTTTGCTCTTTGAATAATTACTAGGACCCTCCGAATTGTGTTCATGAATAGAGGTAGAGTGATGGTCCCTTGTGTTCCCTTTGACCAAGAAATTAACTTTGGCTAAATGAAGGAGGGACAACTAGCCTCGGAGATCCCACGTTGCAAACTTTGGTCAACTACTATCTTGATTATGATTCCATTTCTTATGGCCTTTGAAAGTAACTTTTCCTCGTGGCCGTTGCCTACATATGTATATAAGCCACACTTGTATTAATTAGTAGATTAGTATATGGAGATGTTTTATGCTCCCATGTTCTTTGTAAAACACTCATATCATGTGTGCTTATATGGTAAAAAAAACACACTCATTGTATACATATCATACTTGTATTTTATTTCATGTATGTACATACATAATTGGCTTTGAAAAAGTGGCCTTTGTAGACATACCACTTTTGATCATTCAAATGTATATACCTCATATTTGGGGACCTCTCCATAGAACAATTAAGAAGAGTGCCCACATAAAAGCCAACACACACACACACACACACACACAACATACATTAGGTTTCATACAAGGATGTTAATGGTGTTTCGCACTCCTTCCTTGCTCCATTAACTAGTTCGCCGCCAGTCACGTCCAAGCCTCGCAGAAACATCTCCCAAGCTAGTCCTTCATCCCTAGAAAGCTCCTTGACGTATAATCCCCTAAAACTTCCGTTTAAGGCTCGAAAATATGTCATGGACACTACCTACCAGCTCGCGTTTTTGGCCCGATCGGCCAACTTCCGGATGTCGTTTCCACAATGTAAGCTTGGATCTGGCATCTCTAGCCTCCTACCAACCTATGGTAGAGTTTTCAGGTCATTTGGACCACTTTCATATTTCCGACCAGCTCACGTTTTTTGTCAGATCCGCCAACTTCCGGAGGTGGTTTTCGCAAACCGAGTCCGGATCTGACCTCTCTAACATTCTACCGACCTATGGTAGAGTTTTTGGGTCATTCTGACCACTTACATATTTCCGACCAGCCAACGTCTTTGATCAGATCGGCCAACTTCCGGAGGTGGTTTTTGCAAACCAAGTCCGGATCTGGCCTCCCTAACCTTCTACCAACCTATGGTACAATTTTCAGGTCATTCTAACTACTTGCTCTGGACGTCCTCCCCTGAGCGTCACGTCCGCGCATATCTACCATTCCTACTTTCTAATGCATTCCTTGATACTGCATCACAAACTCTCCGATGCACATTTTCAGTAACACACTCAACACCTACGTCCTGTCAACTCTAAGGACTAAGTTAGCTTACAAGAAGAGTAGAAATAGGAAAAGGCCAACAATGAATCTACTCTCTAAATCCCTCTTTCAACACTTTATTGCTTGTTTTCCAAAATTGTTGTCCGTCCGGACTGCCACACATTTTCAGGACGCTACACGTCCAGATCTAAAACTTACAAGCATACACACCTTCTCTAAGAGTCTAAGCTATCTTCGCATATGTGTACTAAGAGAGCCAAAAGGCTCTAAAACCATCCTTATATACTTCAAAACAACTACCTACTAGGTGAGTCAACTTGGTAGGTTGCCACCCTGTCAAAACGTTGCAACTAGCTGTCCTGACGCGTTTTTGCCCTCTGTCCAGTTCATGACCAACTGGCACACTGTCATAAAAAACGGTCAACTAGTAAAAGATTCGCAATGACATTTTAATAACTTTGGACCTACAAGTCATTTTCTGACCAGCTAAGTTACTAACACCAAATAATTACTACTACTGAACAGACTATTCAGCAGTAAAACAGTAAAAACCAACTAGTGGACGTCCTATCAACTAGTTGTATTAAGGACAGAATTGACGTCAACTAGTAAAATGGCCTTTTTTGCCCTTATGACAATCTGTGAAACATAATGCTAAATCCTACCTTAACAAAGGCAAGGGCCTAATTTTTGTTCAATGTGTGTCTCATTAGGAAACATAGAAAGCAACTATGAATATTTATATATTCAAGTAATATTTAAGGTGATGGTACATGTACCAAAACGAGTATAATTGAAGGACGGGTGACTTCCCAACAAGATTGTTATAGGCTTCTTGGTAATGGGGTGTTGGGAAAGGCAATCATGTGTTCATTGACACATGGCGCATGAGCACAAAGCGAGTTCTATTTCATCTTTACTAGTGTTGGAATGTAGTTTCCACGTGGGATTCAAGGAGGCCTCAACCAATGTAAGATTGACATGTGGCAAAACTTGAGGGGAACAAATTTAATTTATGTCAAAATAGATAGCCATGTATGGTAGTTTCACTTGTAACACATGAGGGTGAAAGCTTCAAAGCGGGTGAATAGTTCATGTTTGGTGTCAAGAAATTTTGAAGGGAGATCACAACCCCCAAATAATGTCATGATCGAATGGATGCAAAGCCATTTTAGTGCAAAATATCATAAATTGTATTGAATTGCACATATGGTGTAAGTTGGAAATATACGAGGCAAATGCAAGTGGGTCACATCCTTTGAGCATCATTTTATCATGAAGAAAAGAAGAAAGATGACTCCTATGATGCCATTGGAGGAAATTATGGTGTTCCTTCATCTTCGAGTTGGTATAAGTAACCCAAATTTAGGAAAATCGGGACAATTCAATGAAAACCGGACCAAACTTAGTTTTCTTCTTGTGAGGTTTATTGTTGCATATACATGTGGATATTTTATTTCCCACAAAAATGGGGTTACATTATGGGAAATATGTCTAGATCGTGCGGGTGTGTCCAACAATGTGGTGTTGTAACACACATTGCAAATGTTCATCCCTCCGAATACAGTGCCTACACCTTGTATGGTGGGATCCCACGATACAAAATTTCAAGCACATTGACTATAAATATGCCTACTAGTTGGTTTCTATTTCTGTGGCATTTGTGGCATCCAGTGCCTCAATAGCACGCTCCACAACTTTGGAGGAAATTACATGTGTCTTTTGTGTGTCACTTTTGCCACGCTTAGAATACACCACGCTCGAGCAATGTATGTACTCTGCCAATGACAATGCTTTCCTCCATTGCTTCGTCCAACACTCTTTGTACAAGGTTTTCCTACAAGCCTTCCCAGTTCCACATGGTTCCCACCACTGCAGTTTGAAATGCCCGTGTAATGTGGATGTCGTTTCATGTTCCACTACTGTTAGTGCCCGTCCCAACCACACATGGTCCTCTTTGTTGTATGGTCTTACAAGCACAAAATATCCCATCAAAATGTCCTTCCACGGATTGAACACATGATTTGGTTTTCCCTTTGCAAGACCACAATAATCAACCTCCTCCTCCTCCTCGGGTGTGATATCCAATTCTCCAATCGCCCTGTCGATCCCCACCATATTGTGGAACCTCCTCCAGTCACTTGAGGGCCAAAACCCCTCCAAGAGTGCCCTTGGTTGTGCGGGTATGGGTTTTTGGAGCTCCGTCAGTATGCATTTCCAATATTCCACATGTCCTCTCATGGCTAGTGCATACGATTCATTGCGTGCCATGCCTGTTTCCCATACCTCTATGTATTTCTCGATGCCTTTCGTGACGAAAAGTCGTTTCATGTTGGCCTCTGTGGCCCTCAATACCTCTTTGTCTCTGTTTTTTGCGCTATCGTTTACTACTTCATCCCCCCAAATGAATTTGTATGGGACATGCAATGGATCGCCTACGGGCAATTTAGGTTTGCCTTCTTCATCTTCCTCCCACATTTTGATGGACTTCCCGGCTGGAAGCCATGTCTCGTCCGTTGCCTTCTTCTTGTACTTCATCACAGGCCAACCATCAGCTTCCACATAGAATTTGAAAATATGTTTGGACCCCAACCCTGTCAGAGCATTACTACCACCATGGTGATAACCTTTGATGAATGATTTGAAATCTCCCACCTCTTGCACAAACTCCGGAATGAACGTGAGCTTCTGGGAGTCCATGAATGTCTTCATCAAGTCTGATAGCACATAGATATCTGTGCGGTGAAGCTTCTATGAGAACTTCCCAAAAAAACCGTCTATGTCCTCGTGTGTATGGCCTACAATAAGGAACCCCATAACCAGCTCTTTGAATACATGTCTTGTTGTCAACAAGGAACAAAATGCCATCAAGTACTGGTTTTTGTTGTCTTTGGTTGTATTGTCAAGCTGTAGGTACAAGTTCTTTAGTAAAGGCACCTCGGGGCTGGCTTTCATGCCGGTGGATGTGCTCAGACTGGATGTTCCCATGCCGCTCACGTTTGGCAGTGACTCCAAACACCTTGATTTCCCATGTAGTAGAGCTCCAAAAAAAACGTTGTGTGGTGGTGACTGGAACAAGGCTTTTGTTTCTCCAATAGGTTTCTTTTCAAGGGCCCTCAAAACTCAACATATGGAAGAGATGGTATAATTGGAGTCGCCGGGCCACAGGGATGTCCCATAATGGGCATATGCGCCATCGCCATGTCCGTGTGTGAGTATTCCTGTCACGGATATGGGGATTTGGCCTAGTCCCGTAGTGGCCTTTGTTTGGGTGTTCATTATTGGGATGGTTGTTTTTCGTGTGTCCATTTTGTCATGTATCATTGCCAAAAACTCCGCCACCATTCTGCATGACTCGTCCCTCCAGCTGTGGTATAAGTTCATGCATGCGTGTTGGTAGTTGAGATGTTTTCCTTTTTCTTTCCCTGCTTGCACCCATTCTTCGCTACCTCTAAGACTACGCACAATGAAGCTTTTCAGGTAATCGCATTCTATGCATTTGGAGCAGTTTGAGCCAGCTTTCTCGACGTCCACATTCTTGAAGTACATTGTCCTCAACCGATTGATTGTGGATTGTGATACAGGACTCAGGTGCAGTTTCTTGTTTGTTTGCAAATGTGCACACAATACGCGCAGTGAATTCACGAGGTGCTTCCATACACATCAAGTTGGAACCCGGTCCATCACAATTGCCATGCATTCTCATGCTCCAAAATGTTAAGCTGCTTTAGCAAAATAGGGTTACCTCATTGCAGTCATCTTTGATTTGCTTCCAATTTTGAAGGCTTGGTAGGACTCTCCTTGTATCTTTCCTATGGTTGCCTATGCATTTCATTTGATGTGGCATTATGTATGCTTGGCTGCGGACTATGGATGCAATGGTGCCTTCTGCTTGAACAGTATGGGGTCGTGGCCTTTTTATACCATTGTTCCCGTGCATTGAGGTGACATGCCCATCCAATGCACATTTTTTATACACCATGTATGTTGATATGGGAATGCCATGAATTCTCCACCATGCCTCCTCGCAAACATCCACACCCATCGTTGTCACATATTTCTTTTGAGCTCCAGCCACTTTGTGGAGTTGTCCAACAATAGCGTAGGCATACTCCCGTTTCTCATTGAGTCTCATATTCCAGTACTTTGTCCTTAGGCACCTCGTTTTTTCCCATGGGTAGTGTTGGCAACAATGGCGGTCACAAAATTTCAGAGTGCTCACCTCCCTGATGACCTCCAAGGAAAACCTCCCTGCAAATTTTTTGGGTTCCCGCAATGCTGGGGGTTTCCTCTTCCCCATCCGGTACACAACCTTCTCAATGCCGCGATCGCCTGCCTCGTTGTTTTCTTCTGGTCCGATTGATAATGCCATCTCCACCAATGTTGACAACAATTGGCCACCCTTCATTCTGGTTCTCAAGAGTGGACTCCTTATAAGGGACATCACCGTATAACGATTGTGATATTTTGTTTGCAGCACGAACACACCAACATCATTGTCGCCTAGGAGTTCCTCATCCATGATCTCTCCAGTCTCGCAAATCTTTATGCGTCCCTTGGCTACCATGGAGTCCAAGTCATCAATGATCTCATATTCTTTATCCATCCAGTTCGATCTACAGAGTAGAGCTTGGTCCACAAGGTTGGCCGACTGTTCTTTCCTCGTTGCAATCGACTCATGTGATGGTGGGTACTCTGTTGTATGTAATGGGCAACAATTGTAGGCTCTCCACAACACATGCTTGTTGATACAATCATGCATGGAGACAACCCCCTCTTTGGGATAAGGACATGGAGCTTCCTCAAAGCCATTGACAATGTCTATCACTATGACAACCGCATAGTACTGATCTGAGATTTGGTGTCCATCCCATTCTCCTACTGGGGACAACTTCATAACATCCCCATGTGCCACAACTTCACCACCAATTTTCAAAGATACACCTTCATTTTTCCTCAATTTGACAGATGCATGTCTGCTCGCACCACATGCACTGCCACCATCGCGGAGGTTAGAATGCACCTCGCTCAATGGGGAACGGGTAATGTGTCTAGACGTGGCTTTCACTGAAGGTGAGGCCTTGTCTAGTCTGCGAAGGTGTCTACAAAATGTGGCACTCCATAGAATATTTTGGTTTATGGAGGTGCCCATTGTCATTGCGTCCTTTGTTGGAAATGGAGTGGCCACATGCTCACATCCGGCAGCCACCCCATCCAATCTTACTATCACAAATGCATCATCATGCAACGTGTGTTGATACCATGTTCGTTGTGGAGAAACTTGAATGACAATACCAAAGCCAATAACTCTTGCACCATCCAAGAGAGATACAGTCTGATGGCGTCCAATCTGCATGTTGCCATAGTTTGTTTCTGAAGGTCTTGGAGATTGATGGGATGGCAATGCACAAGGTACGACGTTCTCTATGTCCTTGCCATCAACGTGAGAGTTTTCCTAAAATTCGTCGGGTATCTCCTCCACAGTGTCATAAGCACCTCTGTCAGCCATAAACCCCCACCCTTATGCGTCTGTGGTCCAGGTGGAAGCCCATGGCTCACATGTATTTATCGATTCTTGGTCTTGGAGATTCCACACTCAAGTTTTAATGGATTCAAATACAAACACACTCTTTTTATTAAACCCATAGGGCATTAATATTGAAAAATACTTATGCGCTTACGATGATCATTATACACACACCCACACTAATATCCTCTTCTTTCCTATTGTGAGTCATCAACTAACTAACCTAACTACTAGATCCCCAATAAACCCAACACTTAGAGGTTCATGTAACCTTGCCTAACCCTACCCCTCATTAATCCAATCCCCTACCCTACCCAGTGGCTGGGCCTCAATTTCACACCAGAAGTCCAATCTCCCAGCTGTGCATTCCACCCAGGGACCCAGAGTTCGGCTTAAGGCCCTTTCAACCAACCAGGAGCCTCACATTCACCCTCCAAAATGTTGAGTTCACTTCGACTCCCTCAACCCTGGCTTCAAGCCTCTGGCTCGCAATCTGAATCATTCTGAATCCCAGTCCGGTGCCGCCAGCTCGCCTTTCCTTTTCAGACTAGCCTCCGATGCAAACCTGGATCAAGCTGATACCTTTGGCTTGTTCTCAAGATCAGAATTCAAAGCACATGTGCTGGCTCGAATTCCACCTCATGGATTAACCTCGAAATGTTTGATTCAGAATTCCACCCCTGATTTCAAGATGAGAAGCCTCCCTGAACAATGTCGATGACCTGGCTCAAATCCTGCTTTGAATTTAAAATCCTGCCACTCCAATTCGAGCTGCACCGCCCCTGAGAAGCGACACAACCTCAATGCTGCTAGCCTCCAATCCTAATCTCTGATTCACTTCGGTTCAACCAAATCGTCGTGAAGCTACTGGCTTTGAGTTTCGAAGCCTCTCCAACCACCCTCAAAAACCCCTCATCTCACACCCCCACTTCCAGCTCTGGAATATCTTCCCTGCAAGGGCTCCCTGCTTGCAAGAGAGCCTCCTTCTTGCCGCCTCCTTCTGTCCTCTCTTCCGAACCTCTCAGTTCCCCCGCAGCTACTCGCCTCCTCCCTAGGAAGTGGCTGAGCCACACCTGCCCTTCCGAGGATTCAGTAGTGATAGCCGGTTCGCGCCCAGGCCCATTCCAGTCTCACATCCCCACTGGTCTTCCCCCTGGAATCCCCCTCAACCGAACAAAAGCCTAACCTAAAACAAACACTCAATTCTACACTAAGCCACTTAAACCCAAAAGTCAACCCCCCCTAAATTAATCACTTCTTTTTAATCTTTTTCACAAATTGCACCCCGCCACCTGACCTTAATGCAATTCAACTTAACTCGTGAAAATTCACGGCTTACAACACTTAAATCAATTCAACGACTATCCATACAATTGTTTTGCACCCCCTAGAGTTTAACTTAATTTGTGGGCACGAATTAGTGCTCACAACCTTGCAGGAAATCCATGGGGACACATTCGTGTGTTTCCCACATTAACAAGGATCCCACTAAGGATCCCATTGGAGCGCTATGGTTGTTGCTGGTATGGTGGACCATACTAATCATATTGGGCTTAACGTGAACCAACAAAACCTTCGCCAACTCCTGCCCTCTATCATTGGTCGTATGTAAACTACGGATAGTCGCCATGCCAACCACATGGTATCGCGCCAACAATAACACCATGGAGTCCCCTTTCCGAAGAACATATGCGGTGTGGCACTCCGACTGTGCCATCTTCTCCTTCTGTATAATCACTTAAAAGTGCACATGCCTACTAAATGTGTATTGTCTTCTATTCATGGCATCTATGAAGTAGAGCATGATGTCAAATCATTTTGTTTGTTTGCTTGCGAACACAGTGAGAGAACATGCTCCCAGACATTGGCCAAACATTCAGATATTTGTATGTAACTTCAAATTGTCCGAATGGAGATTCAACCATAATGATCGGAGGATCCCTCCACAAAACTATGGTGAACCCCCTGGACAATTACTATGCATGCGAATCAGACAACAAACTCTTCACGATGGATTCTTCAAACCCCTATGGTGAATCCCGGTAGATCCCCTGATGCGGAGATATGCGCAATACCATGGAATTGGTAGCAAAGTTGGATAAGAATGTTCATGACATGTATTTTTGAATATCTCACTCAACCGAATGTACATTCTTTCGCTTTCACAATAATGCCATCCAAGAAGGCACAAGAAAACGCATTTAGAGGTCCTCAAAACATACGTGCACATGTACACGAAATAGACATGATTGGAGAATCATACATGGAGAGTATTGTTTTTTTCTTTTCGAAGAGAACCTCTATTTTTCTGGCACCGGGTGCCACCTGAGAGGATAGGAAAAGGTATCGTGGGATCCTCCGATACTAGATATTGGAGGATCCTCCAATACTAACCCTCTCACTAATTGAGTGGCGGCAACATGTGAAGACATTGGGTACGACACCCATGGCGCTTAGTGCAATTGAGGTGGCGTTTGCGAATTTGTTGCCGAACTACACATGCTAAATACCTTAGGTCAAAACCAAATTGTATTAACTTTGAGGTTTGATTTGTATAGAAATCACATTGAAATGCCAACGTATTGGTGTGGGGCAACCTAATTGTATTTTTAGTGTATCTTGCTTTCCACAAGTACTTTGCATGGTAGACATACATTGTATCGTGGGATCCTCCGATACAATGGCTCTCTACCATAAGCCCATGCAAGAAATTATAGAGCATGGTTGTTCGGGCACCCACACTACTAACACAACCAATATGCGGTTGTCATTATGAATTGCTTGTCTGTCTATGCATGCGAATTGCATGCGGACAAAAGGTTTTCACTTTCGTTGGCCATAGGTTTAGGTAGAACATTGAAATGTTTGGACATTGTATCGTGGGATCCTCCAGTACATTTCCAACAATGCGCAGCTATAGGTCCCTTTAATTATTTAGCCATGTATACTGACTATTGATATGCATGTTTGGAGCCATATTATGGAGACATTTGTTTTTATATTACGTGTAGTTCCGTAGGCACAATGTAATATATGTTGTTGAATTTAGGATAAATTGACATAAATTGGAAATTAAATACACACGTTGCAAATATGAGTTCGCGTATTCATTGAATCAACTTTAAGGAATGGAAACGGTGACATACCATGAATGTCGACGGAATGTACCATTGCGCAGCACCACCTCCCTCACATCGTCGGAGCAAGAAATGAAAGGCATGATACAATGATCCGGACCCTTATGTACTACATGTGCGGGAGATTGCGTACCCATCCTCTATACTCCCACGTGGTTGATGGGACCACATGACACCGCCGCACCGCACAACATCCTTTAGGTTTAGGGCCAAATTAAACACCAGGGCGGCCCTCCTAAAGGGACACACCCCTGGCCCACTGCATGTCGTTCACCCCACTCTCACCATGGAAGTAGGGTTAATGGCCGCCGCATATTCAAGGCAATGGTGTGCCACAATATTCCTTGAACGCTCTCCAACATGCTGATACAATGGTACTATCACAATAAAAGTAAGTATTATAGATATTTGTGAAATTTAAAAAAATTGGTTTTAGTCACACTAATGACCCTATTTGGTGTAGTAAGCCGGATGATTAATATAAGTGTGGGCCAAGGAGGTCCATCACCTAGGTGGCAATTTATTGCTTCTCTAACACCCTTACCTAGATTTTTAATTTTGTTTTTACAAAGTTTCCCCTCTTGTGATCTTCCACCTAGATATTTATAGATTCTAGAACTCCAATACATTAGACCACACCATTTATCCTATTTAGTGTCACTTGCTATTCGGAGTTACAAAGTGCTATAACTTTTTACGATTGATGTAATTTTTTACCAAGTAAAAAAGTTAATGTTCTATAATGTCCAAACTTGGGGAGATCACTCCATTGTCAAGTTGAACACCACGTGCGAACAAAGTTTGCTACCCCTATATTACATGCCATAGATAATTTTAAAATTTATGATATTTTTTTGCATATACATAACCATTGATAGTATCTTTTGTATATTTTTTTGAAATTTTTAGTCATCTTCATTTTTGTAGTAATTGTTTTAGCTCAATTCTGTGTCATTCTAGTTAGAAACGGTATGTTTTATAAAAAAAAAATCATAAAATTTAGTTACCATTTTTTACTATATAATAGATACCATGTATATCTACTCATGAAAAAAATTTGATAAAATTTTGACCCATTTTGGTGATGCTTTATGTAAAAAGTAGGATTTTTTAGATGTAAAAAGTTCGCACGTGGTTGTTCAGCTTTACAAAGGAGTGATCTCCCCGAGTGTCCAAACAACCAATTTGACCTTTGTTTGTGGAAAATGAGATTCACAACAAATAGTTATAGCACTGCGTAATTCCAAATAGTAAGTGACATTGAATACCATAAACAATGTGGATTTAACTAGCCGGCAAGTCACACACATGCCAAACCCCAAATAAACCCACAAGATGGGCAAATCAAGGTTAGCCACTAACTTGGGCAACTCAAGGATTTCTTGGAACCAACCATGTCTAAAAAAAAAAACTAAATTGTGGCATGACACAACATGGCTACTTGAATTCACTTTGTGCCAAACATGTTTGGGAAAACCTGGCCATTTTTGAAAAATTGAATCCTCAAACAAAGTGAGGTTGCCATTGGCAGGCTGCCTACATCAAACTTTAGCTATTTTGTGGGGACTTTGGTGGAGGTGAATCCAATTCGGGGGAATAAAAAAGAAAAAGAAGTAGAATAAATATTTACTTAAATTTGGGATGCATCAATGTGTACAATATTTAAAGGCACTTTGGTTCCTCATTACTTTGAGAATTTAGGGAAATTTGTGTTGCCGAAATAAAGTTATAGGGTAGTCGCCAAAATATTGAAAAGGGTATGTCCAAGACTTTATGGCTCATATTAAATTATTTATCTAGACATCTTCTCGAGATCTAGACGTTTTGGTTGCTTCAATTCTAAGTGCGAATCCGTTGATACACTTTTTACATACCTAGATTTCATGAGAGAGATGTGAATCCTCAATGATTGCTTGAATGTAATGCTATTAATGTATCATGGAAAATATATATTTGAGTATTTTAATCTTTGTCATTAAATGTTGAATAGTGGAAACATTATCAAAACAAATACTATAATATTATCATAATCAACTATGCATATTCTATCGGAGGATCCTACCTTACAATCCTATCAGAGGATCCTACGATAGATTTCAACATTTTATAATCATGGACTTGGACTTAGTCCAATTTTACTTAAATAAATTGGTCTTGGCGTCATTTGGTTACCAAATCCAAATCGAGGCCATAGCCATTTTCCTCACAATTTTCAGAGCTCCATTTAATGAATATCTATTTCATTAACAAGGTGAAGATTTTTTAGCTCATTAAATGATCATATAGGTCCTCCAAAATATGTTGACTATTGAGCCAAACTTGGTTATCATTTTTTGGCACTTAATCCAATCTCTTTAAACACATGTCTTTTTGGTATCCGATCTTGGAGCCACACCTAACCACATACCAATCGACTATAGGTGTCCGATTGAGATATGTAATTGGATTAGGCACATCTACCTTTAGATAGCAAACAGATGTGATATGCACGTAAATTAAAGGCTCTGCTTTATCTTAAGAGTGCGAGTTAGATAGCTCTATCTAAGTTTCTTAAGTTACATGCATTTATAGTTATATGGAGTTAACTAAGTGATATCCACATTAGTAATATAGTTTCCACATTCATAGTGTTACATTCATTCAAGGACTTATGGGCTTCGACAAAGAGGGCGCCTAGAGAACTTTCTTGTTGTTTGGGTTCACACACACACAACTCTACATGTTCTAGGGCATTGGGCCACTGTACACCCTTCTCTTTACATCCGCCGCCTTCTCACCTATCTGCTCCAAGCGCCGAGCGAACGACCACCTTCTGGATGCTCAATGGTCGCAGGGGCAAGGTACGCAAATAATGGCAGGGAGGTGGAGAAGAGTTGGAGAGCTTGAGGAACAAGGAGGAGAGGGTAACAAGCAGGGAGTTGGATTGTTTTGAGTTCTGCCAGGATGAGTTTGACAGCGATGGATTGACGAGTCTGGGAGGCTCCCAGTTCCCTCCTCCCGTGAGATTTCTCGGGAGCTTTTCGGTGCAATTCGAGGTGCAAGGGAGCAGGTCCTGTGAAGTTTTGTGGCTCCTTGTTCAGATCGTGTTCTTTGTTCTCACGCTGGATGGAAGCTAGGTCCTAATTGCCTTGTGAAGAGTCAGGGGAGTTAAAGTTGTGTTAGGCCAGCATCGGGATGCGGATCGAGGTGCTTAGGCGTCGAAACCAAGGTTGAGCTTGCGGTTAGCAGGAGGTGGACTGGACTGTAAGTGGAAATATACCTTACGAGTGGGCCGTTTAGGCAATGGAACCTGAATTTGGTTGAGGTTTCCGGGTATCAAAGAAGCGGTGCACCGCACCAGGTGTGGCGAGATTCTAAAAATTTGTTGCCAAAATGTAGTGTTTGGACGGTATGAGCATTTCAAAAGTGGATTTTGAAGTGGTTAAGGAATTTGGGAGATTGGAGGGTACCTACCTCCGCCCCATTTTTAAAGGTTGTGAACACAATGGAGTAATAAAAAACCCTAACATATGATATTATGCAAAAGTTATGGCCGATTTAACTTTGCAATTGATTTTTTTGAAGGAGATTGAACTGTGGATTTTGGGTTGGAGTACGTTGTAGGGATAAAAATGGGTGCTC
This sequence comes from Polytrichum formosum, assembly GCA_964035585.1. NCBI lineage: Eukaryota > Viridiplantae > Streptophyta > Polytrichopsida > Polytrichales > Polytrichaceae > Polytrichum > Polytrichum formosum. The sequence continues at coordinate 25,111,337 of OZ037940.1, read as the reverse complement.
CAGAATGGTATGTCACTTGTTGATACAAATATGTATGCATGAATTATAGATGGATAAAAAATTGTCAAACTTCATCCATCCATAACTTATGCATACAATGTCGGATATACAAGTTCTTTATCATTTTGGAATGCCCTTGCATAGGATCTATAGCGTGGATTTTTTCTAAAAAATAATAAATAATCTTTATATGTGTGTAAAAAAGAGGTGTTCGACTAAGAGAATAAGGTTACAAGGGTATCCCCACAAAATGGTCATATTTTTTCTAAGGATTTTTAACCCTACTCCCATTTTAAAGGACTGCACAGCCAATGGTAAAAATACCACTTTAATGCTATTGCCATTTGTGAGATACATCAAGTTTGATTTTTTTGGGCGAGTTGACTTCTTCATGTTAAGACATTTTGACTAGACCAACCCCTTATTTGTGGGTATTGTGAATTCAATGGTGCCTTTGGTATTTGCAAAAAGATTGGGGATTGGAAGTTATGAGGGTTTAGGGGTTACATGCGTGTCCACGCCAAAAATGAGTCCTTATTTTGGAATTTTATTTAACCTATCCACATTATCAACCATTATAAATCCGAATATGCTAAAATCATTCTCTAATGTAACGCCATTTGGACGATATAGGGGCGTTGACATTTTGGTCAGTGGTTGATTTTTACTCATGTTTGGCCAAATTGAAGTTTTGAGGTGACCTACGCTTATTATAGGCCATCGTGAATCTAGTGGTATCTTTAATATTCCTTAATAAATTGGCGTTTGGAAGTTATGGCCAATTCAAAACGGGCCAAAAATATGGCTTAAAGCTCTTATTTTTAGAATTTTAGAATATATATATATATATATATATCGCGATTTGTCGCCATAAACAATTATCCAAAATTTTTGAAGAATATATTATGGTTGTATTTATAATGACTGATATTAAAGTGTAATGATACCATAAATAGGATCTAAATACATGTGTCTATGAGGTATGTTGACAATCATTTATATCAATATTTTTTTCCTTGAAAATTCATTAATTAAAATGGGTTTTTATATGATATTATCATGGTAACTGGTAAATACAAATAGTAATAATTTTTCACTTCTTTCTAGCAATTTCATGTCATAGACATCTTGTAGTTCAGATACAAAGTGGTAAATTTATTTTTTTAAATACCTTGTAATGGTGTTATTGAGAATTAATGATGTCAATAAATTTTATTCTCACCACGCACATGCAAGGTGTTCGGTTAAAATTTTGTAATTATGATAATCATTATCAAAAACACAAAGATCTATTTTTCGTTCGCATTGATTGTTGGATTGAGAACAACATCTCTTTCATATTTATCTTCTTTTACAATTCTTCTCGGTTGTCAATCTAGGGGTAGTATAAGTTTTCATATCGGATCGTAATATTTGTATGATTTAGGGTTTAAAGTCTAGGGTTTATGATATTGGAGGGTATCATTTTTTTAAGAATGCATATATTAAGAGTTTATACAAGAAGTTTAAGAATAACTCGATTAACAGAAGAGTACAATACAACGCCAAGAGGTTGAACTAAGGCTCCAAGAGATACGTTGTCGAGACTGAAGAACCCTTCAGCCTCGACTCCTATATATACTACAAACTGGGAAGCTTCTTAGGAAACTTCCTCTGAACTATGAAGTTTCTCGGAAAACTTCCTCTGAACTAGGAAGCTTCTCGGAAAGCTTCTTTTAAATTAGGAAGCTTCTCGGAAAGCTTCTTTTAAATTAGGAAGCTTCTTGGGAAGCTTCTTCTAGACTAGGGAGCTTCTTAGGAAGCTTCCTCTAACTAGGAAACTTCTTGGGAAGTTTTTTTTAACCAAGAAGCTTTTTTTGATTTATGTCCTTTACACTTGACATATATGATCGTCTGTAATAATTTCCACTTAAAACGACTTTCTTTAATGTAACCCATTTATTGCTCAATTTTTAGAAAATCTATTATATATCATTCTTACGCAATCTGATTTTCAAAAATGATGTGTATTCAATACAACACCTAGTTCCAATTTGAAATAGAGTAGATACTTAAAATGCATTGAACATTTGTTAAAAATAATTTAGTATCTATATTTTTGAATATGACATAAATAATATTTTGTTATTGTTGATAAATAACCACCAATTTAAACGTTATAAATTTTATTTAGAAAATCATACCAAATTAGCAATTATGCCAAATTTGTAAAGTTCGACTAACAGAAAAGAAAATAATATTCCGACGAGAAATCTGGATCTGATATCATAGATATAAAAGAAACATCTTGGGCCCATAAGCCAAACTTCTAAAGTGGAGTTGGAGGATTTTTTTCAAAATACCGAATTTGAATTAAAATATGAAGAAATAAATGCATCCCACAAACATCTAATTATTTGAATTATCGATTACAATTTGATTATGAAGAAAAATATTTGTTTATATTGGGATTGCAATTTCCCAAACTATAGGCATCATAGTGTTATTTTCATAGACAACATGTTTTCCATCTGATTAAAATATTGAATATAACACATATTTTTGGTCAATATCCTAATCATAATGTCAATTCAAACATGTCAATTGTGGTTATGGTATGGACTCTAACATATGCTACTGGTTAATACCCTAACCATATTTTAGAATACACTGTTGTTTTATGAATCAATGGATGGATTAATAATTATTTAATAATGAGACTTAGGCCTTATAAGAATGTACCCATATGTCAATGATACGTATTGGATTGTCCAAGAAAAAATGTAACATAAAAAATAACTAGAGATTGGAAAAAAACATATAATTGGATTTTTATGAGCTGTATTATACAATCATGTGAATGGACAAATATTTCACGACGAGGGCGGGGCATTGACTTTGAAGGTTAAAGCACACATTTGTTACCTTTTGAAGGTCACTCTTTCAATTGTTATAGATCACCAAATAATTAATATTTTTAGGAAATATTTAAACATATTATATGGAAAAATCGTAATTTAATTCGCCTTTCATGCAATCATTTTTTTGTGGGATTTTGTGATAATGTATATGTGTATAAATATTTTATCGCAAATAAATGGATAAATATTTGGAAGTGGGTAGGGAATCAAATTACTCTGTTCCTTGCTGTTACCTACAAGTATACTGTTCCTTGCCATGCATCTAATGCATCGAATGAGGTAAAATCTCGAAAGGGTTTTACTTCGTAACCACACCGCTTCCGAACATGAAAAAAAGAAAACAACAAAAAGTACGGGATGAGAAAGAAACATAAGCATGTAACGTGTTCCAACAGGCTTAACATGTGCACTGCACTGCTACACATGTAACACCAACGACAGACTAACCCAAGCCTGGGAATTTATTTGAAAACTTTCGTCAAGTTACCAAAACAGATTCAACAGAAACTCCGGGAGCACACACTATAATCGGTGCTGACAACACTCGGTGCAACACCAGAAGGGTAGGGGATCTGAGTTGTAGCCAATCTATTTAAGTTACCGATAGAACCGGCGATGGGTGGCGAAGCTGTGGCACTCTGCCCAGAACCTTTGTTTACTTCGGTGTTCTGGGACGTCACACCACACTATCTCGGAATGCTTGAATATGGCCATGGAGTAGGACAATGTGTAGTGTGTAGTGTTTGTTAGTCACATATATACCAACTCGGTGGCCTCGGAGTTAAGAAACACACCACTGTAGACCCGAACTCGGAGGAGCTCCGAAGGAGAACAAGCCTCACTACCCAATTTTGATTGCTCAAGGAGCACCAGGTGACCGCTGTCAACTGCTGCATCATGACTCGTGTGCGTGACAAGGGAGAATCAATGAGATTCATGCAACAATTCGGGGTTGAGTTCAGGGTTCTGTTCGGAAGAAACCTTTCGAGGGTCGCAACAGGCTTGTGTGTTGTGCGAGTGGCATGATTCTTTGTACTGTGAGTTAGGAAGTACTTTACAAGCCTCGAAATGCACATGAAAACTTGGTTTTGAGGAGACTGATAAGCCGACACGAGCTGGTCAGGAGGCATTTTTGAGGGTCGCCGCTGTGAAATGGTAATTGGACGAGGAGTTGATGCAACTCCTGGGTCTTTTTTCGTGTGGTATCATCGGCTCTTGTTTGCGATGAAGTTTGATTGAACCGTGTCTTTGTTTCAATGGAGTCCAATTTCAAAGGGGGTAAGCACGACATGACTTAGCCGTCCTGCTTAGATAGGAGTTCATGGTCGTTTCCAAAGATTACTAGGGAAGCCCACGGCTTGTATCCATTGCACAACTGAGCACTCGAGAGAGAGGTGAATGATGTCTTTGTTTCCAATGTGAACACTGTGAGTGGCAGCTGCACAAGAAGAAAGGTGGATGTTATTCTCTGCGACAATCAGTGCCCAGGTCTAACTACTCATGCAGGGTTCGGTCGATGAAATCGAGGGAATGGCTTGAGCCGTAGAGAATCATTAGAATTCTGACGAGCAAGCATGGCAAAAATTGAATCGTAAAACCACACTCTGCTTCAGCCGCAGATTGAAGGGACTCCATGTAGACTATAGACGGCAGCATGAGACGGCATGTAGTAACCCAAGGGAGGCCTGGAAAGGGAGAAATTAATACTCTGGGAAGTGTAGGGTGGTGGTGCTGGAAGTGTGTGCAGGGGAATTAGGTTCAGAATTGGAGGAGGCATTCCAGCTGCAATCATTATCCAGAAGCCCTAGTGCTTGCCTCAACTGAGCTGCCGAAATTCATCCAAAAGTGCTGCCTCAGTTGAACTGCTGATAGAGAACATGTTCGTGGGCTGGTACGGTGCAAGGAAGCTCACTTTGGATTACAGTAGGGTAGAGCCAGATGGTGGTCTGATGTGTGCTTTATTTCATAAATGACAATGGCTGCAATCATTACAGTAGCATGGCTTAGCTGAGGCACATTGTAGGATAGACAACAGTAGTGCTACAGTGTTGATGAAGGTGTAGGAGTCAGTTGGGGTTTCAAGGGGATTAGGAGTAAGTATTGTAAAGCTTGAATGAGTGAGTATTTGTTAATGCTCGTATATTCCTAATAACATGGTGTTATGTACACCGATTCATTCTCAGTTGACTCGAATATGAGCAAGTGTGGTGGTTGATTAGTTGGGAATAGTGAAGAGAGGATCCCTCACCCGGACTAGGACGCACTTAAAGGTGAGGGGAAATCTTCCTCACAGCTGCTATGTGGGTGATACGGGCTTGAGGATTGTTGGAAAGTACTGCAAGAACTTGAAGACCTTAACTTGCTGTTTTACGTGCCTGGGACCTTAGTGATGATGGTACAATGGGAATTGTCCAAGGGTGTGGAAAATCACAAAAATCACTTCGCATAGCTACTTGTGCATGAGTTACACTGCAAGTGTATCGGGACTTTCTTTCTCTCACTTCTCTTTTGTCGAACTTTCATTTCATTTGAAGTTCTAGTATTTTGAACAACAAATTTATTAAAAATTGGTTCATTTTGAGGTGTTGTGTTTTATTTATTTTGCATCATATAATTTTTATAATTTTTATCTTCATTTCGAGTTGTACATGCAATTCATAAGATGTCATGAAAAGTAACTCATAGAAGATGCAATAAAACTTATGTAATATTTTTTCATTTGATATGTACCCTCATAAATAATCTAATTATGTACAAGGTGGCAACCGAGGTATAGCGGCCTTTAGAACCCACTGCTAAAAGTTGACAAATCTTTCACTTTTATTTTGTGACATGTATTATTTTTATTTTATACTTCAACCCTATAGGATGTCTAGCTTGTGCTAACCAAATCCAAATCGAAACTGTCACACTTTTGTAGTGAAGATTCTTAGGTTCAATAAATGGTTATGTGGATTTCTAATTATGTTAATTTGCCCTAAAAGCAATGAAATGATTTTTAGATTAAGTTCTACAAATCGAAGTAATTGTTATTAGGGTATCTCATCTTGAATATTGTTCTTCGAAATGGGCTATGGATTAAGTTCTTTGATCCAAAGTAATTGAATGGTACTCATGGGTACATTTAATCTTCATTGTAATAGATGTTGAAATCTTTATATGCAAATATTTTTATAAATAAATATAAGTTTGATATTAAAATTTGTATTATTTTTGTGCAGGTGTTTTCAACACTATGGGTTATAAGAAAACAAACAAAAGATTTTACATGAAACAAAATAATGTTTAGAACTTTGTGATAGTTGTGATGTGGAAGTACCTACCAATGAAAAATCCATTAGTGAACATTATAGTTCTGAAAAACATATTAGAAAAAAATTATTTTATATGATTATTTTTAAAAATATGGTTTAGATTGGGCACCAACGGGTAATTCTTACTGGTGTAGTACTTGTAAGAAAGAGTTACCTTCAAAGAGTGAAATTTTGATTGCGCATATTTAAAAGTGTCATATTGAGGAATATCCTAAGAATTAAGATAATTTGAATATTGTGCTACCTACTCACAACAAAGTTTTAGAGGTTGACATGGTTAAAGTATTTATTTTTATTTAATGAGATCACTAGTCCGGTTGGTTTAATTGAAAATGGACCAAAAAGAGGGTTACTAGATTATTTGCGCAACTTTGTTTTTAGTCATTCTGAACTTAGCTTAATTAATAAAGTTGCATCTTATTTAAAAAAGCAATGATCATATGTTCAACAATCAGAAAAAAGAATGATCAACAATATGTGCGTTTGACATGCGGTCAGCATATGATGATACTGGATGGTAAATATTTTTATTATTTTTTAAGGTTTGTTTTTAATTTATCAAATTTTTAATTTAATATTATTCTTTATATGATAGGTATAATCATAGAAACAAGCACTTCTACAAGCTTAGTGAAGAGTTGGGGTCATTTTTAAGCATTAGGCTATCTAATTCTTTTCCAAATATTTTTAAATACTTAGAAGCAATTAGAATTCATAAGGGTGTTGGAATCATAGAAGGAAATATTTGAAAATCACCTTTCACTAGTTTTTCGATTACGAGAGACTATGACTACAAACCTCATTTGGACCATGATGATTATGATTGGAATTTAATTATTAGGATACATGAAGATAATTATTGGAATCTGATTTTGGTTATTGGAATTGCATTGAAATTTGAATTATTGTATTTTATGTATTATATATTTTAATATGTAATTTTGTTATTGTAGAGTTGGCTAAAGATGAAGACCATCCGTATTTTTTTGCGAGGCTTGATATAAAACATTTTTTTTCCATCCATGTTGATGTTTTTTATAAAACCTACATCCATATATCATTACAGTATACGATTAGCAAAAAAAATCAATTAGGTTTAGCATTTTTCCAAAAGTGTTCATTATTCAAGCAACTTGGCAAAATTATCAGATCGAGAGAGAGCTAGGAAAATATAGACTTTCAGATAAAACAAAAAAATATGAAGATGAATGTTCTTTTGGTCATATGACAATTAGTATGTTTCAAGAATATTATAAATAAAATAGATATTTATAATTATATAGTGGATAAATCTATTTATAAGTGTATAAATATTTAAATATTTATAATTATAGGACATCTTTTAATTGTATTTTCATTGGTATCTTGGTTGTTGTCTAATTTCTTAAGCAAAAACAATTATGAGCAAAATAGTCATTTTGGTTCAAAAAACCTAGAATCATTGAAAATCAAATAACTTATACAAATCTTCATCAATAGTGATTTGTTATATATGCACTTTGATTACTATAAAAAGAGAAATCCAATGGTGCCTTTAATTTGTTGTGGATCGCTTTAGAAAAAGTTCTGGACAAAATGATTATTCTGATTCAAAAGCCCATAAATCTTTATAATGTAATAACTTCTTCAAATTTTAGTTAATTTTAGTTTGTTATATATATTTTGATCACCTTTGAAAAGCCAATCTAGACGTGTAACTAATTTTTCGTGGGTTCCACTCAATCAGAAGTAATTATTATTTAAACTTTTTGTTGGTCATTTTTATTTTATTTAGTTTAATAAAAAAATTAATATAATCTTCTATTGATTAGAAAAATGCAGGATGGTTCGTATGAAATATGCTAGTGGAATAAGGCATACCACGAAAAATTCATTCAAATTTTGGCATTTTGTTGTTCCAATGCAGATGATGACACATGTTGCTTTTGGGGTTCAGAGATTTAAAGCATGTGTTTGTTATTGAATTGAATAACTTAGAGGACGATGAACAACATGACGAGCAACAACAATAGTAGGTTTAGGATTACAAAAACGTCTTATGGGTTAAGGGGGTCAAATCTTATGCATGAATTTTGGGTAATGTGAGCCTCAAAATTGCTCCCAACGGAAATTTGACTTACAATTGAGGTATTTAAGATAAATCATTAAATTAATAATAAGAAAATTTAGCTAAAATCATTTAGATTAAGGTGGATTTGTTAAAGAGATGAGAATAGGTTGGTTCTAAGTGGAATCAGAGGTTCGAAATACAAGTTCTTCAAGTGAAGTTTACTTCTTTGGATGTGCCCTTATATACATTTCCAAGTCGGCCCTTAGTAGGGACACGTGTCTAATCCAACCTATAGTAGACTAGCTTACTCACTTGAGATAAGTTCATTATCTCGGAATATGCTCTTAATAGAAGATACCATGGACCTTAATGTGGTGGTTATCCTTTACTTTATACCGGCGACTACGGTTAAGTCTAACCCATGTGACTAGTATAAATGCCGGTGAAGCCTAACCGGATTTAGCTAGATTCCCACATAGGTCTCATTAATACTTAACGAGCCGGTGAGGTTGACTAATGGATTGTTTAACCTCCATAATACTCCTCCTCAATCTATTGTTAACCTCGTTAAAAACTTTATCAAGTAAAACCCGTATTCGGGATAAAACCTTGACAAAGAAAAGAGTATTAACAATTTACATTAGTGAGGTCTTAGAGTGATCTCATCCCGGCCGCATAAACTAACTTTTTATGATTATATGCCGGGAGAGCTTTGGTTAACATGTCGGCCACGTTATTTTCTGATTCTACCTTTTGTATATCAACTTGACCTTTATCAATCAAGTCTTGGGTAAAACTGAAAATATGAGGACTAATGTGTTTAGTCCTATCGGCCTTAATGAAACCTGAGGACATTTGTTTAATACATGCGGCATTATCCTCGTAAATCACCATGGGCTTCATCTCCTCCTCCTGGATTCGGCATTGCTGGTTTATGATTCGTTCCAACGTCCTCAACCAGACACATTCACGCGCCGCTTCGTGAAAAGCCAACAGCTCCGCATGGTTGGTCGAGGTTGCGGTGACCGTTTGCTTCATGGATTTCCACGAAATAGGCGCTCCGCATTTGAGGAAGATGTAGCCAGTCTGCGATTTTCCCGCATTCGGGTCTGTTCGGAATCCGGAATCTGCAAAACCTCTAATTTCGGTTGGGTTAGACCTTTGGTAGTATAATCCGAGGTCTGACGTACCTTTCAAATACCTTAGGAGGTGTTTGACTCCGTTCCAATGTCTCATTGTTGGGTTTTGGTTGTGCCTCGCCAAAATGCTTGTGGCGAATGCAATATCGGGTCTCGTGTGAGTCGTGAGGTAGGTAAACGAACCAACCGCAGTGAGGTATCGTTGTTTGTCGATCACCTCCTCCTCGTCCTCACGAGGTTGGTACGGATCGTCATTCGTCTTGCTCCTCCCAATCATCGGTGCGGCCATTGGATTGGCCTGGTCCATCTGAAACATTTTCAACACTTTCTGCACATAGGCCTGTTGGTGTAAGAAAATGCCATTGGGTGTGTGATGAACATGTAGTCCCAAACAGTAGGTGGTGGGTCCCAAGAACTTCATATCGAAGGTCTTGGTCAAAATGCCTTGTGCAAACTTACACATATCGGGGGTTCCGATAATGTTTAAGTCATCAACATACACGGCAAGTATTACAAATCCGTCATTTGTACAATAAGTAAAAATGCAAGGTAAGGCTGTGTTATGGATAAAACCTTGAGAGATGAGGTAGTGACAAAGATGGTGGTACCAGGCTCGGCCTGATTGTTTCAGGCCATACAAAGCCTTGCATATCCTCAAACCTATGAACCGTCCCGGTTTCGGCTTTGGCACGGATTTCAGGAATCCGGGTGGAGGATTTATGTGCAAAATCGAGTCCAACGTACCGTGGAGGTACGCAGTCACTACGTCCATCAAGTAGATTTTCAGGGCTATATGAACTGTTAGAGCGAGTAGGTACCTGAAGGAGACACAATCCATAACATGTGAGTATGTTTCGTCAAAATCAACACCTGGCCTTTGCGTAAAACCTTGAGCAACTAGTCTTACCTTGTGTCTAATGACCCGTCCTTGAGAATCAAGCTTGCGGGTGAATATAAGCTTGTGCCCTATAGGCGGTTTCTCTAGGTCGGTTGAAATTTCAGCAAAAACATTATGCTTTCTTAGAGATGAGTATTCGGTTTCTATGGCCTCCTGCCATTTAGGCCAATCCGGCCTCTTCTTCGCTTGATCCAGGGTGGTCGGATCGGCTTCGGAAGTCGAGTCTATTGACTCGGTTGTAAAGTGGACCTTGGGTTGTTTCGGTTGTCGTTTGTTTTGGGTTTTCGGGGCGATTCTCTTGGCGGGTAATGTTAGGCCGGTTCTTGGAATTGCATTTCGAATGATCCGGTCTTCGGTTGAGAATCCATCCGGAGTGTTTTCGGCCAAGGCTTTGAGGTTCATGAGTTTGACGGTCTCGGTATTAGCGAGTGAGGTGGGTGGGTCGGGATTTTGGGTCAAAGTCTCCGGTGCACCGAAGTTTAAAGGTGGGGATGGTTTGGTTTGTCTTAGGGTCGGGAATACCGACTCTAAAAATTTACAGTTTGCGAATCTTGCCTTAAGCAAGTTCCCGGTTGTGGGCTCTAGGTACCGGATGATTGAGGGTGAGTCGTAACCAACATATATGCCCTCTTGGCGGTGTGGTCCTATCGTGTGGCGTTTAGGTTCCGGGAGAGGTACCCAAACCTGGCAACCAAAGGTTCGGATGTGGGAAACGTTAGGAGGTCTCCCGGTTAGTAACTCGTAGGGAGTTTGGACATTCAGTAAGGTTGGTCTTAGCCTGAGTAGGGCTGCGGCATGAAGCACCGCATGGCCCCAAACCGATGATGGTAAGTTGGCATGAAGGAGTAGGGGTCTTGCTATGAATTGTATTTTCTTGACGAATGCCTCTGCGAGGCCATTCTGGGCATGCTCATAGGGTACCGAGTATGTAAGGTTAATCCCGGATGCGGTACAGAAATCCTCAAATGCGTGAGACCTGAATTCTTGCGCATTATCCATCCGGAGGTGTTTGATGGGAAATTCAGGGAAATGATTTTTATATCTGAGGAGGATAGCTAATGTTTTTGGAAAAACCATATTACGGGTTGGTAGTAACGAAACTTCCAGGTGGCTCCCTGATGCATCAACAAGTACGAAGTAGTAGCGAAATGTCCCGGATATGGGTCTATGGGTCCGCATATATCCCCGTGGATCCTGTGTAGCGGTTGAGGTAGTTCCGTGGGTAGGGTCCAATTTGATGGTTTCCTGATGAACTTGCCCTGTATGCATGCAACACATTCCCGTGTTTCCCGGCATTGGCGGCCGTAAGGTTGTGACCTTGTATCAATGGGCCCATCTTCCGAAACACCGTTGTTCCTGGATGCCCAAGTCTTCGGTGCCAAATATCAGGCTTGGCGTCTTTAACATCAAAAGATGCCCCATGCGCCAGGTTGCGCTCCGGCGTGGGGCCTCCCCCCCACGCGGCCATGCAAACCTCTTCCTCGTCTATGACGGGGCTAGATGCCAAGGGTTTTATGGCAACCTTGTAAAGTCCATCGGAGCCCGCGCTAGCGGTGGCTAAGTTCGATGACTTCTTCATCACCGTGCATCTTCGTGCAGGCGTGGATATTCTTCGCCCTCAGATCCCGATAGCTGATAAGGCTTCTCGGCGCATCTGGGGTGTACATTGCCTTCTCGCAATTGAGGGGGAATCCCCCGGGCAAGACGATTGTTGCCCGGCCCTCCCTGAACCGTAGGGTTCGGCTTCCGGCCATTGTCAAAATTTTACAATATTGCCAGGACTTCTCACTTTGAAAGTGGAAGAATTCTGCCTTTGTGAGAATTGTATGGGTTGATCCACTGTCTAGGAGGGCCACGTCCTGGTTTGGCGTGGTCTCCTCATAGACAGTCATGTAATTCTCGACCTCATAATCCAGGTCCGGAATGTCTGATGCTTCAAAGTTATAGTTCTGCCGTGGTTTATTGCGTAACTGTTGCACCTCTTTATACAGTTCTACCAAGTATTGGGATGCCCTGCAATCCTTTGCAAAATGACCTTTCTTCCCACATTTGTGGCAATTACCTTGTACCTGTTTGCGTTGGTCAAACCTAGGCTGGTAATTCCTTGGTTTGTTTTGGTAACCTGTTGCGGGGTTTCTATGCCATTTTGGGTTAGGTTTACGGACAGAACCTCTAGGTGGTCTTCGTGATGCCTCGGCAACGTGGATCTCGGCGTGATGATCCTCATGCCGGTTGTCTCTCCGCGATCCTCCTCCTCCCGCGGATGCTCCCGTTGGTTTGTTCGGCTCCGCTGGTTCCGCGGCTTCGATTTTGGCGATCGTGTTGTGCACCTCCTTTGCCGGTCTTGATTCGGCGTTTCGGAGTAGTATTTGATGTTGCTTCTCGGCTAAGAGCAGGTGCGACATCAGCTTGGCGTATTTCGTGTACGTCATGTTCCGGTACTGCTGGGAGAGGATGGCCGTTGCGGGTGGAAATGTTGACAGGGTCTTCTCGATCATCTCAGCTTCTGTAATCTCTTGGCCACCCATTCGGAGTTGTGAGATGATTCGGTGCATTTCCTCGTCGTATGCGGCGAAGTTTGGAAAATCCAGGACGCGTAGGTTGGTCCAATCCGATCTTGTTTGCGGCATGTACAATGCTTGCTGATGATCAAAGCGAGCTTTGAGTTCGGTCCAGAGATCAGCTGGGTCGTTGATGTGCAAGTACTGGATTCGCAACGCGTGGTCAAGATGTCGGCGTAGAATCATGAGTGTGTGCCATTGGCGGTAGGTGGTAGCGGCTGCTCTGTTTCTGGAATGGGATCTGTGCTGACAGCCCTAGCTATGTTCTCAGATTGTAGGAGTATCATAGCATCATTAGTCCACTTAGCAAAGTTTGTGCCAATAGAGGTTAGTGGTTCAAACAATAGTGATTGAGTTTTAAACTCTTTGAAGTTAGTTTTGGTAGACATGGTTTTAACCTGGTCCATCCAGTTACAGATTTATATTATTTTGTTTGTAACCTACTAGCTACTGAAATAAATATTAGTCCAGGTCTAGTACAATTAGATTTAAGGGTCTGATCTGTAGTTAATTAGTTTCTGTAGGCGTAGTTAGCGTATCTAATATGAAATTTGTCCTTACATGTAGACTTTATTTCAGGTAGCATGTACTTAAGTCTGAACTAAGTTTAGAGTTAATATAAAGTTAGGTACGGTTGTTTTCGTAGCAAAGTGAGTTTCAGTGGTGCTATATAGTCTGTATTGTGTTATAAAGTCAAAATATAAACGGAATAACTGAAATAAGTAAAAAAAATGAGGTTAAGTATAGATGACTTACCTCATATTTGAGTATACTACTGGTAACATGTTAGTATAAAACAATAGGTATATAGGTTTATATACGTAGATATATGTTTATAAAGTAGGTAGAATGTAGGTAAATCATATCCTACACCACAAAAGGAAAACTTCAGAAAATGAAAATTTCGGCATTATGACATTTCTGTATATAGTAAAACCAGAAAACATACCTGCAGAAACTTCAATATTGGAAATAACAGAGACAGAATAACAGAAAGTAAGTTAACGACCTTCATCTTTATACTTGAATGGTTAGTATAAATGTAGTTCAGATAGGTGATTGCTATATTTTCTAGTGAAATTTCAGCATTATGACGTTTCTATAGTGAGATCAGAAGTTCTAAAGAGAGAAAATTGACTGTATTTATGTAGTTAGTGTACAGTTCTAGCTTCAGGTATACTTTTACAGCAAAAATAAGCTAACTAAGTAGTGATCAGAAGATATATACATAATTTGTAAGCTAATCTTCTAAGAACATATTTCGGTATATCTGTAATGTATCTGCACTGTATCTGTACTGTATGGTCTGTATGTACTGTATCTGTACTGTATGCACTGTATGTATTGTATATGTACTGTATTTTGGGCAGTATTTCGGTATATCTGTAATGTATCTGAATATAGGAAAGTAGAGTATGAGATAGAAAATACTACTCTATTGGTTGCGACTAAATTTTGGCATTATAACAGTTATGTAGCTATGGTCCAACAACAAAAATAGTTAGTATTTCAGACAGTACTTTAGTACTAGCTTGAGAAGTCCAGAAAAACAAATATAAAGCAAGTATAAAGCAAGTATAAAGCAAGTATAAAGCAAGTATAAAGCAAGTAGAGATTGTATCTCTAAGTGTAGATAGTTCGAACTATATAACAGTGCTATAGGTAGCTCAGTATATACTTGTAGAGAAAACTAAACACAAGCAAACTTCTTTCTCTCAAAATGTATCAACTAAGTATGATCAAGAGTGCTCTCAAAATCAAGTCTAATGCTTGGAACTTGTCTAAGTGAGAAGCTAGGAGCGTGCTGATAACGTGTTAAAGAGATGAGAATAGGTTGGTTCTAAGTGGAATCAGAGGTTCGAAATACAAGTTCTTCAAGTGAAGTTTATTTCTTTGGATGTGCCCTTATATACATTTCCAAGTCGGCCCTTAGTAAGGACACGTGTCTAATCCAACCTATAGTAGACTAGCTTACTCACTTGAGATAAGTTCATTATCTCGGAATATGCTCTTAATAGAAGATACCATGGACCTTAATGTGGTGGTTATCCTTTACTTTATACCGGCGACTACGGTTAAGTCTAACCCATGTGACTAGTATAAATGCCGGTGAAGCCTAACCGGATTTAGCTAGATTCCCACATGGGTCTCATTAATACTTAACGAGCTGGTGAGGTTGACTAATGGATTGTTTAACCTCCATAATAGGATTAACTAGGTATCACTATTAGAAAAACAGTGTCCAAAATTAATAATTTTTTGTTAATTTGAATACTGTCACGTCCATTTTTTACAAATTTTATTGGCTGTGCCCAAATTAACAAAAAATTATCATTATTTTTGTTGATTTTGATAGTGTAATTAGCATATCAACAATATTTTGTTAATTTTTTGGGAATCTTTTAGAATCTTTTTTAAAATTTTAGAATTATTAAAAATCTTTATCAACCTTTAAAGATCTTCAATATACAATATAGATTTAAGAATAGAATAAGTACACAATTTGTTGTTTATTAAAGACAACAGACTTCAGGGGCGATTCATACCTAGTAAACGAATTTTTTGGAAAAAACTTCAAACTAGAAAATGTTGAAAAATCAAGTCTTCTTTTACCTCCAACAAACTGTTTTATGTTTGAAAACTCTAATCAAAAGTTATGGAGAAAATCAGAGAGGATGTTTGTGAAAATGAACATTTATTTTGAAAATTTTTAAACATTCTCTCTGATTTTAGTCCATAACTTTTGATTAGAGTCTTGAAATGTAAAATGGATTGTTGGAGGTGAAAGAAGACTTGATTTGTCAATTTTTTCTAGTTCGAAGTTTTTTCAAAAAATTCTTTTACTAGGTATGAATCGCCCCTAAAGTCTGCTGACTGTTAAAAAGAATTGGAAAAAACCCCAAAAGCTAGTTAAGTAAATTCCCAAGCCCTACATGTCAAACATGTTGAGTGGTTGGTGCCTTGGCAAGAGCTAATGCCTCCGACTATGAGGTCTATGGTTCGAACCCGGTTGGGTTGCCTCACTTCCCATGTGGCCGTTGTGATGTGGCACTAGGGGCCTAGGGCATTCCCTTGTGTGGGAGTTGGGTTTTGAACACGTGGCACCACCGTAGAGGTCACGTGGCACCACCCTAGAGGTCAAAAAAATTCATTTTGTGAAATATTTCAAAAAAAAATCCAAAAAATCAACATTTTTTTGTTAGAAAATGAACATTATTTTGTTAAAATTTGACATTTTTTGTTAAAAAATCAACAATTTTGTGTTAAAAAATACCCAAATTAATACGTCCAAATCAACAAAAAAATCAGCACTTTTGTGTTAAGCTTTATTAATTTGGTCACTGTTTTTTTCTACTAATGTACGCTTTATCCTTGGGATAAGACTTTTGAGCAAGTAGAAAATTAGTGACCGAAGGGATAAAAGAGAAATGCCTTTACCCGAATAGAAAATTTGAAAATAGTAGGCCATTATATATGTAGGTTAAGTTAGAAGCAACCAATACAAACGAGCAAAAGTCAAATGAAGGCCAAAAATATTTATTTTAAAAATGGCAAACAAAGAAGAAAGAGGTGATAGCTACGAGTGCAAGGGATTTTGTCAAGTAGCGCAAGGGGATTATGTTGTTTACTTCACTATTAAGTGAAGAATATTTATTAATTTTTGAAGACATAGTACAAACTCAGCTAAACCCTTGATTTTATGATGTTTGTTTTTTTATCCTTACTAAACCATATACGAATCTATCAAATTTAGAGGTGCGGTTAAGAATATGAGCCCCTTAAGACCTATGTTCCTTAGAACATCGATGATCTTGAGTTTCTTGAAGACTAAAAAGTGAGTCAATCATTGGCTTTTAATAAGTTATGGTCATCAGACATTATATTATTATAAGTACTAAATGAGATATATATGATCTCGACATCTTGCCGAACAGGATTCAACGCTTGGTACAAATTGACACTCGTGTGAAACTGTTGCGGATGGTAACTCTATGATAGAACAAAAAACTAGATTGAGGGGATACCTCAAAGGGAAACCAAAATAGACCAAAAGTGAAGAGATTCCTCACATAAGACTCAGAATAACACTCGAAGTGAAAAACTGGAAGTAGTATTGATAACTGGAAGAGTAGGTACAACTGGTGTTGAAGAGAGAGAGGGGCAATGGCCATCGACTCTCTATTTATAATAAGCTAAGAAAAACTTCCGGAGTAAGGTCCTAGAGACCTTAGGAACCACCCATGAGAACTTCCGGAAACTTATGGGAGCTTCCGGAATCTAGGAAGGTCAACCGGAACCTTCTGGAAGCTTATGGAAGCTTCCGGAAACAATTGGATCCATATGAAACCTCCGGAAGCTTGTGGAAGCTTCCGGAAACTACTAGGATTATACGGAAGCTTGTGGAAACTTCCGGAAACTATTGAAAAGTTCTAGAAAACTAATGGAAATATGTAGAACCTTCTAGAAGTTACCCAAAACTAATAGCAACTAAATATACTTAACCACCGCTTTCCGGGAAAGCTTTTGAGAAGCTTCATTGTTGCAGGATTAGTATAGGTCTCACATAGAACCCGTGGGGTGTGGATGAAGTCCAGTATGACACATCCGTGACAGGAACACACCATCGATTCATTCTTAATGAGAAATGCATGACATCATGTCGCGTATCTTTCTATAAGGATTGCCCAAAACACCATGGGTACAAGGGGAACCCTGGAGTGACACCCGGGACTTGTGGTGCCGTTGGTGAGAGGCCCCAAGTGATCCTAGTGTGGGTGAGGGCCCCGGGCGTTGGGAACGCCTCTTACCCACGGAGACTAGGAAGAATGAGGGTGAGGCCATAAGCTATGCGTAGTTTATGGCGTGCCGATTCTTAAATGCTCAAGAACACCTCAATCAGAGGTGTGAGCTAGAAGATATGGCAAGTTGAGTGGGACATCGCTCTGGAACAGCAGTGGCATGGGAATGGCTCTTAGGACTGCGAACCTTTAAAATGGCATAACTTCCTCTATACTTGCCTAAATGGGGCAAGTGAGTAGTGCTTCGTCATCTACGTGAAATGTACATAACGATGGAGTGGTCGATTGTTAGAATCAAAGATCGTATGATGAAGTTGTGGGGTTCTGAAGCTGCTGGGGGGTTCCAGCCCCAACGGCTAAGGGAAAATGTCTATTTGGCCCCAAGAGTTGGGGGAGAGACAAATGGTTACTTGACGGTGGGGTAGGGGTCCTAGAGGCTTATATGGGTGAGGTGGTATGGCCTCACGCACCCGAGGCTGAACGGCAAGGCCTCCATGGGCATTGGCCCATTGTGAGGGCATAGTTTCCTAGTATGGCTCGGGTTGTTGTAGTGTTGCTCTAGCAACACGATGTGCAATATAAGATTGGATTTCCATGGATGGAAGTCCACATCTAAGAATTGGTTACCGATTAAGCGGTGAGTTCCGCAAACCAAGTAGGAGGTTTGGTCCCCCTCCTATGAAGTGTTGGGTCCGCGGTATTGGGAAGCTAACCTTTCGCATGGCGGTATGCGAAGGGTTAGCGCTCGTTAGTCTTGCTAGAATGGAAAAATGGACCGAGTTAGCAATGGGGAGCTAGCAAGGGTTGCGACACATCCTAACATCATAAAAAATTGCACTTGATGATCTCAAGGCGGCTCTTTGGAAATCTCTCCATCTCTTAGGGGAGAAATTAGATTACCTTTAATTCAAGATTTTTTCAAATATGAATGTGAACTGTACTGAAGCAACCATTGACACCAATATAATACAAGATCATTGCTAGTTATCGCACCTCAATTTGTAGACTTGCCATTGAAATTGGACAGTGGTTGAATATCCTTATTCCCACAGATAAAAGATGCTGCCACTTTTTGCTCTTACAATGTAGTTGAAATGAGGTGCACTTTTGTATTGGAATGTCTGCTATATAACTTCATTAGAGATGGACCTCAATCACTATTTGAGAATGTATAATTAGGGACTCTCAAATATTTCTTTTAATTGGACCATGAAGTTCACATTAGCCTCTATGTCACGGAGGCTATTCCACTCTGCTACTCTAGGAAATTGGCCGGTTTGATACCATCTTGATGTAGTTTTAGTCCAATAAGCCTTTTGGCTTCTCGAACTTAAAACCAATTTCATTTCATTGTGTGATATGTATACTAGAATAAAAACATGCATAATACCTCAATTGAATTGATGCGGAGTATTGAAGGCTTTATAACAAGTATTTTGAAAGCATGACATTGTCTTGAAAACAATGCAATTCATATTTTTGCTCAAAATTATCGAACCATCACCATATAAAAACACTACTTTATATGGGCATATATTGATAAATAATGGTCCAAAATTACACATGTCAACTTGTGATTTATTGAAACATTCAAAAAACATGTTGTGGATTTAGGTACAGGATTGCCCAAGCAGACATGCATCTTGAGCATACGGTAGTCTTTGATCAAGTCTCTACAACTTTATCTTGATAACATGATTTCACTTGTGCGTGTCAACTCATCCCTCTCTTTCTTTACTTGATCCATTTTTGGTATTTAGGCCGGGGTTAAGTAGACTCAGTAGCTTATTATTGTAGCATAACAAGAACGCAGCTATGTGCAATTAGGTTGCCTTCGTGAAGAGGCTGCCTCTTTGCCCATGCATATTACCTTGTATTAAAATCACTTTACAAGAGCTAATAATTTTGTTTATCATTCCATGTGGCAACCAGAGTAAGGAATTATTTCTTGTATGTTGCTGCCATGGTAAAAATTTATTAAAATAGTGTAGAATGTTGATAAATTAGCCTAGGGCAGACTAATTGCACATATCAACATAACATTATTAAGCAGCGTGTGTTTGTACATGTGGGCCTAGTGAATAGAATGAGTCTGATTCTACACTAGTTGGGGCATCCCATGATTATATTCATGGGGCTCACATGAACAAACGCACACTGCTTAATAATGTTATGAGTGTACGTACTACATAGTGTATCGTCGACATGCTTAATTAGGTATGATATTTGTATGATATTAGCATCACCAATAGGCTTAATTAGGTTGTAGGAATGCGGCCCCTACAAAGTGTATCATTTTAGGAAGCCCTAAGGAATGCGGCTTGCCTGTTGCCTGGTTGGGCCTGTTGGTGGCTGTTGATCGGACTGCAGCGGTTTCTTAAGAATCCAATAACCAATAATCAAACTCAATCATCAGGGGTGTTTGATGTGGATTGTACAAAGATGACGCTAGGTTTTCATTTACAACGGAGAACATTGTGTGCATGGTGTGGTGTAAGTTACATCACCTAATGATGGCTATTAAATTGTCACTCAAGATGCTTAAACTACTTAAGAGAATTACTGCTGCAGGTTGATGTAGTATGCTCTTTGTCAAAGGTGTTACAGTTGAGTGCTAGTTCTTGTGACGATTGCTTAGTTTTAATTTCAAGTTTATTGATGCGTGGCTATTGCCCTCCTCGTATGCTTGATGCAATTCGACTGATGATGAGTTGGTGAGGTTGGTGGGATTTGGACGAGCTGGAGAACTTCAACTTTGTGACCGTTGGATCTTCTCAAATGTTTTTGAAATGGGGATATTCTTCTTCCAAAGCTTCATAATGGATTTGGTTTCTACATACAATTGACCGATAATAAACTACATTGGTCATAGTGGCTGAATTCTCTTGACATCAAGGCAGTATGAAAGTTCTAAGTTCATTAGGATGTACTTGGGGGCAATTAATAGTTAAGACTTGTCACTTTCTTATGCTTATACTTGGAACTGAACGAGTGCCACATCCTTGAAGTTTTAGTTAGTGAAGGAATTTCCAGTCTCTTGTGGACAAATTATGTCACACATGGTTAGTAGACATATTTCAAGACCACCCAAATCACTAGCGATCTGTGAATGCTTAACGTTAACGTTGATGACTCAAATGACAGGTAGGACTCACATGACTGATAGTGCCTCTGGATATCACACCAACTGAACGAAGATCTGTTTTCTGTAGTGGTTTGGAGATACAACGATTCTTTTCATTGTATGCTTAAATTTGTGCTCTTAATGATTGTTGGCATAATGCATCATGTGATTGTGGATAGATAATACCATTTATATCTGCTCTTTACTTGTGGAGGCATATCATTGTGCTTGTCTCGAGATCTTCTGAACGCAGTGCAACTTGATACATGTGTTTAGATTAGTGTTGATGTTAGTATTTCTGGTGAGGAAGAATTTGTGATTATGGTCGAATATGAAAGTGTATTTCTGTAAGTATTAATTATGTGACGGGGATTATACTCTGTAAAGTGAGGTTATTTCTAAGCCTCTTTTGCTCAAGGGTCAACAGCTGGTCTTGAGATTCCTCTTGGAATTTGTTCTAGGTTTCAGAAACATTCCTTGGGCATTCCTTATGCTCATTACAGTTTCACATTGTCTTAACTGACTTGTGATCACGTCTGGAAAAAATCACA
Source organism: Polytrichum formosum (assembly GCA_964035585.1). Taxonomy (NCBI): domain Eukaryota; kingdom Viridiplantae; phylum Streptophyta; class Polytrichopsida; order Polytrichales; family Polytrichaceae; genus Polytrichum; species Polytrichum formosum. Next base: position 25,090,001 of record OZ037940.1, on the reverse strand, counting down.
AATGATCTTTAGCAATTCTGTTGCTGTGTTTTGATGTAGCTTGTTTTAGATTTTTTGGCCACAATGAGTCTTTGCCTGAAGCAATTGGAGTTCTGGCCAATTAAATGGATTCAAATCATGAATTTTAATGTACCAATACAAATGCTAGGACTGAATTCCAGTAAAAGTGGTGCCCACCTCCACTGACTGAAGATTGAATGCAGACTCCAGTACACTGTTTATGGTATTTAGTATCACTTACTATTTGGAGTTATGCAAGGCTTAAATTCTTGCTACAGATATCATTTGTTACCAACAAAGATTAAATAGGTTATGCCGACAATTTACAACATAAATAACTTCACATGGTAAAAAATTACATTCTTGGCAAAAAGTTATAGCATTGCATAGCTCCAAATAGTAAGTGACACTAAATATCATAAACAATGTAATTGTATGTGTCCACAATACATTTACAAAGGAGCACTCTCATGCAACACAAATTAAGGTATGTGTTCCCTGAACCAACAGTATGTACCATAGTGATACATTTGATGGTTTCAAATAGGAGATTGTTAAATTGACCACACACTGGTTTAAACCACCACAGTCAATATGTAAGATGTCGACTAGGCTTTGCCTTGCCATCCAAATTGGCCAAGTTCATTAACTCTAACATAGAGCTAATACCTTGCTCCTCTTCATGTGTGTGATGAAAGATCAAAATTTGATAGATAATGTGACCGTGTGATGCATCTTTATGATTGTTTAATGAACAAATTGTGTGGTCGATTTAACAATTCCCTCCAAATAAACAATAATGGTACTTACACACTGTTGGTTTCAGGTTATGTGTTGGTTCTGGGTAGGCCTGCTTTGCTTCATCAATATTTACTTAGGCTGAAGGGAAGTGCCAAAAGGAGATCGACTCACTTTATACTTCCCTCCAATGATGTCATGTTCTCAGATCTATATCATGTCAATTGAGAACTCAAGAGTATCCAGAGTACAGACACCATCCATAGTCACTGACCATGCAGTTCTACTACAGGTCTACAGCTAGATATTATTATATGACTGTAGTTATGACTAACACGAGCACAACAGAGAGCAGTGTTCAAGATTGAAGTCTTCAATGCCCTTCAAATGCGATTCGGCCCTTCAAAATATACGTCTCTCAAAACAACCCTTCAAAACGCAACCCCAAATTGAAAATGAAGACATCACTTGAAGTTCTCAATATAATCTTCCTGTCACAAGAACCAACAAGCGTAGGGTATTGTCACTAAAAGAAATAGAGGTAGATGGTTGATTCTTAATTCTTCACATTGTACTGGAAACATGTACCATATAATTCATGCACAAGTTTGATATGAGTTTTGTATTTCATTTCTATATTCTTGGATTGACGTCTTGGATTTGAACCAGCCCTTCAATTGAAGTGCTGAAATTTGAGAGCCCTTCAAAATGAAACTCATATGAGGGCTTCAATCTTGAACACTGACAGAGAGTTCCCCTTTTGGTGGCTCTCAAATTTGAATAACGTAGGATACGATGGATTTGCCACCTGGGTTCATTCACATTGGATAATCCAGGGTCCTCACACCGTTTTTTATCCATCATGGCACTGAGTTCCACAGTACTTCTGTTGACCCTGTCGCGTTGTGATCCCAAAAACTTTGGCAGTGACATCATCTGGACTTGGAGCTCTGCATGAATCAACCTAAGCAAGTTAAGCATGTAAAATCTTGTGTTGATTTATTCTAAAGCATCACTTTACTGGCAGGTAGGCAGCCGCCCTGAGTGCTGTGATGATCTGCTTACTGACTCCACTTTTCCTCCATAAACACATGGACACTTAGGGCCACTTCACACACGAGACTGAGAGCCCGTGACCATTGCACTTCAAGCACTCTCATTGGTGGAAAAGGCGGAGCTGGTCCAAGTTCGCTTCACACTCTCCTTGAGGTACCAACAAAGTATGTGAATGCAAGATGGATGTAAAGTCTACATGGATTCCTACATGGCATCGAATGGATCATGTTTCATGGTCACTTGGATTATTTTCAAAAACCACTGCTTGGAGGTAGGTGTAACACAAAACAAGGAGATCATGGCACTCCGAACGCTCACAACCGTTGATTTATTCTATTTTATCATGTGTGAGGACCTGCATGAATAGAAATTCCTTGAAATGACATTTGGTTGAGGGCCCAGTCACATATGACTTCACACTACACTTGAGGGTCCGTGACCACACTACATGATTTTGGAGGTGTCTTGGGACGGCCCTTGGACACTTTCTTTGGGCTCTCACAATTTCATGGTCACGGCTCTTGGCTTGTGTGTGAAGTGGCCCTTATAACTCACAGAGAACTATTTCTATTGCACATTTACAGTACATTCAATTTCACCAAAACATACCCAAGATCACGGAATTGTCACTGTAATCGGCACTTAACTTATTCGTTCAATTCATCATAGCTGTGACGTTTTGGACTTGGGCCATCAGCTGTACATTTCTTTTATTCAAATTTATTCAGAATTTCGTCAGCCGCACTCGTGCCACATGGAGAATTCTCGTGCTTTTCTTCAGCTCGTTCCATTCAGTTTTTGTTCTTAAACCTCATAACATTATTCAGATCCATATCAGCGTTCTGTGGGACTGGAAATATTCTGCAGAATATTCCCTGATATTTCCCACATTCAGACTGAATATGGATCTGAATAATGTTATGCTGTCAAAAGCACAACTGGTTAATGTACTCTGTAAACCTGGTCGTAGTAGGGATCCTCCATTATTTAGACAATGAACTGGCATGTGGGTCCTGCCTTTCACGTGATAAGATAGAACAGATTCGAGAATTCGGGTCATCCAATGATCCACGTGGCGAGTGTCTCACTGCCCGGCCTTGGAAACGGAGAAGGGAATCATTTGATGCCCATGAGAATCTTTGGCCATCCAATGATCCACTTGAATTGAGCTCCGATTCCCACCATATAAGGGAAGTGGGCCTTTAATTGGTTGAAAATATGAAACGTAGACTCATGTTCGAGTGATGTGCGGTTAGGTGTGGATTTAAGAACATGCACCGAGAAGACATGTGTCTAACAAAACATTGGACTATCTCCTCCCAACATCTGTTAATCTATCTCTAAGCCCCATGGTCAACATACAGTATGTGGAGGGAGACATACATGATCATTGAATAAGCGTAAGAGAATCTTCACTTTGACAATGAATGCGATATTCATAAGGCCTCCAATTGTTATGATGAAAATGTTGGCTATGGGCACGAATTGGATCTGCTAAATAATCTCGCACTGATAGTGTGTTTCATATCATGTGAGAAGTGAGTGCAGACCTAAAAGTGGTTGTTTAAGGCTAGCTTACCTTATGCATGAGTAGATTGGGAAGTTGTATGCAATGCCTAAAATTGTGTGGGAAATAGATCAATATGGTTGCCCTTGTGCGACTGTGGGGAATGCGTTTGTAGACTAAGGTAAGCAAGGTTATTTTGGTTACTTATCTTAATAAGACACATGCATTTGAGCAATGTGTGGTAGATGTGGATCCAAGATTTGACATCAAATGCATGTACTCAAAGTTTGTTGAGTATTCTAGGTTCAAAAATCAATATTGTGATTAATATTTGGGGCGGGGGATATGATCATTTAGGGTGAAAGAGAATCTTTGCTTCATAATGAATGATACATCTTGTGCTCTCCAAAACTATTGAGGAAAATGGCCTGAAACTGGCTATAATCTTCATTTCAAAGTGTTGATCATCTTGTACCCAGTAATGTAATTAATATCATAAGGTAAGCAAGCACAAAGTTGAAAGTGTAATTTTCAAAGCCATTTACCATGACACCTCTCTACCATGTCAAAAACTTCCAACAAAACGTGAGGGTACTATGTCATGACAAAATTAAAGTATTCCCAAGCCACAAGGTTAAGTCACCCTTGTGATATTGTACATGTGCAAAGTGTTGTTAAAGAAGGGTGTTATCTTCTATGTGTGGACACTACTGCCTTTCATTTCTCAAGCATCCCATTGTTGTAGTGACTAACCTACACTTAATAGTTGCCTTTTTGCTCTCAAGCATCTAAATGTTGGGTGACTAACCTATTTGGAAGTCATTTTTTTAAAGAAGGGTGTTATCTTCTATGTGTGGACACTATTGCCTTTCATTTCTCAAGCATCTTATTGTTGTAGTGACTAACCTACACTTAATAGTTGCCTTTCTGCTCTCAAGCATCTAAATGTTGGGTGACTAACCTATTCGGAAGTCATTTTTTCTACTAGTTCAGGCAACTATCCACATGTTCAATTCAAGTTCATGTGCAAAGGATGTTCATAAGACAAATGAACCAACGACTCATAGGGGATTGTTTTTTTCCCGTTTCTATTGTCTTCATTTAAAGAACCCCATCTCAAATTGGGATCCCTACGGCAACCCGCATCAACACACTACTTATTAAGTTTGCCACTTAATTCTAGATAGATAAATCTAGAGAATACTCTCCCCTTGTAGGAGGACGAATTCCTTTATCCATCCATCCGTCCATCCGTCCATCCGAGTCCAAGGAGCTTCGGAGGAGAGAGAGAGAGGACTTGAGCTTGCGTTAGGGTTTCCACACGCAAGGAGGAAGAGCAGAGCAGATTGCAGCGATGGCGGGAAGCACACCCGCCGCGGCCACCAAGGACGCTCCTGCGGAGGATCCCAAGGTGGACGTGTTCGAGGACGACGACGAATTTGAGGAGTTTGAGAACGAGGTCTGGGACGACGAGGACGAGGGGAAGGGCGCCGTGCAGCAGTGGGAAGACGACTGGGACGATGACGACGTGACCGACGATTTTTCTGTGCAGCTCAAGAAGGAGCTTGAGGCGGAGAAATGATAGAAACTGCCGCCACTCGGAGATCCATGGATCGCATAAGAATAGCCGTGCGTGCTCCCTGCTGTAGATATTGCGCCCGATTTATTGGACGCTAACGTTTCGGTGAGCATAGAGAATATTATGTTATGAAATTGTGATTGAAGAAATGAGTTAGTGAGCGAAGCAAGAATGCAGCGGAACTGCTTCAATAGTTTAATCAGTTACTTCGGGTGTAAAAGGATGTACGTTGAGCTGTGTCATAAATGTATTGAAACCGTAGCAGGCTAAACAAGCTTTGAGGTTTGAAGCATCAACTGCAATGCTCAATCTCGACCCCTAAGTCAGCACACTTTATATTACTGAGAAATACTTAATGACTTCATTACCTAATTCCAAAGTTGAATTGAGAAATTTTCATGCCCCTTATTGCGAACTGGAATGGACATAAATTCCTCTAGAATCACTAATAAATATTAATATTCATTGGCAGATGGTTGTTGGATTGCTGGAAGATTGTCTGTTATTTCCAACTTCACAAATGCTGAACCTGTAAGTTGAATATTGTGTACAGTTATTGTTCTTGTTAAAGGTTCACTCGTCGGATGTTGTAACCGTGTTTTAAATCCTGCAGGGCAAAATAGATACAGACGGAAACCCAAAGTGAATGCTGAAAGAGGACATCACAATCTTGAACAGCAGCTTGTGCACAAGTCAGAGAAAGAATGCAAGCTACTTTGGGGACAACTTGCGACAATTGCATGCCATGGACATTGGATCAAGGTGCAGGACATCCTGTTTGTAATTCGCTTACGATCTGTGGCCCAGCCCTAGCTTATCCCATCTAGTCTAGACAAACATTTATGTATTATCTTGGTTAACAGGAGTGATATTTCTGCCCAGCTTAACTAAGACAACTGTCCAAGCCTTCTCTGATCATATTTGCGCACTGGAGGTTCCGCAGGCAACAACTTGCTGTGTAAATCTGGTTGCTTCTGATCACTAACTTGAATCCACGTACTAAAAGATGTCTACATAAACAGTGATCTGTCTCTGATAGATTTTCTCCACCCTGGTGATTCTGAATACTTATGTCCTTGTTTGATGCCTCTACAACACATGATAGAAATGATAAGCTTACTACGATGAATTGTGTAATTCATAGCTTGACACAAAAATCAAGAGAATGGGCATGTCCCTTGATACCCAGGTATGAGGGTTTCGCAGGCTTTTAAATTTCCTATCAATCTCTGGGACCCCGAGTGGAACGCTGAACAGGAATAACCACTTTATGCTTGGATTTATTTCATCAAAAGTGACATTAATCCCTCTAGAATACTTGGAAGCCACGATCCTCAACATCATCTTCACAGTTACTAGCCTCACCAGATTGTGAACAGGAAACTCAACAAAAGATTCTTGTTTGCTGCCTTTTTTAATCTCCCTTCTGAACCCACTGGAGAAGATCCAAGCAAGCATTTCTTAGAGTGCTTGAAGTCATCTTTGATGCCTAACTATCATACTGTCTGCATATTTGCAATGAAATCAATATGCTGATTAAAAATATCAGTTTTCCAAAATAAAATGAACGTTAAACGAATTTCTTGATTCACTTGTTTAAGTCATGGTATGCCTACATAGTGGACTTGTTGTGTGTGCACATAGGTGATGTTATATATCCAAATAGTTTCAATTTTTTGGGTAACCATGTTAACATGTGCTGTGTCCATTATACTCTTTAATTGTAGGTGTTCAAAATAAGTCACAAACTAAAATAGGCACACCTTAGTTGATGATTTTGCTTTCACTTTGACATGGAGGATTTCAAAAATAAATTATTTTTTATGATATTTGTCATTCAATCATCTCACATTGAAGTACTATGGAAATCTTATCCCATATGTAGAAATTGTATTTGAATATGACACATGTATGAATGAAGAAAGTACACAGTTGCATGTAGATCTGACGCCAAGTGAGTCCAAAAATGTTGTAGGCCATTTCTTTTGCCCTTGGGGGGTGGACTCTTCATTGGAAACCTAAATGATGTGTGTGGGTGACTATAAAATAAAACTCCCTATATATGAGGAATTTATAGAGAAATCCAAAAGCATGCATACTAATGGTAGCCTAGAAAATGAACTCATATATCTATACTAAGATTGTCAATTTAATGTGATAAATGCCTCCACTACATGTAAAAAAAAAAAGATCATGAAATGAATAGGCCTTTATTACATGTTATATAATCCACTTCACTTTCCAATAATAAGTCATTGAACATTTTCCATCCATAGGATTTTAACTCATACTAATTTGACCCTAAAAGACACCTCATTGAAGGTAAGGCAACACAACTAACAAACCTAAAGTCAATTTTTATCTCTAACCTTTCATTGGCCCCCTTTTGCACATTTACTTTTACTTCAAAAATTTGATAGCATTTTTATATGTACACACTAGACAAATACAACACCTCTCCCTTATGTATATTATGTACACTAGTGCCTCAAATAATACCCCTTTTTACACTCACGTTACTTCATACATGATATGAAGAGTGCACCCCCTAGGCGTTGGCCCATGCAAAATATGTGTTTCAGTGGGCATCACAAACACAAAGTAAAGTTTTTGTTATATTATGACATATTAAGTTGATCTTGTCCAAAGTGATTGTCCAAAGTAATATGGTGCATGTGTGTAGAGGTCATGGTCTCCAATAAGTATTCTCAAATCCAAAAGTTCAATAGCAATTTTAGGTTTCATTGAGAAAAAATCCTCTTAAAGTTTATTGTATATCATCAATACCAGCAAGTATGGATATTATACCCTCTGAATATATTTCAAAGAAAATTCAATGAAAATATAATTATTCCAATGAACAATTATCCTCATATTGGCTACTATACAATAACCCTAAATGACACATGACTCCAAAAGTAAAAATTAGTGTGATATTGGTTGTTTCTCTCTCTCTCTCTCTCTCTCACAACTAGGGGCAATTCTTGACACCGTTAACTTGGTGGAACTCGCATCACCAACAATGTTGTACAAGAGCCACCGGAAAGAAGGCTAGAGTAACAACCACAAGCTTGAAGAGGATGAATCCAGACAATGAAGGACCAAGAAAACCGCACTTGGGATTGACATTGTTGCACAATTGTGGCTTGGGTTTTCGATTCATGGAGCAATTGCCATAGAAATGGGCAAAATACCATTGAAAGAGAAAGACACTAACTACGAGTTTGAACGTCTATGTACACCACCAAGTGTCTGATTGTAGCTAGTGGCTACTAGTCAAGTCAAAAAGTGCTCAAGACTTCCATTCAACTTTGTTTTGTAAGCATATACACTAGATGCATTTTATTGGTTGTTTGCCTGACCAAAGTAAACAAAGTTCCCAAGTATCATTTGCACAAAGAGCCTCAATTTCATCATCCATAGTTGCTTTGAATTGTTTTGCATGAGAAAACTTCCAGTGCTTCTCCATACATTTTGGGAGCATGAAGAAGTGTCGTTGCCATTGCAGTGAAATTGTAGTGCCAATCTCCATTTTTTTTATTTGCAGATTTGTAGCCCTCAAGGGAAGATTGAAAGATGGAGAGTAATCATCTAATCCAACTGCGGTGGAAATGTCATTAGAGGAGCTAGAAAGAAAAAAGAACGTCAGTGTTTGTTTTACACTGACATGCGATTTCCGTTCACCACTTCTAGTCCATGTCCGCATGGTCATGGAGGACAACGATGAGCTAAAAGATATAGAAGCAATCAGAAAAGTAGAATTATAGAGTGATAGAATAGGTTGAGTAACATGTGTTTGATGTGAGTGAATAGGGATATCTAATACAAACTCACTAGGAATCACTAAAGTTCTCGGAGCTTGAGAAGCATGTATGTCAAGTGGTTGAGATGAATGAGAAGAGATAAAAATCTATGGTGGATTGACATGAGGATTAAAATGAGGAGGGCGATAATGATTATGAGGTGGCATGTGTAAGGAAACCATGGGAAAAACAAAAACAAAAATAAGAACTAGAGAAGGAGAAATCAATACAATGGATGAAAGAAAATGTTGGTTGTCAATTGTAGATATGCATCCTCATCAAACTTGATTTCCCAAGTGGTAACAACATGATTTTTCTGAGTTACTGTAGCTCTCTAGTAGCTTGGGCAGAAAATAATTAATTTTGAAGGTGCCTAAATTTATGGGAAATTAATTTCGTTGAGTGTCCAAAAAAAGAAATAACATTCAAAGAGTGCCTAAAATCACAATAATGCAAGTGACATAGTCTCTCACAAAGACCACTCCGTATAACTCTCACACAAAGCAAAACCATGACATACAAGTAAAAGACAAACTTCAGGGTAAGGAATGTTGGTTAAGGGAAGTGTTTAGGTTAATTGTAGTTGTCATAGATGAAATCAAGAAAACCATTCATGAATTAAAGGAATGACTTGGATGAATCTCTAACTTATTTTAAATTACTTTTTGAATTTGCCCAATTTTAGAATATTGTTTTTTGGGCTGCCTAACTTACTTTCGCACTTTAATTAATTATTAGGCAAAAAGGTGCCCAAGCTGCTAGAGAGCTATGGTATGTCATACTTAGTATCTCATCCGAGTATCCGAGAAAATATCCTCTATGACTCTCCATATCCAACTTTGTTTTGAGTTGGGATGGAACGTCAACATACATGGGGCACCCAAATGGTTGAGGATGTGAGAGGGAGGGTTTGAAGAAGAAGAAGAATTCCAGTTTCCAAAGAAGGCCGGAGTGAATAGAGTGTTTGTTTGTAGAACATCCTTGGCCACGCCCTAGGGATAATGGCGTTAGATGTAAAACTACTTCACCCCTTGCAGGGAGGGTTTGATGTATGTGTAGGCCTCAAATGGTGTACTATACAATTATTGCATTCTACCATCATGTTTTGTTGTGAAGTATAGGAGTTTGTAGCTTCTTTGAGGATATAGTTTTAAGAAAAATAATAAAGATAATAAAGAAAAGCATGACTTCCAAACTCGCCTCCCTTATTAGTCCGAAGCTTCATGATAGATTGACCTATGTATCCTAATATAGTTATGAAGATTTGTTCGCTCTTTCCCATCATGATATAGAGGCATTATGGATATTGCCTTTGAGTGGTAATAAGACCCAAGTAATGCATGTCAAACCTAGTGGATAAGGTTTGGTAAGTATGAAACCTGTCATAGATGTTGACAGTGTCAATAGAAGGTCAGTGAAAATTTCATTATACCATAAGATAGTTAATAATTCAAAATAATCATGTTTATTTTATTTTATTTTATTGAAAATACTTATAATGAGAAGTGATAATTAAAAATACTTATGATAAAATAAAAATTTATAAAGTAGAATATAAACATAAGAACTAAAACATAGAAAATATTACTTAGAATAAGAACTAAGTGTATGAAAAACTAATAAAAATAGGAACTAAGATATACAAAAAAAATTGTCTAAAATATAAAATGAATGTATGATGCATGTCACCGCCATTAGTCATAATTGAACCCTATAATGCTACCATACCATGGTTCCCTTCATGGTTGTCATTGTCACATTTATTGATGAATGTGGTGTGATGGTGATTGGCCCACCCCCAAACCTCAAAACGGCTATGACATCAATCCATTGGGCCCGCATGGCAGCCAAGAAAACCATGACCTCACAACCATCATCATAATCAACCATAAAGACAATCCCCTCCCCCTCGTCAATATAGAAAACCACACAATAATAACCATTCCACCAAACACCATACAATACAACCCCACATTGGAATGGCCAAAATATCTACACCAATTAGAAAACCAATACACCACCATACTAAGTATAAACAACCCAAGTCCCTCACCGTGCAACTTACAAATACCCAACACAATCACAACCAACATACTCGAAGTATACAATATTAATACCAAAAGTCACCTACACCAAATTACCCCCCTAAGAAAATAGTGAAATACTCACGCGCACAAAGCCCCATAGTATCACCACATGGAAAATAACCACTCAACTCCCCCCTACCAACAGAACTATACAATACCCACCCCCTTAATTTCAAGCCCCAACAATGCATATGCACCGATGGATCTTTAATACCCCCTGACGAACACGGCATAGGCAATACAGTTGGGTCAGGTGTCTACTCCCCTGCCAACAACCTTCGGGTTGCGGAGAGACTCCTAGGCCTACAAAACATACTAAGAGCCGAATTAAATGCCATCCTAATAGCAATCCAAGATACACAACACCACACGCAAGATACCCACATCTTTACAGATAGCCTCAATAGTATATGCCTAATACACAACCACATAAGACACCCATCATCCCAACATAATCATCCAGATAAATTACTTATGGCCGCCATAGTCAACCACATAACCTGGTCCACACACAAAATCACAATTCAAAAAGTCAGAGCACACACAAGCACAATAGGCAATGAAATCACGGATCAATTAGCCAATAGTGGAGCCCTCCGAGACAAACCCGCCGGCACCCCCAAAATACATACGGCCCATACTACGCCATATTGGCTCAACGGAGTCCCAACAGGTTCACACACGGGTGCTATACGCAACCTACAAACATACATCAACAAAGAACATAGGAACCAAAAACTAAGACTAACCCAATCCAAATTCGTATACATAGACAAATGGACATCCAATGACCAAATCAACCATGAACTCTCCAACCAATTTTGGAAAGACCCCAGGACCACAGACGCCCAAACTACACAAACTTTAAAACTCCAATACGCCCAATATATGGGTAACCACCGAAAAAATATCTTCTGGCCCAATTTATACCCAAACTGTACAATATGCCCCAATAACACCATTGACACGTGGCCACACTTACTTTCCACATGCTCAAACCCACACATCAAAGGGTTGTGTATAGCTCGCCATAACAAAGCAGTCCACCTAATTGTACATACGCTACAATCAACTAAACACACGAGATGCTATACACTCATAAATGCGGGTAACCAAAACTCTAGACCACAAGACAACACAGTCCCACAATGGCTTCTCCAATGCACGTGCCCCACTACACCATGCACATGCCTAGCCAGACTTAGACCAGACATATTATGCATACTTGGTGCTCCCACAGATAGCCAACCCCCCTTGTTGCCAACCCCATCAAAAACCATACAATTCATTGAATTCACCTACTGCCATGATAGATTCCCAAATACCGCACATAGTGAAAAAGCTGCTAAATACAATCCACTCATACACGCACTCAGAGTAGCGGGCTGGCAAGTCAACCCTCTCATCACCATCATAGCAGGTGTGAGAGGGGCCATTCACGAACAAGCAATCAAAGACTTAGAAAAACTAAAAATTCCCAAAAATGAGATCAAAACACTTATGAAACATCTACACCAAATCGATATCAAATACCTCACATACTTAATACTAAACAAAGGGAAATTAGATAATAAACAACCCCCTGTAGACCCCCCCCCCCCGTAGCCCCCCCCACAAACCTCCTCTACACCCCCCCATATACTCCCCCTAGATATTAGGTACTGCGTTTTTCGAAAACTAAAGGAGCCCATCTCCTGAGAGGGAGGAAGTACTCTTACGGTGACGCTTGGTCAAACATGAACATGGTATAGAGGAACATGCTCCCATTCACGTCGGTGTACAAACTAAACCCCAACGTTACATTTTATTTTATTGATGGTGATTGTAGTGCATTTTTTTGTATTTTTTTGTTTTTCCCCTTTTGCTATCGTTCATTTCATCTTGTTGAATCTATCATGTGGAGTAAGTTCTAATTTTTTTTCATGTGTTTTCTTCAAATACTATGGCCGTTACAGATGGGAGGATAATTGAATCTGTTGATGATCTTGAGAATTAAACAAATTGAATACATAATAATTTTTTTGATAATAATAATAGTAATGAAACAAAAATAGTAGAATAAAAATGAAAATTAAAACAATTCAAAAAATACAAGAAAATGTTGCTTACCTTTCTAATAGTTGGCCAAGTAGTTGTAAACTTCTTATGAAGCTTAGTAAGTTTGACATGGACAATTTCATCAATCATTGTGGTGAAAATAATGTAAGATTGGCATTTAAGATGACGATCCCCTTTGGAAGTTATTATAGCATTCGTGATTAATATCATAAGACCATTTCTTGCAATTGTATGTATCCACTAGAGATTCATACACACCTCTGAAATTTATATCCATAAACAAAATGTCTTAGTCAAATTCACATTCACCACCAACTATTATTAACTATTAAACACATGTTCTATACTTCTCCTAACTGCAACGACAATAACATCGAGAGTGGATGAAGTCCAATTATGTATTGTGCATTTGAATTTTCTTATAAATTGAGAATGAAGAGAATGAAAAAAATTCCAATCATGTTTAAAATGTGGAAGAAGAGATAAGACATTTGTTGGCTTCACCAAAATAATAACATGCACATCATCCTTCTCAATTTTCTTAAAAATTTAGCTTAATGTCAAAATTTTCCACCCTCACATACAACTATTTCTAAAATAGATGCTCATGGTTGCTATAATAAGGGACTTGATACACAACATGATCATTGTTAACAATGATCTATTTTTAAATCAGAACATAGATAGGAGTAGTACAATTGTTGACACTCATTGCTTGAATACGGTCATATATGTCATATCAACAACTATATCTCAAACACAACATCTTTGATTCCACACTCAAGGTCCTTACCAAAAAAATCATCCACCCATTTGTAATGGCCATAGTAATCGAAAATACACATGAAAATTTTGGAATTTACTCCACATGATAGATTCAACAAAATGAGATGAACGATAGCCAACAACAACAAAAAATTAAATTTAAAAAAATGACAATCACCATCATACCGCATTTATCGATAAGCATGACAATAACAACCATGAAGGGAGCCATGGAGTGGTAATACTATAGGCTTCAATTATGATCGATGGCGGTAGAATGCGTGTACGACACGCACTGTCCAATTCATAATGAAGCATAATGTTGTCTATGAGAAGATCGTTGTGTTGTATATATCCATTGTGCAATTCCTACATGAGCCATACCAAAGCCCGTGACAAATTGACCCTCTTCTTCCAAAACCTTTCAACATGATCCCATTGTTGTCATTTGGTTGGACCCATCAACATGACGTTGTCATTTGGTGGATGCACTCAATCTTCATTTCTCTTAGAGTTCCCCCATTCTACCATAGTGTGTAGCCCACGCTAGTCATATTGCTGATCAACCAAAACTTGATGAAGTTAGGATGCAAGTTCTTTTAAACGAATGCCTCACAATTGGCTTGGATCCAAGTTGTCCGCAGTGCGGTGGTCTTTGAAGTTTTTTGAACCCATGTGATATCTGAAGACAAATGTTTGTTACCCTCAATCTTCGCCTTGACAATCTTCCCGCATCCCCCTCCCATTCTTTTCTTGGGATCCAATATGACCACCTTTGCCGTATCAGGAATTCATAGTAATTGGCATGGGCGAGACACCCTAAACCACTTCTCCAACATATGTTGCTTTCAAGGAATTGCTTTGTTGGCCATCTTGGAAAACCCTTTGGCCTAGGGTTCCCACCATGTAAGCAACGCCCGTCTCTTTGCCACCCAAGGGGTCACCACCTCACCTACTTCAAGGGGCGGGTAAACATTATCAACCAATTGCTTGAGGTTGAAAACTTCATTTTGGGTCTTATTCTTCACCCAAGAGTCAAAATATGCGAGATTTTGATCCTCGGTAAATTTGGGTCCATCCACTGCGTATTGAATGGTTTCCTCAATCGACTTCTTCTTGCGGTCTGCCACTTGAACTTTCAGATAATATCTTAAACGTTTTATTTGATGCCATTTACATCATTGCGCATATACCAGTCTATGATGGCATTGTGGACATTTTATGTTATAGCTCCTAAAAATTTCACCTTTAGCTCTTAGTGGATGACCTGAAACCTCAGAAGGTCCTCCTTGCCTGCATGAGTGGGCATGAATAATTGGATGAATGGGCGCACTACCTTCTGAATAGGGGGTTAACTTTGGTTCCAACCCCATAGAATAAGTCGATCCCACATTTAAATGTGTTTGCCTTGTATTAGGTCGCTTAAACACCTTGGTAGAACCTTTCGGCTCATTATCTCCCATAATCCAACTCCGTCCTTCAATTGTGTAGATAGTAGACTTGTGTTCACAAACACAATTCGAACGTGCTCATGAACATGGTGGTATCCACACCTCAATGCTACAAAAATCCAATCCAAAATTAGCAAGGGTTCGATCGTGTCGCCAATCTTCCAACTCCCCTTCGCCCTCTTTGTATATTGAGCAAAATATGCTAGGCATACTAGTCCCAAGTGTCCCACTTAATGCATGGCAGTTGAAAGTGAGGTCAATGAGACCTTCCACCTTATATATAGGTTGGGAAGGTCTTACGCCCCACAAGGCTGATCTCCTTGATCCTGATTGTTGGATGTAGTTGCATCCAACAATCATGATGGAGGAGACCTTTCGTCGACTGCAAGGTGGCAATCGACCAAAGCAAATGATTGTTGGATTGCAATCGACCAAGACAATCAACTATGACTTAGGAGTCAACAAAGGGCAAACAACTGCTATGTAGTAGTCGACTAAGGGTAGTCAATTGTTGGGTTCAGTTGACCAAGACAATCAATTGCTACTTAGCAGTTGTCTCAGGGCAAATGACTGCTAAGTAGTAGTTGATTAAAGGTCGTGGAATGTTGGATTGTACTCGAGTAAGGGTAGTCGACCCATGTCAACTACCCTATCAATTGTTACTTAGCAATTGATATAGGGCACTCAATTGTTATTTAGTGTGGTCAACTCAGTGCAATTGGCGGTTTGTTAGCAGTTGATTTAATAACCAACAGTCTTAGTGTAATCAATTGTTGTATAGCGGTTGGTCCCGACAATTAGCTATTGGTTTGCAATCGGTGTAGTTTCTCAAGTAATCGATGCAGTTAATAGGATAGTTGACTGTCATGTCGACTTTTGGGAGCAGTCAATATGAAAGTCGACTACCATGTAGATTGCTATATCGACTGCAAGGGGTAGTAAGCAACTTAAAAAAAATTCCAATGGTTTGCCACCATAACAAACTTGGCATAGGATTGAACATGACTATTAGTACAAAATGATTTTTTTACAATTTGTGCAAGTGAATGTGATGGGATATAAAGCCCCCATTTCATTGACATTCGGCATTCCCGCCAACTCTATTTGACCTTGATTGCCTTTAGGCATTCGTCACAAAGTAGAGAGAGGTGGTGGGCTATATTGTTATGAGTACATGAGACAAATGGAAGCCTTGGTACTTGCCCAAAGAGTGGACTCCAACGTCCAAAAAGGTGGAATGCAAATTTTACAAATTGGAATTAGTGTATAGGAAAGATTGTGTGGTTACCCATTTGGGATGGCATTGTGTCAATGTCAAGGGCCAATTGTCAAAGCTATATTTTTCAATTGCGGCGGTGTGTGGTTAGTAGTTCCAGTTGAAGTTTTGAATGATTATGTTGAGGATGTGAGGGACAATGTAGTTGGCTCCTAACAATAAGCTTTATGTGGTGCATAGTCCAACGTGAACGAAAGTCAAACCGTTCCATCATCCTCTGCACCATCAGTGACAAGGGAGGCGATGCCCGGGTGGACTCCCGAACCCCAAATATATTCTTAATGTCAAATGGGCCTCAAAAAAGACATGCAAAATTCCAAGAAACATGGGTTGAATACAAAATGGTCAGAGGTCTTTTACGAGGATAATATCTCCATTAGTATCGTCCGCCATCCCGCATTCATCGAGGCCGTGAAGGCAACCAACGAGGCAATTGTTTTTATACAAACCACCAACCTATCATGTAATACACAAAAGTTTACTTGACGATGCATGGTACAATATCCAAAAATTAATGGAATTGAAGACAAAATCATCCATTCACAAATATGGTTGCATTATTTGTTTGGCCGGATGGGAGAATGTTATCCACTGACCTTTAATGAATGTCATGAAAATTTGTCCGACGGTTGATGTGTTTATTTGGTTCTATCAACACAACTGGTAATACAAAGGACACCAACTACGCTATCACTGAGGTCAAAGATATATTGCCGGAGTAAAACCAAACAATGTCGTATAAGTGTGCTTCGACAATGTGGTGGCCATGAATTATGCGAACTCTTCATTGGTTTTGGAGAAATATCATGTGCCCATCGTAGATACATGATGTCAAAATCTAACAAAACAAATGTAGAGTGACTCTGACTAGGTAATCAATTCAGTACGTTGCATGTTTATGCTGATGAGTGAGAAACTTGTGTATTTGAAAAGCCTGGAAGCCATCATGGATACTGACATTCTTGTGATCACAAAGGACATGCAAAGACGTAGAGAAAATGTGACTTTAGGTCAGAAGGTGATCGAGCTCGTCACTTCCATGGATATTTTATTTCTTCATCCTCCCGCAATCCATGATCTTGTTAGGTTTGATAGGTTTGATTGATTCATGTGGGCGTTATTTGTTTCCTTTCTTATACAGACACCTATATTTGATTGGTCTGTGGTTCGGTGAGGATCAACGAACAAACACCATGTTTAAAAGAGAGTGCACTATGTCTTCACATTATTAATTACTCTACACCCAACAGTGAACACAATTGAGAGGACTTACATATTTTATTGAAAAATCAAGACACATGCAATTATGATACCAAAGTCGAGGAAAGTCCGTTTTTTGATCCAATATTTGTTGTTGCTTCATCGTGGATTTACGATTGAAACACAAATTTAATTTTGTAAATCTAATTGGTAGAAGTTGGAGAACATGAAAACATACCAAATAACACCCACATGCCTTAGTCCATGTGTTTATGTAGAAAGGGAGTCAGTAAGCAGACTCCAGCAGTCACTGCCGCTGCCTACCTACTTGTTTAAAGGTGATGCTTTAGAATCACAAAGATTTAGTTAATGCATGCTCAACTCACATGGGCTGATTGCAGAGCTCCAAGTGCAGATGTCTCTGCCAAAGTTTCGGAATCACAACGAAAGGGTGACATAAGTACACAAGTACTCTGAGACATGGTGCCATAAGCAATGAACGGGGAGAACTGACCTCTAGTTACAGATAATCCAGTTGAGTTTGAGAAATAATCAGTTCACAATTCAAGACTTCAGGAAAATTACCAATCCATTTAGAGGAATTTACAAAATTTTCTTCTATTTAATAATGAAAACCCAAAGATGTCAACATATAATCAGTTGGTCTTGGAAACACTAGGATCTCAACTGATTATGTCCAAAAATATCCCCAGACACTGGCCATAAGATCAATTGTGCGCCATGAGTTATCCTGTGGTCCTAGGTGGCAAATCCATCTTGGCATGTGCTATTCATAGCTATCAGGGTCGATCTCTGTTGCTCACGTTAGTCATAACTACAGTCACATAATAGTTTCTACATATCTAGTACAATTGCATGGGTTGTGATTGTGACTGATGTCTGGGTACTCCTCAATTGACTTCAGTAGATCTGAAGAACATGACATGATTGGAGGGAAGTAGAACAGTGGTTCTCCGTTTGACACTTTTTTTCAGCTTAGGGTAATAGTGGATGAATGTTACCGTGTATTGCAGCAGACATTGGACGACTTAAAAGTGCTGCTCCAGTAATCCTCCATAATGCACAAGATGGCACATATGACTACCTGAATGTGTATTTAATCTTCAGGCAGTGGATTACAATTCTAGCATTTGAATTAGTCCAGTAATAATACAACCTAATCTAACTCAAACCTGTTCACTTAGGGCAAAAATCCAATTGCTTCCTGGCAAACAAAATTCTTTGTGGCCAAGAAATCTAAGTAAAGCTATAACAAAACACAGCAAATTGGATTAAGACCATCTCTGATCTTTAACAGAGATCACAAGGCAGTTGAGACAATGTGAAACTGTAATGAGCATGAGGAATGTTTCTGAAACCTAGAACAGACTCCAAGAGGAAGCTCAAAATTAGCCGTTGATGGAGAGGAAAGGATGCTTTCAAATAAGCTCTCTTTACAGAGCATAAATTCCCCTCAAAATATGCAGTACTTACAGAAACATCCCTTCATATTTGACCATAACAGTGAATTCATCCCGACTGGAAACATTAACTTCGCTGAGTTAGGCTAAATGCATGTGTCAAGCTGCACCACAATTTGAAAATCTTGAGGCAGAAGAATAGTGTGCCTCCCCAGTAAAGAGCGACATTAGACAGACGCAAATGGTCTTCTCTGATTAACATGAGATAGTCCAGAGGTGCATTATGCCAACAATCATTAAGAGAGAAACAAAAAGAAAAAAAAAAGAAAAAAAAGAGAGGAAAAGATAAAAGATTAAAAAAGCATATGATGAAAGTAGCAGCTATAACACCAAACCGCTGCAGAAAACACACCTTGGTTCAGTTGATATGATTTTCAGAGGCACTACTAGTCATGTCACTCCTTTCTGACAATTGAATCATCAACGTTAAGGTGAAGGATTTACAGATAGCAACTGATGTGGGCGTATTGAAATGTGTCTACTGAACACGGCAGACACAATTGGTTCACGAGAGACTGGGGATTCCTGCACCAGCTGTAACTTCAAGGATGTACTCCCATTCTAGATAGTAATTCGAAATTTTTAAGCAGAGTTTGATAATGTCCAACATAGAGACTCATTGTCCTACATACAAGGTGTTCCAGCTGTTGCTAACACCGATCAGAGGTTCACAATTGCAGATCTGTTGTCTTTACGTCATAACATGGTCTTAAAAACAAAACCACTAAATCCCTTGAGCGTTTAGTCATTGCAAATGCCTATTTCTCTATGCAGAATAACCGGTAGTCATGGAAATGATTACCTACTCCAGGTTTCAGGAAACTTACACCAGAACATCTATACCAACCTCAACAACTCTCCCTTAAATTCAAATGATAGAAAGACGAAGCAAGCCACTGCCAGTAGTAGTATATTAGGAACATGCAAGAAACGAAATTGCCCGTAGCTGACGTGGATCAGAACCTGACTTCAAGAGAGTCTGTTGCCAAAACAGATACCTGCATCACTAAGTTAACTAGAAGAAACACTCAAATTGTAAAGACTGACAAATAGTCCAACTCAAGCATGTCCCAGGCGGAGAAGGAAATTCGAATTGCGCAACCTGCAAATGACGAGGCTTGAAACATGCGTCTTTTCTGAGACTACGACACTAAGTGTCCCAGACTTGCAACACCAGACAATGTCTTAAACGTGGCTACTTCTCCGATTATGTCAAATGCTCTCCCTTCGTGTGCAGCTCCCATAGCAAGAAAGGAAGATCCTCCTAAATGAAATTCCAGACCCACCAATTAAAGGCACACCAGCTAATGGCTCTCAGGCAAAAAGATTAAAAGTAACCGAGGAATCAATAATGAAAAATTTAACACACCTTAGGTTCAACAATCTCACAAGCTGTTGTTCGAGGTTCACTGCCTAGCAAAAGATTCTTTTTGATATCGATACACTACTTAGCACTCGTCCATCCTCGGGATCAGCATGTGGGAGCGGAATTCGACACGTCGGAAATCCAAAAATATTGAGAGCGCCTACATCTTTCCAGCACAAAATTGTTGAGGCCAACTCCAAGAGAGAGCTACCTTAGCAGATTCTAGGTTTCCGATGTCTTCTATATGTGAGCACCATTAGGAAGTCCTTGGGAGTGGGAGGCCCTGCAGGGGCGCTCCCGTTTGCGGAAGGAGCCGACGTCTCCCCTTGTCCTTGTCCTTGTGCTTGGATTTGTGTTTGTGTTTGTACTTGTGTTTGCGGCTGTGATTGCGATTGGTCTGGGACGGATGCACTAAACCAGATGTCGCGAATGCTTTCTAATGGGAGACTGGACACCACAGGCTGGCCTCTGCAGGTGATCTCCACCTCCATTTCGCTTTTCACCTTCTGACAAAATTTCTGCGCCAGGTACTTCTTCACTTGGTACACAGGCAGCTTCCCGTCTTTGATTCGGACGAAAGGAGAGGTCAGCGGTGGAAGTGCATCCTCGTTGGTCTGAACATCCCCTGCTTCCAGATGGAACCATATGCCGTTTGCAGGGGTTCTGGAAGGAGGGTTCAAAACCACGGGCCCGGCAACCGCTCGGCCAGGATTTCGTATTATGGATGGCCGATCTTGAATGCCATTTACGCTGTGGCGTATCCGCACTTGCAAGGCTTGGCCATTGGAAGTTCCTGGAGTCTCGTCCTTGGGAGTTGCACCAACTTTCGCTTCCCCTGCCTCCTTCTGTCCGCCCACAATGTCACTCGCAGATCGCACCAGCGTATGCCGGACTGCCAAGGAAGGGGAAGCGGGCTCCGATTCTGCACCGGTTCCCTCCCCCGCCGCATCGGCATTGGCAGCTTGCGCCAGAGCATCCAGCGGGGATAAAAATTGCTCTACATTTTTGCCAGCCCTAGCCGAGGAAGAATAAACATTGATTTTTCTGGATCCTCGATTGCTCCTCGGATTATCCCTCTGTCCTGCCGATGAGCTAGACGGCTTTCCTCCGTTGCTTGCATTGGATTTGCTACTTTGCACGAGTCGCTGGCCCACCTTCGACACGGTCCAAGGTCTTGCCTGGTACGTCCTGTACTCACGATCGCCGCCGGTCGGGCTTGCTGCTGGATCCTCCTTCCTACCTCTAGGTTCCGATTGGGGATACACCTTCGCATCCGCTGTCCATTCTGCCACAGACTTTCTGGATCCCCTGACCTGGGGCTCTGCTGTTCCATTTTGGAAACCGTTCCGTGAATCTGCCTTTCGGACGACGGCTGCCACCTGCTCCTCCTCCTCCTCCTCTTCCTCCTCTGCCGAGGTTCTCGATTCCTCTTCGTCCTCCTCAACCTCCTCCTCGTCGATGCTACTGGGCTCACTGCTCACATGACCTCCCGGTGGTGCCCTAGGTTTGCGATTGGCCAACCCTGGGTACACAGGAGGCGATCCCTTCACCCCGAGCGAGTAGAGAGACTTCTCCTTGCGCCTGGTGGGCACGGAAGACCCCGGACTCTCAATTGCCACCCCTAGCTTCCTCTTCTTCACATTGCTGGGGAATAGCTTCTCCTTCAGATCATTCAACTGGTGGTCTACCCTCAATTTCTCCAAGGGGACAGTGCCTAGGCCCACATGGCACATAGGGCAGCAGTCGGTTGAGTCCTCATTGCTGAGCTCAGCAGTAATGCAATCCTTGCAAAATGTGTGCAGGCACTCGGATATGGTGGTTGCTTCCCGAACCAAATAGCTGCAGAGAGGGCACGTGAGACATGCTAACAAGGGTGCCTTCGGCACTCTGACCTCTGCGTAAGCCACGCTCTTCCTCCCGCTGTAGGGCATTGTGCCTTCCAATTGGTTGGAGATTCCAATCCAATAAATATATATATAAATTTACATGCAATATAATAGACGGCCACCGTTCCTTCCCCACGCTCGGGATCTTTATGATTTAGGCTGCATGCACACGAAATCGCATCCGAGGAGACGCATTAGTGATGATCGTAGCCATGACATGACATGGCTGCTAGCTTGCAAACAGCGGACGTGCGAGTCGGGGAATCTAACTCCACGTGAATGAAGCTGCTAGACTGCCTTTTTAAGCAACATCTAGCGGAGTTTCAATCGATAGAACCCAAACAGCGCCCTTTTGCCCGTTCGATCACTCAGCCACTCCTCGGCCATGGGGGAGTTCATCTCTCACTGATCGACGTAGATAATCCAGACGGACAAAAGCCAATAATCATGCCTTCGAGTAGAACCTAATCTTACCGACCATATACTCCATGAACCAGCACATGCGATAAGCAATTTCACGTACAATCCTCTCTCTAGACTCTCCGGTTCAATTTGCACGTGCCACACGTGCAGGTCAGCAATCGCGACGCTAATCTAATGCTCGCCTCAGCTGACAAAATCAAAAGCGACGCAAAACCTTTCAAGATTAAGTTCACCTCAGGCAATTCGACGTGCAATTTCAACCTAGGGCACGATTTCCCGCCACCCGTCGCACGTAATCTCGACGTCAGATCCTCATCTTGAGCTCGCCTCAGCTTCGCACTACCCAATCGCAATGCCCGAGATCCTCACTCCCGCGCCAAACTTGAATCGCCACACCTGGATCATTAACGGGCTGGATTGCAGCCACAGTATGCATCCCATGCCACGTCCATGCCTACGTGGGCTCCCCCACCCTCCATAGCCTCCCTTTTATTTCCCCTGTTTCACGTCTGCCACTGCAAGCTCAACGCCCCTCCCTTCCCCAACTCCTCCCGTTCCATGGCTTCCGCGCGCCACTGTTGCTCCGGATTCCACATAAATTAAAACATTCACGTGGAACCAAGAAAATTTCGCCCCCCTCGCGTCGACGCCAGCATGCCCTGCTTTTGGACGTCAAAACCTACACAACTTACTGGCCACCAATCATGCACAACCACCCCTCACCCGGCCTCCTCCTCGCCAGCCAGAGTTGGTTCGGCATCCGCCAGCATCCGCGCGTGCCCCCGCGCCCGCGT
The DNA here is from genome assembly GCA_964035585.1 of Polytrichum formosum. Lineage (NCBI taxonomy): Eukaryota > Viridiplantae > Streptophyta > Polytrichopsida > Polytrichales > Polytrichaceae > Polytrichum > Polytrichum formosum. Next base: position 25,066,531 of record OZ037940.1, on the reverse strand, counting down.
CGTGCCTACCCTCCAGGAATGAGTCGCCCTCGTTGCTCTTCCTTCCATTGCTGGTCTCGTCTCGTGGCTTCTCTTTGCGTGGTCTGTCTGTTCCTGCCTGCCCGCCTTCCTTTCCTTTCCTTTGCCTTGCCTGGGCCTTCCTTCCTCCCGAAGAACGGTGCTCCCTTCCACGGCTGCGTGTCAGGCCCGCCGTACGATCCTCCCTCCGACGCATCCCGGCCGTCGGCTTCGAAAGAAACAGCATTTTCCTATCGCGGCTAGCGTCGCTGACCATCGGACGGCCCAGCCCACGTCATGTGCATCGAACGGCTGTGGGAAGCGCAGCTAGGGTGGCAAGTTGGCATCCCGCTGTGGCATTGGCCGAGGTACCTACTCCTCGGCTAAAGCACTCGCCCTCAATCAATCTCATCAGCCTTCCTTCAATCCTTCCTGCTGCACCCAATGAAGAACCACACCGGAATATTTTTATATATAATATTATATTGTGTTTAAGCAGGAGCTGCATCCGCATGATTTTAAAAAGGGCAGTGCACCTACTGTGGCCGATTTCAAGGATTTCAGCATACATGCTAGGAGGCGAGGCGGCGTTATACAACAAGAGAAGGAAAATTTACGGGATCGCACCAGCAGTTTCAAATTGAGGAATATGCTAGAATCTTGCAAGTGTCAGCCATAATTGGCCCATAACGTAACATTATTCAGATCCATAATAGTGTTATGTGGGATTGACAGTATTCTACAAAATATTCTATCATTCAGGTTGAATATGAGGAATATTCTATGGAATATTGTCAGTCCCATAGAACATTGTTATGGATCTGAATAATGTTATGAATGTGTTATTTCTTTTTGGTACTCTTTAATATGACACGTTTGGGAAATGAGAAAAATGTCGTTTTATCGGGGTGTCACATGTTCAATAACATGACAGATTGGACCTCTTTGTCATAATAATGAGGAACTTCATGAAAACACACATTATATGTTTTGCCACATATGTAAAAATAATATTCTTTAAAGTGTCTTACAAGTATGCAAATGCCAGTAGCTTTTCAACAATCTATAGGTGAGGAAGATCGGATCATAGTTGACCTCAAAATCTGCAAAAGTAGATCGTTGTCTAGAAATCAATTGCAATAACTTGACATGTCCTCAAATGCTAATAACTTTGCCAATACAACTTGGAATGCGACAAAACTGCCACCAAAAGAAGTGAAAGTTCAAGGGCTTTCCAACGACATGCAAATTAAGGAAATGTGATAAATATTGAGCTCAAACTACTCAAGAACATATTGTGCACCTTGGTTTAGGGTTTAGGTGAAAAAACTAATGCGAAAGAGACAAAAGCTAATGAATTTATCGATTAGGTTTTGAGATAGAGAACCTAATCCCCTTACTTCTCATGTTGTAACATCATTTTACATTGAAATGTCTTTTATCCACATTTCATATGTGAAAGTTACATAAATTCAATTTTAACTGTGTACCTATACATGTGTGGGACCCATCATATATGCAATTATTACCTCTATAATATGACATTTTGGGGACCCAGGAGTGCCATATTAACAATGTCATAGTCATATTATAGATGTAGATTTTAACTGGAAAGTTTGGTTTACAAACTTTGTGTTATTATATCGAGGTTGTCGTATTATCAAGTGCCGTATCAAAGAGGGGATTGTATGTACATTTCATTCTTGGTTACAAACCTCAACTTTAGAAGTCATTATAGGAGAGAAGGAATTGTCATATACAAACATGCCTTTCATTCATCCAACATAAAGGCCTTGGAATAGTATGCAGCATGATTCTTATTTTTAGTTCATTTGATACCATAATTGGTTTTCAAGAACATAAACGAGTCTAGCAGAAGACATTTGAGACGAATCGACAACAGGGTGCAAGCATAGTAAAGTGGACCAAAAAAGTGCTCCGGTATATGAAAGCCATGATTTTCTTGGTCAAATGCCTATAAGTAGTAGCAAAATGTTGTTTAAAATAGATTTATTTTCATGATGACCTCTATTGTTAAGTTAGGTACTCAAATATAGAATATCAATATGAGATCTTCAAAACCTATCATCAAAAGTGACGCGTAAAAGCAACTGACTAAATATAGTTTTGAACGTAAATTTCATGACCTTAAATATTTTGAACTTGGAATTTCTTTTCATATTCCTTGAATTCATTATAAACTTGAGGTCATCGTAATTTTTTTTCAAAAATTTATCATTTCAATGTAATGTAATTGTATTTTAAACGAGTTTTTGACAATTATCTTTTCAATGACACCCACTTGCACCACCACTTGCACCGTCTTCTAAAATACATATACATTGTTTGAAATTATTTTTTGTGAACATAAATTGCTTGGCTTTGTAGATTCATATGTTTTCTAAATGTTTATGAATTTTTATTTCATAAAATTCAAAGTTAGTATATTGTTTTGGATCACTTTCACTTAAACCTGAGCAAGGATCAAGAGCTGTCCACTTTACCGTGCTTGCACCCAACAAACCTATATGGATTCAGGTTTTTGTGTTGGAAGGATGAGACATAAGGAGACGTGCTTAAAAGAGATTTGTCTACATTTTTAACCCTTAACTTTTGGAGCATATTGTGGTTTCATTAAATCCTCTAAAAAGTAAGCTTTCTTAGAGCTCAATTTTCATTATGCCTAAACGAAAAGTTATTGCTAATGATTTTAAGATCACACAATATGGTAGCAATATTTAGTAAAATTCTTGATTTGTTTATACTCAGTATAGAAACATTAAACTTCAAGAAATTGTGATAACTATATGCAATAAAAACATGGTCCAAATTTTCAAGATTATATTAAGAATATATATACACTTTGAGGTAAGAAAAAGGGTCCATAGATTTTCAATTTACAATCAAAATACAAATTTCAATCAAAAATATTTGTTTCAATTGCTATAATGTATAATAATATATCAACAATGGGAAAGGTAGTTCATTCTTAACATTTTAAATTTATTTTGAACAACCATCTATTCGTATTTGAATGGGATCATCACCATTGATGATAAAATCTAATGAGGAACACAATGATACCTATTGTGACCTTCCTAGCACCTTCCTTTGGGATGAATTTGCCTTCAAGAGTCATTCATAAGCTGCAAAATGGGCCTCTCATGAAGTGAAGGGTTTAAAGAGATTGGGCTACATTTTTAAGTCCTATGAACTATTTCACACTCAATCGTGAACACAATTGAGAAAGCATGTGCATTCAATTAGGGAACCAACAAACATGCACTTCCGATAGACCCAACTAAATAAGGGGAGGTCTGATTTTCAATCAGATTTTTGTTGATGGAACAAAAATTTGAAAATGTGAATATGATAAAAAAAATGGAGAGCGAGAAAAATGAACTGAATGGCATTCACATACTTTAGACTCTTTATGGATTCCAACATTTGTTGAGATTTGATAACTAAAATAAAAGTTATATGACCAGGTTGGCAAATCCAAATGAGGCACATGAGAATTGAACTCATTGTTATCTAATGTTGATATGTATATCTTTTGAAGCCTTGAAGTGGAAGTCATATACAACTTATAATATTTTTCCTCAATTGCTATCGTTAGGCTTCCTTCCTACACCCAATTAATACCCATGAATTTAGATGAAGTCCCATGTGGTCATTTCCAACTCCACATATGACTTGGCGGATTGGCACTAGCAATGTCTAAGTCGGTTAGCAATTGCAAACCATGAAGAATGTCATCATAAGTTTCACATTCGGAGCGATACACTAGGTATTATAAGAGGTCAATGTGAGTATTGTTTTTCTCTTCAACTACGCATATAAGTCTTTCCATTTGCAATGTTCATTGTTGAGCTTAGATTTTGGATAAATTGTTCAACTTAGACTTTTAATGCATTGTTAAGCACGTGGTTCAATTTAGCGTAACGCGTGTCAACTTGGTGTTGCGTATTATAAACAAGACATGCCATTTACTACATAAAATATGCATGTCCAATCAAGAAGAGTGGCCACATAAGGCCAATCACATGCATAATTGTAAACCTAGTATTTTTTTACAATAATGATGGCCTTATCATGACTCCCCATGACAACATTCATGACAAACATGTAGTAGTTGTTATCTTCCCCACACCATCAGCTTCAACTTGAGTGAAGAAAAATCCTAGTGCATTCTTCTTGTTTGATATGAGAATTTCTTAAGTTCCTCGTTTTTTTGATAGGCCCACAAGAAAACTACACTAAACATGTCATACAATACAATGTGGCATTGAAATTGGTGTGTTGTGTATATTATAGTGGACTTCATGACTTGTCATGAAGTGCCAAGGGTGCAAGCATAGTAAAGTGGACCAAAAAAGTGCTCCGGTATATGAAAGCCATGATTTTCTTGGTCAAATGCCTATAAGTAGTAGCAAAATGTTGTTTAAAATAGATTTATTTTCATGATGACCTCTATTGTTAAGTTAGGTACTCAAATATAGAATATCAATATGAGATCTTCAAAACCTATCATCAAAAGTGACGCGTAAAAGCAACTGACTAAATATAGTTTTGAACGTAAATTTCATGACCTTAAATATTTTGAACTTGGAATTTCTTTTCATATTCCTTGAATTCATTATAAACTTGAGGTCATCGTAATTTTTTTTTCAAAAATTTATCATTTCAATGTAATGTAATTGTATTTTAAACGAGTTTTTGACAATTATCTTTTCAATGACACCCACTTGCACCACCACTTGCACCGTCTTCTAAAATACATATACGTTGTTTGAAATTATTTTTTGTGAACATAAATTGCTTGGCTTTGTAGATTCATATGTTTTCTAAATGTTTATGAATTTTTATTTCATAAAATTCAAAGTTAGTATATTGTTTTGGATCACTTTCACTTAAACCTGAGCAAGGATCAAGAGCTGTCCACTTTACCGTGCTTGCACCCCCAAGTGTCATATGACACCCTTTGTAGTTGTCACGCAATGACTGGAAGATGATGAATGTGGTAACGCTAAATTAGATGTTTCTAGTGTACTTGCAAGTGAGTAACGTTATGAACTCAAAAGCTATTGATGAAATACTCAAAAGACGAAAATTTCCCACTCCGAGATGTACTAAAAGTCTTCCTCCGTAATTGTGTTTTTTCTTCTCTTTGGCGTGTGTATGTACATAAAGTGCCATCAAGTTGGGGTGGACATCGGACACCTTTGATTGAAGGAATTTTGTGAGGATGCATGCAAATTACTTTCTTTAGCCGATTGGAACACCCTCAATTATGATGCATAGTTGATGAAGTAAGACCAAGGCCACTTGCACATGCATCCCCATCTAGAGAAACTTAATGAATTCATGAGAGCTTATCATGTGGATTCTTCATGACCGAAAGACAAAGACAAGCATATAGGGCATTTGAAAAATGTACATGCAAATTGGCTAGAGCATTCCTTCTCTTTAGTGCGGGCTTTATTATTTCAAACTTTTATCGCTAATTTAATTAGCTCTCTTTAATGTGGTTCACATTATAGTAGAATATCACATTCTTTTTACAAAAGTGATTTGTATGCACTCGTTTGCTGGATACGGGATGATTGGCTTTGTTCTAACTTGGTTATTGGTATGACATCAATAAATGTCAACCTCGTCATACTAAGGCAAGTGGGCCTAATTTAGTTACTTGTCTTAAATGTCACCTATATAAGAGTGGCGTGTGGTTAGATGTGGATCTAAGAATGGACATCAAAAGGAAACATATTTAGAAAAGATTGGACTATGTGCACATATTTTGTTATTAACTGAAATGTAAATATATTTGGATAGCCCACTTGACCTAAAATAGTAAGGGATGTGCACTTGTGGGGACAAAAACATCAAACGACAACAACAACAAAAAACAACACAACAACCACAAACTTCAAATGTTTGTTTTCCTAACCACCATATTTGTGTGGTTTTGCGATCCAATGTACATTAGATTGGCAGTTGGAATTTTCCCTAAATTCATGCTTAAATCCAAACATACATAAAATTATAGTCTAACCATTATATATATATATATATTCAATAATCAACATAATTTTGGGGACCTACATGATCGTTTGAGAAGAAAGAGAATATATCATTTTGACAATGATCAACACATTTGAATGAGCTCCAAAAAGTACGAGGAAAATAGCTATGTACACAATGTGGTTTTGCTAACTATTGTCTCACACTACCATCCTACTTGGGCGGCATCAAAGAGAATTTATGATATTTCATTAAATGACAAAATGATGGAAACTACATTTTAGATAAACAAGATTGAACAATGCACATATTGAAAAATGTTGATATTCAAGTTTGTCAAAATCTATTTTGGAAACAAATCAAGTAATTGATTGTTAGATTCATAACCACCCAGGTAGGACAGTAAAATTGTGTGATTCATATCCTACGAGAAGAGGGTGTATACTACATAGTGCTGAAAGTCACACAACATAAGGACAACATTCTAAGAGTGTAAGACATGTGCATCACCAGGGGTTGTTTACCCGAATACCTCCTCTTGTTGTTGCGGTTTTGGTTTGTGCCCACCTTCAATCCAAGAACTCCAATCTCTTGTGTATATACTCAATGGTGTAATTGTATTTTAGGAATGGAATGGACCTGGTTTAATCTCTATCTTATGGTGCAATGAATGGATTGGTGACAAAAAAAATACATTCTAATGCATCACCAAAAGCAACTTGACTCAAAAGTGATCCCTACATTTTGACTCAATTATTTTAAAACTTATATATTGATAGCAAAGATTTCCACTATGAGCATATTTTCCTTACGAGTCTAGATGTGGTTACACCTATAGGCTACGCTTTGAAAATTCACAACATGTTCATTCAGTATTCAAATATTGCACACTAGGATGTGTTGAGGTCCCCTTTCAATTCCTAACATGATAAATTTTTTTCTTCTTCCAATATTAGGAACCATGTTTAGGTCATTGCTTAATAGGATGATTATAGACTTGTTTCTACGAAGTGTTTATTATGTTTAAGGGAAAATGCCTCCTACAATTTGTCTCCCATGCTATGATCTTGAAGCTCTTTCCTAGTGCTTTCATTTTACGTGAAATTGGTGGGCCCATATCAAAGAGCAAGACATCTAGCCTTTGCCAATCCTCATATTGCGAAATCCACTAAGTATCGTATGCTAGTCGTGTAGATTCTTTAATACCATTGTTAATATTGACGTGTATTACTACTATACGTTCAAGTAACCGAGGGCAAGGTTTTGCTTGAGATGTTTCTTTCTTGAGAATTAGATGAGTTACTTAACATCCTATTTCACATATCCAAAACTTCAGGCATGTGAGTTTGTACATATTATGTAATATCAACACTTTAGCCATTTGTTGAAAATGTTGAAATCTTGGGCACAATGAACATGTGGATTCATAGTGTGTGTATTGGTTCAAGACAAGTTTGCTAGTATCTTATATGTACTTAGATGGCACGTATTGCTTGAGAACTACAATGTTTTGCACATTGTATGGGTCCTGAGGGTAAGTAGGTCTACTCTGGTTACTTATCTTAAAATGGACACCTATATGTGAATGTTGTGTGTTGAGGTGTGAATCTAAGAACATACACCAAAAGACATGCGTTCAAAAGAGATTGGGCCACACGTTCAAAAATTGTTAACTATTCTAGACTTTATTGTCAACACAGATGGGAGGAAGGAGGGTGGGGTGATTATGTAACTGAATTACAACCCGATGACCGCCACCTTGGAGAATTCGTATCACTTCTAAACCATACTTTGAATTTCTTCGTGATTGAGCCCGACTTCTCCATCCACATTCACAGATCAACCAAAATTAAGAGTTTGTGAATTGAAGTTGTGTTTCATAGCGAACATGGCAAAAAAACCACTTACCCTCCAAACTTGTCACTCATTCACATGCTTATTTTCCTCAAAATTAGGGTTATAGCTTCTTCTAAAGTTTCTTCAAGTATTCAAGATAAGCCTCCTCAAAAGACTCATTCCGAAACTAAACAATAAATATAGTACGCTTAAACGTGAACCACGTGTGTCCTAAGTAATATGTACACATATACTAAGAAGTTACAGTAAGTTGACCGTCTTTCCAAGTCACCATTGGTAAGAATGGTGGACCCCAGTGGGCCCCACGCTAACAGCAAAGACATCTAGCCCCTGGCCCATCGTTCGGCTTCGATCGCTCCCAACACTTGGCCAAATCGGACGAAGACTTCATCAGATTCCGATCCATATTGTGATTCGGAAGCCGTGGTGGTTGGTTGCACTCAGATATTTTGCTCCTGGCCGCTCGAAGAGTGAATCGGTGAACACAGTGGAAGCAAAGGAGGTGGAAGAATCGTTTCGAAGAACCTTGAACAACCGGAGAGCGGAGGGTAGGTGCCAAATCGCATCAAACAAACAGCGAGAAAGGCTTTCTTGCTTGCGTTTGAGGAGGAGTGGGAAACGGAAGAGAGAAATGCAGGCCGTTGTGGCGGGCAGGTTCTTCGGCCCGCAGAATGTTACGTGCATGCAGCAGCGCAAGGGTTCAGGGCGGGAGATCGTCAATGGTGTGCATACTTTGAGGTTCAATGGTGGCAACATGCGCATCTTCGTATCCGGTGATCTGCGGTTGGCGAGAGCCTCCTCCTCCGAAGAGTCTCGTCAGCACAGGATATTGGCATTTTCTGAGGTGGCTCATCGACCTTCGCCCTAAATTATGTGAGTTTGATGTGATGTGTTGGGATGGGATCGGATGTATGCATGTGTAGAAGTTCGTATAACATGGAGTTATCATCCTACCTTCTGCATTTTGTGCATTTTGGGGTGTAAAATTCTTCTGATTGCCACAGAAGAAGGGTTGAAGGCGTGAGCTGGAACAGGGTAACTCTCAAATAACGAGTCGGTAATTGCGGGAATCTGTGCTCTGTTTTGGAATCAAATCGGGTTATTGAGATTTGAACAACAGCAGCAATGGATGAAGCATAATATGTGCTTCGATAGTAATGCATATTTGGAAGCCTGAGTTTAAATTCTAAATGTGTATCGAGTACGTGTTCGCCTGAAATTATGTGAATTTGAGTGATGTGTTGGGATTGGTTGCATGTATGTGTGGATCGTTTGACATGCAGCCCTGCCTGCCCTACCTTCGGCATTTTTGCATTTTGTGCAATTATAGTGAAATTGGAGATATTTTTGGTGTGTAGAATTCTTCTGAGGTCTTCAGCTTCTCGTTTCAGCTTCTTGTTTCGTACATAATAAGTGCATCGCACAGTACTGCATATTTGAAACCCTGAGTGTGCATTTCACTCTGAACAGATGTGTATGGAGCGTATGTCTTGTGCCCTGGTTTTTCAAATCAAATGACTTTGGGTATTGAGATTTGAACATCAGCAACAGACGTAACATCATAATTGCAAAATAATAATGCATATTTGAAAGCGTGACTGCCAATTTAATCTTGAATAGATGTGTATCGAGCAAGTGTGCAGGAAGGTGTAATCCACTTTCTTCCCTCTATTTGTCAAGTCAAATGATTTTGGGTATTGAGATTGAACAACTGCAGCAGATATAATATAAGTGAGTCAAACAATAATGCATATTTGAAATCGTGAATGTAAAAGTCACCCTGAAGAGATATGTATTGATTGATCGTGAGTGCAGGAATGCGTAATGTGTGTTCAGCCCTCTGTTTTCGAGTCCAATGGTTTTGGGTATTGAATTGAACAACAGCAACGAACTAAACAGTATAAGTGCATTGAACATGATGCATGTTTGAAAGCCTGAGTGTAAATTCACCCTGAACTTATGTGTATTGAGTGTGCACACTTGCAGGAAGGCGGAAGGCCTCTGTGTTTTTGTATCGAAGGATTTGATAACTGAGACTTGATCAACAACGATGGATGTAACATAAGCGCATCAAACACAATGTATATTTGGAAGAAAGCCTGAATGCAAACTTCACTCTGAACAGATGTGTATCAATTGAGTGTGTGTGCAGGAAGGCTTAACCGTGGAGGAGGATCTTGTGACAGCAGAAGGAAGCGTGCCAGAAGAGCAGACAGAAACTATTCCCCAAGGTATGCAATGTAACTTCTGTGACCCTATTGCTTTTGTTGACGATGCAGATCGTTTTGAGTATATTATCTATGGAAAACTCGAAATGGAAAATGGGAAATGGAAAAATCTAGGAGGCTTGTGCTGGTTGAGTTCTTTCATATGAAGGGTTGGCCAAAATGAGACAAAGCAGCAAATGTGGGCAATTTCTTGTATGTTCCAAATTGTCATAATGTGAAAGTACATGCATGGACCAACAACATTCTCCCATTTACTCTCTTCTCACATTTCTGGAAGAGGCTGATCAATGCACAGGTTTGACAGTGGTTTTTACTGTCAAATTTGTGATTGAAGCAGGAAATATGGCCTATTTCCCTTATATTGTAAATTGTCTGAATATAAAAGATATGCTTAGACCTACACCATTCTCCCATTTGATCTCTTACATTTCTGGAAGAGGCTGATTAATGTACAAGTTCGACAGTAGATTTTTACTGTCAAATCTGTGATATGAACCAGGAAATATGGCAATTTCCTGTATATTGCAAATTGTCATAGTGTAAAAGCATATGCCTGGACCTACAACATTCTCTGCTATACTCTCCTCACATTTCTGGAAGAGGTTGATTAATGCACAGATTTGGCAGTAGGTTTCCACTGCCAAATCTGTGAATTGAAGCAGGAAATGTGGCCAATATTCTGTATCTTGTAATTGTCATAATGTATAAGAAATTCATGGATTAACAACATTCTCCCATTTACTCTTTTCTTACATTTCTGGAAGAGGCTGATCAATATACAAGTTTCACAGTAGGTTTCAGTGCCATATCTGTGAATTGATGCAAGAGATGTTGTCAACTTCCTCTATGTTGTACTTTGTCTTAATGTAAGAGTAGTGTACAGTACATGTGTGGAAGAGGCTGAGTCTTCAATTACTACGTTGTCATTGCTCAATATCTGACTCCGAAGCTGCATACGAGCAGAGGTACTGTATGTTGCCGGCAAGGTTTGAGGATAGTTTTTTACTGCCAAATCTGCGAATAGAAGCAGGAAATGTGGCAATTTCCTGTATCTTGTGAATTGTCAGAATGCCCCTGTTATAAACTATTACGGTCATGAAGTTGTGTGTGAGATGACCAAAGTTTATGTGTGTCTTCCCCAACTTTTTGAGGTTCATCCATGTAATTCTACTTTTTTCCTGTTGTGGGTAGCCTCAGGTCCTACAGTGAAGGTGAAGTTTGAGCTGCACAAGGAGTGCCACTATGGGCAACAGTTCAATGTCGTCGGTGCTGACCCTCAACTTGGTGACTGGGAGCCAAGTGCAGCTCTGCCTTTGAATTGGACTGAAGGTCATGTGTGGACCACTGAAGTGGTGAGTGGAGACCGTCACAGTTTTGAGATTTATGTGCTAGGCACAGAAAATTAAAAAACCAAAAGTAAATTAAGTAACAAAGCATTTACTTCACAGTCCTTCAGGAGACCAAAGCCCCCCTTTATACCAGAGCTCAAGTTGAGAGCTTAAATGTGCAATTTTGGTGAGTTTGATACCTGGAGTTGATATGCTCATCCAAAGCTCAAACTATTGGGAGCTTGACCAATCCTCAAGCCCTTGATAGTTTGAGCAAGTGTGAAGTGGCCATGCTCAAGTTGAGATGTCAAGGGGGAATTGATACTAAACAAGGGAGCATTCATGACAAGCAAAAGAATGCTTGAAAGCCCATTGGCTTGGGGCCCACAAATTGAGAGCTTGAGCTCTTGACATGCCTAAGCTTAGGAGTTTTGACCAAGAGCTTGTCGTAACAGTTTCACATGGGATTTATTAAGGCGCCATCTAAGTGTTGTAAACCCGGTAAAAAGTTCAAGCTCTTAATTTGAAAGCTCAAGTGTAAAGTGGACTTGAGTGAACAAGCATGCGTAAAAGATATCAAAACATCTGTGGTGCTTTGCTATCTTAATGAATGGCAGTTTGTGAATTACATCCAGAGAATTTTTGCTTGGTCAAGCGCTACAAATCTAAGGCAACCTCAAGTGTTGTTGCTAGACAGTGGTCTGTTTCAGATGACTATATGTGATCTGTATGAATTAGACACTCAGAAGTTCGGTTTTGATACTATGTGATGACATGAATGTCACTTTCTAACTTTGCCAAGGACCATAGACAGATAGTGATCAGAGAATATAGTATGCAACAGTTGTTATTTTGTATGTCGATATCAAGGTGTTTTTGATACTTCTACATAAATGTAGTATTACCTGTAGATAGAAACAATCGTAAATAAGTGATGGTATGGATAACGTTGAACAACAATGCTGTCCTAGCACACAGTTGCATGTGTACCTTCAGGTGTAAGACATATGTCTAAAAAACCTACTGGCTTCCATTATTCACAGAAGATGTAATTCAGTAGAGGTCAGAAGCAGATAGGGTCTGCTGAAAACCACCTTCACTTTCTTGATCTTTAACATACAAATAGATCAGTGACAGTGTAAGCTGTTTTCACTTTATCCCCAGTGAGTTTGTGACAATGCTTTCAGTTGTCTTCGATTTGGTGGATTTGCCAGGCTCTTGACAGTAGAGTTAATACATTAATGGGAATTTATTTTGGGAGTTGGTCCCCATGATTTTGCACTGGTTGTTTTGCATACAAAATCGACAATTTTTACACTTGTGCATGCTTGGAGGTAGTGTTTGAATTTGAATAAAGAGCAACCTATTTAGGTTCATTGAGGGCCAAACTACTTCTAGCACCTCTTGGCATGCCAAAATGAGTTTGACCCTCAATGGACCAATCAAGAATGTTCTTCTTTCAAACCTCCACACTACCTCCACGCATGAACCCAAAACTTACTGAACATGGAAGGTGTTGTATGCAAAACAACCAACTCCCGACCAAAATTCATGTTGGTGGTTTTGGTTACTGCGTTGAACTTGAGAATAACATGGTCTTCTATGTTTGTGTGCAGGATCTTCCCGAAGGCAAGAAAATTGAATATAAATATATATTAATCAGCGACAGTGATGTTGCAGCTGAATGGCAACCAGGACCCAATCATGTTTTAGAGACAGTGCCTGGACAGCATTCTCTGCTAGTGTCCGAACCATGGGAGAAGCTGCTACAATTGGAGACAACAACAAATGACTCTCTGATAGAGCCTGCTGATGAAGTTGAAGTTGAAGTTTCTGAAGATGAGAAGAAATCTGTTGCCAATGATGAAGAAGTAAGTTCTCCACTTGATGCTGTGGCTGATGCTGCGGCCTCTGCCACTGTGGGTGCACTCAATGCGAGCGTTAAAGCCGCAACAGCTCTTGAGGGAGGGATAGCTGCTACACCTCTGAGAAATATTCTTAGCAAAGAGAGTAACGAGAATGAAAACGTAGTTGCCGGGGACGAAGAGGGAATTCCAACTGCAACTGCTGTTGAAATTCCTGTCATTGACGCAGCCCTTGCTGCGACTGCTGAGGAGGTGAGAGGAGAGAGCAAAGAGACGGAAGAGACAACCTCCAATGACGCGTCAACTGCTGTTGAGATTCCTGCCATTGATGCAGCCCTTCCTGCGACTGCTGAGGAGGTGAGAGGAGAGATCAAAGAGACGGAGGAGACAACCTCCTATGATGAGTTAACTGCTGTTGGAATTCCTGTCATTGACACAGCCCTTCCTATGACTGCTGAGGAGGTGAGAGGAGAGAGCAAAGAGACGGAAGAGACAACCTCCAAGGATGCGGCAACTGCTGTTGAAATTCCTGTCATTGACGCAGCCCTTGCTCCGACTGCTGAGGAGATGAGAGGAGTGAGCAAAGAGGTGGAGGAGACGACCTCCAATGATGCACCAACTGCTGTTGAAATTCCCGTCAATCACGCAGCCCTTGCTGTGACTGCTGAGGAGGTGAGAGGAGAGAGCAAAGAGACGGAAGAGACGACCTCCAATGATGCATAGAGGTGATCCATGCTTGATAAGGTGGAAGAGTCTTTCTGAACGTTGGGTTTATACATCAGAGGACATTCTTGTGGTTCTGATTGTAATAAACAGCATCGAGCAGTTTTGATCTAAGAATCTCATTTAGATGTCATACCCCACTAAATGTGTCCTTTGAATTTATCAAGGACCTTCATAGGCTTTGTCCAGGTTACAGCTATCAATCAAAACTGAGCCATTCGCACACCACATAGATCACAGAGTTTGCAATTATGCAATTTTAATGAACACTTCCGAGTGTTCATTAACTGAGTTTTTATTACACCTGTTCAATGTATAATTTTGAATCAGAAGGTATTTCCTTAGATTCCAGGAAGTGGCATGAATTACATGTATATATTCCTCTTTTTTGAGAATTTTCTTTAATTCCATAGTTTAGTGTTTCTGCCGTTCGTTTGAAGACTTTTCCCCATTCTTATTGCATCCAAGTGATGTATTTCTTTCTTCCATCAGAGTTGCTTCAAGTAGTACTTTTGAAAATCTCTTCATGTAGTGGTGACATTTTGGGCAACTGCATGAATATGGTCCATATACTGATTAGTTCCATCAGCAGGATCTGAAACTGGGTTGAAGTGTTTGGATTGGCTTATCATTGCATGATATTGTTGTCAGCAGGTAGGTGACAACAGCGCACCATCTGCTTCATCAACTGGGGAAGAACAGAATCAATTATCGCCTGTGAATCCCTTCCAAAAAGATATAGAGTGGTTGACGAAGATTCTCTTTGGTAGCAATTGATAAGGTGGGATCCACATTTCTCTATAGAAGCCTTGATGTTCTTTGATGCTGTAAGCAAGCAAGAAACGAAATCTTAGAGGTCCTTGTAAATCATGTGATGTAAGAGGTTGAGTTTTTTTGCCACGTGGCTAAAATGAGGCCTTTGCTCCCTTTGTACATCTTTGCCTTTCAGGGCAGTCTCATAAGGAAGATGATGAGGATTCTTGCTTGTGCCAGGAAAAAACTAAAAGGCCGTAGTGGTGATGTATTAGCTAACTAACCCAATTAGCACTGGATTGAGATGAAAGAGCTTGTACATAGATGGTCAATGAAAGTAGCATAACTATAGGCAAGGGAAATGTCATTCAGCTGTTGTGTTTATACTGTGTCTATCCAGCAATTGACGAAGAAATTAACTACAGTGCTCATAATTTATAGGCTAGGAATCGTGTCATTTTCCAGTATATAGGCATTTCAAGAGGACTTCATAGCAGCATAGTATGCAGGTCGTTATGTTCAAGATGCATGTACCTCATGGAATTTCACTTACTGCCTAGGGTTGCGTCAAAAACTCCACCCAAATCCATATGCTGGTGGACAAGGCATAACGCAAATGAACAAAAACATAACTATGAGGATGACAATGATTAGGCTTATGTTATCCACAATCCCCAAGGTATTTCGGACTGTTAACCACCCCTAACTTCTTGGAGGCAACTGTTGGTTTATTTGGAGATTGGTCTTGAAGATGTTGGGTAACCTAAAGATAGGGTTCTTGGGCTTTGCTACTCATTTGTTAATAACATTTTGTGTTCTGGTGGAGATCTTCTTGTAGTAGGTAACTTGTATTCTGTGGCAACCTGGTCTTACAAAATTTGGCCAAGTCACACAGGAAGGCTATTTCCAAGCGGAAGTGCAAACTTAGTCAATCTTGGCCAAGTCATGAGAGCCCATTGATTTAATCCAGTATCTTTGATATTAGTAATTAGAGTATATGGGTCAGTGTGTACCTTGTCTTAGCTTGCACGAAATGGCACAAATGTTGTTCAAAGTAGGTGGCTATCCATCCATATAAAAATGCTGCCATTTAAATTCATTTAACCTCTCTGGTCACATGTCCGTTTGTAAGTGTGAATCATATTAATTTCCCTAGGATTATTTTGGTGGGTTTGCTTACAATCTGCATGAAAGCAATGACATAGTGTGTGTTGTGTCCCACACTTTATCTAAGATCTGCTGCAGGCTTTTTGAATTGTACTGACTACGTATATTACTGCATTATATTCCTCAGAAGATAGTTGGGAGAGTTGATTTAAAGTCAACATGCAAAAGATAGTCGTGAAGGTGAACTGTGGAGTGCATTAGAACATAGAATACAACCATCAATCCTGACTCTCTAACCAAATCAGTTTACAACATTCTCCTCTGCATAACGATGTACTTGAAACAGCACAAATCACTTTAAAATTGGGTTAAATGGTAAATGGCATAAGTTTCAGTGTGCTGTTCAATGGAAATAATCATCAAATTACTTGTCACTCACATATTAATCTAGCAGACGGACCTGAGTGAGGTGAATCACTCCAAGGTCCATTACATATATGTGGGATTCGAACATATGGATGAACCACCTTGATGTGTGTCGTAAAACTAGGATAAGCCATTTATTCCTTGGACATGGTAGTAATGTACAATCTCCTAGTTGATGAGTTCCACGTGTAGTCTTCACCAAGCTGAAATGTGTCGTTGTGTAGCCTCGAACTTGAGCAATGTAGAGCTTGCTGGGTCAAATGTACACAAAAGAGAATCTTGCATTGCTTTGCTTAGCTTAGAAGCTAATATAGCTTTCCTTTTTCTTGAAGAAAGGAATAACAACTTGTGACTGGCCGTTTAAGGATTATAACCCTAATGTTCCAAATGAACTGAATTTCCTATGGATTTCATTGCAACACCTGAGGTGATACATCCATTCAAATACCTTCTGACCATGCTTTCCTTTCGGAGGAGAAAATAGAAGTTACTCCTAATCATGGTCACATCATGGTTTGAGTGTAGAAACCTGAAACTCTGGAGATGTGAATTTTATGATATTGCATTATAGATTATGACAGTACGCCTGGAATGCTAACACAGGTTGCAAAAAGATGTGGAAAGTGGAAGTGAAATTGCAGGTTAAGAGGAAACAAATGACGTGTGATAATAGATGATACAAACGCATCAAAATTGTTGGTCAATTAGAAAGATGCTGGATTGAACCAGAAGTGATCAAAATGAGGCGACCATGTACAAAGTTCAAGGGAAGAATAATGCCGTCTTTGTTGACGATATGACTTTGAGTTAGGGTTTGTTTGCCTGAACATACAATTCTAACCTACTGTGACAATGTCATATATGCTGTCTGTGAATGTAACAAGAATAATATTAATAAAATGCATTGATTTCTGAGTCAGAATCTAACAGACAGTCTGCTTTATGAAGCTTGCTGTGTTTTGTCAAAAGCTTTGTACACCCTTTGCAGAAGCCCGCACTTGCGACGCAAATTTGGAAAAAATCTGTTTATGAAGACATCCTAGGTAGTTGGAAATTGGACTCTTCTGCAAGGTTGAGCGCAGCAGAGTGTACAGGGACGCAAATGTACCTCCAAAATAGTCACTCATAGATGTACTCATGTTCATGTTTCTCTTTCAGTGACTGGGAAATATAGTTTCTATATACATACAGACTTATCAATACACATTTCAAACAAAGTAATCTAAGATGGTGTTTACCTCCAAGTTTTGGTACATGGAACCTTTGAATAAAAACACGAATTCATGCAACTTTCACCAACATTCAAACTTGACAATCAACATCCAAGGGAGTCTGTGATATACTAACCCCTGAAGGACATTTTTTGTGCAGTTCCCATGTAGTATGTGGCTTGCTTTATGAGTAGTCCCTAGGAGTCCTTTACAAGTGTTAATTAAGTTGTAATTTTATCCTCTGACTATATTTGAACATACACATGTGATTGCTCATTCAATGGGGTAATGATGTTCGTGAATTACGTGTTTGGGATTAGGGCACATCACTAAATTCTACCTCCCAAGTACACTCTAAACTCCGTAGTATCACACCTGTGGCAACCAAAGTGCACGTGATATTACGGAGTTTTGTAGTGTTAACATGGATGCGTGATACTAGTGAATTAGTGTAGCATGTGACACTATGGAATAACACAAAGTGCAACATATTAAATGATGTGGTGTGGTCCACTTCACTTGGCCTTCCCGGGCGATGTGGCATATGCATGCACCAACATTCAACAAGTGGCATAAGTAGAAGAATGAGAATGAGAATAAGAAGGTGACACTCCGCATATTGACACACGGCGCAATGCAAGGGTGTGGGTTGACTCCTTTGGTGGTTTGCATTAATGACAAAATTTGTGATATAAGGGAGAGAAAGGTGACAATAAGGAGTGGGATTTGAACTACAAACATCCGTTCCCTAGGGTTTCGGGATATTAGAGAGTGAGTGACATTATGGAGGTTGATATTACGGAGTTTAGGGTGTATATGTGAGCATATGTGAACAATTCCTTCTATTGAAACTTACATCCAATGTACAAGAATATTGGGGCATGCATGAAGACAATGATGGGTCCATGTCAAGAGGTCACATTATCATCAGATCAACCTGTCAAATGATGTCACCATCTGCCCTTCACCAATAAAAGGGAAAGTCATTGGACTTGATATCCTCTCAATCCGAGATTTATCCTTGTGACTAATTGAGCTAGTAATGTCCAATCCCTTTTGCACATGACATTGATTATGTAATCTTTGAGCACGATACATGTGGAATGCCCCAACGGTTATGCATAGGTATAATTCGCTCTTGTGATGGTGCCATACATGTCCCATTTTCACTCACTCACACACACACACACACACATACACACATCTCCTTTGTTGAGCTACTACAAATACGAAGGCCACCGCTCACATAGTGCAGATCACGAAGCAATAAAACCGTTTTTGGGTTTGTTGGTCCTTTAGGGGCTAATGTATACAACCCTATTGTGGGCACTCCCCGGGGAGTGCACTTAATGCTAAGACTAGGAATACACGTGAGTGCGTTTTAATAGCATACCCCCCTATGTACTTGACCTTGAAATAGTTTTTAAATTAAGATTTTTTAGGTGCTAAATCATTACGTATATATCTATCATTTGGTGTAAATTTCAGGACCAAAAGTTTTTAAAATCTTATTAAATTTTTTATAGAAGTTTGAACTGAAATGTGTTGTTTTTCGCTTCAAAAATCAATTTAAAAATATTTACAAGTGAGTATTTTTTTGAAATTTATACAAGAAGAACTTTAGATTGTGTTTAACAACTTCATATTATTTTTAAAAAAATTAAATGATTTTTTAGTACATACATAGGGGGGTCGAAAGTACGCACTCACGTGATTCCTAGTCTTAGCATTAAGTGCACTCCCCGGGGGGCACTCTCAACTCCACAAATGTATTTTGGCCTTTGGATGAACTTAGGAAATGTCTCATTAGTTAGCAATTGTGAATCATGAAGCCTCATAATTTTAGGTTTTGGATGCAGAGTTTCACAAGATGTAGAAGTTGTAAAAGGTCAAAATGAACATTTTCTTCTCCTCAAGTGATCACACTGGCTCTCCCAATTGTGTCCGTTATTGAACCGAGTGGTGTCTATATTTTGAGCACATGACCCAACCTCATTATACCATGTGTCTTTTTGACGTCTGTTCTTTACTACAAGCCTTGCCACATACCACTCAATAATAGATGTCCAATTTAGAAGAATGACCACATAAAGCCCACATATCTTTATAAGGTGGATTTACATTACGGTTGGGTCCAAGAAACTTGGGGTCCAAAACACCCCTTAATGAACCTTGCTTTCATACTCAAAGCTTGGACTCAAACTTGAAACTTGGTCTCCCAAACTAGGAGTATCTTCTTGAGTGGGGACTGCTGAGATATGGCGGGAAAGTGAGGCCATATTCCACAATCATTGCTTCTTCTTTTATAAAAATTTCAAGAATGCCAATATGGCGAAAATGATTGGAGTGGTGAGGCCAACTATGAATTTACATGTTTTCATCCAAATATGGACACATTCCTCCAAAAATTAACAAGTTCATCCAAATTACATTTCTAGGGATTGCATCCATGGAAAACGATTGTATATTTGGTTTTCTATTCTTAGAATTTATAATGTCACCTTGTTTTGCCTTTAAAAAGAATGATTGTTAACAACTTGCTTCATTTTTTCATACGTTTGACCTGGACCCTAGAATGAACTCTCATTTGGGGTCCAAAATTTAACCCTTAACCAATAGGAATGCTCAATTTTGGAGTTCCTTTGGTCCAAGACGCTAATGTAAACCCACCCTTACAATGTGGTTGGCGCAAGACAAAATGAAGGAATTTTCTACAATTTTGATTTCTCTTTAAACAACATGTTAGTCAAAGTTGTAGGCTGGTCACACAAATGCATAAAGTACTTACAAACATAGGCTTCACATTTGTGTCATGCAAGAGTGGTGACGGCAGGTGCTATGACCATTGTGTCACAACCACCCTTACCTTTAAGGTACCATAGATACGGTGACCCTTGAAGATTGTCACAAAGTCATTGCAAAGTTCCAAAAATATGAAAACTTGCAAAATCTTAGAGTCATGAGGATGAAATGATGGAAAACTTGAATCTTTGTTGCAAGAAGAGGCAACAAACTAAAATGCCATGTCATGTTGTCTTTGTTTGTTTTATGGAGCATTGGGTGTTTTCAATGTATTGTTGAGCTTGTGATGAAATTCCACAAGAACAATGAACATGATCGTCTAGAAAAGTGAGGTTATGGAATTTAAGTTTGAAGATTGTGTTCACGGTCTATAATTTTGACAAGCCTTGCTGTGGAAATTTGACAGTTTGTTGGATCAAATCCCAAACTTTTGATAAAGGTATATCGTTGTGGACCTTGAAACCAAAATCTCAACTATAGATGTGATATAAATAATATAAAAATAATCCCAAAAACAACCGATGCGTAAGTTCAAATATAGAGAGTGAGACATGGCCCCCGGTAGTTAATACTCTAAACGCTCTAACACAACGGGTGAAAGTTTGAAAGAAAAAACCCCAAGTCTCATATCTTGTTCGATTTGCACAAAAATAACACCTTACACACTAAATCAAAAATGCAGATAAAATTCAATTAATAGCCCCCACAAAAAGAACATGCATTTTGGCACATTTGGACTTTGTGGGCATTTAGGGATTAAGGGCCGGATAAGGTATGTGGGCCTCATCTGGTCACTCTTCCAAGTTGGACTTCTATAGTTTGAGTGGTTTATGACAAGGTTCATAGCTATAAATACCCATCACAAAAAGACACATGTCACAATTGGATTGAACTATGTGCTCAAAATAGAAGTACCATTTTAAAGTCAATTTGCAACATAATTGGCGGAGTCTATGTAATCACTTAAAAAGAAAGAGAGTCTTTACTTTGACCTTCTGGTATAATCCCTTTATCTCAATTTTGGTTTTGGGACTCAAAACAATAACATGTGTGATTCACAATTGCTAACCAATTGAGACAAGTTTGAATCCAATATGATGGTCATACCTGATGTAAAAATGATTGCTTGACATCATCTACTTTTGAAACCTTTCATGAATTACCAAAAATACATGTGTTACGATGAGATTGTCCTATGTGCTCGAAATATAAACACCGTTCTAAATTCAGTTGGCAACACAACTAGAAGCATGCATGTATTTACTCAAAGAAAAGAAAAGAAAAGGAAAACTCCTCACTTTGATGTCCTATAATCCCTTCATCTCAACCCTGATTTGGGACCCAAAATCGTATAATAATATGTGTGATTTGCAATTGCCAATCAATTGAGACAATTGCAAATTATATTCAACGATCATAACTGTTTTAACAAAAAAAACGTGCTCGGTTGTGACATATGGTTTTGTATTCTTTCATGAATCACCAAGAAGACACATGTCACAATGAGATTGAACGATGTGCTCAAAATATAAAAACACCATTATGAGTTCAATTGGTAACACAAGTGAGAGTCTACGTAATCATTGTAAACCAATAAAAGTTTTTACCACTTTGACCATCTATAACCCCTTTATTTCAACCCCCGATTTCAATGACCCCGATTCGCAATCGCTAACCAAATGAGATGATTTCAAAGTCAATCCAACGGTCATACCTACTTATAAAAGGAGTGCTCGGCGGTGGTATCTACTTTTGAAGTCTTCCATGAGTCACCAAAAACACACATATTACAATAAAATCAAACAACGTGCTTAGAATATAAACACGCCATTCTAAGCTCATTTACCAACACAAATGGGATGTAATCACTTCAAGAAAACAAAACCATCCTTGCTTTGACCTTCTATAATCCCTATCCCTCAACCCTAGTTTTGAGACTCAAAAAGATAGTACACGTGATTCACGATCGCTAATTATCCAAATGAAACAACATGAGATTCAATCCAACGGTCATACTTTAATGTATAGAATGGGTGGGTACTTGGCAACATCTAGTTTTGAAGTCTTTCATAACCACCCAA
The DNA here is from genome assembly GCA_964035585.1 of Polytrichum formosum. Classification (NCBI taxonomy): domain Eukaryota; kingdom Viridiplantae; phylum Streptophyta; class Polytrichopsida; order Polytrichales; family Polytrichaceae; genus Polytrichum; species Polytrichum formosum. Next base: position 25,044,129 of record OZ037940.1, on the reverse strand, counting down.
AATGACATGTGTCACAATAAGATGAGTAATGCTCTAAACAATTAGGAATCCTCGGTTTGACCTCTGATTATCCGTTTATTGTCAAAACCCGTTTTTGATGCTCAAAATGCTAAATAATATGCGTGATTCCACAATTGCTCACCCAATGAGACAAAATCCCAAATTCAATCTCACGTGGCATCATCTAGTTTTGAAGTCTTTCATGAGTTTTAGAAGAACAAGGACTTTGACTCCCTTTATGTTTCCAAGGTCAATGGCCTGACCTTGTGTTAAAGGTTTATATGTGACCGTGGTAGGCTTATATGTCCAAGGAAAGACTAAAGAATGGACGTGTTGGGGAACGAATGATGCTTTCCGCGGGAGCTTCCTTTGTGAAGGATGGAGACCCGGATCTAACATTAGTAAGTGAGTGGGTTAGCTATTCAATAAGATTCCCGGCTTGAGCCTTCCGAAGAAGGTGACCTATTAAGTGGACTTACGGTATGTGGGTGTTATTAGGTTCGTCTTTTTTTTCTTCTTTTTTCTTTTCTTTTTCTTTTTTTAAAGACAGAAAGGCCGACAAGCTAGCGCCAAAGCACAGGAGGCAGTTGACCACTTCGCAAGTTTCTGTCAAGTAGAGAGGAGATTTCACAGCCGGGAATTGAACCGCCAACCTCTTCCTTAAGATTTGGGTATCTCTCCACCATCATCCAGTAGTTTAGGGTCGTCTCGGACCACTAGGTTCGCTTTCTCATGGTCTCCAAACTTCTATTGAGTATACTTACACACAACAAAACTCGTGTTTCATCGGCAAATCTACAATGAAACGTTTGCAAAAACCGGATTGAAAATCGGACTTCTCTTGATTTAGTTACGGTTACCGGAAGTGCATGTTTGTTGATTTTTAAACTGGATATATGGGTCCTCCCAATTCTGTTCATTATTGAGCGTAGAGTAGTTATTAATATTTGAAGTTGTAGTTTGATCTCTTTTGAGCATGCGCCTTTATGATGCTTGCTCTTTGGTCCTCACCGAATCACATACCAATCCAAATCTAGGAGTCTGATTAAGAGAACGAGCCACTTAAGAGCCATCTACCTTAAGGGTTGTGGGTGTTATTTGGTTTGTCATTCATGTTCTCCAACTTCTAACAATTAGATTTATAATATCACAATGAAACTTTTGGCACTTATGGCATGTTAGAAAATGGACTTGTGTATTTATACTAAGCTTTCCTATTTAATAGGATAAATGCCTCCACTACATGTACAAAATATAAATGATGAATTAAATAAGTCTTTATTACACAATGAGAACTTAGTCATTGAACGGTTTTTCATCCATAACATGTAGCTCATGATTGCATCAAATAAACAAAGACAAGAGCACATTGATTTAGCCTCAGTTTAGAGAGACAAACTCAAGGAAGCTTATGAGCACTCCAAGAGCATTTAGCTTGTAAAACCTAGAACCCAAACAAAAACCCTAACAAGAATATACATGGTAGGCATTAAGAAATATGACCATATGACACCAATGGATGAAAACATGAACTGGATAAAACTAACAAATCTATTGTCAACCTTAGGGCCCCCTTTTGTACATCTACCTTTACTTCAAAAAAATCAATAGCCTTTCTAGATGTACATACTAGAAAAAAAATCTCTCCCTTATGTTTACCATGTATGCTAATACCTCAAAGAATACCCCTTCTTACACTCACTTTAGTGCGTACATGATATGAAGAGTCCACCCCTAAGGCACTGAACCACATACCACTTGAATATATGTTCCCTGCAAAGAAAAGTAGCCGAATAAGGGTTGTCTACCTTATACACGGCAAGGTTTGTAGTAAAGGATGGACACTGAAAAGACATGTGTTACCTTGAGAATGGACTACGTGCTTAGATTTTAGACACCAATCTAGGTTCAATGAAATAAATACATGATTTAGTGTGGTATTAAAATTGGAGTGCCATGTTGATTAGGGTGGTCTTTGTGGCTTATCATGGAACACCAAGTGTCATGTGATACTCTCTCTAGTTTGTCATGTAGTGATTGCAAGGCAATCAACGCATGTTGATGATAAATATGGTGGGCCATACTAAGTTAGGTGTTTAGGTTGGTTTATACTAGTAGTGGAGTCTTTAGTGGAAACCTAAATGACGTGCGTGGGTGACTATTAGACGGGCTATTAGATTAAAACCCCTATGTATAAGAATTATTTAGAGATCAACAAATATATATGTACTAATGGTAGGTTAGGAATGGATTCATGTACTTATACTGAGATTTCAAATTTAACGTGATAAATGCCTCCACTATATACACAAAATATAAATCATGAAATAAATAGGCCTTTATTACATATACAATCAACTTTCACTTTCCAATGAGAAATTATTGAAGATTTTTTCATCCACAGGGTTTAACTTGCAATGCTATGACCCTAACACATGTTATTGAACCTAAGGCAATAATAGCATTTAAATCCACCATCCTATGATCAATTAGATCATAACTCCACTTTGACCCAATATGGAAAAATCTAGAACCAAAATGCAAACCCTAACAAAGAATAGATAGGGTAGTCATTGGGGACGATTACTGTATGACAACAATGGATGAAAACTAGCACATCTATCATCAAATTTTCTCTAAATCTTAAGGCCTCCTTTTGCATATCTACCTTTTCTTCAGAAAAAAATTAACAACCTAGTTTAATTTTAAGTGTAAAGCCTTTCAAAACAAAAACCTCCCGCTTATGTATAAAATGCAAGCTAATGCCTCAAATAATACGGCTGGGGATTCGTGGCACTCACTAAGGAACATCCATCCAAGATATTGTGGATGAAGTGGCTCCAATAAAAAAAGCCCCCCTATGGGGTTGAGGGCCGATTCATTCGAATGTGACATCACTAGACTAATTCGGGGCCTTTGACTCTATTTCCGGAATCAATTGCCTAAAAATAGTCATTTAGATGATTCTTGCATTTTTTTTTCATCCACATGGATGATTATACTTGAGTGCCACGAATCCCCGGCCAAATAATACCCCTTTCTACACTCACGTTACGTGGTATGAAGAGCCCACTCCCCAGGAGTATATACGTACAATTGGGAGGGTTCATGTGGTTTCTTGAAGAGAATGAGTAACTGCACTTTTGATCTCTTACAACTTTTGCATTTCAACTCCATTTCTAAAACTTCAAATGACAACATGCATGACTTGCAATTACTAATACAGGATTAGCCTAAAAAATGTGGCATTCTATACAAGAATAGCGTGAAAACTAGATGAGACCAATCCATAAACCGATCCAATGGCCCAAATTGTTTGTGGAGTTGGAAATGCCACCAATGGAGCCACATGATGCCTTGCACCAAGCACAAACACCAAGGGTTGCTTTGAGTCATGGTAACTTTACTTTAGAAGAAGGTAGTAACTCTAAGGTGGTTACACCCAATATGGATAGTGTGATATAATGGTTTCTATTGTATAGGTACACATTCAAGTTTGAAATGTAAAAATTTGAAAGCAAACCATTTTTATGACTTTTTAATTCCAAAAAATTGTAAGAAATACTTATGAATTCCAATCATAGCAAGCTTAATTTCCTTGTTCCTCCTTTGGATATGTTAATGTTTACTATGTATTATCAAACCCTTACTTATCCCTGGGGGTGGACTCTTCATACCATGTATGAAGTAACGTGAGTGTAAGAAGGGGCATTATTAAGGCATCAACATACATAAGAGAGCATTATTATTTTTCTCTAGTGTGTACATTTAAAGAAGGCTACTAAGAATGTTTAAGTAAAGGTAGATGTACAAAACGGGGCCCTAGGGTTTAGAGAAAAAATTGACAGTAGATGTGTTTGTTTCATCCAATTCAAGTTTCCATCCATTCTTGTCATATGGTAATAGTCCTCAATGACTACCTTGTCCATTCTTGTTGGGGCTTGCATGTGGGTTCTTGGTTTTGAAAACTAGAGGCTCTTGGGGCTCTCTTGGGGCACTCATGGGCTCCCTTGAGTTTTTTCTCTTTGGATTGTGGCTAAATTATTATGCTTTTGTCTTTGTTTGCCATAACATTATTCAGATCCATAACAATGTTCTGTGGGACTGACAATATTCTGCGGAACATTCCATCATTTCGGTTGAATGTGAGGAATATTCCATAGAATATTGTTAGTCCCATAGAACAATGTTATGGATCTGAATAATGTTATGGCTTCATGCCATTTTGAAGTTACATGCTATGGATGAAAATTTTCATTGGAAAGTAAAGTGGATTTTATATGTAATAAATGATTATTTAATTTGATATTTATAATTGTATATATAGTGGAGGAATTTACTTACATTAAATTGAGAAGCTTAATATAAATTCATGGGTCCATTTTCTAGCATGGCATTAGTACATATATATTTGTTTGTTTTTCTCCCGGAGGTTGCATCTACACCTTCCTTTGTTGAATATTTTCCACCCTATAAGTAGCTAAATTGCTACTGGATGGTATTTTCTAACACCCTATCATTGTATATAAATTTTAGAGTTGCATAATTATAATCACCCTATTTTATTTATAAGTAGTAGAAATTTCGTGTGAACAATATGCACAAACATTACGCATACAATACACTATGCATACATTACATTGCGCAAATATTATTCTGCACATACAACCATCATACTATGAACTTTAGCATCCAACCAACATAGAAACAACATACATAGCAATAAAGTAACTTTAACATACATAAGCTTCAACTCCAGCATACATAACAAATCAAAACCGGCATACATAAACTTAATTTTTCCTATGCTACTTTACATGTAAATAAAAAAAATACCACAACTTAAACCACACTGTACGTTATATATAATTCCCAAATTCGTATTTAGAGGACGCTATTGTATATCTAAAAGAAAACGTAAGAATCATGTGTCTTGAATAAAATCCACCCTATATTTTCACCAATGCCTGCCCCTAGGTTTTTCTATGAGCTTCTCATATGTAGGGGGTTTAATTTCATAGTGGCCCATGCACGTTATTTATGTTTCCAATGAAAAGTCCACCCCCAGGTACTTATCAAAAGATGCCTAAAATGTCCGCAACATGTGCGCTCACCTCATATGGTCCACAATTTTATAAGCTATATATGAGGACTTTAAATTGAGGGTCCCATTTTTTAAGTAATTTAATACAATGCATGGGCAATGCACGAGACTCTACATAGAAGAAATTGAGGCTGAGATTGTGATCAAAGACTTGTAGAAGTCGATAAGGTAGAGGGTGCTCAAGCTATTGCACATACATGTGGCTATGTGGTTCATATTAAAAAAAATCATATTAGCCTTGTGCTAAACTTAGATATAAAGGAAGTTCTTATTTTTATTCTCGGTATTGAATATTTGATGAATATTCAAGGTCGGGACCACTAGCTTTGTTACACCAATCCCTAGGCCTCATGTGTGACAACCTTGCATATGATGAGGATCCCTCACCTTCATTGCTTAGAACCAACACAAGATTGCATAGAACCAACACAACATAGTTGGGTACTAGACCCAAGCTAGATCAAGGCCCAGCATGGCCACCTCCATGATCCCACATAGACATGTGTAGAACTGTCTCCTTGCATAATTGGGTATTGACCCCCTTGCTGCCCAGATCCGAACCCCATGTGCCCATAACCGACCCCTGGGCATTATGGGCTTGAACCGTTCCCCCCTCTCCTGGTAAATAGAATGTCTAGAATAGGCATTCGCGTCGCTAATGGCATCTAAACCTGTCACTCCGTGGGCCTGGGCACTTTTGTTCCATGGGGAACAATTCAAGGTAGTAGAGTGTTGGTGATTAGGAGGCGTTTATAGGTGTTGCTTTTGGGTTGGGTGTTGGTTTTAGCACCCTCTACGTTAGGGGAGTTGAAACTCTCAAGCCGCTATATGTTGCATATTTGAAGGGGTGGAAGAGTTTAAAATGAAAGAGAGCACCTCTATTTGAGTAGAAATAAGAACATGTTTGTAACACAGCTAAGGTTGCTTGGGGGGTGGACTCTTTATACCACACATGAACTAAATGTAGAGCTACAAAGGAACCATGAATCATGACATGTGGAGGAGCCAAGGAGGAGCGAGGAACGCGAGAGGGAGCTATTGAGGAAGCGAGAGGGAGAAGGACGTAGTTCCCAACGGCGGGGAACGCTATGGGAGCCTCGGGAACAAGGCATCGCCCATGGGAACACTATGGGAGCCTTGGGAATGAGGCAGCAGCAAGGGAACACCATGGGAGCGCTGTAGGAACAAGGCAATAGGCTGGAAAGGTAGTGTAAGAAATCTAACAAAGGAATCTAACAAAAGAATCTAACATAAGTGATGGATGGCCAAGAGGCCTTTATATTAGTTTCCTTGGATGAAGTCATGGATGGATGTCGTATGGCCCTAGAAGATGGAAGGAGTTAGAAAGCCTTGATAGATGAATGTCCAACAACCAATGGGGAAGGATACCAAGAGGTATGTAGTTTTGTAATAGATTTACATTTTCATTGATTAGTAAATATAAACATGAGATTGCATATTCATACTAAAAATATATTACAAATTTTGGCCAATTTTAATATTTTGAAAAATCTTAAAATATCTAGACATGAAAGATTACATAAAGGAGGCACAAAGGGCACCTAAAGCACCTCATTCAACATCAAACATCTCACGTGAGTGTCACAAAGACTTCTTTAAGACCCCCTTGAAGACCTCTTGAAGACCCTTGCGGTGATAATTGCTACTCCAATTGAAGTAACAACCCACAAGATTGGTCAGATGGGTGGACCACTCTAGTGCCTCCAAGCAATGACATTCTATATCCTACAATCATCTAAATCCATCACATTCATCCAATCATTCTTCATCCATGCAAACCCCCCTAAGTTCATCCTAAGTCCATCATTTCATCCCTCACAAAACCACTCTTCATCCAACTTAAATCATCCTAATTTCATCTAAAATTCATTCATCATATCTAGTATTTGCTACCGCAATGGGGGGGGGGGGTTGGCTCAAGGCACCTAATATTGTGACTTAAACAAAGATTTTTGGGTTTTTTGTATCATTGTGGCAGCTAGCATACTATGGATATTTTGTAAATTTATGCGGCTACATAGTCTCGGGGAGATCACTCCATTGTAGAGTTGAACACCACGTGCGAACAAAGTTTGCTACCCCTATATTACATGTCATAAATAATTTTAAATTTTACGATATTTTTTCTACGTATACACAACCATTGATAGTATCTTTTGTATTTTTTTTTGAAATTTTTAGTCATATTCATTAATTGTAGCAATTTTTTTAGTTCAATTCTGCGTCATTCTAGTTAGAAACGGTATGTTTTATTAAAAAAACAAATCATCAAATTTAGTCACCATTTTTTACTATGTAACATGTACCATTTATATCTACTCATGAAAAAAAATTGATAAAATTGTGACCCATTTTGGTGATGATTTTTACATTTTTTACATTTTTTACATCTAAAATGATCGCACGTGGTTGTTCAACTCTACAATGGAGTGATCTCCCCGAGTACATAGTGTATGGATTATTTTTGTAGGGCACCTGGGAACCTTGTAATTGCGACTTGTAATTAGACACACATGGCTACCTTGAAGCATGACATCAAGTTCTCTAACTATGCCATAATTTTGAAACCCCTAAAATGTGTTAATGAACAAAAAACTTTTATTCTGGTCATGTTTTGTTTATGACATGTACATACAATTCATTATTGTTGTTGATTAACTACTATGTTGTTTTGCTCCGGGCTTGGCTTTGATTTCAAACCATAAACCCTAAACCATAGAGTTTACTTGTTTTCCTTGTTTTGTACATGTGTTTCTTACAAGATTTATAGTTAATCTTACACTTTAAGGACTTGGGGAACTTGGGGTTTTTTTTTACATATAAGTAATATAGGGTACCATTAAATCAATCATTAAACAATTTATAATTATTCATAGGGTGCTAATAATCACAACAATTTACCATTATTTTGAAATTTAGTATGCCTTACAATCCATTCTAGTAGGTAATAGACCCCCATAAAATACTACGTTATCGCACATGTGTACTTATTCTAAGAGGAAGTGACCTCCCCAAGAATTTTGCGTTGATTTTCCACCCCTTCCACCTTTGTAATCCAAACTAGGGTTTGTACAAATCTAGACTTATGCATAATTTTGGATATAATGAATTTGTATACACTACAATTCTATTGACAACCTGTATAATATATGGTCAATTCCTATTACCATCTCTTGGCCAAAGTCAAACAACTTTGATTCATTTTCACCATAATTAGGGATTCCAAAACCACTTGAACACTCCTTAGACATTAACAATGTCAATAGTGAGGTGCAACTCCTACCCAAAGATGAGTTTTTGTGAGACTTCAAGGATACCTCTATTATAGAATATTATAGAATATTTAGACCACTTTACAATTGGTGTTCGTTTGTGGTCTACATATCTTGCCTACTTGGAGAAGGTGGCAACATCATTCACTTTCTCTTTGTAATTAAAATGCATTGTAAGGTAGAAGCACCCAGTTCCGTTAGTGACCCCAATTTTGACACTTATATATTGTCCTCAAGTCAAGCTGTGTACTTCAACATGACCACTAATTATAATATTCCAAGAACTGAAAACGCAACTCATTGATTGAAAGAGACACCGTATCACTGCTCAACATTATCCACCTTTTTCTTTGGGGGGAGGGTGATGTAATTTGCGTTGCAAAGGAATATGATTTTATTGATCATGTCTAAAATTATCGGAGAATGTCAAAATTTGGCACTAAATTGATGATGAATTTGTCAAGTTTGATGTCAAAATTTGGTTTCACAAAATGTGATGAACTCAAGTGCATTACCCCCCCCCCTTCCCCTATGGATTTGTCCAATTTGTGAAATATTTGCAAAAATGTTAGACATGTTAACCCCTAAAGGCCGAGGCAAACATTTTCGGCTATGTAGTCACCGCTACACAACAATATCATCATACATGTCTATGTTTATAACCTTCTGATTATGGACACATGGATGGTTGAAATTTTTTTGTGAAGAATCTTAACTCTACAAAGCTTCAATCAGTACAGTCAAATCTACCATAAGACACGCCGATGTTCTTAACCCTTACAGGGCACATTGTCCTAATATACGGCCAAATTAAATAATTTATATGAGCCTCACAAAGTTTCATAACATTATTCAGATCCATAACAGTGTTTTGTGAGATTGACAGTATTTCACGGAATATTCCCCACCTCATGCCGAATGTGGGAATATTCGGTGGAATATTGTCAGTCCCACATAACATTGTAATGGATCTGAATAATGATATGTTAGAATTCACGTTTTATATATTTGAGGGTTTGAAAACCTTGTTTTAATGTATTGTCTTTTGTCAAGGAAACAATAAACTATAATCATGATTGACATTGATTTTCAAACTTCAACCTACGTATTTGCATCCAAGGGCACCCATGCTGCATATTTGAACCAAAACCTTCAATTACAATCAAGGTATGCAACCGATTCAAAAAGTGCACTTTAAGAATAAGTCAATCTTAGATAGGCCGCCTTTGACAAAATTAGCTCAAATGAAATCATGTACCTAAAGTACACATTTTTGTGCATGGGGTGGGGAGACCCATTATGGACCTCTTGGACAAAGTGAGCTTCTTAGTAGGACGGAGTTGTTTTAGACGATTTTGCTTCGGACTTTAGAAGTTAAGGGTCTCAAGTGCTCAACTACCTCAATAAAATAGGTCAACATTTTATATGGACATTGATCCAAGGCAAGCCAGCATAACATTATTCAGATCCATAACAATGTTCTGTGGGACTGACAGTATTATGTGGAATATTCCATCATTCAAGCTGATTGTCAGTCCCACAGAACAATGTTATGGATTTGAATAATGTTATGGGTTTTTGGGAAGATTTTTGGCCACAAGATAGTGAAGATGTCAGCCTCAGCTTATTACAGTTGGGAATAATGGGCTGCAATTTATGACATAGACATGACATAGACAGTGATCTTTGGGCATAATCGGTTGAGATCCTAGTGTTTGCAAGTCCAACCGGTTACATGTTGACATCCTTTGGTTTTTCTATATTAATTTGAGGTATATTCCATAAATTCCTCTAAAATGATCGGTAATTCTCCTGAAGTCTTGAACTTCAACCGGTTATTTCTCAAACTCCACCGGTTCATCTGTAACTAACTGCCGGTTCTCCCCGATCATTGGACATAGATCTATCCAACAAGTGTGTAGACCTGGCAATGGCCCTCATCACATATATATTAATATGCAAAATTCTTTTTCTTTTTCTTTTTCTTTTTTTGGTTGAGACAGAAGGCCGACAGGCCAACGCCAAAGCACAGGAGGCAGTTGACCACCTAGCAAGTTTCTGTCAAGTAGAGAGGAGATTTCACAGCCGGGAATCGAACCGCCAACCTCTTCCTTGAGATTTGGGTATCTCTCCACCATCATCCAGTAGTTTAGGGTCGTCTTGGACCGATTAATATACAAACATTCCATCTCGGGGAAGGCAAGCCCGAAAAATTCCCCATTTTCAATTCAATGGCATATAAAAGGAACAATACTCACGTTGAGTACTGTTCATTTTGAAAGGCATGCCTAACACAAGAAGGACATTATACTCACAAACAATAACTCCTTTCCCCGTCATAGCGCGGCTTGTTGTTGAATAGCGTTATGTGATTGGATTGTTCTTGGCTTGCTTAAAAAGCACGGGTCAACATAAGAAGGAAAAAAGAAAAAGAAAACTTGAAAATCTTTGGACAAACTCAAATTTAGTAGGGAAAACCCCAACGTGTCCATTTTTTTTATCTATGGATTTACCCACTTTCCCTGACTATGCAAAGTCCTCAAATTTCAAATTGTCGTCTTGATTCTTGCCCCGTATGTAAGGGCCAAGTTTCATGTACCAATCCCGGTCCATTTTGTGAGTGGGTGAGAAACGGGTGACATCATCCAAAACATGGGTGACAACACCCATGTTTTGGATGATGTCACCCATTTCATGAAGGGGTACTTCTATGTGGGGTGCCGGTGACCCTAAACTACCGGATGATGGTGGAGGGATACCCAAATCTCAAGGAAGAGGTTGGCGGTTCGAATCCCGGCTGTGAAATCTCCTCTCTACCTGACGGAAAATTTGCCAGGTGGTCAACTGCCTCCTGTGCTTTGGCGTTGGCCTGTCAGCCTTCTGTCTCCAAAAAAAAATGTGGGGTGCCGGTTTATTCCGATTTCCTACTTTCTCACCAAATTTGGCAAGTGATAAGATATTTTACTTTATGAAGGTGACTGGTAATGAAAGTCATCATCATTTATTTTCTAGTATTTGACTTGCACATGAATTTCCGTATATTTATTGAATGAATTTCAGGATTATAGGACATAATCATGCGTTATTGACCCTAGAAATCCATACAAAGTCCAAATATTTTGTTTTTTGTGTCCATAGGTAGATATTGACATCATATATATATATATATATATATATAAATTCTCCATTGTACTTGCATTAGAAATTGTAATTCTATGATGTTCATCACTATTTTAGGTGATTTTAGTGTGTTTTGGACATAGTCTTTTGTTTTTGACGTAAGTTTTGGGTGGCTTCCCACTTGTGAGGTGGAACAAACTTGTTTTGATTCTTGGTAAGAGAAAATCTAAATAATAATAATAATAATAATAATGCAATTCTAATGGGGGACCTCTGACTCCAAATTGGCTAACTCACTCACTTGCCTACCACACTTCATGTTGACAAGAGGATTCTCCATTTATTTTCTATTTATTTTTAGTTTTTAGTAACTCCATCAAACACTCAAACATAACATTATTTAGATCCATAACAATGTTCTGTGGGACTGACAGTATTCTGCGGATATATTCCATCATTCAGGTTGAATGTGAGGAATATTCTATAGAATATTGTCAGTCCTACATAACATTGTTATGGATCTGAATAATGTTATGAAACCTCGATTGGTCATGATGCAACCATTTTGATGATTTGACTTTAACAAATACCCGGTCCCATCTGTGCATGCAGTTGTTGATAATTTTGCATTAATATTTTCTAAGTGTGGATTGGCTCTAGACGGTTGTTGTTGTTATATATACGTATATATATACATTTTTTTTATTTTTTTATTTTTTTTGAAATAGAAGGCCGACAGGCCAGCGCCAAAGCACAGGAGGCAGTTGACCACCTGGCAAGTTACTCCTGTCAAGTAGAGAGGAGATTTCACAGCCGGGAATTGAACCGCCAATCTCTTCCTTGAGATTTGGGTATCTCTCCACCATCGTCCAATAGTTTAGGGTCATCTCGGACCAAGCTCTAGACAATTGTTGAGATGTAGTGAAAATTGAAGGTTTTGGGGCGAAAAGTGATGGATGTGAATTCAAATGATTTTTCTTAATAACAAACCGAGACTTGAGGGGTGGACTTGTTAATCGTATTATGACACCGATATCACTGTAGAGGGCTCTCTATTCCAACCCAAAACGTTTATTTCTTCTCATATCATGGCCACGTGTCATTCTTACATTGGATGAGACCCTTTGAATCAGAAGTGGAAACTGCATTCCATCACTAGTAAAGATGAAAAAGAGCGCCCTCTATGGTATATGTGTCTTGGATGTGCCAATTGTGCCAAGAAGCGGAAACGGAGCATTTATGTCACTTTAGCACCACCTTCTTCAAGAACGCAATGCAATTTTTATGTGTTTCAAATTTATGTTTTGACTGTGTTAATGTAGGCAATGTAGTCTTTAGGGTGGTTCAGAAATTAACCATGGATTCGATTTCTGCTTTGTGAAAGAAATGGAAACTTGTGATAAGCGTTATTTTCATGCGCATAAACAACTTGGGAACGTGATCATTACGGTGTGCAGTTTGCCATGGCAATTGCCTGGGGAGGTCACTCCATTGTCAAGTTGAACACCACGTGCGTTAAAAGTTTGCTGACCCTATATTATATGCCATAGATAAATTTTAAAATTACGATATTTTTCCACATATACATAACCATTGATAATATCTTTTGTATATATTTTTTGAAATTCTTAGTCATCTTCATTTTTGTAGTAATTGTTTTAGTTCAATTCTACGTCATTCTAGTTAGAAACGGTATGTTTTATATAAAAAAAAGATCATCAAATTTGGTTACCATTTTTTACTATGTCACAGATACCGTGTATATCTACTCATGGAAAAAATTGATAAAATTTTGACCCATTTCAGTGACGCAAGTCACGCAACTTAGAAAAAGTAGATTTTGTTTTAACGCACGTGGTGTTCAACTTGACAATGGAGTGACCTCCCCGAGGGCAGTTGTTGCCTTATGTGATTAAAATGTGTTATAGCAAAGCATCTTTGACAAAATCATATTTGTAGCCATCCATTTTCTATCAATAGACTAGAAGAAAGTGGCTTCTTTGGAGGAGAGGGGGGGGGGGGAGGATACTCAATATAACCTACTACGTGGTGTACAAAATGGTATTCAATGAGATAATGGCTCTAGGAACTCAAAATTGTCCTATACAAACATGAGACAATTATGTGCTCTATGAATCGTTTGAGTTAATTTCATTATGGTCATGATTGAATGAAAGATTTCAATTAGAGGTCCCACATGCATGTGGCTCTCACTCTTAAAGAAGGGGCCCCAACCTTGCAAGAGTTGCGGTTACGCAAGGTTGGACACATGAGGACAAAGTGAAATTTCTATTGGTCTAGTTTTAAGTGTATTTTAAATGGAGATAATAGTGTACTCTCCACTTGTTTCCGTTGGGCTTTCTTATAATCATATCATATATAGACGTGATCAACTTGAAATTGTATATGGTAATTCTAGATTATAATCTCATATATATGTAATTTGGAGTCTGAGTTATCACCATCTTCTAGTTTGTCTTAAAAGGAAGAACCACTACATGCATCATGGGTTGTTACCGCTGGTTCTTTGCCACTACAAGGTAGATTTTGGGCATTAATATCTATTACACTAATAGATTTGGACAGCTGAATTCTACGTCATAGTATAAAAACAGTGGCAATGACCCATATGCAAGGACTTAGAAACTTATAAAATAGTCTAATGGATGTCACATGTGGACAAACAACAACAGGTATAAATAATGGGAGACTTTTTTTCTTTTTTTTAATCAAAACCACAACCACTAAATATCCCTCTTCTTAGTAGTCATGGACTACTTTTCTCGGATTCCTGGCCTGTGAAGCCCTCATAATATATGTATATTGATCTCCAACTTCTGCAAACAAGCCAATGTGTCACAAAAGTAAGGGCCACTTCACACATGAGCCAAGAGCCGTGACCATGAAATTGTGAGAGCCCAAAACAAAGTGTCTCAAAGGCCGTCCTAAGACACCTCCAAAATCATGTAGTGTGGTCACGGACCCTCAAGTGTAGTGTGAAGTCATATGTGACCGGGCCTTCAACCAATTGCTACTTCAATGAATTTCTATTTATGCGGGTCCTCACACGTGATAAAATAGAATAAAATCAATGGTTGTGAGCATTCGGAGTGCCATGGTCTCCCGGTTTTGTGTTAGGCCTACCTCCAAGAGGTGGTTTTTGAAAATAGTCCGAGTGGCCATGAAACATGATCCATTCGATGCCATGTAGGGATACATGTAGACTTTACATCCATCTTGCATTCACATACCCTGTTGGTCCCTCAAGCATAGTGTGAAGCGAACTTGGACCGGCTCTGCTTTTTCCACCAATGAGAGTGCTTGAAGTGTAATGTCACGGGCTCTTAGTCTCATGTGTGAAGTGGCCCTAAATCAATATAGATGAACCAAGAAGAACAAGAGAAACATTTCTCTACACTCAACTTAAGAAGTTTGCATTTTTCATAACATGACTAAGAGACCACTATTCACTCCCTTTTCTAATTCTAGTGTAAACACTCCACCATTGTAGTGCTACAATGCTCGATCACTTGTCATATTTAGATCTTCCCTTGGACTATGGAGATTCTCTACGTGAGCACTTCATTTCGAGATTCAACATGACACCTCAACATATCCAAAAAATTATCATAACAATTCCCAAATATATAAGGGAAAATTCATTGTCGCACAGATGAGTAATTTTATGTGTAAATTTCCTAAGAAAGGATTGATAACAAATTCAAACACGACAACTAAAATAATGTGCATTTGCAACCAATCGTGTGGGAAGTTGAGGCTTGCCCTTGGGGGCGAGAGGTGTTGACCGGCTTGTCCACACCCGTTCAAGATGTTCATCTTTGAAAGGAGGCGGTAGTCATTGGGAGCCCTCTGATTCTTGTAATGTGTGTTTCAGGAATACATATAATGTTGAGGCATTTATAACCGATGAAACAAGAGATTTTGCATATGTTTAGCAGGAGTGATAGTGATTTTTCTTGCGTAGAGAAACAAATTCTAAGGAGAATGCAAAAAAATAATTAAATAAAATTGAAATTTCATGAATATGGAAATTGCTACAATGTTCGAAGCGGTAAAGTTAGGGTAACATATAGTCAATCTATAGATTAACCCATAACCGCTCATCTAAAGCCTAATGCTTGGCTATGGCAGTTGTCAAAACTCTTATGAGGGTAATCAATCACAACCCACCACCACATAAACCTTAACTCCGTTAGCCTAAACAATATAGATCTCATCCATGTCGGCAATACATGACCGTAGTGAGTGGTTAAATGGACCTGGTCGACTATGGATGCTTTGACCTTAGACTTAGACCAACACGAAAATGAAGTGGCATGTTGGTGGGAACATTGGAGTTGTCATTTTGTATATAGTGATTGAAGTACATAAACCAACCAACATGATAAATAGCTCAAAGGTGTAGGTATCTAATTTTAGCTAGATATTAGTAAGGGTATGTGTATAGTAACATATATTGAACGTAGGCCAAAGATCTCGGGGAGATCACTCCATTGTAGAGTTGAACACCACGTGCGAACAAAGTTTGCTACCCCTATATTACATGTCATAAATAATTTTAAATTTTACGATATTTTTTCTACATATACACAACCATTGATGGTATCTTTTGTATATTTTTTTGAAATTTTTAGTCATATTCATTAATTGTAGCAATTTTTTTAGTTCAATTCTGCGTCATTCTAGTTAGAAACGGTATGTTTTATTAAAAAAACAAATCATCAAATTTAGTCACCATTTTTTACTATGTAACATGTACCATTTATATCTACTCATGAAAAAAAATTGATAAAATTGTGACCCATTTTGGTGATGATTTTTACATTTTTTACATTTTTTACATCTAAAATGATCGCACGTGGTTGTTCAACTCTACAATGGAGTGATCTCCCCGAGCCAAAGATTCGTGGTGTCTATGGTAAGCAACCCATTCCCAACTAGTTAAGCAATTTAGCATATCTATGGTTTTGGACGAAAAAATTCCCCATGCTGAGAAATAGAAATAAGAAGCAATTTATGTTATTTTCATTTTATTTTTTTTGCAATAACCAGTCTATTATGAACTCTCTAAGTGGATATTCTCTTTGACTTACACTCATGATATAGGCTAACCTCTTTTTGATCATTGATTGGTTACTAAACTGAGAAAGCTTGATTCCCATTGTTGATAATTATGACACATAAATATGCTTGCAATCTGGACCTAGTTGTCAACTTAGCCGTTGACATTTGTCTAAGTTGGATTTCAACCACGACATGTCAACAATGATCAGATGTTGATATTGCGTTGCAGGGATATAGGTTGACCTAAACTTCGAGAATGGGGTGGTGGTCATGAATGGGTCGCTTAACTTACAAAATCACATTCAATTCATGAGGAAGTTGAATTCTATTCTATAGCACGAAATAGTTGTTTACATATAATTTGGTTCCGAAAATGGGATCAAAGACCTAGAATTACTCTTGTGGGGTCCAATTGGAATGAGTCGGCCCGCAAATTGGAAGAGGCTCGCTTTGACTACTCGGAGCCTCTTCATCCAAAATGAGTCCACAATGGATGAGTTTACATAGATGCCACAAACTCCAAGCCCCGGACATGAATGGTCAAATTTTTCAATGCATAATATCCACACGACGCTTGCACATGTTTACAAAATTCTATTGGAAATACCAATATATCAATGGAGTTTTAATAATTGATGATATTGTCACGAGTCCTGTAGGATATCATATTTCGACTCCGGTTCTTTTCATAACATTATTCATATCCATAACAGTGTGATATGGGAATGACAATATTCCATAGAATATTCTCTACATTCAGACTTCTTGCTTATTTAATGCAATGTTCTCTTCTCTCTAATAATTTTTGGTCCAATATTACAATTCATGGAAGAATAACATATCATAAATAATCATGAAATGTTAGAGAAATTAATTGCTAGTCATACTAATGACCCTATTTGGTGTACATACACCCATAGTTGTTCTTTAAAGCATATGGACATACTCAATGTTACTATACTACCTTCAATTTTATTGGGTCTCAACGGTGATTGAAAGTGGATACAATGAACATATCTTACCACATTGTTATTGGTATTTTGATATTTTCATAGAGATGATTATAGTTGTGTCTAGAATTCACCCTAGCTTGTTCGGTTTAATGAACATGGCCTAGCTACTCCTTTCACACCTATTATCGTGGCCCACTATAATTCGACATATTGTGACGTTCTAGTCAATGTAATTTTTGTCAATCCATGTCACTTTTTGAGTCAACATAGCATTCTTTTGTTCAAAATTTAGAACAAAAAATCAATATTTCATACATAGGCATGAATGCAATATCAAGAATATGGTAGAAGAATATTATAGCAATGCCAAATCAATATTATACCAAGAGTATGATTATTTTATCCTTTTATATTTTAAATATTAATATTATATTATTTTAAATTTCATATGGCACCCTAATTTTTAACCTACACACAAATACAATGGATGACAATAATTTGTACCCATGCTAACTTTTAGGTCACAATAATAGGTGTGAAAGGTGCACATAGTTGATAATGGTCATAATTAGGTCCATGTGCATTAGACACTTAGGGCACACTTCCCATGTTCCAACAAAGCTAGTGAAAACCACTAGATGACAAAAATTTGGACCCCCATTCACATGAAAGTGTGCACTAAAATTTCCTGGAAAACAAAGTCAACGGCCGACATGATTGTAAGGGTAGTTGAAGTTTGAGGAGAATTTGACTACCTCTCTGTTCCGGAACTCAATAATTGACTTTCATTTGAACGGGGAAAACTTTGTGTATATGAACATGTTGGTATAAACGTATGGACCCAAGATTTATTTTCAATTTATATCATCTCAAGATATAAAGTACAATCAGACCATAATGCAACATTCAGAATGGGCAAGTGCAAGGGATAGTCACATTCCAATTTGCATGTTGGACAAACAAGGCTCTCTCTCTCTCTCTCTCTCTCTCTCTCTCTCTCTCTCTCATATGTTCCCCGCCCCTAAGTCCACATGGAAATGCTCAGCCATCAGGATTGCTTAAAGATATTGGCGTACGCTTCGTTGGTGTTGGCACTCGGGGGGGACACTTAGGAAAATTAGTAAACATGGTGCGTTAAAATATAGGATGTGTTTTATTCATGAGCAATAAAATTTAGAAAATGATTGGATATAACTATGGACTATTTAAATTGAAAATCCATATTATAAATAATATTGGGGTATACTAAGTATTGAAATTTATCAAGATTTTAGATATAATATAGCATAGGGATTTTGATAGAATGATAGTTTGTTTCTGAAGTTCTTCCTTCCACTTGTGTGCAACAGACTAAAGTGTTGATTTTGGAAAACAACAATGTTGTTTAGACTCTGTTTTCTCAGCAATAGATTGCAGCCAACTTCGTTCACCCTAAACCTTGGACCCTAAAGTTCTAAATTTGTTGGTTTGCTTGTGACTGCAGTGCACAGACTTGTGTTTCTAAACACAAACATTGTTGTAGTTCATGCTAGTAATTCAAGTTCATAGTTCATTGATTCTCATGGTGGTGATGATTGTTTGCATTGTTATTGATTTGTGGTGATGCTTGTTCATGCTAGTTCTCATTGCATGTCAAATGAATTTTGTAATGAACATAGGCAATCCTTAAACACAAATTAGGGTGAGCTAATTTTTTATAATGAACATAGGGTTGAAAAAATAATCTTATGTGAGTTATAACTATAATAATGCATCATAATAATACACCATATTAGGGAATTATATAATTAAACGGTGTGTTCAAATCTAACATCTAGACATAATACCCCTACATTAAATACCCCTTTAACGCACGTGTTCACACAAAGTATAGTGAAGTGTCCCCCCCGAGTGTTGGCAAACTCTATTTTACATTGCCAGAACGGCCAAGACATGGAAGTGTGCCCTTAAATTAAGAAGGTGCCAGCCACAAAGCATTACATCCCATACCAATTTCACACATTATGACCCTCTTATGGGTCATCACTCCTATAAGGTAGATGGGTCTTAAGTGACTCGTTTTCATAATTGGACCCCCTAGATTCAATTGGTGTGTGTTTAAGTGAGGATCAAAGAGCAAACATCATAAAAACACATGTTCAAAAGAGATTGGACTACGCCCTCAAATATTAATAACTACTCTACACTCAATAATGAACACAACTGAGAGGACCTATGTATCCAGTATTAAAAATCAACAAACATGCACTTCCGATAACCCTAACTAAATAAGAGGAGGTCCGATTTTCAATCCGATTTTTGTAAATGTTTCATCGTAGATTTGCTAATGCAAACACAAGTTTTGTTGTGTAAATCTAATCGACAGAAGTTGGAGACCATGTAAAACGAACCACATACCTTATCCCTTTGACACTACTCAGTTGATGAGTTGTGTTTAGCTACCTTGACTTCAAATTTAGTCTGAAGCAGTGGGATTCTAGCATCCGGAATCTTTATTCTCGCATCTACTGTTGGGCCCATGAACACAACTCAATATTGTTATGAAGCTTAAACCAATGACCAAAACATCGATGATCCCAACTTACGCAAAGGAAGTGCCGTCGAAGGCACCGAGAGGGCGGGGGAGATTGTTAATCTTATTTTTTCAAAGAGGCTAAACTTACGCCGCAAGATATCTCTCACAAAGAACAAATTAAGATAAACAAGGGACAAGGACGGCGCGGACTCTTCTCAAGGATAGAAAGTAATAAATAACGGACAAGGGAGACGGTGGTACGGTTAGTTACAAATATGGTGACAATCGTGTGCTTTTTAGCTGACACACACATTTCACAATTTTCAATGGTGTCCCTAGCCCTCCTAGAGTCCTACCTCTTTAGTATGACACGTTTGGGAAACAAGAAACCGGTCGAATTTTCAAGGTGTCACATATTTAATAATATGACAAATTGGGCTTTTTTGGGGTAATAATAACGAGGTATTCATGAAAATATACATTAGATGTTTTGCCACACATGCATAATAAGTATTCTCTCAAATGTCTTTACATATATGTAAATTTCTCTCATGAAATCTATGTGGACTTGAAGAAGGAATCGATAGTCTGTTGATGTTGCCATTTCAAATTAGCAACATATATCTTATTGAGCTTCTCCGATATGGCATGCAATTTCATTGTGTCTGTAGGAGTAAACTCTAATGGGTTGTTCATCAAAATTGTAGCTAACAATTGAGCATGATGTTGAGCATTTGTCAGTTTCACGATAGGTGGAGGTCTCTCATCAACATCTAAAGTGTCCAAGGGCTCTACATTAAGGTCAAAACTAGGTGTCTCTATTCTCTATTCTCTATTCCAAGGCCATATCAACCAGCTTTGACATGCAAAATCCAACTTCAATGATGTCTTCACCTTCAATTATCATATAGTCTTCAAATGGCATCTCATCTTCTCCAAGCTATAGTTTTGATATGAGGAGTGCAAGATCTTCAAACTCCTTGGTTAGTCTTAATTTTCTCATTGATCCTCATTAGCAAAGTTTGCACTCCAATCAAGCTTTCCAAAAATATGCAAATCATGTTTATTTGATAAATATTGAGTTCAAAATGCTCGAAAACATACTATACACTTTGGGTTATGGTTTATGTGAAAAATTGTTGCAAAAGAGACAAAACTAATGACTATCAATTAGGTTTTGAGATAGAAAACATGGTTCCCTTAATTCTCATGTTTTAACATCATTTTAAATTGACAATTCTTTTATCCACACTTCATATGTGAAAGTTACATAAATTTAATATTCACTTTGTGTATATGACTTGCCATATATGCATTTATTACCTCTATAATATGACATTTTGGGGGTCCAAGAGTGTCGTATTAACAATGTCGTAGTCGTATTATAGAGGTAGACTTTTAACTAGAAAGTTTGGTTTACAAAATGTGTGTCATTATATCGAGGTTGTTGTATTATCAAGTGTTGTATTAAAGAGGTAGGACTATACTACATTGGAAAGAAATTCATTAAATTTTAAGTTTGGTAAGGTACAGTCTACCCTCTATATTTGTTACCTCTATAGTGTTAAAACACCATATGTGTTAACGTTTTTTCTACTCTCTACTTGGGGAAACTACAAAGATATTAAGTGTCAAGTGTTACTTGAATGTTAACTCCCCACTTTGCATATTTAATACCATACAATATAACATGTCATATAGAACTTCAACTAAACCCCCAATTAGAAATTCTAAAGTCCGGGATTTTGGTTGCAAGTCCCTCACAAGTCACATCAACTAAGTTTGCCCGAGTTGCTTGAACCACGTTGTACAATTGCTCAAATTCTTGAGGATGTTGCTTCTAACTGTCATATTTGTAAGTTGAATCGCATACCATTGGAAAGCTATTGAAAAGGCAGTTCTAACAATAGTAGTTTTGTTGAATTCCAGCTTCTAATGAGTGAATTATTCTTGTCCGAGATTTGCCTTCCAAGTCTCATGTGGCAACTACGAGTTTATCTCTGGAATTTTGAGGGTGTTGTTATAATTTTGTGGATGACTTTGTGTCCATGTGGTATAGGGTCGATTAAACAACTATCTTTTGATTGAATCTAGGGCCAATAGAGATGGGAAAGACTTCAAAGTTTAGTTTGGCTTAGAAGAAGAGATCTTGTTGAGAAGAGATTGTTCTCTCCCATGTGAATCGACTCCAACATACCTTTATAGATGCCTTCTTCCATCCTAGAGGAATGGAAATGGAGGAGTGAAACTCCTCACTTGTATTTTGAAACTTCACTCAATGTTAGAATAGTATTTTTCTTGCGTTACATTTATAAGTGTTATCTTCTTGTTTGTTACACTTTGTATTTGTTAAAGTGTTCACATTCTATATGAGTTAGAAAAAATTCCACTCCTCACTATTAACATATATAGTGGGTAGACTGCAATTTTTTTGAGATAGAAAGCCAAAAAACCAATGCCAAAATGTAATTCTATAAAACTTGTAATTCTATAGGAGGTAGCCTTGCCATTTGTCTGCCACCCAGGTTGTCCTAGGGACCATGTTGATAACAAAGTCTCTCCCCCACTTTTCCTAGGATATGGAACACACAATTAGCACAAGATGGTTAGCAACTCCAAATTGAGGCCATAGCCACTTTCCTCATAATTTTTGGAGCTCGTATTATCTCATTCATTATCAAAATGAAGATTCTCATGCTCACATTGGTCCTTCCCCCTCCCCCCCCCCCATTTTATGTTGACTATTCAACCCATAATGGTTATCACACTCTGAACACATAGTTCAATCTCTTTTAAATGCATGTCTTTTTGGTATCCGTTCTTTGAAGCACACATCTAACCACAAACACCTCAAAGATAGTCCAATTAAGAGAAGTGACCAAATTAGGCATTTCTACCTTATATATTGTGCACATTTCCAACTCCAACACATACTTTTGGTTGTTGGATTGGTTTAGGAATTCTCTCATTCGGTGAGCAATTGCGAATCACACACAGTGTCATTTCAAGTTAGCATTGGAGTTGACTTGACGCAAAGGTATAAGGGCCAAGTCAAATGAGGTCCCAAGTCCCAAGTCCACTCATGTTGGCAACTCCCAACATGGAGGCAAAGTCCCAACTTGCGAGCCTCAAGACATCACTAAAATATGGTTAAATATCATTAAAGTCAAATCTTGATTATTTTGTGCAAAAATATTCGCGGGACTGGGGTTGAGAGTCGGGTCTAGCTTTTTGCTCTACCCAACTCACAACACAAGTCTTGAGCATCACTACCAAAAAGTGTTGCCATGTAGGCATCCATGTCATAGTTGGGACTTAGGACTTGGGGCCCTGTGTGAAGTGGTAAGTCCCAACTTACATACTCTCAACGGTTGAGATTGCACGGATTGACCTCAAGTGACTTGGGACTTGGGACCCGTGTCAACTGGCCCTAAGAAGGTAGAAAAGTGCATTTTTTTTTCTTATTTTAAAGTTAGACCCCCCCCCCTTCAAGTGATCATAACACAAGTCCTCCAAATTGTGTTGACAAATGATGATATGCTTATGTGGTCATATTGTGGACAATCCCAACTCCACACATGATTTTGGCTATTGGATAGGGTCGCAAATTCTTTTCACTTGGGTAGCCAATTGCGAATTACAAAGAATGTCATTTCAAGTTTCAAAAAGGGAGTTGATTGATCTAAAATCATGAATAAAAAAGGCAAAGTGAATTTTTCTTTCTTTCATGTAAGTGACCGTGACATAGGAACTCCCGGTTGTGTTTACAATCGGTTGTTGGAGTGGTCAGAGGTGTCTTCATTTCAAGCACATTGTCCAATCCCTACCATAACACATGTCATTTTAGTTTCCAACAAAAATATGTCATTTTTACTCTTAAACCATCGCTGAAAACAAGGCACACTCTCTGTTGGAGTGTCCCCTCTAAAACTCCATTAGAAACAAGTTTCCTCCCCTATAAAATCACAATTTTTTTTGTTATTTTTTTAAACCCACCATCTTGATGTACGTTTAGTCCTTTTTAGCTTCCCGTACTTTGAATCCAACTTCATTTTATTTTGAAGCCCTACAAAGCCAAGCCATGTAACTTAGTACCACTCAACTCTAGGCGCGCGATAAAGAAGAGAGTGCCCACAAAAGGTCCACCCAATTTATAGTACATTGGAAATTTTGACACCAAACTTGAAGACTTGCTCCAAGATTTCAACAAAGCACGGGCCACACTGTACAGAGTGGCCGCCATGCATTCTAAGTCGAGCACAATTTAGTTTTAAAAACTACCGTAGTTGTTTTGGACTCCACTTTTCTATCGACTTTTGTGGCGTATTCTATACTGGTCGTGGATGCCTTTGGCCTTTGGCAGCCGCTCCGACCTAGGCCGTAAGTATTTAAGAATGTTTTCGGGATTCTCACCGTAATAACTGCCCTTGAAGCGGGATGTGCCTAGATTATGCCGCTTTTGTTCTCATCAAATGATATTTTCCGTGATATTAAGTTAACTTAGTTAAGTGTCCCTTATTCATATACCTATGGTCCGAGATGACCCTAAACTACTGGGTGATAGTGGAGAGGTACCCATTTCCAATTGGAGTGGTTGGTGGTTCGATTCCCGCTGTGAAATTTTTTTCTCTACTTGACGGAAACCACTACACTAAATAGGATGTTTAGTGTTTGATTATATTTAGTGTTGTTACCACCCTACCGTGCTCAACACTAATTTTCAATTCCTTGACAATTAGTGTTAGACATAAATGTGCCGCTACCTTCCCTACTGCTAGCTCCCTTCTTGTGAAGCATGGATTTCACTGGACTTGCCATTTTAGGGATGGCGCCCCACCTTCCTGTTCGTTGATTTCTCATCTACCGAAGTCGACGGCATTTTTGTTCATCTCCTTACTAACACTAAATTCAAACATGTAACTTCCACATATTACCATAGTTGATATTTAGTGTTTGAGTTTACATTTAATGTTACTTACTTTCATAGGATTATTGATATTTAGTGTATGCATTCGTATTTAGTGTATCAAACACTAAATATCCTATTTAGTGTAGCTACGTAGGTAGGAAGCCAAGAGCCCACCCACTGCAAGGTAAGAAGTAAACCCCACCCTGTAGCAAGAGGATTCTTGAGCAGGGTAGGGCCAACAGGCTCAAATTCACGTTGGATTGACCGGCGTTGGTTATTTATTTATTTATTCATATAACTTCATTGGAGATAAGTTTCAATCACTTTTTGAGAATGTAGTAAATAAGTTAGGGTGTCTCAAGGCTTTCTTGCAATTGGGCCATCACTGAGTCAAGATTAGCTTCTAAGTCACAGAGGTTGTCGCACTCCGCCACTCTAGGGAAGTAGCCGGTTTAATACCATCATAATGTACTTTTAGTCCCATAAGCCTTTTGGCTTCCTAAACTTTAAAATCGATTCATTCATTTGGTTGTTTTCACATTGGTAAAGAAGCTATCAATAGGTATGGCGGTTGTGAGTGAAGGAGCATGTTCTATCTAGATTAACATATGTGTGGGTGTTATCCAGTTTGTTTTTCATGTTCTCCAATTTCTACCCATTGGATTTATGCATCAAAATTTGTGTTGCATCACAAATCAACAATGAAGCATCAACAAAAATCAGATTGAAAATCAAACCTTTCACAATTTAGACTTTTACTTATGATTATCGGAAGTGCATGTTTGTTGATTGCTTCACTGCATACATAGGTCCTCCCAATTGTGTTCACTATTGAGTGTGGAGTAGTTGATAAAATTTGAAGACGTAGTCCAATCCCTTCATGGTGTTTGTTCTTTGATCCTCATTAAACCACATACCAATCAAATATAGTGGTCCGATTAAGAAGAGTAACCAAATAACACATGTATACGTGGATGAAATCTTGTAAGCATCTATAATCAAGAGAGTGACTTATTGCATACAAGCGTACCTCTCATCCATCCACCATAGAAACTTGACCCCTTATAGGTTTGTGGCCAATTCATCTCAAACAACTTGGACTAAACTAATTCAAGGCCTTTAAAACCAATCCTAGTAAAAAAAAACAACTAGGAAAGGTGACCTTTGGGCTTCATACTATTTAAAGGATTTTATGTTGGATAAATGAGAGGTATGCCCATATGCGATAATTTCCTCTCTGGGCCGTCTACAATAATGTTTCAAAGTAACATTTTTGGACATTTTCATCCACTTTTTTTTGTAGTGGTCGGGCCAAGCGATTATGTTGACATGCCTATTTCTTGATTGGATACATGGCCATTTCCAACCAAAAACTACATTGAATAGGATATTTAGTGTTTGATTATATTTAATGTTGTTACCACCCTACCATACTCAACACTAATTTTCAATTCCTTCACAATTAGTGTTAGAAGATATGCTAGAATTCTCCTTTTATTATTGGTTTTTTTCTTCATATCCTTACTAACACTAAATTCAAACATGTAACTTCCACATATTACCATAGTTGATATTTAGTGTTTGAGTTTACATTTAATGTTACTTACTTTCATAGGGTTATTGACATTTAGTGTATGCATTCGTATTTAGTGTATCAAACACTAAATATCCTATTTAGTGTAGTGGCCTTCCCATGAAATAATCACCACATTCGTTAGCATTGTGCCATTTCCACACTCAAGATTTGAACCTTTGTCATGCAAGCATGGTTCAAATTTCAACTACACTTGTTATGGTAGATGATGTGAGTATATGTACAATGTGACTTACCATTTGCAACACTATAATGTGTCCCATAGTTTCCACCATCATGCATGAGAACAACGTGCAAAGCTAGTTACACTTGAATCTTCAACCACTCGCTATGTTTTTTATTCTTTCAATTATTGAAAGGGCAAATTTTCTCTCGTCATAGAATACTCATGACACACATTTCGAATGAGACAAAGGTCGGATGAAGCATTTCGTCACCTTTGATCCTTTTGATGTTGAAGATGTGCAACAAATTTTCATCATGCAAATATTGTAATAAAAAGAATGAAGACAAAAATATGCATGTGTGTCATGACAAAGGGTGTGCCCTATTTTCGAGTCTTCACCAAATAAGCCATCTAATCACCAAAATATCAATGACATGTTGCAACCTCAACATCTTGATGCCAAATCTCATTTTGTTTATTATGTCATATATCATGTCCACCTTGAGTGTTTTGTATATAAGATTGATAGGCACAAGGGGCGGTGAAATTGAATTTAAGAAAGAAAGGCGGTAGTTCAATTTCACGACCCCTTTGCCCATCAAGTTTATAAATAAAATAAGAGATACCACCGATAAAATAAAAATAACATCGTCTTTTTCGTACACCGATATGAATGGGGAGCTCATTCTTTCTTACCATGATCGTGTTTCACCAACAATGAAGCAACACATATAGGATGATGTTTTGTGGATTTACTTCTATTCAATGCAATGTCATGCATTTGTAACTTCCTATAGTTTCTTGAGGCTTGTATGAATGAAATCAGGTGTATGTGTAGAGTGTGGTCAAAATTTGTTAAAATTTGACTCAAAGGTGTCAAATTGATTTTAAAATTCTTATGGTCCGAGACGACCCTAAACTACCGGATGATGGTGGAGGGATACCCAAATCTCAAGGAAGAGGTTGGCGGTTCGAATCCCGGCTGTGAAATCTCCTCTCTACCTGACGGAAAACTTGCCAGGTGGTCAACTGCCTCCTGTGCTTTGGCGCTGGCCTGTCGGCCTTCTGTCTCAAAAAAAAAAAAAAAATCTTATAATAACATGTATGTATGTATGTATGTATGTATGTTCACAACATTATTAACATGATGAGGAGCTTGGCTTTTTGAGTTTAACTCGCCATACTACAAAGAGCACATGCTATCAAGAATGATTGGGAGATGTCTTGTCCACCTATTGCAAAATAAGCAGTAAGTCACCTTCTCGCCTCCCATTCGCAAGCGGGTATGGGTAGAAGGTGGTGAATGCACATCGCACGTTTGTGTACTACACTGATGTTCCTTTTTCATTTTCTTTCCTTTTTGGATTGGGCAATTTCTACTAAAAGTTGGGACATCCATGTGCCATTACGTTTCTTAATCAGTTGGAACACTCCCACCTTTGGCCCACTACTTTAGGTGAAGTGGCCATTTATTCCTTGTCCATTGTCGATTGTCCAAAGGGCTAAATAATGCTATGTAGACAATACACATGGACTTGATGATTCAATACTATGGTACGTACCCTAGACCCTAAATCGTTCAAGTGCATTATTTAACACTTCTAGTGCAAACAATAGTGATTTTGAGAAGACACACCAAATGTTAGGCTAAAAATTTAATGTAAACTTGAGGTTAGAAATACGGCGAGGGGTTCAAGTGGTTGGTACAAGCTACGGGCTTAATATTCTTGCACACCCACAAAAAGCATTGCATGGAATCGGCACACACATATCCATACGCTTTTAGGAAAGGTGAAGGATAAGGTGCCGTCCCTTTACCAAATGCATGTTCTTGGCCTTGTAGGAACCGAAGGCTCCTATTGCTTACTACTTGAGAAAATCTTGTGTGTAACCAATAGCAACCTAGTAGGACACCATAGTTGAAAAAGCCTAAGAAAATAGACACGTGGAAACAATATTAGAGCAAAAGTAGAATTGCCCAATAATACCACTTTCTAAGCGGCTTTAACCCTTGAAGGCCCAAGCCCAAATCTCCCCAAAATCATCCAAAACAATTCAATTGATTTCATAAGTGTATTGAAGAAAATCGACATCTCTTATGATATATATGACAGTACAGATGGCATTTTCATGTAATTAGAATAGTTCACACATATTTGAAGATGTCCATGTGTTTAAAAATCAAATTATTATTACTTATATGTGTACACTAGTATTGTCAGGCAACGATGACTACTTGGACAAAAACGTCCACCTTGGCTTGTAGGGGGTTAACCCCCCTAAAGGCCCCAAGTCCAAATCTCCCCCAAATTGTCTAAAAGTACCAACTTGATTCAACAACTTAATAAAGATTTTTTAAACCTCCAATGGTACAACTAACTGTGCAAATGACATGTTTGTAAAGTCATGTGCTTAAATTCAAAAGATAATGGTGTAAAGGTGTTACTAGTATGGACATGGACCGGTGGTTGCTTAGAAAAAATATATCTTCCTTATCCTTTAGGGGTTAAATTTAACTAGGTTATAGTTACTTTGAGTTAGTTTAATGCAATTTAGAATACTAAGTTCTAACCTTACATGCTAATTATCAAGGTTGGAATATAGCGTGCATCCACACTATTATCTCCAAAGGGTTTATTAGGATGAAAATAAGCTCAATTTCTTGGACCACGACATCTACCATAATCGACATACATAAACATAGGCAATTTTGGAGAAAGAGGTAGTCTCGTATCTTTTTTGCAAACAAGATTGATGCATTGGTGTTCCGGTGGGTTCGATCAACCAAAGGAGAAATTTCACCTCACAATGAACTTCAAAAAATGACATTCTTGTAAGCCTACTTATTGGAAGGCCGGCAATAGCACTCCACCAATCCCTTAGAACACGCATTTTAACTTGGTTGTTGGTGAATGGACTCCTTTCATGCTACATGTACAAACATCGACATTCTTGTCTCTCATTCTTGAAATATACATATCATAGGTGATTGTTGACTCAAATCATGAAGAATGCATAAGCGTTGTAGTTTTTTCTACATTTTTTTTTGCAGTTGACATGTCACCCACCCATCAAATTTTTGCTTGAACATTTGAGTACGATGGATCCCTCAATTTCAGACACTTGAGCCTCATTTTCATTTGAGGATAAGTTGATGACTGACACGTTATATGACTATCTAGACTTTGTTTACCATTTAAGGTCTATATGTCCCAAAATGAGACACTCAACTTCAAACGCATGGATCTTCTCCAAATAAACATAGGTAATTCTACATGGTTGTTGTCTAAACCTATCAAAATGTCTTGTACAAAATTTCCTATCAAAATACAATTTCACATGAATATAATGAAATTTTAAAGTTTGCAATGCGAGACCCATTATAGGAGGACCAGAAGATTTTCTTTATATTTTAGTTTGTATTCTAGATTGTATGGAGGTGATCCATTGATGGTGGCAACAACTTAGAGTCTGTAATAAATTTCAAGAAACATGTGGACATGTTATTTTATTGCACATCTTCGAGAATGTTTTACCTCTCGGGTCATCATAATCATCTAGCTTTATAAGTTTAAGATCACTTTCATATTATAAGGCAAAAAAAGGCTAGATTTCAAATTCTAAAAACAATATTTGGATCTTATGTAGTTTTTTGATGGAAGAAATTGCCCTAAAGCATCGTAAGCCATCATAAAATTTGGATGAAATCACCAAGTATTAGTTGAATGTGTCCATGGTTAGATGAAAATATACAATGTCGTCCATGTGTGGCTTCATCGGTACAATGGTTGTGGACACTTCGGCGTTCTTAAAAGTTTGGAAAAGAGAGAGAGACTCTTGGTGCATACCAAAAGGAGGGGAGAATATCGCCGCCGTAAGTTATTGATGGGCGAGTTTTGTAGTGCAAAGACATGTATCTATTCAATCCACGTAATAAATGCCATGTTTTAAACCTTGTCCCGTCATCGGACGGCCTTCAATGACAAAGAGATACTCACCCCCCCCCCAACGCCAAGCTTTGTGCCCCCATTGTCATGTAGAAATTGGCCTTTCCATTATGACCCTTTTTGGGCATGATCGGTTTTTCCTACTATTTTAATTTCATAGTGCATAAAAGGGAAGAATCCACCCTCACTCCCTATAGTGATCTCCATTGAATGATAGGGCCCATGTATCACAAAGTAATAAGACATATGAAATCATGATGAGCATTGGTCAAGAAACGGACACGATCTTCTAGAAAGCAACAATTTCATTCAAGGTAGATGTGTCTTAAATGGTTACTTTTTCCGACTAGCCCACTTCTCCTAGGTTAGGAAACACACGATTCGTATGAGATGGTTGGCACTCCAAATCGAGGCCATAGCTACTTTCCGCCTGAATTTTGGAGCTCGTACAAACATTTTATTCATTATCAAAGTGAAGATTCTAATGCTCATTAAATGGTCATATATAGATCTCCACAATTATGTTGACTGTTGAGCCTAGAATACTCATCATATTTCCATCACGTAGTCTAATCTCATTTGAGCATGTGTCTTTTTAGTATATGTTCTTGGAGCCTGATGACCTAACTAAATTAACCCATCACTCAAGTGTACGTGACTGATTAAGATAAATAACCAAATTAGGCACATCCATCTTAATTCTATTTCTCATATATGCATGCAAACCTCATCTCAGCGGCTTAGTCCACTATTTCTTAAGATTTAGGTGAGATGAAAGCTTAACAAATAATGTTTGGATTGACTCATGGGTATAATGTAGGGATTTGTTAAACCAACCACGCAGTTTGTTAAAACGACCACAAACGCATTGTGCAGTCACATGGTCTGTCAAAATTTGACTTTTCATTGCACACACAAAGAGGAGCAAGGTATCGGCTTTGTGTTAGAACTAATATACTTGGTCAACTTGGATGATAGTCAAAGCCTAGTCGACACCTTACACACTGATTGTGGTTGATTTAACAATCCCCTTATTGTCTATGTAAGCATTATTATATGTATATAAAATAATCATCTCTAAGAATCCGTTAAAAAAATGAGTTTTTAGTGTTGTGTTTGATTTGCATTCCAATCAAGTGTCCACCACGTGTTCGTCTAGTCTTTTGCTTCGTTTTTTTTTCTTTCTACTTCCCCCCTTTCTTTTTGTTCCTTTTCAATCTAAAAACATTTCATATGACGAGGGCATATGGTGAGGCATCATAACATTACTAAGCAACTACATGGTGGTCTCTTTCTAAAGAAAGAGGTTGTGTTTAAAAACCTTTGATAGTTTACAATTGCTTGTCGAAAAGTTCACCATACACAACTTGAGTGCTCCCCATAAATGAGGAATCTCGGAAACATAGAAAGATTATGCTCATGTGATACCTAGTCCTACGGAACACAACCAAGGAGATGTGCAATGTTATGGTAGTTGTGAGTGTGCTGGATAAGAAAGAAAGAAAATTGTAAAATAATGAAGTACGTTGTCGTCGGGCCAACACGACATGGGTCTGATTTCTATTATGATTACACCAATTTGTCTTCTTATTGTCAAATTTATCATTCAGAGCCGCATGTTTCTATGCCCCGGGCTAGATCACATCTTGATTCAGCTGGGCCCCGCCCCTCCCACGCCTCCTTCACTGCCCGATCTTCCTACCCGCACTTGCGTGGGAACTCTTCCTCGTTGGGAACTCCAATGTGACAATACCCGGTCAACTTGGATGAGACTCTACACTTGTGTGTGACAACTCTCTCTCTTGGCCCTTTATGGTAGTGCACTAAGTGCACCCCAAAATACCAATAGACTTTGTGGCTCTTATTTACGAAGAGATTTCCACATCCTTCTTGTTTAGGACGGTGTTAAAAAAAGCTTTTTGATGGCGCCCCCTCGCCATGCAACGGTGGGGCATTGAAAGGTGAAGAAAGAGGGAGAGAGAGTTTTTTTCCCCCACTTCAACAATATCTTCAAAGACAAGGTCACCCTTATATTTTAAGGTTGACATATTACGCATGGTTAGTTGGGGGTAGAAATGTTGTAGTAGATGTTTTATTATTCATTTTATTTTATTTGTTTCTTTATTTATTTTGGGGGGGGGGGGTTTCAAACCCACGTATGAAATGTCTACTATGGTCGGACTTCTTGGTCTTGAAGTAACTTACAAACCATAGAATTTCAAGGACCGAACATGCCACCATGACGACTATGTACCGAGTGTGTGTCATGCCATGTTAGAGGTCGTGGTGTCAACCGTTGCTCATGTTCACTCCTTCCAACACGTGCTAAGGTGTGTATGGAAGTCGAAAAGGTGACGATAAAAACGTCTCCCGTTTTGTATTGAAGACTTTTGAGTGGCACTCTTGCATTTACATATTTCCCACCCCCGGAGTGTCGATAGATTTATGGGACATTAGCGGTAGATCAAAGTTCAATGCTTTAACTCAATGTGACTTCGATTGGGAGTTGGTTGTTTTGCATACAAGACCTTTCATGTTCAGTAATGTTTGGTGCACGCCTGAAGGTATATCTTTCACACCTATTATTGTGGTCCATTATATTATTGACATGCCACAATAATTCTGGTGAATGTAGTTTTCCTCGACCCATACCATTTTTAAGCCCGTAGTATCATATATGCAAAACTAGGACTACGGAATCAATCATTACAAAAATTTGCTGCCACGGGTTGGAAAATAGAAATACGATGTCAATGTTATACCATTGACAAGTTGATAGTCCATCATTTTGCATTTGAATCTTATTAGTTTATTGAGTTATAAGCCACCCTAATAGTCAAACATGGGGGGGAGGGGGGGGGCCGTGGACTCTTCATTAACAACCCAAATGATGAGTGTGGGTGACTATGAAATAGAACCCCCTAAATACAATAAAGTCATAGATGAAACAAATGTATATGTATTGTTGGTAGGCTAAGAAATGGACTTTATACTAAGCTTTTCAATTCAATGTGATAAATGGCTCCTCTATGTACAACAAGCAAAGATTATGCAATAAACACGCATTTGTTTCATACCCCTTACATATACAATCTAATTTCATTTTCCAATGAGAAAGTCATCGAACATTTTTCATCCATAGGATGTAACTCCAAATAATATGACCCTAAAACACACGTCATGGAAGCTAAGGAAAAATGCTAGTGGATGAAAAATGTGATGGGATGAAACTAGCACATCTGTTTTCAAAATTTTCACTAAACCTCGGGACCCCCATTTGTACATACATTGTTGCCTCAAATTTTTGAATAGCTCTTGAAAGTATACACACTAGAGAAAAATAATACCTCTCCCTTATGCATACTACGTACACTACTGCCTCAAATAACACCTATACCTAATCGTTCTTAAAGCATTTGAGCATAGTTGCTAATATAGGATAACCTTCTATCGTTGGGTCTTTGTTGGTAATTGAAAGATGATATCAATGCATCTTGGCATGTAGTTTTTCATACTTTGTATGAATAATCTATAAATTTCAAAGCTTGCTTCGCATATTCTTGGAGAGAGAGAGAGAGAGAGAGAGAGATTTGAATCTTGGGCAATTGTCATGTGTCGTAGAAAAGTGTCTTGTGTCAATGAAAAATCTGTAAATCTCTAATAGTGTTAGATTTGCATATTTCTTTCACCCGCGCAGGACGATTGCCTAGGACTCATAATGAAATAATACCTGGGGAATAAGTCCCACTATTAGAGGAAGAGGTGAAATGAAACGAAGTTATAGTTGAGGTGCACTCTCTTCGATTTTTGGAGCGACCTCTTGAAGCTTTAGGTGAGGGGGAAAAAGTAAGGGCAAAAGAATTGATTCGAGCAACCCGCCGGCATGCGGAGGACCTTTATTACATGCCGGCGGTAGGGTTTGGAGTGGCTTGTATATGAGGTCCCGGATTGCACTTTCAAGACACTCTTTTTGGACTTAAACCTCGTATGTACTCCCACTTTAAACCCCGCCACGAATAGGGTGTAATTGATTTATTCCTTCGATGAGCCTACAATGCCCAAACCCTTTTGACACATTCACGTGCCCAAGTCACTTGAAGTTTCCGGAAGTGACCTTCCTCCGCGCCTGCCTTTACCTTCTAGAATGAATGAACGCACGCATGGATGAATGAATGAATGAAATAATGGGCTCGGCGCAAGGAACTCTGAGCTTATATGTTAAAAATTGGGCCTCACCCTTGACCATGGGTAAGTGTGGCACTTGACCTAGACTCTTCACCTACGGTGCGTATAATATTAGCTTCGTATCTAGTTCAAGTACATAACATTATTAAAGCATGTGTGGGCCATGGGAATATAACCATGGGACGTCGGGAGCTCAATCATAATTTCGAGACTCCTTATACAACGAATGGTTTGTGCATCTTATGGTCATATTCTTAGGGTTGCTTTACATCTAGAGGACATGCCAATTCCCCTTGAGGCCGATTGTATGAAATTTCAGCCCTTTTTGGGTTGGAGGCCGGCCTCAACTACACATTACAATAAGATTATAACGGGGGCCAATTTTCCCATATGTAAAGGCCTTAGGGCCAAGAAGAAAGGCCGATTCAATAAATCTAGCATAATCCAACGGATCTAGCATAATCTAGCATAGAGCCGTTCAGATTTCCACATAATCCAACGGATCCGGTTTGTTGAAAAAATCATTCATTTTTATTTAAAAAAGTTTTTTGTTATTGAAATCTGACATTGGCCTCAAGGCCAAGAATTGGCCCTCCATTTTGGGTGCACCCAATTCAATGAGCTCGGCCATGTTAGACCATGCATTTTTTGATTAAAAAGATCATACCACCAAATCGGCCCGGCCTCTAGGTGTAAAGGGGTTGGGGCCGATTTCAAGCTTTTGGCCAATCACAAGTGAGGATTTCAAGCCTCTCACACAACGAATTGGCCCGACCTCTAGGTGTAAAGCGGCCCTTAGAGCCCATAGAACAAACATACACTGCTTAGTAATGTTATGTACCTTGGCCCAATTGTAAGCATAGTGCAATCCCAAATTCAAACGATAGGTTTTAATGCCCATTCCAACGTTGTTGATTCAATCCAAGTCTATGGTTCTTGTGTTTTTGGGGTATTTATTTTAAAAAAAGAATAACACAATTATTCTGCTAACTGAGCACGTGCCTTTTGGGTCAGGTTTTGCCACGTTGGGTCAAATTTTGCACAAGAAAACCGAACTGGGTAAGATGTTGTTGACAGTGTGTTGAAAATTGATTAGAAACCTAGTTTCTGGTTGAACCTTAACCATGACAACAAGGATCATGGGTTGTTGCCATTGAATCTTTGTCACAATGAGATAGATTTTAGGTATCCAAATCTCTCACACTTGTGATAAATTCAAGAGCTTGTCACATCCCTCCACTCTCATCCTCCCCCTTCCAAAAATAAAATAAAATGAAAAATGAAAAAAATGAAAAAATGAAAAAATAATTGATGACACTTTTTTGAGTTTAGTAACTATCAATTTTATTTTTAGTTATTTTTAGCTAATATATAGGTTTGAGTATTTGTACTGGTTTCTTGAGTCAAATATGGTGCTTGCGGAAATTGAGATACTCGGTCCTTGTTGAATTTCTCTGAGTTATGTCCTGTACATCACATTGACTTGATTTAATAATAATAATAGTAATAATGTTATTATGATTATGATTATGATTATTATGATTATTATTATTATTATCAAATCAAGTCAATGTGATGTATGGGACATAACTGAATTAATTCCATTAAATCATGATTAATCCAGTAAGTACATTTTATAATTGATTAGGCTTGATTAATTTGGTAAGCATACTTTCTGATTTAATTGGGATTAATTAGGATTAATTAGACTTAATTGCATTCAATCACACCTAATTAGTTTAAATGCATATGAATACTTTGTGAAAGTAGAAGGTATTAACTAGACTATAATATTTAACATACTAAAAATAAAACAATAAAATTTATTTTTATTTTAAGAATGACAAAGACCCTTTCAATGGCAAGTCACAAAAATTATAACCTCAGTGCTAGTGAGGGTTTTGTAATATTTTGACTTCCAAGTTAATTACATGCTTTATTGACGGTTTCACTTTGATAATGAAATCCCAGTCAATTGCTTATTTATTCAATGAAAATGAACATATATGTTGGATTTTGGACCTTGAAGGTGAAGTGGACTCAATATGGGATTTGTGGATAAGTGGCCTTCATGAATGCAAGGGCAATGGTTTTTTTGAAGTCGAGCGGGCGGGCAAAAGTTTTCGGTTGGGTCCAAAAAATATGGATTTCTCTCTGGGCGGCTACCCCTGCCCAAATCTACCTCCCCTGAAAAGTTTTGGGGGGAAGGGGGTGTTTAACGTCCCCCATTTATAACACTCACTCCACTGCATTGGCTACACATAGAGAGGACCAATTTTGGGCCTCAAAGCACCGGAAAATATGCATAAATAACATAGATTTATTTATGGTGGTTCATGTTAAAAGTGACTTTGTGGACGCTTCGACACTTGTTCGGTAGAGATGGTGGTTATATATATTATATATATAACCACCTACACCATCCATGTTGTATGGCTCCGTTTTAGAAAAAAAATTAGTCAATGGGTGGAATTGAAAGGGGTCAGAGTAAGAGGTCAAGCATGTTTAAGGGAAGGTAGATCTACTTTGGACCACATTCTTACATTACATATTTCAATTGAACAAGAAGTATTTTGCAGGGCGGTGTCTTTCTTCTTGTTTTGTAGATTTCAAAAAAGCTTTTGACACAATTCCACATGACAAGCTTTGGGAACGCCTCCAACAATTAGGCGTACCAATACACTTACAACAACCTATAAAAGCAATGTCTTCTAGTCTTCATGCCAATTTATCTGAGACCCAAATCATGATCTTTGGCCACAACAAAAAATTAAACCAAGAAACATTTAACCTAGGCAAGGACCAAACTGAGATAACTCATGAATATAAATACCTTGGGATTGATTCTACTCA
This sequence comes from Polytrichum formosum, assembly GCA_964035585.1. NCBI lineage: Eukaryota > Viridiplantae > Streptophyta > Polytrichopsida > Polytrichales > Polytrichaceae > Polytrichum > Polytrichum formosum. The sequence goes on along the minus strand of OZ037940.1, from coordinate 25,006,405 downwards.
CATGGCCACTTTGAATCATCAAGTAAAAGCCGAAGAATTGTAGGTATGAAAGCCTTGATGGGCACCTTAAGAAAAGAAACATAGTTGGAGTCACATGTTGGGAACTCTAATCACATCTATTCAGGGCTTTGGTGCTCCTAACTTTCACATATGGCACTAAAATTTGGGAGGTGACTTGAAAACTCTCACTAGAAGGTTTTCAAGAAGGGCATGCAAATACCATGGGGAGGTCACTCCATTGTCAAGTTGAACACCACGTGTGTTAAGACAAAATCTACTTTTTCTAAAGGGCATCACCAAAATGGGTCAGATTTTTATCAATTTTTTTCATGAGTAGATAGATACCATGTATATCACATAGTAAAAAAATGGTAACCAAATTTGATGATCTTTTTTTCTTATAAAACATACCGTTTCTAACTAGAATGACGCAAAATTGAACTAAAAAAATTACTACAAAAATGAAGATGACTAAAAATTTCAGAAAAATATACAAAAGATACTATCAATGGTTATGTATATGTAGAAAAAATGTCATAATTTTTGAAATTATCTATTGCATGTAATATAGGGGTAGCAAACGTTTAACGCACGTGGTGTTCAACTTGACAATGGAGTGACCTCCCCGGGGCAGATACGTATGATGTCCCATGTCAAAGTGCGTTCCTTGACAACCTACCATATTTTATTGGCTGGATTTGGAGAATTTCCCATGGAATTATATGCTCTTAAGCTAACTATGAGGTTTCAACAACGGCTTGGCCACCTATTCTCCTCCCGGTTATTGGTCAAGCATCATCTCTCTCCCAACACCTTGATGAACAAAGGGCTAACACCTGGCACAAATCGACAATCATGTGGAAGGCATCATGGGATCTACCTCATTGAAAAACCCAGCCGACCCAACATCAAAAATCATATTTGATGATATCAAGGAGGTTTTTCTTGTTAAAAAGTGGAACTCTTTCCACCTCTTGGGTAAGAACCTAGATTACCTCCACCTCAAGGATTTTCTCAAATACGAATATGAATCGTACTTGAGGCAATCATTGACACCATCACAACACAAGATCACTATTGCTTATCACACCTTGAAACATAGACTTGCCAACGAGATTGGACGGTGGTCAACTATCCCTATCTCTAGAGATAATAGATTATGTCAGTCCTGCTCTTATAATGTAGTTGAAAATGAGGCACGCTTTGTGTCGGAGTGTCCCCTATATAACTCCATTAGAGATAAGTTCCAATCACTATTTGAGAGAGTAGTATTAGAGAGTCTCAAGTCTTTCTTTCAATTGGACCATCAAGTTCAAATTACCCTCTACCTCATGAAGGCTACCGCACTGTGCCACTCTAGAGAATTACCCGGTTTGGCATCATCTTGATGTACTTCTAGTCTAAACCTTTCGGCTTCCCGGGCTTTAAAATCAATTTCATTTCATTCATTTCAATGGGTTACTGACGCTCTAAATTTTGCTATGGTCAATACAATGGGTAACTAGAGGCGTAATCACATTCTTTAACACACACACATTCTTCCCCTTGTCAACTTTGCAATCTTTGAAAAAATAATACATGGCTACATCTCCTTTCATGCTGCACAAAATCCACACCTCAACAATCTCCACACCAACTGACATAACAAGGTAGTCCATGCCCTTGTTACCTCTATCCGCACCCACCCACACATTGTTTTACCCTTCTCCATGTTGGAATACACAATTCTACTCCTTTGGTCAAGAACGTTAAATATAATCCCATTTTGGAACACCTTTAGACACTTTAGATGGGAAGTTGAATCCCTAGGGGGCCGACTCTTCATTGGAAACTTGAATGACATATGTGGGTCACTATGAAATTAAACCCCTTGTATATGAGAAGTTTATAGAGAAAAACAAATATATACGTACTTACAACATGCTAGGAATGGTCTCGTGTATCTATACTAAGCTTTTCAATTTAATGTGATAAATGCCTCCACTACATAGTCAAAACACAAATCATGAATTAAATAAGCCTTTATTACACATAAAATTCACTTGCACTTTCCAATGAAAACTTAGTCATTGAATGTTTTTTCATTCATAGGATGTAACTCATGATTATATCAAACAAACAAAGACAAGAGAACATAGATATAGGCACAATCCAGAGAGAAAAACTCAAGAAAGCCCATGAGCACTCCAAGAGCCTTTAGGTTGTAAAAACCTAGAACCTAAACACAAACCCTAACTAGAACATACACAGTAGCCATTAAGGACTATGACCATATGACACCAATGGATGAAAATGTGAACTGGATAAAACGAACAAATCTATTGTCAAATTTTCCATAAACCTCAAGGGCCCCCTTTTGTACATGTGCCTTTACTTCAAAGAAATCAATAGCCTTTCTCGATGTACACACTAGACAAAAACAATATCTCCTCCTTATGTATACCATATATGCTAATACCTCAAGTAATACCCCTTCTTACACTCACGATAGTGTGTATGTGGTATGAAGAGTCCACCCCCTGGGATTGAATCCCTCATTGTCATCATGACTGGCATTATATGTACCATGCATCACACTTCTATTGCCTCCCTTGAGTCCCTAAAAATTTCTACCTCCCACATCAAAACACTTATGCAACATGTCCAATGAATTGCTATCAAATTCCTTGCCTTCTTGGTCCTCAATAAACTAAATAAGATAAACAACAGACCCCGATTCTCCCTCCTCCGGACTAGTCTTGCATTGTTCACTTACCCCCCCGCGTCACTGAGGCGCTGTGAACGGGCCTTGTGTGGTCGCGGGCATGGTGGATCCGGGCCGTTGATCCACCAAGGCCCATCCAAGGGCCTTAGTGGTCCTAGGTGGCGGGGGGCGGGGGGTGGTGCTTGCCACCAAGGTGGGTGGGGGCGGGGGTGGTGTTTGCCACCAAGGCGGGGTGGGGCCGTGGGCCTCATGTCTTTTTTCGGGGAGGCCAGCTTTAGGGTCTTGTCGGGGCTAGGTGGCTAAGCGGGCTCGGTGGCTAGGCGGATTAGGCAGCTAGGTAGGCTTATTTTCTAAGTGACTTGGCCTACTTACTAAATAACTACTTGGTTAGGCTTACTTAATAGGTGGCTAGGCCCACTTACTAAATAACTAGTTGCTTAGGCTTACTTACTAGCCACCTAGTAAGTAAGCCTAAGCAACTAGTTATTTAGTAAGTGGGCCTAGCCACCTAGCAAGTAAGCCTAAACAACTAGTTATTTAGTAAGTGGGCCTAGCCACGTAGTAAGTAAGCCTAAGCAACTAGTTATTTAGTAAGTGGGCCTAGCCACCTATTAAGTAAGCCTAACCAAATAGTTATTTAGTAAGTAGGCCAAGCCACTTAGAAAATAAGCCTACCTAGCTGCCTAATCCGCCTAGCCACCGAGCCCGCTTAGCCACCTAGCCCCGACAAGACCCTAAAGCTGGCCTCCCCGAAAAAAGACATGAGGCCCACGGCCCCACCCCGCCTTGGTGGCAAACACCACCCCCGCCCCCACCCACCTTGGTGGCAAGCACCACCCCCCGCCCCCCGCCACCTAGGACCACTAAGGCCCTTGGATGGGCCTTGGTGGATCAACGGCCCGGATCCACCATGCCCGCGACCACACAAGGCCCGTTCACAGCGCCTCAGTGACGCGGCTTACCCCCCTCCCTAAAATAGGCCCACCTACCAAAAAGGAGGCAATATATACCCTAGGCCACCCCCAAGGCTTTGGTCTCATGCCCCGATCACACCAAACTTTCCGTCCGGTTCCAACCATGAAATTGTTGAGGATTATGTTGAGGAATAGATGTTGGCCCACCACTTTTCACACTATTACAACCGGAGATGTTGACGGATGGTGCCCAAAGTGGCTGGTGTGATCAGCCCCTCAACCTGTTTGACGACACAGAATGAGCCCTTATCATGTTGCAATTGCACAACGTTTGTTTTTTTTGGTTGCTTTAATTTTTTCCTTCGTCACCATCTTTACCTCTTATCTCCATATTTTTATCATAAAAAGAGTCCATGCTCTTTTCATTTGCATGCACTTCTTAATAGAATCACAATAACTTGTACGTATATCTTGACAAAACCAATGCTTTGTGTTTAGCCAAAGTGGTGGGTTGATGGATCCAACATTTGGTGTATGCCAACGTTTAAACGACGTTAAATCATAGTCTATTAGTGTCACTTAAAGACGCATTTGAAGAAATTTTCTTTGGCCATCTTCTCTCATCTCCATAACATCAATTAACAAAGAGTCCATGTTCTCTTTCCATTTGCAGTTGCCCATTGTAGAACCACATAACATATACAATTAAATGTGAGTGATTTTTCTTTTTTCCTTTTCCTTTTCCTTTTCTTTGACACTTTTTATGGGAGAGGTGGGTGGGGAAGAGAAGTGTTCATCTAATTGGTTATTTGTGTGCAACTTAAAGTAGACTTGCCTAATTTGGTTACTTCTCTTAATTGAACACCTCCATTCAAGTTGTATGTGGTCAGCTGTGGATCCAAAAACGAACACCAAAAATACACATGTTTAAAAGAGATTGGACTACGTGCTCAAAACACGTTAACCATTTTAAGCTCAACACCCAATATATTTGGAAGAACCTATATGACCATCGAATGGACACGAGAATCTTCACTATGATAATGAATATGTTTCATATGAGATCTAAATATTACGAGAAAAAACGGCTACGACCTCGATTTGGATTTGCTAAACCACCTTGTACTATCTTATTGGCAAGAAAAATGAGAACACGGCAAGAAACATTGGCAAGAAAAATGGTAACACGGGTTTGGTAACATTGGCAAGAAAAATGAGAACACGGGTTTGGGTGCAAGTTAGTAGCTTGAAGCCTCTTTCTTTTGTTTTATAAAATGGCATCTTAAACGGGAGTGTGTCACTTAGATATTGTGTACGGATGCCATGCATATGGGAGACACGCTCAAAAAGGTCCAAAATGGTTGAACTAGGAGGCCGCTCAAAAGCAAGTATATTGAATTCACCCCACCGGGTAAAGAAATGAAGAAGTACGAAGAAGTAAGAACAATCGTGTTGTGGGACTTGGGACTTAAGTAACTTGCATGTGGTCTTGAATTTCTTTGAAGTTTCCCATGTGGTTGCAAGCACGTCTTTATATATGGTTGCCTTTTGGTTGTTTGCCATTCTTCTCAACTTGGATGCTAGAGTTGGGATTTTTCTTTGATCCGCAAATGTGATAAGGAGATTTTAGCAAATAAACTATAGAGTGTTTTTTGAATCCCTACGATTTTTCAAATTCGAAATTTTTACAACCACAAAACGCTTAGATACGTTCTTTCAGTTCTGTTGAACATCGAAGTTATCCATAAAGTCCCTCAAAGATGGGCAAGACCGTGGGTTTGATTGTGCTTTGAGAAAACTTCTCTATTAAGAGCTCGTCAGCTTGTTGTGTCTTGGAGCGTGTTTTGAAAGTTGGGTGAAACTTTGGGGACCTCCTCTTTCCACCTCTCAAACTTTGAAAAAAAAATTAGGATCTAAAATAGGGTATGCGCATGGGACCCACTGTCCTAAGTCCAAAATTGGCCTATCCAAGACTACACTAGATATCGTATTTAGTGTCTATGGTATTTAGTGTCACTATGGTAACTTTTTGGATGACATTTCTTATGAATGAGTGAACAAATATTGTCATGGGTGATGGATGAGTTCATCCATTGGCCAAAACCTTACCTTCTCCTGTCAGCAACTTGTGATGAAATATTGTCATGGATGATTGAAATTTGGATGAAAAATCACTTGGTAAGTGACAGTAATTGCAACAACATAAATCTGTAAACCCCCCCAAAGAATTTACAAGAAATGACAAATCATGTTGGGTTAACATTTAGTGTTGGTGACACTATACCGTGGTTTACAATTACTATTGAGCAAGACAATTAGAATTGGTGACACTAAATGTCATAGTTAGTGTAGCTTGGCCCCAACTATCCTAGTAGGACAAGCTAGAAAGCCAATTTTTAATAGTCCAACACCACTCTTTGTGTATGATAATTTAAGCATTAAGAAAACTTGGATGTCTTTGTGTTATTTTTTTGTACTACTCTGGATTCGGGGCTAAACATGGTTTCATCTACTTTACTTTACAAATAACTCTAACGAATCTAAAATAGCTAACAGATTTTGAGCACATGATCTAATCTCTTGTAAACACACATTTTTTAGTGTCCATTCTTAGATCCACACCTATCCACACATCACCCAAATATAGGTGTCCGAATACAATAAGTAGCCAAATCAGGTGTGTTCACCTTACACCATAACCATCCACCTTCATGGTTGAACTACACCATGCAGATTCACTTTCTTGTAAAGCACATGGATGAAATGCTAAAAGGGCTCTAAATTTACTAAGCGGTACATGTACCAAATAACTACACTAAATATGATATTTAGTGTCACCAATTCTAATGGTCTTGCTCAATACTAATTGTAAACCGCAGTATAGTGTCACCAACACTAAATATCAACCCAACATTATTTGTCATTCCTTGTAAATTCTTTGTGTGGATTGTAGATTTACTGTGTTGCAATTACTGTCACTTACCAAGTGGATTTTCATCCAAATTTCAATCATCCATGACAATGCTTCATCACAAGTTGTTGACAAGAGAAGGTAGGGTTTTGACCAATGGATGAACTCATCCATCATCCATGACAGTATTTGTTCACTCATTCATAAGAAGTGTCAACCGAACAGTTACCATAGCGACACTAAACATAGTATCTAGTGTAGGTACCCGTTATAAGTGTGCACAATAGTGTCTTCCAAGGGTACCTACCATGGGGAAGACTTGCTCCCTTGTTTGACATTGACTTTAACAATATATTTGTAATTGTTTAATAATGTAGTTTGGGAATTCTATCCTTGGCGGAAGATAGTGGACGTTCCAAGACCCTAAATAAAGAGGTGTAGAAAAATGGAACCATGGTTTTGGATGGGGACACTACAAGGATCACGGGTCACGGTCCTTTGTGGTGGGATTGGGTCTAACTTTCATGTATTGAAGGTTTCTATACTTATCATAACATGGCCCTTGACATCAATAATAGAATTTACAAGAACAAGTTTGACAACATTTTCATTCCGAAGTTGTGCAAGACAAGTCATCATCCACTTCTTAGCTAGACTCTCTTATCCACTCCCATGGACACATTCATTCAATGACAAAGTAAGTAACGGGCTCAAGATGATGACGAAGCCAATAAACACGATCCAATTTGTGGTGGATTTCAACATCTTCGAAAGTTGAAGATTTATCCTTCAAATTGTGGATTTGTTTGCATCATGAAAATTCAATTCAATGATATTCTTTACAGATTTATAGTGGTGTACACTGCTGTATGTGTTTGGTATGACTGGAGCATGTTTTTCACAAATTTCAATTTCTTTAGACATTAGTGGCTTAGGAACCTCAGTTAGGCATGTGGACTTGGAACATGTTTGGTACTTTCAACACCTCAATCTTCAACCATTCATTGAGATGTCAAAATATTAGAGAATATGAGTCTAAATGGTTTTGAAGGCAAGTTGGTGATGTTATGTAGTAATCTACATGTACTTATACTCTAGGTATTATTCAATACATATATTGTACAAAGTCGATGGATGGTTGTTCATTCACGCATCTTTCTCAATGATAAGCAAGCTAATCCTATAAGTATATCAATAATGGTATATATAAAAATCCTACAATAATGGTATATAATCTTGTCCCATCGGTATGACAACTCAACAATGGATACTTGGCAGGTAGCACAAGATGAGATCATAATCTTTGTATACTTAAGTCACTATTTGGGTCAATGCCATGACCATATTGATACTAGGGTAATATCACCCATCTATTGAGGTTCTTGCATGGTATATTGACCTATAGTATATATAAGAAAAAAATAACATGATTGCCACTTCGTGGTGTCTACATAAACTCATCCATTTGAAAAGCGAAAACCCAATGACTGCTCGGGGAGATCACTCCATTGTAGAGTTGAACACCACGTGCGAACAAAGTTTGCTACCCCTATATTACATGTCATAAATAATTTTAAATTTTACGATATTTTTTCTACATATACACAACCATTGATGGTATCTTTTGTATATTTTTTTGAAATTTTTAGTCATATTCATTAATTGTAGCAATTTTTTTAGTTCAATTCTGCGTCATTCTAGTTAGAAACGGTATGTTTTATTAAAAAAACAAATCATCAAATTTAGTCACCATTTTTTACTATGTAACATGTACCATTTATATCTACTCATGAAAAAAAATTGATAAAATTGTGACCCATTTTGGTGATGATTTTTACATTTTTTACATTTTTTACATCTAAAATGATCGCACGTGGTTGTTCAACTCTACAATGGAGTGATCTCCCCGAGAACGACTGCTTCTTTAGCACGAGATTGCCTAAGTTTAGATAGTTTGGTTCCAAGTTTTTCATTGGATGAGTTTACCAAGACATTGTGAACGTTTAACTTAATAAACATGGTCTGGATTGTGTGATGTCTATGGCAAACTCATTCATCATGGATGAAAGTGTTAGAGTGAAAATCAAATCCATCTATAGGATTGAAGGCCAATCACGAATCTGCCTACTATTCAAGGGTTAAATAGTCAGGAAGTAGACATTCTAGGCTACAGAATGATCTACTACACTTTCACCTTCCTAATGGATGAGTTTACATAGACACCACGAATCTTTCGGTACCTCACTCCAGTATCAAAAAAAAATACAAAATTCTCATTATACATTAAGTAGTACTTAGGAGTAGTATGTTTTGCATGTGTATAGCTTATATTTAATATACGCAAACAATATCAAAGTTATCGGTCATACCACTCCACCACACTGCGTCTACAACCCCCCATTTAAAGAAGCAATTAGAATGTTCTCAAGAAGCCTAGCTAGCCTGGAATCTAGACCCCTCCTAGATACTAAATTACTTCTAACCAGCCCCACGTTCCCGAAAATCAGCGGCATGACCAATTCCCCGTCCCCCTCCCTCTAGCCCCCCCAAGCCGCAGCCGCGCACAGACGCAGACAGACGCGCACCCACCAACACCGCCAACGATCACGCCTACCAGCGGCAGCCCCAAACCCACCTACCGCCAGGCCGCAGCCGCAAGTAAACGCAGCCAACGATTACCCCTACCAGCGTCAGCGGCTGCGGCCATGACACCGGCAGTGGCGACTGAGGACCAGTTAGTCAGTCGCCCGGCCCCCTCGCTCGCTGGGCAGACTCCGAGCGAGCTACTCTTCGAGCGAGGACGGAAGCGTTGACTGGACCGAGATTAGTTACGGCGGACCCGCGGCGATGATCCAGAATTTCGTTGCGAAACTTAGTTACAACGAGAATCATGATCTGTGCATGGGCTACAAGACAAACAGTCCCGCGGTCATGCTTAGGCAAGCCCGCTGCTGCTCCTGTTGATGGACTGGGGACGGCGCATTAGAAATTTCATCAGGTTCCCCACAAGCTTCAAGAGGACATATTCTGGCGCAAGGTTTTGGGAGGTATAAGAGTGGACGTAGCTTGTGGTCTCTTTGCACCGCAGCCTGGTTTTTAAGTGGGATCTGCTATCTAGCTAGTATCAGGCGCTCCTCCCTCTCTCCTCCGACGACCGACCGACTCTACCTCGATCGTCGAATCCATCTGATCCGACGAGTCTGCCGTTTGATCTGACCTGCCTGCTAAGTTGCCTCATCAGGTTTGGGTGTGGTGGTGGTGCAATTTTTGTTGCAAAGATATGATGGCGATGATCATGAGAAGTTTGGGTTGTGGTGCGGCGGTCGTTGTGGCGGGGTTGGCGCTGGTGGCTGATGTGGCCCAGGCTCAATCGAATACTTTTGCGGTGCCTCCTGGAGTGACCATTAGTGCTGGCGGGGTGAGTGTGGATGTTGTTGGTGTTGATGTTGTGGTTTCTGTTGCACCCCAATTGGCAGTCTAGTTTGCGGTAGTAGTTGTGTGGTGATGGAGATTTGGCACAAATAGGTACTTAATTCGCTGTATGTCAGTGAGCATGATCCATCATGTCAGGTGGAGGAGATCTGCATTAATAGTACTGGCCGGCTTAAAAAATTGGTCGTCCTATTATAACTTCACCCAATTGTACTGCAAAAGACCATAAATGTATGGGGAGAGCTTGTTCGCCTTGTAGAAGAGGCAGGAGAAGGTGGAGAAAAGCCATTGACGCATTCCGAGCTCAGAAGCGGCTAAAATTTAATTGCATAATTTAGGGCCCCTTCTGTAGATCATGAGTAAGGAGGTTGAGAGCTCGAAGATTGAGGGATTTGAACCTTCTCGGTCATTGGCGAGGAGCCTCTTACTCATGCTTAATGTTCACTAAAGTCCACAAGTTTCACGTCATTTGAGCTTTGTCAAGCTAAAAATTTCAGCTTGAGGGCTGCATGAATCGTTTACCAGGCTTCCAATTATACCTTGGTCAAAATCCTAGGCTAAGCGACCTTGTGGAGGTCACATAGGAATATCTGTCGACTGTCTCAAGCCAATGGGCTTCCAAACATTTTTTGGCTTGTCATGATCGTTGTTTAGTATCAATCACTCTCCCCTTAATATCTCACTTTGAGCATGGTCACTTCACACTTGCTCAAACTGGTCAAGCGCCTCTCGATAGTTGGAGCTTTGGACGAAAGCTTGTCATATTTAAGTCTCAAACTCCCCAATTTGCAAGTTTCATCTAGTTTGGAACTCTAGTAGAGGAAATTAAAGCTGGTGTGGCCTTAGAGCTATGTCGATCTCGATCGAATAAGGCCAGACAGCCAAAGGTGTTTGTAATTAAAGAATGGGTTGCTCTATTTCACCGAGTTTCTTAATTCGATCGCTTGCTTCCATCATACTGCTCATGCAGCACACATATTGCTGAGTTAGATATTATAATTGTGGGGATTAATTCGTTGAATGTTGCAACTATTTCAGTTCTCCACGCACTGGATCAAGATACACGCGTGGCTGATGTGGATTGGCATGGGGTTTCTCATGCCACTGGCCATCATCCTGGTTCGGTTCTCCAAGCGAGCTCGCGAGCGTGGCGACCTGGAAACTGTGAGGAAATTAGTCTATGCCCACGAATTCATACAGGTACTGCGTCTTCTCATTATACCCCCTCTTATAATTAGCTGACCTCTCTCTCTCGCTCTCTCTCTCTCCAACAACCTGGCTCTTCGAATCCTCTCAAAAGAAATTAAGTGTTCCAGAATCAACTCACAAATCCTTTAGCTTGCCAAACTCTAAATTCATCAATTTCACAGATTCAAGCTCAACACCTGATCACTTTCTCAGAGAGTTGTTAGATTATGATGCACCTTGAGTGATCCCTTGCCACCAGAATTCATGCATGCAACTATAATTTGCTTCGACTCGGTTTGTGCTTAATTTCATGCACACGGCCTCTTTGTGTTGTACCCACGGTACTACTTGCATGATGAAATGCTATCAACCGGGAGGGTCAATCTCCTCTCGAGGAGGACATCAGCAAACGCAAATCATTGTGGACTATTAACGTTTATTCATGCAGAGATAGTATATAATATCACCTGTGGGATTAACAAATTTGACGCACTCATTTGATTAACCTGGGAGTACTGGAACTTGTTGCAGATCTGTGCTGTGTGTGCGGTGATAGCAAGTGCATCCGTTGCATTCACCAAGTTTGACAACAAATTCGCTCACACACACGAGCGACTGGGTTTGTCACTATGGATCTGCGTGTGGATTACACCACTTCTCGGCATCTTCCGGCCCAAGCAGTAAGTCTAGTCCTTCCCACCTTTAATCTGCAAGTTAATTATCCATCTCGATGAACATGTAGTCTGGTCTTCATCTATCAGCTTCAAAAGGAATATTTTGAAGGCCACTTGTAGGCTAAACAAACAAAAACACTCGAAGCTCTGTTTTTGTTCACAAGTTCTTCTTGTGAGTGTAGATTGTAGAACTTCACCTTTTGTAGATCATTTTCTCATTTCTTGTACAGAGATGCTCTGTTGCCACTTCTATTCCAGGCTAAGGATGTCCGAGGTTAATTGACTAAACTTGTAGACTAAACAATAACTGTACTTGAAAATCTGTTTTTCTTCACCACAAGCTTTATGTTCGGAGTTTAAATGGTATAAGAACTTTACCTTTGTGGCTCATTTTCTAGTTCACAGAAAGCAGATACTTGTAGAGATCAAGTACGTTGTTGCCTATTCTATTCCAGGTTAAAGAATGTGCGAGGTTAATTGACTAAACTTGTAGAGTAAAAAAAAAACTTGAAACTCTGGTTTTCTTCACAGGTTTTATGTTCTGAGTGTGGGTGGTATAAGAACTTCACCTCATTTTCTTGTGGCTCATTTTCTAGTTCACAGAAGAAGAAAAAAACAGACACTTGTAGATATTAGATGCTTTGTTGCCTATAGCATAAATTCCAGGTTGATAAAGAATGTGCGAGGTTAATTGATTTGATTATCTTGGCTGATCTGCAGTGGAGCAAAAATCAGAACCGCTTGGTATGCTGCACACTGGATCTTCGGCACCGGAGCAGTGGTATTGGGATTCATCAACATCTTCATTGGAATGTACCTTTATGAGCAGATCACTTCAAAGAATATAAAGGGCCTCAACGTGGCGTTTGCAACCCAAATCGGCATCATGGGATTGATCTACATGTCACAGGATCGGTGGCAATATTTGGTGGAACAAGGCAACGTCTCAAGGACTGTGGATCCCTTGCCATATAACAACAGCACACAGAAAACAAAAGGGGGAAATGTTGAAAATGACCACCACCATGTTTCATCTGTGGTCTAAACCCTAACATCGCCATCTATCAATCACAGAGCAAGCAATCTACCACACTTGTGATGACATCATCATCATCATGTGAAGCGATTGAAGCAGTGAAAGAAATTATGATCATCAGCACCAAATCATGTATGTCTGTAACATCTTACTCTGGATCTCAATTTTGCTAAATGAGACTCCACAGGCTCTCTGATCCTCAGCAAGCGGTATTATGAATGTGGGCACAACATGATGCACACAGTAACCTTCGAATTACACGTGCACAAGCTACACCGAGGTATTTAAAGATTTACTTCGGAGAGAGACTTACGCACCGTCCACTGGCAGCAGCTGTAGGTCTCCCTCCATTTTTTTTAGGGAAATGGCATTCCTTCTCCGAAGTTAGTCTCTGACAGACAAGAACCAGATTTGTAGTTAGTAGAAGTCCTGTGGTTGTAGATTTGGCTAGGTGTGTGTGTAACTGTAATGGGTTTTGCTTCAAACATGTAAATGTAAAGCAGTACTCATCAATCTACATGTGTAAATCTCCTGAAAAAGCCAGCTGAATTACTAGTCTTATCAAGCTGTGTGATCGACTTTTCTTGCTTTTTTCCTTTTTTTTGGATGTAGATGTAGAAATTAGCCATACAGTCAGTCAGTCAGTCTTGCTGAACATGAGAAGAAGAATAGCTGTAAGCTAGAAGCCTTCCTACCTGCAAGATGTCAATTCGACTGGTGACTATAGAGATTGAATAAATAAGTGACTCTCCACTTTGTTGACAAGATCGTATCAATGTTATGGAATGGAATGTATGATAATCTCCTTCAATTTCTTCGAATGATTTAACCTTAGAGCTTGATCAATGCGACCGAGCAATGGATTCCAGAAATTTTCAAATCTCCATCTGGAGCTTTTAGAAAATGAAGAACATAGTCAAACCCACTTACAAATTTCTCTCATCACAGACGACAAAGTTACAAGTCAATAAATGCATACTTGATTCATTCCTTCTTGCTCGCAAGCCTCGAGCTCCTACTCAATCTTCTATGCCTGCAACCCACAATTGAAGAAAAATTTTCAACCACCAAACTGATGAATATGCAAGTAAAAGCTGATTAGGGTTTCAGAACTCAAAATGCACACAAAACATTCTGAACTGGGTTAAGAGACCCAAACTGCGGCTCAACATCATCACAAGATCGAAGCACACCCCTTTTTTCGATTCCCGCTTCCCAAGCCCCGAATGGCGCCTGTGCATGTTTTAATTACCTGAATGTAGAAGATAGAATTCTCCTGTGCACGGCCCAGTTGTTGTGATTGTTGC